>BSYQ01000012.1:0-2400000 GCA_030272585.1 Bryopsis sp. KO-2023 | reverse complement strand
GGCGCCCACGCACACCAAAACACAAAGAAAAACAAAAACACAAAAACACAAACACAAAACTCACCCACTCCCATACCCACACCCAACTGTCTTGGACCTGTCTCTTGCTCGGACGTCTCTGACAGCTGCTGCACGCACATACTTGGTCGACGATAACTCCTTTTCCCTCCTCCTTAACGCTGTTCCTGCGCTTGCGCTTGCTGGATAGCACGCTGCTCCTGCGCATGCGCTTGCTGCACTGCACGATACCGGACACAGGGATCAAATGCACGATACCGGACACAGGGATCAAATGCGGCAGCCACCCTCTTGGACTTTAGGAATGGCAGATCCCTTGTGATACCGGACACCTTGAGCTGCCGCTTCACACACATGTTGCAGTGTGGCAACTTCTCGTGCTCAGCCGGGAACGGAGGGATTTCTTCGAACGTCGAGCGTGTCAGCTTCAACATATGGGCAGGTAGAGAGAATGGGGAGACGGTGGCGATGGACTTGTTGTCCACTTCCGCGACTTTTTGGACCGCCGTGACGATGCGCCCCAGCATCGAGTATGCCAACCAATGAGCATCACACACGAGGTGATACCCACAAGGAAGGACGGAATACTTCTTCTGCGTCAGCCGCTGAGCACTTGCTTGCATTGGGCTTCTCCCGCACCAAATGCACATGGGCAACTCGTGAAAGTGCCGGTTGCCGCGGTAGCCTCATCTCCGGGAGTCTGAACTGTTGGCGCTGGTTGTGAGGGTGCTGGAGTCTTTAATGCGGCAGCCTTTAACTTGAGTAACAAGTTGGCTCTTGCTGCATCTCCAGGCATACGATCCCTCGGTGGCTCACCACCTTCATCGTCACCGTCCTCTCGCCTTCTCTTTCCGTGTGGATCTTCATCCCTACACGGCGAGCTTGGGCGTTTGTTTTTCCCTTTCCCCTTGCCCTTGCTTGAGCCTCCCGCATCATCGTCCTTGGACGGTTCCAGATCAAGTGTTGCGTTTGACAACAGAACTTGGACTTGGCGATCCAGTTCTTCGCGTACCCGTGGTGCTGGTACCGCCGGGTTCAAACGCAGCATCTTGTCCGTTGTTTCGCTCTGCACTTGAAGTTTTTCAGAGCCGTCTCTGAGGGACTCTCCCAGCAAATCGATCTGCAGCTCTTGTTCTGCCAATTCCTTCTCAAGGTTGTTGGCTGCTGCACTCCACGCGGTTGCTACAGCTCGCTGCAGCGTTTCCTCTACCGCGGTAAATCGATCCACCATTCCCCCGAGAGCTTGCTTGCGGAGGTCATTCTCACGATGGTTAGCCATCATGTGAGATTGGAACCGCTGTTTCTTCAGCTTCATGGCTTCCAATTTTTCCTCCAAGACCTTAGTCTTGTCCTCCGCTTCTTTCTTTTCCGCCTCCGCCTTTTCCTTGGCTTTCTCCGCTGCCTCCTTCGCAGCCTCAGCTGCTTTCGTCCGGTCACTCAACTCTGAGAGCTGCCGGGTTAAGGCCTCATTGTTCTGCAGCACTTCCTCTGCGGTCGACGTAAAGTGCTGCAGCTCCTCTTCTTTTTGAGCTACCTCCGCTTCCAACCTCGCAATAATTGCGGCGGGTGTGTCGGCAGCCATTATGTTTGTCGGAAAGAAAGAAATAACAACGGTTTGTGCGTCTTTAGACTCTTTTTCACTCAGGAGCTCGCTCCGTTTACACAAACACTAGGGCAAAATGGTTCGAGGGCTGCGCTTATAAGGCTGGGTGACTCGTACACTTTCCTCGTTGGGTTATTGGGGTGAGACACCAACGTTTTGCTCGGTTGGAGTCTCGTCAAGACCACCTCAACACGTCACTTGATAGGGGTTTTCTCGGAACAACCACACTATCTCGAATGTGACATCGTTTGCCCGGTTTCTAAAGTACTACTGAAGCTACACTTACTGCGCCAGCCAAATAACTTAGGCACCTAACGCATTAAAGTTAAAGAGTTGGTTTGGAAGTCGACAGAGTTTTTCTAAGGTATCCTTTTTCGCGCCCCCTTGCAATAAGGAGTTCCACCTTAGCCATCAAACACTCTGTTTCCCTATTCTCTTCCTTTCTGCAACTCTTTTCTTTCTTTCTCTTTAAATGCGCGAAGTATATCTGGTGCGTTAACCAGATTAGCTTCAGGTTCCCAAGTAGCGTCAAGTAGATCGTATCCTTTCCACAGCACTAGGTATTCACGATTGCGTTTACCTCTAGCCCTTAGGATATTTTCGACCTCATACTCTACTTCGCTACCAATCAACTCTCCTTCTGGAGGTTGTATTTGCCTGCTGTTATCACTCGAGGCGTGATAACGCTTGAACTTAGAAACATGAAACACTGGGTGAATGAGCCATGTTTCCGGAAGTTGAACTCTGTAAGCCACCTTTGATATTTTCTCCACAATTTCAAAGGGACCCACAAATCGACGGCGCAGTTTGGGACTCACTTTGTTCAAAGCAGCCAACGGAATAAAACGGCTTTTTATCAGGACTTTATCCCCTTTCTCAAAAGCAATATCGTTCCTCTTCTTGTTTGCACTCACACACATTCTGTGTTGTGCTCTAGAGTAATATGCTTTTGCGGTATCTAAGTCCTGTACCATCCGTGCTACCATAGTCTTAACTGCTTCCACTTGAAATTGCGTTGCCGTCCCACCAATGTTTGGTGTTTCTGGATGGTACCCATACATCAAGTATGCAGGTGCGAACCCTGTACTCGCATTCACTGCATTGTTTGCTGCAAACTCTGCTGTAGGTAAATACTCAACCCACTTATGGGGATACCTCTCAGCATATGGCCTTAGAAAATTTTCCAGAGTACGTATGGTAACCTCACTCTGCCCATCCGTCTGAGGGTGGTAAGCTGTACTCATACGAATCTCTGTACCCAGAGCTTTAAAAAGCGTCTGCCAGAACTTGCTGGTAAAGCGAGGGTCTCTATCAGACACAATCACTTTAGGTAGGCCATGGTTGCGGTAAACAGGTTCGATAAAAAGTTGGGCGTATCCTGCAGCGGTAATCTCTTTAGTACATGGGGCGAAATGCACAAACTTGGTAAGTCTATCGACAAAGACAGCTACAGCACTAAACCCATTGGATGCTGGTAGATCTGTCACCAAGTCAGTGGTAATCTGCTCCCACTTCCGCTCAGGTATTGGCAGGGGTTGAAGTAAGCCCATAGGCTTCTGTGTGTCAGCCTTTATTTGTTGGCACACAGGGCATTCGCGCACAAATGCCTTCAACTCATTCATCCACCCCTTCCACCAATATCGCCGCGCTAGGATTTCTCCTGTTCGCGCTGGTCCTGTATGGCCTGCTGAAGGTGTCTCATGGCACTCCTTCATAATCTTATTGCGCTGGCCTTTAGGAACCACCACTTTCTCGACTAATCCTCTCTTTGGGACCGTCCAGAGTATTCCCTCTCTGAGGAAATATCCCTCAACTTCCTCGCCACTCTCAAGCTTCCGCAATATCTTCACCAAGGAGTTATCAGCTTGGAGGGCTTGTTTCCACTCGTCTTGGCTTGCTTGATGCACTTGCCAAGTGGAAATGTTCATCGCAGTTTCCACGGGCTTAGGAACACTGCGGGAGAGAGCATCTGCTAACACATTAGCCTTGCCTTTGATATAGGAGATCTTGGGGTTGATCGAAGTCAGGTACCCCGCCTCAAGCCATCTTGCTTGGGTTCTAGAAAGGTTCCTCTGCGACAGAATATGTGTCAGAGGTTGGTGGTCAGTGAACACTGTTACTCCACCCGCACAACCTTCTAGATAATGTCTCCACTGCACCATCGCATAACATATTGCACACAACTCTTTGTCGTATGGTGCATAGTTAAGCTCGGCAGGCTTGAATCTACGTGAGAGGTAAGCTATTGGCTGTAGCCCCTCTCCGTGATCCTGTGTTAACACGGCACCGATGGCCTCATTCGACGCATCAGTGATCACAGTGTAAGGCAGTGACGCATCTGGAAAAATAAGGACGGGAGCTTGACTTAAACGCTTTTTCAGTTCATTGAATGCGCCACGCTCAACCTGTCCCCATCTCCAGGGATGGTCTTTTTTCACTAAGTCATGGAGTGGTCCAGCAACATGTGCAAACTGGGGAATGAATTTCCTGTAGTATGAAACCATTCCAAGGAAACTACGTACATCACTAACACTCTGTAGTTCCTTCCACTCCTTCACTGCCTTCACTTTTTGTTCCTGTGGTTTTAACCCACTTCCGCTAATGCGGTAGCCAAGATAGTCTACTGTTGCGACAGCCAGCTCACTTTTACTTGCCTTAGCAAAAAGCTGATATTCTGCTAGTCGCGACAGGACTTTCTCTAAGTGTTCGGCATGCTGTTCCATGTTTTCAGAGAAGATGAGTATGTCATCGATAAAGACAACAACAAAATCATCTAAAAACTCTGCGAGTAGGTCTTGCACTAGAGTTTGGAATTGCGCTGGGCAATTGGTTAGCCCAAAAGGCGCTACCAAAAACTCAAAGTGACCGTATCTCGTGCGGAACGCTGTTTTATCTGTATCAGATGGCCTTACTGGAAATTGCCAGTAGCCTGATCGCAGATCTAACTTTGAGAACACTTTGGCTTTGAACACTCTATCCATCAATTCTTCTGGCAGGGGTAAAGGATACCGGTTTTTCACCGTCACCTTATTGATCCACCTGTAATCCACACACATCCTTAAGCCTCCATCCTTTTTCGGTACAAATAGGATTGGCGCGCCCCAAGGGGACTCGGATGGTTTGATTTTCTTCTGTTCCAGAAGGTAGTCCACTTGTGCTTTCACTTCATCCAGCTCTGCTGGTGAAAGCTTGTATATTGGACGATGGATAGGTGTTGGATCCTCCAGGTCTATCTTAAACTCATGACCTTTTCTCTTCGGAGGGATCCCTGGGGGTAAATCACGAGGGAACACACCACGGTGTGTCTCTACCACCTTTTTAATTTCGGCAGGGGTGTCTGAACGAATAAGTTTGCCAATCTCATCCTCAGTGTTGAATGGCTGTGTTCGCTCTATTGCGTCAGGCAATTCATGTTGGCCTAAAGCTTTCTCTTCAGACTCTTGCACTACAACCATGAATGCTGTCTCTGTTTTGAGATGACGCATCCTTCTCTTAGCTGAACACTCAGTCACTGGCACTTCTTGCAGTATCGACTGTACTTTTCGTTCAGGTTCAATACTCTCTTGGGTTGGATGTCGCAACGGGAGATGAAACACTTGGCTGTTTTTGCA
The DNA here is from genome assembly GCA_030272585.1 of Bryopsis sp. KO-2023. Lineage (NCBI taxonomy): Eukaryota > Viridiplantae > Chlorophyta > Ulvophyceae > Bryopsidales > Bryopsidaceae > Bryopsis > Bryopsis sp. KO-2023. The sequence goes on along the minus strand of BSYQ01000012.1, from coordinate 2,394,768 downwards.
AACTGAAATCTCATTCTGCTGAAAGTCTATGCGGGGGTTTTCTTTCTGCAACCAAGGCATGCCCAATATTAGGTCATAACCAAGGTCTGGGAACAGATCCGCTTTCATTTTGCACGTCAGCCCTCCTATCTTTACTCGGAGGTTGTTACAGCTGCCAGCCAGTTCTTTAATATCTCCGTTTGCCAACATTGCTCTCTTTGAGCTTGGTGTAATCGACAACCCGAGATCACGCGCTACCTTATCATTGATATAGTTTGCGGTACTTCCACAATCAATGAATGCATAAAGGTCCGTGGTCTTGATCCGTGCTTTTACTTCGTACCCTCTCACAGGCACTTCTTGAATTTTTAACAGAGGGCATGTGTCACCCTTGGTTGACGAAGTTGATCGAACTTCTGACACATTAACTCGCTCTGTGGTAGACCGCTGGGTTGTTTCTGACCCACTATCGTCTACGTCTGCAGGCAGGGACTCCTGTAGACTACTCTGCGACTCCAATGAGCCCACAGATTCACTAACAGAGGGAAGAGATGCAGATGACGCATGAGGCGCGTCCATCTCATCCGGTGTGCTTTCCTTCTGTTCATTTTTCCAATCGCAGTTGTCATGTGCCGATTGGGTAGATGTGGAGAGTGTCTCTGTTCTCTCTTCACGCGGTGTACTAGTCCGCTCCTCAGGTTTTCCGCTGTGAGTACTTTTAACCTTTTTCGAGGCACCTACTTTTGATCTATGCTTCCTACGCCGCCTACGAACTCTATTTCGCTTACGACGTTTGCGTCGGCCAGGCTCAGACGAAGCAGTTTCCTGCCTGGCGGTCAGTTTAACATTTTTTTTACATCGGGGAGGTTTTTCACCTCCTCCAATCTAGGACATTGCCTCACAGGATGACCCTTCTTTCCACAAAGATAACAATTATATCCCCCTCCCCCCTGGGGGTTCTGTCTTCCCTGATTGGCTTGTCCTCTTCCACGGTTACCACCACCGCGTCCACGTCCACCACCACCACGTCCTCCTCCTCGTCCTTGTTGCTGTTGCTGCTGCTGTTGCACCCCTGCGGCAGCTTGTGGTGGTGCTTGGGCTGGTGGTGTGGGGTTCTGCTGCTGCTGACCCTGATTCTGGCCTTTCTTCTTTCTTCCACCACGCCAGACTCCTTTCTTTTTCTGATTGGTTTGCCCTCCTTGGCCTTGTGTTCCAACTCCAAGGGCTTCCAATCGTTCGGCGGATATGATGGCGGCCTCGACATCTCGAGGTACCGTTGCTGCGACTAACTTCTGAACTTCACTCTTAAGTCCATCCACGAAGAGCAAATACTGGTGATCCTCTTCGAGGTCTGGAATCCTCAAGACTAATCGCTGAAACTCTTTTACAAACTGTTTCACGGTTCCAGTCTGCTTGAGTTTGTGGAGGTCACGCCACGCTTCATCTCGATCACTAGAGAATTCGAAAGCTGTAGCTAAGCCATCCATGAAGTCCATCCAGTCACGGAAGGGTGGTCTTTCACCTCGGTGAATTTTCAACTCTTGCATCGTTAACCAATCCGAGGCAGCTCCATAAAGGTTAGTGGCCATAATCGACTGCCACTGTGCTTCATGCACTCCGCAGGTTCTCAAGTACCGCGTCATGAGCACTTGCCATTTACGGGCTTTTGGTTCTCCACTTCCGTTAAATGCGCGAGGCATTTGCAACTTGACGGTGCTAGGCAACCACTGTCCTTGCCTAGGAGGTCCTGGCCCTGCTGGTCCAGCGCCACCTCCACCTCCACCTCCACCAGGAGGTCCACCGGGAGGTCCACCGCCTCCACCATCTCCACCGCCGCCACCACCTCCTCCGCCATCAGGCGCACCTGGAATGCGGGAAGGTGGGCGGTTTCGCCTGTCGCGGTAATCATCACCGCCATCCTCATCTGGGTCGTCATCACCAGGGTCTCCAAAGTTACCTCGCATGCGAGGAACTCGACTGGGTCCACCAGTAGACTCATATGAACCAAGTGCAGCAAAGGGATTATTTTCTACCCTTGCTCCCAAAGCACTTAACCCAAGTCCCAATCTTCCAGTACGTGTGGGAATCTGCATAGGTTCTTTTCCTTTCTCTTCTCTGACCTGTGCCTTAGCACGCTCAAGGTCAATTTGATATAACACTTCTGCTGAGGAGAGAACTCTTGGGTTAGTTCGTGTGGGTCTACGTGATCCATCGGCAGAGTCGGGTTCTGAGATGCGTACTCCAGGCTGAGCTCTTGTACTTGGAGGTATCAACTGAGGGAATGTGAAATCAGCGTCTGGTGCGCTGTCCACTGCAGTGCATGGTGGTGCTTCTGCAGCAACAATTTCACCCTCCTCGACCTGTACTGCTGGAGGAGCCGGTATTGTTGAGGTTCCTGCCCCAACCATTCCTACCGCGAAGCTCTGGTCCAGTGGCGGCCATGATGCAGCCAACTGCTTTACTGATTTCTTCGGCAGCGGCATCCCAAAGGCTGAGTCCTCAGGCTCAGGAGAAGTTGATTCTTCTCGCTCTGGTGATACTGCACGAGCATCACTTCCACTTTGGGCACTCTGACTTCCGCCACTCACATCCTCCATGCTTCGTTCCAGGCCAGATAATCTTAAGGCAACTACATCAGCTGCATCTTGCTGCTGATCCCAGGTCTTGGATGCCTTTTTCTCCAAGGCAATCAAATCTTTTTGAATTGCTACTCTGGAGCTCTGCAAGCGCTTCACCTCCGCACCTTGCTTATGCAAGGACTCCCGAAACAATTCTAGAGTCCGTTCGACTTTTTCGTTGGAATCCGCAACAGTTCCTAATAAGCCTTCAATTCTCCGCCCTTGAACAAGGGATAACTCGGAGAGTTGTTTTAACTGAAGTGCTGATGCTTCAGTTGCTTCTTTTAGGTCAGCAAAACGAGAGTCCGCTAGAATGTCTGCGGCATCCATTCTCCTCGTTATTGCGTCCACAGAAGCTTTAATCTCGGCTCTTTCTTTTCTATGGTCGATATCTTGGCGTAATAGCCTCTGCTCGTATCGACTATGTTGAGCCGCTACTGAATCCAGCTTCTGCTGTTGCGACACCACCGCATGCTGTGTGGCCTCAACCTGTTGCGCATGCTGGTGCTGTGTTTCCAGCGCCTGCCCGATCACCTCTGATGCGCCAGCCAGTTGGTTCGACACAGAGGCCTCAGCATGGGCTAGCCTCTGCCCCAGTGTCTGGTCAACTTGCTGCAGGTGACCCCTTAGCCCGTGGGCTAAATCGTCCACACGGTCATGGACCGCATCCACATCCTCTCTTAAGGCTTCCGCATCAGCTCCCATGTCTATGTCGACAGCTGCTTGCTGGACATTGTGGATGTTCTGGACGTTTATTTGTTGATACACAACATTGGGTGCGTCAGGCAATTCCTCATCGAACTCAGGTTCAATCCCTGGCTCTTCCACTTGAGGCTCGCGCACTACCAATGCGTGTTCACGGTCAGCCATGGTCTCTCAGCCACTATTTGGGAGTACTCAACAACCACGGTTGGAGTTTCTCTCTACCAAACAAACAAACAAAAACGTTTGTTGCGCCACGTTCACAAGTTTCGATCTCAAGAACTTAAAGTTCTTGCCTCGCTCCGAAACCAATTGATAGTGAAGCTTGTGGGTGACGCAATAGTGGTCGGCTGTGTTGGTTGGATTCGTGATAACTTGCTGGCTAACGCAAGTATACTTGTGGGGTTTGTTGGTTTAGACAACTCTCTAGCTAGCGCGGTTGTGAACGCTACTAGAGCACTTGGGTTGGGAAGTGATTGCGTCAGGCAAACACTTAACACACACACACACAAACACACACACAAGCGGGAACACACCAATCCCACGAATCCCGAGTTCTTACAAAGTAAAGTGAATAAGAATGTCAAAACAACGAGTGGGCCTCTTAAGTACCCCTAAGTGTAGTACGCTGACGCATGCCCCAAACTCTGGGTCTAATCTGTCTTACTCGTGAACCCACATGCGTCAGCCACCCTCGGCTCTATCCCAAACTACCTCGTATAGCGCTAAAAGACTAACACGTCAAGTAGATCGTATCCTTTCCACAGCACTAGGTATTCACGATTGCGTTTACCTCTAGCCCTTAGGATATTTTCGACCTCATACTCTACTTCGCTACCAATCAACTCTCCTTCTGGAGGTTGTATTTGCCTGCTGTTATCACTCGAGGCGTGATAACGCTTGAACTTAGAAACATGAAACACTGGGTGAATGAGCCATGTTTCCGGAAGTTGAACTCTGTAAGCCACCTTTGATATTTTCTCCACAATTTCAAAGGGACCCACAAATCGACGGCGCAGTTTGGGACTCACTTTGTTCAAAGCAGCCAACGGAATAAAACGGCTTTTTATCAGGACTTTATCCCCTTTTTCAAAAGCAATATCTTTCCTCTTCTTGTTTGCACTCACACACATTCTGTGTTGTGCTCTAGAGTAATATGCTTTTGCGGTATCTAAGTCCTGTGCCATCCGTGCTACCATAGTCTTAACTGCTTCCACTTGAAATTGCGTTGCCGTCCCACCAATGTTTGGTGTTTCTGGATGGTACCCATACATCAAGTATGCAGGTGCGAACCCTGTACTCGCATTCACTGCATTGTTTGCTGCAAACTCTGCTGTAGGTAAATACTCAACCCACTTATGGGGATACCTCTCAGCATATGGCCTTAGAAAATTTTCCAGAGTACGTATGGTAACCTCACTTTGCCCATCCGTCTGAGGGTGGTAAGCTGTACTCATACGAATCTCTGTACCCAGAGCTTTAAAAAGCGTCTGCCAGAACTTGCTGGTAAAGCGAGGGTCTCTATCAGACACAATCACTTTAGGTAGGCCATGGTTGCGGTAAACATGTTCGATAAAAAGTTGGGCGTATCCTGCAGCGGTAATCTCTTTAGTACATGGGGCGAAATGCACAAACTTGGTAAGTCTATCGACAAAGACAGCTACAGCACTAAACCCATTGGATGCTGGTAGATCTGTCACCAAGTCAGTGGTAATCTGCTTCCACTTCCGCTCAGGTATTGGCAGGGGTTGAAGTAAGCCCATAGGCTTCTGTGTGTCAGCCTTTATTTGTTGGCACACAGGGCATTCGCGCACAAATGCCTTCAACTCATTCATCCACCCCTTCCACCAATATCGCCGCGCGAGGATTTCTCCTGTTCGCGCTGGTCCTGTATGGCCTGCTGAAGGTGTCTCATGGCACTCCTTCATAATCTTATTGCGCTGGCCTTTAGGAACCACCACTTTCTCGACTAATCCTCTCTTTGGGACCGTCCAGAGTATTCCCTCTCTGAGGAAATATCCCTCAACTTCCTCGCCACTCTCAAGCTTCCGCAATATCTTCACCAAGGAGTTATCAGCTTGGAGGGCTTGTTTCCACTCGTCTTGGCTTGTTTGATGCACTTGCCAAGTGGAAATGTTCATCGCAGTTTCCACGGGCTTAGGAACACTGCGGGAGAGAGCATCTGCTAACACATTAGCCTTGCCTTTGATATAGGAGATCTTGGGGTTGATCGAAGTCAGGTACCCCGCCTCAAGCCATCTTGCTTGGGTTCTAGAAAGGTTCCTCTGCGACAGAATATGTGTCAGAGGTTGGTGGTCAGTGAACACTGTTACTCCACCCGCACAACCTTCTAGATAATGTCTCCACTGCACCATCGCATAACATATCGCACACAACTCTTTGTCGTATGGTGCATAGTTAAGCTCGGCAGGCTTGAATCTACGTGAGAGGTAAGCTATTGGCTGTAGCCCCTCTCCGTGATCCTGTGTTAACACGGCACCGATGGCCTCATTCGACGCATCAGTGATCACAGTGTAAGGCAGTGACGCATCTGGAAAAATAAGGACGGGAGCTTGACTTAAACGCTTTTTCAGTTCATTGAATGCGCCACGCTCAACCTGTCCCCATCTCCAGGGATGGTCTTTTTTCACTAAGTCATGGAGTGGTCCAGCAACATGTGCAAACTGGGGAATGAATTTCCTGTAGTATGAAACCATTCCAAGGAAACTACGTACATCACTAACACTCTGTAGTTCCTTCCACTCCTTCACTGCCTTCACTTTTTGTTCCTGTGGTTTTAACCCACTTCCGCTAATGCGGTAGCCAAGATAGTCTACTGTTGCGACAGCCAGCTCACTTTTACTTGCCTTAGCAAAAAGCTGATATTCTGCTAGTCGCGACAGGACTTTCTCTAAGTGTTCGGCATGCTGTTCCATGTTTTCAGAGAAGATGAGTATGTCATCGATAAAGACAACAACAAAATCATCTAAAAACTCTGCGAGTAGGTCTTGCACTAGAGTTTGGAATTGCGCTGGGCAATTGGTTAGCCCAAAAGGCGCTACCAAAAACTCAAAGTGACCATATCTCGTACGGAACGCTGTTTTATCTGTATCAGATGGCCTTACTGGAAATTGCCAATAGCCTGATCGCAGATCTAACTTCGAGAACACTTTGGCTTTGAACACTCTATCCATCAATTCTTCTGGCAGGGGTAAAGGATACCGGTTTTTCACCGTCACCTTATTGATCCACCTGTAATCCACACACATCCTTAAGCCTCCATCCTTTTTCGGTACAAATAGGATTGGCGCGCCCCAAGGGGACTCGGATGGTTTGATTTTCTTCTGTTCCAGAAGGTAGTCCACTTGTGCTTTCACTTCATCCAGCTCTGCTGGTGAAAGCTTGTATATTGGACGATGGATAGGTGTTGGATCCTCCAGGTCTATCTTAAACTCATGACCTTTTCTCTTCGGAGGGATCCCTGGGGGTAAATCACGAGGGAACACACCACGGTGTGTTTCTACCACCTTTTTAATTTCGGCAGGGGTGTCTGAACGAATAAGTTTGCCAATCTCATCCTCAGTGTTGAATGGCTGTGTTCGCTCTATTGCGTCAGGCAATTCATGTTGGCCTAAAGCTTTCTCTTCAGACTCTTGCACTACAACCATGAATGCTGTCTCTGTTTTGAGATGACGCATCATTCGTTTAGCTGAACACTCAGTCACTGGCACTTCTTGCAGTATCGACTGTACTTTTCGTTCAGGTTCAATACTCTCTTGGGTTGGATGACGCAACGGGAGATGAAACACTTGGCTGTTTTTGCAAACTGAAATCTCATTCTGCTGAAAGTCTATGCGGGGGTTTTCTTTCTGCAACCAAGGCATGCCCAATATTAGGTCATAACCAAGGTCTGGGAACAGATCCGCTTTCATTTTGCACGTCAGCCCTCCTATCTTTACTCGGAGGTTGTTACAGCTGCCAGCCAGTTCTTTAATATCTCCGTTTGCCAACATTGCTCTCTTTGAGCTTGGTGTAATCGACAACCCGAGATCACGCGCTACCTTATCATTGATATAGTTTGCGGTACTTCCACAATCAATGAATGCATAAAGGTCCGTGGTCTTGATCCGTGCTTTTACTTCGTACCCTCTCACAGGCACTTCTTGAATTTTTAACAGAGGGCATGTGTCACCCTTGGTTGACGAAGTTGATCGAACTTCTGACACATTAACTCGCTCTGTGGTAGACCGCTGGGTTGTTTCTGACCCACTATCGTCTACGTCTGCAGGCAGGGACTCCTGTAGACTACTCTGCGACTCCAATGAGCCCACAGATTCACTAACAGAGGGAAGAGATGCAGATGACGCATGAGGCGCGTCCATCTCATCCGGTGTGCTTTCCTTCTGTTCATTTTTCCAATCGCAGTTGTCATGTGCCGATTGGGTAGATGTGGAGAGTGTCTCTGTTCTCTCTTCACGCGGTGTACTAGTCCGCTCCTCAGGTTTTCCGCTGTGAGTACTTTTAACCTTTTTCGAGGCACCTACTTTTGATCTATGCTTCCTACGCCGCCTACGAACTCTATTTCGCTTACGACGTTTGCGTCGGCCAGGCTCAGACGAAGCAGTTTCCTGCCTGGCGGTCAGTTTAACATTTTTTTTACATCGGGGAGGTTTTTCACCTCCTCCAATCTAGGACATTGCCTCACAGGATGACCCTTCTTTCCACAAAGATAACAATTATATCCCCCTCCCCCCTGGGGGTTCTGTCTTCCCTGATTGGCTTGTCCTCTTCCACGGTTACCACCGCCGCGTCCACGTCCACCACCACCACGTCCTCCTCCTCGTCCTTGTTGCTGTTGCTGCTGCTGTTGCACTCCTGCGGCAGCTTGTGGTGGTGCTTGGGCTGGTGGTGTAGGGTTCTGCTGCTGCTGACTCTGATTCTGGCCTTTTTTCTTTCTTCCACCACGCCAGACTCCTTTCTTTTTCTGATTGGTTTGCCCTCCTTGGCCTTGTGTTCCAACTCCAAGGGCTTCCAATCGTTCGGCGGATATGATGGCGGCCTCGACATCTCGAGGTACCGTTGCTGCGACTAACTTCTGAACTTCACTTTTAAGTCCATCCACGAAGAGCAAATACTGGTGATCCTCTTCGAGGTCTGGAATCCTCAAGACTAACCGCTGAAACTCTTTTACAAACTGTTTCACGGTTCCAGTCTGCTTGAGTTTGTGGAGGTCACGCCACGCTTCATCTCGATCACTAGAGAATTCGAAAGCTGTAGCTAAGCCATCCATGAAGTCCATCCAGTCACGGAAGGGTGGTCTTTCACCTCGGTGAATTTTCAACTCTTGCATCGTTAACCAATCCGAGGCAGCCCCATAAAGGTTAGTGGCCATAATCGATTGCCACTGTGCTTCATGCACTCCGCAGGTTCTCAAGTACCGCGTCATGAGCACTTGCCATTTACGGGCTTTTGGTTCTCCACTTCCGTTAAATGCGCGAGGCATTTGCAACTTGACGGTGCTAGGCAACCACTGTCCTTGCCTAGGAGGTCCTGGGCCTGCTGGTCCAGCGCCACCTCCACCTCCACCTCCATCAGGAGGTCCACCGGGAGGTCCACCGCCTCCACCATCTCCACCGCCGCCACCACCTCCTCCGCCATCAGGCGCACCTGGAATGCGGGAAGGTGGGCGGTTTCGTCTGTCGCGGTAATCATCACCGCCATCATCATCTGGGTCGTCATCACCAGGGTCTCCAAAGTTACCTCGCATGCGAGGAACTCGACTGGGTCCACCAGTAGACTCATATGAACCAAGTGCAGCAAAGGGATTATTTTCTACCCTTGCTCCCAAAGCACTTAACCCAAGTCCCAATCTTCCAGTACGTGTGGGGATCTGCATGGGTTCTTTTCCCTTCTCTTCTCTGACCTGTGCCTTAGCACGCTCAAGGTCAATTTGATATAACACTTCTGCTGAGGAGAGAACTCTTGGGTTAGTTCGTGTGGGTCTACGTGATCCATCGGCAGAGTCGGGTTCTGAGATGCGTACTCCAGGCTGAGCTCTTGTACTTGGAGGTATCAATTGAGGGAATGTGAAATCAGCGTCTGGTGCGCTGTCCACTGCAGTGCATGGTGGTGCTTCTGCAGCAACAATTTCACCCTCCTCGACCTGTACTGCTGGAGGAGCCGGTATTGTTGAGGTTCCTGCCCCAACCATTCCTACCGCGAAGCTCTGGTCTAGTGGCGGCCATGATGCAGCCAACTGCTTTACTGATTTCTTCGGCAGCGGCATTCCAAAGGCTGAGTCCTCAGGCTCAGGGGAAGTTGATTCTTCACGCTCTGGTGATACTGCTCGAGCATCACTTCCACTTTGGGCACTCTGACTTCCGCCACTCACATCCTCCATGCTTCGTTCCAGGCCAGATAATCTTAAGGCAACTACATCAGCTGCATCTTGCTGCTGATCCCAGGTCTTGGATGCCTTTTTCTCCAAGGCAATCAAATCTTTTTGAATTGCTACTCTGGAGCTCTGCAAGCGCTTCACCTCAGCACCTTGCTTATGCAAGGACTCCCGAAACAATTCTAGAGTCCGTTCGACTTTTTCGTTGGAATCCGCAACAGTTCCTAATAAGCCTTCAATTCTCCGCCCTTGAACAAGGGATAACTCGGAGAGTTGTTTTAACTGAAGTGCTGATGCTTCAGTTGCTTCTTTTAGGTCAGCAAAACGAGAGTCCGCTAGAATGTCTGCGGCATCCATTCTCCTCGTTATTGCGTCCACAGAAGCTTTGATCTCGGCTCTTTCTTTTCTATGGTCGATATCTTGGCGTAATAGCCTCTGCTCGTATCGACTATGTTGAGCCGCTACTGAATCCAGCTTCTGCTGTTGCGACACCACCGCATGCTGTGTGGCCTCAACCTGTTGCGCATGCTGGTGCTGTGTTTCCAGCGCCTGCCCGATCACCTCTGATGCGCCAGCCAGTTGGTTCGACACAGAGGCCTCAGCATGGGCGAGCCTCTGCCCCAGTGTCTGGTCAACTTGCTGCAGGTGACCCCTTAGCCCGTGGGCTAAATCGTCCACACGGTCATGGACCGCATCCACATCCTCTCTTAAGGCTTCCGCATCAGCTCCCATGTCTATGTCGACAGCTGCTTGCTGGACATTGTGGATGTTCTGGACGTTTATTTGTTGATACACAACATTGGGTGCGTCAGGCAATTCCTCATCAAACTCAGGTTCAATCCCTGGCTCTTCAACTTGAGGCTCGCGCACTACCAATGCGTGTTCACGGTCAGCCATGGTCTCTCAGCCACTATTTGGGAGTACTCAACAACCACGGTTGGAGTTTCTCTCTACCAAACAAACAAACAAAAACGTTTGTTGCGCCACGTTCACAAGTTTCGATCTCAAGAACTTAAAGTTCTTGCCCTGCTCCGAAACCAATTGATAGTGAAGCTTGTGGGTGACGCAATAGTGGTCGGCTGTGTTGGTTGGATTCGTGATAACTTGCTGGCTAACGCAAGTATACTTGTGGGGTTTGTTGGTTTAGACAACTCTCTAGCTAGCGCGGTTGTGAACGCTACTAGAGCACTTGGTTGGATAAGTGATTGCGTCAGGCAAACACTTAGACACACACACACAAACACACACACAAGCGGGAACACACCAATCCCACGAATCCCGAGTTCTTACAAAATAAAGTGAATGTCAAAACAACGAGTGGGCCTCTTAAGTACCCCTAAGTGTAGTACGCTGACGCATGCCCCAAACTCTGGGTCTAATCTGTCTTACTCGTGAACCCACATGCGTCAGCCACCCTCGGCTCTATCCCAAACTACCTCGTATAGCGCTAAAAGACTAACATGGGGTCACCCCTGCAGCCTGACTGAACGGTTGTGGTGGAGTTTCTGCAGAACTGGAACGGCCGAAGTGGGGACAGCCCCTCTTTAACTTGATCACACAGCCTTGTAGGGCACTCTTCCACTCGGGACTCTTCTCAAAAGCTCTCTTACACAATCACAAGGTCCAAACTCGAACAAAACACAAGAACCTAACCCAGAAGATCCGCACCAAGAAGAAGTACAATACCCTAAGATCAGCCGTTTAAATAGGCTGCAGCCTGACTCACCCTTGTCCCATTGATCGCCTAGGATCCCACCTACTGATTAAGACAACCTAACCCATCAAGCCTAACTGATCTTTCTAACCACCCTAAGTCCACTCCCTCAGTACCAATCCCTAGGACTGTCCAACCTAGTCAACTCTGTAGCTGAACTGCTACCTCTAAACTGTGGCGGAACTGCCATGGCAGAACTGTCCCGGGGTGACTGCTAGCCCTACGTAATCCGTCTGGGACTGCCTCAAGCAGCATTCCCTCCCCTGATATCACTCTAGCCCTGGAGGTGACAAAATTGGTCGAGGCGACGTGGTTTGGGGTTACACCTGGGATCACATCAGCTGGAGCTGGGGGTTCATCCTCTGGTGTTGCTGGCTGCTCCTCCCCCACTCTCTCCCCAGCCCCTGGTTCACTCCCAACCAAATCTGAGCCTTCTCCCACTGTGGTTTCCTCATGCTGCCCCTCTCCTGTGGCTGCTGTTGCTGCTGTTGATCCTTCCAGCCCCCCTTGTCCAGGCTGATGAAGTGGCTGTTCTCCTGTTAATGTTGCTGTAGCTTCTTCCAAGTCTTCTGGACCCAGCTGAGGAGGTGGCTTTCCTCCTTCCCCAATGTCCCCAATCTTGAGGCTTCGCACCGTTTTCTTTCGTGGGTGGCTGCTTCGGGGGTGTAGCGGTCCTTTTTCCTTTCCCGTCAGTTCCGCAATCCGATTCTTCTGGCGATCCAAAAGGTCCGCCATCTTCTGCATCCGCCTCCGTTGTTGCTCCCATTGCTTCCACGGCACCATGTCGCAGGTAACCTGCGACCCCTGATCCCGTTGCTCTTTTTCGTCGGTTTGGGTGGCCACGTTCTGGGTTTCCGGCTGGGTCATATGGCTCGCAAGGATCGCCGCAAAGTACGCCGCCACGGCGTCAATTTGCTGCTCTACCGGCAGATTTCGGAAGGTGGCCGGGAGATCTACTGGTGGGGGTTGTGATGGCCCGGCTGCTGGAAAAGCGATCTCCACCATGGGCTCGCTGACCAACTCCTCCACTGTCTCCTCCTCCTGCAATCCATATTCCGCCTCCAAATCTGCTGTATCGAGGCTGCCGGATTCAGCCATGGGTGTGTCGTCATTTCCTTGCCCTGGTTGATTTCCGCCACCCCTTTGCGATGATCCACTGCCCCCTCGCTCTGGCTGATCGCCGCTACCCTCACGTGCGCCACCGATTGGCCCTACTCCGCCTCCGCCACTACTCAACACGCCACATATAATGGCCAGGAAACATACGATTCGGAACATGGTCGCTGGGCTCTCGAAAAGTGCAAATTCGTCTAACAATTCGCCGCCGCTGTTGGGTTTTTCTGCACTTCCGCCACGAGACTCCTCCACGTCCGTCCTCTCAATGAGGCGACACTGTACCCTGTCCACAGTCCATGCATCCCTTGGGGTCTGACCCACCTTTACCAAATCCCCACGTAATTCCTGGACCATCCATGGCCCCTGATTAAATTCCATCTCCTTGGGGTGGTAGGGGAACCGAGTTGAGCACAACATCACCATGTCCCCTACTTGCAGTTCTGCTGGAGCTTTACCCCGCCTGATCGTCTCCCAGAGGTGCCCCAGCTGCTGTTTGACCCTTGCTTTCTGCAAGGCTCTGGCAAGACTCCCCTCCTGAGCTTTCCTCTCCTCATTCATAAACCTCAGGGTGACCTGGCGCTGCAGCTCCACTGCATCTGCCCGGCGTAACTCCCCTCGCAATTCTGCTAAGCGTTCATTTCGTTTGGTTTTGGTGGAAAACTCCCGGAAAAACAATGCCTTGGCGGGGCTGAGTCCGGTGGAGGTGTGTTCCCTGGTGTTGATAGCATAAATCACCTCCTGCAGTTTCTCCGGCCATTGGGGCGTGATCCCGCCGCCACACTCCCTCCGCAATAGTTGTTGTATCTCCCGGTTCATTCTTTCGACCAGCCCATTGGTCTCCGGGTGGTATGGGCGTCCTTTCCTCAGCTGGACTCCCCACTGCTGTAGAAGTTCTGCCACCTCTCCTTCGAATTCACTCCCGTTGTCTGTGATGATGGAGGCGGGCGGTCCATATGGATGGAACACCGAGGCCTTCAGCCACGCCGCCACCGCAGAACTCCTCTTACTCGTTAATGCCCCGGCGATCGTCCACTTGGTGAAGTAGTCTACCATGACTATCACATATTTTTCTCCCGATTCCGTGGTGGGCAGGGTGATCAAGTCCATACCCAGTCTCTCCCAGGCTCTTAACGGTATATGCTGCCTTAATGGATGTCGTTCCTTAGGCGCTTTCTGACTTCTTCTGCAGCTGTGGCACGTCTGCCACACTTGTTCTACCTCTTTCCTTATATATGGCCACCAATATCTCTGCTGCACTTTCTGGCACAATCCTCTGCCGCCGATGTGCGCATTTTCTCTGTGGACTTTTCGGACCACAGTTGGCCTTTGCTCCTCTTTTGGCACCTGCAGCCATTCTCCTTGTTTACTCAAGCACTTGAGTGGGTGTAGATCTCCTTCCACCCATCGATATCTCTGACCCCTTTTTCGCACCCTCGCTTTTGTTTTTTTCTCAGCGGGTAATGCCGTTGTTTTCAAGAATTCCATCAGTTCCGCATCCGCCCATGGATCCATTCTCCTTTGACCTCCTCCTTTGATCACGGCAGCAACTGTGGCAAATCACGAAGTCCGAACGGTAACGGTGTTCCTCGCCACTTTTTCGGAGTTCGTGTGGTCCTTGCCTTCAGTCTAAAAGTACCCCCATTGGACCAACAATGGTTCCTCTTTTTCAGCCATGATCTTGAGATCCCCGGAAGATCCTTATGGACGAAGTGCTGTGGATCCACTGACTATCGGATGATCCAGTGGAACTGGAAGCCTGGTCAGTGCATCCGCATTCGCATTGCTCTTTCCAGCGCGGAACTCTATCCTGAAATCAAACTCCTGTAGGCGGAGTGCCCACCTCATCAGTTTTCCCGTCAGTTTAGTACCTGTCATCAACCACTGTAACGCCCGCTGGTCTGTCTGCAGCACAAATTCTGTGCCATAGATGTATGGCCTGAATAGGGTGCAAGCCCAGACCACTGCCAGGCACTCCCCCTCCACTACCGAATAGTTTTTCTCAGCTGGGTTGAGTCTTTTGCTGGCATAAGCTACCACATGCTCTCTCCCTTGCTCATCCTTCTGACAGAGTACTGCCCCCACAGCCTGGCTGCTCCAGTCTGTCTGCAGAGTGTATGGTAGGTGTGGCTGTGGTGGAGCCAGGACTGGTTGATCGGTTATGCTTTTCTTCAGCCTCTCAAATGCTTGTTGTTGGCGTTCCCCCCATTCAAATGGCACATCCTTCTTCAACAACTCCGTTAGAGGTGCAGCGATCCTTGCATAGTCGCGCACAAATCTCCTGTAGTAAGAAGTAAGGCCAAGGAAGGACCGCAGAGTAGACACATCCACCGGTGGCTCCTGCATCTCCACTGTGGCTACCTTCTTCGGATTCATCTTTATTTCCCCTTTCCCCACGATGTGGCCCAAATAGAGTAGCTCCTCGAACCCAAAGTCTGATTTCCTCGGGCTGATCCTCAGGTTGGCCTCCTTCAACCGCTGCAGCACCTCTGCCAAGATCTCCTGATGCTTTTCCCAAGTCTCCGCATAGATGATAATATCATCCAGATACACGATCACCCCCTTCCACAGCATAGGTCCCAGTACCTCGTTCATCATCCTTTGGAAAGTCGCTGGGGCGTTACTGAGCCCGAAGGGCATCACCACGAACTCATAAAGCCCCTCCTGTGTGATGAAGGCCGTTTTCTCCGCGGAGGCAGTGCTCATCCTGACCTGCCAATACCCTGACCTCAAATCCAGAGCGGTGAAGAGCTTGGCCTCCGAGAACTGGTTGATCGCGTCCTCAATCCTCGGGAGGGGAAAGCTATCTCGGGTGGTCACTTTGTTGAGCTTGCGGTAATCAACACAGAACCGCACCGACCCATCTGGCTTTGGGACCAAGACGATCGGTGAGGCCCACGGGGACTTCGACTTCCGCACCACTCCATCCAGGAGCATCCTCGCCACCTCCGATTTGACTACCTGGTTCTCCGCAAAACTGAACCGGTAGGGATTCTGCCTGATGGGGGGATGATCTCCGGTGGGGATCTCGTGGTATAGTATGTTGGTTTGCCCGACTTGATCCGAGGACCAAGCACAGGCATCGGGGTACTGCTGCAGAAGCTCCAGCAGCTCTTTTCTTTGGTGGGGGGTAAGATGGGGACTAATTTTCAGTTCTTCCAGTTTTTCTCTAAGTGACACCTTTCTTTCTTCTTTTTCCCTTTCTGTGGCAAACGTTTTATTTTCTACATCAGAAGTCCCAAGGGGAACCACCCCTGCCCAAATCTGATTTTCCTGCAGCTGAACTGCTGCCTGTCCCATTTCCCTCAACCCAAACCTTTCTTTTCTTTCTCCTTTCTCTTTTCTTTCCTCTTCTTTTTCTGTTTCTTTGGCTTTCCTTTCCCTTGAATTTTCTTTTCCCTTTTTTTCTTTTTCTTCTCCCATTCCCTCCCTCATAAGGATTTCTGCCTCCACTGTTCTGCTATGGTTTAAGCATTGCATGGCCCATGAGTCCGGCCACAGACTCCTGGCCCTTTCTACTTCTTCCGTTTGGCGTTGCATTCTCGCTTCCTGCTCCTTGATCCTCCTGCCTGCTCGACGCCATTGTTCTCGTTTACCCGCACGCTTGCCACGCCGCCCTCTTCCCCTTTTCCCTTTATTCCCCTTTGTGGGACCGAACCACCTCCGCCACCCCTTCAGGTGTCGCCGAAGAAGGACGTCGGTGGCCGGCCCACTTAAAAATCCGAGGAGTCGTAGCTCACCACCCTTGGTGGCTCACTCCTCCCCTCCCCGCCAGCTGCGGCTGCTGTGGAGGTCTCCCCTCCAGTCTCGCCACCCTCCACTGGCCTCCACTTGTGGGCCTCCCTGCGGAAGTGCCCCAACATCTCCTCCGACTCCTCCCTCTGTGCGCTCGTCACAGCGTCGCACCTTCGGAAATACTCCCTTGTGATAGCATCCCTTTTTCTCGGTTCTCCCTCGCATCTCAACCTTTCGTCGTGGATCTTTTTGAACTCCCTCTTTGTCCCTCCGTGGTGCCTCCCCCTGGTGTCCAGTATTTCCGCCTCCTGGAGATACAGATGTGTGGCCGCCGCCTCACTCATCCCCTTTTCCCGCCGAATGGTGCGGCACTCCTGCAGCACCGCCTTCTGACGCTTGGTGACCCACAGAGGAGGGGGTTGAGGAACGTAGAGGTAGGGTTGGATAAACCCATCTGGTCGGCGTTCCCCCGGTGGCGTTTGGCTCGTCATTGAATCCTGCTGTGGCTGCTTCCCAGTGGGGGCTGCTGGCTGTTCTGGGGCGGCGCTCGTTTCTTCGATCGATCGGAGGGTTTGGTAAACTGCGACGACTGCAGCACTCTCAGGCGTCGTTGTGTGAAGGAACTCGATGGGTACGTGACCTACTCGCCGTCCTGCCACACACGGAGTGAGCCGCTTGAAACCGAAGTGGATCTCTGTACCGGTATCCACCAACCACGGGGTCCCAATGATCAGGGATAGATGTTCGTTCTCCACCACGTGGCATGGTACAATCTGTTTGCATTGCCCAAGGGCGATGGGCAGGGCAGGGATGTACCCCAGAGCTTGCCTAGTCTCGCCATTGCAATCCCTGTACCTCCCCTTCGGTGCCTCCATCAGGTGGGTCAACCCCGTCCGTGCTAGGAGTTGAGCCGATATCACACAAGCACTCGCCCCCGTATCAATGATAGCCCCTGGCACTTTGGTCTCCATGATCTTGGCTGTGGCGGTAGTGACTGCATATGGGCTTGGCTTGCCCACTCCCTCCACAGTAGTGATTGCAGGTACTTTAGCCATGGGCACCCTCAGTGCCTTTAACCATGCATCGATCAACTCTGGGTGGTGCTGGCACAGGCTCGCCACTGGAACCTCCGTCATCAGACCCTCCACAAACTTTTTGGCCTCTGTCGCTGTAAACATTCTCTTCTCTTTTGGCTCTCCCGCCGTCTTTTTCCCCATTTTCTTTTTCTTGGTCATGGTATTCCGTGGGGACGGTGGCCGCATGGGTGGTGGGAACATCGGTGGTAACACAACTGGTCTCGATCCTTGTGGCTCATCTTGTGGCTTCGGCACATCTTCTGGTTCAGGCACAGACTTTGTCTTCTCCTCTGGCTCTCGTGGGGGTTCTGGTTCCTCCTTTGGCTCCTCCATCACAACTTCCTCCCCAGCATCTGCTCAGGGTTCTGAAGGTATTGGGCTCGTGTCCATGGGGGTTCCTCCACTGCCTCCCTGGTTCCCGTCCAAGCCTCCATGGTCAATATCCATTTCAGAGTACCAGATTGGTGCCAGAACCTCCTCGGGTCCCTCTGTGGTGGTTGCCCCAGGGTCCGTTTGCTCAAAGTCCATCACCAGGTGGTCCCCCATTTCCGCCTGGAAGAAGTTTATGTGTTCAGGACACTGGCTGGCGTAATGGCCAAAGCGCGAGCAGTGCCAGCATCTGACTTTGTTCACATCATAACGCCCTCCTCCCCAGCCTCTTCCTCCATTGCCATTGTTCCGAGTTCCCCGTCCTCTGCCTCCTCCATTTCCCCAGCCATTGCCTCCGTAGGCCCCTTGCCCTCTTCCTCCATTGACAGGTATCCGATTTGCTCCAGTGCCCCCAGTATTTCCATAGTTCCCTCTTCCTGGCTCTGGTACATTAGGCTGTCTCACATCCGCCACCATTCCGGATAGAGTGGAGATCATACTTTTGAGTTCGCCAAACTGCTGCCCGGAGGTTCTCACATGCTGCTCCACCCCTCTGAGTCGCGAGTCCGTAGTGGTTTGGTGTTCGCGCACCTCCTTCCTCAAGTTCTCGATTTGTTCGTTCACCCGCTGATCCATAATATTTACTTCCGCCAGGACTGGCTCCATCACTGCTTGGTCCTGCAGTTCCTCCAGTGTGTTGATCGTTGTCTTTCGCTTTGGCCCCGGCCGCACTTGTCTCTCTTCGATCTGTCTGGCTCTTGCCACTGCTTCATCCAGGGTATCTCCTGTAAAACCCAGCAGGATGGGGGCAAGATCCTCCCGCACTCCATTCTTAAACAATTGCAGTAGAAGCTCGTCAGCCACGGCTGGACTGCCTGGGGCTCGACTCGCATTGAGTTGTTGCTGCATCTGGGAGAGTGCAGAAGCGTATTCCCCCACAGTTTCGTCATTCTTTTGTTTCCGTTCCAAGATACGGGCCACCAACGTCGCTGGCGCCACTCCAAACCTTGCCAACATGCCCATTTGCAACTCCTGCCATGTCCTTTCTGGGTTCGGCAGCCCTCCCACATGTGTAGGGTGTCTGGCCGTCCAATTGTCCACCCATGATCGCGCTTTCCCCGTCGTATACAGGACGAGTCTCTCGATTCTCTGATCCTCATGGTCCGGCACCGCTGGTGGTACACTCCACCCTGAGCCTGTGGCGAGAATCTCGTATGACCGTATCCAGGTGGCCACATCTTCCTTCTCTGCTCCGGTGAAGGCTGTTAACTGACTGTTGATCAACCTGTTTGGAGGTCCTCTGGGGTGGGCCATGGCACCGACTCCGCCTGCTCGGTGTGGTGGAGGAGGTGGTGGAGGAGGTGGTGGAGGGGCTGGTGGTGGAACAGGTGGTACAGGTGGAACGGGTGGAGGAACAGGTGGGACTGGTGGTTGGAGATAGGGAAGTCCAACCTCAAAGGCAAATGGGTTCAGCGGGGGCTGGTCCGGTAACGGTTCTTCTTCAGCACTGGAGGATGATCCACTCTCGCCTTCTTCTTCGTCAAAGGCAAAAAATGGGTTCAGCAGGGGCTGATCTGGGGGTAACGATCCTTCCTCGGCACTGGAGGTCGACTCTTTTTCTCCTTCTCCGTCGTGGGACTCTTCCTCGTCTGAAGTGGTACTCGATGGCTCAGAAGGGTCCTCTGGAAACCCCGGCTCGATACGATAGGCTCTTCCTTCCGCCCAACTAGCGGCGCTGTGGTACTCAGTTCCTCCGCCTGATCCCACTCCGTTGGTCTCTCCGCTACTCCCTGGAACGGCCGCACTTCCTCCTTCCTCAACTGGTTCAACACCGGCTTCCTCGTGGTCAGTGGTTCCCACAAGATCTCCTTCAGAGGCTCCTTCTTCAACAGGTTCGACTCCGACTTCTTCCACAACAACCTCGGCTTCCTCTTGGTCAGTGGCTCCAACAAGATCTCCTTCAGAGGCTCCTTCTTCGACAGGTTCGACTTCGACTTCTTCCACAACAACCTCGGCTTCCTCTTGGTCAGTGGCTCCAACAAGATCTCCTTCGGAGGCTCCTTCGTCAACAGGTTCGACTTCGACTTCTTCCACAACAACCTCGGCTTCCTCTTGGTCAGTGGCTCCAACAAGATCTCCTTCGGAGGCTCCTTCTTCTACAGGTTCGACTCCGACTTCTTCCACAACAACCTCGGCTTCCTCTTGGTCAGTGGCTTCAACAAAATCTCCTTCAGAGACTCCTTCTTCAACAGGTTCGCCTCCGACTTCTTCTGCAACAACCTCGGCTTCCTCTTGGTCAGTGGCTCCAACAAGATCTCCTTCAGGGGCTTCTTCTCCAATAGGTTCGACTCCGACTTCTTCCACAACAACCTCGGCTTCCTCTTGGTCAGTGGCTCCAACAAGATCTCCTTCGGAGGCTCCTTCGTCAACAGGTTCGACTTCGACTTCTTCCACAACAACCTCGGCTTCCTCTTGGTCAGTGGCTCCAACAAGATCTCCTTCAGAGGCTCCTTCTTCAACAGGTTCGACTTCGACTTCTTCCACAACAACCTCGGCTTCCTCTTGGTCAGTGGCTCCAACAAGATCTCCTTCGGAGGCTCCCTCGTCAACAGATTCGACTCCGACTTCTTCTGCAACAACCTCGGCTTCCTCTTGGTCAGTGGCTCCAACAAGATCTCCTTCAGAGGCTCCTTCTTCAATAGGTTCGACTCCGACTTCTTCCACAACAACCTCGGCTTCCTCTTGGTCAGTGGCTCCAACAAGATCTCCTTCAGAGGCTCCTTCTTCAACAGGTTCGACTTCGACTTCTTCCACAACAACCTCGGCTTCCTCTTGGTCAGTGGCTCCAACAAGATCTCCTTCGGAGGCTCCTTCGTCAACAGGTTCGACTTCGACTTCTTCCACAACAACCTCGGCTTCCTCTTGGTCAGTGGCTCCAACAAGATCTCCTTCGGAGGCTCCTTCTTCTACAGGTTCGACTCCGACTTCTTCCACAACAACCTCGGCTTCCTCTTGGTCAGTGGCTTCAACAAAATCTCCTTCAGAGACTCCTTCTTCAACAGGTTCGCCTCCGACTTCTTCTGCAACAACCTCGTCCAGTACCTCGGCTTCCCAATCACGGGGAAAGTCTTCTACCCCGGGCCACTCTCTCGCGCTGCCTTGCTCAGTCTCGTCGTGCACTGTCTCCCCGCCGCCGCCAAGACTCTCTTCACTGATCTCGCTGTCCGGTTTTCCTTCAGGTTCTCCAACTTCTCCCACTTCTCCTGCGCCGCCACTCAGATCTGGGGAACTTCTGCCTGCTGGGCGTGATCCCTCGGCTTCTCCCTCCGTTCTTTGGTGGA
The DNA here is from genome assembly GCA_030272585.1 of Bryopsis sp. KO-2023. NCBI lineage: Eukaryota > Viridiplantae > Chlorophyta > Ulvophyceae > Bryopsidales > Bryopsidaceae > Bryopsis > Bryopsis sp. KO-2023. The sequence continues at coordinate 2,373,727 of BSYQ01000012.1, read as the reverse complement.
ACTCGTCCTCCAGACCCTTAAGGAACTCCGCCTTCCACTGCTGCTCGGCTCTCTGCAGTTCCTCCGACACTCGTTCTTCCACTCGTTCCCTACCCAGCCGCTCTGCCTCGTACCTTCTCCAGAACAGCTGTGAGACCTCGTGATCACGCGCTCTGTCTCGGGCTAGCTTAAAAAGACCAGTTAAGTCGTTATTAAACAGCTCACGAGTTTGCGAGTCTCCCTCTTCCTTGGTCAACAGGCCTGTGAGTACACTCTGATAAATCCACCAAAAGCTCTTCGCGCGGAAACGATGGCACCACACAGCTATCCACTCGTCCTCAAATATAGCAGGTATGGGTCCGATAAACTCAGGGTGTATGGTCAGGGGTGGTCTATATGCTACCTCCTCTGCAACCTGTTCCCGTTCCTGCCAATGATATAGGCGCAGGCGAAAGCCAGCCGCCTTTAACTCCTGATCGTCCAGACTGCCCTCCTACACGTTTTCCCCGAACGTATGGCACGTCTGCTGCAGCACAGCTCAAAAGTGTGCGCAACCTAGCTCCGAAACCAACAAATAGGGTAACCTTGACCGCTGGGGTCACCCCTGCAGCCGTACTTAAGGGTGGTGGTGGCGTTTCTGCAGAACTGGAATGGCGGAAGTGGGGACAGCCCCTCTTGAACTTGATCACACGGCCTTTCTTAGGCACTTTACTCGGGACTCTTTCACAAAAAGCTTTCTTACACCAAATCAAAAGGTCCCCACACGAACAAAAACAAAAGCCTCACCCAGAATCCCCAATAACCTAAGATCAGCCATTAAATAGGCTGCCGCCTGACTCACCCTAGTCCCACTGATCACCTAGGATCCCACCTACTGATGGGGACTACCTAACCTATCAAACCTAGCTGATCTTCCTAACCTCCCTCAATCCCTTCCCTTAGTCTCTACCCCTAGGACCGTCCAACCTAGTCATTTCCGCAGCTGGACTGCTACTTCCAGACTGTGGCTGGACTGTCCTAACTACCCCTCCTCTACCCGATAGCACTCTGGCCTTGGCCAGTGTGACGAAATCGGTGGAGGCGACGTGGTTTGGGGTTACACACGACGATGAAGTACTTCCACTTGCTCGGAACGGATCGCACGAGTCTTCTTGCGTCTTGAATGCCCGGTTGGTGCTCATCACTGCCGTAGGTATTGAGCTTCCTGAAGTCTATGATCGGCCTTGGTCCCTTTCTTCTTTCGCAGTAGCTTATCTGGGATGGATTCCAGTATACGCCACGAGGGTAGTCCTTCCGTTGCAACGGTTCTATGAACCCGAGCTCCACTTGTTCCTTTAGCCACTCCTTCACTTGTTCTTCGGACAACCTCTGGTCTTGGATACTCCTTTGAGGGACGTTCGATTTCGGCGGCTCTCTCCTATAGCCGCACTCCTCCATCGAGACTGCCATTTCCTCCATTTTCGTTTGCTTCGGAGGTATGATCGGGCCGAATACCTCCGGGTGTTTCCTCACCATGTCCTTTAGCGCTTCTGCCATTGCTTCTTTGTCTTGTTCGGATCTAGTTAGGCCCGTCCGAAGTCCCCTTTCGACGGGCCTTTCTAGTTTGATACCTCTCGATCGTTGAATTTGACGGGTCCCTCGTGCACGAAAGTCGCAACCTTGTAGTTGCTCGGCAATTGGACGGGCAGGTCATTCCAATTGCTGATTTGGACGCGGAGGTACTGACCCTTATAATTCAATCCTGCATGAATGGCGATACTGCCATTAGGAACGACTGGACTGAGCTCGATCTCCTTGGATGTCTTGATCGGTATCCAAATCGTGGAGAGTGAATGCGGCTTGAGCACCAAGTTTCTCCCCAGAGGTACCGAATAACGATCCTTTGCCACGTTGATGATCTTGAGATGCCTTTTGGCAGAAGTCAGCTCCACACTCTCTCCGTCCGTTTTCTCCCTTTCTGGAAGCACTACTTCCTCAGGCAGTCTTGTGACCATGCACTGGAGAGTTTTGCCAGATCCTATGTGGATCTTCTTCCTTCGAACGTCAATCACGGCGTTCAAGGAGTTGAGAATAGGCATGCCGACCAACAGCTCGTATCCGGGCTCCTTCATCACGTAGAAATCCGCAGAAACCTTCTTCCCCTCGGTTCCTATCTTGATGGAAGAAATGCTGCCTTCCGTCTCCACAGTCCTGCCATCAGCCGTTCGAATTTTACTGGGTGCTCCTTCTTGCTGTGGCGAGACTCCCAATCTTTTTGCCAGATCCGTGGAAATCACGTTGACGGCTGCCCCCGTATCGATGATAGCAAACTCTTCCACACTTTCTGCGGCTGTAGATGATAGTGAAGCTTGTGGGTGACGCAATAGTGGTCGGCTGTGTTGGTTGGATTCGTGATAACTTGCTGGCTAACGCAAGTATACTTGTGGGGTTTGTTGATTTAGACAACTCTCTAGCTAGCGCGGTTGTGAACGCTACTAGAGCACTTGGGTTGGGAAGTGATTGCGTCAGGCAAACACTTAACACACACACACACAAACACACACACAAGCGGGAACACACCAATCCCACGAATCCCGAGTTCTTACAAAGTAAAGTGAATGTCAAAACAACGAGTGGGCCTCTTAAGTACCCCTAAGTGTAGTACGCTGACGCATGCCCCAAACTCTGGGTCTAATCTGTCTTACTCGCGAACCCACATGCGTCAGCCACCCTCGGCTCTATCCCAAACTACCTCGTATAGCGCTAAAAGACTAACATACGCCCCCCCCGCAAAAAGTGGGCGCCCACGCACACCAAAACACAAAGAAAAACAAAAACACAAAAATACAAACACAAAACTCACCCACTCCCATACCCACACCTAACTGTCTTGGACCTGTCTCTTGCTCTGACGTCGCTGACAGCTGCTGCACGCACACACTTGGTCGACGATAACTCCTTTTCCCTCCTCCTTAACGCTGTTCCGGCGCTTGCGCTTGCTGAATAGCACGCTGCTCCTGCGCATGCGCTTGCTGCACTGCACGATACCGGACACAGGGATCAAATGCGGCAGCCACCCTCTTGGACTTAAGGAATGGCAGATCCCTGGTGATGCCGGACACCTTGAGCTGCCGCTTCACACACATGTTGCAGTGTGGCAACTTCTCGTGCTCAGCCGGGAACGGAGGGATTTCTTCGAACGTCGAGCGTGTCAGCTTCAACATATGGGCAGGTAGAGAGAATGGGGAGACGGTGGCGATGGACTTGTTGTCCACTTCCGCGACTTTTTGGACCGCCGTGACGATGCGCCCCAGCATCGAGTATGCCAACCAATGAGCATCACACACGAGGTGATACCCACAAGGAAGGACGGAATACTTCTTCTGCGTCAGCCGCTGAGCACTTGCTTGCATTGGGCTTCTCCCGCACCAAATGCACATGGGCAACTCGTGAAAGTGCCGGTTGCCGCGGTAATTTTGCAAGGCTCGGTCCCTGGGGTTAGTATATTGGCCCTTCGGCCATTTCTCTGACGCAGTGATGGGGTTGCAAGCCTCCTCGATATCCTCCCGTGACAGGTTCACTTCGCTGGGTGCAGCATCCACTTTGTCTTGAGCAGCCGCCTTTAGTCTTCTGAGCTTAACCTTTTCTCGGAAAGCCCGAAGTGCTGCTTCTGTTGGAGCTAACTCCAACGGTGGATGGACCGCACGCTGAACCTCTGTCACCTGGCTTGGCCCTTCATCATTCCTTATTTCCCCGTCCTCCAGTTCAGAACTAGGACCTTCGAGCCTAGGAGGTGGACTGCCGAAGTCAATTTCTTCGTTAAAATCCAAGTCCAAAAGCTCCTCCTCTCTCATGTCGAATAAGTCCTCCCCCGGTGCTATTGCGGTAGCCTCATCTCCGGGAGTCTGAACTGTTGGTGCTGGTTGTGAGGGTGCTGGAGTTTTTAATGCGGCAGCCTTTAACTTGAGTAACAAGTTGGCTCTTGCTGCATCTCCAGGCATACGATCCCTCGGTGGCTCACCACCTTCATCGTCACCGTCCTCTCGCCTTCTCTTTCCGTGTGGATCTTCATCCCTACACGGCGAGCTTGGACGTTTGTTTTTCCCTTTCCCCTGGCCCTTGCTTGAGCCTCCCGCATCATCGTCCTTGGACGGTTCCAGATCAAGTGTTGCGTTTGACAACAGAACTTGGACTTGGCGATCCAGTTCTTCGCGTACCCGTGGTGCCGGTACCGGCGGGTTCAAACGCAGCATCTTGTCCGTTGTTTCGCTCTGCACTTGAAGTTTTTCAGAGCCGTCTCTGAGGGACTCTCCCAGCAAATCGATCTGCAGCTCTTGTTCTGCCAATTCCTTCTCAAGGTTGTTGGCTGCTGCACTCCACGCGGTTGCTACAGCTCGCTGCAGCGTTTCCTCTACCGCGGTAAATCGATCCACCATTCCCCCGAGAGCTTGCTTGCGGAGGTCATTCTCACGATGGTTAGCCATCATGTGAGATTGGAACCGCTGTTTCTTCAGCTTCATGGCTTCCAATTTTTCCTCCAAGACCTTAGTCTTGTCCTCCGCTTCTTTCTTTTCCGCCTCCGCCTTATCCTTGGCTTTCTCCGCTGCCTCCTTCGCAGCCTCAGCTGCTTTCGTCCGGTCACTCAACTCTGTGAGTTGCCGGGTTAAGGCCTCATTGTTCTGCAGCACCTCCTCTGCGGTCGTAACAAAGTGCTGCAGCTCCTCTTCTTTTTGAGCTACCTCCGCTTCCAACCTCGCAATAATTGCGGCGGGTGTGTCGGCAGCCATTATGTTTGTCGGAAAGAAAGAAATAACAACGGTTTGTGCGTCTTTAGACTCTTTTTCACTCAGGAGCTCGCTCCGTTTACACAAACACTAGGGCAAAATGGTTCGAGGGCTGCGCTTATAAGGCTGGGTGACTCGTACACTTTCCTCGTTGGGTTATTGGGGTGAGACACCAACGTTTTGCTCGGTTGGAGTCTCGTCAAGACCACCTCAACACGTCACTTGATAGGGGTTTTCTCGGAACAACCACACTATCTCGAATGTGACATCGTTTGCCCGGTTTCTAAAGTACTACTGAAGCTACACTTACTGCGCCAGCCTAATAACTTAGGCACCTAACGCATTAAAGTTAAAGAGTTGGTTTGGAAGTCGACAGAGTTTTTCTAAGGTATCCTTTTTCGCGCCCCCTTGCTATAAGGAGTTCCACCTTAGCCATCAAACACTCTGTTTCCCTATTCTCTTCCTTTCTGCAACTCTTTTCTTTCTTTCTCTTTAAATGCGCGAAGTATATCTGGTGCGTTAACCAGATTAGCTTCAGGTTCCCAAGTAGCGTCAAGTAGATCGTATCCTTTCCACAGCACTAGGTATTCACGATTGCGTTTACCTCTAGCCCTTAGGATATTTTCGACCTCATACTCTACTTCGCTACCAATCAACTCTCCTTCTGGAGGTTGTATCTGCCTGCTGTTATCACTCGAGGCGTGATAACGCTTGAACTTAGAAACATGAAACACTGGGTGAATGAGCCATGTTTCCGGAAGTTGAACTCTGTAAGCCACCTTTGATATTTTCTCCACAATTTCAAAGGGACCCACAAATCGACGGCGCAGTTTGGGACTCACTTTGTTCAAAGCAGCCAACGGAATAAAACGGCTTTTTATCAGGACTTTATCCCCTTTCTCAAAAGCAATATCTTTCCTCTTCTTGTTTGCACTCACACACATTCTGTGTTGTGCTCTAGAGTAATATGCTTTTGCGGTATCTAAGTCCTGTGCCATCCGTGCTACCATAGTCTTAACTGCTTCCACTTGAAATTGCGTTGCCGTCCCACCAATGTTTGGCGTTTCTGGATGGTACCCATACATCAAATATGCAGGTGCGAACCCTGTACTCGCATTCACCGCATTGTTTGCTGCAAACTCTGCTGTAGGTAAATACTCAACCCACTTATGGGGATACCTCTCAGCATATGGCCTTAGAAAATTTTCCAGAGTACGTATGGTAACCTCACTCTGCCCATCCGTCTGAGGGTGGTAAGCTGTACTCATACGAATCTCTGTACCCAGAGCTTTAAAAAGCGTCTGCCAGAACTTGCTGGTAAAGCGAGGGTCTCGATCAGACACAATCACTTTAGGTAGGCCATGGTTGCGGTAAACATGTTCGATAAAAAGTTGGGCGTATCCTGCAGCGGTAATCTCTTTAGTACATGGGGCGAAATGCACAAACTTGGTAAGTCTATCAACAAAGACAGCTACAGCACTAAACCCATTGGATGCTGGTAGATCTGTCACCAAGTCAGTGGTAATCTGCTCCCACTTCCGCTCAGGTATTGGCAGGGGTTGAAGTAAGCCCATAGGCTTCTGTGTGTCAGCCTTTATTTGTTGGCACACAGGGCATTCGCGAACAAATGCCTTCAACTCATTCATCCACCCCTTCCACCAATATCGCCGCGCTAGGATTTCTCCTGTTCGCGCTGGTCCTGTATGGCCTGCTGAAGGTGTCTCATGGCACTCCTTCATAATCTTATTGCGCTGGCCTTTAGGAACCACCACTTTCTCGACTAATCCTCTTTTTGGGACCGTCCAGAGTATTCCCCCTCTGAGGAAATATCCCTCAACTTCCTCGCCACTCTCAAGCTTCCGCAATATCTTCACCAAGGAGTTATCAGCTTGGAGGGCTTGTTTCCACTCGTCTTGGCTTGCTTGATGCACTTGCCAAGTGGAAATGTTCATCGCAGTTTCCACGGGCTTAGGAACACTGCGGGAGAGAGCATCTGCTAACACATTAGCCTTGCCTTTGATATAGGAGATCTTGGGGTTGATCGAAGTCAGGTACCCCGCCTCAAGCCATCTTGCTTGGGTTCTAGAAAGGTTCCTCTGCGACAGAATATGTGTCAGAGGTTGGTGGTCAGTGAACACTGTTACTCCACCCGCACAACCTTCTAGATAATGTCTCCACTGCACCATCGCATAACATATTGCACACAACTCTTTGTCGTATGGTGCATAGTTAAGCTCGGCAGGCTTGAATCTACGTGAGAGGTAAGCTATTGGCTGTAGCCCCTCTCCGTGATCCTGTGTTAACACGGCACCGATGGCCTCATTCGACGCATCAGTGATCACAGTGTAAGGCAGTGACGCATCTGGAAAAATAAGGACGGGAGCTTGACTTAGACGCTTTTTCAGTTCATTGAATGCGCCACGCTCAACCTGTCCCCATCTCCAGGGATGGTCTTTTTTCACTAAGTCATGGAGTGGTCCAGCAACATGTGCAAACTGGGGAATGAATTTCCTGTAATATGAAACCATTCCAAGGAAACTACGTACATCACTAACACTCTGTAGTTCCTTCCACTCCTTCACTGCCTTCACTTTTTGTTCCTGTGGTTTTAACCCACTTCCGCTAATGCGGTAGCCAAGATAGTCTACTGTTGCGACAGCCAGCTCACTTTTACTTGCCTTAGCAAAAAGCTGATATTCTGCTAGTCGCGACAGGACTTTCTCTAAGTGTTCGGCATGCTGTTCCATGTTTTCAGAGAAGATGAGTATGTCATCAATAAAGACAACAACAAAATCATCTAAAAACTCTGCGAGTAGGTCTTGCACTAGAGTTTGGAATTGCGCTGGGCAATTGGTTAGCCCAAAAGGCGCTACCAAAAACTCAAAGTGACCGTATCTCGTGCGGAACGCTGTTTTATCTGTATCAGATGGCCTTACTGGAAATTGCCAATAGCCTGATCGCAGATCTAACTTTGAGAACACTTTGGCTTTGAACACTCTATCCATCAATTCTTCTGGCAGGGGTAAAGGATATCGGTTTTTCACCGTCACCTTATTGATCCACCTGTAATCCACACACATCCTTAAGCCTCCATCCTTTTTCGGTACAAATAGGATTGGCGCGCCCCAAGGGGACTCGGATGGTTTGATTTTCTTCTGTTCCAGAAGGTAGTCCACTTGTGCTTTCACTTCATCCAGCTCTGCTGGTGAAAGCTTGTATATTGGACGATGGATAGGTGTTGGATCCTCCAGGTCTATCTTAAACTCATGACCTTTTCTCTTCGGAGGGATCCCTGGGGGTAAATCACGAGGGAACACACCACGGTGTGTTTCTACCACCTTTTTAATTTCGGCAGGGGTGTCTGAACGAATAAGTTTACCAATCTCATCCTCAGTGTTGAATGGCTGTGTTCGCTCTATTGCGTCAGGCAATTCATGTTGGCCTAAAGCTTTCTCTTCAGACTCTTGCACTACAACCATGAATGCTGTCTCTGTTTTGAGATGACGCATCATTCTCTTAGCTGAACACTCAGTCACTGGCACTTCTTGCAGTATCGACTGTACTTTTCGTTCAGGTTCAATACTCTCTTGGGTTGGATGACGCAACGGGAGATGAAACACTTGGCTGTTTTTGCAAACTGAAATCTCATTTTGCTGAAAGTCTATGCGGGGGTTTTCTTTCTGCAACCAAGGCATGCCCAATATTAGGTCATAACCAAGGTCTGGGAACAGATCCGCTTTCATTTTGCACTTCAGCCCTCCTATCTTTACTCGGAGGTTGTTACAGCTGCCAGCCAGTTCTTTAATATCTCCGTTTGCCAACATTGCTCTCTTGGAGCTTGGTGTAATCGACAACCCGAGATCACGCGCTACCTTATCATTGATATAGTTTGCGGTACTTCCACAATCAATGAATGCATAAAGGTCCGTGGTCTTGATCCGTGCTTTTACTTCGTACCCTCTCACAGGCACTTCTTGAATTTTTAACAGAGGGCATGTGTCACCCTTGGTTGACGAAGTTGATCGAACTTCTGACACATTAACTCGCTCTGTGGTAGACCGTTGGGTTGTTTCTGACCCACTATCGTCTACGTCTGCAGGCAGGGACTCCTGTAGACTACTCTGCGACTCCAATGAGCCCACAGATTCACTAACAGAGGGAAGAGATGCAGATGACGCATGAGGCGCGTCCATCTCATCCGGTGTGCTTTCCTTCTGTTCATTTTTCCAATCGCAGTTGTCATGTGCCGATTGGGTAGATGTGGAGAGTGTCTCTGTTCTCTCTTCACGCGGTGTACTAGTCCGCTCCTCAGGTTTTCCGCTGTGAGTACTTTTAACCTTTTTCGAGGCACCTACTTTTGATCTATGCTTCCTACGCCGCCTACGAACTCTGTTTCGCTTACGACGTTTGCGTCGGCCAGGCTCAGACGAAGCAGTTTCCTGCCTGGCGGTCAGTTTAACATTTTTTTTACATCGGGGAGGTTTTTCACCTCCTCCAATCTAGGACATTGCCTCACAGGGTGACCCTTCTTTCCACAAAGATAACAATTATATCCCCCTCCCCCCTGGGGGTTCTGTCTTCCCTGGTTGGCTTGTCCTCTTCCACGGTTACCACCACCGCGTCCACGTCCACCACCACCACGTCCTCCTCCTCGTCCTTGTTGCTGTTGCTGCTGCTGTTGTTGCACTCCTGCGGCAGCTTGTGGTGGTGCTTGGGCTGGTGGTGTAGGGTTCTGCTGCTGCTGACCCTGATTCTGGCCTTTCTTCTTTCTTCCACCACGCCAGACTCCTTTCTTTTTCTGATTGGTTTGCCCTCCTTGGCCTTGTGTTCCAACTCCAAGGGCTTCCAATCGTTCGGCGGATATGATGGCGGCCTCGACATCTCGAGGTACCGTTGCAGCGACTAACTTCTGAACTTCACTCTTAAGTCCATCCACGAAGAGCAAATACTGGTGATCCTCTTCGAGGTCTGGAATCCTCAAGACTAACCGCTGAAACTCTTTAACGAACTGTTTCACGGTTCCAGTCTGCTTGAGTTTATGGAGGTCACGCCACGCTTCATCTCGATCACTAGAGAATTCGAAAGCTGTAGCTAAGCCATCCATGAAGTCCATCCAGTCACGGAAGGGTGGTCTTTCACCTCGGTGAATTTTCAACTCTTGCATTGTTAACCAATCCGAGGCAGCCCCATAAAGGTTAGTGGCCATAATCGATTGCCACTGTGCTTCATGCACTCCGCAGGTTCTCAAGTACCGCGTCATGAGCACTTGCCATTTACGGGCTTTTGGTTCTCCACTTCCGTTAAATGCGCGAGGCATTTGCAACTTGACGGTGCTAGGCAACCACTGTCCTTGCCTAGGAGGTCCTGGCCCTGCTGATCCAGCGCCACCTCCACCTCCACCTCCATCAGGAGGTCCACCGGGAGGTCCACCGCCTCCACCATCTCCACCGCCGCCACCACCTCCTCCGCCATCAGGCGCACCTGGAATGCGGGAAGGTGGGCGGTTTCGCCTGTCGCGGTAATCATCACCGCCATCATCATCTGGGTCGTCATCACCAGGGTCTCCAAAGTTACCTCGCATGCGAGGAACTCGACTGGGTCCACCAGTAGACTCATATGAACCAAGTGCAGCAAAGGGATTATTTTCTACCCTTGCTCCCAAAGCACTTAACCCAAGTCCCAATCTTCCAGTACGTGTGGGGATCTGCATGGGTTCTTTTCCTTTCTCTTCTCTGACCTGTGCCTTAGCACGCTCAAGGTCAATTTGGTATAACACTTCTGCTGAGGAGAGAACTCTTGGGTTAGTTCGTGTGGGTCTACGTGATCCATCGGCAGAGTCGGGTTCTGAGATGCGTACTCCAGGCTGAGCTCTTGTACTTGGAGGTATCAATTGAGGGAATGTGAAATCAGCGTCTGGTGCGCTGTCCACTGCAGTGCATGGTGGTGCTTCTGCAGCAACAATTTCACCCTCCTCGACCTGTACTGCTGGAGGAGCCGGTATTGTTGAGGTTCCTGCCCCAACCATTCCTACCGCGAAGCTCTGGTCTAGTGGCGGCCATGATGCAGCCAACTGCTTTACTGATTTCTTCGGCAGCGGCATTCCAAAGGCTGAGTCCTCAGGCTCAGGGGAAGTTGATTCTTCACGCTCTGGTGATACTGCTCGAGCATCACTTCCACTTTGGGCACTCTGACTTCCGCCACTCACATCCTCCATGCTTCGTTCCAGGCCAGATAATCTTAAGGCAACTACATCAGCTGCATCTTGCTGCTGATCCCAGGTTTTGGATGCCTTTTTCTCCAAGGCAATCAAATCTTTTTGAATTGCTACTCTGGAGCTCTGCAAACGCTTCACCTCAGCACCTTGTTTGTGCAAGGACTCCCGAAACAATTCTAGAGTCCGTTCGACTTTTTCGTTGGAATCCGCAACAGTTCCTAATAAGCCTTCAATTCTCCGCCCTTGAACAAGGGATAACTCGGAGAGTTGTTTTAACTGAAGTGCTGATGCTTCAGTTGCTTCTTTTAGGTCAGCAAAACGAGAGTCCGCTAGAATGTCTGCGGCATCCATTCTCCTCGTTATTGCGTCCACAGAAGCTTTGATCTCGGCTCTTTCTTTTCTATGGTCGATATCTTGGCGTAATAGCCTCTGCTCGTATCGACTATGTTGAGCCGCTACTGAATCCAGCTTCTGCTGTTGCGACACCACCGCATGCTGTGTGGCCTCAACCTGTTGCGCATGCTGGTGCTGTGTTTCCAGCGCCTGCCCGATCACCTCTGATGCGCCAGCCAGTTGGTTCGACACAGAGGCCTCAGCATGGGCTAGCCTCTGCCCCAGTGTCTGGTCAACTTGCTGCAGGTGACCCCTTAGCCCGTGGGCTAAATCGTCCACACGGTCATGGACCGCATCCACATCCTCTCTTAAGGCTTCCGCATCAGCTCCCATGTCTATGTCGACAGCTGCTTGCTGGACATTGTGGATGTTCTGGACGTTTATTTGTTGATACACAACATTGGGTGCGTCAGGCAATTCCTCATCGAACTCAGGTTCAATCCCTGGCTCTTCGACTTGAGGCTCGCGCACTGCCAATGCGTGTTCACGGTCAGCCATGGTCTCTCAGCCACTATTTGGGAGTACTCAACAACCACGGTTGGAGTTTCTCTCTACCAAACAAACAAACAAAAACGTTTGTTGCGCCACGTTCACAAGTTTCGATCTCAAGAACTTAAAGTTCTTGCCCCGCTCCGAAACCAATTGATAGTGAAGCTTGTGGGTGACGCAATAGTGGTCGGCTGTGTTGGTTGGATTCGTGATAACTTGCTGGCTAACGCAAGTATACTTGTGGGGTTTGTTGATTTAGACAACTCTCTAGCTAGCGCGGTTGTGAACGCTACTAGAGCACTTGGGTTGGGAAGTGATTGCGTCAGGCAAACACTTAACACACACACACACAAACACACACACAAGCGGGAACACACCAATCCCACGAATCCCGAGTTCTTACAAAGTAAAGTGAATGTCAAAACAACGAGTGGGCCTCTTAAGTACCCCTAAGTGTAGTACGCTGACGCATGCCCCAAACTCTGGGTCTAATCTGTCTTACTCGCGAACCCACATGCGTCAGCCACCCTCGGCTCTATCCCAAACTACCTCGTATAGCGCTAAAAGACTAACAGTAGATACGAGAGACATCTTGGTTGTCAGGAGTCCTGCTGATTTTCCCACAGTCAAAACTTCCTTGTAAGTTTTGGTCTTCAAAATCCCTCCGGTTTCAGGACTCTTGGAACTCCTTGTTTGCTTTGGTCCACCGGTTGGATTCCCGCGACGGTACTGCGTTCTCTCGGACTTCTTCCATTTCCTCGTCGGCACTTTTGCCACAGGCACGGCAGAAATAGTCCCGACGTAGTTTGTCTCGGGTTGGTAGAGATCTTCTTCTTCCAATCCTTCAAACTCGTTGTTGTCTTCGAATTGGGGTTCGTCGAATTGAACGGTTCTCGTAGGCATTCCACGATACGGTGTTCCTCCTCTTCTAAATCCACCTCCGTTGTTCCTGAATCCGCCGTTGCCTCCGCTTCCTCCGCCGCCGCTCTTTGCCAACCAGCTCAAAAAACCTTTGAATCTTCGATCTCTCTTACTCAATTGAGTGATGAAAAACTTGAGAGAGCCAAACGGTACCTCTTTCAACTTTTGTTGCCAATCGGTCTGCGGAAGTTCTCCTTGTCTCACCGGCGCTTCCGTTTCTGCAGGTGCTACAGTCTCGCCTACCGCTCCAATGTCCATTGCATCCCCTCCAGTGTGGGAGCTGGTATCAACCAAACGAAAGACGTTGATCAACCATTCCTTTGCGTTTTGGATCACGTCCTTGTAGTTAATGGTCGGCATTCCCGCGATACCGTTTCTGCAGTCTTTCGGAAGGAGTTTGAAGAAGATGTCCTTGACTCTTGTATCTTCGACATCAGCTTCTACCGCCAGAGCTTCCTGGCGAAAGTGCTCCAGCCAAACTAGCCATGTTTGGCCTTTCTTCTTGACACACTTCCTCAATATTGCTTCTTTCTCCGCGGGAGACTCGTTTATGATCCTCGAGTGCACCAGATATCCAACCAAGTTCATCTTCAAATTGTCGATCGTGGCGTTGGTCGCCGGAGGATCTCTTCTACCCCTGTCATGGGTTCCTGGCGGATATGCTGCGTCAAAACTGGCAACTGTGTGTGGAGACACTTCGTAGATAATCGGAAGGATATTCTCCCCGGCTCCGTCGGGTGAATAATGATCCACCAAACACGCACAGAACTGCGGAAATGCTGCATATAAGTGTGCTCTTTGGAAAACATATCTGAAGTTCCTGGAAGTCACCGTCTCAAAGCGAGAGATTTTGTCCAAGGGAGCTGCCGGCAGTGGCGGCGGTAATGGCATTGGTGCTGCCATGATTCCAGCGGAACTACTGCTACCCGATGAATCCTCCGAGCTTGAGCTTTCAGTTGTGTCCAAATGCAGTTCTTCCGGCGGTTGTAGTCCTTCCTCCTTGAAGAGCTCTCTGTATCTCTTCCTTAGATCTCGATTTGATTCGAGATACTCGAGTAGCTCCTTGGATAACCACGGTGGGGTCGACCCCTCAGCCAGATTTTCGACCTAGGCTCCGAAACCACCAAATAACGTCGTCTCTCCCCAAAAGGTCACCCCTGCGGAGGGACTGATCGTGGGGAGAACGGAAAAGAGCCTAAAGGCTCGTGAGTGAACGGGATAGTGTGCGAAGGTCGGAAAGGAGAAGACAAAAACTCAAGCAACAAAGAGTCTTACATCGAATATGTTCAGAGGTGCCTTATAAATACAAAAACTGTGGCTTCAGCCCCAATGGACTTCAGCTACAACCTAGCTACCTCTTTGACCTATAATAACCCTTACTAACCCTTATTGAACCTAACAAATGGACGGTCTAACTACTACCCAACTGCCCTTAGAAACCTTGACAAATCATTATAAAAAACCCTGCTGTGGCAGGACTGCTCCTTCACCACAATCATTACTGCACTGCTGCCACAGTCCCAGTTCTGTGGCAGCACTCCTCCTGTGGAGGTGACCAAATCGGTTTAAGGCGACGTGGTTGGGGGTTACACCTAAGGTCTTTTGGGTCGATCCGTCAGCCATCACCAATCTTTTCGGTTGCCCAACCGTACTCAACGAAAATTGCTTCATAACATCTGCTGAAATATAGTTGTCCCAACTCCCACTGTCAACATAAGCTATCAAAAGTTCTCCCCCAATTTTTACTTCAAGCTCAAACCCTGTAAATTTCGAATCAGTGTGCCTAGGCCCAGTCCGGCCTAAAAAATCAAAAGAAAAATTACTCCTTTCCTTATTTTGAACTGTTCCCCCACCCACCCTGGGTGTCTTGCCCTCCCTGGGCGAATTTGATGAAAAGGATTCCCCATCACCATCCCCTGGTGATCCCCACTGTCTTGGGGCTTCATCTTGTTGTCGACCGACCCTCGGTCGACTGGCTTTATCCTGGGGCGTGATATCAGTCCGCCCCTGCCGATCCTGAGTTGGATTTACTCGCGGCTCAAAGCCATCAGCATCTTCCTGCAAGTCCGGACCATCCGAATCTTGCTCCTCTTGACCGTTCTTCGTTTCCTTCCTTTTCGTCCTTCCTCCCTCCTTTCCACCGCGTATATGTTTATCCGTAGCCCGCGGTGGCGTGCTGCGGACCTTCAGTTTCCCGCATTCCTTGTCTCAGCGTATTTTGGGCAGTTCTTCACGATATGCCCTCGCTTGTGACAAAGAAAACATTCCACGTTTGGATTTGTCGTCGCATGTCCAGTTCCATTGGTCCTGTTGCCAAAACGTCCTCCCCGACCACCTCCTCGGCCTCGTCCTCCTTTCCAGCCTCCTCGGCCTCGGCCACCTCCAATGGCCGCTGAGCGACTTGGTTCGTCCTTGCCGCCAATAGCATTTGCGCGGCTCTTTTTGAACCATCTTCTCGGTCCTGGGCGCTGTCCTGACTGCGGATGCAGCTGCTTGACACCGTCCAGTCGTTCGGCCATGGAAATTGCCTCGTCCAGGTCGCCCTGAACGAACCCGGCTACGCTGGTCCTGATAGGGTCGCGTAGACCGGCGACGAATGCAGAAAACATCTCCGCCTCCGTCATGTCGGGTATCCTGAAACAGACGTCGTTGAAACGACGCACGTAATCGGATACGGAGGTCTGTTGCCGGAGCGTTCTCAGCATGGTACGTGCTTTCTCCGCTGTGGTGGTCGGTTCGAATTTCTGCCTGGCCTCATCTGCCCAGGCTCTCCAGTCCGCGAATGGGGCGCGCGCTCCTTCTCCAATCCGCAGCTCCTGCAAATTGAGCCAACGGGATGCTGCGCCGGCCGTATTTGCCGTCATCACTTGCAACCAGTAGGCTTCCGCTACGCCCTGGGCACGTAGCCAACGCGCCATTTGCATCACCCATTCTGTGAGGGAAAGTTCAGGCCCTCCTGAATAGGCTTTTGGGATCTGTAGCTTGAGTTGTCGGAGTACTCGTGCGCCATCATTCCCTGGAACTGGTACTCCTGGGGGTCCTCCTGGCCCTCCTGGTCCTCCAGGTCCTCCCGGTCCTCCTGGTCCATTGGGTGGTCCTCCTCCAGGCCCTCCAGGTCCTCCCGGTCCTCCCGGTCCTCCTGGTCCATTGGGTGGTCCTCGTCCTGGTCCTCCACCGTCCCCATCATCGCCTCCATCACCGCCTCCTCCTCCGGGGTTCCCACTCGATCGTAATGGTCGTCCTGGCGGGGCGGCATTCTGTTGGCCCGCCGGGTCCTGTTGCCCCACAGAGGCATAGGATCCCATTCCCGAGAAGGGATCTCGGTGTCCTCGTGATACTCCTCGGCTCCCACCGAAACCGACGCGCTGGTTCAGTGGAGCCCATGGATCTCGGTGACTCCCGGAAATGGCGATAGGTGGTGCGAGCAGAGGTACGGGAACGTGAGGCTGCCCATGGAGCTGGAATGGGGGAACCAAGGGTACTGGGGGTTGGCTCAACGGAGCAATAGGTGGCGCCGAGGGTCCTTCGTCCTGGGCCTGGTTCGTGGCATCCGGTGCCGCGGTCGTGGTAGGGTTGGCAACCGTTTGTGTACCGACCATGCCTACTGCGGCAGCTGGTCGCGCCACGGGTATCTTCTCCGTGAACCGTGCGATGAGATCTTCCACGCGGGGCTGGTCCATTTTCAACTCCTTGGCCACGCGTCCTAGGTTGGCGACCTCGGCACGATTGTCGGTGATCTCGAGCTTGAGGGCCTCGGCTCGTGCTCCAATGTGTCGTACGTCGCGCTCTGTGCGCTGCGCCACGCGGTCCTGGGCGAGTTGGAGCCTGTGTTCCAGTTCGGCGTTTAACCGTGCAAACTCGGCTCTCTGACTCTCGAGCCTGGAGTCGAACTCGTGGGTCTGGGCCACTGTCGCGTTGCGCAAACGCTCTTCCGACTCGGCCCGTGCGTGAGCTAGCTCCATTCGCATTTGGTCCAGGGCGGCACGAAGCCCTTCCACTGTATTTGCGGCCCACTGGCCCGCGTTCTGCTCGAGTTGAGCCACTCGGATGTCGTTGGCCTCGGCGTGGAGCATCTCGTTGTGTACGTTCTCGTGGTGCACCACGTTGTTCTGGACATATATGTTTCCTCCTCCTTCGGGCGGGTCTCCTTCGGCAGTTCCCAGGCTCATGTGATCCGAATACTCTGGTGGTTCGCTCTCCGCGTCCTGGTACGCGATCATTTGATGGTGCTGGTTCATGCTGAGGATCCCACACTCTCGGTCTCGGAAACGTCTGAGGGTGGTGGTGGCGGTGGGTCCTCCCTTGGCACTTGGGGCGGTAAACCGTCTGGTCCTGGCGGTCCGTCCGATCGATGTGAAACGTAGGGCGGCTCTCCGTAGTAGAACGACAAGAGGTCAATGCAGGCCGTCCTGAGAAACTCCGACTTGGCGTTTGGGATGTAGTGCCAGCGCTGATGAAGTCCTGGTCTGCCAGTTTCGTCTTCGGCCTCACGGTCCTCTTGAGAGAGTGTCTGGCCCTGGTGGGACATGCGCGGTCTGAAATCTTGTGGTCCGGCAAGGAAATACGGAAAGGAATAGTAACGAAGTCGGCTCCGAAACCAGTTGATATAAAGATGCTTTTACTACAGTTCAGGAAGAGGGAGACTAAGTCTTTCTTCGAGTCCAAGTTGTTTTACAAGAAGGTCTGGTCCGAATAAGTATTCAGTCCAACCTGACAGCCTGTAACCTGAGGCTGTGTACAATCCCAGTTGTATGGTCCAGAGCGTCTCAACCTCTCTGGCCATACGACACTTGTCCGACTATAATGCATGAGGCACTCAGCGGTACGCGGTCTGGACAGATGGCACCATCTGTGTGACAGTTCTAAAGTGCGAGAGGTGGGATTTGATCCCGGGACCTCTCAGTGTCGAGTTTAGTAACGGTCGCTGGTGCGAACCAGTGAGCTACGGTTGTCATATCGGTTAGGTCGGTTATGTAGCCGTCTGACGAATGACGTAATTGGGATAATGATACAGTGTGACAGAGTGATTGTGTGAGTGACTGTATCCGGACAGTTTAGTTCGGGGTCACGTGGATGGAAGTTACAGCCAGTTACGGTTGGAGCCGTTGACGGGATTCGAACCCGGGTCAACGGTTGAGCGGTCTTAAGGCGCTAGGCCTTTGGACCGAGTGTTCACGTTTGTAATATTCCTTTGTCAAAAATACCCTCCCGGCTCTTTACAAGTGGTTTCGGAGCGAAGTGTACAGGGCTACACCCAAACGATCGGGCAGCCTGTGATATTGGGTTCATCGTAAAGACCGGGGAGGAACCAGGATGTCGGCGGAGGACCTGAATAACGTGTTGGAGTCAGTGGCGGCACTGAAAACCGGTTGCAAAGCACTGGAAGACCGACTGGGGGAACTCGAAGGGTTGGAAATCAAAACAGAAATAGCAAACATCCACAAAGCCGGACAGAACGTGGAGAAGCTGGTGAATAAGCATGGCGACGAGTTCGCAAAGGTTCACAAGGCAGGCTTGGCAGTCGAAAAGTTGGCGAATAAACATGGAGAGTCCTTACAGAAACTGTCGAAGGCAGTCGGCAAGCTCGATGAAGCTGGGGCTGGGCTACAGGACAAAGTCAAAACTGTAAAGGAGAAAGTCGCCGAGCTTGGAACTACGAGCGAAACCAGACATGTCGAGACGACCGGGAAACTGGAACTGCTGGAAAAATCGGCGAGTGACGTCCGAGCAGACATGCTGAAAGTTCGACAGGCGGGCACGAAACTGGAACAGAAACTGTCGAAAGTGAACCTCGACAGCCAAGCAAACCACCAGAAGCTAATGCAGAAGCTGGACGAACTAACGTTGAGCCAAACCCTACGAGAAACTCAAGCGATGGAGTTTCGGACGGATACGGATGCAAAGATCTCTACTCTGGTGGCTACTATGACGGAACTAACTGAGCAGCAGTCGACGGCGCAGTCGGCCGTGGGCATTAACTTGGAAGCCGGGTCGAGTATGCACAAAAAGCTGTTGGACCTACAAGAACAAATGGCGAACCAAAAGAGCGACTTCCAAGCATCGTTGCTGGCAGCCAAACAAGAACTGGAGCAGAAGTTCCGGCAAGCGAGAGCGACGAGTGGAGTTACGAGTGGAGGCTCTGCAGGGCCATCTATACCTGATGTGTGGAACTTTGCGCCTATCCGGCTGGGGAATCCTCCTCAGTTCTTTGGGAAAACAGGAGAGGGAGCATCCGACTGGGTGGAAAGTATGGAGACGTATTTTGTGGCGTCGGGATGTCCCCTGAACAAGAGGGCGTTACTGGCGTCAACGGTGTTGAGAGGAGCAGCGCAGGAATGGTTTACAGTGAAGAAAGCGTCCAACCCGGACGTGTTGGCGAGCTGGGAGACTCTGGGGCAGGAGATTATCGAATACTTCGACCCCTTCGACAAAGCAGAAACAGCCAGAGACCAACTGTTCCGGTTGTCACACAAGAAAGGAACGCTAAGGGAGCATATCGCTTTGTTTGCCAAACTCTTGCTGAAGACTCCTACCATGAGCACCGAAGACAAGGTGCATCTATTCACGCACTCTCTACAGGCGAAGATAAAATCCCATGTTTTCCTAAACCGTCCCCACACATTTGATGAAGCCGTCCAGTTGGCACTGCAAGCAGATCGGGCTGCAGGCCGAGCAGGAAACGACCAGACTCCCTGGTACCCAAAGCAAAACCGACAGTATGACGATAAAATGGAGATCGGCGCAGTGTCTGGAGAAAAGTGGAACAAGTCGGCGCCCAAGAAAGGGAAATGTCATAACTGCGGAAAGTTCGGGCATTTTGCGAGAGAATGTCGATCGAAGAACAAGGGTGGCCAGAACAAGTCGTCGGGAAACGAGTAAGGCCTCCCTGGACCAGGCCAGGAGGGGCGTCAAAGAAACCTGGACATGCAAATGTGATGTCGGACATGTCGTCGGAAAGTCGTCAGAATGGTTCTCAAGACAAGGAAGGATTACAAGGAAATCAGAGGAATGTCAGTGATGGGAAGGTGCTAGTGGTTGATAAGGTTGAAGGGGGAACATCTAAAGGATCTCCTGAGAATGGTGCTCAGGCAAAGGCAGGATCCAGATGTAAGACATCTTCATCTTATTTGGGAAGGTTTGGGGGAGGGAAGCTTGCCAGATCCAGTACCTCAGATTCGAGGGCTGGCAAAGGGGATCCGGTCAGCAACAAAGCTAAGGGATCCATCCCCACAGTGTTGGGACAATCCATACAGAAAACCCCTGAGATGGAAGGGATAACAAAGGACAGTCTACAGTCCTCCCCTCCAAAAGGATCAGTGGTGATGCAGAAACAGCTACAGACAATCAAGGAATCCATCTCTAAGCCCAGAGAGGTTCTCACAGCCTCAGGAGTATGGAAATCCATACATGCAAAAGAGGAATCACAAGGGAATCATGGGATTCACAAGCAAGTCAGATTCTCACCACCAACTGAGAAACATTGTCCAACACCAAACCAGGATACAGAGGAGAAAATGGTGACAGGGAAATTGGGATCAGTGGGTCAAGGAGACCTGGGATCCACCCTGCTATATGTGCCTGGAAAATTGAAAACGCAGACAGTCAAATGTCTTATTGACAGTGGAGCTACTGGAGATTTTATAGATGTCATCACTGCCCAAGAGAATGCATTGAAAATCATCAAAAATGAACATCTATCAGTGGAGTTAGCTGATGGATCCAGAATCCTGCTAAAGGAGAAAGCCTTGATCAGACTCAGATTGGGTCCATGGGTGATAAAGAGGACCTTCTGGATGGTGCCAAACCTGAAACATAAGATCATATTGGGAAAAGCTTGGCTGGTGGACCACAATCCACACATTGACTGGAGGAGTCATGTGATCACCATCTGCAAGCCTAACAAAGTCCCAATCAAGCTACAAGGATTCCATCCAAAGGTAGCAGCAGTCCAGGATCCACAAGAGATCAATCTCCTCTCAGCCAGTGAAGCTAAGAAATGTTTGAAGAACAGAGATGGAGAGGCTTACCTGGTGCTGGTCAGGAAAGTTCAGGATCCCCAGGAATCAGGGGAAATCAATGCAGCCAAGCAAATCAGGAATCCTGGTGAAGCAAAGGCAGTCAAGGGTACAGAGGATGGTACAGATGCTAATTTCAAGAGCATGGTTGATGGACTGGATGATGAGCTACAAGAGCTGAAGGATGTCCTGAATGACTATAAGGATGTCTTCCCAATGGATTTACCAGACCATCTACCACCTCACAGACCATGGGATATGAAGATCCCATTGAAGGATGACACTAAACCAGTGTTTGGCCCACTCTACAAGCAATCCCCAAAAGAATTAGATGCATTAAGGGAGCAATTGGACTACTTACTGGAGAAAGGGATGATAAGACCAAGCCACAGCAATTTTGGAGCCCCTGTGCTTTTTGTCCCCAAGCCTGGAGGAGCTTTGAGGTTCTGTGTGGACTACAGAGCCTTGAATAGGGCCACAAAAGTCACCCAGTTCCCCATTCCCAGAATGGATGAGATGCTGGATAGGCTAAATCAAGCCAGGTACTTCAGTAAAGTGGATCTCAGGGCTGGCTTCTGGCAGTTGAGGATGGCTCCAGGGGAGGAGGGGAAAACATCATTCAGAACAAAATATGGCCAGTATGAATTCCTGGTCATGCCAATGGGGCTGAGTGGATCTCCTGGACATTTCATGTCCATGATGAATGAGATCTTAGCTCCCTATATTGATAAATTTGTTCAAGTTTTTCTGGATGACATCCTCATCTATTCATCCTCACCTGAAGAGCATGCCAGACATATGAAGCTGGTACTGGAGGCCCTAAGGAAGCATAAACTCTATGCCAAGCTGGTCAAGTCTGCTGTGGGAAAAAAGGAAGTGGATTTCTTGGGTACCTGGGTTACACATCAAGGAGTACAGCCTATGGCTGATAAGCTGGAAGCCATCAAGCAATGGCCCACACCCACTAATGTCCATGATGTCAGGAGCTTCCTGGGATTGTGCTGCTTCTACAGAAGATTTGTGGCAAATTTCAGTGGCATAGCAGCAGCATTGACCAACCTGACAAAAGGAAATCAACAATTCATATGGGGAGCAGAGGAAAAACAAGCATTTGAGGATCTCAAACAAGCATTGTGCTCAGCACCTGTTCTGATACATCCAAGGGATGATTGGCCCTGGATTGTGGCTACTGATGGCAGCCAAACAGGAGTGGGGGGAGTACTGATGCAGGAGGGACCAGATGGATTGCATCCAGTGGCATTTGAATCTCATAAGCTCACTGATGCTGAATCCAGGTACCCTATCCATGAGATCGAACTGTTGGGAATTGTACACTGCCTAAAGAAGTGGAGAGCTTATTTGGAAGGAAGGGAATTTGTCCTCAGGACTGACAACCAGTCATTAATTTGGCTGGATTCCCAACAACATCTGAGCAGGAGACAAGCCAGATGGGTGGAGTTCCTAGCTCCCTTCAGGTTCAAGACTGTGCATATCCCAGGAAAAGATAATGTGGTGGCTGATGCCCTTTCTAGATGTCCACATCCAGTGGATCCAAGGGATTCTGGAAGTGGAGGGGGAGATTTGAAGGCATCTGCACCAAATGGCACAACCAAAACTCTTGTGAAGCATGATGGCAAGGTTCAGAGGTACCAAGGCTTGGGGGCCTGGGGAGAGAATCATCCACAGGATCTTGTGTTTGATGAACAACCAGGAGAGCCATTGGGTTCCAGATTGGTGAAGGTTACTGGATGCCAAACTGGAAAGCTGCCTGAGAGACTGAAAACAGATGTGATGCCAAATGATGCAAGAGGAGGTACCAAAAGGGGTACTGTAAATGAATTGTCAAGATCTGATGAACAAATCAATGCACTGGAGAAGTCATCCATGGAACCTATGGCTCAAGGGAGTCCACAAGAGGTTGCTGATGCCCAAAAGAATGATGTACATTGCAAAGAAATCCTGAAGAGATTGGATTCTGACATCCAGACCCAAAGGGTGTTCAAGATGTCTGCTGATGGAGTTCTACAGACTGTGGAAGGGAAGATTGTTGTGCCACAGAGTCTAAAAGCAATGGTGATGAAGGAAGGGCATGATAGTCTGATTGGAGGACACAAAGGGAAGGAGAGAACACTAGCTGTGTTACAACAGCATTTCTGGTGGAAGAAGATGTCCCAAGAGGTAGCCCAATACTGCAGGAGCTGCCCAGTGTGCCAGAAGACTAAATCATCAACCCAGAAGTTGGCTGGAGACCTACAGCCTTTGCAAATCCCCAATAAGAGATGGAGCTCAGTGAGTTTGGATTTAATCACAGGGCTGCCAAGGACATCAAGGGGAAAGGATGCTATAGTGGTATTTGTGGACAGGATGTCCAAGATGTCCCACTTTTGTGCCACAGAAGGAACCATTGGAGCTCCAGGAATGGCAAGGATGCTGTTTGATGAAGTCTGGAGGCATCATGGAATGCCTGTGGATTTAGTCTCTGATCGAGATGCCAGATTCACTTCAGAACTGTGGAGAGAATTAATGAAGCTGGTGGGGACAACACTCAAGATGTCATCTGCTAGGCATCCACAGTCAGATGGTCAAACAGAGAGGCTAAACAGGATTTTGGAAGAGAGCCTCAGAGCATATGTGGACCATTCTCAAACAGATTGGGATTTAAAATTGAGTGTAGCTGAATTTGTATACAACCAAGGGAAGCAATCAAGTACTGGGTATAGCCCATTTTACTTGAATTCTGGAGAAGAACCTTTGGTGCCTGCAGCCTTGTTGGGAAGGAAGAAGATTGAGACACCCATCAGAGGTGTAGATGAGATTTTGAATGACCTGAAGATGGATGTGGAGGTGGCCAAGACATGCATTGCCAGAGCTCAGAACAGACAGAAGCAGAATGCTGACAAACACAGAAGAATAGATGAGTTCAAGGTGGATGACATGGTCCTCCTCAGTACCAAAGACTTGAAGCTGACTGGGAACAGATGCAAGAAGCTTGGACCCAAATATGTGGGGCCATACAGAGTGCTAAAGAGAGTGGGTCAGGTGGCCTATGAACTGGAGGTCCCACAGCAGTGGAGTCTGCATCCAGTGTTCCACATCTCCAAGCTGAGAAGATTTCATCAGGATGGACAGTATGGGGAAAGGGAACCCAACCCAGTTCCACCTGAAATCATTGATGGAAATACAGAGTTCCATGTGGAGAGATTTTTGGATCACAGAGAGGTCAGAAGAGGCAGAGGCAGGGGGAGAACTTCAAGGGAGTTCTTAATCAGATGGCAAGGATATGACAGGGGCCATGATAGCTGGGAGCCTATCAGGAACCTGGAGAACTGTCCAGATGTTGCAGCAGCATACTTCCAGCAGAATCACTTGGAAGCAACAGAGCAGGAGAAGAAGGTTTGGAAGTGGAGATAAGAGGACTTCAAGAGCTGAATAGTGAGTAAATGAGAGATATCTCTGAAGAGACATGGGAATGAGAGAAAGAGTTCAGTCTATGATTGTTGGGGGTTCAGGGGAGATGGTGTTAGTGCTGAGACCAGGTCAGCTGTTTCTTTTTCTACTGTCTTTGGGATGGTCTTTCAGATGGGGCTTTTCCTTTTTGCTTTCTGGAGGGTCTTTGGGATTTTTCCTTTTAGCTTATGGGGGAGTGCTCTATTCTTTTCTTGCTGGAGTCTGTATGTGCTTAGTTGGTGACCTTAGGTCTGGGGTCCAGATTTCTAAGGTCAGGGGGAGTCTTGTGACAGTTCTAAAGTGCGAGAGGTGGGATTTGATCCCGGGACCTCTCAGTGTCGAGTTTAGTAACGGTCGCTGGTGCGAACCAGTGAGCTACGGTTGTCATATCGGTTAGGTCGGTTATGTAGCCGTCTGACGAATGACGTAATTGGGATAATGATACAGTGTGACAGAGTGATTGTGTGAGTGACTGTATCCGGACAGTTTAGTTCGGGGTCACGTGGATGGAAGTTACAGCCAGTTACGGTTGGAGCCGTTGACGGGATTCGAACCCGGGTCAACGGTTGAGCGGTCTTAAGGCGCTAGGCCTTTGGACCGAGTGTTCACGTTTGTAATATTCCTTTGTCAAAAATACCCTCCCGGCTCTTTACAATCTGTTCCAGGACGCGGAACTCTGAGTGGTACTGCGAATCTAAGCCGTGGATTTGATAGGACCCGCGGCCATGTCAATGGCCAGGACTTGTCCGTCCTGAGTCTGAGTCATCAGAGAGTCAGTCGCATCGATGCGATTCTACAGAACCGCACCGAGTGCTCCTGGGTCTGACTGGGGACCTGTTCGGCCTGAGCTGAACCAGGTTCATATCATGTAGTATGGGTTAGTACGGGTTCTAGGGGGTTAAGTTCAGAGAGAACACCTTGTAAATTAATTCTCTGGTTTGTGCATGTGTGTGACCCCAGTCTCAACTTCAGCAACGACTCACTAAAACCTACAGGGACCTAACAGGATTCGAACCTCTAATTCCGTTCCGTCAACGAATTGCCTTTTTGTTTAGCGAGAGAACACCAAAGGGAAAACTCTCGGAACTCTCCACCGCACCAGAGAAGGCATCCAACCCCTCGACGGCAACGCGTCGAAGGTTTCCCGAGCCCAAAAGAGCTCGAGTGGATCCCCCTCGAGGATTGAATCGACTCGGGTTTCGTCCAAGACCGTGAGTTCGACACGTCCCCCTGGCGTAGGTGGGCGCTAATCCGGTGCTCTAAGCTCCCAGACGTCGGACTCACGACTTGGGGATGAACCCTTGTCGTTTGAAAGATGTTTTCTAGGATTAACTTGGATCCTTTGTTAAATAAAACGTTTTTTGTCTTGTTTGTTTCGTGAAACGGACGGAACTTTCTTTTAATTCGATGTCACATGATCAAAGAGCGTTGCCCAAGAGAGAATGTGGTGCGAATTTTGGCACGGTTGCCACGGTTGTCCCCACTTTGTATTAGAGCTCAAATTTTTTCGCTCGTCCGTAAGAGCCTATCCGTGTCGCCCACCCTCGCTAGTCGAGTCGTTCGGGTTGTTCCGTATGCGCGTGCTTGAATGGCTGGTCTAACTCCGTGTTATCGATGCCAGTGCCCTTGTGCCTGCGGTCCAATTGGACATTCAAAGCGCTAATCCAGCGTCAACGTTTTCGTCAGTCCACAGCATAACGGTTCAAGTCGTGGACAGCGATCGCCCTTTGAACGCTCTCCGGACTGTCAGACCAATGCACAAAAAAAGAGCGATTTCATGGGGTCTCGGGTGGTGTTGCTGTGCGCCTTGATTTTGGTAATCGATGATCAGAACACCATCGATCGAAGTTGAAACGCAGAATTCGGGGTTGAGGTCTGTCTTGGCCATGTAGCATTTCCCCAGCCCAGTGACCGCCTGTGTTATTTCTGTTTGGGAGTGTGTTGGCGGGCTGGTGGCATGGGAAAGAGGAGGATTCGTTGGAAGAATGTTGAAAAGGCAGGCACCCAGTGATATTCCTATTTTAGAAGAGAAGAATAAGTTTGATGGTTGGACCTGTGTGCTATGAGTTATGATTGGCGTTCGGAATGGTTGGTGTAAAGAAAAAACAGCTGGTTCTGCAACCAGGCATCGATTTTTTTTCAAGCAGGAAAAAGAGTAACAATCGTCTTCCGATCTCTTTTGTTCTTCAATGCACCAACCCATTATTAATCCGATCAACCGACCTGTTCCTGGCCATGATTCCCGAAACATTCCGGAAACAGAACCTTCTTTGGCAAATTTTTATCAGTTATACCACCAATTTTTCAGTATTGTCGGCAAGCGTTCAAATAAATAACAAACAAACAAACATCAAGTTATATTGTCTAGGAGAATTCGAACAACACTATGGGAAATCGCGCTCTGTGCGGGGTGTTTTGCAAACCCCGCACAGAACCCTGAACAGTCACGCACAGAGTTAAAAACACCCCGCACGGCTCTGTTCCCCGGTTTGGCCCCGTATTGTGCGGGGTCCCGATTTAACCCCGCACAGACTGGAACCCCGCACACAGAACCTGACGTCTTTCCCGTTGTGGGACCCCGCACAGATGAAACATAGCCCCGTACAGTGTGCGGGGTATCCTATTCTCTGTACGGGGGTGCCGTGCGGGGTGGATATGAAAGACGTCGGGTTCTGTGTGCGGGGTTCCAGTCTGTGCGGGGTTAAATCGGGACCCCGCACAATACGGGGCCAAACCGGGGAACAGAGCCGTGCGGGGTGTTTTTAACTCTGTGCGTGACTGTTCAGGGTTCTGTGCCATTAATGAAACACCCCGCACAGGAGGGCCAGACCCCCGCACAACTGTGCGGGGTCTCTGTGCGGGGTGACTGTGCGGGCTCCTTTTGTGTGTGTACGGGGGTATTGTGAAAGGCGTGTGCCGGCGTATTTCGTTCCTGTGCAGGGTGATCATGACAATCGTGTGCGGGGTTCTAGTCTGTGCGGGATCGCTGTGCGGGGTTCTACTGTGTGTATGCTGGGTGATTGTAGAAACACATCTGTGCAGCTTCATGATGACAATATGTGATAAAGGCCCTTAGGCCGTCGAAACACAGGCGCTTCCCCTTGGGGAAGCACAGGTTCACTAGGAAGATAATTTTTACAGGAGGGCCCCCTGCCCTATAAACCCTGTCGTACATCCTACATCGTACTACAAACCCGAGTGACACTAACAATTTGTCCCCCCCCCCACGAGAGGGTGTCCACACCCGTAACAAAACACAAAACAGAAAACAGGAAAAGAAAGAAACTAAGAACTAACCCAAGAAGGTAACTAAGAAAGAACCTAATCCCGAAACAAAACCCCAAGAAAAACCCCCAAACAAACCCGTTCCCAAACAAAACCCCCGGTTCTGTCTCTGAGCTCTGGCTTGGTCGGTCTCTGAGGCTTGAGCTTGGTCTCTGGCTTGGTCGCTGGCTTGGCTACTAACTAAGTCCGCTGCTCAGAATGCTGCTTGGCTGCGAACTGAGTCCGCTGCTCAGTGTGCTGCTCGGACGATGTTTTCCTCCACCAAGTCGATCAAGTCATCTACCGAATCAAGGTCGGCCGAACTCTTGCTAGACGAAGAGTCCGTTGGGATCGGTGTCCCTCCTGGTGGCTGATCTGATTCGCCACCCGTTTCGCCTCCTTGCTCGGTACCCGGATCTGCGCCTGGCATTGATCCCTGGGGCACCTTCTTTCACGTTTTCCGTTTCTTGGCGTTCTCCGCTGCCGCCTTCCTTTTGTGCTCAACCTCCAGCCTGACTGTGATCTCATTCACCTGCCTAGGCTGAGGTATATCCTGTAACTCGTCGGGAAAGTCAGGTACCTCGAAGTGCTTCTGAGCTTGCTTCGCTATTTCCCGAGAGCACGGTCCACCCCACTATAATCAGGCTTGCCAGCCTCTGATTTATAGGGACAGTCGCCGTTCCCCCGTACTAGATCGGCTTCTGCACGTTCCAAAGTTTGACTGTTGCCTCCTTCCAATCGCCATGATCGATTCAAGACGAGCTCTCGTCGAAGGAGTCTATCCGCGACCTCTTGAAAGTTTCTTGAGAGGCCTTGTCTGCGGAATAGTCGGTGGGTTGTTCACCGCTTGCAACAAGTCTTGCTCAAATTGAGCATCCGCTCTTTTGTGGTTTTCTGCGATCCTTGGAACTTGGTGAAATAACGAGTGGTGTAGGAGAGTTAGGTGAAGGGCAGAAATCGGCTAGGCCACCACCCTGTCCACCGACTGGGTTGCCTATTTTTCCGCCGCCTTTCTTGCTTTCTACCTTCGCCCTTTCCTCTTTCTTCGTTTGCTCCCTCACCACCGTTTCCTCTTCACAGGATTGGGTTGTGTTTTGGCATTACGATTGAACTTGTGTGTTCTACTGAACTTGCGCGTCAGCAACCCTGTGGGTAATCGAAAATGCGAGACAAAACTGATAATGGTTCCGCCTAAGGCGCGCCAGGCGTATAGCTAGCGGCCCCCGTGAAAGTAACGCCCTATCGGTGGTCACGATCACACACGGGTTTGAACCAATTTGATTCTACCCTTCCTTGCTTAAGTCCCCCTTCGTCCTACCTACGGGAACAGACCCTAGTACACCAAGTTCGACATGAACCAACACGTCCTCCCATGTCTCCATCACTTGATGTTGTTCGCTATGAGCGTGTGGTCTGACCGTAAGGTAAGCCTACCCGGAGTAAATCTGACCCTAGACCCGTCCTACGAACCGTCCCTAGTCCTAGTCACGGACTAAGAGTGCTGCCCGTTTGCAGGAAAAGATAGTGACTTGTCCTCCGGAAAAGATAGCAACCTTTCCAAAGGCTTTTCCGCAAGTTCTGCTCGGCAGTTCTTAACCCAAGTCTTCTTGGCATCCCTTCTGGATAGTAGTCCAAGTTGACCTTCTCTACTTAATGCTTCTCTTTCCGCGGAAGATAACACTAAGCAAAGAGTAACCAGGGTGATCATGACTCCTAGTTAGGTTCGTGTTCTCCGTTGGGTCTTAGTCTTTTTCTTCGACTTAGGGTGCTGTTTATCCTCCGGCTTAGTGGCTAAGTAAGCCTTAAGCAAGTCCTGGGCATTGGCCAGGTGGCTTTCTGGCTCCCAGGTGGACTCCATCAAGTCGTAGCCCTTCCAAAGAACCAGGTACTCCTTGCGAGTAGTGCCCCGGTCTCTGAGAATGCGCTCGACCTCGAACTCAATGGTTCCATCCACTAGCTCCCCCTCCGGAGCTTCTACCTCTCGCTGATCGTCATCAAGTCGAGAGTAAGCCTTCAATTTCGACACGTGGAAAGTCGAATGGATTGTCCAGTGGTCGGGAAGGTCTAGACGGTAGGCAACAGCCCCAACTCGGCTAGTCACCCGGAAAGGTCCAACAAAACGTCGGCGGATTTTAGGCGGAATCTTCTGAAGTGAAGCAAGGGGAATATACTTGCTTTGTACCAGCACTTCATCTCCAACCTGAAAATCCACTTTCCTACGACGCTTGTTTGCTGAGGTGCACATGCGGTTCTGTGCCTCTGCGTACTTCGCTTTCGCGGTTCGCATCTGGTCGTCCATCCGACGTACCATCTCAGCCGCCATTTCCGATTCATCGCCCGTCCGAACTCCCTTCCTGGCAACAACTATCTGCCCCATGTTCTGACCGTACAGAAGATGGGCTGGCGCATAGCCCGTGGAGACATTCCGTGAATTATTTGCCGCGAATTCCGCGGTCGGCAAATAGTCCACCCAACGGTCTGGGTACCGTTCCACATACGGACGCAGGAAATCCTCCAGCACCCGGATGGTGACTTCCGACTGCCCATCCGTTTGAGGATGGTATGCAGTGCTCATCCGGAGCTGAGTACCTAAAAGTTTGAAAAGGGAGGTCCAAAACAAACTTGTGAACCTTGGGTCCCGATCCGAAACTATGATTTTAGGCAGCCCGTAGTGCTTGTATATGTTCTCCACGAACAGCTTCGCGTAGTCCGGCGCCGTGATAGTCTTGTTACAGGGTACGAACCTCGCATACTTCGTCAATCGGTCTACAAAGACGGCGATTGCTGTGAAGCCATGGGAAGACGGTAGGTCTGTGACCAAGTCCGTCGTAATCTGCTCCCATTTCTGGTCTGGGATAGGCAACGGCTGCAAGAGACCTTTCTGTCTTTGCAAGTCCGATTTGTTCAGCTGACAAGTCGGGCACGTTTTCACGTATGCCTTTACGGCTAACCCAACGCCTTTCCACCAGTAATTGCGGGTAAGTACTTCGGTCATGCGGTCTGCTCCAACATGTCCGGCACTGGGAACGTCGTGATGCTCTTCCAGAATCCGTTTCTGGAAAGATGCAGGGACCACAAGCAAACTAGGACCTGGGTCTGTCTTGGTATAATACAAGAACCCGTCATCCAGCTTGTATTGCGGTGTAGTCCCACGTTCCATCCGTTCAAAAACAGGCTTAAGCTTTTCATCGCTTTTCAAAGCCTCTTTCCAAGCCTCCTTCTCTGCCACTTCCCAAGTGGAGAGGTTATTGAGCTGGTCCGGCTGACCAGGAAGGCTCCGGGATAATGCATCAGCCAACACATTGGCTTTCCCCTGGATGTAGACGATTTTTGGACCTATGGATTGGAAAAACCCTGAGTTTAACCACCGGGTTTGGGTCCGCGACAACGTGCTCTGGTTCATGAAGTGGGTGATCGGTTTGTGGTCCGTCAACACCTTCACACCCCCATCGCATCCCTCTAGGTAGTGTCGCCATTGGGCTAAAGCGTAAGCTATCGCCCCCAGCTCCCGCTCATATGCGGAGTAACGCGTTTCAGCTGGTTTCAATCGTCTGGAAAGGTATGCAATCGGTTGCAAGCCTTTTCCATGATCCTGGGTAAGGACTGCTCCATATGCAGTCCCAGACGCATCCGTTATTACGGTGTATTCTTTCGCCGGGTCAGGAAGAAGTAAGATCGGTGCGCGGCTAATCCGATCCTTAAGCTCGTTATAGGCATTGCGTTGGTTCAGCCCCCATTCCCAGACGGTATCCTTTCTGGTAAGGTTCGTCAAGGGACTCGCAATCCTAGCGAACTCAGGAATGAACTTACGATAGTAAGAAACCATTCCCAGGAAACTTCGCACATCAGTGACCGAAGTTAACTCCTTCCATTGTTGAATAGCCTTAACCTTATCCTGCATCGGTTGAAGGCCTTTTTCCGACAAGTGATACCCCAGGTAGTCCGTCTCCGCTACCCCTACTTCGCACTTACTGGCTTTTGCGTACAGCTTGTGTTTTCGCAATCGTTCAAAGACCAGTTTAAGGTGTTCGACGTGCTCTTCCACCGAGTTGGAAAAGACTAGGATATCGTCGATAAACACCACGACAAAGTCGTCAAGGAACTCCCCCAGCAGATCCTGTACCATGGTCTGGAACTGGGCTGGGCAGTTGGTCATTCCGAACGGACACACGAGAAACTCGAAATGCCCGTACCTAGTCCGGAATGCCGTCTTAGGAGTGTCCTTGGGTCGAACGGGGAATTGCCAGTAGCCTGAGCGGAGGTCGATCTTCGTATAGATCTTTGCTCGGGCGAGACGGTCCATTAGCTCCTCCGGAAGAGGTAGTGGATACCTGTTCTTGACGGTGAACTTGTTTATCCACCGGTAATCCACACACATCCGTAAACCTCCGTCCTTCTTTGGAACAAAGAGTATGGGCGCACCCCAGGGACTCTCGGAGGGTCGGATCTTCCGCTGCTCAAGGAGGTAATCCACCTGCGTCCTTACTTCATCCAGCTCGGCCGGAGAAAGTTTGTATAAAGGACGGTGGATTGGGGTCATTTGTTCGTCCTCCAGGTCCACCTTGAATTCGTGGCCTTTCCTGACTGGAGGGACGCCGGGTGGTAAGTCTTTCGGGAAAACATCCTTGAAACTTGTGACGACAGCCTTGATCCTCGGGTCGGTACCCGGATGCAATACCTTCTCCACATCTGGCCGAAGATAAGCCGGTGTGGTTCCAGTTGCGTTCAAGCTCTCCTCTGGACTTCCCGGATATGGATAGTGCATGAGATGCGCCATATCTTCCGGGGTGGTCGGTCGCACAACCACTAGGTATGCCTGATCAACTTCTGGGCTGTTTTTCACGAGCGAGAATAGCTTCTTCGCTGAGACTGTATCGATTTCCGGCGCTAAGTGCTGTAAATAGTCTGATGGTCGTTCCTTCATCGGAACCGTAGTCCATCCAGCACCTACTGGAACTTTGAGCGTACCTGTGGCAAAGTCCAGTTTGGGATTGGTCTGCATCAACCAAGGAAGCCCTAGTATCATGTCGTATGAAAGGTTTGGAAAGACGTCTGCGGAAAGGGTTGTGGTATAGGTACCCATCCTGAGCTGCAAGTCTTCACAACGCCGATCAAGTGAACATAGGGTTCCGTCCGCTAAAGTGACTCCCTTTTTGCATTCCGTAGTCTCGAGTTTTAGTCTTGTGATCAGTCTCTTGTTGATGTAATTCTCCGTAGCACCACAATCAACATAGGCGGAGATCGGTACTCCTCCTAACCTGGCTCGAATTTCATATCCCATAAATTTCAAGTGTGTAGGACCTCCAAGTGGTAACATACGCTCTGAAGGTGAATGCTGACCTTCGTCCACTTCTTGTCCTCTACCTGTTCCCTGAACAGGGGCTGCTGACTCGTCAGTTGGTGGTGAGCGAGTGGCAGGCTTGTTGGTTGGTTCCCTTTCGGGTCCCGTTCCGTCAGGAATTCGTTTCGTTCCTTGAGGCGGAAACGATACCGAATCTTCAGTTCCTTCAGGACTACCAAGGTCTCCATGAACAGAGTCGACAGGTTTCGAACTTGATTCCGAACTTGTCCTAGTAAGCGTGCTGCACTTACTGGATCGAGTTTCCAACTGAGCACTCATAATCGATCCCTCTGCACCTTGGGTAGCATTCTTTTCCGTTTCACCTGATGCTTCTTTATTCTCTTGCGCTTGTCGAGCCACCCTTTCTTTTCTTAGGAGTTTTCGGCGCTGTTTATATCTGTGGCGGCGTGCCCTTTTTCGTCTTGCCGAGCGAGTCTGGGCTCTGTTCTTTTGGCTTTTTTGTTTTAACCATTTCTTGAACTTTTCGCCTTCTGGACATGTACTTTGGATGTGTCCAGCTTTTCCACACATAAAACATTTGGGATTTGCGCCTCCTCCTCCTCGTCCTTGGTCTCGACCACCACCTCGTCCACGGCCTTGGCCACCACCCCGTCCACGACCTCGACCTTGTTCTTGACCCACGTTTTGGCCTTGGTCCCGAGGTTGCTGCTGATTTCTTATCTGGTTTGCAGTATCAGTCTGGGGTTGGTTCTGCTTTTTATCCTGGCCTTGACCTCGGCCTCTACCTCCGCGCCAACGTCCATGGCCGCGAAAGGTTCCGGATGAAGCGATGGCATCCAGTCTAGCCGCAGTCTGAATCGCCTGCTCGATGCCGTGAGGCACCTGAGCGACAGTTTGCTGTTTTAGGTGGAATTTTAACCCATCGACGAAGAAGAAGTATTGCTCTTCGTCCGTCATATTGGGGATTCTCAATACTTGTTCCCGGAAAGAAACAATGTAGTGCTGCACCGACCCTGTCTGTTTCAGGCCTCGAAGAGTGCGCCTGGCAACATCAGACATTCGTGCGGGTTCGAATGCTTGAACCAATTCCTCAACAAACTCTTTCCAGTTCGTAACTGGTTTTCTTTTCCCTTCCCGTATACGCAAGTCCTGAACGTTTCGCCACTGAGCAGCAGCTCCGGTCAGGTTACTGCGGAAGAGCCTGAACCATACGCTCTCGTCAATGTCCAGAGTTTGACAGTAAACCGTCATTTCCAGCTGCCAATCTCTGATCCATTGCTGGCCATCTCCTGAGAAAGCCTTGGGTAAAGGAATACGGACAGATGACGGAATCCGTCCGTGACGATCCTGCGGGGCGGCAAAGCCTTGGTTTGGGTCTGGCGGACCCCCACCTTCACCTCCACCTCCTCCACCACCACCACCACCACCAGGGCGGTATGGCCATCCACCACCTCCTGGAATAGAAGGGAAAGATCCCCCTCCGTTACCAGGAAATCCTCCTCCGTCTCCACCTCCAGGACCACCTCCGGGACCACCTCCGGGTCCACCTCCACCACTGCCAGATCGATTTCCACCCTGTGGCTGGCCTGATAGAGGTGAGGGATACGAACCCCACCCGTAATAAGGGTTGCTCGTGGAAGGTGTTCCGTATTGGCTCACGGACTGTCCCATGGTTGGTCCCATGCTTGGTCCCATGCTTGGTCCCATACCTGGTCCCATGCTTAGTCCCATACCTAGCTCCATGCCTGGTTGGGTACTATAAGACGGAATAGTATAGAGGATTGGCGTGGGTAAAGTTGCCGGTGGTTGTGTTAACATGGATGACCCATGTGGTGTACTCACTCTAGGAGGAGTTCTGCTAACAGGTCTGGACGAACGTCCCTCTAAGGGTGTGTCCACTTGACCCGCTTGGCCGAACGATGTCCCCATTGCCAGAGTTGTTGGCGGGGATACGTATTGAGCTAAGTCGGCAAATACGCTCCTCGTGAATGATTCATGCGCACTTGGATTGCCAACAGAGTCTGCGACAGTTGTGGATGGGTTTTGCAGCGAACCAAGTCCTCCTAAAGTTGTTAGACCAGAAAACGTATCCAAATCCGGAAAAGGTGGTAACGGAATTGGTATACTGGTCAGAGGTTTTGGTTGCTCTCCAGGAACGCTTGTAAGTTCAGCTGTCGTGGTCGGTTCCTGTAAAGGTACCATACCAGTTCCTGTACCCATTTTTCCCACTACGACTGGGTCCTGTGCTGGAACTACAACTTTCTCTCGAACTTTCCATGCACTTAGTGTCTCCACAAATTTCGAATCCACATACTTTGAAAGATAGTCCTCCAAAGTCTGTTGTTTCGCTGTCGCGTCTGACAGAAAAGTCTCCACTTTTTCCATCATTTGCATCGACCTTTGTCCTCCTGCCGTGTCTTCAGAACTTACACTGCCTCGGTCCGCTCTCCATTGTCGGATTTGTTCCTCGGCTTGTTCCATGTTCTGTAGCACGTTTAGACTTTCGTTCACCATGTCAGTGAGTTGACAGAGTTGGTTTTGGCAATTCTCCTGCTCATCCCGAGACTTAATCACAGTATTGACAAGCTCGCCAATTGTCTCTTGTTGAAGGTTCATTCCTCCAACCATCTCCGTAATAGTCGTTTGAAGCGCCAGAATTTGCTCAGCTCTTAGCTTGTCCCGCTGCTTCTCTTCCTCAGCTTTGTGCTCAACCAGCTTCTGGACTTCCTTTCGAACGGAGAGGAAGGTGTCCTCGTATTCCTCCTCGAGATGAGACTGTGCGTTTTGGATCTGGTTTTGGACCTCCAGGTTCAGTACAACCTCCATCTTTTCGTCATACTTTTCCCCGGGCTTTTCCAACGACTTTTCGGACTCTTGTCCTAAGTCTTGGTCTCCTTCCGGTTCTCGAACCTGGTCAGGGACATGTCTCATCCACTCTCTTTGACTTGGCTGTTGCGCCAGTGGGTGCACCACATTCGAACATACCACTGGAAATAGCTGAGTCTCTTCCACTCGCTCTTCCTCCTGAGGAGGGATGTGTGGTAGTTGTGGTGTTTGGTTAGACATTTCCTCTGAGTTGATCCAACTGGAATTTCGGCGTGCAGGACGGTTTCTAGGAATGTCCTGGAACTTTTCCTAGGACTTTTCGTAGAACCGTTGCCAGAACTTCCTTGGGTTTAACCCCAGAACTGTCTTGGGTTTAATCCCAGAACTGTCTCGCGTTCTGTCTTGGGTTTTATCCTAGGACTTTCCCGGGACTTTTTTTGGAACTTTTCTGGCGACAGGTCTTGTCTTGGACCTGTTCTCTGTCCTGATCTAATGACAGACTAGTACGTGTGACTCTATCCCGTTCTGGAATTAGGCGGTGCGGTATTGGTGCGCGGAAAGTGTGAGGTTTAATAGTTGGACGGGGTGACAGACGTTCTGGTAAAGTCTCGCTCCCGTTCTACAACTTCCTAGCGACCTTTCTCACGACCAGTCGCACTCTTTTCGTGCCTCTAGTCACGGGTTTAGTTAGTGACTAAGCTGCGAGTTTTCCGATTTCTGGCAAGTCGTCAGAAAATCGTACTTCGCGCTCGAAGTCTTTTTCTGTGGGGACAGGTCGCCTACTTTCTCGACGCCTGCGTTCCCCTGAGTTCACACTTTCGTTCTTTGTCCGTCGTTTTTCGCCTCCCTTCCAGATCACAGATCTGGCTTGCTTTTTTTTCTTAGATCTAGACTACTTTTTTTAGTCGATCTTTCTCGCGACTTTTCCAGGGACGAACGACCGACGCCGACGAGTCGACGCGGTTCGTTGTTCGTTTTTCGTTCCCCTGTTCGCCTCCTTTTCGCCGCTTGAACTGTGAGTTCGTCTCCTTAAAAAGATCTGTAGATCTATTTTAGGAATCTGCAGATTTTTGGAATCTTCGCCACCACTTTCGCCAGGACGACGAACGACGACGCGACAACGTCGTTCGCGTTTGCTATGGGGTGCTCGCCCTTGTCGTTACCCCTCCCAAGCGTCGCCTTAGCGATCGCTTTCGTTTTCGATTTCTTAGGTTACCCTAATTAGGGATTAACCTCGGCTGGGGGGTCGACCTCCTTTGTGGTCGCGCCTGGTTTCGCCCTGCTCCGAAACCAAATGATAAAGGCCCTTAGGCCGTCGAAACACAGGCGCTTCCCCTTGGGGAAGCACAGGTTCACTAGGAAGATAATTTTTACAGGAGGGCCCCCTGCCCTATAAACCCTGTCGTACATCCTACATCGTACTACAAACCCGAGTGACACTAACAATATGGTTGTTACAATAAAATAACAATGACAAAACCCCTTTTTAAATGTACACCCCATGATAGTGAAGCTTGTGGGTGACGCAATAGTGGTCGGCTGTGTTGATTGGATTCGTGATAACTTGCTGGCTAACGCAAGTATACTTGTGGGGTTTGTTGGTTTAGACAACTCTCTAGCTAGCGCGGTTGTGAACGCTGCTAGAGCACTTGGGTTGGGAAGTGATTGCGTCAGGCAAACACTTAACACACACACACAAACACACACACAAGCGGGAACACACCAATCCCACGAATCCCGAGTTCTTACAAAATAAAGTGAATGTCAAAACAACGAGTGGGCCTCTTAAGTACCCCTAAGTGTAGTACGCTGACGCATGCCCCAAACTCTGGGTCTAATCTGTCTTACTCGCGAACCCACATGCGTCAGCCACCCTCGGCTCTATCCCAAACTACCTCGTATAGCGCTAAAAGACTAACATACGCCCCCCCCGCAAAAAGTGGGCGCCCACGCACACCAAAACACAAAGAAAAACAAAAACACAAAAACACAAACACAAAACTCACCCACTCCCATACCCACACCCAACTGTCTTGGACCTGTCTCTTGCTCTGACGTCTCTGACAGCTGCTGCACGCACACACTTGGTCGACGATAACTCCTGTTCCCTCCTCCTTAACGCTGTTCCTGCGCTTGCGCTTGCTGATTAGCACGCTGCTCGTGCGCATGCGCTTGCTGCACTGCACGATACCGGACACAGGGATCAAACGCGGCAGCCACCCTCTTGGACTTAAGGAATGGCAGATCCCTTGTGATGCCGGACACCTTGAGCTGCCGCTTCACACACATGTTGCAGTGTGGCAACTTCTCGTGCTCAGCCGGGAACGAAGGGATTTCTTCGAACGTCGAGCGTGTCAGCTTCAACATATGGGCAGGTAGAGAGAATGGGGAGACGGTGGCGATGGACTTGTTGTCCACTTCCGCGACTTTTTGGACCGCCGTGACGATGCGCCCCAGCATCGAGT
The DNA here is from genome assembly GCA_030272585.1 of Bryopsis sp. KO-2023. Taxonomy (NCBI): domain Eukaryota; kingdom Viridiplantae; phylum Chlorophyta; class Ulvophyceae; order Bryopsidales; family Bryopsidaceae; genus Bryopsis; species Bryopsis sp. KO-2023. Next base: position 2,335,649 of record BSYQ01000012.1, on the reverse strand, counting down.
ATGCCAACCAGTGAGCATCACACACGAGGTGATACCCACAAGGAAGGACGGAATACTTCTTCTGCGTCAGCCGCTGAGCACTTGCTTGCATTGGGCTTCTCCCGCACCAAATGCACATGGGCAACTCGTGAAAGTGCCGGTTGCCGCGGTAATTTTGCAAGGCTCGGTCCCTGGGGTTAGTATATTGGACCTTCGGCCATTTCTCTGACGCAGTGATGGGGTTGCAAGCCTCCTCGATATCCTCCCGTGACAGGTTCACTTCGCTGGGTGCAGCATCCACTTTGTCCTGAGCAGCCGCCCTTAGTCTTCTGAGCTTAACCTTTTCTCGGAAAGCCCGAAGTGCTGCTTCTGTTGGAGCTAACTCCAACGGTGGATGGACCGCACGCTGAACCTCTGTCACCTGGCTTGGCCCTTCATCATTCCTTATTTCCCCGTCCTCCAGTTCAGAACTAGGACCTTCGAGCCTAGGAGGTGGACTGCCGAAGTCAATTTCTTCGTTAAAATCCAAGTCCAAAAGCTCCTCCTCTCTCATGTCGAATAAGTCCTCCCCCGGTGCTATTGCGGTAGCCTCATCTCCGGGAGTCTGAACTGTTGGCGCTGGTTGTGAGGGTGCTGGAGTCTTTAATGCGGCAGCCTTTAACTTGAGTAACAAGTTGGCTCTTGCTGCATCTCCAGGCATACGATCCCTCGGTGGCTCACCACCTTCATCGTCACCGTCCTCTCGCCTTCTCTTTCCGTGTGGATCTTCATCCCTACACGGCGAGCTTGGGCGTTTGTTTTTCCCTTTCCCCTTGCCCTTGCTTGAGCCTCCCGCATCATCGTCCTTGGACGGTTCCAGATCAAGTGTTGCGTTTGACAACAGAACTTGGACTTGGCGATCCAGTTCTTCGCGTACCCGTGGTGCTGGTACCGCCGGGTTCAAACGCAGCATCTTGTCCGTTGTTTCGCTCTGCACTTGAAGTTTTTCAGAGCCGTCTCTGAGGGACTCTCCCAGCAAATCGATCTGCAGCTCTTGTTCTGCCAATTCCTTCTTAAGGTTGTTGGCTGCTGCACTCCACGCGGTTGCTACAGCTCGCTGCAGCGTTTCCTCTACCGCGGTAAATCGATCCACCATTCCCCCGAGAGCTTGTTTACGGAGGTCATTCTCACGATGGTTAGCCATCATGTGAGATTGGAACCTTTGCTTTTTCAGCTTCATGGCTTCCAATTTTTCTTCCAAGACCTTGGTCTTGTCCTCCGCTTCTTTCTTTTCCGCCTCCGCCTTATCCTTGGCTTTCTCCGCTGCCTCCTTCGCAGCCTCAGCTGCTTTCGTCCGGTCACTCAACTCTGAGAGCTGCCGGGTTAAGGCCTCATTGTTCTGCAGCACTTCCTCTGCGGTTGACGTAAAGTGCTGCAGCTCCTCTTCTTTTTGAGCTACCTCCGCTTCCAACCTCGCAATAATTGCGGCGGGTGTGTCGGCAGCCATTATGTTCGTCGGAAAGAAAGAAATAACAACGGTTTGTGCGTCTTTAGACTCTTTTTTTACTCAGGAGCTCGCTCCGTTCACACAAACACTAGGGCAAAATGGTTCGAGGGCTGCGCTTATAAGGCTGGGTGACTCGTACACTTTCCTCGTTGGGTTATTGGGGTGAGACACCAACGTTTTGCTCGGTTGGAGTCTCGTCAAGACCACCTCAACACGTCACTTGATAGGGGTTTTCTCGGAACAACCACACTATCTCGAATGTGACATCGTTTGCCCGGTTTCTAAAGTACTACTGAAGCTACACTTACTGCGCCAGCCAAATAACTTAGGCACCTAACGCATTAAAGTTAAAGAGTTGGTTTGGAAGTCGACAGAGTTTTTCTAAGGTATCCTTTTTCGCGCCCCCTTGCTATAAGGAGTTCCACCTTAGCCATCAAACACTCTGCTTCCCTATTCTCTTCCTTTCTGCAACTCTTTCCTTTCTTTCTCTTTAAATGCGCGAAGTATATCTGGTGCGTTAACCAGATTAGCTTCAGGTTCCCAAGTAGCGTCAAGTAGATCGTATCCTTTCCACAGCACTAGGTATTCACGATTGCGTTTACCTCTAGCCCTTAGGATATTTTCGACCTCATACTCTACTTCGCTACCAATCAACTCTCCTTCTGGAGGTTGTATCTGCCTGCTGTTATCACTCGAGGCGTGATAACGCTTGAACTTAGAAACATGAAACACTGGGTGAATGAGCCATGTTTCCGGAAGTTGAACTCTGTAAGCCACCTTTGATATTTTCTCCACAATTTCAAAGGGACCCACAAATCGACGGCGCAGTTTGGGACTCACTTTGTTCAAAGCAGCCAACGGAATAAAACGGCTTTTTATCAGGACTTTATCCCCTTTCTCAAAAGCAATATCTTTCCTCTTCTTGTTTGCACTCACACACATTCTGTGTTGTGCTCTAGAGTAATATGCTTTTGCGGTATCTAAGTCCTGTGCCATCCGTGCTACCATAGTCTTAACTGCTTCCACCTGAAATTGCGTTGCCGTCCCACCAATGTTTGGTGTTTCTGGATGGTACCCATACATCAAGTATGCAGGTGCGAACCCTGTACTCGCATTCACTGCATTGTTTGCTGCAAACTCTGCTGTAGGTAAATACTCAACCCACTTATGGGGATACCTCTCAGCATATGGCCTTAGAAAATTTTCCAGAGTACGTATGGTAACCTCACTCTGCCCATCCGTCTGAGGGTGGTAAGCTGTACTCATACGAATCTCTGTACCCAGAGCTTTAAAAAGCGTCTGCCAGAACTTGCTGGTAAAGCGAGGGTCTCTATCAGACACAATCACTTTAGGTAGGCCATGGTTGCGGTAAACATGTTCGATAAAAAGTTGGGCGTATCCTGCAGCGGTAATCTCTTTAGTACATGGGGCGAAATGCACAAACTTGGTAAGTCTATCGACAAAGACAGCTACAGCACTAAACCCATTGGATGCTGGTAGATCTGTCACCAAGTCAGTGGTAATCTGCTCCCACTTCCGCTCAGGTATTGGCAGGGGTTGAAGTAAGCCCATAGGCTTCTGTGTGTCAGCCTTTATTTGTTGGCACACAGGGCATTCGCGCACAAATGCCTTCAACTCATTCATCCACCCCTTCCACCAATATCGCCGCGCTAGGATTTCTCCTGTTCGCGCTGGTCCTGTATGGCCTGCTGAAGGTGTCTCATGGCACTCCTTCATGATCTTATTGCGCTGGCCTTTAGGAACCACCACTTTCTCGACTAATCCTCTCTTTGGGACCGTCCAGAGTATTCCCTCTCTGAGGAAATATCCCTCAACTTCCTCGCCACTCTCAAGCTTCCGCAATATCTTCACCAAGGAGTTATCAGCTTGGAGGGCTTGTTTCCACTCGTCTTGGCTTGCTTGATGCACTTGCCAAGTGGAAATGTTCATCGCAGTTTCCACGGGCTTAGGAACACTGCGGGAGAGAGCATCTGCTAACACATTAGCCTTGCCTTTGATATAGGAGATCTTGGGGTTGATCGAAGTCAGGTACCCCGCCTCAAGCCATCTTGCTTGGGTTCTAGAAAGGTTCCTCTGCGACAGAATATGCGTCAGAGGTTGGTGGTCAGTGAACACTGTTACTCCACCCGCACAACCTTCTAGATAATGTCTCCACTGCACCATCGCATAACATATTGCACACAACTCTTTGTCGTATGGTGCATAGTTAAGCTCGGCAGGCTTGAATCTACGTGAGAGGTAAGCTATTGGCTGTAGCCCCTCTCCGTGATCCTGTGTTAACACGGCACCGATGGCCTCATTCGACGCATCAGTGATCACAGTGTAAGGCAGTGACGCATCTGGAAAAATAAGGACGGGAGCTTGACTTAAACGCTTTTTCAGTTCATTGAATGCGCCACGCTCAACCTGTCCCCATCTCCAGGGATGGTCTTTTTTCACTAAGTCATGGAGTGGTCCAGCAACATGTGCAAACTGGGGAATGAATTTCCTGTAGTATGAAACCATTCCAAGGAAACTACGTACATCGCTAACACTCTGTAGTTCCTTCCACTCCTTCACTGCCTTCACTTTTTGTTCCTGTGGTTTTAACCCACTTCCGCTAATGCGGTAGCCAAGATAGTCTACTGTTGCGACAGCCAGCTCACTTTTACTTGCCTTAGCAAAAAGCTGATATTCTGCTAGTCGCGACAGGACTTTCTCTAAGTGTTCGGCATGCTGTTCCATGTTTTCAGAGAAGATGAGTATGTCATCGATAAAGACAACAACAAAATCATCTAAAAACTCTGCGAGTAGGTCTTGCACTAGAGTTTGGAATTGCGCTGGGCAATTGGTTAGCCCAAAAGGCGCTACCAAAAACTCAAAGTGACCGTATCTCGTGCGGAACGCTGTTTTATCTGTATCAGATGGCCTTACTGGAAATTGCCAATAGCCTGATCGCAGATCTAACTTCGAGAACACTTTGGCTTTGAACACTCTATCCATCAATTCTTCTGGCAGGGGTAAAGGATACCGGTTTTTCACCGTCACCTTATTGATCCACCTGTAATCCACACACATCCTTAAGCCTCCATCCTTTTTCGGTACAAATAGGATTGGCGCGCCCCAAGGGGACTCGGATGGTTTGATTTTCTTCTGTTCCAGAAGGTAGTCCACTTGTGCTTTCACTTCATCCAGCTCTGCTGGTGAAAGCTTGTATATTGGACGATGGATAGGTGTTGGATCCTCCAGGTCTATCTTAAACTCATGACCTTTTCTCTTCGGAGGGATCCCTGGGGGTAAATCACGAGGGAACACACCACGGTGTGTTTCTACCACCTTTTTAATTTCGGCAGGGGTGTCTGAACGAATAAGTTTGCCAATCTCATCCTCAGTGTTGAATGGCTGTGTTCGCTCTATTGCGTCAGGCAATTCATGTTGGCCTAAAGCTTTTTCTTCAGACTCTTGCACTACAACCATGAATGCTGTCTCTGTTTTGAGATGACGCATCATTCGTTTAGCTGAACACTCAGTCACTGGCACTTCTTGCAGTATCGACTGTACTTTTCGTTCAGGTTCAATACTCTCTTGGGTTGGATGACGCAACGGGAGATGAAACACTTGGCTGTTTTTGCAAACTGAAATCTCATTCTGCTGAAAGTCTATGCGGGGGTTTTCTTTCTGCAACCAAGGCATGCCCAATATTAGGTCATAACCAAGGTCTGGGAACAGATCCGCTTTCATTTTGCACTTCAGCCCTCCTATCTTTACTCGGAGGTTGTTACAGCTGCCAGCCAGTTCTTTAATATCTCCGTTTGCCAACATTGCTCTCTTGGAGCTTGGTGTAATCGACAACCCGAGATCACGCGCTACCTTATCATTGATATAGTTTGCGGTACTTCCACAATCAATGAATGCATAAAGGTCCGTGGTCTTGATCCGTGCTTTTACTTCGTACCCTCTCACAGGCACTTCTTGAATTTTTAACAGAGGGCATGTGTCACCCTTGGTTGATGAAGTTGATCGAACTTCTGACACATTAACTCGCTCTGTGGTAGACCGCTGGGTTGTTTCTGACCCACTATCGTCTACGTCTGCAGGCAGGGACTCCTGTAGACTACTCTGCGACTCCAATGAGCCCACAGATTCACTAACAGAGGGAAGAGATGCAGATGACGCATGAGGCGCGTCCATCTCATCCGGTGTGCTTTCCTTCTGTTCATTTTTCCAATCGCAGTTGTCATGTGCCGATTGGGTAGATGTGGAGAGTGTCTCTGTTCTCTCTTCACGCGGTGTACTAGTCCGCTCCTCAGGTTTTCCGCTGTGAGTACTTTTAACCTTTTTCGAGGCACCTACTTTTGATCTTAGCTTCCTACGCCGCCTACGAACTCTGTTTCGCTTACGACGTTTGCGTCGGCCAGGCTCAGACGAAGCAGTTTCCTGCCTGGCGGTCAGTTTAACATTTTTTTTACATCGGGGAGGTTTTTCACCTCCTCCAATCTAGGACATTGCCTCACAGGATGACCCTTCTTTCCACAAAGATAACAATTATATCCCCCTCCCCCCTGGGGGTTCTGTCTTCCCTGATTGGCTTGTCCTCTTCCACGGTTACCACCACCGCGTCCACGTCCACCACCACCACGTCCTCCTCCTCCTCCTTGTTGCTGTTGCTGCTGCTGTTGCACTCCTGCGGCAGCTTGTGGTGGTGCTTGGGCTGGTGGTGTAGGGTTCTGCTGCTGCTGACCCTGATTCTGGCCTTTCTTCTTTCTTCCACCACGCCAGACTCCTTTCTTTTTCTGATTGGTTTGCCCTCCTTGGCCTTGTGTTCCAACTCCAAGGGCTTCCAATCGTTCGGCGGATATGATGGCGGCCTCGACATCTCGAGGTACCGTTGCTGCGACTAACTTCTGAACTTCACTTTTAAGTCCATCCACGAAGAGCAAATACTGGTGATCCTCTTCGAGGTCTGGAATCCTCAAGACTAACCGCTGAAACTCTTTGACGAATTGTTTCACGGTTCCAGTCTGCTTGAGTTTGTGGAGGTCACGCCACGCTTCATCTCGATCACTAGAGAATTCGAAAGCTGTAGCTAAGCCATCCATGAAGTCCATCCAGTCACGGAAGGGTGGTCTTTCACCTCGGTGAATTTTCAACTCTTGCATCGTTAACCAATCCGAGGCAGCTCCATAAAGGTTAGTGGCCATAATCGACTGCCACTGTGCTTCATGCACTCCGCAGGTTCTCAAGTACCGCGTCATGAGCACTTGCCATTTACGGGCTTTTGGTTCTCCACTTCCGTTAAATGCGCGAGGCATTTGCAACTTGACGGTGCTAGGCAACCACTGTCCTTGCCTAGGAGGTCCTGGCCCTGCTGGTCCAGCGCCACCTCCACCTCCACCTCCACCAGGAGGTCCACTGATAAGGGGGTCTAGGACCCCGAGACACAAGCACACACACACACACACACAGAGAGAGAGAGAGAGAGAGTCACTGGGAAGATTAATTTTTACAGGAGGGCCCCCTGCCCTATAAACCCTGTCGTACTCCCAATTGTACTACATAACACCCCAAACCCGAGTTACTACTATCAATTTGTCCCCCCCCCCACGAGAGGGTGTCCACACCCGTCACAACCCTGGAAAGAAAGAAAGAAAAAGGGCGAACTAGAAGAAAAAGAAACCCCAAACAAACCCACAACAAAAACCCCAACTAAACGTCAAACTAAACCCCAAACAAACCGATGAAAAATCCCAAACCAAACCCATGCTCAACCCCACAGAAAAACCCCGTTCTGTCTTGAGGCTTGGTCTCTGGCTTGGACGGTAGCGTGGTCTCCGGCTTGGTCTGCGTTTCGTTGTCACTCCAGATCCCATCTCAGCCGCCAGCTGGTTGTTCAGCTGGTGCTAAACCCTGTCGTACTCCCAATTGTACTACATAACACCCCAAACCCGAGTTACTACTATCATCCACCGGGAGGTCCACCGCCTCCACCATCTCCACCGCCGCCACCACCTCCTCCGCCATCAGGCGCACCTGGAATGCGGGAAGGTGGGCGGTTTCGTCTGTCGCGGTAATCATCACCGCCATCATCATCTGGGTCGTCATCACCAGGGTCTCCAAAGTTACCTCGCATGCGAGGAACTCGACTGGGTCCACCAGTAGACTCATATGAACCAAGTGCAGCAAAGGGATTATTTTCTACCCTTGCTCCCAAAGCACTTAACCCAAGTCCCAATCTTCCAGTACGTGTGGGGATCTGCATGGGTTCTTTTCCTTTCTCTTCTCTGACCTGTGCCTTAGCACGCTCAAGGTCAATTTGATATAACACTTCTGCTGAGGAGAGAACTCTTGGGTTAATTCGTGTGGGTCTACGTGATCCATCGGCAGAGTCGGGTTCTGAGATGCGTACTCCAGGCTGAGCTCTTGTACTTGGAGGTATCAATTGAGGGAATGTGAAATCAGCGTCTGGTGCGCTGTCCACTGCAGTGCATGGTGGTGCTTCTGCAGCAACAATTTCACCCTCCTCGACCTGTACTGCTGGAGGAGCCGGTATTGTTGAGGTTCCTGCCCCAACCATTCCTACCGCGAAGCTCTGGTCCAGTGGCGGCCATGATGCAGCCAACTGCTTTACTGATTTCTTCGGCAGCGGCATTCCAAAGGCTGAGTCCTCAGGCTCAGGGGAAGTTGATTCTTCACGCTCTGGTGATACTGCTCGAGCATCACTTCCACTTTGGGCACTCTGACTTCCGCCACTCACATCCTCCATGCTTCGTTCCAGGCCAGATAATCTTAAGGCAACCACATCAGCTGCATCTTGCTGCTGATCCCAGGTCTTGGATGCCTTTTTCTCCAAGGCAATCAAATCTTTTTGAATTGCTACTCTGGAGCTCTGCAAACGCTTCACCTCAGCACCTTGCTTATGCAAGGACTCCCGAAACAATTCTAGAGTCCGTTCGACTTTTTCGTTGGAATCCGCAACAGTTCCTAATAAGCCTTCAATTCTCCGCCCTTGAACAAGGGATAACTCGGAGAGTTGTTTTAACTGAAGTGCTGATGCTTCAGTTGCTTCTTTTAGGTCAGCAAAACGAGAGTCCGCTAGAATGTCTGCGGCATCCATTCTCCTCGTTATTGCGTCCACAGAAGCTTTGATCTCGGCTCTTTCTTTTCTATGGTCGATATCTTGGCGTAAGAGCCTCTGCTCGTATCGACTATGTTGAGCCGCTACTGAATCCAGCTTCTGCTGTTGCGACACCACCGCATGCTGTGTGGCCTCAACCTGTTGCGCATGCTGGTGCTGTGTTTCCAGCGCCTGCCCGATCACCTCTGATGCGCCAGCCAGTTGGTTCGACACAGAGGCCTCAGCATGGGCTAGCCTCTGCCCCAGTGTCTGGTCAACTTGCTGCAGGTGACCCCTTAGCCCGTGGGCTAAATCGTCCACACGGTCATGGACCGCATCCACATCCTCTCTTAAGGCTTCCGCATCAGCTCCCATGTCTATGTCGACAGCTGCTTGCTGGACATTGTGGATGTTCTGGACGTTTATTTGTTGATACACAACATTGGGTGCGTCAGGCAATTCCTCATCGAACTCAGGTTCAATCCCTGGCTCTTCAACTTGAGGCTCGCGCACTGCCAATGCGTGTTCACGGTCAGCCATGGTCTCTCAGCCACTATTTGGGAGTACTCAACAACCACGGTTGGAGTTTCTCTCTACCAAACAAACAAACAAAAACGTTTGTTGCGCCACGTTCACAAGTTTCGATCTCAAGAACTTAAAGTTCTTGCCCCGCTCCGAAACCAATTGATAGTGAAGCTTGTGGGTGACGCAATAGTGGTCGGCTGTGTTGATTGGATTCGTGATAACTTGCTGGCTAACGCAAGTATACTTGTGGGGTTTGTTGGTTTAGACAACTCTCTAGCTAGCGCGGTTGTGAACGCTGCTAGAGCACTTGGGTTGGGAAGTGATTGCGTCAGGCAAACACTTAACACACACACACAAACACACACACAAGCGGGAACACACCAATCCCACGAATCCCGAGTTCTTACAAAATAAAGTGAATGTCAAAACAACGAGTGGGCCTCTTAAGTACCCCTAAGTGTAGTACGCTGACGCATGCCCCAAACTCTGGGTCTAATCTGTCTTACTCGCGAACCCACATGCGTCAGCCACCCTCGGCTCTATCCCAAACTACCTCGTATAGCGCTAAAAGACTAACACCCCATTTTATGATCGAAGACTTGCCCATTCCCACTTATTCCAAAATAGAAATAGAAACTAAAAAAATAGCCCAAAACCATGAACTCTGATCCTGCCATTCCGACCCTGCGCTTGTCTTTCAATAATACAGAGCTCGTTGAACATATAAATACCCATCTGACCCACTTCTAACCATTTTTTAATTGTTTTATCAGCAAAGCAGAATAAGGCACATGAGGTGCAATTGTTCAAATGTTCATAATAACTGCAACATATGTTGTCATATGCATATGAATCCAGGTTCACTGAGGTTGGAAAAGTCTTGATAAAGTCCGTCTCCTGAATCAAAACCAAATACTAAAAACGTTTTTTAAGAAAACAATGCGCACGTATGATACCAGAAACAAAACAAGCATGTTGCACCTTGATCGAAAAAAGGGGGGGCGGAAATCACCCTATCCAGCTTCCCTTTGCAATTGTTGTTACCTTTTTTTCATGGGGTGGGCAGGCTGCCCATTCTAACACACCTCCATCTTCCTTTTTCTGCTGGGATTGGTCTTTTTGATCCTCCGACCGAGCGGGCTGGCATTCTCGAATGATCTTCACTGTACCTCATCTTTACGGACAAAAGAATACATCCCCCCTCCCATAGACCCATGAGCTGATTAGCCCGGCCATCGAATCCCTCACTGCCTGGCAGACAAAACCAGGTGTCAACCCCCCCCCCCAACCCAATGGAATGGCCTGCCCAATCAACAAGAACTAGGATCTGGTGTGTGCCGTATCATGCGAATTTTGTACATTTCCTGCGTCCAAGGGTTGGAATAAATCAGTTGTTTCAAGAAAAGTAAAAGCCACCTCAACATGTTTTATTTTCTGCCTATTTCCCTTACTGCAAAAGAAGGTTCCTGCTACATGAAATGCATCTTGCTGACGCACCCACAGCATAATTCCCTGTAACACACCAGGGCATTTTTTTATGTTTTATAACACACTGTCCATGTTTTTAACACACTGGGGACTGTCCATGTCGACCCCATGCAAGACCAAGAGCCTCCCCTGGGTGTGTGGATGAAAGCAACTACGAGGTCACATTACAAGACATCAAAGGAATCGAAAAAAGAGTTCGATCAAAAGCTCAGTTGCATTTGGATGATGAGGTGGCCACTAAAAAACTGCTTGAAATACACAAGGAAGATGTATTGTTTTTCCAGGATTTCAGGTGCACATGCACCACGGAAAGAAAAGGTACACCTACTTCTCAAAGGCACACAATGTTACACATATATCACCACAGTATGGCCAAGTCAGTTCAATGAACAAGTGCTGCAATCGATGCAGCCCAACATGATTTTCTGTTCCCTTTGTGTAAAAATTAAATAAATATAAATAAATATAAAGAAAATTTTGATACAGGAAAAAAACAGTGCTACGGTGGCGATGGATGTCAACCCTTCGTATTGGTGATGCATCAGAGTTGGCAACAAAAGAGGTTGCATCAGATCATGAATATTTGCGGCTGCCCAGGGGTTTGTCTAGATGGAACTGGGCAATTAAATGGGTACAGATGGATGCTATGGGCAATGGTCGTACCTGATGAAAATGGACGTGGCTTTCCCATTGCGTACCTCATCAGCTCGGACGACTCTTCATCACCTCTTCGTTGTTTCCTCAACTGCATCGCGACAGCCTTGCCACTCTTAAAACCGAAGATCGTAATGATTGACATAGATGCGACAGAAATGTATGCAATTGCCACGAGTGAATGGGGGAAATACACCGAAATTCGGCTCTGCTATTTTCATGTTATGCAAGCATGGGCTAGATGGATGAGAAAGGGGGAGAATAAAATATCAGTTACACAAAGAAAATTGATCATATCTTTCATTCGAAAACTGAAAAATGCAGAGAGCCCGGAGATGGCGGAAGATCTCTTGAGGGATTTTAAAACGTACACCGCTGCTGAAAATATCACCAAAGTTTGGGATCATCTCCAGAAGCACTACTGGGATAAAGGTTTGTATTATTGTATTTTCCACAATTTAATTTCAACAGGTCTGATGTACGTACCTAGTTTTTCCACCAAAACTGTACCTAGTTTTACCACCAGAACTGACCACAGTTTAATTTGAACAGGTCTGATGTACGTACCTAGTTTTTCCACCAGAATTGCACCCAGTTTTACCACCAGAACTGACCATGTGGAATGTATATAATGCAGACACTGGCTTGGGACCAATCCGCACTGCTTGGATAAATGGACTGCGAAAAAACAAGCGCCTCGGCAGTAGATTTCCCCTGGAAACAAACAACCTTATCGAGAGTTTCTTCAAAACGTTGAAGTACACAGTTCTGGGGGGAAAGTTCAACAAACGACTTGATATTCTTATATCCAAACTGTTGACAAATGTGAAAGACTTATACCTCAGCAAATCAGGGAACAACGATCAGGAGAACAACCCACGACTGAAGAATCAAATATTTGAGAGAGAAACGAAGGTGATAATGATGATTTTCTGCTTGTACATACTGAAATCAGACTATGTTCAGAGATCCGTTATATTTTTTTGTGTTCTTTGACGCAGGCCAAGGCAATATGGGAAAACCAAGACAAAATGATTGATATTATTTCACCTGATGAAGGGCTTGCAACAGTTCTATCCAGCGATGGGATTGAGACATATCAAGTCGATATGGGGCATTCCACGTGCACATGTAAGGACTCCGCGGGCATTCTCTGCAAACACCTACGTGCTGTTGCACGTTCTTTGGGAGGGTTGGAGGGGTGGGGACTGAACATTGATTCAATGAGGCCGGGAACCATCACCATCGAAGACGCTTCAGCGGGAGACTCACAGGGAGAACTTCGTGTTGAGGATCGTGAACGGGTCGCCCTGGGGGTTCCTACAAATCCACCAAATCCTCAAATTTTGGGAATGATGCACAGTGCACTTGACAGATTAGATGATCTTCCAGCATCAGAAAGAGATGAAACCCTTAGACAAATGAGAATAGCTTTGATACACAAGACCCAAGAGTTCCAGAAAAAACTCAGACCGAAGGAGGGGACTAGACCGAAGGAGGGGAGTAAACCTGCGACAATAGATGGGAAGAAATGGCCAGGAAACCAAAAAAAAAGAAAACAGGGAAAAGAGGACTACCCTAGACCTCTAGAAGACAAGGAAAATGTCAGAAAAATAAGAACAGTGGCCACATATTATCAAGCCCTGTTAATTGTAAACCTGGACTCTTTGGGACAAGTACAGCACTAGTCTTTTTGCTCCTGCATATCACGAAACTCAAGCGTAAAACTCACCATCCGCCAAAATTGTCCCGAAAGATCCTTCCGCCTCTGATAACCCTGCTCGAGAAATCGAACAGTGCAGAATCGTTCCAGGCAGGAGGAGGAATTGAACCTCCTTTTTTCCACCAGACCTAGCGTTGTTGCGACGACCACGAAAAGGTTGCGGCCGTTGAATGTCCTCATTTGCGGTATCTCAGGTACGCCAGGTGCAAGGCCGTCCACGCAACACGCCCACGCGCGTCGCTTCCACTTGAGTCAGGGAAGGGCACTTGGTGATTTCTGTGCGTGCATGCAAGGGAATGGTGACTTGGATGCTGACGTCGGCCAGTCTGACTTTTTTGCACGCGTTTGGGTGGATTTGGTACCAGACCCTTCGCGATTCGGTGACGTCAACCCCGCACAGGATAGTAACCCCGCACAGAGTCCTGTACGGGGTTACTGTCCTATGCGGGGTTGACTGTGCGGGGTTGATTTCCGCGGTTTCATCCGTCGCTGACGACTTCGCCAGCGACTACGTTTTTCCGCCCCAGATCGTGACGGGAATGCCTGGGAGTCGAACCCAGGTGTTTCCTACCATTCCCTCTCTCTGTCGCGTCGGTTTTCGCGACTCCAGTTTTCGGCGGAAATCGACGGTGATTTTACTACCCCGCACAGAGCGGGTTTTCCCATAGTGCAAATAACAAAGAACCCAAAGGGCCCCGGCGCAGTGCTGTCAAATTCAATGAACATACACGGCTAATGTGGGGAATGGTCGTCGAACTAACAAACAAACACTGTGTTGTCTGCCATCTATTATAGAGTAAATCTACTCTATAAGATCTAGATCGGGCTTGGTTGATGGAATGTACGGTTGGGTGGTTAGTTTGGATGGCCAGGATCGTTTCTGTCGTGTTGACCGAGTTGGGGGGAGTTGCATTAATTGAGGCTGCCTGGGTGAACAACGTTCGGAAGCCCTGCCACTGTAAGAAATTCTGGAGACTGTCAAAACTAAAACGCAACCAGGGGGACCAAACGAGCAAGAAAAAAGGTCTTTTGTTGCGAAAGACCAATGCACGCACGTTTGAGCGACGGTTGTGAAAGTGATGATAGTACCAAGCAGGTGATTCTTGAAGGAAGACGATCGGCGGCCGTGAATAGGTCCTCGTCTCAGTAAGTGATTCAAAAAGAGGGCTATTGCACTGTTGTTTTTTGGATTTCAGACACTTGACGTATTTCCACGTTCGGAAAGGCTCGTTCACGAGCTTCCCAACTTTCCCACGCATACAAGTCATGTGGAACTCGCTGTGTGTCGTTTGCAAGACAACAGGCGGCCCCAGTGATGCTTGAGAGGCTTTCAACCCAAAGAAATCGATTTTCATTCACATATTCACTTATAACCTTGAGAAATACAACCAATTGTCGGTCCAAGACGGTCCAAGCCTGGCGCTCATGTCTGGTTGTAATAGGCTTACTTTTTGTGTTTGAATTTTAGGGAAATCGAGGACGTTATAACGTTAATTAAAGTTAAGACACATTTGGGCATTTTCATTCATTCATTCATTTTTTTTCGAAACATCTTTATTTTTCCACCTCCTTTTAAGATATAACAAGCAAACGAATCACCAAGTACAGATAAAAAAATATGTGGAAAAAAAATCATACAAAATTGAACAAGATTTGTTTTGTGATAAAAGTGATGTGTAACGCTTTGTGAATCAAGTCAGACAGTGTAAACACCAACAGCCGCAGTATCACATGGGAGGTTTCACCCTCCCTACTGCTAAGAAGCCCTGACCAGGAATTCATGAATGCAAGGTTTGTATTGAATCTCACAATGCTTGTTGTTGTTGACCAGTCGATTATGTATGGAGCATTGGTGCTTGGACCATAGCTAAAATTTCCGTAATCTTTGAAACCTTAATCGAGCAAACAGCTCTTCCCCGGGCATGGAAAACGGATAGGTCAATCAGACCAAGGGGTTCGACTCCCCTGATGCCCAACATCTTTCTTTCAAAGGTATTCCATTTAGAAACGTGTTTTTCCCGAAAAGAAAACAAAGAATCGATGCAGTAGGACACAGGGGTGTGATTTTCTCTGGATCATGTGAGGTCCAGTCCTCGGTTTTTGTATACTTTGGGGACATTGATTTTTTTTTCGGGACAAACATGATTTTGGGGTCTTTCAGTGCCTCCGGTTTTTGATTATGGGCAACTGTATGCTCAAGTTGTTGCTCTCAGGGTTGGGAGTATCGATCTGTGTGTCTACAGATCCGTCAACTGATTGAATGGAGAAGGTGCATCGATGTGTGTTGCAAACATGTGAATGTGTTCCAGTGCAGGATTTGCTCATCATATTGGAAGCAATCTCATTCCCTGTTCAGGGACTTCCATAGCTATGCACTGTCGAACAGAGCTAGTCGAACAAAGCTAGTGGTTTGTTCATTGTTTTATTTGGGTCTTCACCAGAAGTGGATGATAACTCCAACCCCCCCCCAATCAAGCATATTTCAATAACCGTGCTTGAATCGATCGTTTTTCGATGCCCCTTCCGATTTGAAATGGACTAAATACAATAAATATAATTGGGAATTATTTTCAACTTGGAGGAAGAGCATTCGTGCAAAAGCGAAACCCAGTTCGCTACTACAAACTGAGCAACAGCATTCGAAAAAAATGGGTGACTGGGGTCCCAGTCCTAGGGTGTTTTGCCCCCAAAGCCAATTTCAGGAGTGTGTTGTGATGCAATCATGCATTCAAAAGACTAGTAAAAAGAAACCATGAAAGCGTTTTTGCAAACCTTTTTTCAAAACATGATAACCACCGCTAAAAGAGTTTCCTTAAAACTTACTTCTTCATGTTTGTAACCTTCAGAGCATCCCTCAAACTGTGGCAAATATTGTTTGTTCTCTTAGGAAGGATCCTTGATTATACAAAAGATGCGTTGAAGTCGTGTTTCAGTTGTGCCGTGCCGCAAAAATATTTTTGTCACAAATGGTTCAAACTTGGATCAAAAAGCCTTCACACAGAATTCCCACCCGAGAATTGAGCTTGCAAGGATACCGTCCAATTGGACGGTACAATTCCGAAATACTAGCCAAAAAACAAACAAAACCCGGTCAAACCCCAAGCGACGCACGAGCGCCGAAAGGGAAATTTTGTCACTGCAACACGAGTGGTAGACTTGTGTCGGTTTCGGGGACGCCACCGTCGGACTGGGGGACAGCGCGGGGACAGGATTCGTGGATGGGACGGCTCGGCGGACAAAATCTGTCCCCGAATCCTCGTCAAGCAGCGCGATGGGAAATTGACATCGCCCATGTCGGTCATCCAGGGAGCCGCGGATCCGACGCGACCACCCACGAATCCTGGACCGCATATCCTTGCCCCTCAAAGCGCGAGGGGCAGTGGTCCTCGTCTTGGAAGCGAAGGAAAAAAAGGAAAGGAAGCCAAGGAAGCCAAGGATTCGACATGGAGCAGACGAGAGCGAGCGACGAGCAGGGAAGAGGGACGGTGGATCTCAAGGAGGAGGAACAAAGCGCGAGGGGGAGTGATCCTCTTCCAGGAAGCGAAGGAAGAGAAAAAGAAGGGATCGCCATGGAGGAGCAGACGAGAGCGGGCGACGAGCAGGAAAGAGCGCCTGTGGATCTCAGGGAGGAGGAACAACAAAGTGGTGAGTAATCGTTACTATTCGTGGATTTTTCGGGAAGGGAGAGAAAAGGTAGGCAGGGATAGGCGGAGAGGCAGGGAAAGGTCGACGAAAGGAGGAGGAGACGGTGGATCTCGTGGAGCTCTGTTCTGGAGCTACAAGGTGTGTTGTCGTATGATACTGGCGTTCGTGTGCTGGCAGTTCGAAACCTTGTCTTAGAGGGAGTTTCTGTTTGGTGTGTTTTAGAGGAGGATTCCGCTGTCGGGTGCTTGCGATCGCAGGGTGCGCCGCTGCAGCGGATTGTCCCGCCAGTGAAGCTGGCTAAGAGGATAGTGTTGGTGGCTCTGTTCTGGAGCCCAGCCTTTTATGAGGCGTCGTCGCGAGGTTTGGAGGGTGGCTTTAAAAGAGGTGCCTCCACAGGAGCTATCGCTGTCGAAGGTGTGCTTTTGACGCACTTCGCGATACCTGACCAAGAAAATTCGGTTCGAATGTGGAACGCCTTGTGGTACGGAGCATCCGCTCGGCGACGTCTGTTGTTTTTTATTGTATAGAAAAGGTTGTGCTGCTGCTGCTTCGTCGTTTCGTATCCAACGACGACTGGGAATTAGGCGAAGCTGAAGCCGGTTGTGAGGTGCCCTGTCGAACCCAGCGAGTGTTGTGGGGTGATACTGGCGTTCGCGTGCTGGTAGGTCGAAATTGCTTCCCTGCTGGAGATTAGCACATGGAGATTCCTAGTCCAAACAGATGTGAATTGCTGGCCTGTGCTGTAGGATTTCTAATTTGCCAGATGAGGACCTGGATTCCAGTGACAGAGCTCTCATGATGAACGAGGTGATACCTTGGCTGTAGAGATTGGAGTTACTTAGCGCAGGAGTGGAGAACAACAAAAAGGCTGCCAACGCCGATCTCATGGATAGATTCCTCAACGAATTCGTGGCAGACATTGCGAAGCAAAGATCATCATTCCCAGGTTGGTTTCTTTTTGGAGTGCCACCCTTGCGGGGAGAAAATGAAGGCTCTGAAATCGGTGGAGGGTGTACATGTGTTTCTCTTAAAAACGGGCATCTGTTGTGTGTTTTGTGCTAAATGATGAGGTGCGACGCCTGTCAACTATTGAGTCTGTTTTGGTGTGCTGATAACTTAGTCATTGTACATGTTCTGTCAACTTTTCAGTGCAATCGAGGGGAGCTTAAAAGATAAGCACATCAAGGATTCAATCAAACCCATGGGCTGGCCAGCCTAAACCACCACCAAATCCAAAACAACCAAATGACCAAACAAATAAAAACATCACCACCACAACCTCCACCACAGCCACCACCGCCACCACAACCACAAGCACCACAACCACAAGCACCACCACCGAATGCCTACAATGGAAAGAAGTTTTCTCAACACCATTAATTTTTAACTTTTGAAGGTTTGTTTTTTCCCTTTTTTTCATGTGCTGGAGCTGACTACGATACCAGTTTTTTGACGCCATGATGATGCACATCGCCCCAGAGAATTGCATCAGGAGAGAGTCCCTCACCACACTCATGCAAAGGTGGAGGCTGCTGAAGTCCATGGAGGAAGAGGTGGTGTGCCTCATTGTTTTGGTAGACTTTTTTTTTTTGTAATGTGGGGTTGGAGGGCTAACATTCAGTGTATTTCGTCCGGATTCATGCATTCAGATGATACAAAGCAATCCAAGGAAAAACTCAGGGAGGTTCTATAAGTGGAGTTGGAAATGGTGGTGCAGTCTTTGTGCCACAGGTCGACCTTGCAACTAATTTGCATCTGATGGAGGTAGTTATGCAGTTTGCCACTGCTGAGTCTGCTGCAAGTGCCAAACAAGCAGCGTTTACTGAGGCATCAAGAGAGTAAAGTCATGACATGGACACTGAAAAGGTCAGCATGACATAAAAAAGCATAACACTCTCAGCTTTCAATGTGTCTTCATTGAGGTCTTGGTCAACGTAATACTCTAGATCTGGCTTATATAAATTGATTCAACCCCATTGCCTTACTATTGCCCACAGTTTTTCCTACTTGTTTTTCTCATGGAGATTCTTTTTTCCTGAATACAGGGGATGGAAGTGCTGGGACAGTTTGCATCTTTTCAAGGTTCGTGTTGTTCTCATGTCATATACATACAGGACTCCTTTGTGGTTTTTTGAACCACAAATTTTTCAGAATATTTGTTGCAACATTCTAAGATTTGGTTCGCAAAATTGAAGGGTCTTCTTTTGGTTTGATAATTCCAGAGGGAGATGAAGTCATTGCAGAGTGATTGCAAGGGTGATGCTACGTCCACCACAGAGGAGTTCATCACGAAAGCAGGAGATACCTGTGGTGGGGTTGCTCAGTTACGAGGAGGGAGCTGGACCCAGCGATGAGGTGAGGGTGCTTGCACCCGAACCTGATGCTGAGGGTAGTGATGTGGAAGGTTCAGAAGCACCTGCACTTGAGCCCGACGTATGTGGGTATGTGGAGATATGTGGGTTTTCTGGAAAATATGAGCAAAAATATGATATTACGCCCCACCTGATTATGCCCCACCTGATTGGTCAAAGGAGATGCAGACAGAAGATCCCGCTCTTGTTTTCCATTGAAGGCGATTCTCAACTTCGAAGTGGGAAACAGACCTTAATCAAGTATTCTGATGGGTTTGTGGGGACCCACCAGGTGCCTTCATTGAGCCCTTCCACTGAGGGAGAGCAAGCAGAGATTGAAGATGCCGCACCTGATGTTGCCTTGCTTGCTGAAGATACGGACAGTAGTCCCGAACCAGAGGAAGAGAAAGGCGTGACATTGATAACGGAAGATCAGGAGTTCAGCCCAGACCACGAACGGGTAGAAGAGGAGGCCACTCTCATTGCTTGCTTGATGTATCAAGTATTGTTTTCCTGATATATTTTTTCTGGTCTCATGTGGTGCAGGTAAAACACAAGGAGGTGGTCTCATTGATGACTGCTGTGGTCAGAGAGGAGTATCTCCCAGGAAAAGTCAAACGGCAGCTCATAAGCCTTCAGGTTGGGTTCTCCCAATATTAATGCTAAGGAACAAATGTCTGATAGAAGGATAGATCTCTTTTTGAAAACTCGGCAAGCTTATGTATGATATCGGTGCAGTTGCCTAGACATGCACATTAGATAATGTGGCTGGTCCATGTCGATCGTAGTTTATTGGACATGTCGCGTGCAGGGAAAAATTGATAGAGGCGAAGCTGACAGCGCTGGAGGTTCTGAGGACACTTGACTTTGGGCGTTGCAGTCTGATTGACTTCGTGAAGAAGCACGTGCTGCCTTTAACGAGGAAGCATTGCTGCCCCTGTAGTGGCTGCTGGTCTTGACTCTCATTATCAGCCGCGATGTGGAGCAAAGGGGAGGTATTCTAGAATGTGTGTTTGTGCGAACGCTGATAAATGGATGAGTTTCCTAATTGTAATTGAGGTTTTTGAGCTTATAGGAGAGGGCGTTGCGTGTGCATGCTTGTGAGCTGACATTATTCTCCTGTTGATTAGCAGAAATGCTCTCTGCAGATCATTGTGCGCATGGGATTGTGCTGAAGGTGGTGCAGGCCGGAATAACAGATTGGAGAAACGAGTGGCAATAGACACCATGAGGCTGGTGAGAGACATGCCATCTTGCACAAAATCCTGGAGATGGATATTTCAGCTCAGGGCGGAGGTCATCAGCCCGATGCTGAAGACTATTCTGAATCACCTTCTTCTCCAATTGTAAATGAGTTCAGAATATGAACATAAAGAAGGTAGGGATGATCTACAGAGGCAGGCTGAAAATTTCCATCGGTGTTACCGCTTTAAGAAAATTTGGCACAAATTGCTGTAGCAAAGGCATAGTGGAGAATTTGCAAAGTTTGGGGGTATGTTCTGCAGTGTGTGCAAGAAAGCTTGGGTTGTTGCTGGAACCCGCTCCACGTGATTCTGCCCAACATTGACAAAATCTGCGGTAATCAAGGTAATCAAGGCGTCGGAGGCCTGGTACCGTGGTGGATCGTATCTACCACTGGAAACTTCACCATGCCGTACCACGATTTCCCGTGGCTGCTGGCTGACCTGCTGACAATGCTCAAAGGTTCTATGTTCAGAAGGTGGTTGTTCAAAAGGTGGGTGCTGGTTGTTTCCACACGTGTTCTCAATTGCTCATGAAAAGTGAATCCTTGGTAAGATTTTGCTAGAATTTGGCAGAACCTTCATCCATCAACTCTTGTGTGCAGTGTGCGTTGTAGCTTTGAATTGCTATAAACTCAGACTGGATGGGGATGGAGTGCGACATGCTTGGGACATTGCACACGGATACACTTGCGACGATTGAGGCCCTCACTTGCAGCAGTTTCGAAGCCCATTGATAGGGAGTGGCTTGCATGGATGTGGTAAGACAACCGCAATCACAGACATCACTATCATGAACATTCCAATCTCCATTCAATCAACCCACCACCCCCAGCCAGAAAGTAGGAAAAGAAAAGAGAAACAAAAAAAGAAAGGAACAGGAAGAAGAAAGCCTACCAACCACCTCATTCAACCAACCCACCACCCACAGCCAGCAACAAAGAATAGAACCCTCCACCCATGTCATTCAACCAACCCACCACCCACAGCTCGCAACAAAGAATAGAAAGAAAAAGGCATGGTTTTCTTTGCAGGCTTGCATGCCTGTTGCTCAATCCCGAGAAGAGCTGGGGCCCTGCCATCTGGAAGTGTCTCAAGTTGTTGTCAGGTGTGTAACTGACCTAGTGATTCAATCAGTGGTAGGAATTTGCCTCCCACCCTTTTTGGATTTTTCTGTTGTTTTTTTTCTTCTCAGAGTCTCTACTCGGAGCCCAATCTTTCCTCGACGATCAGCAGGATGTCCAGCAATTTAAACAGCCTGTCACTGCTCTTCTGCACCACCAGGAAAGTCTTGGCTGGGCCAGAAGGGGTGCTTTCCAGAGCTCCAGCCACCGCCGGCGTATTGGATTTGAAGGTCCCTCGACAATGTGATGCTGGGCTCTCTCCGCCAATTGATTTCCTCTTCCCTTGAGGAAACCTTTGGTGAGCTTTTGGTTGTTTGTCTTTCTTTGAACAGACTTTGCCATGATGGGGTCTGGTTGATCGACCATCCAATCAATCTTGATTTGCACAAACGGCAGAGTTTATTGGTACTGATTGACTTTTGACTGAATGTCTTTTTCCTTACCTATTTCCCAGAGTCCTTCCCTTCCCCCGCTGGGTCTAACTCCTCCACATCGCCAACAAGCGATCGATTTGAATCGAAGATGCTATCCTAGGATGACCTGGGAGTGAACCTAATCAGGTAGTTCCTTTCCCCTTGTGTTGAACGCACCCCAAAGTCGGTGCACTCAACCCACCCACTCAAGCCAACCCACCCCACCATACCCACCTCACTCAACCCGCCTCAAGCCAACCCAACCCACCATGCCCACCTCACTCAACCCACCTCAAGCCAACCCAACCCACCATGCCCACCTCACTCAACCCACCCACTCAAGCCAACCCAACCCACCATACCCACCTCAGCCAGTCCAGACCACCATACCTACACACCATACGTCAGCCAGCCCACCTCTTTCACAATTTGAAAACAAGTCCCAGAAAGGGTATTAACGTTTGTGTTTTGTGTGTGAGAGAGAGAGACAGAAGTGCTGATGATTGATCAAACAAAAACATGCTCCTAGGACGAGGGTGTTTGACGGGGTTGCATGGGACTTAGAAGGGACCCTGGTGGGGTATAAATCAGGGGACACGTTTGTGTTTAGGGGTTTTGTTTGGGGTGCTCATGTAAAATATTGGGTGTGATCAGTAGTTTGAGTGTAAAATATGAGTCTGAAATACTTGATTGCTAAGTGGGTCATTTAGCATTACACTCCCCAACAAAGGATGTTGAAAACCAGCACATGTCGGGGGGTCGATAACGGCTGTGGGGCAGATGAGGCATTATCGATAACGGGTCGCCGTCACGTCACATTGCCGCCGTCCGCCCGCGAGGCGTTATCGACCCCTTTTCCTTGCATCCAAGGGGGGGTCACATTGTCGCGTCGTACGAGGCGATTTCAACGCGCGACCGACCCAATATAAGGCGTTCCTCTCCACCGACCCACCCCTGCCTGCGCACGCGCGTTCTCGGCGTCTCGGCGTCTCGTTGTCTCGTCCCCCGTGTACTGGCGCAGCGCGAGGACCACGGCTCCGAGAGTGATGAGCGAGGCGTTGGGATCGGCTGGGGCGTTCTGTGGCGTGGAGTGGGTTGGGGATCAAAGGTGTGTTTGGCGCAGGGAATGCAAGGGCAGGTGATCGTGACGAACCCAGCCCAAAGGGCGTTGTGCAGGGAACGCCAAGGGAACACGAGCGTCTGTTGAAACTTCGTGTTTCCTTATTTTTTAGGGGGAGGGGTGGGTGGCAGAGAGGGTCTGAAATCCTGGGCAGTCCTCTCATTCATTGTTTCTGTTGCTGTCTTTTTTATTGCTGTTGTTGGTGTTCCTGTGTTCCTGTTATTGTTTCTGTTGTATAAGTGGAGAAATTCCCTTTGGGAAAATCAGATTTTTTCTTGGATGCCCATAAGTCCCACTTCAGGGTGATTTTTCTTCCGAAACTTGGATGATGTGCTTGGCACATTCCAACATCTCAGTGTTCCAAAAATCAAGCCAAAAAATTGTATATGTGGGCTGCCACGTCGGATTCTAGTTTGGTGGGGAAATTCCCTTTAGGAAAATCAGGTATTTTCTTGGATTGCCCATAAGTCCCACCTCAGGGTGATTTTTCTTTCGAAACTTGGATGATGTGCTTGGCACATTCCAAAGTCTTAGTGTTACAAAAATCAAGCCAAAAAATTGTATATGTGGGCTGCCACGTCGGATTCCAGTTTGGTGGGGAAATTCCCTTTAGGAAAATCAAGGATTGCCCATAAGTCCCACTTCAGGGTGATTTTTCTTCCGAAACTTGGATGATGTGCTTGGCACATTCCAACATCTCAGTGTTTCGAAAATCAGGCCAAACAAATGTATATGTGGGCTGCCACGTCGGATTCTAGTTTGGTGGGGAAATTCCCTTTCGGAAAATGAGGTATTTTCTTGGATTGCCCATAAGTCCCACCCCAGGGTGATTTTTCCTCCGAAACTTGAATGATGTGCTTGACACATTTCAAAATTTCAGTGTTACAAAAATCAAGCCAAAAAACTGTATATGTGGGCTGCCACGTCGGATTCCAGTTTGGTGGGGAAATTCCCTTTAGGAAAATCAAGGATTGCCCATAAGTCCCACTTCAGGGTGATTTTTCTTCCGAAACTTGGATGATGTGCTTGGCACATTCCAACATCTCAGTGTTTCGAAAATCAGGCCAAACAAATGTATATGTGGGCTGCCACGTCGGATTCCAGTTTGGTGGGGAAATTCCCATTAGGAAAATGAGGTATTTTCTTGGATTGCCCATAAGTCCCACCCCAGGGTGATTTTTCCTCCGAAACTTGGATGATGTGCTTGACACATTTCAAAATTTCAGTGTTTTGAAAATCAAGCCAAAAAATTGTATATGTGGGCTGCCACGTCGGATTTCAGTTTGGTGGGGAAATTCTCTTTAGGAAAATCAGGTATTTTCTTGGATTGCCCATAAGTCTCACCCCAGGCAGTGTTTTCTTTCACAACTTGAATGATGTGTTTGGCACATTCCAACATCTCAGTGTTCCAAAAATCAAGCCAAAAAATTGTATATGTGGGCTGCCACGTCGGATTTCAGTTTGGTGGGGAAATTCTCTTTAGGAAAATCAGGTATTTTCTTGGATTGCCCATAAGTCCCACTTCAAGGTGATTTTTCTTCCGAAACTTGGATGGTGTGCTTGGCACATTCCAAAATCTTAGTGTTTCGAAAATCAGGCCAAAAAATTGTATATGTGGGCTGCCACGTCGGATTCCAGTTTGGTGGGGAAATTCCCTTTAGGAAAATCAAGGATTGCCCATAAGTCCCACCCCAGGGTGATTTTTCTTCCGAAACTTGAATGATGTTCTTGGCACACTCCAAAATCTCAGTGTTCCGAAAATCAGGTCAAACAAATGGATATGTGGGCTGCCACGTCGGATTCCAGTTTGGTGGGGAAATTCCCTTTAGGAAAATCAGGTATTTTCTTGGATTGCCCATAAGTCCCACCTCAGGGTGATTTTTCTTCTGAAACTTCGATGATGTGCTGGACACATTTCAAAATCTCGGTGTTTCGAAAATCAAGCCAAAAAATTGTATATGTGGGCTGCCACGTCGGATTTCAGTTTGGTGGGGAAATTCTCTTTAGGAAAATCAGGTATTTTCTTGGATTGCCCATAAGTCCCACTTCAAGGTGATTTTTCTTCCGAAACTTGGATGGTGTGCTTGGCACATTCCAAAGTCTTAGTGTTACAAAAATCAGGCCAAAACAAGGTATATGTGGGCTGCCACGTCGGATTCCAGTTTGGTGGGGAAATTCCCTTTAGGAAAATCAAGGATCGCCCATAAGTCTCATATTGGACTTATATGGCCTTTTTTTGGAAGAATCGCTGTAGCGTGGTTTTTTTCTAGCGCTTTCGAGATATCAAGGACGAGGTTGAGGTTGTGAGACGCGAGCGAAAAGAGTTTCCAGGCCACATCGAATGTTGTCGACGGGTTTGAACTTTGGCTTGACAGGGGGCGGATCGAGTGCGACAGTGACGTGCCAAAAGACGCCGTCCGCAGCGCGACTTCCAATGCCTATGCTCGCTCGTTTCGCGCGGACTCTCTCGACCGTTTTTTTTTTCGCCTGTTGTTTTTTTTTCGAGGACGCTCGACGCTTGACCCTCGCGGCTCCAGTTTTCAACGCTTCGAGTCCGTCCGGCTTTTACCAAGCTACGTCCATCGCGCCGGACGCGCATTCGTCCGGCGCGGCTGCGCAGGAGAACTCGGCTGGGACGCTCGACCTCCCGTCCCTCAGAGCCACGGGACGCCGGAAACTGCGGAATTGTTCTGAGGGCGACGGGTGCGTGTCAGACGTGAAGCGTCGTACGACATCGGGCCGTTAACGCCCCTCGCATTATCGACCGCCCTGCAGGGGTTATCGCCCCCTCGTTACCCACAAGTTAAATGTGCACAACACCTCCACATAAAACATCCTCACAGTTTGGAGTTATGGGCGAATCCTTCTGTGATGGATTTCCTTCAACTAGTTTTTGTCATCAAAACTAAAATCCGGTGTCACAGCTTCCTCGGACAGAATTTTTCCTTGATTCTTGGACCACACAAACTTGAGTGCACCATCCACACAAAAACACATTTTCGGGGCCAAAATCTGAGTGTGGTCGGAGTTAATGGGCGAATCCTAATTATCCACAATTTAAACCCGTTTTCGATGATTTCAAGACAAGAACAAGCTAATAAATGTGGGAGTCCGATAGTGGGACTATTAAATCTACCGTGACTTGCTGACTAGAGGCCCGCCGAAAATTCATGCCCGGTGCAAATAGTCCGGTCTGACGGCGATTTGAAGTGCCACAAGCCTAGTGCAAATAGTACTCCCCTATCCTTCAAGCAGTGCAATGCTGTAAGCCCGGCCTTCTCTTCAACAACTTATAGTATACTTTATTTTTCTTTCAGGAATGCACTTGCAGGATTGTTTGTTTGCACACCAAAAGGCACTAGGTTCATTCTACTGCAGCATTTTAACACTAAAGGGACTATTCCTTCAATAGGTTTTTTTGGTAATTTTCTGGCTACTGCAAAGTTTTAGTGGAAGGCACTACAGGGAGAATACTAGGTGGATTCAGATTCAGCATTTCTTCAAGGTCTTTGAGGCTACTTTTGGTTTAATTTGATTTTTTTTTTAATTCCTCTCGAACTGGAATTTACAAAGACAACGTGGCGTGGGTGGAAACATGAAGGGGGAAACATGGCGGGAAACATGAAGGGGGGCGGGGGGGGGGGGGAGCTGAGAACATCCTCCTCTAGCACGACCAGATCCTGCCAACCTTCAGTTGAAATCTCCTCAATTTGTTTCTCCCCACGTATGGCCCTGCAGAGGTTCAGCCAGGGGCACACACGGACACAACGCGGCAAAAACTGTTGTTTTATTCAGCAATTCCATTGATCTTATCTTCTCACGAAAGATCGTAACTTTTCGCGATCTCGATAACTATTAAAAAGTGCTTTTAAAGCCCTCCCCAGCCCCATTAAGTGCAATTTTTCATCAATATACAAACAAGCAAGGATGCACAAGGAGATAGGTAAAGATGCATAAAGCTCAATTTGTCATGCTTCCTCTTTGATAGACTTTACCCTGCAAGAAAAGATATTCTTTTATTTTTATTTGGGGGGGGGGGGGCCGGGGGCGAAATCAGCGTTTCTTCGATAACAAGACCTGCAGGTTTAATAGACTTGGTGAAAGGCTCTTTCAATGGAATGAAAGAGGAGAGGGTGAATGTATATTTTCACATGGAATTAAGACGGGCGTTTGTGGGGATGCCGTGGCAGAAGCGAGGTTCCTCCGTGGAAAAAAATACTTTCATTGTGTCGATAGGTTTTCTATTAAAAAAGAGGAGTATCTACAGATTATCATGTTAAGTTCCAAGTTTTTAAGCGGAGTGTCAATGGAGCAACAAGAGGTGGATGTGCTTTTTTGGTGGGGGCTTTGGACGCTTCATTAAACAACACAACACTTCAGATTTAGATGTTTATGAATGCTTCAGGGGATGATGATATCAACGCTTCAGGGGATGATGAAATCAGTCGAAATCATATACCCATGAATCAATCACCCATAAAAGAGAATGTGAATACAAAGGGCCCTCACCAAAAGCATAAAGCTGTGGGAAAAAGAAAAAAAAAGTCTAGTTGAGATCAACCGCAACTCCATGAAAACAAGGGAGGAACCGAATGGGATGACGCCTTGGTGGGAACCACTTTGATAAGGGCCGTGAAAGATTTGATTCAAAGCTTAAGAAAGGGCTCCAAGGCTGAAGCCTATTGAAGGTTATTGGGCTTCTTTTCCATATGTCTGTTTTTTTAGGGTCTGCATTTCTGTCTTTATAGTCGGTTACAACGGGTTGTTCATTCTGCAGATGAGTGAAGCCGGTTTCTTCCATTGTTTCCCAGTAGGAATTCTGGCAGTTTGCATCACAGTGGTTCAAAGCCTCAACCACGTTCAAGACATTTTGACCACTCCACCCCTCACTTGGCCTACTCTCCATTTCAGCACCCATCCAACTACCTAGAACAAAAACCACCTCCTCCCTTCGGCTCCACCCACTCCCAGGGAGTCATAACAACTCACAGAAAAACCCACACACACGTCTGTCACTCCTTTCTCCAAAACCCCCTCAGGACGGGGGGGCTAGGATACGCGAGCGACCAAGCCAAAGACGAGCAGGCTGGAAAGTTTACTTTCCCCGGAGCCAGCTCCACTTCTACCCCCTGCAAGCATCGACCTCAGCAAGCTATAGTGACATGGTACTACACCCTTACTCTTCCAGAGTAAATCACCCATTTTCGTGTGGTGTGTCTTCTTCTTGGTTATGTTTGTTCGAGGGGTCCTTTGATCGATTTTTCGTTTTCCTCCCTGTTGATTTCTTGGATTTTTTTTCGCTCCTCCTGACTGAATGTGTGAGATAATATGTGGGTGAAGCAGGCGACGGATAGGCGGTGAAGGATGCCTAAACTAGGTCCAATGTTCCTTTTTACTCTCCCTCGAGCTCAGACAAGGTCACCTTACAGAACCCTCCCACTTTCCCACCCACTTTTGGGCATTCCTCCAGACCAGTTCTAGATTTACCCCTGAGAAAATATTGAACAATGCCCAAAGAGTGGACATGTTTGATTACGGTAGGTTAATCCGGCCTGTTCATTCTGCAGTTTATACTAAAACTGATCTCTTCAACTGGTTTTTTGAATTCTGGCACTCCCCAGGATAATAACTCAACTAAGATAAGCAGTCCACTCACTTTCAAGACATTCTGCCCCGTCCAGCCTACCCTCAGGCTGGTCCACATTTCAGCATTCATTCGTTACAGGATCCAGCGTATCGAAGAAACTCTCCAGACACCATTGGCTCCACCCACTTTCAGGCACTCATAACAACTCATAGCAAAACACACAAACACCTCTGTCACTCCTTTCTCCAAAACCCCTCAGGGTAGGGGGGAACTAGGGTATGCCAGCGACCAAAGCCGAACACGTGCAGGCTGGGAAAGTTAGTTCTTCCTGGAGCCAGCTCCACTTCTACCCCCTGTACCATCCAACTCTGCATTTTTAGTAACATGGTACCGCATCATTTGTTTTGCCTCCTTGAACCCCTGTCAGAATAGATGGCAGAATTGGATAAATAGGATGCATCCATATGGGGTTTTCCTTGATCTATGTTTGGATGTTTCTGAGAGTCTTTTCCAGAGTTCTGTTCCAGATCACAGCCCACTATCACCCCCAAATCGAAAGAAATAGAGGAAGAGTCTTCCCAGAAAGAAACGCAACCCCTGTCCAGTTCGAAAAAATACCCCCCCCCAAAAAACTAAAAAATAAATCTCAGGCTTCAGCTCCGCTTCTCACAGAACGAGCTTTCCCCTGAAAAAGTATGCTCCTCGCCGTGGCACCTCGCCGGCCGAGCCTCGCCCGCCATCTGCTCGAGCCTGCTGGAATTTCCCATCTGCTCGAGCTCCGCTGGAATTTCCCGCCGATCACGACCTGCGACGGCCGCGCCAGGGCTTCCTTTTTTTTCCCTCCCTCCCCCCCCCAAAAAAAAAGAAAAACAGCGTTCAAACCTTCCTCGACTCTCCTGTCGTTTCCTCGATTCTCCTGCAATCCCCCGCCGATCTGGATCCGTGGCCGCCGCCGCGCGCGCGCGCGAGTTCCACACCCTACCTCGTCCGCCCGTTCCTCACCTCGGGTCACACCTCGGACGGTCGCGTCGTCCCGACGTCTTCGCGATCGCGCACCTGGAAGGTTTTGGAAGGATTTCGCGGATCAATGGGCTCGCGTCCCCAGTCGGACTGGGCGACCGCCCGGCCGTCCCCCCAATGCAAGGACTGTTGCTCTTTACCCCAAAGAGCTCTCAATCGATTTCGCGGGGGGTAATTTTTGTAGCGGTAACGGTAGTGATAATTGATAACACTGTTGCCTGAGAAGCTGTTACGTTTTTGTAACGGATGTGGAGTCACCTATAACGCCTTGACGAACCCGCATGCATTCCACGCTGTCACTGTCAGACCAGCAGCCTACCACACAAAACAACCCCTTAGGTACGGCAAGTTTTTTTGATCGACAACGTCCCACCAGTTACCTGCTACCATCCCAACAAGCGTCGCAACACCCCTAGGGTCTAAAATATTTTAAAAAGGAGTCGCAAAGTGGGGTTCTGAAAAACGATCGTGCAGACACAACAGTGCAAGCTGGCGTTTAAGCATGGACTTGAACCGTTACATCGAACGGTTCAGAGGAGCCCAAACTCATCGCGAAAAAACGGACCTCTACAAAGACGTTTTCGATGCGGACAACGAGTTCAGGAAGCTGTTCGCCCGAAAACGAGAGCCCGACTCCTGGGTGATGTCGGAGCTGGCCGACCCCCACCATTCGTTGATCCCTGTTTTCAACCATCGCGACCTTTTCGCCTGCTTGGAGCAGCTCCCTGAGGAAAAAGCGACCCCCAAAGTTTTTCAGATCAGCGATTTCGAAAGAAAACGACCTGGCGTGCCGTCGGTGGTCACCAAGGCAGAATTCCACCGGAATTTCGACGAGCTGTTCACGGAGGGGGCTTTAAAATACATGAACTGGGACGGGGTGTTCGCCGCGGGGGGATCCGTGCTGGCCTGCCTGCAGCCCTTGCCGGTGACCTGCGATCGAAACAACAGGGATCGCCGCGCCTACATGCACGATCGTGGATTTCCCTCCAGCGACATAGATCTGTTCCTGTACGGGATGGCGGCGGGGGAAGCCAAGCGGAAAATCGTGGAGATATACGATGCGGTCGTCGATGCGAATCCTTTCGACGTGCTATGTTTCAGAGGGACGCACGCCGTCACGCTGGTCAGTCAGTACCCCTTTCGCCACATCCAGATCATTCTGAGGTTGTACTCTTCCCCGTTTGAGGTTATCGCCGGTTTCGATGTGGATTCATGCGCGGTGGGGTACGACGGTGATCAAGTTTGGGTTACCCCGCGGTGCCATCTCGCGCTGGTGAACCAAATCAATCCGCTGAATTTGACCAGGAGGAGCCCGACCTACGAGGTCAGATTGGCGAAATATGCGAGAAGAGGATTCGAGGTGCCGATCCCAGATTTGCAACGCGATCGAATCGATCCTACCTTGTTCGAGCGCCCATTGCATAAGGTGGGGGACACCAGCATTATCATTTTTTTTCTAATCTGAAATATACATCCTCAATATATATTAGTACTACATTTTTTTTGTATCGAGTATTCATAGAAAAGGCCATGTAAATGGAAAGTAACAGGAACAGCTAGCTGCATGGGGAATTGATTCATTTTTTGCTTATTAATTTAATTTAATTGTTTATCAATTATTTTATAAGATTTGTACTTAAGTATTGTTTTATTTTTATATATTAAAAAACTTAGGAAAGAAAAGACAACATGAAAGACAAAAAAGCCGATCGAAATCACATCTCCAATCGATAAATTCGACAGAGAATTTCGAGGTTTTGTTTTTATTCCTTTTTTTTTAACAATAAAAAACTGAAGGTAACAGGGCTTGCCAAGCTTTTGCTGTTGGAAAGGCTGCCGACCGCTGGCCAGCGATTGGAGCACAAAAGGAGCGAAATGTTGAGCAGAATCTCAGTTGCATTAAAATCGACCCGAAAATCGAAATGGAGAACCAGAATGAACCCCTCCATGGAAGAAAGGCTCGAAAAAGCCCTCATGGGCAAGGTGAATTTCGGGAATCGATATGAACAGAATATCAAAAAAATTAAAATCAAAAACAAAAACCACTTGAACTTTTCCGTCTTTTCTTTTTTTTTGCTCCGTGAAGCAAAACATCCTCATTTTAAAACACGGAGGTGAGTGCGGTTTTCAAAAAAAGGAAGAAGAAGGCCAGGTGGTTTTGGATTCTATTTTTTTTCGGAAGGTATTTTGTTTCTAGTTTTCGTTTTTTTTGGAAATTGTTTTAGTTCTTAGGGTTTTTTTTTTTTTTTTAATTCTCTTTGGAATAATTAGGATGAATTCAGCGATTATTCGACAATTTTCCTGCCATGGGGAAGAGGCTACACGGCGGAAAAATGTGCTCGGCTGATGAAAGCCAAAGATTTCTGGCTGAACAGCCAAGAGAAAGTGAACAAGAGGACATACAAAGTCCATCCTTGCTTTTTCGGCACCGCTGAAACCATTCTGAAAGACTGTGCTGTGGATGATCCTCCGATTCCAGAAAAAGTCGAGAAAAAATATCTGGAAGGATTTGTGAGGGGACCCCTGACCTTCATCGAAGATGACCCAGGTACCTTTTTCTTTTTTTCCTTTTTAAATTATGGGGATTTGTTTCACTTTCTTCTCCCTTTGTCTTCTTTCCTTTTTTTTTTCGTAAACAAGGGCATTTTTTCCTTTTTCTTTTTTTTTGGGGGGGGGAGCGGGTTGAGGGTAAATTTCCCTGTAATTAAATCCCCAAAATTTCAAAAAAAGTATCCTCATGGAAAAAAAAACAAAAACTGCTTTCTTCAACAAAAAAAAGTGCCCAAGAGAGTTAAAAAGGCTCTTTTTTTTTTTTGGATTTAAATTTTAAATTGCAGGCAGACAGATGATTGGTTCATTCCATCCCATCTCGGAAGCCGACTATTGCGCCGGGGCCTATGTAACAGAAGATGCAGGGAAATTGTGCTTGGCTGCCAATTCAAATGATGTCCCGGGGGTGAAAAGAGCGTTGGCAGCTGGGGTTGACCCCAATTGCACCGATTTTTCTGAAAGAACCCCTCTGCAATTGTCGACTTTCACTGGATCGATCGAAGCAGCCCAGGTTTTGCTGAACAATGGGGCAAAAATAAGCACTCGGATGCCCAATGGAAGGTAAAGGGAAATATCATTTTATTTTTTTTATCATTTGAGGGAAATTATGGAAATTTTATTTTCTGAATTCATATTTAATCTAAGTTCTTTTGAATTTAATTGCTTCATTTTTAAATTTGGAGGGAAAAGAAAAACCAGCCTGCCATGTGATGCTAGGCATAAACCTAATTCCGCTTGACAGCTGAAAAAACACAACAGAAATCTATATTTTTTACTTTTTCATTGATTTTCATCGGAGTGTCCTTTCATAAAACTCCTGAGCAAACCCAGCCACATGCATCCATATAAACTCGTTTTTCTTTTTGCAACTCCTAAAAAGATGCCCTGTTTCTTTTTCTTTCAATTATTTTTCCAGGACAGTTTTGCACATCGGAGCGATGTATGGCTGCACAGAGCTGATCTCAAAATTCCTGGAAAAAAGCAAACAAAACAAAGAAGCCGCCATCCAGAAAATTTCAAAAAAACAAATCGCTGGATATTATGGCGGTTCAAGCAGGAGTGCATCCGAAATCAAAAAATCTGAGTTGGAAAAATTCGACATTCTCGACCTGGATGCAGAAGAGTGGACCAAAAAAATGTCGCCTTTGCATGTAAAATTTTAAGTTGCACAGGGAGAAAAAAATTAATAAAAATATATATATTTTTATAGAGGGAAAAAAAATTCCTTCTTCTTCGGAAGCTTCTGTAAATTTTTTCTGATTTTTACTTTTTCCCGTTTTCTTTCCGTTTATTTCGATTTGCTCTGAAAGAAGTGTGTGTATGATTGTTGTTGTTTTTTTGGTTATGTTTTAGATTGCGATTTTTTTAGGGGAGGTTGAGGTGGTGAGGGCTTTGATCGAAAACGGTGCTGATCCAAACAAGGGGTGGCAGCTGGGGGATTCTGAAAGTAGCTTTGACTACGAGATCGTCCCAATTTTGGTTTTAGTCATCAACTTGTGCTCATGGAATTCCGAAGCTTCAAAAAAGGTTCGAAAGAGAAAAGCCAGGGAATAATATTGTGTTATTTCCCCTCCCCCCTCCCCAAAAAAAGAATATAATAATAATAACAATTTAAAAAAAACAATCAAACTCGATCGAACTCAGTGCCAAATTCACATTCAACACACAGAAAAATCCCCAAGGGTGCTTTCTGGGTTGGTTTTCTTTCCGCTATATATATTTTCGGACTCTTTTTTTTGTTTTTTGGGTGGGGAAGGGGGGAGGGGAAGCTTCTGATTGTGCTGCTGATTCTTTTCTTTTCTTTTTTTTCTCTCTATAAAACAGATATTGGGGATTTTGATCGAGGGGGGTTGCGATGCTGGATGGATGGACATGACGTTGAAAAACATCCTTCACATGGCTGCTGGCAACGGCAACTCGACGTTCATCGAACAAATTTTGGAAATTTCGCCAGCCCTGAAACAACAAGCACTCGATGCCGTTTCTGTGGAAAAACTCACCCCATTGATGACGGCCATTGAACAGTGAGAGAGGGCTCAGTTCAACAAAAAAAAATTGTCCGCAAAAAAACGATATATGGAATTTTTCAATTGTAGAGTGCTGAGGCAAGAAAAAAACCCGACATGTGTGCTCTTGAAAATACTGTGGATCTTTGATTTCCGGTTGCTTTTTTTTTATTTGCAACTAAACAGCCAGCATTTGAAAATGACAGTAGTTTATTTATTCAATTAATTTTATTTAATTCCTTTTTTTTTGTCTGGTTCTCATTGGATGTTTCTTTTGTTCGTTTTTCTTTGTTTTTTTTTTGATTAATTCCTGAAGATGCCACTATGAGTGCGTTGCTTCTCTGATCAAACATGGAGCAAGAATGAATTTGACGGATGAAGACTGTGAACTCACTCGGCGAAGGTAAATTGAAAAATATGAAAACGCCCTTCCATATATAAAAATGGAAAGAAAAAACAATAATGTGGAAAGAACCCTGGCATTTGTTGAAATTCTCACACAGATGGATTTGTCTACTCATCCATCTCGGTTTCTTGAAAAGTTCTTCCTGTGGAATGTTGGAGTTTTGATGGGCACTCTCTTCTTTAATATCCTGTTTACACCATACAGTAATAGAAAGTCTTAATTAATCTTAGTACTTGGTCGAATCATCCAGTGGGGAAATACAGTCTCAAATATTTTTTTTTCTCTTTTTTTTAACCAAGAAGAAGAGTGAGAGGCTTGCTAAATATATCAAGAAGAAACAGGAAATGTGAGTTGCGACTTTTTTTCCCTGTCAGGTCAGAATCAGTCAGAAGCAACGATAGTTTTGTCGACCAAAAAATAGAAGAAGCAAAGCATATGTCTGTACAAGATTTGGAGCATCCATTGTGGTTGGCAATTCAACAATTGAAAAAGAGGTCAGTAGTTTTCTTCGCTGCTTTTTTCTCAATGCCACTTCAAAATTTCTTATTAAACTAGCAGAAAAAAAAGGGGGGGAAGGCACAGAAAATAAACCCAGCAATAAAGAGTATCTGTTGAAACATGCTATTTCTTTTTCATGAGTTTTTACTTGCTGGGGGAAAAGGCGGAAGAAACCCCCACACCTCCCTCTTTCTTGAAATAGATGTTTGTTTTTCCAAAAGATGATTTTTTTTTCTATTTTTAGAATTCATGAGGTAAGTGTTGCTCTGAGTGGCCTGGAACAAGCAGAAGAGCATGCGTTGAGAGAGGTATAATAATTCAAAAAATTCCTTGGCTGCTGGCATCAATATGCTCAAAAAATTCCTTGGCTGCTGGCATCAATATGCTCTTTTTTTCCGGTTTTTTTTGGGGAGGGGGGAATATTTGCGAGCGCTTCTTTTTGCACCTCACAAGAAAAAATTTCCGGAATGTATATTATACGTATTCTTCATTTTTTTAATTTTCTTTTGGTGCCGTCTTGTTCCGAATTTCGACGAGCTGCTCCGGAAAAAAGAAAAGAAACAAATGTTTTGGAAAACATATATATTCCCCCTCTTTATTTTTATTTGTTTTTTAACCTGCTTTCTGAAAAGGGAAAGAGCATCGATGCGACCAGCAAATACAAGGATCCTTTTTCCATCGTGAAAATGTTGCTTGCCCATGGTGCCGATGTAAATTTTTTGAGGGAGGGGAAAAACGAGACGATGGTGGATTTTGTGGGTGAACTGTTGAAACCGCTGGAGGATGCGGAGCGACAAGGGAAGGAAGCAAATGCAATGATGAGGTGTCCAGCAGCGTCCACATTTTTTTTTTCCTTTGCTTCTTTTCTCAAAAAAAAAATCAAAAAAACACAATGGTTTGGTTGTGTATTGAAAGCGAAGCATTCCACAGAGAGAGAAAAAAAAAATGAAAAGAAAAGAAAAGCACCCTCTCACAGATGCGTACGAAAAATTATGTTTGAAAAAAAAAGCAGAATGAAATGAAATGATGAAGTGATTCAAAAAAACAATTCAAAAAAAAAAATCATCCCCAGAAAAGTCCGTCTGTTTTTCTTTCTTTCTTTTTTTTGTATTTTTTTTTTTTTCAAAAGCTCTATCTATATCAAACACAACCAAAAAAAAGCCTACTGTCTGGATTGAAACCTCCAAAAAAAAATTTCCTCCTGTTTTCAGTCAGACATACAAGCAAGATGCGCATGATTGCAAAGATGGGTTGGTGGAGATGGACGATATTTTGGTTTCGGAAGAAACCGGGCTGCCTGCCGAGTATAAAAGCCCATTGAAATTGCGCCAGCTTTTGGACAGCGGAAAAATTCCCAAAAATTCGTACGTGTGGCCGACTCTGGAAGCTTATGCTCTGAAATTTGACATCCAGTTTTTGAGCAGGTAAGCGAGGGTCCGTTTTTCCATCCTTTCTCCAGTTTAGTTTCGTTTTGTTTAATCCACTTGGATGTTAAAAACTTGGTTGAAAAAAAAAAATGAGAAAGAAAACGGTTTGGAGCATGTATCCGCCTCTTTTTTTTTGCTTTTTCTTGGGGGGGGGTGTAAAAATACCTTTGGAAAGGAAACTTAAGCAAGTTTTTTTTCTTTTTTCTTTTTTTTTGGGGGGGGGCAGTAAAAGTCTATGAAAAATATTTCATTCTTGATAGATTTAAAGGTTTTTTGAGGTGGGAAATTCTTTCAGAGAGAAACACTGACTAAACTCAGTGATATGAATCAAAATTGATAAAATTGAAATATTTTTTCTTGGCAAAAAAGGAGACGAGAAGTATTTCAAATCACGTGAATAAATTTCCATGCTTTATTTTGTAATGGGGTGTCAGGTGGTGCACCGATATCATTGAAGATGATGGAAGGCTGAAAAAAATTGCGTATCGAAAACTGTTGGGAATTTTGGAGCTTGCCGGTGGAATGCCCTTTTGGAAATTGATGGGAAATCCTCAGCCAGATATGGAACTCGAAAATCGAAACCATGGATACGCTTTTCGCATTCCGAGAATTCACGAGGGTGACGATCGAGACTTCAAAGCATTGATCGCAACGTATGTGCATGGCAAAGGATTCAATCAGATATTGTTATAATTGAAATTTAATATAATATAGTTTATTTTATATAAAATATTTCCAGAAAACGTGGCAGCGATATATTTTCTGTTCTATCTGTTAAATTTTTCAGTTTTTTTGGAGGGGGGAGGAGGGGGGGGACTGTCTTTTTCATATATAAAGAAAACTTGAAGAAATGACCGTAATATCGCCTAAACATATACTCCCTGTGTGGATTTTTTTTTCTTTCTTTTCCTTCCTCCAGATATTCATACATTCCACCAGGGAGCTCTCGAGAAAATCAAGAGGAGCATTGTTCGAGGGGAAACCCCACAGACTCCCAAACAGGAAAAGCCATCGAAACATCAAAACAGCATCTTTACCACCAACTGTTTGAAGCTGCTTGGAGGGGGGACCAAAAACACATAGAGCAAGTCACCATTCTCGCTGAACCCAAAAATCGATTGCTGATTTCTGTTCAAAATTCCCATTTTCAAACACCGTTGATCGTTGCGATGTTGGGGGGCCATGCGGACTTGGCGTTTCGGATTCTGGAAATTGCAGCCATGCAATATGAGTCACCTGATAATGAGGGGGCAGAGGGGGAGAACAAGAAACGGAGGTTGTTTTCAGAAGGGATCGAAAAGCATGAGGATGATTATCAATTGAATAATTTCGCTGTGGAGGCTATGGTGGAGGTAGGAGGTCTTTTAGTCTTTATTCTTAGTGTGTTATTTTGGGTGCCCCCCCCAAAAAAAAATAAAAAAAATAAACACTAATGTATTTGCTTATGTTGTTCATTTGCATGGATTTTTTTGTGTGTGGTTTTCGATATGAAATGTAGTAAATCCTGGCTGATTGAGATGGGGGGTTCAAAATATACTTCAAAAAAATTGGAAGGAATGCAGGCAAAGATCGAGGTTTGAATGAGTGTCTATTTCGTTATTTACTTCATTTTTTTAATTGTTTTTTTAGTTTGTTTCATATTTCAGGATGATTTTGAGGAAAAACTGGAAAAAATGAAAATGGAAGCAGAGGAGCTTGCGGAAAATGTAACCTTGGCCAAAATCAGCATCGATGCTGATGCAGGTAAAGAAACGATCTGCAGAGCTAATTAGCCTACAGAAAAAAAAAAGACCATTCCCTACAAAACAATCGAATAGTTTGTGTTTGACTGTTCATGTAAAAAATAATTTTGCTGCCAATCTCTGGGTAGTTTTTTTTATGATTATGGAATCTGCATGCAGTTTATTATGCTTCTTTTTGGATTGTTTGTTGACCTTCAGTTTTAACGTATTGATTTTTTCTAAATCAGGATCAGGGAGTAAAGAAAGTGTGACCTGTCACACTTCTCCTGAGGACTTGTTGAATCATATGAGTTATCTTTCAGCTGAAATGGTGGAGGCAAATCTGCCAGAAAACTGGAGGTATGTCGTTTAAACTCCACACATTCGCACATTTAGTTTCTCTTTATTCCAAAATCATAACAAAATCTTTATTCCAAAATCATAACAAAATGTTGAAAAAAACCCTTTCGAAGGTTAAGCTTTTTCAATTCTAAAAAAAAATTCAACAAGTCCTTTTTTCCTTTTCTTCAATCAGTCACTCATGTGGGGAGTTTGTAAGAAGAAAAAAAATAAAAAAATACGTGTGTATACTTTGTTTTTTTAAATAATAATAATATAATAATAATAATATATAATTTTGGCACTGAAAATTCAGGAAGGATGCAAAGGAGGAAATTCGATTGCTTTGGAAATCGCACACTTGCAATGACAAGGAAGCTGAGAACAAGCTGAGGGAGAATTTCCATGGAGATGACGAATACTTTATTTTTAATCGACTGGAGCAAAATGTGAGGCTGCCCCAAAATAACCACACAAAAAAATAACCACAAAAGTTTCTGAAAAACGAAAGATTTATTTTTATTTTATTTCCCCCCCCAAAATTCCCTATACATATCTCCAAACCTTCCCCTCCTCTTGTATTAGGTTTTTTTTCCCAAAAAATCACAATTTTTAGTTTTTTTTTGCAGTGTTTTCTTGGGAGGATTGAGAATGACCAGATGTCGATGAGGAAAGAAGGGAAAAAAAAGGAGCAACCCAAACACAAATAATTTTTTTGCGGTTGTTTTTTTTTTTTAAGGTTTCTGTGAAATGCAGGGCATGTTTCGTATGGTTTCCCCAATGCTTTTGGCATTATTTTTGAAGAGGAGAGATCTTTTGGATGCTATTTTGATGGCATGCAACTGCTGGGATGCCGAATGGAAAAAAGAAGCCATGCTTCGAAAAAAAGGTCCAAATTCAGAAGAAATGGGGAAAAAAAGTCCAAATTCAGAAGAAATGGAGGTCGACGATCCTGACAGCACAGTAAGCAAATGGAAAAAAAATAGTCAGGCAATAAATGTAATAAAACCCCTCGAGAACCCATAATTATACCAAAGGTTCATTTTCTTTTTTTTCTGAAACTGCTGAAAGCCACACAATTTGTATAGTACTTTTCTTTTTTCTTTTTCTTTTTCCTCCATGGCGCCAGCAGTTTTCACACTGAGCAAATTAAATTAATCCAACCAAATTTTCAAAGAGGAAACACCATATAGGTGCTTTTTTTTTTCACCCAACAAAACTGATGCCAGGGGGAGTATGAGGAAAAGGATTGCACGAAATTGGCATGCAAATTGGTCGCCGCCGCCACCCGTCGAAATTTGGTTTTTCTGATGGACGATGTGGAGCTGCTTTCGTACCTTATCGAGAAAACGGGATATGGAATCCCCTTTGAAAAAATTCTCGAACAGAACGAAGAAACGAAAAGGAAAACGAAAACGTCCGTCAGATTCCCAGGTGCGACTTCGTTCATTTTTTTCCCGAAAGGTTTCCCCTCGATTCGAATTTCAAACCAGATCAGGAAAAAGGAGTGTACATTCGTAATTTGGCCAGTCGTTTTTTTTTTTTTCTTTTTTTGGTTGGGGAAAAACCCTCGACCCACTTTCCTTGCTTTCAACCACTCCAAACGAAAGACAATCAGAAAACTGTGATATTGTTGCATCCCAATAATGTGCAGAAAGACTTCCAACCAACCATCCAAATTCGTCCAGACGTCGTGGCGGGCGGCGCCCCGCCGCCACCACGCCGCCACCCTACCGCCACACCCCCTTCATCCTCACAGCGACACGTTTCCACGCCAAGAACATCATTCAATGGCTTTCAACCAACTCCCACACTCAAGCATTCCAGCGCTTCATCGAAACCAACCAGCAAATCAGCCGCTCCGCCAGTTCGGCGGAAAAACTGGCTAAGAAAAACATCCACGTTTCGATGGCTGGATTCCCCAATATCGACAGCCCTGCCCCTGATTTTTCGGCCTTGGCACAAGCGTACGGAGGGGAGTTGTTGGTGTCGGGTTTGAACGGCGGCTTGGTGGCGTGTGCGTTGGGCGAAGGCAATTTGGAAATCGCCGAGTGGCTGATGAAACAGGCGAGGGCTGGGCTGATAGAAAATAACACCTTGTTAAGAACCCAACTCGACCTGGTGAGGAATGTGGCAAACATGCCATTTCTTAAGTTTGTTGTCAGTTTTTTAATATGTTAATATTATAACACCTTTTGGGGGAAGGGTCCTTCCTTGTATTCTGTCTGATTCAACATGCAGAA
Organism: Bryopsis sp. KO-2023; assembly: GCA_030272585.1. NCBI lineage: Eukaryota > Viridiplantae > Chlorophyta > Ulvophyceae > Bryopsidales > Bryopsidaceae > Bryopsis > Bryopsis sp. KO-2023. The sequence continues at coordinate 2,294,989 of BSYQ01000012.1, read as the reverse complement.
AAAAGCTCTGCTCGAGTGTTTTTTCTTTTCTTTTCTTTTTTTCAGTTGAATCAAGTGTTTCGGTGTGTTTATGTGCGTGTGTGTTTTTTCAGACTCCCATGTCCAAGCAGTCTTTCACACCAAATGCACTTCAGGTAAATGCACTGGCCAGAAAACCACGAAAGCCAAAAACGATCGCACAATTTTGTCTTTTCACTTTTGGTTTGGAATTCTGTTTCTGTGTGCACTAGTCTTTATTTATGTAAAGTGAAAAAAAAAATTCAAAACAGAAAAATCTTGGGGGGCGAAAAACGCCAACAGAATTAACTGCGATCATATGGCTCTCGTTTTGTTGTAGATAGCGGCCAAAGAAGGTCGCGTGGATCTTTTTAAAGCCATGTTGGATTTTCGCGTCGATCCAACTCCAACCGACCCTAATACATCGCGTGGATGGAACATTTTAGCCTTCATTCTCGCCACAAGGAGCGCCGCCGCCGCTCTAGAAGCAACCCGCGTTTTTTTCAGCCACCCAAGCACCACGCCCGCCACTCGCGAACGCTTGATCCTCGAGAAAATGGGCCAAGACAAAGTAACGCCTGTAATGGTGGGCGTTACGATGGGTCACGTCGAAGCGTTGGAATTCTTGAGATCGTTCGCGATTTCGAGCGAGCGGGTGAAAGCGGAATTTTGGAGTTGGCAGGGGAAAGGCGGCGCCACGGTGTTGCACCAGTCTGTCAGAAGGCAAAGCTTGTACGATTTCGGCCCTCCGAAGAATTTTTGGGTGTTACAGGCGTTACTTTATGGTAACGGGACGACCAGGATCAGGTAACGCATTACGAACTTGATATTGATGAGTTGTTTTGCATCCCTTCCCCCCCCCCCTCTCCTTTTTTTTGGGAAACTGGAGGGGGAAGGGGAATTAAAAAAAAATCTAAAATAGGTCGCAGAATTGGCGATTTTGGTTTATTTTACAAAAAAAATCTTCATTTCACAAAAAAAAAATCCTTTTACTACCCCCCCTCCCCAAACCTGTAATGTGGAACAACTTATCAAGTTTGCAAAGCCTGACCGATGGATTAAAACGTAACCCAGAAAAGTGTTTGATACAAATTTTTTTTATTGTTTTATATATTTTTAGTTTTTTCTTACTGTTTTTTTTTTAATAAAACGCCGCCAGGAAAAGAGGGGAAGCCGAAGTCAGACATGCAGCCAGTTTGGAGGACCACCTTGGATTGACTGCCTTCGACATCGCTTTCAACATCATGTGCAAAAGCCAAGTCGAAAGAAATCGAAGGAGCGAAATCAAACAAGCAGCAAGTTTTCACAAAGGGCCACCTCGAGACGATCAAGCAGTTATCAAAATTTGCATTGCCTTGAGGTATGATGGACGTTGAAAAAAAAACCAAAAAAAAAAATTGAGGGAATTTGTGGTGAATCGGAATGCCATCCCTCGATGAGTGAAAAGACCTTAACAACCCCATGACAGACAGAAATAAATCCTCCGGATTTTTCTTTTTGTTTTGCTTTGGAGTTTTCTGAAAGAAAAAAATGCACATTGCAATCATTTCCATCAAGAAAAAAAAATCCTTTTTAAAAAAACAAAAAAGAACAGAGGCCAATAATGATGTTTCATTTTCCAGGGAAGTAAATTCGTCACGGAGCCGAATCCAACCCAACTTTGAAGATGCAAAGGCATCAGCAACCAGCTGCCGAGAAAATAGAGCATTCGGAATTCCTATTAACACCCATGCAAAAGTCGACAACAGCAGGAGGATCATCATGCCGCCAGATGTTGCAAGAAAATCATTGTACAGGTCGCCTGGGATCCTCCATTGAATCAACAGAAACGAAATATATATATATACTAGGTTGCATGTTGCAGCTTCGCTTGCAAATAAATACGCCTCATGCCTCTTTGAGATCGATGGGATAACATCGATATTTCCATATACATTTTTATTAATGGCACACACAAACAACATGTAATCAATCTTGTGGACTTCAAGGTTAGAAGAGAGAAGCGAAAGAGCATTCAAAAGTGTTTCTTTGGTTTTATTTCTTACAGCTCCTAAGTTTTCTTTTCCCACTTCTAAGATCAATGTCAACTTTGGTTTTTTTCTTCAAATTTTGCAACACAACTTTCGATCCGACGACGATAGTTTTGAACCCTTACGATGTGTAGTGCAAGGTCAGTGAGCTTGTTGGGGGGCTCAGAAATAGAAGGCAAGCCTGGTGAATGTAGTAGAGTCCATAATAAAAAACTGATAAATCTGTTAAATCAGGCATTCCACTTCTCCCACCACTGGTTTCAGTTCTCATGAATTTTTAGTCAAATGTGACAAAAAACACGAAAGTCAATCCACCGAAAACTCAAAACTAAATTGAGTTTTGAGAAATCTGCAAAATCTACCCTCCAACAGATCATTGTATCCACTGGAAACTCCCAAAAAATCTCCCAGGGAAAAAAAGATAAAATACCCCCACAAAAATATCCACCCTTCACTGCAGATCCACCAACTGGGTAGCTTTGATTCTAGAGTATTTCCAAATAAGGGCATTTCACGCTCGACTGAAGCATCAGTGATTCCAACTCAGTGTCCTTCTGATCAACCCAATCCCAATCAGCAACTGCCTTCAACAAAGCTGTTTTCAAGCCTCCTCACAGTTTTCAACAGGCCTCTGGTGAGGTCTTTTTCTCTTCCCTTTTCCAGCCAAAATTTTATTTTTCTTTTTCTCTGTCTCTGTCTCTTGTCTCTTTAAAGTTTTTTTCCAGCTCTCCTGCCACAGGTATCAGATATATAAATGTGATTTGACAAAAACAAAAAACATGAAAGTCAGTCTACCGAAAACTCAAAACTCCTCATCCCCGTCAGAGGTAATCTGCAAAATCTGCTGTCCAACAGATCATTGTATCCACCGGAAACTCCCCAAAAATATCCCGAGGAAAAAAAGATAAAATACCCCCACAAAAATATCCAATCAACTATCCACCCTTCACTGCAGATCCACCAACTGAGTAGCTTTGATTCCAGAGTGTTTTTTTGGTCTTTTTTCACCTCTACACGTTAAAGTCTTCTTCGGGAAAGCTGCTTTGAGTTTGCCCGGGAGGTCAGCCTCTTCAGACATCATCTTTTCGGACCACCCGCTGAGTTGAGCGAGGAGTGGCTGCGCTTGCTCGACCATCACACTGCATTCAAGAAGATGATCGCTGCCTTGAAAAAAAACAATCAAGCCAGTCCTGTGGCAAACCTCTCCATTTTTCTGCAATTTGTATTCTCTATTTTATTCTATTTATGGCTCCAACACTCCACAGTTATTTGCATATTTATTTTTGTGGACCTCGTTCAAACTTACACGCAAGTCTTCTGTCCCTCTTTTAGTCCATGCGGCCTACAGCGCCTGAGCTGAATGCTCTATCCCATGTGGACGTACTTTAATTTCTCGAAATCAATGAGAAATGCAACACCCCAGCAGACTTTCCCAAAACAATCGCCTCACTGCATACTCTCGTTAGGACGCAAATTCGATAGCGATGGCAACAATGGCCACATGGCCATCATCTGCAGAGGCTTGCGCCAGAGCTTCTGCGATTCTCAACTCGTGTATATCACCAACTGTTCTTGCGACGGACCAACTGTAGTGGCCCCACCTTGTGCCTAGCAGTAGTCGCACGCGGATTCGCCATCAATGCTCCACCACTCGTTATAAGCCTTCTTGAACTTGCTCTGCGAGCCGCTGGTAGCCTGGCTTTTTTTTTGCCGGTTTTATTCTTATCCCCACTTCTTTTTCGATCTGGAGGTCACACCAAAACTTAACGGTTTGACCGTGTTCCTCGACGATTTGAAACCCGTCGACCAAAACGCAGTGGGGAGTCGAACCCCGTCATTCTGGGCCGTTTCCAGTGCGTCCGTTTCCGATTTTTACGAATTCAAGGCGCCACAGCGCCGCCGCCATCCCCCAAAAAATCAGTCCTTGAAGTGAACAGAGCCACAAATTCACTCACATAGGTCTTCAGCAAAAGCGACTGCAGATTTTATACCTGTCGACGCGTTCGCACCATTCCCACTTCGTTGTAGCACTCGCCAGAGCTCCTATGATGCGTCTTCCTCTGCGTTTGACCGAGGGTTGACCAAGCGTTCGACCTTCGACAAAGATCTCATCCAGGCTCGCTCAGTCTGTGGTGAAGACTGGCGTGAGCGTCCGAGACCTGACGACTGGAGTTGAACGTTTCAGAGGCAGCAAGACTCACACGAACGACATGAGAATTAATGATGACATCAAAACTTACATGCTCCGCCAGCGACGAAAGCGCTTGCGCATATATAAATAAGATCTTGTTCGGAATCTTTTTAGATTTTTACAGAGTAGTGTAGCTAGGGTCAAAGCGCCAGGTATGAAAAGAGGATGTATATGGATCAATTGCTGGTTTTTTAAACGAACGAAAATGCAACTGGGGATGGGGTCTTTAGGCTGTTTTGAAAAGACTGGGTGGATTTTTGTGAGCAACAGGAAAGAAAGGTGGTTAGGTAAGTGTCAATTGATTCGCAATTGTAACGATGTTGGAGGTATCTCTGTCAAAAATCAATCAATAATGGTAATGTGACGGCAGTCTTTCTGATATGATTCACACAAATAAGCTTCAGATCATGTTAGAGGATATTTTTCCTTGAAACAATTTTTTCCCCCCTTATCTCCTCCAACTACCAGTTTCTCTAACAGCTTCTATGTCAGAATGTCAGAATTTGTTTCACAATCCAACTACCAGTTTCTCTAACAGCCTCTATGTCAGAATGTCAGAATTTGTTTCACAAATCTGTGTTTATCTTCAGTAGAAAAGTGTTCAAGGTGGTTTTCTAGGGTTTTTTTTCACCCCTTGGGAGTTAAGCAAATCTGTGTGGTAAACCACAGATTTGCTTTACGTTTTTCTGTTTCCCAACCTGAAAGAAATAGTGAAACAAAGTAGTTTCATAATTTCTGGGTGTACTTTGGTGATGAGAAAAATTGAGGAATATTAGATTTTAGGGATTTTAAAAAGCTTATGTGCTTTTTAAAAAGCACATAAGCTTTTCTGTGCATAAGAAGGAAGAATAGAGGATTGAGTTGAATTTCAATATAGAGAGATGTGCTATGAAACTAGTGGTGGTTTCTCTATCATACTTTATCACAAAAAAATATATTTATCAATTGTCTCTAGATAGATTATTTATCCTAATCTAAAAGGAGCGAGGAAATCCTGCTTCAGCGCATGCCTGATCTCAAAAGAAAGGGCAAATAGTCACACGCTACAAAAAAACATGCATACAAAAAACATACGTGATCAGCTAACAAAAAAAAATACAAATCGAACGATGTTTACATGGCACAATGTGCACAGTGCAACGAGCGCATCGCTCGCTCTACAACACTCCCAATAAGCAGACAAAGAATCAACAATATCTCATCTTCTCTCAGTTTTTCTTCTCTCGAATCGAACAACAGTGACAATCGATCTAAAAAAAAATAAATCTAGAAGATCTGGGCACCGAAGAACTTGGTGGCGTAGACGAACCCGTTGTTAGCAACGGGATCAGCGATGTGCTCGGCCCAGCACTCGACCGGTCCCTTTCCGGTCTGCAGAGACTGGACGAAGAATCCGAACATGGCGAACATAGCCAACCTTCCGTTCTTGATCTCCTTGGTCTTCAACTCAGCGAAAGTCTCGGGATCGTCAGCCATGCCCATTGGGTCGAACGCCTCACCCGGGTAGAGTGGGTCCGTGGCCTCACCCAAAGGGCCTCCAGAGCACCTGTACCCCTCCGCCAACCCCATGAGAACAACCTACGCAAACGCAGACAAAAGCTCGATCGATCAATGGCTCCTTCTCCACCCCAACACCAAAGCTAGAGCTGCAATGATTGGGCAAAAAAAGCCCAATGCACAACGGATCGACTGAAACTGGATATTCACCTGGGTCCAGCAGATGGCCAGGATCGACTGGGCGTGCACCAAAGATGGGTTTCCGAGGTAGTCGAGTCCACCCTCAGCGAAGATCTGGGAGCCAGCCTTGAACCAGACGGCCTCACCAAACTCAACACCTCCGTACTTCTCGAGGGCCTCGGGGGTCAAGCACCCAACGACTCCCAACATCGCCCAGCGAGCGTGGATCAACTCCAACTCACGGTTGGCGGCGAAGGTCTCTGGGTCAGCAGACAGACCGGCGGAGTCCCATCCATAGTCACCAGGGAACTCTCCAGTGAGGTAGCTGGGGACGGCACCCTCGGAGTAAGGGCCCAACCAAAGTGCACGGTCGGGGCCGTAAAACTCGACGGCGGCGCGAGCAACCTGCTTGTTGGCCTGACACCCACCAGAATAAGCTTCAAGACCAGGGATCTGGGAAAATCGCCTAGCGAATCACTTCAAAAACAGGATAGGCAGATCGAGCTCACCCGTGCTGCGGTCTGGGCACCAATGAAAGTCTGAGCCATGATTGCGGAAGCCATGTTGAATCAATACGGAATATGCGCGAGAAGGAGGAGAACGTTTCACAACGGATTGACCCAAGAAGTCGCTCTGCGATGATCGTAAGTGCCTGAACACAATATTTGTATGAAGGATGCAGATCTCGAAAGGCAGGTGGTTCTCTGAAAGGCGTGTTTGAGAACCTCGTTCAGCGTGCAATCAATCAATCAATCAATAATTACATGTTGCCTGAGGAGCCACTCTGCCGTTGTCGCAACCAATGCCAAACAACCACCTCATCAAAAATAAATTGGATCCATAAGCCCTTCTGCAAGAAACAACCACAAAACACACCACCAAAAAATAAACCCCTCTCTGTTCAACGCTCACACTCGAGGGTGGCTTCTTCACGGGGATTCAGCATGATCATGGGCAGTCTGAAAAGCATTACATGATATGATGTCAATCCGTATCGCTCACAATCTGCTGAAAGCGCGTCCATGGCCCCCGAAGAGGTTCCAGTTTAGTTCTCAGAACTTCTGGACCATTCCTTAGAATCGACTCAGTGTGAGAATCTGATGGGTTGATTGACCAATTCAGTTCTGTTTACAGACATGTAAACAAAACATGGGTTGATTGAGATGTTTGTGTTGTTGCCTAATGTACATAAAGACCAACACAACAACGAATTTGTTTTTTTTGGGGGGGGGCATCACTCACCGGTCCATGTCGTTGATTCAATAAAGTGTCATAAACTCCTCTGTTGTACTAAAAAGCAGAACGACAGAAGCATCCATTTGATTTCCACACGGTCTTTCTAACTCAGGGGATTTTTACAATTGCGATATTGGGTCAGAAAACTACGGTGAGAAGATTCAAGAGGTCGTCGACAAGTCTTGAGCCCACAACTAAACGGTTGTATTGTGTAGACTGCCCTCAGTCAGAAAAGAAGCTGCTAATAAGAGTACTCTTAATGATACCCAACTAGTTAGGTATTTTGCTCACTGGAAGTTGAATGAGGTCAGTGCTCGTTCCATGAATCCATCAGGTTATGTGAAAGTGGGTTAATTTTTTTCATTATAGTGAATGTTAGTTGGGAGTTAATTCAGGATTGGCTTCGAAGCCAATCCTGAATTAAGGAAAACATTCTTAGACGAAATAGTTTTTGAAGTGTGTGAGGTTACTTCATCCAATCGCTCTCAACCACTCTAAAACCCTGTGCCTCCTGTGGTGTAACTGATTTGCCCATCTCCTTTTGCCTTGCACTGCCAAATGCAGCTGTATAAGAACCACGAACCCCTTCACAATAACAACAATACACAACCAAATACTTCAAGGGGGGGGGGACGGATTGCCCATGTTGCGAAATACTGAAATACTGGACTGGTGGAACAGAGAACACCCTGATCGCTCTGGACTGCTTCCCCCAATTCTATAGTCACGGGCCCGGTGACTAATAATTTTCATGAATAAATAAATGAGTAAGAGCAGAATGATAGAAGGACTGTAGCTGCTGCGCTTCGAGTGACCGGACCCGACCACGTATTTAAAGCCACATATCTTTGCACAAACAAAAAAACAGGGTCAATTTTTGTATTCCAGCGGCTCCGCGCACACAGACCTCTCGGTTTCACAACCATGCAAGCATTTCCAAGACGGGTGCTTGGCTTCGTTGCCGTCGCTGTCTTAGTCAACAGCGTTTTTGCCTGCTCGGGTAAGAAAAATGATCATTTTCTTTGCGCGTGGTCGCGAGAACACGCGCAGAATGTTGGGTTGTGGCTCGAGCTCCACTGCGTCGTGCTAACTTTTCTAGCGAGTGAGCGTCAGTTCGCAAATTCACTCCTGCATACTCTTTTCTTCCGTTTTTTGCGTGTGATGGTCCCACTTTTGGACTCACCTGCGAATCAGTAGGAGAGCCAAACCCCTTGTGTGACCTGATCCTAGAGTGCAAACTTTCTGTTGCCCCCCTTTACTGTTGTGCGCCGGAACGTTGTCCAATTAGCTCGATTCTCGCACACACAAGAAGCTTTTCCATGTATTGGCCGACGAATTTCAGAGTGAAGTATCAGAACTTGACTGTCTATTCGAAGTTCTACGCGGCACGCGATTCGATATCGCTCCAAGACTGGAGAAAGAACTGATTTCGTGTTGGAGCGAATGAAAACTTCGCTGCATCATCAAAGCGACTGCATGAACTCTTGTGATGGCGTGAACTTAGTGTGGGTGTTTTTCAGATATCAGGATATATTTGGCGCCTTGCACGGTCAAGGAGTTTGGGACAAGCATTTCGAAGGAGCAGGCCCTGGATATACAGTGAGCACCCATCTGCTCGTGAGCATCGTTGTCGGCTGTACCAACCGAAAATATTACAACACATGCCAGGCGAGAGCCTATAGCATCGGGGGGAATGCAAAGAAAAATCCTTAGCTAGCAAGGTTTATATCGTTGTAGACGGTACCGATACAGCGACACGAAAATGTATGTCTGCGACAAAGCGCTACCGCACAGTCGCAGACCATAGTTGGATGGTTGAATGGGTGTACAGTGAATGGTCCATCGCTATAGGTACGTTTGTTTGTTTTTCAGAAGTAGAACATCTGAGACACCACGCTCGCGACAAAAAGAAGGGAAAACCCACACCGTATGCATAACGAACGGAACAATACTGATGTGCCTTGTGTTCCTGAATGATCGATTTTTTCTTCTGCAGGTCAGAATTCTTGCGGAAAGAGGGACTCGAGGAAATAGCAGATGAGGCCGTCGAGTATTTTGACTTTGGTTTGGAAGCTTTCGACAGGACATGCGAGTTCCCCATCAGCCAAGCGTGCGATGTCGTTCAAGGCTGTGGCTGCAATCTTGAACAAATACGTGAACAACTCGAAGGAAAAAGGCGTGCTCTGAAAACAAGTATGGAAGTGGAAAACGTTTTGTGATAAATCTCCCCGCCTCCACAATTTCTGTTCCATTGCAGTGTGTTTTCAGTTTCAAGCTGCCGTCAGGACACTTGCTGATTCTCAATGAACGCTTTGGCGGTTGATTCCAAAACTTTTCCGCCTACAGATTCCATGAGAAGACGCTTCAAGATCGACTTCCGAGACGGGGGTTCCACTAGATGTTACCCATACTTGAAAAGTAGTAATTGCTTTTTAACACCGACTGTATTCAAACAAACAACGTTAACAACACTCACAGCGACTGCAGCACTATCAGAAGGGCCCAGAGGCGATGTGACATTAGCTCTCCGGCCAGGTGCAAGTGTGTTCAGCCAGAATCGGGATGGCACAATTTCTTAAAGGCGAATTTCATTGAGCTCATGGGATCAGGAAAAGGGTTTTGTTGCTTTCCCCCCTCCCCCCTCCAATTTAGCAAGAATTCGGAGACTTTCACTCATTGTGGCCATTTCCATATATTCTGAAGATGTCGACTTGGTGTATACCATTGGAGTTATGCTGCTGATTTGTATGCTCGTTTTTTGTTCCTTTCGATTTATTGATGGCAGAGTAGAAACTCTGTGAATGCGTCTAACAAATTTGCTTGTGGTTTCAAAACCACACTGTAGTTTGAATTTCTTTGCCTCTCACTGAACACCATGTATTCTTGTCTGCTGAAGGGACGATAGTGGCTATTTGTTTCGGGAACAAATGCAAAGGATTTTCGCTATTATCTGACGAGTTCATCGGACTTCGAATTTTTGGGTATGTTTCCCGAGCGAACCTTTTCTCTAAATGTATCGTAGGTGTTGCGATGAAAACATCTCAACACCAATTCGATATTGTGCAACTTATTTACTCATCTACGGGTATATATATATGGGCAATGTTTTTAAAGGAATCGATCAGAACCAAATTTGCCAGTGTTTTTGAGTGTGTTGTTACGCGTCAGGTGCGGTGAATCGCAGAACACAATCGCTTCCTGCAGTGCTGCACCACCACCGCCGCCGCCTCCACCACCACCAACTGACGGAACCCTGGGGGAATGTGAAGATGAGATCTTGACACGCTGCTGCAACACACGGAGGCCTACTTGTCTTTGCGAAACTTGCAGCTCGAGGTTTTGGCGGCGAGCTAAAACAAGCTCTGGGCAGACTGCTTTTTTCGAGCATCAAAGTCGAGACACGTGCATCTGCACTGACTCGAGTATAAAGTCGGATAGGGGCGAGTCGGGTAGAGCACTAGATTAGCCGGACATCGCGCAGTCGATTGTATGATATGTTTGGAGAAATAAAACATTGCTTCTTTCTTTTTGTTTGAAATGGAGCGGCTTTTGAACCATGTTCAAGATGTAACGCAGACCCCAGTCTGTTCAGTGTTGTTTTGCTAGATGCAACCCTGGGCCCTTTGGTTTCATAGATTGTACAGAATAAAAACCAGCCAGACAACTCATAACCAATACCTGGCATGAAACAGAATTACTTGACCGCTTCAGAATATACGGACATGCGCATGTGCCGAACGGGTAAACTTGGGAACGGAGAGTACAAGCCTTGGGTTGATGCTGATGAGCACATCCAGGCGAAAGAATCAGAATGATTCCGTAAGAACATCTGGAAAGTCGATGGAGGTACTGAGAGTTGAATCGAGTCCATGCTCGTTCGACTAATTCATCAGACTGTGTGAAGCGGGTCAAGTGCTTTGATTCCAGCGATTATTAGTTGGGAGCAACAAGTGAAATTTGTTTCAGAGTAAATTTCCGAAAAGAACACAAGAAACCAGTTTGTGTTCCTAATCTGAAACAACGAACTCCTCAGCATTCCCAGCCATAAAAGTCGGCTGTTATTATTGACAAATGACCCCTTCGCACAATAATAATCAGCTTTGAAAACTACTTGATGAAATCAAAACTAGATAATACAAGGGGGGGACAGATTGCACATGTTGTGAAATACTGAAATACTGGACTGGTGGAGAAACAAAGAACACCCTGATCGCTCTGGACTGTTTCCTCCCTGTTTACTGTACTAATCAGTTCCACCATCAATGATCTCACCCATTCGTTGATTCAATAAAGTGTCATGAGCTCCTCTGTTGTACTAAAAAGAAGAACGACAGAAGCACTGCAGCTCCCGCTCTTCGAGTGACCCGACTCATCCACCCATTTAAAGCCAAATAGCTTTGCACAGACAAAAAAAAAACAGGACCGATTCTTGTATTCCAGCGAATACGAAGTTTTTCGCTCCGTGTGTACAGACCTGTTCGTTCGGTTTCACAACCATGCAAGCATTTCCAAGACGGGTGCTTGGCTTCGTTGCCGTCGCTGTCTTAGTCAACAGCGTTTTTGCCTGCTCAGGTAAGAAAATTGATCCTCTTATTTGCACGTGGTCGTGAAAACACGCTCAGAACGTCGAGTTGTTCGCTCGAGCTCCTGCCAGCATTTCCATATTCGTGCAAGCTTTCTCGGCGTCAAATTCACTTCTTTTTTCGTGTTTTCGCGTGTGATGGTCCCACTTTTCGACCCACCTGACGACAAGTGGGACGCCCCAACCCCTTGTGTGATTTAATCCAAGGGCCCAAACTCCTCGTCGCTTTTACTGTTGTTGTGCAAATAGCTCGATTCTTGACCGCACAAGAAGTTTTTCCTTTCACCAGCCGAATAATTTCAGAGTGAAGTTCAGGAACTTCACTAATATTCGTCGATTTGTGCGGCACGCTGTCAATATCGTTTCACGACTGAGTAAAGAACTGTTTTCCTTCGAGCCCCCAGTCTTCCAAAACGCTGTCTTGCGTGGGGTTGCGATTGGAAAAATTCAACACGACTGTATCAACTCTTGTGATGGCGTGAACTCAGTGTGGGTGCTGTTCAGATATCAAGATATTTTTGGCCCCATGCACGGTGAAGCAGTTCGGGACGAGCATTTCGAAGGAACAGGCCTTGGATATACAGTAAGTCCTATTCTGCCGCCTTGTCGCGAGCAGTGCCCTCCTGCTCGTAAACATCATTGTTGCAGCGACACGAAAGTCCGACACACATTATCGCACACTCGTGAACTATTCTAGAAGTGAAAATACAGTATGATCCATGTGAGCAAGCTTGTTCGCTTTTCGAAAGAAGAAGAGCATCTGAGACACCGAGCTGAGGAAAAATTGGAGGAAACCCACAAGTGTGCCTTGTGTTCCTGGATGATCGATTTTTTCTTCTGCAGGTCAGAATTCTTGAGGAAAGAGGGACTCGAGGCAATAGCAGATGAGGCCGTCGAGTTTTTTGACTTTGGTTTGGAAGCTTTCGACGGGACATGCGAATTCCCCATCAGCCAAGCGTGCGATGTCGTTCAGGGCTGTGGCTGCAATCTTGAACAAATACGTCTAGAAATACAAGGAGGGGGGCCTCGTGGTAGGCCAAGTATGGAAGTGGAAAACGTTTTGTGATAAATCTCCCCGCCTCCATAATTTCTGTTCCATTGCAGTGTGTTTTCAGTTTCAAGCTGTCGTCAGAACGATTGCTGATTCTCAATGAGCATTTGATGGCTGATTTCAAAACTTTTCCAACTACAGGAGCCACGGGCATACGCTCCAAAATCGACCGAGGCTTCCGAGACGGGGGTTCCACCAGATGCTACCCATACTTGAAACCTGGGAGGTGCTTTTCGACCATGAATGCGCCGGGGCCCGGGGGGGGGTTGGAACAGATTGACCCCATCCAGGGAGTTTCAGGACCAGTTTCTGTTCAACAGTCGATCTCTGAGCCTGCGACATTTCCAGGTTTGGTTGAAGTCCCCAAGGAATCAATGACTGCGTCTAGTAAATTTGCTTCTGGTTTTGAAACCGCTGTGTTGTTTGTATCTCCTTGCCAAATGTTTGGACTTCATATTCCTTGTTGAGACGGTTCCACATGAATTCCTTCATGATTTGTCTTTCAACATGCATGTGTATGACACCATGTATTCTTTTCTTGCAGGGGAGACGATAGTGGTTCTCTGTTTCGGAAGCCAATGCAAAGGATTTTCGATATTATCTGATGATTTTATCCGAGATAGAAGAAATCTGTGAGTTTCAAGAGGGAACCATCTCTCCGAACGTATCGTATGGGTGTACGATAGAAACATCTTGACACTGAATCGATGCTGTTTTTACTCTGGCTGTTTTTAGAGGGAACCACAGGATACCACATGGACATCGATGCGAACAAGTATAGCGATACTTTTGAGTGGTCAGTTTCTGTCGCCCTGTGCATTTTTGAAGTCATTTTATTGTGTGTCAGGTGCGGTGAATCGCTGAACACGATCGCTTCCTGCAGTCCTACACCACTGCCGCCGCGGTTTCCACCGCCACCGCTGCCGCCACCACCACCAACAACAACTGACGGAACCCTGGCGGAATGTGAAGATGAGATCTTGGCACGCTGCTGCAACTCACGGAGGCGTACTTGTTTTTGCAAAACTTGCAGCTCGAGGTTTTGGCGGCGAACTCAAACAAGCTCTGGGCAGACTGCTTTTTTTGAGCGTCAAAGTCAAGACACGTGCATCTGCCTCGGGTAGTTCACTTGAGTAGCTGGAACTCTGGGGAGGAGGGGGGGGTCACGCGCAGTCGATTGTATTTGTGTAGAGAGAAATTAGATATTGCTCTTTTGTTTTGTATGTTTTGGAGCGGGTTTTGAAGCGGTTTCAGGATGTATGGAGAAACAGTAGTGTGTCCATAGGTTCTGTTCTAAATTTTTTTTGGCTTTGCAACAACCATCACATGATTACACAAGAGTACTTTGGTTCCATTTTGTGTTTGTTAAAGATAGGATTCAGTTGTCGTACAAAAGATACGACGTGAACATTGTGAAGAGGGACCACCTGTAACCAACTTTTTGGTTTATCAAAATGGCAAAAAATAAAAAAGCAAAAACCAGTGTTCCTGTGGGGTTATGAAGGGAAGGATGACAAAGTTGAGTGTGCTTTGCTGAGGTTAGCATCATACAACATCGACAAATCAATCAAAAATTACAACCACAGCAAAAGACAGCCATCACCCTCACTCAGGAAAAAACTATTATGTGTTCAAGCTGAAGATGGTAATGAAGCCATGTCCTTGAAAACAGGAGCTAACTTTCCTGATAGAAGCCAATTTATCAGCTCATTAAAATTAGATTAACAAAAAACATCTCATGTCAGAGACGAAACGAAGGATAGAAAAGACATACAAAAAGAAAGTGGTGTTCATTCTGGATCACCCTCGTATATAACTACCAACTGCAACTTGCAAAAAGAGATAGAAACAGTAGGATCTATACCTTACGACAGCTCGGAGACAGTTCAAAAGCCGCTCCAAATTAAAAAAACAAAACAAAACAAGCAAACCAACAAACAAGGGAGCCCCGGCTCCTATATCCTTAACGTAAAGTGCAATCAACCCCACGCGGGCCGGAAAATCTGATGCACTGCCGATGATTCAGCAGATGCACTCGTTGTTTCTATTTCGAACATCAAAAAACAACGCAGCGCTGGGTTTCGTTCGCCGCCAAAACCTGGAGCTGCAGCTTGTGCAACGACAGGAAAGGTTCTGTGTGTTGCAGCAGCTGGTCAAGATTTCATCCGCACACTTTGGGGTTGGTGGTGGAGCATTGCTGCAGGAAACGATCGTGTCCGGCGATTCACCGCATCTGAAGTGCAATAAAACAGCTCAAGCAAATCAGCTGGCGACAAAAAGTGGCCACACAAAACCACTGGGAGATGTGGTTTTGACTGGTGGTCGAACACAATTTGAAAACTTTTTTTTCTTGGAATTGGGAAGGTATTCTCGCAAGGCAAAGCTGCGAAGTGGCTGGTAAAAAGAGGGATAGATATGCTGGCTTTCTAGCCAGCGTTATCTATTGAAAAGAAAATCGGTCATGTAGAAGCGTTCTGCTTGCTTTCGGCTGTAGGTATGATACGTTTGGAGAAATGGTCGAATCGGCAAACTTACCTATCCCTTCTAACTTCGGCGAAAAAATCGGGCTGCAAAAAACCTTTGCATCGATTTCCGAAACAAAAGGCCGCTATCGTATCTCCTGCAGAACAGAATACATGATGTTCGGAAAAGAGACAATCAACGTTTTCATGAAAACTGTCCCAACCAGCAGAATCTTTAGCAAGGGGTTCCATACTCTACTGTTGTTTTGCTAGACGCTCCCCTTGATTTCAAAAATCGCACATAACAAAAAAGAAGCATACAACTCATAAACAGAAGCTAAAATGATAAAGTATAGCTGGACCGCTTCAGATAATATATACAATATACTGTTCCGCATCGATGTGGAACAGTTTTTAGTCAATGGTGTCCAACAGCCTTTTTTTTTGGGGGGGGGGAATCAGGACAACGCAATTTAAAGCGCAAGTTTCATTGAGCTGATTGGATCAGGAAAAAATTGCTGGTTCTTTTTCCCTCCTCCACTCATATCGACGAGTCAGGCATTTTCACCAAACCTTTGATTGGAGCCGCAGCAGCAACTTCTTTTTTTCTGCACGGTTCTGGGTAAAAATAGTAGCAACGAATGTGACCCCCATCATTTGCATCACCTCCTGAGAAGAAACGGGGCACCCTCCTTCAATTGTGGCATGAACAAAAATGCGATGGGATTCATTGAAAAAATGAATTCCTGTTTGTGAAATCTGTGTAATAAGTTTGAATATTCAAGGATATATTTGAGGATTATGGGATTAATCCTTTTTGAAGTCAACAATCAATCGTTCTTTGAGAATTCACGATCCAAACTAGTTTCCTGCAATCTTGCCAGTCGACCCAAACTATGATCAGGCAGGTCAAACATGTACCACCAACACATGCAACCATGCAACCGAAATCGCAGAACTGGGTAAGATGTATCACAAGGCAATATGTACTTCCATACTTCCACGAGATTCGAGGTCAAATCTTTCGCAGCCGCAGCCTTGAACGACATCGCACGCGTCGCTGATGGGGAACTCGCATGTCCCGTCGAAAGCTTCCAAACCAAAGTCAAAAAACTCGACGGCCCTATCTGCTATTGTCTCGAGTCCCTCTTTCTTCAGAAATTCTGACCTGAAGAAGAAAAAAAATGAGTATTCAGGAACCTGGGACGCATCAGTACTGTTCCAGTTATGTACACAGTGTGGTTTTCCAGTTGCTTTCCCTGGCGCGGTGTCCTAGATGTTCTTCTTCTTCCGAAAAGTGAACAAACTTGTCTACTTCGATGGATCATACACTGCACTTCCACTTCAACAATAATCTGCGACTGTGCGGTGGCGCTGTGTTGCTACATTGGTAAGGTCGACGATGGTGTTCACAAACAGGTGCACCCCTCCCAAAAAAACGAAACTCACTGTATATTCAGGGCCTGCTTCTTCGAAATTCTTGTCCCAAACCGCTTCACCGCGCACGGCGCCAAAAATATCTTGATATCTGAACGACACCCACGCTGAGTTCACACCATCACAAGAGTTGATATCAAGATCGATACCGTAGTTTTTACGACTTCAGTGACTGAAGCCGTAAAAAGTCGCCTGGGACGGCTTCCATATTCAACATGGAGGGGGGCTTGAAGAGATGGGTGGTTTTAAGAAAGGCAGTTTTTTTTTTTCTGGATCACTGTCGTTCCGGAATGACGTGCGTCCTGCGATTCAACTACGCGCGCAAAGCGCGCTTTTCAAATTTTTTAGTCTTAAGTGTATGGAGCAACACATGGAGCAGCTCCTGGCGAAGGTGAGAACCAGGAGTGAATTCACACTCACTCGCCAGGTATAGTTTGAATAAAGATGGAAATACCAGCGTGAGTTCGAGGGACACTTTGAGATTCTGAGTGTGTTTCCGCGACTACGCCTCATTTTTCTTACCTGAGCAGGCAAAGACGCTGTTGACTGAGATAGCGACGGCAACGAGGCCAAGCACCCGCCTTGGAAACGCTTGCATATGCATGTTGATGAAGCCGAACGAGCAGGGCCACATACACGGAGCGAAAGGGTTCGTTTCTTCTAGAATAGAAGAGCTGATTCTCCTTTTTCTTTGCGGCTCTAAATACACAGATGAGACCAGTCATTGGAAGCGCGGCAGCTACAGAAACACTATTACTACACCCTTCTTTCCACACTTCATTGACACCATGTGTTGCGCATAACTATGATGCTGGTCAGGTTTTCGTCAACTAAAAACCTCCTATTGACTCTTTCTTGTTCAGGGGAAAGTGATTTGGGTTATCAGACCACTGGCACTCCATGATGTAGCATGCCGAATGTTGTGCGCCATGATGCGCTGGGTGCAGTCGGGCCCGGATCGGCCCGGATACATCTGAATTAGGGGTATATTATACTAGGTTGCATGTTGCAGCTTCGCTTGCAAATAAATACGCCTCATGCCTCTTTGAGATCGATGGGATAACATCGATATTTCCATATACATTTTTATTAATGGCACACACAAACAACATGTAATCAATCTTGTGGACTTCAAGGTTAGAAGAGAGAAGCGAAAGAGCATTCAAAAGTGTTTCTTTGGTTTTATTTCTTACAGCTCCTAAGTTTTCTTTTCCCACTTCTAAGATCAATGTCAACTTTGGTTTTTTTCTTCAAATTTTGCAACACAACTTTCGATCCGACGACGATAGTTTTGAACCCTTACGATGTGTAGTGCAAGGTCAGTGAGCTTGTTGGGGGGCTCAGAAATAGAAGGCAAGCCTGGTGAATGTAGTAGAGTCCATAATAAAAAACTGATAAATCTGTTAAATCAGGCATTCCACTTCTCCCACCACTGGTTTCAGTTCTCATGAATTTTTAGTCAAATGTGACAAAAAACACGAAAGTCAATCCACCGAAAACTCAAAACTAAATTGAGTTTTGAGAAATCTGCAAAATCTACCCTCCAACAGATCATTGTATCCACTGGAAACTCCCAAAAAATCTCCCAGGGAAAAAAAGATAAAATACCCCCACAAAAATATCCACCCTTCACTGCAGATCCACCAACTGGGTAGCTTTGATTCTAGAGTATTTCCAAATAAGGGCATTTCACGCTCGACTGAAGCATCAGTGATTCCAACTCAGTGTCCTTCTGATCAACCCAATCCCAATCAGCAACTGCCTTCAACAAAGCTGTTTTCAAGCCTCCTCACAGTTTTCAACAGGCCTCTGGTGAGGTCTTTTTCTCTTCCCTTTTCCAGCCAAAATTTTATTTTTCTTTTTCTCTGTCTCTGTCTCTTGTCTCTTTAAAGTTTTTTTCCAGCTCTCCTGCCACAGGTATCAGATATATAAATGTGATTTGACAAAAACAAAAAACATGAAAGTCAGTCTACCGAAAACTCAAAACTCCTCATCCCCGTCAGAGGTAATCTGCAAAATCTGCTGTCCAACAGATCATTGTATCCACCGGAAACTCCCCAAAAATATCCCGAGGAAAAAAAGATAAAATACCCCCACAAAAATATCCAATCAACTATCCACCCTTCACTGCAGATCCACCAACTGAGTAGCTTTGATTCCAGAGTGTTTTTTTGGTCTTTTTTCACCTCTACACGTTAAAGTCTTCTTCGGGAAAGCTGCTTTGAGTTTGCCCGGGAGGTCAGCCTCTTCAGACATCATCTTTTCGGACCACCCGCTGAGTTGAGCGAGGAGTGGCTGCGCTTGCTCGACCATCACACTGCATTCAAGAAGATGATCGCTGCCTTGAAAAAAAACAATCAAGCCAGTCCTGTGGCAAACCTCTCCATTTTTCTGCAATTTGTATTCTCTATTTTATTCTATTTATGGCTCCAACACTCCACAGTTATTTGCATATTTATTTTTGTGGACCTCGTTCAAACTTACACGCAAGTCTTCTGTCCCTCTTTTAGTCCATGCGGCCTACAGCGCCTGAGCTGAATGCTCTATCCCATGTGGACGTACTTTAATTTCTCGAAATCAATGAGAAATGCAACACCCCAGCAGACTTTCCCAAAACAATCGCCTCACTGCATACTCTCGTTAGGACGCAAATTCGATAGCGATGGCAACAATGGCCACATGGCCATCATCTGCAGAGGCTTGCGCCAGAGCTTCTGCGATTCTCAACTCGTGTATATCACCAACTGTTCTTGCGACGGACCAACTGTAGTGGCCCCACCTTGTGCCTAGCAGTAGTCGCACGCGGATTCGCCATCAATGCTCCACCACTCGTTATAAGCCTTCTTGAACTTGCTCTGCGAGCCGCTGGTAGCCTGGCTTTTTTTTTGCCGGTTTTATTCTTATCCCCACTTCTTTTTCGATCTGGAGGTCACACCAAAACTTAACGGTTTGACCGTGTTCCTCGACGATTTGAAACCCGTCGACCAAAACGCAGTGGGGAGTCGAACCCCGTCATTCTGGGCCGTTTCCAGTGCGTCCGTTTCCGATTTTTACGAATTCAAGGCGCCACAGCGCCGCCGCCATCCCCCAAAAAATCAGTCCTTGAAGTGAACAGAGCCACAAATTCACTCACATAGGTCTTCAGCAAAAGCGACTGCAGATTTTATACCTGTCGACGCGTTCGCACCATTCCCACTTCGTTGTAGCACTCGCCAGAGCTCCTATGATGCGTCTTCCTCTGCGTTTGACCGAGGGTTGACCAAGCGTTCGACCTTCGACAAAGATCTCATCCAGGCTCGCTCAGTCTGTGGTGAAGACTGGCGTGAGCGTCCGAGACCTGACGACTGGAGTTGAACGTTTCAGAGGCAGCAAGACTCACACGAACGACATGAGAATTAATGATGACATCAAAACTTACATGCTCCGCCAGCGACGAAAGCGCTTGCGCATATATAAATAAGATATTCAGCACACCCCGACTCTCCCATCGTGCGCGCTCATTTTTTCATAGATCGGGTTGTAGGCGGTGTTGACCGTGGTTTTTCAGCCAGGGGCCAAGCAAGCGCAACCGAAGCCGACCAACATCACTCTTAATTTAGAAAAGGGTGATGACAAAACAGTCAACCTGTTGCCCTAGTTACACTGGACCACACTGTGATTGACCTCTCTCAATCCTGTGCGTCACACCTGCTCGTTTGGTTCTACCTCCGCCAACACGCAGATATTTCCAAAACATGTGCTTGGCTTTGTCCCGTCGTGATCTTTGTCAGCGAGGTTTCCGCCTATCCATGTGAAAATTTGAGCTTCTTATCTATGCAGAACTGTTTGCAGTCGTCGAAACACCCCCAGAAGTTCAACGTGCGGCGTTTGCTTGCGCTTATTTTTCACACAAACCACACCCACCAGGTGAGCGTCTCGCTCACTGCACCACATGTTTTCAACTTTCTCCAACGCCCCAGCGTTTGACCGTTTCTGTTTTCGTTTTCTTGTGCGTGATAGCCTTTTTCTTTGACTCCTCTCTGTGAAACCCGCAGAATGCCCCGCTTCCGTTTCTGTCGGCCTTGAAATCAAACTTTCTCTCGTGCACCTTCGTCCTGCTTCGTTAATTTTTTGTCAAAGCAGCCTGATGAAAGCTGGCTTTAGGAACTTCGAAGTGAAAATTGCGAACTTCGGGCTTGAATGAGGGAGGACGCGCTGAACATGACCAGGAGTCTTAACCGTAAATCACAACTCCCCATCACTATCCAACGCTCGCGGGAATAACTGCACTATATGGTTATGAGCTGAGTCCCTTGTCGCCGTTCAGGCACCAGGTTGTTTTTGGTGCTGTGCACCACCAAAAAGTTTCAAACTTTTTGTGCCAAGTGTACACAAGTTTCACAAAAAAGCATGTAATATCTTGTGAAAAAGGTTGCAGAAAGCGAATTTTAGGTTTTTGAAAGCGACCCAGCTTTCTTAAAGCATGGGGATGCTAAATATGCACTTTTTTGGGCCAAATACCATTTTGGTGGTGCTGTGTAGAGTGGCGATTCTGCCACAACGCAATTCGCTGTTTGTTTGTTTATTTGTTTGCTGCTGTGAATGCTCTAGTATACTTTGAGAAGAGTTACTCAAAACCATTATTCTGAAAGTACGAGCATCATACGGTGACAAACCCCGCCAAACTTCCTTCCATTCACCGTTCCGTTTGTAGGAATATCCATAAAGTTGACCAGTTTAATTCGTTTTCCAAAAAGCACCCTTTCACAACCCCCCCTCCCTTTGAGAAAAAGAACATTCCCATGTAACCAGAAAACAACTTAAACAACAATAACAAGGGGAACCACGACTCCTATGTCCTCAACGACCAGCGGTCCCGCGCTGCCCAGATAATCTAGCGCACTGCCCGGTGATTCAGCAGATGCACACGTTGTCTCTATTTCGAACATCAAAAAAATCGGCGCTGGGTTTCGTTCGCCGCCAAAACCTGGAGCTGCAACTTGTGCAACGACAGGAAAGGTTCTGTGTGTTGCAGCAGCTGGTCAAGATTTCATCCGCACACCTTGGGGGTGTATTATTACTGCAGGAAGAGACCAAAATAAATCAAGTCAACACACTCACAGGAAGCCGTCGGGTGCAACGAATCACCGCATCTGAGGTACATTAACATACCTTCAAAAAAGCACTGGGCGAAAAAAATTGGGCGCACAAAATTTGCTATCGATCAATATCCGAACACGAGTGAAAACCTTTTTTTCTTCCTTAGGGGTAAGAATTTTTTCTCTCAACGCAAAACGGTCAAGGGCGTTTAGAAGTGCGGTAGATATGACGCGTGCGTTATCGCTACGAATAACAAGTAACCCGGTCAAGTACAAGCGTTCTGCTTTTTTCGGCTGGCCATATGATACGTCTGGAGAATGGTCGAATCAGCTAACTTACGGTTCACTATTTATTTTGACGAATCCATTGGGAAGCAAAAGCCCTTTGCATTGGTTTCCAAAACAAAAGCTCAATATTGTCTCTCCTGCAAAACAGAATACATGGTTCATACAAGGAAAGGCTCCAGTTAAGACATTCAGCAAGGGGATCCATACTACTACACTGTTGTTTTTCCAGATTCTGGTTGCATAAATCGCACAGAATAAAAATGAAGAAAAAACTTGTAAAATTTATAAACAGAAGCTAAAAAAATGATAAAGAATACCTTGACTGCTTTGGAAAAATATGCACATGGTTGTGATGCGGAACAGTTCTTTGGCCAATGGTGTCCACCAACATTTTTTTTTTCTTTAGATCTAAAGAGGAATCAGGATGGCAGAATTTGAAGGACAAATTTAGCTGAGCTGATTGGATCAAGAAAACGTTTCTGTTCCATTTCCCCTCCCCCCTTTTCACCCATCTCGGAGAGTCGGGTATTTTCACCAAACCTGTGCATTGATCAGCAACACTAGCAATGGTGCCTCCAATGGGACCAAATTTCTGGTATCGGTCTACTTTGCAGTGTAGTGAGCCATCATCTCTCGTGTAACATCTAAGTCGACCCCCGTCGTTAATGGGCACTGAAAAGAAACAAGGCACCTTCCTTACCGTGTCGAATCACAATCGATAAAAACAAGAATATGATGGAATTCCTTCAAAAAATGAATTCCTGTCCGCTAAATCAGTGCGACAAGTCTGAATCTCTTTTTGAAAATCAACCGTCAATCGTTCTTTGGGAATCAACTATCCTGACCACCACCCAAACTCAGTTTCCTTCAAGCTGGCCAGCTGATATACAGGGCAAACATACACCACCAACACATGCAAGAAAACATATACATGCATGGAAATCGTGAAGCTGGGGAGATCTATCAACCGGCGATATTCACTTCTATTATACCTGCAGCTGCAAAAGTTCCACGCTTTGAATCATCGCAGCCACAGCCCTCGATGGCGTCGCACGCTTGGGTTAAGGAAAACTCGAATGTTCCGCCAAAAGCTTCCAAACCAAAGTCGAAATATCCGATGGCCTGATCTGCTATTGCCTCGAATACCTGCCTCCTCAGAAATTGTGACCTGCAGGAGAAAAAGCCGATCGTTCAGGAACACACGGCACGCCAGTATTGTTCCATTCGTTGTGGATACGATGTGGGATTCCAAAAGTTTGTTCACTGAGCGTGGTGTCCAAGAAGTTCTTCTCCTTTCGAAAAGCGAAAAAACTCGGCTGCACCGATGGACCATACACTGTGTTTCCACTTCGAGCGTTTAGTACAGGTCTACTACTGTGCGATAGCGCTGTGCAGGAGACACGCTTTCGTATCGTTGTGTCGGTATGGCCGACAATGACGTTCACGAGCAGGAGGGCACTGCTCGCAATAGAATGCGACTCACTGTAAAGTCAGAGCCTGTTCCTTCGAAATGCTCGTCCCGAACTGCTTGACCGTGCACGGCGCCAAAAACATCTTGATATCTGAACAACATCCAACTGAGTTCACGCCATCACAAGAGTTGACGCTATCACAAGTTGATTTCGTGATCACACTCTTGTTTAAGCAAAACTCCAAACTTCGTGAAGCCAACACATAGACAAGCTTCTGGTGTGGAGTGATAAACGGCCTGATGACTGACGAGAGAAAAGGGGAAGGACAAATTCATTTTTATTTCGCACTCCAGGATTTCGTGGCACTGGAGGTTGGGGCGTCTCATTAATAGAGGCAAGAAACGAGTGTGCAGAAGCTAATTTGACGCTCACTCGCTTTGAACACTTGGCATTCATGCTGATATCACGATGGAAACTCCAGCGCCAGCCCGAGCGACAACTCGACATTTTGAGTGTATTTTCGCGCGCAAAGATCATTTTTCTTACCTGAGCAGGCAAAGACGCTGTTGACTGAGATAGCGATGGCAACGAAGCCGAGCACCCGCCTTGGAAACGCTTGCATGGTGGTGAAACCGAACGACCAAGTTTTTTCTCGGAGCGAAACAGGTTCGTATCTTCTGGAAGACAAGAACGGATCCTGCGTTTTGTCTGTGGCCTTCGCTTTTTATACGTGGATGAGTCGGTCACTCGAAGAGCGGCAGCTGCAGTGCTTCTGTCGTTACTACACCTTTCATTGACACATGACTGTCATGCTGATCAGTCAAGAGACTTTCTTTGACACCTTTTTGTTCAGACCACTCCACCAGGTGTGTTTCGCGACACGAGGCGCAGATTTCACTCCATTGGATCGACCTGGATACATCTGCGCTATCGGGCATTCACCGCGACCCTTCGCCCATTTACACATTGATCGAGTTGCAGGAGGTTGGGGGATTCTTGAGCCACGGCCCAAGGACGCATGCAACTGGATGTTGGGGTGAAGGCACAGTGAAAACGACAAACATCACCCACCGAGTGAGCATTCTTGCGCTCACCCGCTCTTTGACATTTTCATGCAATATCCACAGGACGCCCCCACGCCTACGGTCGGGCTAGCTGTCCCGCGACTTAAACCGGCCTTTAAACCATTGCTTTCTCTCGTGCACCTCCATCCCACTTCGCCTGAATTGGACGAAGTTTTGTGAAAGTAGCCTTGTAAAGGATGGCTTCCCGAACTTCGAAGTGAAAACGTCGAACTTCGCGTTTGAATTAGGGAGGACGCGCAGACCTCGACCAGGAGTCTTTTCGATTAATCAGAACTCCCCATCACTATCCAACCCTCGCCGGAACAACTGCGCTGTGAACTTTCACAGCCTTGCGAGCTGATTTCCTTGGCGCCATCCAGGCACCAGAATATTCTCGGCAACGTGTGCACACCGTCAAGAGATTTTAGAGGAGTATGCTCTGAATGTAAATTTACAGTAGCTTTCACCGCAAACGCTTGTCGAACTTCGACAAGCGTTTGAACCAAGCATTGAAAGCTTGGTCTAGTTGCTGTCGACCGTGCCATGGGTGCAATGGGGCAGGGTCTCGCCAAGACAGTATACAGTCGCAGCCGGTTGTTGTATTTTCAAAGTGTTCAGGGGATCGTTGCGATACTTGGGTGCAGGCGAGTTTGTTCGGCTTGCCGAGAGCTCCATCTGTGCACATGTCGTCGACGAGTCCAGACAAACGATACAATTTGAAATCCACATCGTGTACATGGCGAATGAAACGATGCTGGTCCACCCTCAGCTCCAGAATAACCAGACCTTGCCCTTCAAGTTGTGGGTCAAACTTTCTGAATAGAGAGGAACTCGAGGCACTGCCAGACTCTGTCTTGACGGCAGACGCCGTCGAGAACTTCGACCTCCATTCGGAAGTTTTTGAGGGTATATGGGAGGATCCAATCAATACATGCAGTTTCAACTGTCACCATTTGTCAGCTCATATCTGATTTCTGCTGTATGCGATTGCGTGCTTTCCTTTCCTATGTTCGACGAACCGAACAAGCAGAAACCACGATTGATAAAACTGTGTTTGGCTGGCGGTAGAACCGCTTTCAGAGTCTGGAACATTGTTCGAGTAGTGACAGTTCTCAGGTCTGGTTGATACTATCACCACTAGTGTATTGGAGGAACTTGTTTAAATTGGAATTGTTGGACTGATCCAACAAACAAGAAAAGAAAAATGTGTGTGTGTGCGTGCCCTTGATGGTGATCAGTACCCCCATCTTTAAGGAGAAAGACAAAAAATTCAAAGAAAATTTTTTCTTTGTCCTGCTTCATCCACAGTTCGCTCCCAGCACAATAATCTTTAGCCCCCCCGTTCTCTTTTCGCTTCCCTTTTTGTTGAGGGGTAACACCTCGGTAACACGCATGATATTTCATTCGACACGGGGCAGTCTTTTTGTGTTTTTTGTGTTGTTTCTGGCACAAAACCGCTAAGACCTCAGTGTTCCCGTGAATAGATAGCATTTACGTATCACCTTTGTTCGTGGGGGTAAAGCCTGTGTAATGAATCTTACAGAAAAAACCACAGTACCCAAAATGTCGCCGCCGTCGTGTGGCTCCCCTCAGTTCCACTGTGAGTCGAAGAAGATGAGCCAAGACTCCACCAAGCAAACGGACTCCAAACCCAATTTGATCACATACGTAGAAAAACAAAAAAAACAGAAATTGCCTATATTGGCACGTGAAACTGTCGCAGAAACCAGTGTGCGTTAATTTCACACCACCACTCTGAAATTGGGCTCCGCTTCGGCAGTCAGCAACAGCCTTTTAGAGCCAATGGTCGATCTTTGTTGTTCCTCGAATCAAAAAGATTGTGTTGAAACTGGGAAGGGCACAAATTAATTTCCGTAACAAAAAAGCACTGAAGATACTATTCCACAACCCCCAGCGTTTTTCCACTTGACATTTTGTGTCCCCACCCCCCCCTCCTCCCTGTCATAATTCTTGTCGTGGACCTCAAAATTTTCCTGGAGGCCCCTTTATCATATATTGTGAATTCGAGCCGAATCCAACCAAATTATTTCTGTCCTTATTGCTGTTATTCTTTAAGAAGCAGAGAAAAAAGAAAAAGAAAAAAGAAAAAACAGAAACTCACCCCAAATGTCTGTGGACTTCCCTTGCCCACGTGCTATTTTCTTTTTCTTTCTTTTTTCATTTTATTCTGACAGCTACCTGGTTGCCCCACGTAAGTTATTCACTTTTTCGAAAACTGAGAATTCCACGTTTCAAAACGAATGCCCCCATTTCTGTCCATGTGTGTATGACTAAGGAAAATTTTCTTCCAAAAACAGAAAAAAAAAGCCCAAAGTGCACTCCCTTCAGCCCCCATATTCCACTCCCTCCCAGTAAGAAATGTTTTTTTTTCAAAAGAAAAAAAAAGGAGGTATTGCCACACTGTTGCTTTTTGATATGCGACCATTACATTGTGTTTCGTAGTCTAAACACACTCATACATAAACTCACTTTTTTTTTTCCACATGATTCCGTCATTTCATCCGGGAAGAATCCAAATTGTGCCAGAGAAAAACCAGCAAGACATTCCCAACATGAGCGTTAATATTGCAAGTCCAATGAAAGAAAAAAAAACGCACACACACATACAACGTTTTTTTTCTAGCGTTCGGTCCAAAAAAAAAGAGCAACAAATGAGACGCTCCCAAATTTCAATTTCTTTTACCCTTTCTTTCATGATTTTTTGTTGCTAACACCGTATTTTTGCACACACACACACACATCTTTCTTGGCCCTTTCCCCATCTCTGTTCAAAATTCGGAAAAGAATGAAAAAAAACATACACACTAAAAAAGGGGTAACGAGGATTTTGTAGCCGGCATTTTCACAATGCACGACGAAGCCAAAAAACAGGGGTTTTCTTTTTTCTAGTCTTTTTTTTTCCTGTCAGTTTTTTTTCTTCTGTCTTTTTTTTCAAGGTCATGATTGTCACTCTTTCATTTTCCATAAATCTATACCACACACACAAAAAAAGGGAAAGTAACGAAAAAAAAAATTCTTTAATGAAGACAGGGAGGGAGAAAAAAAAAAACAGACCCCCCCCCCCCCCTGCGCCCCCCCTCCCGGAATGAACCCAAACTCAAATCCTGAAACACAAATCACGTGCCCCCTAATTTTTTTTTTTTCTAGAATCTTTCGTTTGTTTTTCTTTATGCAAAAGAATGTGAAATATTCGAATGAAGGGCATAAAACGCCCCCACTTTTTTTCGTTTTTTTTTTTTTTTTCTTTACTTGCTCCTTGTTTTTCAATCTCCCTTCCACTTTGGATGTCAAGACAAAAAATTCACATTTTGATTTTTTGTCTATTTTTTTTTTCCTTAGCCAATTCTCGGAGGTTGCGATGGATGCTGTCCAGGCAGCGATTGTCGGGACCCCGGTTGAGATGTCGGGTACTCCTCCAAACGCAAATCGCTGATTTCCCCCCGGAATTCCCTCAAAAACGTGTAGCAAGCCAAACAGGACACGCATCGGCTCAATCTGATCGCCATTCTCTGCATCCTCGAAATTCTCTGCTCCCGATTTCGGGACCTTTGCACTTCCCAGTACTGGCTCCTCAAATTGGCTATGGCTTGGGAAGAGGGTCCGGACACCCCCAGAATCTCGCCCAGTTGCTGTCGTTCGTCTCGTAGCAAGTTCAGCATGGCTGGCATGCCTCCGGGTAAACCTTTGTGTTTGATGAATTGGGCGTGGACAATCGCAGCCAGGGATTTTCTGTAGGAGCCCAACAGATGGTGGGTGACGGAGTTGGAGCCCCATTGATATCTGGAAAACAGAAAAAAGCGTGCATTGTCTAAGGGAGAATGTGGAAAAACTGGAGCTGTAGGGAAGCCAGCGAGAAAAGTGCTGAACTGGACCTCCGAAACAGAATTAACTTGAAAAAGCCATGCAAAAAAGCTTTGAAATCAACATTTAAGATTCAGTGTGACTGTAGAACCCCTACCATCCTCCCACCTCCCAAAAAAAAAAAGTAAAAAGTAAAAAATAAACAAGAAATAAGAAATGGAAACGAATAACGATCAAAATTAAATAAAGAAATAATACCAGAGAAAGGAAGAGCATTTTTCCACAATCTGCAGTTTGGCCGAAAATATTTCCCAAAAAATCAATCAATTATTTCTGCAGCTTGATATGTATATCTGCTGCAAATGCATAAAGAAATTTTCCATCACATAAAAGACCTATACTTGGCTACCCCTCCCCCCCCCCCAAAAAAAAAGAAAAAAAAAAGAAAAACAAGCATTTTTGCCAAAGAAAAGCTACATAGATGAAGAACTGACCTCGCGGCTCCATGCAAATTGACCTCCACAAACAGGGGACACAATATGATATCCCCATCCTCATTGATTATGAGTCGTCGACCCACATGCTTAAACATGAAAAGAAACTTAGGCACTCTGGGGACCGCATCCAGATCGTTGACTATTTGCCAAGTGTTGGGGACGTTTTCTGCATATTCTGCAGCGAAAGCGTGGTTTCCCACTCGAGGAGCGCCGAAGGTGTAGCAAGAAATGACCCTTGGATTTATTCCACAATACCTGAACAAAAAAATATATTATCAAACATATTTTTTAGTTTTTTTTTTCTGAATAAAAATGGAGGACACCGCCAGTGTGAATCAATCTTTAAAAAAGCAAAAAACTTGGGGCGAAGAAAAAAAAAGAGAAGGAAAAAAAGCCTGGAGCGATTGTGGAATGAACAAGTCAGCATTTTTGCTAATCAGAGGATTTGTTTTTTTGTTTTTTTTGGGGTGGGGGGATATTTATACGTCGTTCACTTCCACTCATGACATAAGAAAAAAAAAAAACCCAAAAGAACCAAAAAGAAAAAGAAACGTCGCCACATATACATCAACCCTACTTTCCAGTTTTGCTTGGAGCTTACCCCCACCCCACCCCCACCTTGCGATATCATACGATGCCAAAACTGCCAGGGCTCCTCCCAGAGAATGCCCTGTGACCAAAATCCTCATGTTCCGTGAATTGAAGCCTTCGGAGTGCATGATGCCGATCACCTGATTAACCACCATGTAGTTCAACCCCCCCAGCGTCCAGCTTTCGAAAAACCCAGCATGCACGAGCGGCCTGGTGCCCATGAAATAATGCCCCCTTTTGGGAGGATGAACGGACCTCCAGAATCGGAAGTCTGCCTTGACGTTTTTGAGGCTGCTGGTGCCTCGAAAGGAAACCACGATTGTTTTATCGTTCCAGGATATTAAGGCGTTCGTGTCGGATTCGGTGCCCCTGAAAGAAAAACCACTGACAGATCAGTGGATGAATTCCAAAAGAGGAAATAAAAAATAAAATAAAAAAAGAATAAACAAATGATATGTTTTGCTTTACTCATGGAAGGCTCCACGTATTTCACCCATATTGTTCTCGATATGTTCAAAAAGTTTCGGGCCACCCTTAAAATAAAATAGATTGATTTCTTTTTGTTCAGTGGTGTTGAATTTGATTTTGAATTCAATTAAAATTACATTGTGAGTTTAATTTTGGTGGAGGGAGATTCAGCCCTTTTTGTTTTGCGAGGAAAAAAAGCGACATGGAAAAAGAAGTACGTTTTTTTCACGATCGTTGTTCCAACGAACGATGTCATTTTCATGCGCCGACACGTGCAAGGAAAATCGTGAGGCTTACTTGAAGAAACGATGGTGTTTTAGCTCGAACAGTTCCTTGCCCACCGCGAGCCTCGAGAACCCCCTGACGCACTCGTCGGCAGCCGGGTCGTAATCGTAGACGACCTCGCACCAATAATACATCCGTACCGCGAGGGCGAAACTGAAGCAAGGCTTGGTGAAGCTCCTCGGCCGCGCTTGGTCCTCATCCCACGACAATCCGTGGCTGCGGAAACGAGGCTTGGCTGCGTGGTTCGCCTCAGGCAACCAAAACAAGCACACGACCACGGAGTAAAACGTCGCGGCGACTTGCGAGGGGAGGAATCCCAGCCAGCCGAGTATGTAGCTGTCGCAAGAGGACACCTCCGAAACGAACAGCAGGATGAACGACAGGACGATGAAGTCGCCGACGGGCACCGCCGTTCGGAAGTGGTAGCGCATCGCGACGTTCGTCCATCGATATTCGGTGTACGACTTCTCCTTCAGCTGCGCGTTGCTGCGAATCAGATAAACCCTGCACATGAGTTGGTACCCGAGCGTCAAAACCGCCTGCGTCGAGAGCCCGACGACAATGCCCGTCGATACGTCGCAGGACTGGTCTTCATTATAACACTCCTTTCCTGACACCTTGAAGCCATTGTTATTCATGGCCAGGACCGTGAAAACACTCACGCCCTGGAACAGCACCCAGTAAACCCCCAGAAACCAATGACTTCTTAACGGGGCGTCCAGATAAATGCTGTCCGTCCGACCCGCTGGCTTTTTGGTGCTCCTGTCAACCCAGAGATTGAACACTCGCGCCTTGACCACGAACAAGAAGAATATGTTGTTCCACATCGTCGAGCGCACCAGCGCCGATGCGTGCACAGGGATGTCGAAGAGTCCACAAGGGCGCGCGAGCACGTAACAATTCGGCACCAAATAGAACACCACGTTCACCGTTTGCGCGAGCAGATCGAAGTAGTGCAGGCGAGCGATATTTCGCCGTCTGTCCGACCACACGAACCCCTTCCTTTTCACGGCGGCCAGTCGCAGATGTAACACCATCAGCGTCGACGCGAGCGTCACCAGCAAAACGATTCCGACTCCCACATTCGCGCAAACCACCACCGGCGCTTGCTCGAACAAACTCAGCGTGGGGGCGAACTTGACCAGCGACAAAATCAGCAGCCCAAAGCAAGCCAGCGCGACGCCAACGTACAGCGCCACGAACAGCGGTTTCACGACGGGGTCAGGCGACACCTCCATGCCCAGGATCACATATTTTTTCTTGCCTTCCTGAGGCTGCCTTTGGCGAGGCGGTCGCGGCGCGAACGGCGCCCCGCCTTCTTCTAGATCGCGCAAGCCTTTGACGATATCATGGGTCAGAGGGATGGTGTTGGAAGCATGATCCCAGTTATCCGGGGTGGGAGGTCGGTCTAACGTTTCCATGCATGCACACTTTAAAGAGGCGTGAAGTTATTCGGAGCGCCGTCCGTGGAAGAACGCCACCACCGCCGACAGGTGACCGGTTTCGTTTAGCATGCTTTCTTGCTAGATATTTGGTGGTGTAGTACTGATGTCTTTTCCGTTTTTCGTTTCGCTGGCTTTGGTGGTTGGCTCCAAACCCCGATTCGAACGGAGGAAGTTCGCTGTAGCATTCCACGCTGAATTCGCAGTTGGTGTTACGGGCAGAAATGTCCCACGTGTGAATTCCAGATGGTTTTGAAAGGGGGGGGGCAAGACTCGTCTGTTACTCCAGCGTGTCGAACCCTACTGAAAAACCTATATTCAACCGAATGGAGGATTGTGTCCTTGCTACCAAGAATTGATCTGTACTGTAAATAACCTCATCCAATTGGGTCTGACACAACAAGTGCAAGTTTTACAACGATCGCAACGATGTGGGAGGAAATGGGAGGTAGGTGTCGAACGAAATCAGTAACATGGGGATTGGGCAAGGTCCACTGATCAGTTTTCAGTAACATGGGGATTGGGCAAGGTCCATTGATCAATTTTCAGCAATCGTTGCAGGGGAAGCAAAACCCACCACAACAGGCCCCAGCAGTACAGCCATAGCGACCTCACTCTTTTCTTTTTTAACAGGTTCCAGATTCCCTCCACCGCCAAATTTGCCACGAAGTCGGGTTTTTTATTGTTTGAGCAGCGGTCTGTTGTTTGGGGGGGCACTCTAGAACAGTCAAGAAAAACATCCAAAAATGAAAAACTTCCAATGCAAGCCGACTGACCATCACAACGATTCACCAACATTCCTCGTCGGTCCCCAAGAGGGTTGAAAAAAAAATAAAAAATTGCAAACAATCGGAAAACCTATCCCCCCCGCCTTTCCCCGGGCAGAATCCAGCCCGGAAAAATAGATGGTCACCAAAGAATTGAGAAGAGCTATCAAGGTTGTTACTCTGCTTTGGGTGTGGGGACTTTTTTGAGGTTTATCGACCCTGAAGAGGCACTTTTAACGAGCTGTGTTAATTTTTCCAATTTTCCGGATTCGACGGTGGCGCCGAGGGTGACCAGGCCATCCTCCCCATAGTCTTCTTTGAATCGTCGAGCTCCGACTTTTTCCAAAAGAGGGTAGATTTGGCCAACCAAATCGAAGGTCATGGACATCTCGATATGGACCTGGTCGAAACAGACATAAGCCACAGAATTTCCGATTTTTTTAAATTGTTATTATGACCCAATCGAAGTGAGGCTTTATAGTACAGATCTGGGTTTGTAGTACAGATCTGTCTACCAGTTTTAGAATATAGGGTGAACACTCGGTTGTCTTTTGTAACCTTCTCGTTTTCCCCAAAACAACAAAATATATATGCACACTGTTGTGGCTGCTACAGATGCTTTTCCAAATAAAGAACAAAACTCCTCACTATTTTTTTCTTTTTTTTTTATTATTATTGTTACTGTTATTTATTTATTTCTTGTGTTTTTGAAATGAGGGAAATGGCTGGTCGATTGTGGCACCAACAAATTCTGAAAATGCTTTGGGAGAGAGAGAGGGAGAAAAAAAAAATACACACACCATCGCAACATGAAAAGAAAAAAAATTAGTGCAAAAAACAGTTATCAAGAAGGAAAAAAAAAGAAAAGGCAGCGATTGTTGATATGTTGAACTTAAGTGAAGAGAGGGTAGCTGACCTTTGGCTTTACGAAAATCCTCTTGGCTTCTTTGAGACATGTTCTAGCGGAGCCGCCGTATGCACGAACTAGACCTCCAGTTCCTAGCTTGGTGCTGCCGAAATACCTGAGGCCATCATCATGTCACCAATTTCAATTATGCAGTCCACTCCAAAAAACACCCTCCCCCCCAAAAAAAACAGAAAAAAAAGCTTCGAAATAAATGTTTTTTTTCTTTTTGAATTGGAATTGTTCTACACAAGGCGAAAAGGCCGAGTGCAGCCCCGTTCACAAAAATGTGTTATAGTCTGACTCAGAAATAAACCATCCGTATCAGTACAAGGTCCATATGAGCATCGAAATATCTCTCTCTATGTACATATGTATGTAGCAAATACTCGATTTCATACAGTGAACAAATGTGAAGAAGAAACCCTCTCTACAGTTTGTGTGTTTTTGAGACAGTCATTCGGGCAGCAGAGGAACCCCCCCAAAAAGCAGCAACAAATAGTAAGGCGATGGTGATGTGTCGGCACCTGGGATTTGAACAAACGGGCGCTTGGGTTACCCAATCGATCGATTTCCATTTCTATAGATTTCTATTAAAAGATATTGGATGAGCTCTATGCAGTCGAAGGGTCAATCAGCGAACCTCGAACAGCGAACGAAGGCCTCTTCTTTCACCTGGTCACCATAACACAGACGTGATCCAGGCCTTCGCTTTCGATTGCATTCAGCATTGGCCGCCCAGCCGTTCCTAGAAAGAAAAAAAAAACACCGGATATGTTCACGATCGACTTTCAGTATCACTCATTTGGATAGGGGGCTTTCAGCCACGCTGCTGAAGAAGAAAAAAAAACCAAAAAAAAACCAGAATTTGTTGGGATGAGACATCACCCCTTGCAAGCATTCAGTAAAAAAAAAAAAAAAAAAGTTGAGGTACACCACAAATGAAGGCCGAGCGATAAATACAATAAACTAATAATAAAATAAATACAGAATATAATGCTACTAATGATACCTAGATAACTCGCATATTTGTATAGTCGACGGGCTATTTGCATGTGGCTTTCACCCTCGATGCAATATATTTGAAAATAATATCTAAGTGAATAAAAAAATAAAAAATAAATTCTTTGGCGAATCGTTTCGAATATCACCTCCAGGCTCCCCATCGTCTGTTGAACGGTAGTTCTGACCTATGCGATAAGCAAAGCAGTTGTGGCTTGCAGAAGGGTCACCCTCAGATTTCACCAACCCCATAGCCTGCACAAATAAAAAAAGCCCCACACCCCCCCAAAAAAAAAACAATATAAAAACAAACTCACAAACACATAATCAAGCAAAAATCTGTGATAAGCACAACACGATTCGCCTGAATTTCAACACCAGAAAGTAGGGAATGACTCATTTCTGTCGCATTGTGACGTCTCATGCCAAAGTCGTCAAACAACAATTTAGCTAACCTCGTTGGGCGTATCCACGGGCCAGGCGAACGCTATGAAGCGACTCTTCTTAACTTCCAGCTCATATTTGTGCGGCCCATCCAGGCTCCAGTACCTGCACGAAAGATTCGCTGTCAAAATTCATTGTGGATCTCAGACAAGCACCCCAAACGTCTTGAAAATGAGGGCACTCCGAAAGCTGAATCATTCTTCCAGCGGAAAGCAACATTTTTAGCGAGCAAGCGTGACTGTCATGGACTTGCCCGTCGTCGCTGGGGCCCGCAGAGGAAACAGCCCGCGCCGCCCCTGTGCAGCTAGGCAGAGCTCCCCTAGATTTGTCGCGATAGATCAACCGACATTGCCGTGGATACCACGGGGGTCGACAAACGCATCGGCTCGTCGCCAGCATCCAGCAAAAGACCCCCTCCAAAAAGCACCAAAAAGCTGGGAGCTGGACAAGGGACGTCACAGTTTTCCAGAAAGTTACAGAAACTCATTACTAACGCATGAGTGAAGGGAACGTTACATGACGTTATGTGACGTCACGCTATTTTTGGCTTTCTTCTTGTCCGATGGAAGGGTGTCAGTGTCAGATATTTTTTTTCGCTGACAAAAAATCACAGAGTAACTTCAATCAGATTTTTCTCCTGTCGCTCGTTCTTACCAGAGTGCCCAAACGTGGTTTCTTTTTTTCGACCGAACGCAAGGGAAAAAAGAAAAAAAACGAAGAAAGAAAATCCCCAAAGCGGTGATAGCGCGGTTGCAACACACCAGGCTCGTGCAATTCACGTCGTTTTCGCTTTTCTGGGTTTTTTTTCTACACATCGTGGACGCTACTGATTTTCCCAAAACGACGGGGAGAGACGCGACAAAAAAAAGCCACAAGGGAAAAAGGAAAACCCACACGTACAGCGGAGGAAATCTAGCATGACGGACGTCAGCGTTGTTGTCAAGCCTGCAGCGGGGGGCGAGAAATTCACGGTGACCGTGAAATCGACGCACACGGTTCTGGAGGTGAAAGCGGAAATCGAGAAAACCTCTTCGGCGGTCGCGGCATCGGAGCAGCGGTTGATTTTCAAGGGCCAGATCCTCAAGGATGAGAGAACCGTGGAAAGTTACGGTGAGCGTCTCCGCGTCGAGCTTGGCGTTTTTGGTGATGTTTTTTTTCTTTTCCTGTTGTCTTCACTTTTTGTAGTGAGATGTGTGGAGGGTCGGAAAAACAATCGATGGGATTTTTCTTAACGCGAACTTTGCACATTTGCTCCGCCCAGGTATCGCGAACGATAGCGTTTTGCATATGGTTCGAAAGCTACCGCAAGGAGGGGCCGCTCCACGGTGAGAAAGAGAAAAAAATAATAAAATTGAAACATATGTAGTTTTTAAGCGGACTCTCGAAGAAGGGTTCATTTCTTTTTGAAGGGGAAAGTGTCCATGGGTCCTTCGCTGCAACTGTTTTTTTTTGTTTGTTTTTTCAACGTCGAGCCTTTTTCGATTTCCCTCCGTGAAACAGGAATCAAGTGACATTTTGTTATCTTTTCTGGAAATGGATACCGATAGCTTTTTTTTGGGTTGTGCGCAGACCGGCGACGCAGCCCGCTGCTGCCGCTTCGCCCGCGGCGCCACAATCTTTCGCAAGTCTCTTCGGACCGGTGAATTTCTGGGGAGGGAGAAAAAATTTACACCAAAAGGGTTTCTACAAAAAAAAAAAAACCCAGAAAATACCAAAAGGGTATCCTAAAGAAAAAGAAAAAGACTCAGAAAAGTTCTCTGTGGTTGAGCTGGCTTTTTCTAAGAATACCAAACTAGCCCCGAATACAATTCAAATTTATTTTAAATTTCGAATGAGGCATCGCCCTCCCTCCTTTTGAAAATATTTCTGAGGACTAACTGAGGAATTTCTCACTCAGTCATTTCCTCACTCTTTCAAATTTTTTCTTTTAATATACATTTTTTTGTATTTTTTGGCATGCATGTGTATTTTATTATTTATTATTTTGTGTGTGTGTGTGTTTTCTCCTTCTGCTAGAACGCAGCAGCTGGCGGTCCGGCTGGGGGTGAACGGAATCTGAGTGAGATGTTCAATAACCCAATGGTGCAATCTCTCATGAACAACCCTCAATTCATGCAGACCCTCATCAACAGCAACCCTGCAGTCCGTGAGGTGCGCTGCTTAGCTTTTGATTGCCAGTTTTGCCATTATAGCATTTATATAGTTTTCTTATATATGAGGAGAGCAAAACTATGTTATGAATTTTTTCTATATTTTTTTTGGGGGGATTTTCTTTACTGGTCTCCCCCCCCAAAAAAAAATATAGAAAAAATTCATTAGTGTCTTCCATTCTCACTCAGCAATCTGTTTTTGTTTTATTTTTTCATTCAATTTTTTTTTTTTTAATTTCTGGTTTTTGTTCCACCATTTTTTTCCCCTCCCACATCTAAAAAGAAAAAAACAGAGTAGTGCCTGTGTACGTGATTCACTCCAGACTGTAATCTAAGACAAAGAAAAATGCCGATCAATCAACAGATGCATCCCCAGCTTTCCATATTTTTTTTCTCTGGATTCAATTCTGATGTGGTGCTAGATATCCACACATCGTTTTCTGCACCTTGATTAATATTTCTCATTTTTCGAATTTTTTTAATATATTGGATACAGATTATGGACAGAAATCCTGAGTTGGCCCACGCTTTGAACAATCCGGAAGTGTTGCGAGAATACATGCAGTTGGCCTCAAACCCGAATTTGATGCAAGAACACATTCGAAACGCAGACAGAGCCATGAGCAATTTGGAGTCCATACCCGGAGGATTCAATGCGCTGAGACAAATTTATGAAAACGTTCAGGTTGGTTTTTTACAAACCCCCCTTCTCCCTCTTCCCTCTTTGAAACCCCCCCCA
Source organism: Bryopsis sp. KO-2023 (assembly GCA_030272585.1). Lineage (NCBI taxonomy): Eukaryota > Viridiplantae > Chlorophyta > Ulvophyceae > Bryopsidales > Bryopsidaceae > Bryopsis > Bryopsis sp. KO-2023. The sequence goes on along the minus strand of BSYQ01000012.1, from coordinate 2,257,373 downwards.
AAAAAGAAATAGAAAAAGAAATCTCTGTTTTTCATGAAACCACGTTGTTTTGTGCTTTGTCTTTGCTACCTTTTTTGAAGCCATATCTTTTTCGTTCAGAACTCTTTTTTTTTTCTGCACAAAAGTTGCTCTTATGAATTTTGCTAAATAGGTTTTTTCTTGTTTCTTGAGTAGAAATATGTAATTTTCTTTTTTTTAAAGAAAGAACGTTAAATTGTATTTTCCTTTCCAATTGGCAGTGCTTGTTGCAACAAACAAACCTCATGTCGATACTTGAAAACTCGTGGCATTGGATGAAAAAGTGTTTACAATTTTTTTTTCTTCATAACTTCCATTTTTTTTACCAAGAAGAACCATCATAGTGTTGCCATACCTCAATTTCTACTATATACATATATTTGTATTTATTTGTATTTATTTTTAACTTTTTTCTGTTTGAAGGAGCCTCTAATGAATGCTACCACGGGGCCCAATGCCCAAGCCAACCCTTTTTCTGCTCTTTTCAACCCTCCACCAACAACTACAACGGATTCCAGCAACGCAGCATCTCAACAAAACACCCAAAGCACCAACGCAGCCGGAGCCCCCAACACCGCCCCTCTGCCCAACCCTTGGGCACCACCTTCTAACACTCCAGCAGCAGACCCTGCTACAGGTATTGACCGAAGTGAATTAAGTATTCCTTTTTTTTACTCAATATGCACTTTGTCATTTTATGAGTATTTAGTGTTTTTTCAGTGTTTCCGTTTTTATATGTACTTTATTTTGTTTTCAGTGTTTCTGTTTTGTTTTTTTTTAATAATCTCGGTCGTATGGAATTGGTTGGCTTTCTCCACTGAAAAAGATTGATTTTTTCTTTAAATTCGTTGAAAAGAAAGATGAAAGAAAATGATGCTTTTGTGTATTAGCAGTCGTTTAGGATAAATTGGGAAATCTTTCACCTAGTATAACCTGCTTAGATGTGCTTCCATGCAAAGAATACAGCAAAATATGTTCCGTACCAAAACAAAATCTCTCTTTTTTTTTCTTAAAAAAAAAAGGGTACAAGAAGTGGTAAAGCAGGTGGTTCACTGAGTTTCTTGTTCCATTTTTTTTTTCCAGGCACTGCAGCCGGTACAGCTGCCGGTACCGACAGCGCCCCCATCCCTGGGTTTCCAGCAGTGCCTGCTGGAATGCCTGGAAATATGGCTGAAGCCATGCAGAATCCTGCTTTCCAACAGGTAGGGTTCATTTTGTACAAATGATACACATGTTTTCTACCACCAACGAAAACAAAGGAACCCGTAAAAAAAAAAATAAAAAAATAAAATAAATATTTGAAAGTCTGTAGAAATAGAAAATGGGTCTGTTCTGCCTTCACAACTTTTTTTTTCCTCTCTTACTGTTCAATTATATAATATTTTATATCTTATTTTGAGGCTGAAAGTCTCATGTACCCATCCACCATGAAGGGAAGTGAATTATATGTCCCGATATTGGAATTACTGGAAGAAAGAATGAGAAAGAGTGATTTTTGTGGTAGTCCCAGCATTTATTTTTTTTTAATATTTTTTTGCATTGTTTCGATAATTTTTCTTGTTTTTTTTGTAATTTTGTTTTCATTTTTTATAGAATCTTGCATTTTTCTTTACACAACGTTTTTACTTTTTTTTATTTCGGCAGATGATGCAATCCATGATGTCATCGCCTGGGATGATGGAGAGCATCGTGAATTCCGTTCCAGAAATGAGGCAGGCCCTGGACTCGAATCCGCAGCTGAGGGAAGCCCTATCCAATCCAGAAACCATGCGCTCCATGTTCGATCCCAGAAACATGCAGGCATTGATGCAGATCCAGCAAGCCATGCAACAGTTGCAGGTGACCTCAGCAAAAAAATAATAAAAAATAAAATAAAATAAAATAAAATAAAATAAAATAAAATAAAATAAAAATTCCTGGTGTCCGGAAAGGCTCCTTTCAGCGGTTTAGACGGCTTTCCTTCTCGACATGCAACTGAAGATTCAATATCCAGTTGCAGGCCTCGACGTGTTTTTTTTTTCACTCTCAACATGGTTATATCTTACCATGCTGTTTTTTATACCTTGGCGTTTTTGATTTCAGTTGGTGTTTGGATTTGTGTTTTTTTTTCTTTTCTTGTGCAGGGATCTGGTTTGGGTGGAGTGTTTGGAGTGCCAGGGGGTGGAGCGGCTGGAGGGGATGGCACTGGGGGTGCTGCTCCGAATTCTGGAAACAATCCCGGAGCGGGTTTGGCTGCTCTGTTGGGGGGAATGGGTGGAGGCATGGGCGGAGGTATGGGTGGAGGTATGGGCGGAGGCTTTGGAGGCGTTCCCCCGGTGTCTGACCCTGAAACGACATATGCTTCTCAGTTGCAACAGCTCCAGGTGTGGCGATGGTGGCAGAGGGGTTTGGTTGATTGGAGCATTTTTTTTTCAAATTGTATATATATAATTTCTTCCCCACGGGGGAAAAAAAGGAAAGAGATGAATTGATAACAACCAACACATTTTTTTAATGGCTGGGTGGCGTTTTTTTTTTTTTTATAGGGAGAATATGTTTAGAGTTCACTGTCTTACCCCAGAAAGAAAAAAAAAGAAGATTCTTTGTTGTTGTTTTTAATTTGGGCGAAGAATCTTTTGTTGCTTTTGTCGTTTCATATATATTGTTCACTTGACAATACGAGAAGTAGAATTTCTAATTTTTTTTCTATTTTTTACTGTGAAATGCATGCAGTTGCTGGTGTCTTTCACTGATTCCTGTCGGTATGTTTTTATTTTTTATTTTTTTTTCCCCTTTTTATAGGATATGGGATTTGTCGATCGTCAAGCCAACGTTCAAGCATTGCAGGCCACTGGAGGAAACGTGAATGCAGCCGTCGAAAGGTTGCTTTCTGCTGGGGGCGGATTTGCCGGTTTATAACGAGAGATAACAAAAAAAGAAAAAAAAATGGAAAAAAACGTCTTACGCTCGGTTGGTTGAGGATCATGTTATTGTTTTTGTTTTTCCTTTTTTTTATTAAGGAAAAGGGAAAAATGGAATTGGAATCTTTGAAAATTTGAGGGGTTGGAAAAAAAAAGAAAAAGGGAGACAAAACAACAAGAAAAAATATAATGATGGTGAAACCTTGCCATAGATCATGAAACGTTTTCATTTCGAGCGATTGGGGTTGTGTTTTTTTTTTTAAATCTCTACCTCTTTATGTTTTTTTTAATTTGCTTCCCCTGTCGCTTTTTCTCGGATTTGGGATGTGATTATTGAACGATTTCAGAAAAATTGGCCATCCCCTCTCTTTATTCGAAGGAAAAAAAGGAGATTCGATCTAATGGACTCGAGTATTTCGGCTTCTGTTTCTTTCTTTCTTTCTTTCTTTCTTTTTTTTTTGCCTTTTTTGAAGATGGAGGTGGAGAGGTTCGAAAAAAGCATCAATCATGATATATACAATTGTTTTTATTTGTCGTGTTGCCATGAGTGTGAGAAAAAAGAATGAGAAAAAAAAGGGGGTGGGGGGCGGGGTTGTGGGGGAAAGAAGAAAACAAAAAGAAATTATAAACCGGATTTCGGTTTGGATTTCGGACGATCTGGTGTAAGCTAGATGTTTTATTTGGACTGATATTATTCTGTTCATTTATGAGAAAACAGAGTGAGAAAGAAAAGAGTGAGAAAAGGTGTGAGGGGAGGAAAGGCACAAGGAAGAGCATCGCTTGTTAAAATGAGTGTCTTTCTGCCATCAATTGTGGAGTCAAACCTTGTGAGATGGTTTTTGTGAAATGCACACACACACATACATATATGATATGTGGGGTCAATGCTGTCAATGTTGTTAATCCAGAAAAGAGTGACGTTTGGGAAAATAGATGAAGCAAATGTAATGATTGGGTTTGGGGTTCTTCAATTGGATGGACTGGAGCACGTCTGCCAGAGAAGATGGTTGCAGTTTTATTTTTGTTTTGTTTTTTTCTCTTTTTTATTTTAAAGGGGGGAATGCGGGGGTTGATGAAAAAAGAGGCAAAGGAATAGGCCAGACTCTCCTGATGGTTTTTCAACTGAATTGGTTGAGATGTGTCGGTTCATCATTACAGGTTTAAAAAAGAAAAGAACTTGCCTGGGGTCAATTTGTGCTCGATGATAGTTTTGAAGGGACCAACTGTAGGTCAGTCTTTTTTGCCAAAAGAAGAAGAAAAAAAATCCTCCGAAAAGGGTGGAAATGGAATGGCTACTTTTCCTCGAATTGAGCAGGAACTGTTCCCTCTGACATTGAAAAGCATTTTATGAGTACTGGTAGATGGATAGTATCACTCCAACCAGCCATTGTAAACCAGGCCTGAAGGTCAACTACAGCTTTCGATCAAGGCTTATTTTTATCTCCCTCGTCAAACTTGAACGACGGTCACACCTATTCTTGGGGTGATCCACACCGACCAGCTTCAGGGTCATGTTAAGAGGTGCTCGTTCTTTGATACGGCCCTGACATCTCTTTCTCTGACACCCTCCATGTCCTAGTCAGTATTTTTCGGGTGGACTGTTGGTTGTGAGTTACATGGTTTTTATCAGTTGTTTTCTTCGATGTGGCCCCACTCCTGCCAAACTGTGGGTTTTACCAAATTGCAAAAAACAAGAAACGTTTTGGCCCATTTTCCCCCAAAAAAATTGCCAGTTTGAATCACGTGTGGTGATTGTAAAGAAACTTGGAGACAGGGATTTTTTTTCTCGATATTCTTATCGGACACCGACCGAATGAAAGGGATCGGTCGTGGCGTGCACGATTATGACAAAAAGTGGTATTTAGGACACAAAAAAAAACACTGCTTGGAGAGAGGGCTCCAACCTCTCTTTCTTTGGTTTGGATTATCCTACACCCCAAGCGAGCAATCAACAAAAAATAGTTCAAATACTGGTGCTCAGGTTATATAGTTTCGATTTCGTCGGGAGTGTGGCAACGCGGCGATACGCGGTGCTCGATGGGCTGTTTCTGGGATTTTTTGCGTCGGTTGATACTTACATCGATCTTCTATCGTTGAAGCAACTCGTCGAGTTTGAGAGGCGTCCAAACAGCTAGCGTGGTGTTTATGAGCGTGTGTGCCCGCAACTTTTGCGGGTTTTGAAAGCGGTCGAAAGAAATCTTGGATGAACGATGGCAGAGGTCGACGGTGGGGAGACCCAACAAGCACACGGAACCGTTTGCAAAATAATTTATTGAGTGCGAAAAAGCCAACCCTTCTTTTGAAGCGACGGTGGAGGTGGCTTCCTTCAACTGCTACGTTTTCTTCCACACCCAGAGATCGAAAACCTTTACAGAAATGTAACCCTCGTTTAACCCTTCAAACAAATAGTGCCAATTTCTGCCAAATTGTGCATCCCAAGCACCACAAAAGTAAATCAAAATGTCCCTATTAGCTCTATATAAAAACTCCCAAATCCCACCAAAAAATAATCTCCAAAAAGGGGGGGAAGAACACAGTTCCGGGATGGGTGAAAAACCGAGTAAAGAAAGACCAACTGAGTGAGCTTAAGAACCCAAACTACTGAGATCCAAAACTCCAAAAAGGTACCCCTACAGACCACCTCAGCAATTAGTCCTTTCAATCGTCCCACCCTAAAACTCCGCAAAAGGAACCGCGCTTCCTGCGGAACCGTAAATTTCCTTCAACTGCTACGTTTTCTTCCACACCCAGAGATCGAAAACCTTTACAGAAATGTAACCCTCGTTTAACCCTTCAAACAAATAGTGCCAAAAAACAAAGCACCTAAAAATAGAACGTTCGTTCATTAAACTGGCGAAAACACCGCCCCCAACTCACGCCGAAGCTGTTCCGCGGGAAGCACCATCCATCCAAAAACACGAAAATCCCAGGGGGAAGGCTGGCGCTGCCGATTGATATACTGAAAAATCGCCTGAGAAGAAGGCGACCAACCTCCCCAATCACAGAGCTTCGGTAACGGCACCAGCAAATTAAACGCGCTGGAAACCCCAGTGCGACGAACTGCGTGATGAGTGTGGTCGGAACCATGATCCTTCATCACACCTTTGAACCAGCGCGCCACACTCCCCGCGGTTGGAACACTCGGATCGCCAGGTAAAAACCAAAAATGGTCCGTACCATTATCATGACCTTCCCAATCGCGCACCCGAAATTTCTCATAGCGCTCCAACACCGCGACCACTTCGACAAATCCACGGCAATCAAATTTTCGAACCCTCAAATTGGCCGAGGTGTGGCCCTTCGCCTTAAAACGTCGTTCTGTAAAAGATACTGACGAGGCATCCCACTGATAGTCGCCGACCCGAGTATCAAAACTTGAATCGGCGCGCGAAAAGAATAAGACATCCAAAATACAAATCAAATAGGGGCGGATGCTCTCTGCATCGTTCCCAACCAAACCCTTCTTGGCCCACGACCATAACCAGTCCATGGGAAAGTCTCTGGGCTGCGGCTCTTTGGCTTCTGAAGGCACCGTAATAAGCCAAGCTTGTTTTAATCGAGCAGTCAAGGAGTCATGCGCGGAGAACGCGGAACCAAGCCAACGATGGACAGTACTGATGGCCGAGAGATAATTGCTCATCGACCTCGGCGCCACTCTCCCTTCATTCCGTAGAAAAAGTATATAGGCGTAAATCCGAACAGGGCGAGCCGGCACACTACACCAACCTCTCGACCGAGCGAATCCCAGCCATTTTCGAAACCGCATCCAAATGGATCTCCGGCCTCCCGGACTGTTCGATAATGCTAACTCGCCAAACAGTTCCTTCCTTTCGACATCCGACAATTCTCCAAACTGAGGTAGCGCCTCGTTGGTCCAATCGACGCATCCGTCCAATTCACTCCACAAACCTTGGAGCCAAACCTCGTCTTGCGAATCACGCCCACTACCATGTTCCAACGGCCCTGGGAAAATGGTTCGTACTCCCTGCCCAATGGTGGGAGCAACGGATTGGCCCACGCCGGAATCACTGCATACTCCTGAAAACACTCGAACATCGGACGAAACCAAGGGGCTGACGGCCACATGGGCATCAACACCGTCGCAGTCACTTGAGGTAACGAGCGCAACAGGTCCCCTAACTGTGAAAGGAGACGAATCGGTGGATGGCACCATGCATGTCCCTGGGACCAATCCAGAGCACTGAACGCCTCGCTCTCCGCCATCGGATCGCCCCATTCCGCGTTGTAACGGAACACCACTCTGCTCCACTGCGACGCAAACCTGTCGAGATCGAACGGTCCCCACCATCGGTTGAACTGATCCAACCACTTCCGATTGATTAAGTAATCCTCCTCCGACTTCGTTCTCGATAACCTGTCTGCCCACACATTCTCCTTGGAAGGAATCCACTCCGGTTGCAACGCAATCTTCCGAGACTCCAACACGCGATACAATAACCTCAAGGGTCCCATGAGCCTTTGACTCTTCGTCGTCATATTCAACAGAATCGATAGCACCACTTGCGAGTCGGTCAACAGGCGCACTGTTCGGTTCTCCAAAGACTTGTGAAACACGCGAATCGCCGCCTCCACTGCCCTCAATTCGAGCATATTTATGTGTTCGCTTTTCTCGTTGCTTGACCAAATACCCCGCGCCAGGACAGGAACGCTTTCCTTGGCCAACGGATCCACCAGGTGGGATCCCCAGCCACTCATCGACGCATCGGTATAAAGACTGATCGTCGCTGGTACCTTCCAATACGTTGTTGCAGTGTGACGTTCGTTCATCACGTTCCACACTGCCAGATCCTCCTTCGTTTCCGACGATAACTCGATCAAGGACGCCCAGGTCTCCCCCATGGACATGTCCCAAAACAGGCTCCGAAGGTGGTATCGCGCCAGCGGAATGGCTAAACTCAAACTCTGACACCACCCCGCAAATCTCGCCAACCGCCTTTTGGGGACCTTCGTCATCTCCTTGAGCAACCCTGCCTCCTTGTGAATTCGCGCAATCTTCTCTGGCGGCGCAATCACCAGGCCCTGCGCCGTATCGATTAGCATGCCCAAATGCCGAAATTGCTGCACCGCCTTCCATTGGCATTTTTTCTCCTTCCAGCGCAACTGTAAATCCATCAGTAGGCCTCGAATCAACTCCCCCAACTCGTTCGCTGCCCGCTCGCTGCTCATTGCTCCCGCAAAGTCGTCCAAATAGGGAGATATCGTTGGCGCTGGGTTGCTCATCCAATACCTCCTCAATCCTGGGGAGGTCGGACATCTCCACCTCGACATCCTTGGCGCTCTGAGAAAGGAAACCACTGCCCTCATCACCTTCGTGAAAATTGCTGGGGCATTCACGAACCCGAACATCAGAGCTGGGAACTCGTAAGTCACTCCCTCGATGGTCGCACAAAAGAAGCGGACCTCCGACTCCCGAAACCTGATGTTGAAGTAAGCGTCCTCCAAATCCCAGGCCACGATCCAATCCTGCGGTTGCAGACGAGGGAGAAAAGAACGGAGGGTCTCGTATTTTACCGATAGTTTGCGGCAAAAGGAGTTCACAAACCGAAGATCGACGCACAACCTGTGGCCGACCACGACGTCGTCTACCTTCTTTTCGACCAAGAAAGCGCGGGACACGTAATCCTTGCAACGCGCTTCCCTCATCGCCCCGCACCGTAAATACCGCTCCTTCAACTCGTTCCAAGCGCCTTTCAAGGCTACTGGAATACGCGAGTTGCCATGATGGAACTTCGGCGGCTCGGACGAAATCCAATTGGGAACCACTCCCTGATTGAGCCACGATAGTACCGTCGGATTGGCTCCTATCTCGCGCCACGCCTTGAGAGCTCCCCGAATCCGGTTGAACTGAAAATTCCGAGAGTGCACTTTCCGAATGGGTGTCCCCTGCACCATCATCTCCTAGCTTATCCTCCTGCACGCGCAACTTTCTCAATTCCTGAGCAATCTCCAGCGCTGCCTTAGAAGCCTTGGTTCTGCCCATGAGCTCCACCTCTATTACCCAAAGGCAGAAGGTTGGGGTTCGCTCGACCTCTGCCTCGCTGCGAAAACTGACGACCACCAAAACGACCGCCAGAAAAACCTCCTGAGGAATCTCCTCTGAACCCGCCGCTCCGCGACGAGCCCTCTGCTTGTCTTTTAAAAACTGCCTTCTGCTGTTGGTCCCTCAGGGACTTCAACGTAGCCTGCGCAGTGTCTCCGACAAAACGCCCTGACGACGCTGCTAATTTAACCGACGTGGACACCGCCCGAAAAGCCTCCGACAAAGGCGTGTTCACGTGTGCTGCGTGCAAACGGTGTACTTCCAACGTATTGGCTGCCAACTCCAAAATTGGCGCAAACGAAGATACAAAAGGCTCCAAAGCCTTCTTTACTGCAGTCCCTTGATCCGAGTGCGCCGCAAATTGAGCAAACAGGACAAACCAATCAAAAGCAAACGCCACTACAGGCGCCCACGAACTAAACTCAGCAAAGAACCCAGAACGCACACCAAGAGCAGCACCCACGCGAGCACCCGCTGCTGTGTCCAACACGTCGAAATAATGGCCAAAAATGGCCGCTGCTGGTACCTCTACTGGATTTAGCGCCGCCCGTGGCGGGTCACTGCCTGGAGCAAGACACAGCTCCTCCAAACTTTCAGCGATCTCCGCCGACCCAGCAAATTTCTTCAAAATCCCGTCCAAACGAGATTGCGGGGAACTCTGCTCTCCTGACGCTCTCAACAAATCCAGCTGTGCTTGTAACGCAGCAATCTTTTCCTCGACAGTCGGCATCAAAAAAAGGACTAACAATACAGGGACAAGCCCCACGCTGGCTGAGCCAGGAATGGTTCGAAACGGTGCACTTCAGGTGCCCGTGAGGGTAAAGATAAAGCAGAAAAACCGAGTAAAGAAAGACCAACTGAGTGAGCTTAAGAACCCAAACTACTGAGATCCAAAACTCCAAAAAGGTACCCCTACAGACCACCTCAGCAATTAGTCCTTTCAATCGTCTACTGGTAGATGGATAGTATCACTCCAACCAGCCATTGTAAACCAGGCCTGAAGGTCAACTACAGCTTTCGATCAAGGCTTATTTTTATCTCCCTCGTCAAACTTGAACGACGGTCACACCTATTCTTGGGGTGATCCACACCGACCAGCTTCAGGGTCATGTTAAGAGGTGCTCGTTCTTTGATACGGCCCTGACATCTCTTTCTCTGACACCCTCCATGTCCTAGTCAGTATTTTTCGGGTGGACTGTTGGTTGTGAGTTACATGGTTTTTATCAGTTGTTTTCTTCGATGTGGCCCCACTCCTGCCAAACTGTGGGTTTTACCAAATTGCAAAAAACAAGAAACGTTTTGGCCCATTTTCCCCCAAAAAAATTGCCAGTTTGAATCACGTGTGGTGATTGTAAAGAAACTTGGAGACAGGGATTTTTTTTCTCGATATTCTTATCGGACACCGACCGAATGAAAGGGATCGGTCGTGGCGTGCACGATTATGACAAAAAGTGGTATTTAGGACACAAAAAAAAACACTGCTTGGAGAGAGGGCTCCAACCTCTCTTTCTTTGGTTTGGATTATCCTACACCCCAAGCGAGCAATCAACAAAAAATAGTTCAAATACTGGTGCTCAGGTTATATAGTTTCGATTTCGTCGGGAGTGTGGCAACGCGGCGATACGCGGTGCTCGATGGGCTGTTTCTGGGATTTTTTGCGTCGGTTGATACTTACATCGATCTTCTATCGTTGAAGCAACTCGTCGAGTTTGAGAGGCGTCCAAACAGCTAGCGTGGTGTTTATGAGCGTGTGTGCCCGCAACTTTTGCGGGTTTTGAAAGCGGTCGAAAGAAATCTTGGATGAACGATGGCAGAGGTCGACGGTGGGGAGACCCAACAAGCACACGGAACCGTTTGCAAAATAATTTATTGAGTGCGAAAAAGCCAACCCTTCTTTTGAAGCGACGGTGGAGGTGGCATCTCTCAGCAGTCGGGGTTTTTTAACAAAACCGACCGAGTTTCCACTCCCACTGAAACAGCGGACGGCTTTAACACCCACGGAAATGAATCAACTGTGGATTTGTTGGATTAGTGATCATCCACTCATCTTCATGAATAAAGTGATTCATCAATGCAAGAGGATCACATTTCCACTTATTTCTTATATTTCATAAATAATTAAGAAATATATAACATAGTATTTTATGTTTATCGCTTATTTAATATACTTATATTAAAGTCAACTATATCATAAAAGGTATAAATTAAAAGAGATTATGAGTTTAAAAAAAAAAAAAAAGAAGGCAATTAGAGGATTCGAACCTCTTAATTCGTTCCGTCAACGGATTGCCTTTTTGTTTAACGAGAGAAACCCGAAGGAAAAAACTCTCGGAACTATCCACCCAACCGGGTGAAGGCAACCCAAACCCTTGACGACAACGCGCCGAAGGCCGAATCCCGAAAGCCCAAGAGAGCTCGGGTGGGTGCCGAACACCGGGATCGGCCGAGAAGGGGTCCTCAAGCCGTGAATTCGACACCTCCCCCTAGCATAGGTGGGCGCTAATCCGGTGCACTAGGCTCCCGGACGTCGAATCACGACTTTGGGGTGAACCTTGTCGTTTGAAAGATATTTTCTAGGATTAACTTGGATCTTACGTGAAATAAAACGTTTTTCGTCCTTAAATTTTGTGCAACGCTTGGAACTTCTCTCAATTCAATGTCACATCAACATCAACCAAACTTGCATCGCTGAACCGAAAATGTCGAACGATTTGGCGCCGTTGCCGATATTGTGTCGTGGAGGGTGCGCGCGAGCTCCATTGTTGTTTTGTTCGAACCGTCCATCTCTCCTTGGCTTTTCAAATCAGTCGCCCACCCTTGTCCTTTTGAGCTCTCGACGAGACGCCAGTCGAATGTGTGCCGAATCGGCACTGCCGATCCAGCGCGGACGCTTTCATCAGACCACCCATTGCGTGGCATGCAACACGGTTGGAGCCGTGGACACGCCCTTTCGAACCAACCGATGCGCAAAAGAAGAGCAGTTTCATCAATGAAATCGCAATATTGTGCGAGTCCTGTGAACGGAATGGTCGAGCTTGTCAAGGTTTTGGGTTGCTGGCGGTGGCAATGTCGCTGATCGAATTATCGAGTATCAGTGCCCTCCCAAGAGGGGCCTCACGATGTGCACCTCGCAAAGTATAAAATGCGTGAGGAGATCTGGGACTGCCTGGATTTGAAATGAAGTGGATTCCAGGCTGGAAATGCAGCCGCTATGTTCTCACTTCTCACCCCAGCATTTGTTCAAAAAAATATTTTGTTCATTCTCCAAACTCAAAACGAAACCCTCTGCGGTACAATAATTTTGGGCACTGGCCTTTTTCCTATGTCTTGGAGATAATTTCAGAAACAATTACTAAGTCCATCTTTAAAGATGGACTTAAAATTGACATCATGCAAAATTTTGCATGATGTCCAATTGATCAAATCGACCTGCTACCCCGTTCCTGTTCGAACAGGAATTCCTTGTCGTTCAACGCTGAATTCTCTAAACGCTGATCGAATGCCACCCTTCTCCGACGAAAGAATGACTACTACTACTACTACTACTACTACTACTACTACTACTCCAATCTCTTAGAAAACGATTCCATAGTAGACCAAGCCGCTGGTGGAGGCGGAAGGGTTCGAGGTGAAACCAGTTTCCAGAGTGGACTGATGGTCGACGCTCGTTCAGCGCCACTCGTCTTCAAGACAGTGCTAAGTTAGCACTGTCCATCCTCCTTTCCCAATCCTCTCTCCTGCTTGGGGTGCTCCTGACCAATTTTCTAGGCCGTTACAAAAAGCCTCTGAATCGAGCGTTTTTGGGAAGCAAAAGAGGGCGGCGGGTCATTCCAAAAACGTTGAAAACGACATCCCCCAAAGACGTTGCGCGAATTCATTGAAGGCGTTTGCCTTTGAACAGTTGAACCTCGCCTCCTCTCCAGGTCACTTCATATGATGGACGTCGCTTTCGTGGTCTGCACTAAACATAACATAACATAATTACACGCACTAAAGCACTAAGGCGTTAGCCTGTGGGGGTACTTTTTATTGTGGGTACCGACCGAGTGTTGTAGCCTTCTGCGAAAGAATCCTGTTTTCCGCCTTGCCATGGATCAAACTGCTTCGACGGTTGGTTTCTCAATTAAACTTTCAAGGAAAAGCTGTCAGGTTTTTTAGCAAAGCACCCTGATCCCCATATGTTATACACCACCCCAGGACTCTTTATTCTTTGACCAGAATATTATGGAGCATTTGTTTTCGTTTTTGTTTCCAGCCCTGGTGCAATGCCAACACAGTGGGTCGCCCTTTGATCCGGTTTTTGAAAGAAAAAAGAAACGATGGGGAAAACTTCGGGGAATGGATTTCGACGCTGCGGGCCCTGAACAAGAGCTGGTACCTGGAGGTGACCGGTCACATTCAAAAAGTGAGTGTGACTGGGGACCAGCAGCTGGAGCAGCTTCCCAAGAGCCTCAAGGGATCGCTGGCCCATGTGGAAAATTTAGCAGTGAATGAAATTGGGGTTGCGCAAGAGAGATCAGGTACACCCTCCGCAAAAAACAATTAAAAAAAACATGAACCAAAAAATCTTTCAGTGAGAAGGAAGGAATGTCCCTCCAAAAATGGAACGATTTTTGGTTTGTATATTTATTTTTTCCAAGTTGGAATGCCTCGATGATCTCAAAAAAGAGAAAAGAAGGGAAACCCAGCTGAATAAAAAACAGTCAAACAAAATCTTCCATTTTTTTTTTGGGGGGGGGGAGGGTCAGAAAAAAGAAAAAAGAAAAAAAAGATTGGAGAAGAATGAAACAAAGCAGTGCCTTGATACGTGCAACTTCATTTTTGAATGGATGTTTTTTCTGTTTCTTGTTTTTCGGCATTAGGATCATTAAGTTTGGGGTCCTCCTTGTTGGTTTGCGATGTGTTGAATTCTGGGGTCAATATTCAGACGCTGAGCCTTGCTAAAGTAACAGAGACTGAATTTGGCAAACTGATTCCAATGACTTCTGTAAAAAAATTGAGCATCAACCAAACGTCCCTGGCCATTGTGGAGAAATGCCCCAATCTGGAAAATTTGATCATAGTTGATTGCAGGTGAGTTTGATTTTCAAAAGTGAACTATGGGTGGGTTCTGTAATTCTGTGAACAAATGCTCAATATAGTTACAGTTTTTTTTAATAAATCCAATTCATGATTTTTGTGATGGTGATCTCCATCATTGCTCTGCTTTCTTACATCTTTTGAAAAAAGTCAAATCGACTTTTCAGGAGTGTTTGATTTTTGATATATATTTTTTTTCAATGTTTCTGCCAGCCTGGTGAACACCGACTTCAACTGCAATCCTCGACTTCGCAGCTTGTCTATTGACTCACCGGACGCATTAAAAATTGATACAAGTGGCACTGGTTTTTCCTGGTCTGAAACGGGTGGCTTACAATACATCCCATCCAACGTTTTCGTGAGGGAGATATTGAAGCGTTATTTTTTGAACGGTTTGCCCTCATCGCTGCGGGAATTGGAGGTGTGGGGTCCACTCTCGTGGGTCGATAATCGACTGCTCATAACAACCACGTCTCTGTATTCTTTGGAAAAGCTGGCGTTAGGGAATGATGTGGGGAGGGTGGGTTATGGTTGTCTTTGTGGGGGCATGAGGTGACGGGCGGGGGAATTGTGAGGCTCACAGAAATACCCATGCTCAGCCGGCTGGCGCTGAATGTGGAAAGCATTCATCCGGAGGCTTTCCAACAGTTATGCTGGGTGGGGGACAGTGTCCAGCAAATCATCATTTGTTGTCGAAAAGAGGACTTTAAAACCGATTCAGTGGTGCTGGAGGCCAAGCGGCTGTTGGAGGAACGGGGGGTGGAGGTGAAGTTGGTTTAGATTTCTGCCACCCCTACCCTGTGCTTTGGGTTTTTTGGTTTCGACCCAGCCCGCCTTTCTTCCTGTGATGGTCCTTCTTTCCAAATGAGGGAAGTTTGAGAAGGAGATATTGAGCGATGGTGATGCATACATATTCGTGTTAAAGAGGTCGTTTTTTTGCTCAACATTTTTTCTAAGATCTGTTTTTTTTTGTGTGTAGTGAGGGGCAAATTTTGGACCCAATCTTGTAATATAGTTTTGGAAAGTGATGCTATTGGAAGCAATGACACAAAACTCGTTCGAAATGAATTCAATTTTCGTTCTTGCTTGAATTCATCCGTTTGCTAAAATCCCAGACCAGCAAAAACCATTATCGCATGTTTGGAGCTTCGTCGGGGGGTGACTCTGAAAAATAATGCCCTTGTGTTCTTTTTCTTTTTTCGAATTCAGTTTTGTGAAGGTTTTTTTTCAAGCAGTATAATTCAAGGGCGAAGCTATGGTCGAAAACACCAACTTCGGAAAAGATTAAAGAAGGTGGCATAAATGATGTTGATGCAAAGTCCAATACATATTCAACTTGATTCTTGCATGACTGTTTTCGTTTTTTTCGGTCAGGATCTTCTTTACCATGAATGGAGTGATATTTTGAAGTGCCTTCCTGAAGCACTTGAAAGTTGAAAAGTATATACTTTGGGGCCTTCAACAGAGAGGAAATGAAAAACTCTAGTACTGGAGTTCTTCATTTCCTGTCTGTTCAAGGCTATATTGTGGACTGGCTCCTCAATATCCTAACATCGAAAGCATTAGAAATTTCCAGCAATTTTTTTTCTGGCTCCTTGTGTCACAGAGAAATCTCAGCTCAGTGAGCGATGTTTTTGCGTTTGAGTGCTCGGTGATTTGCAGAAAAATATAGTTGGGACATCCACACACCCTTACCCCCAGGTCTAGTGACACTATGGGAAGTCGCGTTCTGTGCGGGGTGTTTTTTAAACCCCGCACAGACGACTGAAACCCGTGCACAAAAAAAACAAAACCCCGCACAGCTCTGTTCCCCGGTTTGGCCGGTTTATGCCCGGGTCCCCATTTTGACCCCGCACAGACCAGAACCCCGCACACAGGACCTGACGTCTTTCCCATTGTGGGACCCCGCACAGATGAAACATAGCCCCGTACAGTGTGCGGGGTACCCTATCCTCCGTGCGGGGGTGCCGTGCGGGGTGGATATGGAAGACGTCAGGTTCTGTGTGCGGGGTTCTGGTCTGTGCGGGGTCAAATTGGGACCCCGGACATAAACCGGCCAAACCGGGGAACAGAGCCGTGCGGGGCTATTCTGTCCCTGTGCGTGGGTGTTCAGGGTGCTGTGCGATTCTGGAACCACCCCGCACGAAAGAGTCATACCCTCGTACAGCTGTGCGGGGTCTCTGTGCGGGGTGGCTGTGAAAACCTTGTGCGGGCTCCTCTTGTCTGTGTGCGGGGTGATTGTTGAAGGCGTGTGCCAGCGTATTCCGCCCCCGTGCGGGGTCCTTATCTGTGTGTGCGAGGTGGTTGGTGAAGGCGTGTGCCGGTGTATTTCGTCCCTGTGCGGGGTCGCTGTGCGGGGTTATGTTGTGTGCATGCTGATTGTAGAAACATCTGTGTTGTGGTTGTTACAATAAAACTACGATGACAAGACCCCCTTTGAATGTAGACCCCATTTTTTTTTATCAAAGACTTGCCCATTCCCACTTGTTCCAAAAAAGAAATAGAAACAAAAAAAAAGGCCCAAAACCATGAACTCCAATCCTACCATTCCGACCCTGCGCTTGTCTTTCAATAAAACAGACCCACTGACCCACTTCCAACTGTTCTATCATATGCATATGAATCCGGGTTCACTGAGGCTGGAAAAGTCTTAATAAAGTCAGTTTCCTGAATCAAAACCAAAGTGATGGGTCTGGGTGTTGCTGTTTTTTGCGTGTTTTTTTTTCAGTCTTCGATATTTTCGCTATATTTTCCCTAGCTGGTCAGGCCTAGCGGAGAGGGCGACCAACGCATCCACAGCAGCAGTGCTCGCACCGTACCTAAATTGCATCGTTGTTTTTGTAATTTCCTTTTTTTTTAATGATTTGAGACAACTTCTGTAAATAAAATATGATGTCATCTTTTTCTTATCTAGAAAATGAAAAACAGCTTCTAATATTCAAAAATAACGTTTTTGTTTCTCTTCCCTTTAAAAAACAAAAGGAAATTATATTCTCAAGCACATTTGAAAAAAAAGGGGGCAACCAAAAAAAATAAAAGTTCATCAAAAGCAATTTTATTTTTGGAGGAAAAAAAATCAACACAGTCCTGCTACCCCTTTTTCTTTTATTATTCTTTCATTTTTTCTTTTTTTTCAAGGTGACACTCACCAGGAAGAGTCAGGCATGTTGTCATTCAGGATGACTGACAGCAGCGCCCCAATGACTGACTTGAATGAAGATGGCTTCGATGAATCGATGATTATCTCTTTCAACAATGTGCATGCATACTCCAATGCAACTACATCCACATCATCCACATGGAAAATCTATATATTTTCAACATGAAAAAAATAAATAAAAACAAAACCATTCATTGTTAAAACACAACCAGCCAATCAACCACAAACTTTAAAAATTCAGATTTCCCAAATCAAATGTAACGATTGTTTTTATTAGACATCCTTACAAATATTTACTTATTTCTTCTGTATATATATATACTACCTTAATTTATTTCCATACCACTTTTTAAAAAAATAAAAAATAGTACCTGTGTTTAATAACAAAAAGTTACCTGGATGATTGCATCCACATGTCCGACCAGCATGGGCCTCCACTGATCGATTCCCATAGTAAGTATTTGAATGGCACCCCTTGCCTAAGCAATAACAGAAAATTAAGGGTTTTCAACAATTTTTTTTCATTTTTTTTTCCTTTCAACTCTTTCTTTCGTCTATGAATTTCAGACTGAATTCACTTCAATACTTTGAATTTACAATCGTTCCACTTTAAAACTCTTGAGTATTTTTTTTTAATTTTTTTTATATATTTCAATACACTTATGATGCAATCTTTTTAACATACCCAGATTTTGTTTGGAGCTCAAAGAAAAATGCAGAAAAATGAAAAGTGAAGTTTCGACCCTTTCCCCCTCCCCTTGTTCTTTTATTTCCTTTTTCTCTTTTTTTTTCTTTTTTTACAAGAATGAAATCGCTATGGAAAAAAAAAGAAAATTAAATCGCTTTCGAGAAAAAGAATAGATTTTTTTTTTCATACCTGAGTGTGTCAATGACATGTGGTGGTGATTTTGCCTCACAGCTGATTTGTTTTGCCAGACATCCAGGGGATGTGCCTGTTGCATATGCATTTTTATCAATAACCTACCTCAATTTCCAACTAGGATGTTGAGAATGAGGATGTTTGTGTGTGTTTTTTCCAGGTGGAAATAAAAATAAATAAATAAATAAACAGCAAAATTATGAATTTAAAAACAAAAATTTACTGGAAAGGTCTTAATTCTCCAAAAAAAAAAGGAAAAGAAAGACAAGTCGAACTCGACTAAAATACACGAGTGGCCGAATTCCCATTTTTTTTCAAGTATATATAAAGAAATTCATCAAGGTTTTCATTACTAGATTTTTTTTTTTCGACCCTTTTCGAATCCTCACCCTTTTGCTCTCCACCAAACGCGTCTTTGGCGAGAGGGGACAATTTCTTTTCGCGTCGTTTTTAACCTCTCTATATCTGTTCGATATGAGGATCAGGGACATCGCGACGCTGTCTGGCAGACACCCACTTTTGCACAGATGTTTGACCATCTCTTCCAAAGACACCATTTCCTCCACAGTCACACCCACCGTCAGTCCGATCAAATTGTTTGCTGTCACCAGGGGATCTCCTGATGTTCCTGTTGGATTTTCAGAATCCTCATCTGACCAAGGTCATTAAAAAAATAAAGAAATGAGAAAATGAGAAAAAAAAACACTGATTGTGTTTTTTTTTTTTGTTTTTTTTTTTTAAACACTAGTTCTGAAGCCATTTTTGTTTTTGAATCTGATTTTTTTTTGGTTTATTTTTTGCAACTCATTAACAGAAAAAAAAAATTAAAAAATTGTGTTTCACATAAATTCTTCGAGGCTTTTTTTTCTTTTTTCTTGAATTCAAAATGAGATTAAAACCCTTTTCCATGCAAAGTTTGAAAAACTCACTCTTCTTAATTTTATTTTTTTTCAATTAAAGTGTTATATTATTTCGCACTCACCAGGACTGTCGATGTGAATGTCTCTGAAAGCGTCAATGACTTTTGACTGAATGGATTTATCCATGCTGAATATCAAAGTCAACATTGTTCTGACCGCATCATCCAGCCCTTCGATTTCGAACTACGAAAAAAAAAGGAAAAAAAAAATAAGACAGAAAAAAAAAGCCAATGCAATACGTATGTTTCTATAAAATTCTGTTTTCACTTTCTTTGCCCAGATTTCAAAAATGGGTTGTCTTTTTCTTTCAGCAGCGTGATGGCAGCTTTCTGAATGAAGGCCGCCTTGTCTGACAGGTGTCGATAGCCCGCTTCTGCCAGCGCAACGTAGTGGTCTATCGGAATCACTTTGCTTTGCACCAGCATCGTCCACACTCCAAAAGTCCGAGCCCTGTGTGAAGGGTTTCATGTTCATCCGTTAGCATGGTGCTTTCAAATCTTTTCGGGTGCGGGGAAAAAAAAAAGCTAAAAAAGCTAAAAAAGCAAACACAAAAAAAACACGAAAAAAAACAAAAAAACTGAACCAAGAAAAACAGGAAAAAAAAATATACACAAACAAACAAAATGAAAGTAAACACAAAATGAACCAAAAAAAAGCAGAAAAAAAAACAATTTATAAACCCCCCAAAAAATGAAAAAAAGAGAAATAAACCGAAAAAAAAACAAACAAACAAAATGAAATAGAATAGAATGCTGCACGAGCGAACCCCCCTACCTCGTGTATGGGCGGACATCCAGGAACCTGTCCATCAGTCCCTAGCGCCCTGTTCTGAAACCTCAAGCTCCGCTCAACATCCACCACCCCCTTTTCTGAACACCCCATGAGCCTGCTTTCGTTAAACACCACATGGCCCAGCGCCGAAACAAGAGAACTCCTGATCGTGTGGACCGAACACTCCCAACAAGGCGTCCCAAGCTTCGGGACACATGTAGTCGAGGTACGATAAACTTGACGAAGGGGGAAAACACCTGCGGAGCGTTTGTGCGGTTTACTAAAGCGGGGTTGGTTTCTGTAAAGCTATTTTGGGATGTGGCTGCCCCGATGTCCGACGAGTAGCGGTGGTGGCAGTAGCGGACATGGGAGTAGCGATTATGGGAGTAGCGATTATGGGGCGAC
Organism: Bryopsis sp. KO-2023; assembly: GCA_030272585.1. Lineage (NCBI taxonomy): Eukaryota > Viridiplantae > Chlorophyta > Ulvophyceae > Bryopsidales > Bryopsidaceae > Bryopsis > Bryopsis sp. KO-2023. The sequence goes on along the minus strand of BSYQ01000012.1, from coordinate 2,237,179 downwards.
ACCCTCTGTGCGGGGTTACTGTTCTGTGCGGGGCTGACTGTGCGGGGTTGATTTCATCGGTTTCATCCGTCGCTGACGACTTCGTCAGCGACGGCGTTTTCCGGCCCCAGATCGTCACAGGAATGCCTGGGAGTCGAACCCAGGTATTTCCGACCATTTCCTTTCACTGCCGCGTCGGTTTTCGCGACTTCGATTTTCGGCGGAAGTCGACGGTGATTTTACTACCCCGCACAGAGCGGGTTTTCCCATAGTGTGAAACTTGCCGCATCTTTCATCTGCTTTGACCTTTTCTGTCCGGAAAAAGAAAAGAAACACATTTGTACTAGACTGTTTTTTTTCAGTTTTTCCCCAACAGAAGGAAATCGATTGTCAAAAGAAAACCTAATATATCAAAATATCATGGCAGAAAAATGTGTGAAACCATTATTGTGAGCGATGGAACTACACGCACGTTGAACTTCTGGGGGGGGGGGGGTTCGACGACTGCAAACAGTTCTGCATAGATAAGACGCTCAAATTTTCACATGGATAGGCGGAAACCTCGCTGACAAAGATCGCGACGGGACAAAGCCAAGCACCCGTTTTGGAAACATCTACGTGTTGGCGGAGAATCAAACGAGCAGGTGTGACGCACAGGATTGAGAGAGGTCAATCACAGTGTGGTCCAGTGTAATTAGGGCAACAGGTTGACTGTTTTGTCATCACCCTTTTCTAAATTAAGAGTGATGTTGGTCGGCTTCACTGTGACTTCATCCTCAACACTCGGTTGCGCTTCCTTGGACCCTGGCTGAAAAACCACGGTCAACACCTCCAACAACCCGATCTATGAGAAAATGAGCGCGCACGATGGGAGAGTCGGGGTGTGCTGAATATATAATATACCCCTAATTCAGATGTATCCGGGCCGATCTGGGCCCGACTGCGCCCAGCGCATCATGGCATACAACATCCGGCATGCTACATCATGGAGTGCCAGTGGTCTGATAACCCAAGTCACTTTTTCGTGAACAATAAAGAGTCAATAGGAGGTTTTTGTTGCCGAAAACCTGACCAGCATCATAGTTATGCGCAACACATGGTGTCAATGAAGTGTGGAAAGAAGGGTGTAGTAATAGTGTTTCTGTAGCTGCCGCGCTTCCAATGACTGGTCTCATCTGTGTATTTAGAGCCGCAAAGAAAAGGGAGAATCAGCTCTTCTATTCTAGCAGAAACGAACCCTTTCGCTCCGTGTATGTGGCCCTGCTCGTTCGGCTTCATCAACATGCATATGCAAGCGTTTCCAAGGCGGGTGCTTGGCCTCGTTGCCGTCGCTATCTCAGTCAACAGCGTCTTTGCCTGCTCAGGTAAGAAAAATGAGGCGTAGTCGCGGAAACACACTCAGAATCTCAAACTGTCCCTGGAGCTCACGCTGGTATTTCCATCTTTATTCAAACTGTACCCGGCGAGTGAGCGTGAATTCACTCCTGGTTCTCACCTTCACCAGGAGCTGCACCATGTGTTGCTCCATGCACTTTAGACTAAAATGCAATAGCGTAGTTGAATCGCAGGACGCCTGTCATTCCGGAACGACAGTGGATCCAGAAAGGGAAAAAACTGCCTTTCTTAGAACCACCCATCGCTTTAACCCCCCCCCTCCCCTCCCCATGTTGACAATCCCAAGCAGCTTTTTACGGCTTCAGTCACTGAAGTCATAAAAACTACGGTATCGATGTTGATATCAACTCTTGTGATGGTGTGAACTCAGCGTGGGTGTCGTTCAGATATCAAGATATTTTTGGCGCCGTGCGCGGTGAAGCGGTTTGGGACAAGAATTTCGAAGAAGCAGGCCCTGAATATACAGTGAGTTCCGTTTTTTTGGGAGGGGTGCACCTGTTTGTGAACACCATCGTCGACCTTACCAATGTAGCAACACAGCGCCACCGCACAGTCGCAGATTATTGTTGAAGTGGAAGTGCAGTGTATGATCCATCGAAGTAGACAAGTTTGTTCACTTTTCGGAAGAAGAAGAACATCTAGGACACCGCGCCAGGGAAAGCAACTGGAAAACCACACTGTGTACATAACTGGAACAGTACTGATGCGTCCCAGGTTCCTGAATACTCATTTTTTTTCTTCTTCAGGTCAGAATTTCTGAAGAAAGAGGGACTCGAGACAATAGCAGATAGGGCCGTCGAGTTTTTTGACTTTGGTTTGGAAGCTTTCGACGGGACATGCGAGTTCCCCATCAGCGACGCGTGCGATGTCGTTCAAGGCTGTGGCTGCGAAAGAGTTGAGCGTAAGTCTCGTGGAAGTATGGAAGTACATATTGCCATGGGATACATCTCCCCAGTTCTACGATTTCGGTTGCATGTGTTGGTGGTGCATGTTTGACCTGCCTGGTCATAGTTTGGGTCGACTGGCAAGATTGCAGGAAACTAGTTTGAATGGAGAATTCTCAAAGAACGATTGATTGTTGACTTCTAAAAGGATTCAGACTTATTGCACAGATTTCACATACAGGAATTCATTTTTTCAATGAATTCCGCCACATTTTTGTGTTATGCGATTCCACGATTGAAGGAGGGTGCCCGTTTCTTCTCAGGAGGTGATGGTGATGATGATAAAGGAGGTGGAGATGATGGGGGTACAGTTGTTTGCTACATAACGTACCCACAACCGTGCAGAGGAAGACGTCCTTCTGTTCCAATCAAAGGTTTGGTGAAAATGCCTGACTCGTCGATATGAGTGGAGAAGGGAAAAAGAAACAGCAAGCTTTCCCTGATCCAATCAGCTCAATGAAACTTGCGGTTAAAATTGCGTTGTCCTGATTCCCCCCCCCCAAAAAAGTTGTTGGACACAATTGGCCAAAGAACTATTCCGCATCATGGTCGTATATTCCGAAGCGTTCCAGCTATACTTTATCATTTTAGCTTCTGTTTATGAGTTGTATGCTTCTTTTTTGTTATGTGCAATTTTTGAAATCAAGGGGAGCGTCTAGCAAAACAACAGTAGAGTATGAAACCCCTTGCTAAAGATTTTGCTGGTTGGGACAGTTTTCATGAAAACGTTGATTGTCTCTTTTCCGAACATCATGTATTCTGTTCTGCAGGAGATACGATAGTGGCCTTTTGTTTCGGAAATCGATGCAAAGGTTTTTTGCAGCCCGATTTTTTCGCCGAAGTTAGAAGGGATAGGTAAGTTTGCCGATTCGACCATTTCTCCAAACGTATCATATCTACAGCCGAAAGCAAGGAGAACGCTTCTACATGACCGATTTTCTTTTCAATAGATAACGCTGGCTAGAAAGCCAGCATATCTACCCCTCTTTTAACCAGCCACTTCGCAGTTTTGCGTTGCGAGAATACCTTTCTAACTCCAAGAAAAAAGTTTTCAAATTGTGTTTGACCACCAGTCAAAACCACATCTCCCAGTGGTTTTGTGTGGCTACTTTTTGTCGCCGCCTGATTTGCTTGAGCTGTTTTATTGCACTTCAGATGCGGTGAATCGCCGGACACGATCGTTTCCTGCAGCAATGCTCCACCACCAACCCCAAAGTGTGCGGATGAAATCTTGACCAGCTGCTGCAACACACAGAACCTTTCCTGTCGTTGCACAAGCTGCAGCTCCAGGTTTTGGCGGCGAACGAGACCCAGCGCTGCTTTGTTTTTTGATGTTCGAAATAGAAACAACGAGTGCACCTGCTGAATCATCGGCAGTGCATCAGATTTTCCGGCCCGCGTGGGGTTGATTGCACTTTACGTTAAGGATACAGGAGCCGGGGCTCCCTTGTTTGTTGGTTTTCTTGTTTTGTTTTGTTTTTTTAATTTGGAGCGGCTTTTGAACTGTCTCCGAGCTGTTGTAAGGTATAGATCCTACTGTTTCTATCTCTTTTTGCAAGTTGCAGTTGGTAGTTATATACGAGGGTGATCCAGAATGAACACCACTATCTTTTTGTATGTATTTTCTATCCTTCGTTTCGTCTCTGACATGAGATGTTTTCTGTTTATCTACTTTTAGTGAGCTGATTGATTGGCTTCTATGAGGGAAGTTAGCTGCTGTTTTCAAGGCATGGCTTCATTACCGTCTTAAGCTTGAACACATAATAGGTTTTTCCTTGGTGAGGGTAATGGCTCTCTTTTGCTGTGGTTGTAATGTTTGATTAATTGATCGATGTTTTGTGATGCTAAACTCAGCATAGCACACTCAACTTTGCAATTCATCCTTCCCATCATAACCCCATAGGAACACTGGTTTTTGCTTTTTTATTTTTTGCCATTTTGATAAACCAAAAAGTTGGTTACAGCTGGTCCCTCTTCACAATGTTTTCGCCGTATCTTTTGTACGACAACTGAATCCAATCTTTAACAAACACAAAATGGAACCAAAATGTGATGTTTGTTGCAAAGCCAAAAAAATTTAGAACAAGAACCTGACACACTACTGTTTCTTCATACATCTCGAAATTTACATGGTTGTACATCCATACAACCGCTTCAAAACCCGCTCCATACCATACAAAAACAAACAATCGACTGCGCCTGACCCCCCCCCCCCTCTCTTCCCCTGAGTTCCGGCTACTCAAGTGAACTAACTACCCAAGGCAGATGCACGTGTCTTGACTTTGACGCTCAAAAAAAGCAGTCTGCCCAGAGCTTGTTTGAGTTCGCCGCCAAAACCTCGAGCTGCAAGTTTTGCAAATACAAGTAGGCCTCCGTGAGTTGCAGCAGCGTGCCAAGATCTCATCTTCACATTCCGCCAGGGTTCCGTCAGTTGTTGTTGGTGGCGGTGGCGGCGGCGGCGGCGGCAGTGGTGCAGCACTGCAGGAACCGATCGTGTTCAGCGATTCACCGCACCTGACACACAATAAAATGACTTCAAAAATGCACAGGGCGACAGAAAGTGACCACTTAAAAGTATCGCTATACTTGTTCGCATCGATATCCATGTGGTATCCTGTGGTTCCCTCTGAAAACAGCCAGAGTAAAAACAGGATCGATTCAGTGTTGAGATGTTTCTACCGTACACCCATACGATACGTTCGGAGAGATGGTTCCCTCTTGAAACTCACAGATTTCTTCTATCTCGGATAAAATCATCAGATAAAATCGAAAATCCTTTGCATTGGCTTCCGAAACAGAGAACCACTATCGTCTCCCCTGCAAGAAAAGAATGCATGGTGTCATACACATGCGTGTTCAAAGACAAATCATGAAGGAATTCATGTGGAACCGTCTCAACAAGGAATATGGAGTCCAAACATTTGGCAAGGAGATACAAACAACACAGCGGTTTCAAAACCAGAAGCAAATTTACTAGACGCAGTCATTGATTCCTTGGGGACTTTAACCAAACCTGAAAGTGTCGCAGGCTCAGAGATCGACTGTTGAACAGAAACTGGTCCTGAAACTCCCTGGATGGGGTCAATCAGTTGCACCTCTGGCGCAATCATGGTTGAAAAGCACCTCCCAGGTTTCAAGTATGGGTAGCATCTGGTGGAACCCCCGTCTCGGAAGCTTTGGTCGGTTTTTGAGCGTCTGGCCATGGGTCCTGGAGTTGGAAAAGTTTTGGAATCAGCACGTCAAAACGTTCATCGAGAATCTGCAATTGTCCTGACGACAGCTTGAAACTGAAACACACACTGGACACGGAACAGAAACCAGTGAGCTGGGGAGGCTTATCACATAGTGTTGTTTACTTCCATACTTGACTTCCCACGGGGCCCCCCTCCTTGTATTTCTAAACGTATTTGTTCTATATCGCAGCCACAGCCTTGAACGACATCGCACGCGTCGCTGATGGGGAACTCGCATGTCCCGTCGAAAGCTTCCAAACCAAAGTCAAAAAACTCGACAGCCTCATCTGCTATTGCATCGAGTCCCTCTTTCCGTAAGAATTCTGACCTGCAGAAGAAAAAATCGACCATCCAGGAACACAAGGCACATCAGTATTGTTCCACTCTTTACTTATACTATGTGGGTTTCCTCCTATTTTTCCTCAGCGCGGTGTCTCAGATGCTCTTCTTCTTTCGAAAAACGAACAAACTTGCGTAAACCGATGGATCATACTGTATTTCCACTTCGAGAATTCCGCAATAGTTCACGACTGTGCGATAGTGTGTGTCGGACTTTCGTGTCGCTGCAACGATGATGTTTACGAGCAGGAGGGCACTGCTCGCTGCAAGGCGGCAGAATAGGACTTACTGTATATCCAGGGCCTGATCCTTCGAAATGCTCGTCCCGAACTGCTTGACCGTGCATGGGGCCAAAAATATCTTGATATCTGAACAGCACCCACAGTGAGTTCACGTCATCACAAGAGTTGATGCAGTCGAGTTGATTTTTCCATTCGCTACCTCACGCAAGACAGCTTTTGGGAAGACTGGGGTTCGAAGGAAAACAGTTCTTTACTCAGTCGTGAAACAATATTGACAGCGTGCCGCACAGATCGACGAATATTAGTGACGTTCCTGAACTTCACTATGAAATTATTCGGCTGGTAAAAGGAAAAGCTTCCTGTGTGGTCAGAAATCGAGCTATTTGCACAACAACAGTAAAAGCGACGAGAAGTTTGGGATCCAGGATTAGGTCACACGAGGGGTTGGGGCGTCCCACTTATCGTCAGGTGGGTCGAAAAGTGGGACCATCACACGCGAAAACACGAAAAAAGGAGTGAATTTGACGCCGAGAAAGCTTGCACGAACATGGGAATGCTGGCAGGAGCTCGAGCGAGCAACACGACATTCTGAGCGTGTTCTCGCGACCACGCGCAAAGAAGATGATCAATTTTCTTACCCGAGCATGCATAAACGCTGTTGACTAAGACAGCGACGGCAACGAAGCCTAGCACCCGTCTTGGAAATGCTTGCATGGTTGTGAAACCGAACGAACAGGTCTATATACACGGAGCGAAAAACTTCGTATTCGCTGGAATACAAGAATCGGTTCTGTTTTTTTTTTTGGTCTGTGCAAAGCTATTTGGCTTTAAATAGGTGGATGAGTCGGGTCACTCGAAGAGCGGCAGCTGCAGTGCTTCTGTCGTTCTTCTTTTTAGTACACCAGCAGAGTTCATGACACTTTTTTGAATCAACGAATGGGTGGGATAATTGATGGTGGAACTGATTAGTCACGGGGATAGGAAGGAAACCGTCCAGAGCGATCAGGGTGTTCTTTGTTTCTCCACCAGTCCAGTATTTCAGGGGCACACAACATGTGCAATCCGTCCCCCCCTTGTGTTATCTAGTTTTGATTTCATCAAGTAGTTCTCAAAGTTGATTATTATTGTGCGAAGGGGTCATTTGTCAATAATAACAGCCGACTTTTATGGTTGGGAATGCTGAGGAGTTCATCAATGTTCAATATTGATTCAGATTAGGAACACAAACTGGCTTCTAGTGAAATTTACTCTGAAGCCGATTTCACTTGTTGCCTCCAATTAACAATCGCTGGAATCAAAGCACTTGACCCACTTCACACAGTCGGATGAACTAGCCGAACAAGCATGGACTCAAGTCAAAACTCAGTGCCTCCATCGACTTTCCAGATGTTTTTACGGAATCATTCTGATTCATTCTTTTGCCTGGATGTGCTCATCAGCATCAACCCAAGGCTTGTACTCTCCGTTCCCAAGTTTACCCGTTCGGCACATGCGCATGTCCGTATATTCTGAAGCGGTCAAGTAATTCTGTATCATGTCAGGTATTGGTTATGAGTTGTCTTGTTGGTTTTTATTCTGTACAATTTATGAAACCAAAGGGCCCAGGGTTGCATTTAGCAAAACAACACTGGACAGACTGGGGTCTGCGTTACATCTTGAACATGGTTTAAAAGCCGCTCCATTTCAAACAAAAAGAAAGAAGCAATGTTTTATTTCTCCCAACACACGCTGTCTGGCTAATCCAGTTCTGTACCCGTTTCACCCCTATTTATACTCCAGTCAGTGCAGATACACGTATCTTGACTTTGACGATCAAAAAAAGCATTCTGCCCAGAGCTTGTTTCAGTTCACCGCCAAAACCTCGAGCTGCAAGTTTTGCAAAGACAAGTAGGCCTCCGTGTGTTGCAGCAGCGTGTCAAGATCTCATCTTCACATTCCCCCAGGGTTCCGTCAGTTGGTGGCGGAGGAGGTGGCGGCGGCGACGGCGGCGGCGGTGGTGCAGCACTGCAGGAAGCGATCGTGTTCTCCGATTCACCGCACCTGACGCACCCGTAAATGAGTAAATGAGTTGCACAATATCGAATTGGTGTTGAGATGTTCTTATCGCAACACCTACGATACATTTAGAGAAAAGGTTCACTCGGGAAACTTACCCAAAAATTCTAAGTCCAAGGAACTCGCCAGATGATAGCGAAAATCCTTTGCATTTGTTCCCGAAACAAATAGCCACTATCGTCTCTTCAGCAGACAAGAATACATGGTGCTCAGTGAGAGGCAAATAAATTCAACCTACAGTGTGGTTTTGAAACCATAAGCAAATTTGCTAGACGCATCCATAGATTTTCTACTCTGCCATCAATAAATCAAACAAGAAATCAAATGGTGGTTGGTGGGGCTCGGCTGCCAGATCATGCAATTCCAAGGCAGGACTTCGTTCCTTTTAGATTAGGAGCATTTGTCCCTGGATGTCTATTATCACTCCTTGTGATAAAGTATGATAAAGAAGCCCAAACAAACAAACAAAAATTACATGGAGAAACCCACACCACCATTGGTTTCACAGCGCATCTCTAAAGTGAATTTTAACTCAATCCTCTCTTCTTATGCGCATGTAATTTTTGGTTTGGTTATGCACAGAAAAAGATTATATTCTTTTTGAAATCCCTAAAATCAAACATTCCCCAATTCTGCTGACGCTTCCCTCTTACGTTGAAAAGCGTTTTAGGAGGAGTAATAGATGGATAATATCATTCCAACCAGCCATTAGAAAATATATAGGGCCGAAGGTCAACTACAGGATATGATCAAGGCTTGTAATCAACTCCGTCGTTAAACTTCCCATTCTGGGGGTGATTCACAATAAGCAGCTTTTGGTGGTGTATTTCTTAAGGTTATATGTGAAAAAAAATCGATTTCTTTGGGTTGAAAGCCTCTCGAGCGTCACTGGGGCCGCCCGTTGTCCTGCAAACGAAACACAGCGAGTTCCAGATGACATTAATGTCATCACGCACAAATATTTGTGCGTGGGGAAGTTGGGAAGCTCGTGAACGAACCTTCCCAAACGTGTTGATTGGGGCGACCCATTTGTATCGAAGAAGCGGGAAAATATACAAGTCGCGAATGGGCGACACAGGCGGAGAGATAGAAAACACACACTCGCACAAAGAGCAGAGAAAGGCGTCCAGCCGGTGAAAGCAGTTCCAAAAACAATATCTACAAAATAAGAATCTCTGTCTCCAAACACGCAGTCCCAACTCTAAATACCCAGTCTCCTTTCGTCAACTACCAACCACTCCAGTCCATAGCGAACTCTAACCGTAACCAAATAAACAGCTAGTAACCACGCAATCCGTTAATGGTGTACAAAAGACAGTTGATCCAAACAAACGTGGAAATACGCCAAGTGTCTGAAATCCAGGGAACAACAGTGCAAGCCCTCGTTTTTCTTCAATGACTTACTGAGGCAAGAACCTATCCATGGCGGCAGACCGTGTTTCCCATCTTTCCGTGGAGAATCACCTGATTGATACTATCATCACTTCCACAACCGTCGAAATTTTTATTTATTTTTTTCTTTGTTGGTCTTTCGCAACGAAGGACCTTTATTCTTGCTCGCTTGGTCCCCTGGTTGCGTTTTAGTTTTGACAGTCTTCAGAATTTTTTACTGTGGCAGGACTTCCGAACGTTGTTCACCTGGGCAGCCTCAATACAACTCCAGCCAACTCGGTCAACACAACAGAAGCAATCCTGGCCGTCCAAAGTAACTGTCCACCCAACTATACATTCCATTAACCAAGCCCGATCTACTCTATAATAAATGGTGGACAACACAGTGTTTGTTTGTTTGTTTTTTTGCGCAGTAATTTTTGGTTTGGTTTGGTTTGTTGGTTTTTCCCACTACCGTTGACCACATCAGCCGTGTCTGCTCATTGAATTTGAATTTGAAGCTCTGGGCCTTTGGGTTCCTTGTTATTTGAACGCTTGCTCACAACACTGAAAAATATAAAAAAAACCAACTGTTCTTTGTTCATATCAACCATTCCGAACGCCAATCATATCTCACAACACGCAGGTCCAACCATCAAACCTCTTCTTCTTTTCTAAAATATGAACACCACTGGGTGCCTGCCCTTTTCAACATTCTTCCAACGATTCCTACTGTTTCCCACACCAGCCCGCCAACACACTCCCAACAATCGAGTGATAACAAGCAGAAATAACACAGGCAGTCACTGGGCTGGGGAAATGCTGCGTGGCCAACATAGACCCCAACCCCGAAGTCTGCAAACGAACTTCGATCGATGGTGTTAACAGAACTTCCTGACAGGAGTGACGCTGCTTATTCCCCCAGAAGAACGCACTTTTCTGTTGGACACGGAACGGGCAGCGCGACCGCAACAGCCAAATGACAGCCAACTTTCCGTCGCGACCCACGACAGCGCCAACTCTGTCGACGGCTCCCGCTGGACGTCGCCAGTAACGTTCGCAGTTTTTGATGAGGTTGAATGGACTGAGGCGGACACGCTTGAAATGTGATAGTCGGACATGGAACAACGTCCCTGGCGACTTTAAGCGGGATGTCAAAACACGGGAAAAAAACACGGACGAAAAAACCTGGGCGAAAATTCGCAACGAAACTGCTTGCGTTCCTCTCAAGGTCGTTTCTGATGGCGAACGTCGCTTTCGAGGTTTGTACTCGAAGGCGTCGTAAAAAGGAGTTTCCAGGGTGCGTACCAATGTGGGGTCCTCCCCTCTGGCTGGGATGAAGAGCAAACTACTTCGCCAGTTGGTTTCGTGGGGAAGAACGTTGCAGTTTCGCATCTCTGCTCTGGTTTCAAAAGGGCGCGACCGTCCCGATAAGGTTTTTCTCACTTTCGATGAAAACGCATCCTTTGTCGCCATTTGTGCTGCACCATTTCAGGACTCTCTTTTCACTCTTTCGTCACAGCGTGAATCTTTTTTGTTTTGGTGTTCCTTTTTTCAATTTAACAGCCCTGGTGTAACGCCAAAACGGTGGCCCCCCCTCTGATCCGCTATTTGGAAGAAAAAATCAACCATGAGGAAAATTTGATGGAATGGATTTTGACACTGAGGGTCCTGAACAAAAGCTGGTGCCTGGAAATGAGCAGCCACATAAAAAAAGTCACCCCCTATGGGGGCCAGCTGGAGCAGCTTCCCAGAAGCTTCCAGGGATCACTGGCCCATGTGAAGAATTTGGAGTTGAAGGAGATTGGGACTGCAACATTGGCATTCGATGAGGAAGCTGGTAACAGACCCCCCCCCCCAAAAAAAAAAGAAAAAGCTGAAATAGAAAAAAAAAGTTAAAAAATTGATGGATGTGCAATGAAAGCAAATATGTTCCCAAAGGCATATTCAAATTCTTGTTTAATTTATAGATTCGATTAAGTTTTTTTCCCTGGGGGTGAGTTTTTTTGAAAGTATATTTTTAAAAGGGCGAATCATGAATCATGCAAAATCGTGAATATCGGTTCACATGCAACTTGATATTCATATGACTGTTTTTGTTTTTTTTTTCTTCATTTTTTTCCTGTTTGCATTAGGATGTTTGAGCATGAGGCCGGACCCCATGGTTTGCGATGTACTGAATTCCGCCGTCAATATCCAGACGCTGAGCCTATCTCACGTAACGGAGAATGAGGATGAATTGGATGCTCTGAGTTTAATGACTTCCGTAAAAAACTTGAGCTTGGAGCAGTCCCAGACCCTGGCCATAGTGCAGAAATGCCCCAACCTGGAAAATTTGACCCTGGTTGATTGCAGGTGGGTGAGATCAGAGAGAAATTATGACCACATCATAAGAAAGTGTGACCAGATCAGGAAAATGCGACTATATCACGAGAAAGTGTGACCAGATCGTATGAATGTGTAACTAGATCAGGAAAAGTGTGATCATATCATTAGAAAGTGTGAACTATGGATGGACGGGGGTGCTGGAGCTCTATCAATAATAATCTATGTACAGGTTTCTATAGTGCGTTTCACATTTGTTTTTCCTCCAGAACGTGATCTGGCATCTTTGCACAGCTCTGGTTTCCTAAATTCTTTGAAAAATTATTAAAATGCATATCGCAGGGGTGTTTGATTTCTTTTTTTTTCTTCTTATCTCTATGTTTCACCTCAGCTTGATGAAAGTCGATTTCGAGTGCAATCCTCGACTTCGCAGCTTGTCCATCAACTTGCCAACCACTCAAGATCTGAAAATCGACAACCCAGAGCTCGGCAAGGTCCGGGCTGACCTCCACTTCCAACCTCCATTGCGCCAATCGCTTCTCGACGGCCTGGCCAACTTGACCGAACTCACTCAGCTCAGATTTTCCTGCTGCATGTGGGAGTGGTGCGATGATTACCAAACCATGTGCCAAATGCTGAGCAGCCTGGGACGGCTCAAGATTTTGTCTTTGTTCATGGAGAACATGTTTTATGGATTGGACGATACAGTGAAGCATGCTTTTCTGAACGCTTTGCCACCCTCGCTGCGAGAATTGGAGCTGTGGGGTTTGCTGTCGTGGGAGGATAACCGAGTGCTGATGGAAACCACATCTCTGAATTCGTTGGAAAAGCTGACGTTGGGGAACGGCGATGGGAGGGTGAGTTACGCCGATTTAGAGTGGGTAACCCAGCTGCCTAATTTGGTGGAGTTGTCTTTGTGGGGAAGTGAGGTGCTAGGCCGGGCGCTTTTGAGGCTGAGAAGTTTACCCAAGTTAAGGAGGGTGGTGCTGAACGTGGAAAGAATCGATCCGGAGGCTTTCCGAGAATTGTGCTGCGTGGGGGAAGAGGTCAAGCAAATCGTGATCTGTTATCGTACTTATCCAGTCAAGGATTTGAGAAATGACCCAATGGTGCTGGAAGCCAAGGGGTGGTTGGAGGGGCGGGGGGTGGAAGTGAAATTAGTAAATTAAGGAAGTCATGGAGGGCTGGTTTCTTTTTTTTGTTTTTTTTTTGTTTTGGCATTCCTGATACACTTGGGGCAGAACTCAGTCGCCACCTCTGGCCCCGTTTTGAATTACTAATTTATCGATAGAATTTTGGTTTCTTGGAAATATAAATATGCTTCGTGGAGATCGGTGGTTGTGCCGGTCATGAGGCTCGATTTTGGTGAATTGTGTTCCAAAAAAAAGAAAAGAGAAAAAAAGAAAGCAAAGGAAAAGAAGGGGGAGGGGGGAGGGATCGAACCTGTCTTATTAGACTTTTTTAGACTTTTATTTGTTTTGGGTTAATTTTTTCGATCCAGCCCCACCTTTCTCCTCGAGAGAGCAATAATTCTAATAATGATTTTAATAAATACTCATGTATCGTGGGTTTTTCAGTTTTCTATTTTTAGAACGGTTGGCCCGTTTTGCTCAGTTATATGCGGAAGGAAGGGCTAATAATGAAAAACATTTTTGTTCAAGAATTTTTTTTTATAATGAACATTGGAACAGTCTCTTCTTGTTTAGTAAACCGGCAGATGTGGAACATAATCCTGTAACATATTTTTGGAAAGTGATGAATTTTGACGCCATAAAACAATAAGGTTCAGGGTTGATTTTTTGTCGAAAAAAGAAAAAGAGTCTGCAAGATGCCAGCGTTTGTATGTTTTGTGTGGAGTGTTGATTGAACGAACGGTCATTTGGCAGATTGAGGGTGGAATTTTCGCAGGAACGCCTTTGGGGTTTGTGACAGCACAGCCAGGGCAAATACCTGGACCTCCGGGAAGACAGAACATCAGCTTTTCTTTTTGTTTTTTTAGTGGAATCTTGGCTGAAACCTGAAAGCGGCAGGGAAAATTGTTGTCTTCGATGAAAAAAGAACCCCCCTTTTTCCTTGACACTTACAAAACCCCCGGCATCAATCAATCAAACAAACAAACATAATTACCCCGGCATCAGCGAACCTTAACATAGAATCCATCAGTATGGCCACCACATTGGCCATCTTGTTCTGTGAATGCAAATTGGCCTGATCAGGGTTTTAAAAAAATAAACAAAAAAATGAAGCGAAATCGAAGCGATTGAGTGATCAACACAGGTGACAGGGGGATGTAAAGACTTGTGGAGGGTTTTAGTTTCCTGGAGTAACAGCTGCATCGAGTTCCGAGACTGGAAACACCAAGATGTTGCGAAACGCATCATTGCAAGGAAAAAAAAACCCTCTTTTTGGTGTGTTTTGTTTTCTTTTTTCTCCGAATATTCCTCCACCCAAAGAAAATACTTGTTTTATCTTTTTTTCTGACCACATTTGGTTGTGGTTTGCACATTCCAATTACAAGAAAAAAAAACACCCCTCTGTTCCAAAGAGTCCCAACATATTCTTCAAAAAAATCCCATGTTGGCAGGTAATCATTGGACCTGCAGCTCAGCAACCATGTCCATATACATTCTTTATGCACAAGCATCCTGTCGGCCAGAACAAGGAAGAAAAGGATATCAATGAGGGCTCTGCTAGGTTCCTTTATGGATTTGCTCAACCCTATTTGTACCCCATCACAATGTTCTTTTTCACTCGTAAATTTACAAATATATAGGGGATTTTAACATCCTGTATATATTTATTGAAGGAGATCAGACGTGCTTGTTTGATGGAAGCGTCATTGTAGAGATGAGACACACTTTGGAAGTTTAGGGTCTTCCATCACCCAAGGGAAGCCCCGAAGGGCAACCCTGAACACACAAAGAACACTCTTGGGAACGCCCGAAAGGGACTTACAGCCTTCATCTTACACCTCCGTTCCGACGCCCCAAATACCTTTCAACACGTACCGCTACCTGCAACCACACTCCAACTAGGTCGTACTGCCACCCATTCCTGATCATAATCTTTCCATTATATAACAAAACTCCACCTATCTTCTACAGTCATTTCTCACTTTTTTGGCCTTCCACAAAATCTTACAAAGTAACTTCCCACAAACATCCATCAAAGAATGAAAAGAAAACAAGAAGAATTGAACATTTGAGGGACAAAAATTTTTCTCGATCGTCGACCCGCCCTCTACGCTTGGCACTTCCACACCCAAATTTCTTTTCATAGAACTCCCCCCCCCCCCCCCAAAAAAAAAGAAAGCAAAGCAAAGCAAACCGAAGAAGAGAACAAAGCACCCATTCTGTACCGCCGAAGGTATGTGCATCAATCTCTCAACTGGAAACTCGCACCCTTTTCTTGGTTGTTACACCATTTTGTTAAAACACATCAGAAATTCATGAACAGGTGTGCAAGAAAAGAAAAAAAGAAGGAGAAAACATGCATGCAGTTACAAAAAAAACTGATGTGTGGCTTTCTTCTTATCGAGGTTTTCATTCCTTTTTTCTTCTTTCGTTGAAAATGTGTCCTTTTCTTTTAAATATGTTGTGCTGATACCTGCACCCAAATAAGAAAACATCCAGAAAGACAAATAATCATTCAAATAATTTTTAGTTCATTGCCCCCCCCACCCCCCTTTGGTGAGCTGCTTCGTTCGAGGAAGAACTAAAACACATCAAAAAACAATCTTGTTCACTCGGATAGAAGAAAATCCACCATTTCAAGCATTCCATTTGATCAGACGAATGACATTTTCAATTCCAGCAAGGTTGTTGGCCAAAACATTAGCTTATAAAAAGACAAAAGAAACTATGTACCCAGACAGTCTGTTCTGTCCTGTCCTGTGCACAGGGGTCTCAGCCCATGTCTGGTAACCACCTCGAGACGTGTTGTCGATGCGATGGGTGAACAAATTGATCAATTCAACCAGCCAATGAATTACAGACAGCCTTTAGAAGACAAGTGATCTTCCACCGTCGATAACAATCGTCGTCTTAGGAGTCTGAGATGCAAATCTCTCCCGTCACTGTCTCTTTTTCTAGACAGTGAAAAAGAGACAGTGTCACTTTTTCACACCTCGTCGAGCCACGATGTTGAGGGAATCTCGGAGAAATGGTGGGTGGGAAAACCTCGAAACGGAGAGGACTGAACACAACTTTCTCGGACTGCACACTTGCATCGATGATATCATCGACTCCACCATCTGTGCAGCCGTGACAACGAACTTCCCAGCTGTGTCACATTCGGTGATCAGCAGCTGCTGCACCCAGGGCACCTGGAAATAAGAAACAGTTGTTCGTGACCCAACCGCCCATGATTTAAGCCGTGACAACAAATGAGCGCGCGCAAAAACCTGTGACGAATCACACCAAAGGAAAATGCATGCCGCACCTGAACGAATGATGCATCCACGCAACCCATCTTGTTCTTCCAGGCGAAACTCTTCAGCTCGTGAACGTCCTTTGTCGTGAGCTCAGCCAGTGGAAGCTCCCACCCCTGCGAGTTGCGAAATTGACCTTCACATGTACCGGTGGGGTTGGAGGACCATCAGAACCAACATCTCTGCTCATTCTCACCATGCAGATTTGTTTTGGTGCTCAAGCCTCGTCCCTTCGCGTCGATCAAGCGAAGAAAGTGTCTCGTTCGGCAAGACGCGCGTCTAGAGAACTCAGCATGATTGAATTCTTTTTGGCACGATACGGAGTGCGACCCAGAGTCCTGTGTGTTTCTGTCATTGGATGGGGGCTGTTTGTTTCTGTCACAGGTCACGTGCCTCAAACCCATTGCAGGAGAAGACGTCCTGAAACGTCCCAGAGCCCAAGACTGGGAGAAGGTGCTGTTGCAAGCGCTCGCCTGGATCGCTTCAAAAATCGCACCGCACCGCGACATATGGGAGGGTGGGGTTTACTGCCCGCACGGGGTGTTTGGGTTGCCGTTTCTCGGACGGTTTTTAGGCGAAATCGTTGCTTTCTTGAACTGTGGACGACGTCTATGAAAGCACGGACATGCAACCCCAGATTTAGATTGGGATGATTGGTGGCGGCGTATTTATATCGGTCTGGCGTTCCCTGAAGGTAAGGTCGCTCGATGGCTGTGTTTTCGCCGCCCTGTTTTATTATTATTATTCCTTTTTTGTTTTCGGGGGGGGGGGGGGGTGATGGGGTGCAGCAAATCCAGTACGTGTCCCTGTGGGCCCTCGGATGCTTCACTCCTATGCCTTTCCTATGTCTTTCCCTTCGAATGTAAAATTACTGACTATTTTGTTCTACTACTGAGGGCCTCCAATCTCGTTCGTTACGGGTTCCACCACCACTTCCACAATATTCTTACATTGATCTTCCATCACGGCACTGCCCAAGTCATTTCACACTAAGCTTTACTATGTTCTTCCTCACTGGCACAAACCAATTAATATACTTGAGGCTCTTATGGCAACCACCACTCCCCCCTCACACTCAACGAAACAAACCATTTTATTGGACCTAAAAAAAAGTTGTAAACTTGAGACTCTTTGGACAATACAACAGGCAAGCTCTTGCTTTTCCTTCCCTCATTTTGGTCAACCCCCCTCCCCGCCCCCCAAACAAATAAAACACGACTCTTTCAAACCCATTTTTCCCCTTGAAATTTCAAGCTCCTTAGCGACAATTTGTGGGGTTGCTTACACCCCAATTTCGAAGTCGTACACGACCCCATTGCCCAAACCGCCAGGAATCGTTACGTCGATGGATACGTCCTCATACCCCTCCACTCTCGCCGTCACGACGTAGCTCCCTGGAGCCAATGGCCTATAGAAATCACCAAACTCCGGCCTGGTTTTGACCACGTGATCAATTCCCTCCACCACGATCGACGCTGGAAGAGGCACTTTCGAACCGGCCAGCTTGACGGTGCCAGAGAGCCCCCCGAAACTCGCCTCGATCGCAAAATCCAGCATGGCGTCCAGATTATCGTCCCAAGCTTTGGCGAGGGTGGAGGGAGGAGGAAACTTTTCGACACTCAATTCCAGAGTGAGTTCCATGCATCCCGCCGCCAGGTAGTTCCAGTCTTGCATCCCGCCATGGATGGTGAACCATGCGTTACCGTTCGTGATGCCTCCCTCGAATTCCTGTGAATTACACCCGTTAGTGATTTTTAAACAAACATCCCCACAGATGCAGCCAGCAAGCCACCAACCAACCTCACCTCTGAAGCCTCCATACTTCCATGACTGGATGCATACACTCTGGCCAGGTGAATGAACGTTTCATCGTCTGGTGCCGCCGCGTATGTCGGCGTGCCGTCGTCAGAGGCATCCCATGGATAATTGGCCACCAGCGCTCCTTCGTGCATGTTGGCCGATGCCACGAAAAACCCACCCTGAACCCAATTCATGACGGCGAGCGTTTCTGGCTGTTCGGTGCCTTGGGGCGTCAGCGGCAAGCCATGCAGCACTCTGTCTGGGAAATCTCGATTCAAATCTGCGGAATTTCTTTTATTTCCAAGAAAAAAAAAGACGAAAAGGGAAAAACAAAAACAAAAACAAAAAAAATGTTAATATCGATGCGTGGAGGTGACATCTAAATGTTATCTTTTTCCCTTTTTCTTTTTTACCATTCAAATTTTTAACAAGATCCCTCCCTTTTCCCTGATCAAGTGTGTTAGGCCCCACTTCTCTCAAATTTGATTTCAAAAAAGAAGTGCATTCTTTCTTTCTTTTTTCTTTGTTTTTTTCGGTCGGGCGGCCTGGGATGACTCATTGAGATCAGCAAAGACCAGCAGCTTTTTCTTTCTTTTTTCGTACGCGTTTCGCCTTTGGCCGAGAGCGAAGCCGTCTGGATTCATGGTGGGCATCAAAAATAAATGCATGTCTTCCACGATTTGCTTGGCTTTGGGATGTATTGGGTAATTATCACACAGCCATCGAGCCAGCCCGATCAACAATTGCCTGCAAGGATACCCACACAAAACAAAACACCGCCCTTCATTGCATTACATTCAGTTTTGTTTTGTTTTGTTTATATAGACATGTGTCTTCCCCCTACCCCTCCAAATAAAAGTCAAAAATAAATAAGAAAAAAACTGCTTGTTCAGTTTCATGTTTTCATGTCAGTCTTGTTCATTTTAAGCTTTAATTTGAGGGTTAATGCTCCACGACACCACCGAGGAACTGGTAAAAAATAATATAAGCATTGGGGGGGGGGGTTGAAATTTCAAATCTTGAAACTAGCATTTTGTCAACCCACCTTCCGTTGGTTTCATCTCCATGCATGTTTGCGATGTATTTAAAATTTGGCTTTTGTTCTGAGATTCCAGGGTTGTTGGAAATTTCCAAAACCCACAAGTCGACACCAAGAACGCTCTGTCCAATGCTGATATACACAGTGCATTTTTTTTTGGTTAATTTCATTTAATTTTTTTATATCTGCTGCTCCAAAATATATGTAGATACATATTTACCAAATTCTTTTTCAGTAAAACATTTTAAGTTTAATTATCATTTTCTCAAAAAATTTTATTTTATCTTTTCTTTTCATCTGTTTTCTCGTTTCACATCAATATGGAAGCTCCACAACAATGATTTTAAAAAACCCCCCAAAAAGAACAGGATATGATAGGTTGGGCAAGATACCAAGAAATCTTATGATATTAAAAAAGAAAAAAAAGGGGTCGCATTCCTGAGAAATATATATATATATATATATATATATATATATTTGTGCTTGGGAAGTAAAAAAGCTGAGATACCCTTGCTTCAAATGAAAATAAAATAAATAATAAAATACTAAAATAAAATAAAATAATCACCTGAATCTTCTCGATATGTTTGAACACCGTTCATCAGATACAAAGTCAAACATAAAGTCATCCTGCCAGCCACAGGAACACACACTGTCCATTAAAAAAATTAAAATATCAATACATATATATGTGAAGAAAATGTGTGGGGTACCGGCCAATATCACTCGTTTGCATGGTGCATGGGCTACATGAGGCTTTCACCTCGATGCAATATTTGAAAAAAACACAAAAAACTCTTACAGATGAATTTTAAAACTATAGAAAAAACTTCTGGCTACAATCATTTTAAGAAGGTCAAAACCCATGGTATCGAACAGATAAAAAAACGGCCAGCTCAGCCGTCTTCTTCATTTTTTTTTCCTTTTTCTTTTTTTTGCATTTGCTCTCCACATCGCTCATTTGCACAACGACTACATGCTACAAAAGCATTGCGTGTAAAACGTTGTTTGATAAAAAGGAAAAAAAAAAAATTGGCGAAATTATCATTACCAATTCCTCATTGGTGTAATATCTTGACGTGATGTCGCCAAGGGAAAATAGACCAGCCTGAAAAAACGAATCATGAGCGATTACCTTGCTGTACAATTTTCATTTTATTTTAATCTTTACATTTTTTTTGTTGACAACATTTATTTTATCTTTTCCTGATTTCCTCAACAGCCATTTACTATTGAACATTCGATTTATTTGATTTTTTTTTAAATTGAAAATTTGAGGTGGTTCAATTTTTTTCAACTTTTTTTACCACGAGAACTTTAGCACAAGAGTACTACCAGTAACCTATTTTAGAAAAATAAAAAAACTTCAGACCCCCCTGAAAAACATATACTAACAAAATTAAGAATCGGCTTTTTTTTTGGCCAACAGGCGTCGGCGAAAACGTCAGGTATCTATTTGAAATGCTGTGGATGTAAAAATCGCAGCAAGAAGTTCCAATTCGCTCTTTTTTCTTTACTTTTCTTTTTCCCTCCAGAAAAATATCAAGCGCCCCTCACCTTCTGAGCGAAATTCCCAGAGATCGACAAACATAATAAAACTACAACGATCGTGATTTTCGCGACCATTCCGAAAAGTCGATAGGGCTTTCGCTTCCGAATCGATGTTGTTAAGACTTCCCAACTCGGTGCTTTATTGCCCAAAAACTGCGATTGTTTTTCGGAGATCTTTTATTGACACGACCTTTTTGCACAAGGTTATCATACACGCGGACGTCGAGGTGAGCATCATTCCGGCGTTACGCACGCCCTTTATAAAGGTAATTACTGGAGGAACAGAAACCGTTTTCAGCTTTTTGATTGGCTTCGGTCAACCCATCACCAATTGCACATATGGCGGCGCCGCCACCACCAGTGTTTTCAACAACAGAAACAACACATATCTTTTACAATACAAAAACGATCAGATTTCAGCAAAGAGTCAGCCAAGAACACATTTCCGGGAACGGGCTGCACTGACAGCCAGTGTATTTTTTTTCAATTTCACTGGCCCCAAAGTGGCCCTAAATTTGGCCGTTTCATCCAGTTGTGGCCCTTTTGTGGCCCCAATTTGTCCGAAAAAAATAGAATGTGGCCCCAACTTCAAAAACAGAAATTACAAGGCTTGGTGTTTATATAGTATTTACTTAATGTTGTTGGTTTTGATTTTTGTGGAAACTCGATTGATTTCTTGGATATGGCCCAGGCCTTACAAACTTCGGGTGAATGTGGCCCTTTTGTGGCCCCAAATTCATCTTCCAATAAAACGTTTTGGCCCTTTTGTGGCCCCAAAATTTGCCATTCTGATTTTTTTGGGGGCCAAAATGGGCCAAAAGGGCCACAATGGGCCACAAAAAAATACACTGCTGACAGCCTGTCTCGCAATACTTTTGGCTGGTTGTTGGTGGCTCCTCAAGCAACATGTAATCATTGATTGATTGAATGAATATTTTTGGTTGGTTGGCCTTTTGGCCTTGTGTGTAAAACACTTCCAATCTCAAAAAATGTAATATATTCCTTTTTCTCAGGGAGAGGCCTGAACAGGGGTGATGAGCCATTGATGGTAGCAATTGACAAGATCCATCATCGTTTTTTCCCTGCACAAACCACTGCTGCAACGTTTTTTTGGAAACAAAAGTGAACCACACAATACTGTTCATTTTAAAAAGGATAAAAACAGATCGGAACGACCCCTCCACAGAATCATGGCACGAACTTAAGTCACATCCCCCCTCAGCACCCCTTTTCATCACTTTTTCTTTTTTTTTATCTTTCCTTTTGCTTTCTTTTTTTGGCAAACCCTGTCCAAGAACTGGATGTATAACAACCAGGCTTCCCTGGTTCATGTTTTTTTTTGTGTTTCTTTTGGTGTCGGCCAAAAAATCTCTAAGCAACTTTTTCTCTTTCTTTTCTCAAGAAAAGGCTTTGCTTTTTCGCCAGGAAAAAATGGGTGGAGAAAAAAGTTTTCTGGATCCCCCCCCCCCAAACTCTTCCCCCATGATTTCAAATTTCCTAATTCGTTTTCATTTCTAAATTTTTGGAAAAAGAGGCACCGACGTTAATTTTGGGTTTTTTTTTGGTCACTGTCAATTGCCAATCATAACATAAGTAGTCAGGATTTTTTTTCCCCTTCCTTCCCCCCCCCCCCGCCCCCCCCCCCCTTTCCTTTCCTTTTTTTTTTTTTTCCTCACTTCAATCACCAATCTGTAAAAAAAAAATATGGCCTCTAAAAATCCTCCTCTAAACCATTTTTTTTTTGGGGGGGGGGGAGGGGGGAAGGGGGATTTTGAGCATAGCACATCAAATTTTCTTTTGCTTTACTAATCCACTACACCTTTTTTTCCTTACGTCAGTTTCTCCTCCATTTTTTTTTCCACTTGCACATCCAAAAATTTAAAACAGCAAATAAGCCCCCACAACCCCTCTCTCAAGAATCACCACAAAAAACAAAAAAACAAAAAACGAACCTCCACTCAGCGCCATCTTTCGGTCACTTCACCTCTTTCCGTTTTCTGTTTTCTGCTTTCTGTTGTTGTTTTTTTTAGTTTTGTTTTTTTCACCCTTCCCTCAGTTGTTTTAAACTGAAGTTTCACTCCCCCCCCCCCTTCCCCCCCTGAACACCCCTCCAATGTTCACCTCAAAAGATGCCAAAAACAAAAAATCGACTAAAGAAAAAAGTGCATTTAAGAAAAAAAAAACTGCAAGAAGGCAAATTCTGTCTGAGAATGAAGCGTATGTATTTTGTTTTTCAGGACTTCTTTTTTTTTATGATGTTTTACGATGGGGGAAAACATGAATAGATCAAAATGAACTGTTTATTTTTTTTTCTCCTCGACAGAAATCATAATATGGTTGCCTTTTCAGAAGGTACCTCTGTTGTTTTTGTTGTCTAAAAAAAAAAAAGAAAAAAAAAACATCTCTTTTGGAACAGTTTTTGGGTTCGCTGCTCATTCAAAAGCAAATTAGAGCGGTTCCTATTGAAAAACAAAAAAAAGCAATTTAAACACAGATAAATGAGGAAAAAAATAAATAATAATGAAAAACAAAGCAGATGGAGCAAATGTAAACAAAAGAAAACGGCACTGTGATCAGGAAAAAATACATTATCTTCTCGGTGAAAATTAAAGGAAATAAAATAAAATTAAAGTAAAGTAAAGTAAAGTGATTTATACTTTCTATTTTATTTTTCTTCTTTTGGGGTGGTCAACCTTTTCCAGCAGTGCCTAAAAAAAAGTATGTTTAAATTTAGCGCAACTAAATTATTATTATTAATATTTATTATTATTATTTTTATTTATTTATTTTTTGGGGGGGGTCCAGGTTCTTTTTTTTTTTCAGCAATACTTTTTTTAAAAGACTATTGACGGCAGCAACATAACTTTTCAATAAATACATATTTTTCCAGACAAAAAAAAATCGCTGACCTGTACTTTTGTGATTTCAAATAACAGATTGCCTTTTTTTTGTTGAAGCATTGCCTATTACCTCATTAATATTCATCATTTGCATCCGAAGTCAATTCTCGTTGCCTGACGTAAATAAAAAAATTAATAACAAAAATACATATGAATATATATAAATACGTTTGAAAAAACAGTTATGATAAAAGATGCAGACCCCAAAGCAAAATTGTTTGCAAAACGGCAATGTGAAAATAAAAAAAAGCGCTTGAAAATAATAACGAAAACTGTTTTTTTGTAATTCTGTATCAATTATCATGTTATTCTTATTTCAAATATTGAATTTTTCGAGGGCAAATGAAAAATAACACTTCAAAAACAAAAACAAATCATTAAGAAAACAAAGCCATTTCTTAATTTACGCATTTTTTTTTGTTCATCCAAAAAGTACTATCTAAATGTACAGTTTATTTATTTTATTAACTTTTTTTATTTCCATTTTTACAAGAGGCCCTTCGCTGCTCTACCTGCATTTTGTCGATCGAATGCTTGGATTCTTCTTTTCATTTCTCTACCCGCTAATTGAAGCTCCATCCTTCTCTGCTTTTCTTTTATTTCTTGCAGTAAAACCCGGTTTCTGGCCAGCAGCCTTCTCACCTAATTTCACAAAGCCACACCAACTGTCATCGAAGGTTGAACAATTGACTGATGTTGAGGAAAAAAAAAGGGGAAAAAAAAGAGAGAGAGAGAGAGAGGGAGAATTTTGTACGATGGGTCGGGGGAAGAATACACATCTCAGAGAATTAAAAATAAATTGGCCCAGCAAAAAGCAACTTTTTTTCTTTTTTTTTTAAATCCTTTTTTGTTTAGAGGGTTGTTAATATACTTGGAAAAAGCTCTTGGAATAAGTAAATTAAAAATAAAGAAAAAAATAAAAATAATTTTATTCATTCCAGTTTTTAATCTGATTATTTTCTGTGAGGGTGTTCTTGCCTTTTTCCTGACAGTCTTTAATTCAGCCATCTGTTTGTGGAGCTCTCTGCCATCCTTCAAATCTTCTTCCATCAGATATTCATCAGCCTTGCTGCGCAGCAATTTCATCTTCTCCAGTTCTGGGCAAAAAAAAAAAAAAAAGGAACCCCCTCAAAAACTATTATGGATGTTTCATTTAAAAATTTTGATTTAGAAAGAAAAAATATTGCAGCGGAAATCGTAAGCATGATTGTCTATTTTTCTGAAGAAAAAGAGAAAAGCTGACTGCGGCCGGGAGAATCTTGGTCGAAAATTCCTTACCCCTCTTCAGTGCTTTCTCCAGAAATGCAGACTGACACACACACCCCAACATGCTATTTAGATTTAAAAAAACAACTAATTTTTCATCTATTCACTTCCATGAAAAAAAAATTTTGCATTTTTATTGTTAGGGTCATATGTAACGTAACAAAAAAAAGCGAAAGCAATGACAGAAATACGGAGAAGCCGACGTTTTGCGTAGTGAGTGTGCTGAGAATAAAACAAATCTAGAATTAAAAAAAGTGTGAAAATATTTCAATAATTTTGCGCATCAAAAAAAAAAAGAAAATAATGAAAAAGAAAATCTGACTGGTTTTCTGACAGAAGAAACATGGGTTCTTACTTCAACACGGTGCATCTGTTTTTGTATTTTTATTTATCTATCAATGTTTTATATTTTCGTTTTTATTGCTGTTATATTTTAATTATATTTTTTGAAAAAAAAAAAGGGAACTCACAGATTAAAACTAAAAATTAAAAAATTAGGTTGGTACCTGACAGGCTACGTAGATAACCCAAATCAAGTCCACAACCAGGAACGCAATGAGCATCATCTCCAGATTTGGCACAAATTTGCTGCAAACAGCGAGCAAAAAATAAGAAAAAATTATATCATTTTTTTTCTTCACTTCACACACTTTTTTTTTAACCCCAGACCTGTATGATCCTGCCCCCTATCCCCCCCAAAAAAATAAACAAAATAAACAAATATATATATGTACATAAAAATAAACAAACGTATATGTCTTTTTGTTATTAATTTTTCGATGAGATTTCAGGACATGGAAGAGGGAGGGGCAACTTTACTAATCAACTGGTGCAACCAAAAATATAAACAAACACTCAGCCAAGAGGACATTCATGTCTCACTCATTTATTAAACATCTCCAAAAATCATTTAAAAAAATTGGCACTATCTGCCTGCCACATCTAAAAAAAATCCCTTGCAAGGATATGCCAAAATCAACACCACACACACAACCGATGAGAAGAAGACAGTTTTTCAATATCGGTATATTGCAACAGCGCAGTATGCGACGCAAACAAGCAAGACAGATCGATATATCACCCGTTCCGGAAACGACCTACTGTGCCATCACGGTTCGTTTTCAGTATTTTCCTGCGGGCTCCGCCGCCACCCACCTGATAATCCCCACAGCGTCTCTCGGAATCGCATCCTGCGTCCAACTGCGGACCAGCATCGAGGCCAGAGAACAGCTTAGCCCAAAAATCTTCGAGAAACGAACACGAGCCAGAGATAAACAAAACAGCGAAACAGTGAACGCGATATTCGTCGACTCACTCGACGATCCCCATCGTCCTGTTTTCCTTTCTTTGGGATTTTCTGTGGAGCCTCTGGTTTTTTTCAACCGAGGCTGATAAATTGGTGAAGCTCCGGATGGAGGTTTCTTAAAGCGGACTGCGTGCATTTTTAAGGGTTGAAAAATCGATTACCCAATATTGTCCTCTTTGCAAGTGTGAGAAACGCTCGCTCAGCCGACCAAACGATGATGACACATTAGCACCCCGCGGCACGAAAACATGTGTGTTGTGTGAAAACACGTGGGAGGGGGAGAAAAAAATCGAGCGCGATTGGATGCGGAGGGTTGCGTGGGGAATTCCTTTTCTTTCTTTTGCGATTTTGATGCGTCATTTTTTGCGGGCGCACCAAACGTCTGAAACAAGGTTCGTGTGTATTACTTGAGCACTTGATGGGAGGAGTGGGGTTTCGAAGGAATACACCGTTCAACAGTACGAGTTCTACTGTTCCGTCCCGACGTAGTACTCGGCGTCCAACCACTTGATATTCTTGATATGATCCGGTTTTCCCACAACACTCTCCACTTGGAGTCCGCAAAGGATGCAGTTCCGGAAGCACCGCAGGGGAGATACTATCTCGTCCTTGTTCCCTGAGACCGGGATGCCACCGTACGGTGCACGCGCGTGTTGCTGCGAGTGACCAACCGGGTTGCGGGCCGCAACTTGCGGCAAAACGAGTTGCAGAAGAACTTCCGCGGAAGTTGCAGGTGTTGCGGCAACTATTGACATTTTTCCGACGTAGGATCCCAACTTCAAGGGACAAGTTGTCGTGAACGCCAGCATCCCTTGTATGTATCTGCGAAAGTAGGAAAATAACGAAAGCAACGCAAAACGCGACGGCACAAATCACAGATTTTGTTCAGCTGCCGCGGCGGTGTGCCGAGGATATCGCGCCCCAAGAGTTTTCTCTATTGTTGAAGTAGTATCCATGGCGCAACGGTCGCCCCAGTAAACCGCAGGCGTCTGTGATATCACCTACAATATCTCATGGACCAGCTGCAGTATTGTCCCAATAACGCGCTTCAAGAAACGTTTTCAACTGCAGTTGCAACCGATTGTGCTGGGTCCATCTGCAAGCGTTTGAGATTTTAACTGATTAAGAGCACATAGCTGTCGGTCAAAGATTTTGGGAGGTGCAGGGAATGACGGTTAGGCAGCGGTATTCCACACGATATATTGTATCCTTCAATTGCGTTTCACCCACCAACCCACAAACATTTCCTTCTTTCCTTTGAGAGAGAAGCCAAAAAGCACAGGAGATGTTCGTCAAAGCCGCAATTGCCTCGGCGATCGCCGTAGGGTGCGCCGTTTGGGCGAATCGCCGGCATCGCCGCCGCCAGCAAGCGGTTCCAGCGGTTCCAGCGGTTCCAGCGGCCCCGCTCCCGGCTCCCCAGGTAATTTTCTCTGCAAGCTTTTCGTTCAAGGCATCGACATTAAGCCGAAAAAGCGGCTATCCATCGCTCAGCACTGTCGTGAAACACCCAGTGGGATCAAGATAGGTGTTTTCCGCTGTGACGTCTTCGACCTGAGGTCGGCACGTGTGGCGTTTCACTATTCAGGCTGAAATCCCGGTCCTGAGCCTCCAAGACATCATAGAGGTTGAGCTCGGGGAGAAACAGAGGCTCGAAGACCTCTTGGTATGCGTCAATCTTTGGAATGAGTCTCAGTTGGCGATGCATTCTTTCTCCTCCCCACACATGCATGCATCCAGACGTGAACTGTGGTGTCCTGTTCCTGCCAGGCTCACAAGAAACTCTTACGGGCGGATCCAGAAGTGATCCAAGACGTGGAGAGGAACCTTCGGAGAGCAGAAGCGGACCTCATGGCGAGCATCTGGGAGCTTCAGCCTGGGGATCCGGGAGCGAGCTCCTGGGGCCCCTTGCGGCAATGTAAGCGAACATTGGAAATACCTCTTTCGCATATATGTATTTCTAGCAAAGTACAACCCACCTGAAAAACTCCTGCCTGTTGTGGAAACCACATAACATTGCATCATTGCTATATTTGAGTTCTGTGGCTTATTGCGTGTATCCAATTAGAATTCAACATCGATGGCCATCAGCACAACCATCCATTTGTTGGATGCAGAATGGTATTCAAGGAAATGATGGGAATGTAATGTGGTTCAGGGTGAGCCGCCCCCAGATGGGGGCACCATCAAAGGCAGCCACCCAAATCGTCAGACCGTGGCCTGAGCCGGGCCACGGTCAAAGATGTAGGCCCGTGGAGGGTGAGGGTGGCTGCCAGGCCGGAGGGCGTGGGTCGGGCATGGGCCTTTTTAAGGCTACCCTACCAACTCCTGAAGGTGAGAAATCTTGGAGGGATTTAACCCCTTAAGCTTGAAACTGATTTCGGTTAGAATTCGCTTGCTCTGAATATTGGCAGTGAACAAAGTGTGCCTTCCAGATATCAGACAACTTAGTCCAACTTAGACAGATTTAGAGCCGGCGGCGCACGGGGCGTAGAATCATGAATCAAGTCAGCCAAGGTGAGCCCAGTGCTGTTTCTTGTTATTTGTGTGAACGTGCATTCCGCACGGCTTGTGCTGAAACGATTACCCTGTTGGCTACTGTCAACCAATAAACAACAGCAGGGCAAAAACCAAGACTGCCATCGCGCACGACACTAAAAAAATGGACATAGCGCAAGTTCTTGACACAAGTGAAGCTTTCGCTGCGGCTTCCAGAGCGACTCTTTAGAAATGGGAGTGAAACGCTCGAGGATAGCACCAAGCGTTCATCTGGGCGTGGAGACCGGGACGTGTTGTTTTAAACTCTGGGGACCAGGCATCTGCGGCGTTCTCATGTGGAGGGTCCAGCTCGATATAGCTTGAGATATCTGGAGGGGGGACCGGGAATGCTGGGTTAAGAACACATTTTTTCACAAAACCAAACCAAAAAAATGAAATTGTTCCACTCCTGATTATATTTAAATGATATTATTTCACCATATATCAATGAGTGGGTACACCACCGCTGAACCTCCAAAGAAGAAGAAGAAAAAACACATTTTCAATGTACATTTGTCTGCGTTCTGGTAGCTGCTGGTGGTATTCTACTTTAGCAGTTGATATATTTTTGGACCCAAACACTCTGGGCCTGAGTGTCTCGATTGACAATGGGAGGTTGAGATCTTCGACTTCTTTGTGAATTCCTGGCACCATGGCCTTTCGAAAATGCACAATGCCAATGATGTTAAACCTCTGTTGAAATCTGTTGAAGAAGCTTCTCTCACTGCTGAAGGTGGCGAGCAATCGGCAATATATCAAGTAGACGATCGATCACTTTCGCTGATTTTTGATGGGAATGGTACAAAATCAGAAACCAAAAATGACAAAGAAAAAATGGAACCAGGACCATTGTTACAAGTCCCAGCCTTACAGAGTTTCTTCTCCCCCCTGCCCCCTCTTTGACACAATCAATCATTTGTTTGGTTGCTTTTCGACTCTCACTCAAATACCAGTCTGTCATTGATCCCTCTCTCACTCTTTTTTTTTTTTCATTTTTGACCAATCTATTTTCACTTCAGGCTGAAAGCCTCAGGCAGCCCATCCATATCAAAAAGGAGTGACACGGTCTTTTCAAATTCGAATTTCAAAACTCTTCCCTCCCCCTCCTTTCCCCCTTTTTTTACAAAGGGTTTTCATCAACCCTCACTGAAAATCAGAAACAAATTTATAGAAATTCTCCAATGCTTTGCTTTTTTTGTTTTTTTTTCCTTTTCGTTAGGTCAAAACGACGAACGAAATACCAACCAATTCAAATCCCAATTCTCCCCAAGCAATCAATCCCCAAGCAACGTCCCCATCCAAATAGAAAAAAAAAGAGAAAAGGTATGAAAACCCGGACTCTTTCGAAAAAAAAAAAGAGGACACTAAAAAAACCCTGAAGAAACAAAATTGTAAAAAAAACGTGAGAAAAAAAAACCCTCCCTGAAGCAATGACAAGTGAATTCCAACACATCCTCCCGCAAAACATTAAGAAAAAACCCTCACCCCCCAAGAAATCAAATCAAACCAAAAGCAGAAATCCTTATTTCTCTTTTTTTTTACAGTTTTACACCCCCTCCCCCCAAGCCACGAAATTAGTTTTTTTTTCCTTTTTAATCCCTTTTTTTTCTTTTTAATTCTGTCATGCATCTTCGATAGCCAGAAGAATTTTTCTTCCCACCCTTTTTTCTTCTCCCTTTTATTTTCTTTTTTTATAAATTCTTTGGTTTTCAAATGCACATAAAATCTTGACACTTGTTGACAACACACTTCACAAAAAAGAAAAGGAGGTAAAACAACAACAAAAAACAAAAACTCGAGAAAAAAAAAGCAGCAAATGAAAAAGTCAAACCTCCACAGGGCCCCCCTCCAATCATTGCTTTCCCCCATTGGCTGAGCTCGCCTTCATTGAACATTGAGAAGCATACAGTTGTGGTTTTCTTTTCTCAGTTTTTTTTTGTTGATTTCACCCCCTTCGATCGATTTCTTCCAATTTTCAAGTTACATGTGGCAACCTCTCTGGCTGCGGTCGTACCTCATCTCCTTCTTTAAATAAACAAGAACTCTCTTTTACAATCCATACGATCCCAAAACTAAAAATAGAAAAAGAAAAGAGGAGGAGGAAAAAAAATGCAGCGCTGCCGGTACAGAGTTGTTTAATATTTACCCTGCTTTTTTTTGGGGGGGGGGGGGGATTTCGCGTTTGAGAAAATTCAACTATGTAATCTTTTTCTCTTTTTTTTCTCTTTTTCTTTTTTTACAGCAGTCTTTTCCGAAAGCACGAAATAAAAATTAAGGAAGAAAAAAAGTAAGCATTTTGGGAACAAATTTCTGAAAAAAAGTCAATCTATAATTTTTTTAATTTTTTTTAGATCCTTTTCGCATCAGCTATAAAAACTTTATATGAAGTTTATCGCTTCAGGGAAAATTAAATACTTCAGCTTTTGGACAAGAACAGAGAGGGAAAAAGATGTATAAGAAAATTAATGAAAGAAAAGTGAAGGAAATATAGTACAAATCGACTTTAAAAAAAACAGCTGCTTACGACTCCAAGCAAACACGCAAATGGACTGTATAGTGTTAAAAAAAGAAAAAAAGAAAAATAGTCATCAGATATAATATATTAATGACCACCACCCTCCGATTTTTGTTTTGTTTTGATTTTTTTTGAGGAGCCCACTCCGAAACAAACTTTGCCGTTTACATTCTTCTTGTCCATATTTCATCCGAAAAAAAAAAAAGGAAAAAAACTCAACTGTCCAAAGCTAAACCCCAAGTAGCAATATTGGGAAAAAATATACATTAGAAAAAAATGCAAAAGGAAAAAAAAAAAGAAAACCCGTTGGGCTGGCTCTACTGGCCAAAAATACACTCACACACGCAGTCATAGAAGGGAAAATCCACATGCAAAACATTGAAAAAAAAATATTTGGAAAAAAAAATCCACTCCTACAAAACTCCTCATTCTTTCTTTTTCCTCTCTTCGTTTTTTCGCAAAAAAATATAAAAGCAACTAAAGCTTAAAAAAAAATCAGACTATCAGACGGGAAAAAGAAAGCCTCCCCTCAAAGAAAACACCCCACTAATCAAAGCCAAATCTTCTCTCCTTCAGCAGACTTTGTGAGCTAAAAATACAATTTTTCTTTCATTATTAATATGTATTTTTTTTTTCTGGTTCTTTTTTTCTTTACAATATGTTTCAATCGATACATAACGTTCCTGTCGACGACAAGGGCCTCGTATCGACCTCAAATGACTTTTTTTTTTACTTCCTTTTCTTTCTTCCTTTTTTTGCTTTTTGTTTTTTTTTGCTGCTAAGAATTAATAACAATTGAAATTAACCGAGCTCACCTCTTCCAGCCCAGATGGGATGAACATGGCCGTGGCGATCGCTCAAAACTTTCAATATCCTTGCAGCAGCTTCCTCAACACCACTGGTTGCCCAAAAAAATTAAAAATTAAAGGGGAAAAATAAAAATCGAGACGAAAGGAATACGCCACAGCAGTATTTTTTCTGTTGACACTCAATATGCGAACGCCCCCCCCCCCAAAAAAAAAAAAAAAAAAAAAAAAGAATAAAAAAAAAGTTTAAAATTAAATTGAATTATATGTCTAGTTCATATATCCTATCTTAATTTTCGACCAGGTTTTTTCTGTAGCGGGAGGAAGGGGGTGAAACTCAAACACAGGTAAGAGATTTTTATTTTCTATTTTTAGAGCGGTGGGTCCATATTACTCATTTTGCATGGGGGAGTTAATCCACAGGGATTTCAGACTAGGTGTAATATTGCTTCTTTTAATTTAAAAAATCCACCGAAAATGGAAAAAAAGGCAATGAAATGAAAGGATAGATGGCTTACCAATGGGTGACGTTGAGAACCGGCCATTCTGGATGAGCAGCATATAATTCTCGAGCGAAAGCTAATTCCTTCTGAATGTTCTATTTAAATAAACCACAAAAAAAAAAACATTCAAAAAAAATGCCAAGTTATCCCAAAATATCAACCTATTAAAACTTAAAAATAATAAGAACAAATCCATAAGATATTGCAGATAATTCTATTTAAGATTTTTCTTCTTTTTTTCCTCACTCTTCCTCACACTTTTTGAATGTGTGTCCCATTATACTTCTCACTGCCAACACCTTACGACAGGGAAACCTGTGTGGGCACTGTCACATTTTTTTTCCCTCTGGATGACTAGAAACCAAGGAGCCCATGATTGAAACGAACTCTTGGTGTGAATTTTTTTGTTTCGACAAATTGTGGTTGGTCGAATTATTCATCCAGAGGTCCACCAAACCCTTCTAAAAATAGATAAAAAAACAGCTCATAAAAATAAATTCTTATTCCCACTATATTTTCTTGTCATTTGATTCTGCAATGTAACTTCTCACATGGCTCCACCAGTCAAAATAAACCTCAAATATCGGATCCCAATTTCATTTCTTATTTGTTCATTTTCAGTGAAGCCATTTTTTCCCCGGGAAATTTGCTTCATTTACTCGATCCATCCACTCAGCCAAAAAGCAGTGTATTGCTCAGTTTTCTGAGAAAAAACTTGTCCAATCATCCCCAGCTTACCTTCAGTTCGGCATAGTTGGTTGTGCTTTCTTGAATCCCCATGTTCCCCACTCGACTCTGCCGGATATCCATCAATGTGCTGGGGTCTATCAGGAGGCCGAAAATCTTGGACTGGTCGATTTCCTCCAACTGTTTCGGCAGGGGGAGCCCTTGCACCAGAGGTAAATTTGCCACTTTGTATCCCCTGCAAATCAGAGTCGGATCGTTTTCTTTTGTTTTTTCTTTTTTTTTGGGGGAGGGGGGGAGATAAAAACTAAAAAAAGTGAATAAAAGGTGGAGTTAGAGGAGAATGCATTTTGATTTCTTCAACAAAAACTGGTGTTTCTGACGCACTGTACAACACCTGATTGGACCAAATATGATCCAAAAAAATTGTACGTAAATAAATGAACAAATATGTATCACTCATTTGCATAGAGAAAGGACTATGCATGGAGCTCAATAAAATACATTTGGGAAAAAAAACGAAGGAAAAAAAAACTTCCTCAACATCTCCATCTGAGTTAGCATTTTGCTTTTGTTTGTTGTTGCTATATTTCAAATCAGATTTCATTCATCCCTTTCTCTCACTCTTTTTCTTTTTTTCTCACTCTTTCCCCCCACCCTTTTTTTTAAATAAATTTCACACCTTTGCCCAAGATAAATGCACAGTGGAGTTTTTCCGCTCCGGGAAACTCCCAGCAATAACAAATCCGCATCATGCCATTTATCGGGATGGGCTCCGTCGTCCATTTTCCTGGTATACTCGACAGCCTCTATCATTTTGAAATAATCTGGAGAGAGCTCAGATTTGTTACGACGACCCAAAGGCACCCCACTGCACAAACGCAAAAAACAAAAACACTCACACATTATATTTCCATATATCCATATATGGATTTGCATTTAAATCACCAGGGAATTTGTATCAGGTACATATAAAGTGGGGGCACCGGCAAAGCCATTTCATTTTTTTTTGCTCATTTTTTATCAAGGGCAGTCGACAGACAGACAGACGGAAACACGAAATTTCTCTGACAAAAATCAAATCAATTTACGTTCAGTTCAAAGAAAAAAAAAAGTTGACTCGATTGAATTTGCCCAGGGGTCAAACACCCCTTCCCATATCCGATTTCATTTTTTTGTTTTCCCCATTCCCGTAACAATAATAGAAAACCACCAATGCAAATTCGAAGGACCACCGGCTTCATTCTGTTTTTTTTGAAATCCGAAAAAAAAGGGGGTGAGGGGGTGCTGTCTGTCTGTCTGTCTCACCTTCTGACGATTTCCAAATGGGTTTCCATGTGGTCCAGCAAATTGCTCCACAAATCGACGTATTTGACTTCGTTCAGCATGCAAGCTGCCCTGAGTGCTGTTTTGATATTGTAATCCACCACAGTGAAAACCACCAATGCATTATCGTCTGCCGCCAGGTCGGCAATTTCGTACGCTTTTTTGGGGGAGGATAAGAATCTGATCCACAAGGGGGAAAAAAAACAGAAAATACAGTTAACTAATGCTTTCTTTGATAAAATTTTGAAAAAATATTTCATAATGCTTGTCTTGACGATGTGCCAGTCCCCTCACCAAAATATAAATAAAAGTTTAATCCAACCTTTTCGGAAATTCCTGAAAAAGAAAAACGAGGGACAAGTAAGAAAAAAGTTTTCTTCTTCTCTTTTTTTTCGTCTTTGTGGTTGGCACGGAGAGATTTTTTTTTCCAATTCTTGGCACAAAAAGTTTGTTATTTAGTTATCGACAATCGACCTGAATATCAGCAAGTTGGCAGGACAGCTGGTTTTGAAGCAATTTTCGAATTGCCCCAAAGCTGCCCGGACCGTGTTCGCAGCACTTTCACCTGCAGAAAATAATGCCCCCCAATCAAATTTGCAAATTTAAGTCATTTTTTTCAATTTTCAATGAACTTTTTTCCCTTCTTTTTCCCCGGTGCCGTTTGAATTTTGCTTGGTCTCACCTGTACAATCCGAAACGACGTAAATTGGCTTCGGTAAAACGCACATATCGAAGGGGTCATTGTCCAGAGGTTCACTGGGGGCGATGGATGACTTGTAAGGCAATTCGAAAACTCGCCTGCAAAATATCGGAGAAAAACAAACAAACATAACCATTTCTTCTAGAAGGTATGAAAAAAAAAATAAAAAAATAAAAATAAAAAAAAACTAGAGGATGGCTGGCTATGATGACAAATCAAAGTCAAGAAAGACCCTCCACCTCAAAAAAGAAAAAAAGTGTGCAAGTGAAAATGAGAAAATCGAAAACTATCGGCACTTTTTTTACCAACTATCCCTTTTTCGTTTTTTCCTCAAAACTCACTCACTCCCTGTCTCACTCTTTTTTGTTCTCTCTCACACTCTCTCTCTCTTTTTCTTTTCTACTGATAGCACTATTAGGTTATTCTTTTTGCTGTGGAGGATTGCCTGTCTTCCAATTTTATTTTTTATTCTTTTCCCTTCATGGAAAGAACGTATTTCTTTCTAGTTCCAAGTTCCAACCATTTTTTTCTCCGTGCGTGAAATTAATTACTTTGACTAATTATACGCACCCATCATCAGATCCTGGAATTGTGACAGAAATAAACCGACTGGGTCTGTCAACGATACACAAAACCATGGATGGATTTTCTTAAAAGAAAAAAAAAAAAAAAAACTCTGCCAATTTTTTTTTTGTTTTCAAAAAGAAGCAAAAAAAACAAATCAACTGATTTCTGCCGCACGTCTTTCAAACAAACCTATCTTCCTTTGAATCAGAGAGAAAAAAAGTGAAATAAAAAAACAGAAAAACTACCCAAAAGAAAAAGCAAAAAGTGAAAATTGTTGCAGCCTCTCGCTTCGAAGCCACTTATTCTTGTCGAGAGACGAAGAATAACAGTTTCTGGTTTTTGATTTTTGATTTTTTTTTTAATTGTTTGAAAATTTTCCTCTCACCCATCATCTGATCTCGGAATCATAACAGGAATGAATGGTCTGTCTTTTTCGGAATCGTCTAGAGTGCCTCTGACAGCTTCCTCCAGATCCCTGGCTGCCAGCTTCTCTTTCATTTCATCGCTCCTCGAGGTCACATCAGCATTTCCATTGCTGGACACCACCTGAAAATATAAAAATCACACAAAAAAAAGGTGTGAGAAAAGTGTCTGACACAGAAACTGGAGAAAAATCTTCACAAAATTTGAGCAATTTGAAAATTTGTTTTTAAAGAACAACTGGATGTCCGGCACTTAGTAAGGATCTGAAATTCTGGAATTTTTTGAAAAGGGGCATTTCATTACCTTGGATTTAATTTCAATTCGGTCAGGTGGGTGGGCTGCAGCTAAGAAATTCAGAGAATATATACTTCAAAAATTCCTGCTACTTGTTTATCAAAAGAAGAGGGCATTTGGACCAAAAAGAAAAAGAAAAAGCCACAAGCTAAATTTTCCCGACATTTTGTTTTGCTAAGCGCAGGTTCGTCTCGTTTTCTTTCTGCTGAATTTCATTTTCCTCTAAATCTGGACCTTGGTGGGCGTCATCGACGCAGCCAGCGACTTCTTCTTTCTGCTCTTTCTCAAGGATCCCTTTCGTCTTCTGACGGGGCCAACCGGCTTTGACCGCGACGGGACGCCGTTTTCTTGCGCACCATTCCCGGACTGCGGCCGATCCGTCGAACCGCTTTCGACCCCCCTCGAACTCTCCGCTCGAACGATTGCGGATTTCGAATTGTGGGTTAGTCGAGCTTCGGCCAATCTTGAAAACGCTGCTGAAAATCCAAACGTCAACGGGGACGCAGCCATTTTTGTTCTGAGCCCCGGAGCCGAGATGAAAAGAAAAAAACGTGGCGCTACGCGAAAGGACGGTCGTAAGGCACGAGTTGGAAAAACGTCACGAAAAGGTTAAAACAGAATTCCACGGTTGGATGAGCGCGGAAAGCGAAGGGACGTGTTCCGTCCGTTGGTCCCCAGTCCGACTTTTTAGTAAGAGAGCGGTTACGACAGAAATTGGCCAAGAAAAAATGGGTGGGAAAATTTCACTGGAAATGTCGCTCTTGGGGTCCTCGACTTTTTCTTGAGGACGTTTTACAAACTTGACCAGGGGAAAAAAAAACCCATAAGCATGG
Organism: Bryopsis sp. KO-2023; assembly: GCA_030272585.1. Lineage (NCBI taxonomy): Eukaryota > Viridiplantae > Chlorophyta > Ulvophyceae > Bryopsidales > Bryopsidaceae > Bryopsis > Bryopsis sp. KO-2023. The sequence continues at coordinate 2,199,819 of BSYQ01000012.1, read as the reverse complement.
AGTGATTCATCAGTGTTCGACTGAATGAGAAACATTTTTTTTCTTCTGTTTTCTGAAATTGCAGTGTTGTGCTCAGGCAATATGCAATTAATCAATATTTAATTCTTTTTTCTGTCTGGATGGTAGGTTGGGCATAAGATTTCGTTCACCAAAAATGAGCAGTTTGAGTGCAGAGAAGAGAACTGATGGTTGAGACTGACTGAGAAATCACAGTCACTGTTGTGTTGTTCTCATAACTCCGCCCATCTCACACGACGTCTCACGTCAGTCGACTCTCCTTCGATGGGTTTCAGTTACAGACGTCCACTCGACGTCGTTTCACTCTCTCACTCTCAACCGTTTTGTTGGAACACCGCTCGAGTACAAGCTTTGTTCTAGCGACTCGCTGTAAATATGTTCGTTTACATGTGTTGTGTCTGGCCTTTTTAAGCACAAGGAGTTTCTGGCGCGCGACCCTTCGTCGTCCCCGCCAAAAACGCCCAATGAAACTGCAGCTGAAACGGCACGGCTTACAGTTACAACCGCCGTGCCGCTTCACACTTACTGCACTTCGAATATCCCATGTCCCAATCTGATTGTACTGTCCCCCCCAAAAGTCCCTTAATAATATTATTCATCCCACCATCCCCTTCTGTTCATTCACCCTTTTCACAACATGTGCCCAACCACGCCTCTACTTCTACTGCGCATCACACTCCGAAAAATAAAGGGAAATGCACAGAATATAAAAAAAACAGACCTCCCTACTACCAATACTTTTTCATGAAATCAGAATGTATCACCACCCTCGTACCATTTGGCATATTGACTCCCCACAGACTCTGCGAAACCTCCTCAGCAATGACTCCAGGTCCCTCCCAGAGCGGTTGAAACTTTCCACGCAAACAGGGGCTTGTCACGATGTCGAATACCCAAACTTGATCTCCCAACTTCCACAGACTTGGTTGCCTCCTCATTTTTTTATTCGCCTGCTCACGACGGTTAGCCATTTCAGCTCGAGCTGCCTCCCATTCGCGACGAGTTTTGAACCATATCTCGTGAGGTGTAAAACCCGTAACCGAGCATATCATGGAGTTGCATGCAGATTGAGCTCGTTTCACCACTTTCGGCCATCTTCAGTGCCCCTCCTCAAGTAGTAGACGCCGCATTCGTTCTATCAGTTTCCTATTCGCTCGCTCCACAGCCCCATTACACCAATGATGGTACGCTGGGTGTAACCCCAAACCACGTCGCCTTAACCGATTTGGTCACCTCCACGGGAGGAGTGCTGCCACAGAACTGGGACTGTGGCAGCAGTGCGGTAATGATTGTGGTGAAGGAGCAGTCCTGCCACAGCAGGGTTTTTTATCATAATTTGTCAAGGTTTCTAAGGGCAGTTGGGTAGTAGTTAGACCGTCCATTTGTTAGGTTCAATAAGGGTTAGTAAGGGTTATTATAGGTCAAAGAGGTAGCTAGGTTGTAGCTGAAGTCCATTGGGGCTGAAGCTACAGTTTTTGTATTTATAAAGCACCTCTGAATATATTCGATGTAAGCTCTCTTTTTGTTCGAGTGTTTGTCTTCCCCTATCCGACCTTTGCACACTACCACGTTCAACCACGAGCCCTTAGGCTCTTTTCCGTTCTCCCCACGATCAGTCCCTCCGCAGGGGTGACCCAATAGGGAGAGACGACGTCATTTGTTGGTTTCGGAGCCAGGTTACAGCGTTCTGGAGAACTTAAGTTTTCGTGGGAGACTACTCCAAAGACTACAAGGAAGAATGGCGGGGATACCATCACCATCTCTGGATAAGATATGTCGATATGAGACTATCACTTCCAGAAATTTTCGGTATGCGTTTCAGCGCTCAAGGATCTACGCGACATATCAGCAGTTCTGCGCATCAGTGGTGGACCACTATGTCCCAGAAGGACCCGGAGAGAATATTTTGGCAATACTGTACGAAGTTAACAATGTTCTGATGGCCGACTTCGACGCAGCGTATCCTCCAGGATCACACGGGAGGCCCGCAGCTTCTCCAGCAGCAGTGGCTGGAAATATTGATGCGTTAAAGATGAACGTGGCAGGATTTCTCGTAACGGAAAGAGCTATCTTGGAGAGTCCTTCAGAAAAGGAAGCAGTCCTTCGCAAATGTGTCAAGAAAAAGGGGCAAACGTGGCTGCAGTGGATCGAGCAGTTTCGCCAAGAAGCAATGGCAGTGGAACAGGATGTGGATGATGCGAAAATAAAAGAAATTTTCTTCAAACTACTTCCAAAGGATTGCAGAGTCGGAACGGCAGCAATGGTGACCGCCACATATGTAGACGCTATCGCAAACGCAAAGGAATGGATCATCAACGTGTTTCGCCTCGAAGATACAACAGCGAAACTCCAAGGGGACGCAATGGACATTGGAGCGGTAGGCGAGACTACAGCACCTGCAGAAAAGGAATCGCCGGTGAGACAAGGAGAACTTCCGCAGACCGATTGGCAACAAAAGCTGAAAGAGGTACCGTTTGGCTCTCTCAAGTTTTTCATCACTCAATTGAGTAAGAGAGATCGAAGATTCAAAGGGTTTTTGAGCTGGTTGGCAAAGAGCGGCGGCGGCGGAAGCGGAGGCAACAGCGGATTCAGGAACAACGGAGGTGGATTCAGAAGAGGAGGAACGCCGTATCGTGGAATGCCTACGAGAACCGTTCAATTCGACGAACCCCAATTCGAAGACAACAACGAGTTTGAAGGATTGGAAGAAGAAGATCTCTATCAGCCCGAGACAAACTATGTCGGGACCATTTCTGCCGTGCCTGTGGCAAAAGTGCCGACGAGGAAATGGAAGAAGTCCGAGAGAACCCAGTACCGCCGTGGGAACCCAACCAGTGGACCAAAGCAAACAAGGAGTTCCAAGAGTCGTGAAACCGGAGGGATTTTGAAGACCAAAACTTACAAGGAAGTTTTGACTGTGGGAAAATCAGCAGGACTCCTGACAACCAAGATGTCTCTCGTGTCTACAGCCGCAGAAAGTGTGGAAGAATTCGCTATTATCGACACGGGAGCAGCCGTCAATGTGATTTCCACGGATCTGGCAAAAAGATTGGGGGTGTCGCCAAAGCAAGAAGGAGCACCCAGTAAAATTCGAACGGCTGATGGCAGGACTGTGGACACTGAAGGCAGCATTTCTTCCATCAAGATAGGAACCGAGGGGAAGAAGGTTTCCGCGGATTTTTACGTGATGAAGGAGCCCGGATACGAGCTGTTGGTCGGCATGCCTATTCTCAACTCGTTGAACGCCGTGATCGATGTTCGAAGGAAGAAGATCCACATAGGATCTGGAAAAACTCTCCAATGCATGGTCACAAGATTGCCTGAGGAAGTAGTGCTTCCAGAAAGGGAGAAAACGGACGAAGAGAGTGTGGAGCTGACTTCTGCCAAACGACATCTCAAGATTGTCAACGTTGCAAAGGATCGCTATTCTGTACCTCTGGGGAGAAACTTGGTGCTCAAGCCGCATTCACTCTCCACGATTTGGATACCGATCAAGACATCCAAGGAGATCGAGCTCAGTCCAGTCGTTCCGAATGGCAGTATCGCCATTCATGCAGGATTGAATTATAAGGGTCAGTACCTCCGCGTCCAAATCAGCAATTGGAATGACCTGCCCGTCCAATTGCCGAGCAACTACAAGGTTGCGACTTTCGTGCACGAGGGACCCGTCAAGTTCAATGACCGGGAGGTATCAAACTAGAAAGGCCCGTCGAAAGGGGACTTCGGACGGGCCTAACTAGATCCGAACAAGACAAAGAAGCCATGGCAGAAGCACTAAAGGATATGGTGAGGAAACACCCGGAGGTATTCGGCCCGATTATACCTCCGCAGCAAACGAAAATGGAGGAACTAGCGGTATCGATGGAGGAGTGCGGCTATAGGAGAGAGCCGCCAAAGTCGAACGTCCCCCAAAGGAGCATCCAAGACCAGAGATTGTCCGAGGAACAAGTGAAGGAGTGGTTAAAGGAACAGGTGGAACTCGGGTTCATAGAACCTTTACAACGGAAGGACTATCCTCGCGGCGTATACTGGAATCCATCCCAGATAAGCTACTGCGAAAGGAGAAAGGGACCGAGGCCGATAATAGACTTCAGGAAGCTCAACACCTACGGCAGCGATGAGCACCAACCGGGCATTCAAGACGCAAGAAGACTGGTGCGATCTATCCCGGGCAAGTGGAAGTACTTCATCGTCGTGGACATAGCCAAGGCATACAATAAAGTGCCGATCAAGAAGGAGGTCAAGGCATTGACGGCGTTCAAAGTGGGGAGCAAAGAGTTTGTCAACAGCACCATTCCCCACGGCACTTCGTGGTCCGTGAGGGTATTCAACGACAAGATGTGCCGGGTATTCGAAGGTTTGGAGGAGTTCCGCCGCTACATGGATGATCTGCTCATTGGCGGCGCTACTGTGGAGGAGTGCTTCCAGAACTTCGGTAGAATAGTTTCTCGATGCAAGGAATACGGACTTCAAATCAACCAAAGGAAAATCGTCAGTGGAACTGAGGTGAAGTTTCTCGGATTCCACATTCAACAAGGAAAGTTTCATCCGGATATACCTTGGGAAAAAGTGAATGAAACTATTGCTAAACTGGTTGGAACGGCGGAACTGAGGGAAATTCAGCAGCTCCGCGGTCTGCTGAACGCCTTCAAGAACTCGACTCTGGAATGGGACATGCAACATTTGCTATCCAGGATGGAAGCCAATCAAGTACCGCCACAGGAGATAAAGGCGGAACTACAAAGTAAGGTATCGCAATGGCTGAGTCGTTGCTATTGCCGTGCATTTTCTGCCGGCGATACTCAACGGAAGTTGTTTGTTGATTGGGCTTCTATTGATACATCAGAGTATTTTGGATATATTTTGACAGATGGATCGGGGAGGATTTTATACCTCGGACACGGAAAAATAAGTGGACAACATTCAAGTTTCTTGGGGGAAGTATTGGCAGCTATGAGCGCCGTTAAGGAAATACCCACAGATTTGTGGAGGGGAACTGCCGTTCAGATTTTTTCCGATAATTGGGCGGCAGTGAAAAGTCTATGGGCTCACCTCACCCAAGAGGGGAAAGAAGCAGCACCTATTCAGGATTTGAGAACTTTGAGAGCGGTAACGGGAATCAAAGAAATTTTGCAGTTCAGCGGTTGTTCGAGTATCTCCGTACAACACATAGATGGGAAAGCCAATTTTGTGGCTGATCATTTGAGTAGATGGTATGAAATTCGGAGTACCTCACAGTGGAAACGAAGTGGGTTACAGCTGTAACCCCAAACCACGTCGCCTTAACCGATTTGGTCACCTCCACGGGAGGAGTGCTGCCACAGAACTGGGACTGTGGCAGCAGTGCGGTAATGATTGTGGTGAAGGAGCAGTCCTGCCACAGCAGGGTTTTTTATCATAATTTGTCAAGGTTTCTAAGGGCAGTTGGGTAGTAGTTAGACCGTCCATTTGTTAGGTTCAATAAGGGTTAGTAAGGGTTATTATAGGTCAAAGAGGTAGCTAGGTTGTAGCTGAAGTCCATTGGGGCTGAAGCTACAGTTTTTGTATTTATAAAGCACCTCTGAATATATTCGATGTAAGCTCTCTTTTTGTTCGAGTGTTTGTCTTCCCCTATCCGACCTTTGCACACTACCACGTTCAACCACGAGCCCTTAGGCTCTTTTCCGTTCTCCCCACGATCAGTCCCTCCGCAGGGGTGACCCAATAGGGAGAGACGACGTCATTTGTGGTTACAGCTGGGGCGTATACCAGCTTGATATTGAGAGAGCGGGTCCAGTCACGAAAAGTGCGACTAGTAAATGCGGTGGCATTGTCACACATAATACCTTGGAAACTCCCATGTGCTGTAATCCACAGTTTCAGCTCCTTGATAGCATTTGCTGAAGTAGCAGCAGTTACTGCTGTAGCCTGCATTAGCCTGCTCAAGCTATCACTTATAACAAACACAAATTGAAAGCTCCCTGATTTCGGCAGAGCTCCAATAAAATCGACTGACAGAAACTCGCCAGGAAAAGCCGCATCTAACACTGACTTTAGCGGAGACCTTGAATGCAGGGGGGCGAACGCTTGGCATGACCTGCATCTTGCGATCATAGCTTCAATCTCACTCTTTTTAATGCCCAATCCATAGGCTTTTGCACGCATCATAGTACCCCGCACCGAAGGGTGCCCTTCGTGAATCAATTTCCACTCGGCTTCCGACAGTGAATTTGCTTTTCGTAGCGCATTCGCACGAACTGGTCGCGACAAAAGATCCGCACCGACATTCTCCGATCCTGGCACAAACTCCGTCGCGAAATTACTCTCATTAGCCATCATCCACCCCCACAATCGTATCTCCCTGACGTCCGTCGCACCCAGCCCGCCGACCTTTAGCTTCTCACACAGGGCCAAGTTGTCCGTTCGAATCGTGACCTCCACATCGCCTCGATAGCGTTTAGTGCGCTTACATGCCCAGACCACTGCTCGGAACTCACCAAGAAAAGATGACGTCTTTTCTCGTAGCACACAGCTCCCTACGTCGACAAGCACCTCCTTTCGACCGTCCACCCCTGACACCTGCGCGAACAGGAGGTACCCTGCGAACCCGCTCGACCAGTCCGTCTCAAGAACGAAACGATTAACCTGCGACCCAGGCACAGCCAGTCGCAGTTGGTCGCGTAACGCCTCCCTGAAGATCAGTTTCGCATCAGCATCCGCCTTTTTCCATTCTTCTGCAGTGTAACGCTTGATTTTGTTTTGTGCGACATGAGCACGTAGAGGTGACACCCTACGTTCCATGTCAGGTATAGCCCTCCTGCAATATGATAAGATTCCGATAATTCGCTGTAGGTCTTTTGACGAGGAAATTTCCCCTATATCACGTTCCCTTTCATCGAGGTAACTTTTGAGTGACCAGCATACTAGGGATCCGATGCCGACATGTCGGTCATCGATCAAACCGATCTCCGATCAAGATCGGTCCCTGCAGTTTCCGATCAAGCCGATCACCGATAAGATCGGTCCGATCAGACCGATCGCCGATCAAAATCGGACCGATCAAAAAAAAACGGTCCGACTTTTCCGATCAAAATCGGCCGATCACCCAGTTCTGCCTCGGAAACCAGATCGGATCGGGATCGGGATCGGCGGTTTCCGATCAGATCGGAAATTGACCGATCTGATCGGCGCGTCGCCGATCATGATCGGCGACGCATTATCACTCGACAACGATCAAATCGCTGGTCCGGCTACCGATTCCCCTGATCGGCACCACATCAAAGCCCGTGGCGTCGGATTATCCGTGTTTCCGTGAACATGAGAGGCAACAGGAGAAAGACGAAACCGCGAGCGCAACCGCGAGCGCTGCACCGTATCTTACCTCCCGTCGAGCTGTCCGGGGATGACTTGCGAGGCGAACCGAACGCAGTTCAGCCGACGCCACACCGCTGGAGCTCTGATTCTGTGAACCCAAAGGGGGTTGCACGCGGAGGGGGAAGAGGATCTGGAACTGGAACGGAAACAGGAGGAGCAGGAACACGATCTGGAACAGAAACCGGTGAGTGTGGCAAATTTGCTGTGCAGTGAACTCATCAGATGTGATTGTCTTGGTGGGGCACTCTTGGGGTGTTGGTGTTTCCTTGCATCTGCCTCCAGGTAGGGACATGTCACCTGTGGGCTTTGATATGCTTCAGAAGATATGGCCTTGGGCCTCATGCTGGTTGTCTTGTAGTGGATCTCACATTCCAAACATCAGCTCGGACGCAGGCACAGAACCAGAAACGGACCGGAATCCACACTTGGGTGGACTCCATGTATGTACAGAACAGTGCAGGAGAAATGGAGCGATTTGTGGATGAATGGAACAGGAAAGTAGTGACCTGTAGGATATGCAGGAGTCAGTTGGTCTACAGCAAGGGAGGCCGCACCTCGTTGTTGACCCATGCTAAGAGGCATGGTCTCACCACCCCGGAGCAGATGCAGATCGCTGTCCACAACGGATTTGTGGGACATCATCAGGAGCAGGGGGGGGAACGGATCGTTTCGTTCGGAAACCAGAGAACGTTGCCTTTCGTGTCTAGATGGGGCTGCCTGACCAAAGAGTACAAAAACTTCCGGGATCATGTCATGAAATTCGTGGTCAGCACCGGTGCAGCTTTCAGGTGTGTGGAGGACAAACATTTCAGAGCCATGTGCTCCTCCCTTAATGCATCTGCACCTTGTCTGAGTGCAAAGACCATCTCCACCAACGTTGGGCTTTCAGCGAAACGGCTCAGCAAAAGGATCCGAGAAGAGGACCTCGGAAAATTCAGACCCTGCTTCGTTGCAGATGGCTGGTCGCAGGAACCGAAGCACTGGTTTGCCATGGGAGCTGTTTATATCCACCGGGACGCTGAACAGGATCTGTTTGAACTGAAGCGGATCAGCTTGGGAACCTGGGACCTGAAGGGAAATTGTGATGCTGAGGACATCAAAAAAAAAATGGCAGAAATTCGGGATCGGTACAACCTGGGCGATTACCGGGCAAGCATTGTCACAGATCATGAATCAAGAATGGGTGCGGCCTGTGAACGCAAAGGTGAATACGACTGGCACGGATGCTGCACTCACCGGATCAATCTCGGAGTCAGAAAAGCCCTGAACCAGGCACCTGAGCCGTTGGAATTCCTGATCAAGAAGGTCCGTCAGATCTGTGTCCGTGTCATGGGATCTGCCAACCTGTGGGAAAGTTTCAAGACAATCCAAGAAGCGCGCATATACAAGGAAGATTATGACCGGGACCGGGCTGCAGCGGATGCGGATATGCAGAGCCAGGCCAGCCGGAACCAGGTTGGCAGTCAGAACCAGAGTCAGAATCGAAGTCAGGCTGGCACCTCCGACCAGAATCAGGATCAGAACCAGGCTGAGGAGGAGGGGCCCTTCCCCATGTACTCCTCTGATGAGGAGGAATGTCCTGATGATGACTGGTTGATGGAGGAAACAGAAGACTGCCCTGGACCAGTCAGGAGATCGCAGCGGATCCTGAGATTGACCCTGCCCGTTGAAACCAGGTGGAACTCTGTGTGGTACATGCTGCATCGGTTCCTGATCCTGAAGGAGGATATGCGTAAAATGCTGCAGACCATGTCTGAAGAGGATCGGTTGACAGAATTGGAATGGATACAACTCCGGCACCTGCATTCGATCTTACAGCCATACAAGGAAGCTACCAAGCGCATGGAGGCTGAAAAAACGGTCACCTGTTCGCTGGTTCTGATGGTCATGGCCCGGGTCAGTTGATACGAGGTGACGAGGTTAGTGTCTAGATGTCCCATCGGTGAGTGGGTGTGTCACTGTAGAGTAAGGGGTTAGTGTGTTGTGGATGGTATAAAAGGGGTTGTATTTTTGACATTGTGTAACCTTTGGGGCTGGGTTTGCTATTGTGTTGTGTTCCCACGTTCTACCCTCCTCCACTTGGAGGAGGGCCCCTATCTACCCTTCCCCCTCTGGGGGAAGGGCCCCTATCATTTTGGTTTCGGAGCTTGGGCGTCCTTAAACGACGAGGACGGACGACCCTGTAGGAGGAGCCACCTGACGACGAAAAAGTCAGTGGCTAGGTTAAGTGCCTATCAAGAGGGGATGGGCAAGGAGTGATGGCACCAAAGGGGGTGGTGCTAGGTGGGATCGAAGGAGCGCGAGTGCGAGCGACGAGTTCGTAAGCACTGGAAAGGTCGGGGTAGAGGCGAGGAGAAGGAAACGAAAAGGAACCCGTCGCAGGAAGAGATCTAAGGGTCAGATCTACAGAAATCTGCAGGTGACCTTGTGACTGTTAACCTAAAGGACAGCACAGTGGTCGAAAAGAGTTCGAAACAGGTCGAAAGAGCTCGAAAAGCAGTGGAAAGAAAAGCTGAGAGCTTAAGTTTCCCTAAGACAGAGTTTCGACAGAACCTGTAAATTTCTGGAAGAAGATCTACAGCAGATCTGCAAAGATCTCCTATAAACGAACCACCTATGGACGAACCAAGTTCGAGTCAACGTTTGTGAGGGAAGTTCGACACACGGACGGCCAACGCGTGGTGGCGGATAGTTGCTGCGCAAGAAGTCGACGACTGCGCCTGTGACAGCTGCCAGAAATTCCGTTGTCGGACATACAGTCATGTCACACTGTGTTACAGCGGAATTTGGCAGAGCGGAAGTATCACAGCGGAATCCGCGGAGCGGAAGTGTTACATCGGAATCCGCAGAGCGGAAATGGCGAGCCGGAAGTGCAGCGGACGAGCCAAAGTCAGACAGCGAATGGAAAAGGCCAGAGTCTGACAGCGGACAAAATGGCGCAGCGGACAAAATAGGTGGCGGAAAAAGGGAGCGGACAGAACTCCGAGGTAGTTCGCCAGAGCCGGAAAAACGAAGTCCACCAAAGCGGTTAAACAGAAACGGCGGAGAGTGAGAGCGGACAGAGGCAGAAGGCGGGCAAAGTGGCCCAGTGACCCGCTGCCCTTACACTCTGCTGGGCGGACAATGATATTCCAACGAGAAGGAAGAATAGGCGGTGTTGTTGTGAGCTGAAGCGGTTGAGCTTGGAGGAGCACCAGCGGACACACAACACGGAATATCAGCGGACTATCGAGGCTAGAACTACGGTAGTTTCACGATCGCGTTGGAGGCGGATTTTAATACATCAAGAGTTGGAGGCGGTCATGAAACAGAAGCTGGAGGTTGTGTTACACGGCAGGAGCAGAAACGAGTCTGTATCAACGCACAAACCGCCTGGGCTGATCACCCAGCGGATTAGCAACCGCAAAAGAGCGGATTTTCAGTGCGAAGAGAAGAAGACGAAGATCTTAAGACTTTATACTGCCAAGAGTTGGACCATAGCGGAAGAATGTAAGCACAACTAGCGACAAGAAGACAAAGAGAGAAAAGAAGTCGCCAGGCTAATAGAGAGCGGAAGAGCGGCCTGCCAGTTACCTACAAACCGAGTTCAAGCGATAGTGGAGTTCAACGCACCCAAGAGGGAGATTAAACCGCCTGCAAAGCTGCTAAGTACGCAGGGCGGAAGAGAAGGAATCATCTGCTAAGCTATTAAGTATGCAGAATGATTTGTTGCAGAAGGAGCTGTTGGAGAGTATAGTTCGTTTGGAATGGACTTTCAATAGGCCAAGACCTCACACAAGCGGATATAAGACGAGCGGATTAAATGTAGCTTGCCGCGAGCTATCGAGCATTCTCGAGAGCTTGAATCTGATTAAGGAGCACGCAATAGCAGTGCCACATTGGATGTTTGTGACTTAATGTTATGAACGGGCAAGTGAAGCATTGTTGAAGCTCTGAGCGGATATCTTGTGGGTAAACTTTGAGGTCTAATGGATGTGGTAGCGGATTGTGATATTCCGGGCTGAGTGAAGAAGAAGAATTAGAGGTTATTGCCGTGGAAGTGTATGGTGGTATTCTTTGGAACTAACCGAGTTTCCATGGAACCAACCGAGGATCACGAGCGGAAAAATTCATTCTCTTTTCAACAGCGGAATAGCAGAGGCGGACTAAATGAGGTCGTCAAGGCGGATTAAATTAGACCGTCAAGAACCTGAGCCAGAGCGGAAATAAAAGAGCCAACCTGGATGATCAGGTCCAAGGACTATTGGCTGAAAGACTAAGCGGAATCATACGTCTGGTCAGGGCGGACACTACCACAAACCATTGAGCGGATATGGCTCACAATACTAGCCATACATGGAAGTCTAGCGCCAAGAACAACACCCAAAAGTCTAAGGAGTATTCATCGACCAAATTACAGCCGTCAGACTATTGCACTAAGCGGACTAAAAGCTAAGGCAAAGGCGGACTGTCAGCGCGGACTGCTGAGGCAGAATGCAAAGGCGATGAGGGGGTGTGTCTTGAGCGGAAATTCCAATGCAGCAAAGGTGCAAGCGGACTAAGTGACAGACAATATATCATATGGAGCATTCAAATTGATCACCGACAAGCGTGTTCTGTCAAATGGAGCGCGAGCAAAGAGTCAGCGGATTTTTGTCAGAAGCAAGAGAACAAGCGGATTATCAAGTGGATTGGAAGTAAGGGCGGATTATACTCGTATTAGCCAGTGTAAGGCATTGAGTTAACCGAACCTGAAGAGCGGAAAAAGCTACCAAGCGGATAAGGAGTGCTACTGACAAAATAATTTAAAGGAAAAGCGCAAACTCAAGGATCAGCGGAAAAAGCTATGTGTCTGGGAGAGTTGAGCGCTGAAGAATGGATTCTACTGCTGACAAGCGGACAAAATTATGGAAGATCCTGCAAATGACAAAGCATGCGGAAAAAGATGCATAAGAGCATGTCGGAGTGGAGGAAACTTGTCAGAGAAGCGGATTATTTAGTGCCAGGGAGATGAGTCCTACCGCAGAAGACACATTTGGATGAAGTACTTCACAAGAGCGGAATTGCATCATCATTACGACTTCAAGAGTTGCTGGAGGCGGAATACTACTGTCAGTTGGGGATTAAAGCGGAAATTTTGAACAAGTAGGCCGACCTAAGAAGGGCGCCACTAAATAGAGATTTCTAGGAGCTTAATCCAAAGCTTGAAGGACCAGCAAGCGAAATATTGACTGGAATTGGAATTGGAAAGAAGCTAACGACAGATATCCACGACATGGGCGGATATTGCTTCAGATGGCGGAACACTAGAGTGTATAGGCGGAGTACTAGCTTGAGCAGCCTATGGCGCCAGCGGATTCGACCTAAACCGGACAATCCTGAAGCAGGCATGGAATGAATGGATCCAGCAATGATGATGGGGAGAATGGACTCCAAAGCGGACTCCAAGGCGGACTATAAGGTTCCAAACTATCCCAGAAACCTAGACGCGAGGAAATGGGAGTTCTGAAGCTTTGTGGCCGGAAAAAGGAGTGCTTTGATTCCGCAAATTGAAGAAGTTGTCCACCATTGAGAGGATGGAAGAACCACGATCAAAGAAGCGGAATACAGCTCTTATTTGAAGCCTTAGCGGACAAATATTGACCGAGCATTGCTCAAGAGCGGATTCCAACAAATAGTGGTCACCAAGAGCGGAAATACTACGTCTTGGTAACAAGCCTGGAAGGATGAATTAGACTACAAGACAGGCGGATATTGCTTGATCAATGGAGGACAAGTGGCGGAATTTAAGTGCCACTACACTTGTGTGATATATAGTTTCCTAGGCAGATAAGAAATGCTTGAGAAATAAGAGACCATTACCAGAAGAACCCAAAACGCGGACAAAGGAAGCAGCGAATCAATCGGACAACCACAGGGAAGTGGGTCTGATAACGCCCATCTCAAAGAGAGTTGGGGCAGATTTCCTGAGCGGATCTTTTAAAAGAGATTTGGCTGGCTACTTGTCAAGCGGAAACAGGGGATGGGGACTTCCTGGAATGGCGAAAAGCATAGCGGAAGGCGGATTGGCTGGAGAGGAGGCAAATAAAGATTAAGCGTGGAAGCGGCGGTTATGCGTGGAGCATAATCAACAAAGAGGCGGAAATCCAGGTGTGCACGATGGATGGATGCCAGAAGGCCGGACAAATCCCGAAGACCAGGGATGGCGCAATCCACGCCGAGGTCTAACTTTGTGGAGCAACCAGAGTGGCCTAAAACGCCATACCAAGCAATGAGCACCACTCGGACAAAAAGGCTTGGGAGACTATTGAGGTGCGGTAGTTTCAACCAGTCTGGCAAGACTGTTATGGTGTATACTGAGAGACCCAAGCTAGGAGAGCTTGAACCAGGCGAAGCAATCTGGTTGAAGGTTGACAAACAAACAAATCGCGCTAGAGGTCCAAACTAGCGACCGCGGAGCATCCACTGACAGGTGGTCAGGGCGGAAAACAGAGTTTCCTTGGATGCTACACTTAAAGGCGAGTGAGCGGGCAGATTTGTTGAAGTGGAGAAATATACCAGTCGAGAGAGAAGTGGTGAACCTCTTCAAAAGGCGGACTAAGAGGGAAACCAAGTACCTTGGAGCTAAGAACGAAGCGTTGGAACGCACACCAGAACTCCTTAGAGTCATCTGAGTGTGGCGGATTGTTGAAGATGTTAATAAGTTCGACAAAAAGAAGATGCTTCAAGCTCTGTCAGCGGACTGCAAATATGTGTGGAGGAAGAATTTAATTCGAGTATTGTGTATTGACAGCCCATTCAGTGAAATGTGCAGAACCGGGTAATCCGTCGGCACCCTTGTCCATAGGGAGAACGGTCTATTCCTGGTTGTTGTGAACGCCTGTGTTAAGGTGTGTGCCTTTACTCGACATTAAACTTCCGAAGGATTCCTTATAGCAGCAAAGTTCAACTTGGACAAGGAGGAACACGATAATTTGAAGTAGGAAGTCCAAGACCGCAACCTTGAGGAAGGCGGACCTGAGAAGCGGACCTGGAGGGCGGACTAAAGAGGACTAAGCCCTTAGGCGGATTAAACACCTGGAGGGCGGACTAAAAGTTTAGCCTTCGGGCGGATTAAAGCTTCATCAGGCGGACTATGAAGGGCTCAAGGGCGGACTTCAAAACAAATTCCAAAGGCGGATGAAATCAGACAGCCAGAGCGGGTTAAATACGACCGCTAGAGCCGGATTTTGAAGGTGAACTTGCGTGAAACTACAAGTAGGAACGACTATGCTGATTTGGAAGGCAGATTACAAGGCTTTCGTTCAATACAAGACCAAGGGCGGAAGTGCCACATATTGTGCAGAAACCAGCGGACAGAAGAGGATATGAAGAGCTCAAGACTTCGGGCGAAGTACCAACAGTTGAGAGGGGACTGTTTGGGCGACAAAGCGGGAACTCTGACGGGGATGTCTTGCAGCAGGAAAACGGGGGCAAGCTCCTCAACCAGTGTTCTGGACAGCCGTGGTACGAACACTGGCCCGCTAGTCGGTTGAGCTGGAGATTATCGTTCAGGGTACTGAAGAGAAGACGAAGGTCTTCCTCCAGAGGCAAGTCAAGCGTGAAGAAAAAGGAGGAGGACTTCCGACACTTGATGAGGCTCAAGCCGGAGCCAAAATCAAGATGTGCTAACCCGCTAAGCGGATTAGTTACGTCGGGAAGTCGCTTGTCAAGGGGCGAGCAGGGATGCACAGTTCCCCTCAGGCGGAACTGCTGTTCGAACAAGGGGTAACCCAACGGGGGTTACCTGGATACTTTCTTCTCAGGAAGGCGTGCATTGACTTCCAGCAAACTAAACCTCGCTGAAAATAGGATCAAGAGCGGATTTGCCAAGCCACAAGCGCGCAGAAGGAGGACCAAGGGGATTATCCAAAGGCGATTTAACTTTGGACGTGCAAGGTAAAAGAGAGACAAAAACTATCGGGGAAGGTGAACACTGCCAAGTGGTACCCGAGTTATTTGTCTGAGGAGCGGAAGTCGACGGACTGACATTCCTTTAACTCTTTCTTGCGGAACTTTCTATTTAGTGGTATCTAAATGGATAGTGCGGACAAGACCGTCTTGTTGCTGGCGGACTATTTCCAAGGTTCTTTGGAAGGCGGGGGTTAAAAGGTAATCTCTGTGGCGGAAGGTATATGGAGTGTATTTCGCGTGGAAGTCAACAAGTTTGAAGTGGCGGAACTTGGGGACTAACCGAGCATTGATGAGAGCGGACTATCTGCGGTGAAAAGAATCGACTCGTGTTTGGATCTAGACAGTATCGAAGAGATAGCGGGCTCGAAAAATGAGCACACATTGCGATTCTATAGGGATGGAGTAAGCGGAAATACTCAGTTGGTGATTTACTACCTATAGACGCAACCGTGAAACTTTGGGAAGTTTACATACAAAGCGATGCCGTGAGAAGGATCCAAAGACGACGGAGGTGGCGGCTCATGCAATGGAAAACAAAAGAAGGAATGTGCGGACATTCAAAAATTACTCTTCTCCAACGAAGGAACCTCGAGCGGACGTGGAACTGACCGAAGGGCGGATTATCACAGAAGCCGAGCAAAGAAAGAAGCCGAAATAAATTCTGAACTATGAACCGTGGAGACGGAAGACACATACAGCTGAGTGACTGAATTCGTTCGAGCGGACTAATTGTACATCAGTTGGCGGAAACAGCAGCTGAAGCGGACAATGCACTTGTCAGGAGGAAAGCAACTTCGACTACGGCGGAAGAAGCGAAGTTCTGAAGAGAACTTGAAGGGTATTCGACTGGCAGATTGTGACCAGCGGATTAAGCCTGTTGGAATATGACTGGCGAGTTAATATTGGCGGAATCAAATTGCTAGCGAATACGAAGACAAGAGGCATTTGGGCGGACAAAATCCATTACTTGAGGCGGATATTGTGCTTGCAGAGGCGGATATCGTGCCTCCAGAAGCGGAAATTGTGCTGCAGAAGCGGAATTGTGCCTGAAGAAGTGGATATTGTGCCTGAAGAAGCGACACAATTCCAGTGAGCGGAATGTGAAGGCGGAATTGATGATCTCAAAGAGCCAAGGCGGAAAATATCAGTCAAGACGGAATTTGAGGACCATAGTCGCAAGTACAATTAGGAACGAATGAAAGGGCGTCAAAGCGAACGTTGAAGCGACCTAGCGGACAACACTGAGCGGAAGTTCTGATCGACAACCGACTTGGAGGCGTGAAGGTGGTTATGCAACGATTGACTCAGTCATGAGCGGATTATGGATGTTCTGAAGCTGAGGATGTAATGGAGACTTATGGGGGTTTACCAAAGCATCAGAGGATTGGCCGAAGACAACAAAGAATCGCCAGGGTGGATTAAAATGGACCATCAGGGCGGAGTAATTCAAACCGCCGAAGAAGGAGCGGACATTATTTGAAGACCAAACTCGGAAAAACATTGGAGCGGACCATCGAAGACAATAGCACTGGAGCAGAAAGGACGAAGAGGTCAGGGAATGGCCGGACGCTCTGCTGCATATACTGGCTCTCGCTGCTACGTAGGGACTCTAGTAGCCAACCAGCGGATTGTGATTCGATGAGATCCTGGGGGAAATGCAGGCCTCAGACAAATCTCTATAGCAGTGGCCATACATGTTATGGATATGCTCGAGCGGCTATTGTTCTGAGGTGTTGCGGCGGACAAACTCATGGGAGATTCGTAGGGATGTTGAAGAGAGAAGAAGCTGAGAGATCAGCCGGACTTCTCATCGGTGTACTGGCTCTCGCTGCTAAGTGGGGACTCTAGCAGTCAACCAGCTTCGTGAGATCCTGGGGGTATCCGCATAGGATTTGGCCTCGGACAAATCTCTACACTGATGACCGCTTATATACTAGCGGATAAACGTAACGAATGGAGTGTTGTGCCTAAGTGATATCCGACCAAGCGTTTTACCGAGCGAAGAACGAAGATGTACCATGGAAGGAAGGAAAAATATCAGTTGTAAATGAAGAAAACGGAAGTGGAAATCTGACCAAGGAATTGCAGCGGAATTGGAATTCACCAAAACTGCAATGGATGAAAAGCCGCAGCGGATATCAACAGCAGCGGACTACAGGAGAGTGTCTGACAAGAGCGAAGCTTATGGTTTCCGACTAAGTGAAACTGCGAAGCGAGGTAGCGAGCGGAAGTTATAATCTAAGCTTGCGCGGACTTGGAGTCTTGAACGGATAAAGCATAGCGGGCATTTCTTCATGTTCGTGTGCTGAATCACGAGCAAGAAGACATTGCAAGCAATGCTTATGCCATGTTTAACCTTCTCCTTGGCGGTACTCGTGGGCGGAATCCACATCCGCACCATAGAACCACGAGTTAGGAGAGGCTTGAGCGGGCTATTACTAAATGCCCTGATGAAGCAAGCAGACGAAGAAGCGGGCATCCGTCCAAGCAAGAGACACAAGGTTTTTGGATTTCACAGAGTATGGGATCTGTTATGCCGTTTGAAAATCATCTTGTTTGCATGATTGTGAGGTTTGTTTTCTATTTTTCTATTTTTCTTCGTGTTTTGTTCAGTGGATGGCCCTGTTTCTCTTTTTAGCGGCCAATCAAACTACTTATTCTTTATTTCTTTCGGGTTTTTCTTTCGCGATTACCTTTCTTGAGTGCTGAGGACACCACTCGGGGGGGGGGGGGGAGTAGTTGATACGAGGTGACGAGGTTAGTGTCTAGATGTCCCATCGGTGAGTGGGTGTGTCACTGTAGAGTAAGGGGTTAGTGTGTTGTGGATGGTATAAAAGGGGTTGTATTTTTGACATTGTGTAACCTTTGGGGCTGGGTTTGCTATTGTGTTGTGTTCCCACGTTCTACCCTCCTCCACTTGGAGGAGGGCCCCTATCTACCCTTCCCCCTCTGGGGGAAGGGCCCCTATCATCAGTGACATCATCGACAAAATGGATTTACCCTGTCAGGACTTGGATCAGTTCAGAAAGCAGCTCAGAAGCAATATGGATGAGGAATTCGATGATCCAAACTGGCTCCTGGCCGTCGGATGCATGCAACAACTGGATCCGTCACGTTTGCGATTGGATGATCCTGTTATCACTCGGTATCTGTGGGGATCGGACCAGTTCCATGAATTCAAATCTCGGTGGTCTCGGTGCGATCTGTGGGTGAATGATGTGCTAGAGGAGTGCAACAAGCTCATAATGTGCATCAAAGAGAGACCGGATCAGGAGGCAGGAGCAGATGCATGCGGCACCTTCAGAGGACCAGAAAAAAGCCCGGTGCATTCCACGTATGACTGGCTCACAGTTGTCCATCCATCAGGGGATCCAACCGATTCAGGAACAGATGAGTGGGAACGGTACTGTGCAGTGAGGGCAACCCCCCTCACATCTGTACTGACTTCAGGTCTGGAGTGGTGGCGGTTAAATCAGGCTCTGTACCCAGCTGTAGCAGTTCTGGCAGCCGAGTATTTGTGCATACCAGCGTCCAGTGCATCTGTGGAACGGATGTTCAGTATTAACGGGCATCAGTTGAATAAGCGCAGGAGGCGGATTCAGGTTTCCAAGGTGCGGGATCTGACACTGATACGGGACAATCTGGATATGATTTAGTGTGGTTCCCTTCTTTTTTTCTGCAACCTGGATCTGAATCTGTTTCTGATGCAAATTGGATCTGTTCCAGATTCCATGGTTTGGCAGGGGTTTTTGTGGAGGGGTCAGTCTTGGTTTTTCCGTTTTTTAACAGGCAGTTTTTTAACATGCAACCTGGATCTGTTCCAGATTCCATGGTTTGGCAGGGGTTTTTGTGGAGGGGTCAGTCTTGGTTTTTCCGTTTTTTAACAGGCAGTTTTTTAACATGCAACCTGGATCTGTTCCAGATTCCATGGTTTGGCAGGGGTTTTTGTGGAGGGGTCAGTCTTGGTTTTTCCGTTTTTTAACAGGCAGTTTTTTAACATGCAACCTGGATCTGTTCCAGATTCCATGGTTTGGCAGGGGTTTTTGTGGAGGGGTCAGTCTTGGTTTTTCCGTTTTTTAACAGGCAGTTTTTCAACATGCAACCTGGATCTGTTCCAGTTTTCCGTAGTCTCCCTCGGGGTGAACATCATCCACAAACGGTTTTACATTTCACTGAGTCCGGAAACCGTTCATCATCATCCACTGAGTCACTGATCCACTGAGTCCTGATCCTGATCCCAATACTGCTTCCTGAAAACTCGATATCCTCCACCAGAGCAGTGTACCATTTCGTTCTTTCATCCACATCCACTCAGTCATCACAAATCATCACATTCCTACCTGTAACCACAAATGACGTCGTCTCTCCCTATTGGGTCACCCCTGCGGAGGGACTGATCGTGGGGAGAACGGAAAAGAGCCTAAGGGCTCGTGGTTGAACGTGGTAGTGTGCAAAGGTCGGATAGGAGAAGACAAACACTCGAACAAAAAGAGAGCTTACATCGAATATGTTCAGAGGTGCTTTATAAATACAAAAACCGTAGCTTCAGCCCCAATGGACTTCAGCTACAACCTAGCTACCTCTTTGACCTATAATAACCCTTACTAACCCTTATTGAACCTAACAAATGGACGGTCTAACTACTACCCAACTGCCCTTAGAAACCTTGACAAATTATTATAAAAAACCCTGCTGTGGCAGGACTGCTCCTTCACCACAATCATTACTGCACTGCTGCCACAGTCCCAGTTCTGTGGCAGCACTCCTCCCGTGGAGGTGACCAAATCGGTTAAGGCGACGTGGTTTGGGGTTACAGCTGTAACCCACTTCGTTTCCACTGTGAAGTACTCCGAATTTCATACCATCTACTCAAATGATCAGCCACAAAATTGGCTTTCCCATCTATGTGTTGTACGGAGATACTCGAACAACCGCTGAACTGCAAAATTTCTTTGATTCCCGTTACCGCTCTCAAAGTTCTCAAATCCTTAATAGGTGCTGCTTCTTTCCCCTCTTGGGTGAGGTGAGCCCATAGACTTTTCACTGCCGCCCAATTATCGGAAAAAATCTGAACGGCAGTTCCCCTCCACAAATCTGTGGGTATTTCCTTAACGGCGCTCATAGCTGCCAATACTTCCCCCAAGAAACTTGAATGTTGTCCACTTATTTTTCCGTGTCCGAGGTATAAAATCCTCCCCGATCCATCTGTCAAAATATATCCAAAATACTCTGATGTATCAATAGAAGCCCAATCAACAAACAACTTCCGTTGAGTATCGCCGGCAGAAAATGCACGGCAATAGCAACGACTCAGCCATTGCGATACCTTACTTTGTAGTTCCGCCTTTATCTCCTGTGGCGGTACTTGATTGGCTTCCATCCTGGATAGCAAATGTTGCATGTCCCATTCCAGAGTCGAGTTCTTGAAGGCGTTCAGCAGACCGCGGAGCTGCTGAATTTCCCTCAGTTCCGCCGTTCCAACCAGTTTAGCAATAGTTTCATTCACTTTTTCCCAAGGTATATCCGGATGAAACTTTCCTTGTTGAATGTGGAATCCGAGAAACTTCACCTCAGTTCCACTGACGATTTTCCTTTGGTTGATTTGAAGTCCGTATTCCTTGCATCGAGAAACTATTCTACCGAAGTTCTGGAAGCACTCCTCCACAGTAGCGCCGCCAATGAGCAGATCATCCATGTAGCGGCGGAACTCCTCCAAACCTTCGAATACCCGGCACATCTTGTCGTTGAATACCCTCACGGACCACGAAGTGCCGTGGGGAATGGTGCTGTTGACAAACTCTTTGCTCCCCACTTTGAACGCCGTCAATGCCTTGACCTCCTTCTTGATCGGCACTTTATTGTATGCCTTGGCTATGTCCACGACGATGAAGTACTTCCACTTGCCCGGGATAGATCGCACCAGTCTTCTTGCGTCTTGAATGCCCGGTTGGTGCTCATCGCTGCCGTAGGTGTTGAGCTTCCTGAAGTCTATTATCGGCCTCGGTCCCTTTCTCCTTTCGCAGTAGCTTATCTGGGATGGATTCCAGTATACGCCGCGAGGATAGTCCTTCCGTTGTAAAGGTTCTATGAACCCGAGTTCCACCTGTTCCTTTAACCACTCCTTCACTTGTTCCTCGGACAATCTCTGGTCTTGGATGCTCCTTTGGGGGACGTTCGACTTTGGCGGCTCTCTCCTATAGCCGCACTCCTCCATCGATACCGCTAGTTCCTCCATTTTCGTTTGCTGCGGAGGTATAATCGGGCCGAATACCTCCGGGTGTTTCCTCACCATATCCTTTAGTGCTTCTGCCATGGCTTCTTTGTCTTGTTCGGATCTAGTTAGGCCCGTCCGAAGTCCCCTTTCGACGGGCCTTTCTAGTTTGATACCTCCCGGTCATTGAACTTGACGGGTCCCTCGTGCACGAAAGTCGCAACCTTGTAGTTGCTCGGCAATTGGACGGGCAGGTCATTCCAATTGCTGATTTGGACGCGGAGGTACTGACCCTTATAATTCAATCCTGCATGAATGGCGATACTGCCATTCGGAACGACTGGACTGAGCTCGATCTCCTTGGATGTCTTGATCGGTATCCAAATCGTGGAGAGTGAATGCGGCTTGAGCACCAAGTTTCTCCCCAGAGGTACAGAATAGCGATCCTTTGCAACGTTGACAATCTTGAGATGTCGTTTGGCAGAAGTCAGCTCCACACTCTCTTCGTCCGTTTTCTCCCTTTCTGGAAGCACTACTTCCTCAGGCAATCTTGTGACCATGCATTGGAGAGTTTTTCCAGATCCTATGTGGATCTTCTTCCTTCGAACATCGATCACGGCGTTCAACGAGTTGAGAATAGGCATGCCGACCAACAGCTCGTATCCGGGCTCCTTCATCACGTAAAAATCCGCGGAAACCTTCTTCCCCTCGGTTCCTATCTTGATGGAAGAAATGCTGCCTTCAGTGTCCACAGTCCTGCCATCAGCCGTTCGAATTTTACTGGGTGCTCCTTCTTGCTTTGGCGACACCCCCAATCTTTTTGCCAGATCCGTGGAAATCACATTGACGGCTGCTCCCGTGTCGATAATAGCGAATTCTTCCACACTTTCTGCGGCTGTAGACACGAGAGACATCTTGGTTGTCAGGAGTCCTGCTGATTTTCCCACAGTCAAAACTTCCTTGTAAGTTTTGGTCTTCAAAATCCCTCCGGTTTCACGACTCTTGGAACTCCTTGTTTGCTTTGGTCCACTGGTTGGGTTCCCACGGCGGTACTGGGTTCTCTCGGACTTCTTCCATTTCCTCGTCGGCACTTTTGCCACAGGCACGGCAGAAATGGTCCCGACATAGTTTGTCTCGGGCTGATAGAGATCTTCTTCTTCCAATCCTTCAAACTCGTTGTTGTCTTCGAATTGGGGTTCATCGAATTGAACGGTTCTCGTAGGCATTCCACGATACGGCGTTCCTCCTCTTCTGAATCCACCTCCGTTGTTCCTGAATCCGCCGTTGCCTCCGCTTCCGCCGCCGCCGCTCTTTGCCAACCAGCTCAAAAACCCTTTGAATCTTCGATCTCTCTTACTCAATTGAGTGATGAAAAACTTGAGAGAGCCAAACGGTACCTCTTTCAGCTTTTGTTGCCAATCGGTCTGCGGAAGTTCTCCTTGTCTCACCGGCGATTCCTTTTCTGCAGGTGCTGTAGTCTCGCCTACCGCTCCAATGTCCATTGCGTCCCCTTGGAGTTTCGCTGTTGTATCTTCGAGGCGAAACACGTTGATGATCCATTCCTTTGCGTTTGCGATAGCGTCTACATATGTGGCGGTCACCATTGCTGCCGTTCCGACTCTGCAATCCTTTGGAAGTAGTTTGAAGAAAATTTCTTTTATTTTCGCATCATCCACATCCTGTTCCACTGCCATTGCTTCTTGGCGAAACTGCTCGATCCACTGCAGCCACGTTTGCCCCTTTTTCTTGACACATTTGCGAAGGACTGCTTCCTTTTCTGAAGGACTCTCCAAGATAGCTCTTTCCGTTACGAGAAATCCTGCCACGTTCATCTTTAACGCATCAATATTTCCAGCCACTGCTGCTGGAGAAGCTGCGGGCCTCCCGTGTGATCCTGGAGGATACGCTGCGTCGAAGTCGGCCATCAGAACATTGTTAACTTCGTACAGTATTGCCAAAATATTCTCTCCGGGTCCTTCTGGGACATAGTGGTCCACCACTGATGCGCAGAACTGCTGATATGTCGCGTAGATCCTTGAGCGCTGAAACGCATACCGAAAATTTCTGGAAGTGATGGTCTCATATCGACATATCTTATCCAGAGATGGTGATGGTATCCCCGCCATTCTTCCTTGTAGTCTTTGGAGTAGTCTCCCACGAAAACTTAAGTTCTCCAGAACGCTGTAACCTGGCTCCGAAACCAACAAATGACGTCGTCTCTCCCTATTGGGTCACCCCTGCGGAGGGACTGATCGTGGGGAGAACGGAAAAGAGCCTAAGGGCTCGTGGTTGAACGTGGTAGTGTGCAAAGGTCGGATAGGAGAAGACAAACACTCGAACAAAAAGAGAGCTTACATCGAATATGTTCAGAGGTGCTTTATAAATACAAAAACCGTAGCTTCAGCCCCAATGGACTTCAGCTACAACCTAGCTACCTCTTTGACCTATAATAACCCTTACTAACCCTTATTGAACCTAACAAATGGACGGTCTAACTACTACCCAACTGCCCTTAGAAACCTTGACAAATTATTATAAAAAACCCTGCTGTGGCAGGACTGCTCCTTCACCACAATCATTACTGCACTGCTGCCACAGTCCCAGTTCTGTGGCAGCACTCCTCCCGTGGAGGTGACCAAATCGGTTAAGGCGACGTGGTTTGGGGTTACACCTACCCAGCAAAGCTGATCCTGATCCTGCTCCTCTACAAAATCGATTTCTCCCACCAGTGCACCATTCCATTGTCAAACTCTGGACAATCATCACATTCCTACCCTTCAAACCCACCCCCATGGTGCTGCTGATCCTGGTCCTGCTCCTGCTCCTCTACAACATCGATTTCTTCCACCAGTGCATCATTCCATTCTCTAACGCTGAACACTGTGCCCGAGTTCCCTGAATGACGCCTGAAACCGTCCAACCCCCCTCTTCCGGTTCTCCTGTAAACTTTAGTGTCTGATATGACAATGCCATGGATATATAATGCTTCCTTTATTCTGTGGAGAATCCACGAGTTTTCCAGGGCCACGTTTTGGAGGAACTGTACCAGGTGGACCATCGACCGGAAGCTGATGGGGAATTGGATTTTATAATCTCCGTTGAAGGTGTACCTGGTCCTGAGCTCCATGTCCTCCAACCGCAGCTGAACCCGCTCCTCATCCGATAATTGGATCTGGTCCTGTTGTACTGGGCACCTTCTGGGCACGGCTCTACCGCGCTGATCCGTTTGACAGGAGAAGCCATCAAAATCTCTCGGGAACGGGGTTTCTACTGGGTACCTCTGGGGCTCACTCTGGTCCTGCCTGTGTGCGTGCATCTGGGCTCGCATCTGTTCAAAGTTAGGTTGGGGACCCCTGCCACCACTTCTGAGAGGTTCGTTTCCGAATCCTGATCCAGGCCTTGATCCTGACCCAAGTCCTGACCCCGATCCAAACCCTGATCCAAACCCCGATCCATATCCTGAATCTGGGTACTCTCCATCTTCATATTCCGCACAGGATCCACGCCCTGGTTGAGGTCGGAACTCCCCAATCAGCTCCACTTCGCTGTCATCGTCTCCCCAGTGTTCCACAGGCTCCACCTTGATGAATGAGCCAGGTCCTGATGGGGCCGGTTCATACGATGCTGCTGGTGGTGCCATTCCTGACCCTGATCCAACCGGTGGTGCTGCTGCTGGCGCTGAGGATCCTGATCCAGATGGCATGGGTGGTGCTGCTGGTGGTGCTGCTGGTGCTGGTGCTGGTGCTGGTGCTGGTGCTGGTGCTGGTGCTGGTGCTGGTGCTGGTGCTGGTGGTAATGGAATCGAGAAGTCTGCAGCAATCTGATCCGAGATTACTATCATATTCTGGACCTCAACTTCTAGCTGAGCCAGGTTCTGTTCCAGGCAATATCCTGTGAGCACTCCTGCTCCATACACAACAACTTGTTACCCTAACAGGAAAAAAACAATAAAACAACCGCAGCATCAGATATTCAACTGATTTAACTCACCTGTTTTAACCGATATCACCCGATGCGTATCCGAAGCCAGGTTCTGGTAACCCTCTCTCACGATTCCGGGTGGGCCTTGCTCCAGGTACACCAGCAAACGGTCCACGAGTCTGGGCAGGTACGGGTCGTTGTCCATCGCAGCTTGCAGATAACCGGATCCGAGAGTACTGCAAACCTTCAGGAACGGAACCTACACAACCAAGCAAACAAGAAATCTGTTTCCGGACAGACACCAACAGCAGCACCAACAGAAACCGCGACAACGATACTTACCCGTTCCAATCCGAAAAACCGACGCAGGGACCGGACGCAGCCATAGATTCTCTGCCGCGCGTCGGCAGGTTCTTTTCCCACCGCGGGAGGAATCGCGCCACCGAGGCTGTTAAGCTCCCGGGCGTACCGAATAGCAGGGAACGCGTCGACCATTTCAGAAACCGAGAGAAAAAAAACAGGACCTGGGGTAAAGGGACCGAAACCGGGACAAAAACAGGGACCGAAACAGGGACCGCAATATGCAAACAGAGACAAGTCCAAGCATAACACGAGAAAAGAAGGTGGCCCAAACGCCTCGAGGCTCGACATATATTGGAGGCAGTTTTGCGCTGGACGTCACATCTGAGTCATCGGTGTGTCAGTGAACACGGGTAGTCGGATCGCAAGTCGGCATCAGACCCACACAACCGATTTTGAATGATGTGACCGACATTGCGCCTTTCACACCGATCATGATCGGCACACCCCGATCACTGCACCGATCAAAGAAAACACGCCGACTTTGATCGGCCGACTATTCCGATCACAGCTCCACGCCTTGATCGGATCGGGATCGTGATCGGCCGACGCCGTTCTTTGATCGGATCGGTCGCCGATCCCGATTAATCGGTCCGATCATAACACCGATCACCGATGATCGACGCCGATCATGATCGGTTTTGAAAAAAAAAAAAAAAACCGACTTTTTTTGTATCACTCCAAAACACACGTTCGTGAAAACCAGAGTCCGATCCGACCCCGTTTAGACCTGTTTACAGCAGGCCGATTATTACCTATCATATCCCTAGTATGGTGACCAGCCGCCAGGAGTGATTTGATATCCAAGAAAGGTCACACTCTGGGTCAGCCATTCGATCTTCGCTTCGTTTGCCTTCATTCCAAAAATAGCTAACCGTTTAAATAGTAGCAGTAGCTTTTCTCTTAGTTCTTGAAGTGACCTGGCCCCCACAAGTAAGTCATCGGCGAATTGCACTGCCAGGCCAGCCACTACTTCAGGGCTGCTGAATCAGCAGCCCTTTCCGAAAATAGCGTGGACGCCCACAGAAAGCCTTGGGGCAGTCTTTTCCACACGAAAGTACGATCACCGAAAGTAAAGCCGAAGGATCTCCTCGGACAGAGGGATACTAAAAAAAGCATCCTTGAGATCCACCTTAGCAAAGAAACGCCATTCAGGATCGATCTCCCATAGTTTAGTCCATGAGTCAGCGTGAGTCGTGACAGGTGTCCCACCAGTTCGAAAATAGCCGTTTAACTTCCTGTAGTCGTTGGTGAGTCGGACTTTTCCGTTGGGCTTCAGTACTGGTAGTAGAGGTGAGAGATATACTGACTCGGACTTTGAGGCTGACCTCAGGTATCCTTTCTGTTCGTACTCCTCCAGTACAGTCTGAACCGTGCTCCTCCCAGCCGCGCTCGATAAACACTGTTTATTAAACAGTACTGGGTGCGGACCCCCAGCTCAGGTGGTTCGGGAAAAGGAACCTCATTTCTTCTTACTTCCATCTCAGCCATTTTATCAGTGATCTCATGTGTTGTGTGATCGAAGACAATTGGGAAATTGTCACAGATTTCCTTCCTCAATGATTTTTCAGTTATCTCCACCGAACACTGATTCACTCTCTTCACAGTTGCCTTCCCTCCTGTGACTCGCAACTCTCTCACACCGAAAATGTTAATAACCGGCGTCGTTGGTGTAAAGGTCAGAACCTCATCAGACGCGTTATATACATCCACACGCATCTGCCCCCCAGGTGTCGACGAAACTCCAGAAACCACACAAGCACGATGTATTGCACTGACCAGAGTCACGGTACCCAGCACGGTTATCGAAAACGGCAAGTAAAGTTTAGTCCAAGTGTGGGGTGGTATAAATCGTGCCTTCCCACTAAGCACCTGAACGCAATCGTCCTTTTGAGAGAACCCATTTCCTTTCTCAGGCTCCCAGTTAGCGATAAGCTCCACCGCTCCCCCCTTCCTGTCGAAAGGGGGGCCACTCAGTTTTTTTGTTTCTGGGTGACCATAACTTTCACGCGCCTTCCAGTGGCGTCACACTTCAGCTCACCACGATGCTCCGAAACCATGTTGTGTTGTTCTCATAACTCCGCCCATCTCACACGACGTCTCACGTCAGTCGACTCTCCTTCGATGGGTTTCAGTTACAGACGTCCACTCGACGTCGTTTCACTCTCTCACTCTCAACCGTTTTGTTGGAACACCGCTCGAGTACAAGCTTTGTTCTAGCGACTCGCTGTAAATGTGTTCGTTTACATGTGACAGTCACTCTTGTCCATCGGTTCACTTCAAAGCGAGGATGGGAGGATTCTTTTCGTGTCTTTTTTTTTAACAATGCCTTTCAGCTATTGACGAACTATTTCCGATTGTTGAATCAGATGGGTTTGTTTTACGTTGGTGCTTGTCGCAGCGCTGCTCTGGCCCAATGTGGATTCAAGCTGGATGAATGTGGCATTGAGTGCATGAGGTTGTGTTCATAAATACAGCCCAGGCTAACCACCCCTGGACTGCTTCCCGACTATGGTCTGACATGCATACATTCTACCTGACCAGCTTCCCACATTCAACTAACCACATTTACACAATCAATGGAACAGTTGGAAGAAAAAAAATCAGAAATGGATATCAGATTTAGCAGTACTTAAGAGTGATTGCAAAAAGAAAAAGGGTCATCCTTTAAAACAAGAAATACGAACAAATTCTCAACAGAATTCTGGACCTGACAATTTTACCCCCCACATTCCTCCTAATTTCTGTCTCTCTTCTCGATTGTTTCTCTTCCATCAATAAAAAAGAAAAAAGAAGGGGAAAAAAAACACATTCGCCTCGGAAAAAAAAAAAAAAAAGAACCAGCTGTTTCAGCCAGAATTTCAATCACCAACCCAAGGACTTTTTTTTTCCTTTTCTTTTCCCCGCCTTCGAACAGTTTCCAGATTTTTTTTCCAAGTCTTTCTTTTTCCATCTGTTTTTTTCTTTTTTTTTTAATCCTGACCCGACGGGCACGAAGCCGAGGTGATTTGTCGAAAGAATATAAAACCTTGCATTGACAAATCATCCAGCTGCAGAATTTCCTTCCTAAAGGGCTTCTTTAAGGCAATCATACCGGTGATATTTTTTTTCTCCTCTTCCCCCCCTCCCCCCGGTCCTCACCACGATTTTAATGGCAGTTGCTTTCATTCATTCAAGTTTTTCATTTTTCCCTCCCCCCCCCCCCCCCTGCCCCCTAATTTCTGCAAGTCTTTTTTTGTTTTATCTCAGTAGGTTAAGGCACAATTCATAGGCGAAAAAACATGCAGCATTTGCAGGGAAACTGCGGAGCAGGCTGGGAGCGTATCCATGGTAAAATCCTCGGGTGCCCTCGGCATGATAAATCTGTTCCAAGAAAAAGTCGAATATAATCAATAATAAAAACTGGTGAATATTAAGCAAGGAACAACGTGGTCAAAGATGCCCCCATTGATTGATTCGCAGAATTTTCCAAAAAAAAAAGCAAAAAAAACACACGATGCAAACCAAAAAAAGCTGTTCTTAAAACACCAAAATTTTTGAGAACATTCTTGCAGCAAAAATCCAGAAAAAAAAAATCAAGAAAAAAAAAATGGAGATAAGAATACATAATTTTCTCAACATCTTCGTCGTTTGAAAACCTGAAAACATAGGTTGCAGCGTTTCCTTCTTCTTAGTTCATTTTTTTTTTTTCGCTTTGTTTTTCCTTTTCTTTTCTTTCCATTTCATTCCTTCCATGTTTCTGTGAATGTTTTTTCTTTTTGTCTTTTTTTACTCATATCATATCTTAAAACCACACGCCTTCAAACTTCACCGTCATTTTCCCACCTTTTTTGTGCAATCCCATATGCCCCTGTAGGTTGGATTCTTGAAACTGTCGATTTGAAGTTTTGATTTGACTACGTCGGTGGGATACATGGGAAGCCAAAACGCCATTCCACCGACACCACCAGCAAACAACAAAGCACCAGTTCCCAATTCACTGACATCTCGTAAACCCTGAAAAAAACCGAAAAAAAACACAAAAAACCAACGTTGGCTGATGCCAAAACGCATTCACAGGTAACCAGGAAAAAGTGAGGAAGAAAACTTTCAAAAAACAAAAAGGGACCCTTTAGGTTTATTGGGAGTGCCTATCGATTTGCTTGTATTGCTGTGGATAAGTGAAAACTAGAAACTGATGATATTTATGCACAACCTAGACATTTGTCAATACCTCTCCCCCCCAAAAAAAAAAATTAAAAAATAATAATAATAAATTTTAAAACATAAAAATAAAAATATCTGTTCAGTTTATTTAACTGAATAAATGAAAGCAAGGAAGAAATACCTGCTGTTGAGCAAAGAATAGTTTGGCAGCTTCGTAGGCTGCAAACATGAATGCATTTCCCGGGATTTCTCTAATCAACGTTATGTTAAATCCTCTAAAAAGCGCAAGCAAACCCCCTTCTGTCGCCACCACATCTCTCGCAACATGCATCGGACCCTTGTATAATTTGACCTGAAAAAAGGAGACACACACACACACACACAAATAATCATAACTATCAAAAATGAAAAATGAAAAAAACCTTTCATTCTTTAATTTAAAAAAAAACAAACCTAAGGGAAAAAACAACCCTTCTCTCAACCCCCTACCCCAAATCAAAACGAAAAAAAAAATCTAACCATATTTGTTATTAGTTATTGTTATTGTTATTATAAATTATTAATTATTTTATTGATCGTTGACTGTTTTGCAGGGGAACCACATGGTGCAAAAATCTCACCTGTAAAATCTTACCGTTGTGGGGTCGATTCCCGCTGCCTTTAATCTAGCCACAGCAGTGCTGATCTCTCCTTGGGCCTGCCGATCAAAAAAATGATTATTGTAAAACATATTTCACAGCAGCAAAAACAAAATGCAGCATTAAAATCAAAAAAAACCAAAAAAAAACAGAGAACGGACCCATCAAAAGACAAACCCTCGAATACAAAACTGAATAGAAAAAAAAATCTGAAAAAAAAGGGTGACTATTTTTAAACTTAGACGGATGCCAATTTGTTGCCAATTTTTTTTCATTATTTTTTAATTCAGAAACACACACACTTGTAGTCTGCATTTGAGAAGTTCTGTTGGGGTGGCGACAAAAGAAACAGCAACACCCGCTCCCATTCCAGCAACGGCTTGATCCCACAGAGTCAGTGGGGACCCTACAAACAAAAATGCACTGGTGAAAAAATCAAAAGGGTAAAAAAAAGGCTTTCTTTGGCATGCAGAATCAGGGGCCCGCATTCACCTGACAAAAGTGTCAACCTCATTACACAGTGGAAAAAAAAAAATGACAGTGGCTTTTTTTTTGTTGTTGCAGACTTTCCATCCAATGATGCTGTTCGTATACGGGGCACAAACTCGATCTCACAATTAAAAACCCGGAAAGAAAAAAAAAACTTTGAATTTTTTTGAAAAGAATCGACGATTACCGTCGCTGTGGGAAAGCAGCCTCTCCATGGTGCCTCTGGACGAGAATAAAACTGCGTTGAAAGCGGCCACCGTTGCTAAAGGTGCCCCCATCCCCTTGTAAAGCCCCCGAAAACCCTCTTTA
Source organism: Bryopsis sp. KO-2023 (assembly GCA_030272585.1). NCBI lineage: Eukaryota > Viridiplantae > Chlorophyta > Ulvophyceae > Bryopsidales > Bryopsidaceae > Bryopsis > Bryopsis sp. KO-2023. The sequence goes on along the minus strand of BSYQ01000012.1, from coordinate 2,168,442 downwards.
CTGAGAGTCTGCGTTTTCAAAAATCACAACAAACTAAACACATTTCAAGAATTTCCCTTTTATTAATTACTAATATGATTCTTTTACTTTTTGTGTGGGGGGAAAACAAAACTATTAGCAAATGCAACGAAGAAGATCCAACATCTCAGGCCATTCTTAAAAGGAAACATGCATGAATGAATGAATGTTTAATTTTACATTAGGCAAACTTGCCCAATGAAGGCCATCCACAACGAGGTGATTTAGCCGAAACATGCATGAACTGTCGATATTATGTACATGTATATATATTGTAATAATATATTGCATATTCAGAGTTTCTACGCATGCACTGAGCAAAAGATGGCCAAATAGTGCGCTGGAACTCTTTTTTTTTTCCAAAAAAAAAGGTGCTGTGGTTTCCCCACGTTTTTTACGGCATCAAAGGGTCCCGAAAATTGCCTTCCAGCCGATTGACTCTGAAGTTTCACCTGCACCATGAAAACACACACTTATAAACACTTACTTAAAGATATGTATCCCTACCTGTATGTGTAAGTGTGTGGAAAATAAATAAAATAAAAATCAAACCAACCAGAAGTCCTAATTCAAAGATTGATGCAAATCCGATCGTTAAAAAAAAAGTTTTTGGCAGTAGGTCCACAGCATCTGAAGCCTAGATTGTTTTCCAAAAGAAGAAAATTGAATTGCTTGTTTTCCAAAAAAAAGAAAATCGGAGCAGCAGCAAAGAATTTTTCTTCAGAATCATGATAATCATGGTCTGCTTTTTTTCCCGATTGTAAAAACGGAAAAAGGAAAAAAAACAACTTTGAAAACATCAAAACATCAAAAAATCAACTCTATTTTTCATTTCATATTTTGTTTTGCTTGTACGCTCACTTTCACAGTATCGAAAGGATGCCCCACGCACAACTGGGTCGCTCCTCCAGCCGTCCCCGCCACCAGATCCTGCAACGAAGGGACTTCAATCGCTCATACTGAATCTCAACACGCCCACGTCCTGGTCCCCCTTTTTCAAAACTCCAACTACACGGGTTTTTCTGAAAATACAACCTCAAAGGGGATCTCATCAAAGGAGAAACAACAAAAAAAACACAAAGGAACAGATAACCAAAAAAACAAACGGGGTGGGTTCGAACTCACGACAGCTATTTTTGACGTTTTTTCGCCCATTTCGGCTTGTGTCGGGGGGAAGGTCGATGCGCGAAAAAAAAAACAAGAAAAAAACTGGTGCGACGCGAACAGTGGAGGCGCGCTTGATTGTGCGCGCGATCGCTCGTGACGTCTTTGCGGCGGCCGAATGGAGGATCCCTTTCTGAACCGCACAAACATTACGACATCGAGAATCCAGACGTCATTCGCTGAGTCACAAATTTAGCATAATCAACGAGGAACGATTGAGTCCACGATGTGCGATCGGTTGCCCTGGAACTTCCTCTTCCCCAACCCATCCCAAATATCCAGAATATAACTGGGGGTCTGGCAACGGATCTTGTAGTATCCACTCAGTCCCTTCTTTTTTTAGTGATCTTGACTTTCTGGCCATCATCTATGATACTGTAATACGCAAATCTTTCACATTGCTTTAGGATCGCTAGTCTTTTTTTTCGCCTGCCTTATTTTCGTTTCCAAAGATGGGCGCGAAAATAACGCAGGCGCGAAAATAAAGCAGGCGCGAAAGAAATGCATGGCGAGAAAGAAGTGTAGACGCGAAAGACTACCTAAAACTGTTCTACAATCACGCCTCAAGACCACCAAAGTCCATTGAGTCGCCGTCAGCGGACAGCTCGATCGAACGAACCCGAGCCACGTTTGCAACACCACCCCAAATGTCAACTAGAGATTTTTCCTCCTACTCTATTTTCGTTCATGCTTTATTTTCGCGCCTGCTTTATTTTCGTTCCTGCTCTTTTTTCGCCTGCCTTATTTTCGTGCTTTGGTCCGCGCGCGAAAATAAGGTAGCGCGAAAAGATTTGCGTATTACAGTAACTCATAACCAGGCAGGAAACCTGTTTGTTTGATTCTTATGGGTTTCTACAGTGGTGTGTTTTCTTGCTGTAAGTCGTACGCATTTAGTCAGTCTTGTTTTTCAATGCAACATGCAAATCAAATCCGAAGCTGGAGCAAAATCACCAGACACAGATCCTTTGGCAAGGAAAATAACATTGGCCGAAAACAGAGGAAAACGACTGTCGGAAATCGAACAAAACCATTTTTTGAATGTCCACTGATCATTCATGGTCCGCCGATTTTTCCCTACACAATAAAACAACCTCCCGTAACTTTCCACCAGAACAGCCACCTCCACACTTCAATCCCCCCCCCCCCCCTCTTCCCCCCTCCAATAAAGAAAAAACCCAAAACTAAAAACACAACATTCCAACGCATCCGGCAAAAAGCAACAACAACAAAAAAAACGATTTCTGACTCCCCCAAAAAATAAACCCCGTTTTTCCCTCGACCGTCATTTTTCATTCACCACCAAAACGCTGGTCACCAAAATGTAAAGATTCTCCATATTGTTGCAGAGCTCGTTTTCCACCCAACCTTCGTCCACTATGTTGGTACCATGGATCATCAACTCCCTCAAATTTGTAAGCTTAGTCAGCTCCACCGCCCCTTCATCGTTCAAACCAGTCCACGACAAATTCAACTCCGTCAAATTCCCCAACCCACACAAGCTCCGGCACCCCTCATTCCGCACCCCCGTCTTGAACAAATCCAGCTCCTCCAAATTCGACAACCCCGCGATGTATCGACAGGCCTCATCCCCCACCACCGTCCCATTCAGCTCCAGTTTCTTCAAATTGATCAACTGTGCCAGCCGTTTACATCCCTCGTCGGTAATGCCCGTGTCCACCAGGCTCAATTCGGTGAGTTGGGATAATTTGGCAATGTGGATGCACCCCAGATTGGTGATGAACGTCCCTCCGAGGTGGAGCTTGGTGAGGTTTCGGAGGGTCGAGATGGGTTCGCAGCCCTCGTCAGAAACCTTGGTCCCCACCAGCAACAGGGTGGATAAATTGGGGAAGGATTTCAGGAGCTCGCAGCACATGTCCCCAACCTAATACCACCACTTCACTTCACCAATCCAGTCACTTGATTCTGGCTTGCTGGAAAATTGGGTTTCAATTTGTAACATCGAGCACCCGTCCCATGCAGCCCCGTCCCCCAAAGAAAAAATAACGATTTTGAAAAAAAAAATGGAAGAACAAAAACAAAAAAGTGATTGATGGGGGCCCCCCACTCTAATAATAATCGGAGAGCCCACATGACTCCTTTGTGCAGTGGATGGGTAAGAATGGGTAAACAATTGGGTGTTGAAGCAATTCTTGCAACCTAAGTTTCCCTATGGATTCAAATGCTAATTTAAAATCTTAGCCCCAGGATATATTGCAGCGAGGATTGCTCAAGACCCCTCCAAGTTGGGGGAAAGTTCTTTTCCGTAGAAATGTTTTCTTTGGACTGTCCAGCAGCCCACTGTGGAAAAAAAATGTGTGGGATGGCACAGATTAGAATAACCCTGGTGGATGCTCTGCAAAACCCCCTTGTTTGAATTCTTTCATCATCAAACACAGCACCACCCAAGATAACCCCCCCCCTTTTTTTTTCCTCCCGCACCTCCGTTTTGGACAGGTCAAGGCTTCGAATCCTCTTCAACGCGGTCAGGCAATGCAAGTCGAACACACCGAACGTCCTATCCGTAACGCACACCTCCGCGACGTTTCCGAATTTGGACACCGCTCGTTTCAATCGCTCCTGCAGATTTCCTTTCAGCCAGGGCGTCTGAAATCGAATCGTGAGTTTCTCTGTGACGGAGGACACGGCATCGCACCAATGGCGGTTCAGCAGCCGGAGCGAGGGGAAATTCGCGAACTGGTCGGCGATGACGTCCGCGGGCAAACCTCCCCAACCGACATCTCCATTCCCTGATTCTCGACGGTTTTCCTCAACGATTTCGTCCATATTCTACTGTGTGGACCTTTTTCTTGTATTGGTGCTGTGTGCATCCAACGGCTCAAATGCGGTCAAGGTAGGTTCTTCTTTTCGCAACCAACAAAGCGAAACAGCTGGGCGTGGGGGGAGTGAGTATTTCGATCCCATTTTGCAGGTCATTCGATAGGTCAGGTAATTGGGAGATGGGGGTTTTCTGGGGGAATGTTTTACCTTTTCCCTTTCTTTTTGGTCGGAAAAATCAGTTGTGGTGTCCAACCTAATTAGGATGATTCATCGGAGCAGGGTCTGACAGGTTGGCAAAATTCCACACAAGATGAGGGGCTGTTTTGCTGAGGATTGTAATTATGCGATTGATCGATCTCTTGTTGGGGGAACGGGGTGTTCATATTTGAAACAGTTATTCAAAGCAAATCGAATTCTTTCTTGCATTTTTGGACTTTTTTTCGTTTTCAAAAAAATTGACTTCACTCCTCCCTTCCCCACCCCCACATGAAAAGAAGGTCCAATCCACTCAACACGGTCAAATTCGGCACCCAGCAAACCCCAACGCTCTCCATGCAAAAGCAAAACAAAACTGCTAGATGTGCAAGCCAAAGCAAAAAAAATGAATGATGAATGATTTATCAGGCCGATTCTTGTCTCAGTTTGTAGTCCATTATGCTGCCTCCGCCGGATCTATATTTGACCCCCTTGATTTCAGGTTTGCTTGAGGATTTTGGGTCGGAAATTCCATCGGGATTGCCGTAGCCGCCGCCCCCCGGTGTGTGAATTCGGAATCTATCCCCAGGCTCCACAGAAACCGTGGCTTTCGCCCCTGCACATTGCAAAAATGAAATTTCGAAACGGAAATGGATATTCCCCCATGGCCTTGAAACATTGTGGAGATGCTTTTTTGAGTGCTTTATCTATTATCTATTATTTTTTGATTTTTTTTTCTAGTTTTTTGGGGGGAGGGGTTTACATTTATACATGTATTGCCGTGAATTGGAATTTTGCACCGAAGCGTCCATGCATGCAAAATCAATCGTGTATATTCTGATTGGCTCCTTGGAGTCAAAATCATAGTTACATATTTGCACACAGTCAAATTGTTTTCTTCTGCAACATACCTAGGTTGATTTTCCGGCCATCTTTTTTAATCAAAATGTTGGAGCCCTTTTCGCCAGGCCCGCCCCCTTCCAGGCCAAACGGCTGGGTAGATCTCCTCTCGGAAAGAATGCCCACAGACAATTTCCTCAAAAACTCAACCTGCATGCCCCCCCCCAGCCGCCACAAGAAAAAACAGTCAGAAATCGAGATGTCAGGAATCATTCATAACACCAAAAATAAGAACCCCCCCTGCCCCCTGCCTTGATCAGTTTTCCACCATGAAATTGTTCGGTCGAAGTTTTTCTTGTGGTGGTGTTTTTACCTCTCTGATGATTCCATTGCCCCCTCGCCACTGGCCTTGGCCGCCGGACCCCTCCCTCAAATGAAAAGCATGCAAAAGGACGGGGTACCTCTGCTCCAGAATTTCCGGGTCGGTGATTCTGGTATTAGTCATGTGGGTGTGCACCCCGCTCCTCCCATGCCATTTGGGGCCAGCCCCAGAACCTCCGGCGATCGTTTCGTAATAACCCATCGTTTCGTCGCCAAACGTGAAATTGTTCATGCATCCCTGCGAAAAGCAGTCGATTTCCCTTACAGTTGTAACAGCGTTTTCCCATCAAATGTGTTGGATCGAAGGAAAAAAGCCCATGCAGAGGATGAGCAATATGCGGACCGTTGCAAGGCGATCGCTCCAATCGGCCAACCCTCACCATGAAGGGAAAATTCCGAACGAGACATTTACCAAAAAACTTCAAGAAATAACCACCAAAAACGGGCGTATATCCGTTTTTTTGGCCGTTTTAATACCTGGGAGGCGGCGGCTGCTTTGAAAGCTTTCAGCACAACATCGGTGACTCTCTGGCAAGTGAGTGTGTTACCTCCACACACCCCAGCATCTTTCGAAGGGGCCAGCAAACAGCCTTCCGGGATTTTTATCGAGACGGGGGCCAAGCAGCCCTGATTCAATGGAATGTCTCGGTTCACCAGGCACCTCAAGGAATATAGAATGGCGGAGTATGTGACGGCGGGGGGGGCGTTACAGTTGCCAAACACTTCCGGACCTAGCAGCAAAACAAGCACAACCAAACATCGACTGTAAGCAAAGGCTTCTCCACACAATACCGGAGTGTAAGGTTACGATGGGCATAAGAAAAGCCCATTTGTGAATTGCTGGACGCCGGTTTGACCTGTTTGAGACAAATTTACCCCCCCCCCCTTCCTCCCTTCCCTGCCCTTGGCCAGTGGAAAGTGGAAACTTGAAACTTGAAGAATGGACCACCAGGTTCAAAAAGTATGTAAATGACAAAAGTACACCGCTCAACCACCCAACCCCCAACGAGATGCATTTGCCTTTTCCTGATTCACGTGGTTTTTGCTGCCCACCTGTTCCTTCAAAATCGAAAATTGCACTCCCGTCGTTGCGGTCGATGGTCACGGCGAGTTTGATGGGGGAGCCATCGTCCATTTGATCTTGGCCAGAAACCATCCCCACAGGGGGCAAGTTTTGCCCCTCAGAAAATTCCTTCAGCATTTCCCGAACAGAATCCTCGGCGTTCTGCTGGATGTGTCGCATGTATGCCTGACATGCATTCCAAAAAAAAAAAGATTTCACGATTCTGAATGGTGCTTTTTCTTTTTTTTTGTGGAAAAAATAGTGCACTCCTGAGCCCATCAAAACACCCTCACCGGATGGCCCCCCCCCCCCCTCGAAAAAAAAAAAAAGGAAAAAAGGAAAAGGGAAACAAAAATCAACATATGGAATGTATTTGATCCAGCTGAAAGCAGTTGCAAATGTAATTGTAGAATGTTTAAAAGGAAACGAAAAAAAAAACAATAAAATGGGGAAAAAATACAATTCTGGGAAAGACGGGTGGTGTTACCTGTACAACATCCAAGCCACATGCCTCGATGAGTTGACCGACCAAAGTTATTCCTTGATTGTTGGCAGCCACTTGGGCCCTCAGGTCAGACAAATTGTCTTCCAGAGCTCGGGTTCCACTGACCCCTTCGATGCCTGATTTGCCAGGGGCCATCAAAATCTCCGTTATGCCTTCCTCCTGAAAAAAGTTTTGTTTTTTTCACTTTTAGGTTTTTACGTAAACCAGACAAAAACAAGCCCTTTTTTCGAAACTTTTCTTGAAATTGTTTGAATGATGCACAAAAAACCTCTTTCGAGAACTCAACCAGCAGGGGGGTCATGGAAAAGATACGAGAGTTACACTTTTGGAAGCCAAAAAAAATTCAAAACACCTGTGTGCGGCGAATCTAAGTGTAAATGAAAAAAATATCTAAAATAATGGAAAAAAAGGGATTCCGTTATATTGGTTATTTTGGGTGGTCCAATCTCCTGCATCAAAAATTTCATCGTTTTGAAACTTATGTTTTCAGCGATTGACAATCCATTGGGAGAACCCATCAAAAAATTCCTGATTTTTTTTTTCCATTTCCCCGCCCCCAAAAACAAACAAACCATAAAACATAATATGCATGCATGCATGCTCAAATATTTTGAAAAATAAAAATAAAACACAAAAAAAGTCCCCAAGCACCCAATGCAGCTCAGAAAGACGGTTGGTCCCCATCCAAACCTGACGCTCAATAAATCTCCACTCACTTGGAAAACTCCCTTTCCATCGGATCCCACCCGGACCAGCTTGAAACTCACGATGCTGGCCCCCTCTTCCACCAGCGATTTCGAATTGGGGGGCATTGATCCAGGGGTAATTCCCCCAATATCAGCGTGGTGGCCTCTGGAGGCGACGAAAAACACGATCTGGCCTCCAGAAAAAACTGGGGTGATTACGGTGATGTCTGGCAAATGACTGCCACCTGCCAATTGAGGATGGTTGGAAACCAACACGTCCCCGTTTCGAATCCCTTCAGATTCACCCGGCCCACCTTTTCCCCAATATTTAACCTGTTGGCGAAAAAAAACCAAAAAAAACACCACGAAAAAATCAAAAGGGCACATACGGAGGTTATGAAGAGAACTTCAGAAAAATCAACACCAATGTTTTTTCCCTTTTTGTTAATTAAAAAAACCCTCCTCAATAGTCTGTGCCAAAAATTACATTTATTCTATATTTAGATATTCAATATATTTTCGGGAAACTATTTCAAAAAAAAGCCAAATATCCTACAGATTGTTTTCTAATCAAAATGTATGGTTTTTCAGCCACGATGCAAATGAGCGAATAAACAAAAAAATGGGTCTAGAGCAAAAACACCATCGATGCTGCTCATCATTGCCATCAAATTCTGAATCAACAAAGTTGAAATCGAATTTTTGACCTGGAATTTCACAGCTTCAGACATGGCCCCCAGATGCACGGGTATGTGAGGTGCATTGGCCACCAAACTCCCATCAGGTCCGAACAAAGCGCATGAGTAATCCAGCCTCTCTTTGATGTTCACCGAAACGGACGTCCTTTGTAACGTATACCCCATTTGCTCCGCAATGCTCATAAACCTTCAATCAATTTAAAAAAAGGACAAAAATACCTTAAAACTGACAAAAATATTGAAAAAAAAGACAAAAAATATTATTGAAAACCCCGAGGTAAAACCACAAAAAAAAGCCCCTGCACATTGAATTAAGAACAAAAGACAAAAAATACATTAAAAAACCCGATGTGAATTCACAAAAAATAGAGCCCTGAACATTCCAAGAGAGTATTTCCATATGTAGAAAATCACCTGTGAATGAAAATGGCCAGCTGGATGGGTTCGCACTCCACCCCCAGTTTTTGCCTTTCTTTTTCTGGAGCCACTTGTATTAAAATGTTTCCTTCGGCTGTAATGGAGGCCACGCAGCCGGGGTCCACCACCACCGTGGAAATCTTGTCGATCAGCAAAGCGGGGCCCTCCAGCGTGTGGCCAGGCATCAGGGTTTCCACCTTGAACACAGGGGTCTCCACAAACCCATCCTCATCGAAACAGCTTCGGCAGTGGAGCGATGGCTTCGGCAAGGGTCCTGCCAAAAAAAACACGTTCAGCGATTTTTCCTTTCAAAAGGTGTGTTTTTTGCTTCTTCTTCTTGATTTGTGTTTTTTTTGTTGTTGTGAAATAAAGAAAGAAAAAAATTAAATTAAATTAAATTAAATTAAATTATTTTTATTTTTTATTTTTTATTTTTTATTGCAAACAAAGAATTGATGAAAAATATAATTTACCTGGTGATTCCGTAGACCGAGCTTGCTCCTCCATACATCCACTTCTTCCAGCGGCCCTGACTCGAACATCGTCGATCAGCACCTTTCGACTCAGCACGAAGCCGAATTCTCGCTGGTAATGCTCAACGAACGGGGCCAGGTAATCCCCGTTAGCATCACTCTTGATCATTACCGCGATGTCCGTGCCGTTGTATCGCAAATTCAAAAACTTCTCGGTGGAAATTGCATCAGGTGTGAATCCCTGGAAAGAGAAAAAAAAGACGCAGGCACTGCATGAATAGTGGGTTGAAGAAACTCGAATGAATTTTGAATTCCCCCCCCACACACACACACACATGCACATGTGTTGTTTTCTTTGAATGCGGCCCGAAAGAGCAAAAAAAAACCATGGAAACCATTTGGGGTTTTCGTGAGTTGAACATCGTTAGGTTTAACTCGAGGCAATCCATCATATCGCTCATTCAATGCAATATGAACAACAATATATCTATAGAATTATATTGTATAATACATATAATTCAACCTTGCAGGGCTTTCACAGGTGGATTCCTTTCAACATCATGCACCAAAACACCTGATTCTTCAATTCGGCGACGGCCTTGGACTCCAGCAGCTCCAGCTGTTCGACCACATGCCCTTGGTTTTCCCCAAGTATTCCATTGAAGGGTTTCTGCTCCTCATGAACGACGTCTGCTACCCCCATCCCCACGGCCGACAAAATGCTGGAGTACTTGTGAACGAAAACGGTGGGGATGCCCAGGGACCTAGCAATCGAGCATGCGTGTTGGCCGCCAGCCCCGCCGAAACACGACAAAACATGCTTCTGAATATCGTGCCCCTGCAGATTTTTCCACCACACCCTTTGAGAATTTCAACAAAGGTGCTTGTTCCAACCATGAATTTCAATGTTTTGTTTTTCAGGCAATGTCCCGGGTGCTGAAATCAAGCCATGGTGTTCATGAAATGCATGCATGCATGCATGCATGCATGCATGCACATGCACATGCATATTCACCTTCATTTGGGTCAAAGCCCTGATGGGTCTAGACATGGTTTCGTTCGCCACTTTGATGAACCCCATGGCCACCTGCTCTACACTTTTTTCTGGTTGTCCGTGTTTGGCCCCATAGGCATTGATTTCGTCCGTCAGCTTCTGCATAGCTTCCCTGGCCCCTTCGACATCCAAGGGCTCATCCTCATTCGGTCCAAAAATCTACTGGAAGTGAAAAAGTAGAAATAAATAAATACATAAGAAAGAAACCACATCTGGTCAGGATGCTGCTTGGGGGCTTGCGTTCGGCAGAATGACGCTAGAAATTATCTTAATTTATTGGGGCAGCAAGCAAACCCTCACTATACGGACCCGTTTCCTCTCTTCTGGCTCAATCCAGTGCAAAAAGACGATTCATTACCCCCGAAAACGCCCCCACCAATCCATGCACATTATCTCCAGGTTTTCAATGCGCTGTTATCCTTGCATAAATTACCTTTGGAAAGAAATCTGGGACGATACGCCCCAGCACTGCATTAGCATCTGTGATGGTGAGTGGACCCCCCTTTCGGTAGCAAACGGGTCCTGGATGAGCTCCGGCAGATTCTGGCCCCACCAGAAATACCCCAGTCCTGAAAAACAGCCTGCTGCCCCCTCCAGCAGCAACGGTGTTGATGTCCAGCTGAGGTGCCTGAGCGGGAAGAAAAGAAAGGAAAAAAAACACCTTCAGATGAACAAATTTGTTGTTAAAAGCTAATTTAAATCAATTTTATGGAGTGTTTACTGTGCAAAACTTTAAAATTTATCGATCAACAGCTCCTGTAATTGATTTTTAAATTGCTTGGTATATTATCTAGTTAAACCGTTCAAGGGGCAAAACCGCCCCATGTCATCTCAGGTTGGGAAACCACCCAGAAGGAAAAAAACACTCATAGGTGCAAAAACACTAAAATTTTTCTTTCGACCCAAAAACGTGCTGAACAAGATTCATGGTACGCATATTTTTTGAATTTGTTTTTTGATAAAAGTATCAAAAATAAGTTTTAAAAAACCTGAATAGCGACTCCCGCAGTGACGCTTTCGAACACGTGGGCATATTCTCCATCGAATCTGGAAACATCCGTCGATGTCCCCCCCATGTCGAACCCAATCACCTGAAAATTCACACCACCACCCCCATCCATTTTTCCTTTCTTTCAAATCTTGATACGACAAAAAAACATACCTTGAAAAAGTAGAAACAAGCATCCAAACAATTGTACATCTCTTACTAAGGAAAAAGGGCAAATTCATTCATTGATTCGTTAATTCATTTCGGTTATGAATTAGCGAACATTCAATTCACATCAGGTAGACAAATTGGCCCAATGAAGGCCGTTCACAATGAGGTGATTAAGCCCAATTAGGACACCATGCATTATTTTTTACCAATCATTTTTTCGCCACACACACACAATTTTTCTCTCGCTTTTTCCTCACCCCCCCCCCCTGACCTGGAGATTGAGTGCATCTGTCCCTTCCCATTTGGTCAACCCAGCATATCCAACGTAGCCCCCAGCAGGTCCCGATAGAATCGCTTTGTGGCCGGAGAAATCATCCACTTGGGCGAGGCCCCCGTCCGATTGCATGAATAACAGCTGGACGTCTTTTAACCCTTCATCGAATCCGCTTCGGAAGCCGTTCAAATACCTGAACGTGAAAATCTGTCAAACTCAGTGAAGCGTTTTTTTGTTTTTTTCTGAAAAAAAAATAACGAAATAAAAGAACACAGTCCAATCGAAGGGGACACAAAAAAAAAGAGATTCAGTCATTGAAGTGTGGTTTTTGTTCCAAGCAGAACAGAAGGGGGGGGAAGGCCTCAGGGGAAAAACCAGAAATAAATCGTGCAGAGTTTTTTGTTTTTTTTCTTTTTTGAGCTGATTTTTTTTTTTTTTTTCTGTTTCTACCTCTGGATGCAAGGTGTCAAATAAGCATCGGCGGAAGCAGTGAAACCTCGGGGGACCATTTTCACCATTTGCATGACTTCATGGGAGAGCGAAATTTGAGTGAAACCCATTTCTGCAGCGAGTTTTCCGATCGCCACCTCGTGTTCCGGAAATAGGGCCGCATGCTTGAGAAACACAGCAATGCTGGAAATTCCTTTGTCCAGAACCACCTTTTTTTTCCCCAAAAAAACAAAACAAAGAAATTAACACGAACACATTGCGATTGTTTATCTTTATTTGTTTTTATTACTGCTATTGTTGAAATTTTGAGGAAAAGTAAAAAAAACATGCCAAAAATAGAGTGAATTTTACTGTTTTCTGGTGAAATGTATTACACCCGGTTGAACGATTTTGAACCCCACCCCCCAACACACACACACAAACCTGAAGATCTTTTTTCAATTTCTCGAGGTCGATTTCTTTTCGGACGATGCCTGACTCATTTGTCACCGCCTTCACTTCACGGTTTCCGGTCAATAAACTGAAAGAAACCAAAAAGCAAAACTGAAAAAAAACTGAAGGAATTTTTTAATACAAAAAGAAAGCTGTGAGAATTGTATGACACATGATGAGGTTTTCAAATCTCATTTCATTTTCTAATTTGTTCGATTTTTCCATTTCCAAATTCGAGTGGTTTGTGACCTGACTCCGTGTGAAATATCGTCCGACCTCGTTTAAAACATTTCCGTGGGAAGGGCCCCACTCAGCAAATCTTTGACTTGTACGTAAAAACTTTCAATTTAAATTTATCAATCATCTGGCCATCTTGTTACATGCGTTGCAACAACTGCAATGAAAAAAAACCCTTGCCCAAACCACCACTGTGTGTTTTTGTTCAGTTTTGTTTTCCTGTCAGTTATCTTCGCTGTTTTAAGAAAGAAAGGAAAAAATCGCTGCAAAAAAAATGATTTGAAATAAAGAAAAACAGATGGAAGCACCTTTCATCCATGAATTTCTTCAATGCAATTTGCTCATCGGCTTGAACAACGCATTCGTACAAAACGTCTGGGCACTTGACTTCCAAATCGAAAATATTTGGCCGTGACTGCTCAGAAAAACAAACAAAAACCTCAACCGTGCATGGTCAACGTCCCAAAAGTCAGCATATTTAACCCCCTATTTTTTTTCATTCGATGTTCTCTAGACAGTCTTGATCTGTCTTTTTACCTTGCAGCTGAAAATAACTCCCCCCAAAAAAAGTGCAATTCCTGGGAAGGGAGGTCCGTTTGATGGGGTTGTTCGGAGCAGGTCTCACTGTTTTCTCGTTTTCCGAAACAGGACGATAAATATATATATCTATATATTACTTATTTTATTTTTTCCAAAAATATATTGCATTGATGATCGATGCTCTGGGCCTCCACCTGATTTCCAATGTGGAGCAAATCCTGGAAACCCTTCGTCACGACGATGGCCATGGGCTCCCCTTTCCTCTCGAGCAAAGCGTTCGTGGCCACCTGCATTCCATAAAAAATATGAAAGAATTGAGAAATCCACAGGTCCCCCATGAGTTCGATCGACCATTTCAACATTGCATATGTAACCAAAGAAACGCTGATCGATTTTTAACCCGTTCCACTTCGTCCAGAGTTAAAATCCTGGCATCATCAAAACGAAAAGTTTCGACACAATCGATTTCTCAAGAGGCGTCCTCAATACTCCACTCAGGTAAAGAAAAAAAAAAGGAAACAGAAAGAAAAAAAGAAGTGTGGTGGGGTGGGGTGAACTCACAGTGGTGCCCATTCGGATGGATTTTATTCTTGACGTGTCGAGGGGGGTGTCTCGAGAATGAGGTGCCCCAGTGGTTTCCTCCAACACCCTTCGAATTCCTTCCAATGGCGCATCTCTGTAATGAGCAGGATCCTCCGAAAGCAACTTCAATGTCCTGGGGAAAAAAATCCATGTGCAAGTCATGTGTGTGTGTGTCAGACTGCTTGTGGGGTTATTCTACTGACATGAAGGACAGTCATACTGCTGCTGCGATTGTGTGTGTGGAGCAGAAACAGGGGGGAAACCCCCTGTGTGGATAAAAAAAGAAACCTGTCGATGGAGAATGTTCAAGAAAATCCCTAAAAAGGGAGTATTTGTGCGCAGGTTTTTGGATTTTCTTCTCAAAAGGCAGGATCCTTTCGATGGCGTCCCCTGTGTGTGCATCTTGTTCGATTTTAATGTCGATTCCGAAATTAAAAAAGCTTTTAAAAAAGCTTCTATCATCTCAAGGTCTGATATTCAACGAAATTTCCATCCTGATTAATCATGAGGGCCGTTACAACATTGAAAGAAAAAAAGAAAACTGGGATGCCAATTATATTGCTTCGGGGACAACCACCAATTCTTCGGCACTTCTCACCTGTAGGAGGATCCATTTTCGGCAGGAACCTGGAAAGACAAAAATATTGTCGAATTGTCAAAGCATCATGTCAATTTGAAATGTGGAGAGAAGCTGTCAGGCCTTGGTGGACGAACAATATGCACCAAGAAATGACTCATCATTTAATGACCATCAAGTATCAGCACCCCCCCAATCGAATGAGGTGAGAATATCCAAACAAAATTTACAAGACATGCCAGGCCAGAGCCTATAGCATAGGGGAAACACAAAGAAAACCCCTTAGCGCGCAAGGTTTATATATCGCTTTGATCAACATATCCAATCCAAAACAGGGATCTATCTTTCATCTGGGATTTTTCTGTGCATGTTGGGCATCCAGAAAGATGATCCAAATTCCAACATGCATTAATGGATTGAGTCATAACAGATGATGCATGTGCAATCGATGCTGGTGAAAGGGAAAGTGTGGCCTACCAGACATTGCCTACCTCAGCAAAGACGTCGGTGAACGTGCCACCACGGTCTATCCAAAAGGAGAAGTCTTTCTGGCTTTCGTGGCGGCTTGTGCGGGCCGAGCTCATTGATCCCAGTCGTGTGGATCCCCGGTTACTAAGCGAAAACAGTCGCCGTTGCTGGAACGACATGCGTTTTTCTGAAACCCACTCCGCTTGTGGCTTCCGTGATGATTGGAGCAACCCAAATGAATTCGCTGCTTCTCTGTCATTCTTGTGTCATGCGGTGGTGTAGGAATTTTGAATCGATTGATTGGACACCCATGGCCTGGCCAAACCCAGGGACCACCAATGCATGACTCACTTCCGAAGGCAAGGAAATGCGGCAAGGATTCGCGAAAGAGACGCAGTGGTGTTGACAAAAACACCCCATCAGAGCGCCGCGAAAAGAGCACTGCGCGACTTTTCGCAGCTTGGGTGTGTGCGGACAGACGAGAACGGCCTTCCTGGAGTTGCCTCGATCACGGCCAGGTGTGTCTTAGAAATGGGGACATGAGGTTTGCAAGAAAGAGGGATGCGTCGACCACCACGGCTTCGTGGAAAGATTTCGCCTGGGGGTCCCGAAACAACTGCCGCCGAAACGTATCGTGACTTGGCGACGAGCTTCAGCATTGTCGATGCTGAATGGCTTCATTTGGTTGTCGATTCGCCCATGCAGGCGGAAGAGTCTGTCCTGGGAGAAAAACAGTCAAAAAGGTGGTTTAGTGGCGACCTGAACTCCGTCTTTTAGTACATTCCAATGCACCAAGTCCGCGCTGGTTGTCCGGCGGAGTGCCTGCACAACTCCAAATAAGCTCACAGTTGCACACCTTGCTGCCGACAGCGACTAGCAGCTCTCCCGGCAAGGCGCGGTGGCGAAGCGCATGCTTCCCTTTAGCTTGGTAGACACGATCCAACAAGAGCAAACATGGTGCGCTCGCAACCAGTGACTCGGCACCGCCCAGAATTGTTTCCATGCTTGGTAGATAAGATCTCACTTGTAACACCAAGCCACTTCAGAACTCAACACCCAAGCTTAGGCCACCTGTCTGCTTGTAAGAGATCCGAGGTTTTCGGAAGCCATCACGGGACGACTGGGAAATGTTGTGTATGGGGTTCTGAGCGCAGTGAAACGTGATTGTCTGTGTGCTGTTCAAACGTGTAGAAAACTTGGTGGGTGTTACGTGTGGCAGTGCATACATAACGCCATTCTGTCCTATTCTCAGGTGCGGTGGCGCAAAAACGCAACCCTGCGGACAGCGGGAGCAATGTTCACCGTGGTGAGTATTGGCTTTATCGCCCGGCTTTGCTCTTGGAGCCATTCCGCTTAAAGCCTTTCCGCTTAAAGCCTTTCGATCGATTCGAACTAGAAACTAACATGGTCGGTTTGCCAACTGCAGGTTCTGTCCGCAATGATCCTGCACTTGCCAGGTGGGAGATGGAGCGATGGCCAAATTGCATCGATGTAGTCATGGAATTAGTACCGCTTCCTTGATTGCAGCCAGTGAAATCAAACTGTGCTTGTCTGTAGGATTGAATGGGCACCCAGATGCCTCCATCCAGTACCTCAGCCACCTTGAGCAGAGAGAGGGAGCTGGACTGTCCTTCAATGAGTCCACCACCCACAAGAGATCAGCAGGTGCAAGCTACAAAATTCTATTTTTCTGACGATCGTCTCAAGAGAAGTGTCGATTTCCCAAGTAGCACAGGTCCTGTATATCATATCTTAGAGGCCTACCTTGTGTTATGACAGGATTTCGAGCGAATTGTCAGTGCAACCATCCAAATGGACTTGTGCAGAAGAACTGTGATTGTGCACACACAAAGCCCCCTTTACCTCCGAACCCACCATACCCACCACATCCCCCCAAGCCCCCCAATCCCCCACAGCCACCAGGATCTGTTCCCGCACCTCAAGCTCCCTCCCATGCATGGAAGGAAGACTGGGGGACGTCTCAAAAGACGACTCGTAAGAGCACATTTTCACACAAGACAACGACGACTCATAAGACCACAAAGTCGTCACGTGAGACTTACACATCGACACATCGCTCAGGTGGCCAGAGTCAGTCGGGATCATCTGGTGGAGGTCAGTCAGGTGGAGGTGGTAACTTTGGTCCACCCCTCTTTCCAATAGGACCCCCTGCACCCAAGAGAAAACCTGGAATATCTCATCGGTGGGGAAAAATGACATTCCAACATGGATCATCTTGGGGGTCTGAATCATCTTGGGGGTCTGGATCATCAGGTGGTTCTGGATCGTCAGGTGGATCTGGATCGTCAGGTGGATCTGGATCGTCAGGTGGTTCTGGATCGTCAGGTGGTTCTGGATCGTCAGGTGGTTCTGGATCTTCAGGTGGATCTGGATCGTCAGGTGGATCTGGATCATCAGGTGGTTCTGCATCGTCAGGTGGATCTGTATCATCAGGTGGCAAGGGGGCGTCTGGTGGGGGTCAGTCAGGGAGAGGAGGTAACTTTGGTCCACCCCTGTTTCCAATAGGACCCCCTGCGCCCAAGAGAAAACCTGGAATATCTCATCGGTGGGGAAAAATGACATTCCAACATGGATCGTCTTGGGGGTCTGAATCATCTTGGGGTTCTGGATCATCAGGCGGATCTGGATCGTCAGGTGGATCTGGATCGTCAGGTGGATCTGGATCGTCAGGTGGATCTGGATCGTCAGGTGGATCTGGATCGTCAGGTGGATCTGGATCGTCAGGTGGATCTGGATCGTCAGGTGGATCTGGATCGTCAGGTGGATCTGGATCGTCAGGTGGATCTGGATCGTCAGGTGGATCTGGATCGTCAGGTGGCAAGGGGTCGTCTGGTGGAAGTCAGTCAGGGGGAGGAGGTAACTTTGGTCCACCCCTGTTTCCAATAGGACCCCCTGCGCCCAAGAGAAAACCTGGAATATCTCATCGGTGGGGAAAAATGACATTCCAACATGGATCATCTTGGGGGTCTGAATCATCTTGGGGGTCTGGATCATCAGGTGGATCTGGATCATCAGGTGGTTCTGGATCGTCAGGTGGATCTGGATCATCAGGTGGATCTGGATCATCAGGTGGTTCTGGATCGTCTGGTGGATCTGGATCATCAGGTGGCAAGGGGGCAGCTGGTGGAAGTCAGTCAGGGGGAGGAGGCGACTTTGGTCCACCCCTATTTCCAATAGGACCCCCTGCGCCCAAGAGAAAACCTGGAATATCTCATCGATGGGGAAAAATGACATTCCAACATGGATCATCTTGGGGGTCCGAATCATCTTGGGGGTCTGAATCATCTTGGGGATCTGGATCATCAGGTGGTTCTGGATCGTCAGGTGGATCTGGATCGTCAGGTGGATCTGGATCGACAGGTGGATCTGGATTGTCAGGTGGATCTGGATCATCAGGTGGATCTGAATCGTCTGGTGGATCTGGATCATCAGGTGGCAAGGGGGCAGCTGGTGGAAGTCAGTCAGGGGGAGGAGGCGACTTTGGTCCACCCCTGTTTCCAATAGGACCCCCTGCACCCAAGAGGAAACCTGGAATATCTCATCGGTGGGGAAAAATGACATTCCAACATGGATCGTCTTGGGGGTCTGAATCATCTTGGGGGTCTGGATCATCAGGTGGATCTGGATTATCAGGTGGCAAGGGGACATCTGGTGGGGGTCAGTCAGGGGGAGGAGGCGACTTTGGTCCACCCCTCTTCCCAATAGGACCCCCTGCACCCAAGAGGAAACCTGGAATATCTCATCGGTGGGGGAAAATGACATTCCAACATGGATCATCTTGGGGGTCTGGATCATCATCAGGTGGCGATACCTCAACGGTTGCACCTCAAGGTAAGTCAGAAACTCACTCTGTAACCTTCAGTACCAATAAAACCAAGACTCGCTATTCGAAGGATTGGAAGAAGCATACATAAACCAAATTTCGTGGCATAGGTACCATCACTCCATCGCATGGTCCTGCAATCCAGAAGCCCATCCACACATTTGGACCTCCTCTGTGGCCTCTGGGGCCCCCTGCACCCAAAAAAGAGGAATCGAAGTCTATGGAGGGAGTACATGGCCCAAAGGACACATCAGGCAAACCCCCGGGAATAGGTACTGTCACACCATCACATGGTCCCTCAACTCAGAAGCCCATCCACACGTTTGGACCTCCACTGTGGCCTGTAGGACCCCCTGCACCGCGAAGACACCCTTCTCCCCCCCCTTCACCCCCCCCTCCCTCACCCCCCCCTCCAGAAAAGGTGTTCACATTTGGACCCCCTCTATGGCCTTTGGGACCCCCTGCACCACGGAGACACCCTCCACACCCCCCTTCGCCACCCCAGCCCTCATCGCCCCCTCCAGGGAAGGTGTTCACATTTGGGCCCCCTCTGTATCCTGTGGGACCCCCTGCACCGCGGAGACACCCTCCACCCCCGCCTTCGCCAATTACCCCTGTAGAGGGACCAGAGGAAGTTCACACATTTGGACCTCCTCTATGGCCTTTGGGACCCCCTGCACCACGGAGACAACCTCCACCGCCCCCTTCCCCCCCACCTCCCTCCCCCCCACCTCCAGAAAAGGTGTTTACATTCGGACCCCCTCTATGGCCTTTGGGACCCCCTGCACCACGGAGACAACCTCCACCGCCCCCTTCCCCCCCACCTCCCTCCCCCCCACCTCCGGAAAAGGTGTTTACATTTGGACCCCCTCTATGGCCTTTGGGACCCCCTGCACCAAGGAGACACCCTTCATCCCCTTCTTCACCACCCCAGCCTTCATCGCCCCCTCCAGGGAAGGTGTTCACATTTGGGCCCCCTCTGTGGCCTTTGGGACCACCTGCTCCGCAGAAGAAACCACCGAAGCCACCAGGGACAGTGCATACATTTGGACCCCCTCTGTGGCCTTTGGGACCCCCTGCACCACGGAGACAACCTCCACCGCCCCCTTCCCCCCCACCGCCTTCACCGCCACCCCCTCCAGAGAAGATTTTGACATTTGGACCCCCTCTATGGCCTTTGGGGCCTCCTGCACCACGAAGACACCCTCCCCCACCGCCCCCCTCTCCCCCACCGCCCTCTCCCCCACCTCCATCCCCCCCGCCGCCCTCACCCCCACCACCCTCACCGCCCCCCCCACCAGAGCAGATCTTCACATTCGGACCCCCTCTGTGGCCTTTGGGGCCTCCTGCACCGCGGAGACACCCTCCCCCACCGCCCCCCTCTCCCCCACCTCCATCTCCCCCGCCGCCCTCTCCCCCGCCGCCCTCACCCCCACCGCCTTCACCGCCACCCCCTCCAGAGCAGATTTTCACATTCGGGCCCCCTCTGTGGCCTTTGGGGCCTCCTGCACCACGGAGACAACCTCCCCCGCCCCCCTCTCCCCCGCCCCCCTCTCCCCCACCGCCCTCTCCCCCGCCGCCCTCTCCCCCGCCGCCATCACCCCCACCGCCCTCACCCCCACCACCCTCACCGCCCCCCCCACCAGAGCAGATCTTCACATTCGGACCCCCTCTGTGGCCTTTGGGGCCTCCTGCACCACGGAGACAACCTCCACCGCCCCCCTCTCCCCCACCTCCATCCCCCCCGCCGCCCTCTCCTCCGCCCCCCTCTCCCCCGCCGCCTTCACCGCCACCCCCTCCAGAGAAGATTTTTACATTCGGGCCCCCTCTGTGGCCTTTGGGGCCTCCTGCACCACGGGAACCCTCTCCCCCGCCCCCCTCTCCCCCGCCGCCCTCTCCCCCGCCGCCCTCTCCCCCGCCGCCCTCTCCCCCGCCGCCCTCTCCCCCACCTCCAGGTTCCCCCTCGCCAGAGCTGCCCCCAATACAATTTGGGCCCTCTAAGCCCCATATTATTCCCCCACCTCCAGCTTCCCCCCCGCCACAGCTGCCCCAAATACAATTTGGGCCCCCTAAGCCCCATATTATTCCCCCACCTCCAGCTGCCCCCTCGCCAGAGCTGCCCCCAATACAATTTGGGCCCCCTAAGCCCCATATTATTCCCCCACCTCCAGCTTCCCCCTCGCCAGAGCTGCCCCCAATACAATTTGGGCCCCCTAAGCCCCATATTATTCCGCCACCCCCTGCACCCACACCTTCAAAGCCTCGCTGCCCAACTTGTGCTCCATGTGATCCCAAACACCCCGTGAAGCAACCATGTCCTACATCTAGTGCATGCACTTGTGCCTGCCCAGGAGATGGTGAGCCGGAGTGATGACCTGTCTCCCTGAGATATTTTGCCATGGTTTTCTCATTGCACATGTGTTCAATACGGATTTTCCAGATATGTCACTTGACAGGCGTTTTTTGGCTGTTAAGGTGGCGGTGGAGGAGGAGGAGGAGGTGATGATAAGAGTGGTGGAGGTGCTGGTGGAGGAGCAAGTGAATGTGGTGGTGGCGGAGGTGGTGGAGGAGGAGGAAGTCCAGGTGGCGGCGGTACTGGATCTGGAGACAAGACTGGTGGTGGAGGAGGTGGTGGTGGTCACAAAAAAGGAGGAGTACCTGGTTCTCCCCCCGCTGCACCTGGAGAAGGAAAAGCAAAAGCAGAAGGAGGTGGCGGAGGTGGTGGCGGTGGTGGTGGAGCAGGTATGGTTGCATTGTGTGTTCTGGCATCCCACTCTCATACATTCAACAACAAGAATCTTGTTGTTTCTATGAGTTATTACTCAGCCTGTTAAAACTGTTCATATTTTGACTTCCATCTATTTTCATTGGCTGTCAGGTGGTGGAGGTGCTGGAGGTGGTGGTCCTGGTGGTGGTGGTTCTGCGTCTGGTGGATTATCTGGTGGAGGAAGTGGATCTGGTGGCCAATCAAAAACAGCTACTGGTCAAGGTCAGATCTCAAGCTGTCATTGCTTTTCTCTGCTCTTGGAAGGCCTGGGCAGGAACTTCCCCAGCAGATGGATGCTTTGTACTTAGATTGTTATGGATGTAACAGGTGGTGGAGGCGGTGGAGGTGGAGGTGGCAAAGGTCATGGTACAGCAAAGGAGGGTGATATTATAACTGGCGGTGGTGGCGGTGGTGGAGGAGGAAGTCTTTCTGGAGGTGGAACAGGTGGAGGTGATAGGAAGGGAGGTGGAGGTTCAGCTGGATCCGACTTGACGAAGGGTCAAGGTGCTGGTGGCGGAGGTGGAGGAACTGGTGGTGGAGGTGGAGGTGGCGGAGCAGGAGACCAAGCCGGCGGTGAAGGTGAGTTGGATGAGAGAGGGGCTCAGGGGTATTGACAAATGATCATCTCTGAGGAGATCCCAGCTGACCACCACTCAGCAGCATCCCTATCCCTGCTCACTTGGCCTCATGCCAGTTCAGGTGGTACATTATGATGTCCTACAGAGAAGATAATCGCTGCATGGAACCTTAAGGAAAGCGCAGTTGAGTGAATCAAGAATTTCATGATAAATTTC
This sequence comes from Bryopsis sp. KO-2023, assembly GCA_030272585.1. Taxonomy (NCBI): domain Eukaryota; kingdom Viridiplantae; phylum Chlorophyta; class Ulvophyceae; order Bryopsidales; family Bryopsidaceae; genus Bryopsis; species Bryopsis sp. KO-2023. The sequence continues at coordinate 2,146,046 of BSYQ01000012.1, read as the reverse complement.
CTGACTTCAATGTATTTGCCAATAAAAAAAAAAAAAAACAGGATCCGGCGGTGCTGAAACGGAAGAAATGGGAGGAGGAGGAGGTTCTGGAGGCTCTGGAACTTCTCATCAGGGTGGAGGAGCAGGTGGCGGAGGTGGTGGAGCATACGATGAGAAATCTGGCCAAACTGGTGGAGGAGGAGGAGGTGGAGGTGGTGATGGTGGTGATGGAAAACAAAAAGGCTATGCGAAGGGTGGTGGTGACACAGTCGGTGGGTATTAAGGACAGGAAGCCCTGTGTGAGACCTGGAATGATCAGGCAACTCCACAAGGAGTAGTTCCCTGCACAAATGTTCAGTTGCTTTCTGAGAAAGAGAAACTATCGACAAAAGTCGTGATTGGACCTCAATCATTCAGCAACATCTAATGCCCCCACTTGATCTCCCAAGTGTCTATGATGCCTTTCTTTGTACTTCCTGCTCTGTGCCTTGGGTTTGATATTATCTTTTTCTATGTGCAGGTGGAGGAGGCTCTGGCGGTGGCGGCTCAGGAGGTGGTGGAGGAGGTGGTAAATCAGGAGGAGGAGGTGGTGGAGGTGGTGATTCCGGAGGCGGAAAAGGTACTGACTTTGCCCTGTTGAATGTGTCGATGAAAGTTATGCCTTTGTCAACTTGGTGTTCGTCTTAATCGCAACTTGTAAAACAACGAGCCTCTCCTATGTTTCAGGTGGAGGTGGGATTTCAGACCACAGTGGAGGAGGTGGTGAAGGAGGTGGCAAATCTGGTGGAGCCGGTGGTGGTGGTGGCGGTGGATATGGCAAAGACAAATGCAAAGACACTGGTGGTGGAGGAGGTGGTGGAGGTGGTGGCAAGTCTGGTGGAGGAGAGGGTGCTGGAGCACTTCATGGTGGTGGTGGATCTGGTGGCTCGAAGGGTGGTGGAGGAGGAGGTGGTGGCCTTGCTGGTGGTGGAGGTGGTGGTGGTGGTGATGGGTCCTCTGGAAAAGGTGGCGGAAGCATTGATGCGGGACGACAAAGTGAAACAGCTGGTGGTGGAGGTGGAGGCCTGTCAGGCTCAGGGTCTGGAGGAGGAAGCACGTCTGGTGGTGGTGGAACAGGAGGAGGAAGTAAAGACGGTATGATCAATTGGTTGTATTACTCATACAACTGATGTACATTCTGAGTCATCGTTTGGTGAATTGAAAAAAAATCCCTCATTTGACAAACAGATAATGGCACGATTGAGGTTGCAGCACGATACTTCATTGTTTGACGTAAACAGGCAGAAGCCTTGTGTATGTTTGTTGTGTGAGACTGTTAAGCACTGTATTCGCTGTCCGTCATAGGTGCTGGTGGAGGTGGAGGTGCTGGAGCTAGTGGTGGCGGTGGTGGTGGTGGAGGTCTTGGTGATGGTCATGGAGGAGGAGATGACAAAGGTGGCCGTGGTGGTGGAGGAGATGGCGCTGGAGGTGGTGGTGGAGGAGGTGGAGGAGACACTTATGCACCAGGAAAATCAGCTGGATCTCAGTGGATACCTGGGGGCAGGAAGTCATGGTCAGGTGAGACAATGGGATATTGACTGGAGGTTAGCCCATCAAACCCTGTTTGGGTGTCAACCACAATAAATTGTGTTGCCATCTATCAGTCCTGACAGTATCGACTTCATCAGAAGAAACAACTGCGAGTGTGGTGAACATCCTGACTGTTTTCTTGCTTGATGTACTTTTCGAACGGTGGTCTGATGTGCTGGTTTGTTCATGCTTGTTCAGCTGGAAGTACCAGTTCATGGGGAGGCTGGGGAGGTTATGGTGGTAGCTCAGGCTCAGGTTCAGGCTCAGGCTCAGACTCCTCATCTTCTGAATCTTCCTCGGAATCTTCCTCGGAATCAACGTCCGAGTCCGGCGCTAGTGACACACAAGATAAGGGCGAAGAAGCTTCCACACAGGAGACCAGCACCCAAGAACAGAGCGGCTGGTCCACAGATTGGTCATCCGGTGGAGACTGGGGCTCCAGCTCCAGCTTTGGAAACAAGTGGTGGAGTGGTTGGAATCACCACACTGCCTATGTCACTGCCAATGATAATGGCAATGGCAATGGCGGTGCTCAAAATGTGGTGGACAGCGCCGTTGCTATGCCGAAGAGAATCAGGCAGCAATTGTTGGTGTCCTGAAACACAGTTTGGGCGTCATGTGTTGCATGAAGCGTCTCTCTTTTTTTGCCTTGTTTTCATTTGTTAACTCCAATTGATTATTGGGTTCACATTCTTTTGCGAGAGAAAGAAAAACAAAAAAGATACTAATCGGTGTTTACTTTTTCATTTTTTCTCTTTTTTTTTGTCGTGGGTCAACAAATTTTTTTTCTTGTTTTGTGGGGAACCAATGGTTCACAGAGGCAACTGCTGCCATTTTCCTGAATCACTTAGTAATGGGAATATATATATCGAAAAAAGAGATAGATAAAGAGATCGAAGAACAAGGGTGTAGAGAAGAGTTTTATGTGCAAGTGCAAAGAAAAAGCCAAAAAGAAGAAGTCAGCACATGTGGAAATTCGTTCCAGTAGGGTTTTTGTTCGGTGCCATTGCCCACACAGTTAATCGTACTTTTGTCATGCTTGCATGGGTTGAATGTGTTCCAACTAGGGGTGGCAAGTCTCAATGGGAGTTATTTTTGTCTTGAATGTAACAAGTTGCGATGCCGGGCAGGCATTCAGAGATGTGTTAGTTTTTATTTTCCCCCGGGGGCGCTGCCTTGATTTCTGGAATCTGGGCAGCTATCCACAATTTTGTAAGCGATTATTTGCAAAGGGGTGCCGCCCCTGAGGTGGCACTGTGACTCGGTGTGCGTGTTTTTGCTTCCCAACCAACGTGCTTGGATGGCCATGTTGTCGTCTCTAGCTAGAGACTCTATGGAGTTTGCACAGAAATGGGGAGTTCGTTATATTTTTGAGTGGTGGAATTATTGATCAATGTCAATCCCAAGTTTTTTGTCTGTAAAAGAATTTCGCAAAATTCTTATTTATTCTTATCTATCTTGACTTCTCACACTGCTGGTAATTTGAGTCACTGAACTTCTGAGCTCTCCAGATGCATGTTGGAAATGTGCAGAAAACTTTTGTCAAGCTTTTGTTGTCACTGGACTGGGAACTTATCAACAAATAACACACAGTTAGTCCGGGCGTGCAAGTTTCAGTCAATTGATTGTCTCTCCGAATTCGAACTGACTGCATGCAGCCTAATGTTCGGCATCGTTTCCCATTCTGCTCGTCCACACTGCCCTTTCAATGTACCTTTTTGATACCACCACAGTTCAGGTTGAGGACTGCCAGCAGACATACAGAACTGGAGGTGTTCAGACCAATTTGTTTACACCATCCGCAGGATTGGGCTGCATTTCAATTGGCGGCGTCATTTACGAATCTCGCCATGCGGCATGGTACATTGAAGAATTGTACGGCCTGGGTGACCCTATCGTACAGTAGCACCGTTAATGCTTGCCCACCGAATCCTGCGCTTCGACACTGACAAACATCAGATGAACATGCGTTTGGGATCTGGTGTGAAATTCGGGGTTCGTGGCGGAGGACTATGCTCGGGAGCTTTTGTTAATCGCTGCAAGGTTACACGCGCAACTTTCGCTGTTCACAAATCCACATTTTCCCTCTGATATTTTTTTTGGCACTCCCAACAGAAGTCTGATTGCCCACCACACATTTAGAGGAGCAAAACGACCTCAAAATATTTCCACACCACCCCCCGGCACCAGGTTTATACAGCTACAACACTCGATTGATGGAATTTTGCACATCTAAGCAATGGACTGTCACAGAGCTGGTGAATCTTGGTCGATTTTGCTACTGATCTGCCTCTGCTAGTTTTTTCTTAAATCCTTGCAGTTTGCTTTCAGGCTCCATCCTATCAGCGATCTGTGTCCAAGAGGCACATCGTTTCATGCAACGGGGATCCTGAGAAGAGCTCCAGGGGCATCAATTTTTTGGAGTGGTCCGGGAAGCTGGTTCCTCAGGGGCCAATAGTCTCTGGTGAGCGAACATGAACATGACAGCCTGCCCATTGTGACATTGTGGTGGAGTTTTGGGAAATGCTAAGATCCGACAGCAAGGCCAGGAGGGTTTCTTTTTTGTTAATATTGCTTCTTTCTCTGTTTTAGTGGGGGGGGTTTGCAAGTTTTTGTTGTCAGTGGAATGGTGCGGTTCGGGGACTGGATCAGCGATCGTCAAGTTTTTTCGACTATCTTCAGTGCACTTTTCTTTTCTGATGCCATTTTTTTTCTGCCTTGAAAGTGCTTTTGTATTTTCCCAGGGGTGAAGTCAGGATGGAAACTGGCTTGGCAGGTCATGATGCAGGAGCTCGCCCCTCAATCAAAAGATGGGGCATTTCTGAGGGCAAAATATGCTTTCGGAGGGAAAATCGGAGATCCTGCTTTCCCGGTATAGCCCCTCAACCTTAACCCAACAATACATTGTCGACCTATTCCAAACCAATCCCCATATCACTAAGCCAGCAATACAAAAACATCTCCAGCCATGGACACACACACACACACACTTTCACTCCTCACTCCTGATCTATCTCAAATATGAATGAATATATGATAAATATATATTAATATGTATTAATGTTTAACTATAAATAAGACGAATGCCGTTTCCCTGGTCAATATTTGAAAAGAAATTAAACAAATATTTGCTGTGTGGTTAGGTTGTTCCAGGGCGATATCATGCATACGTTGGGAATGCTTGTCCTTGGTGCCACAGAGTGCTGCTTGCAATTGCGATCCGTGGCTTGGAGGGCTCCATTTCCCACTCCTATGTGATGGACGATCCAGAAAGAGCTTCAAGGGGTGGATGGGTGTTCGACACCCCTGATCCAAACTTCAACTGTCGTGATTTGAGGTACGTTTTTCCCATGTGTTTTTCAGTGCGTTTTTCCCGTGAAGGTACTAAACAGTCTTTTCTCCTTGGAAGAATGATGAGTAATGCTTCATCACTCCATTGTACATGCATAATTTGTGGGGGGGCGGGGTTAATTTCAATTTACGTCATTTTATGTACAGCCAACAGGCGAAGTGCTGCCCGTTCACGGAAATGTGTTACAGGGTGACTCAGAAATAAACCACCGTATCATCCCAATGTCCATATATCTAACTCTCTACCCATACGCATATGATCTATTCTCATCTCATTTCATGTTCCCTCCCCCCCCTCCCTCGAAATGCATTACATCGAGGGCGGAAGCCCAATGCAGCCGATCCACTAAGCAAACAAGTGATGTGGGGTCTAATTGCATCTTCGTTTCTTTATTTATGAGTTTGATTTTTTTGCTGTCAGGGAGGTGTATGATGTATGCAGTCCTGGATACACTGGAAGGTGCACAGCTCCTTTGCTGGTGGACACTGTTAACAAATCCGCGGTGTGCAATGAAAGCAGCATCATCACACGAAATCTCTGTCTGTCAGACATGCCAGGATCGAACGCTGTGGATTTGTACCCCAGTCATTTGGCGGACGAAATCGAAGCAATGAATGAGAAGGTGCGTTGCCTTACATCTTCCAAGCATTTTGTTTTTCTCTTTTTTTTTCTGGGGGGGGAGAATTGAGTGTGAGAAGAAAAAAGATGGATTTAAAATCGTACATTGACCTGTTTTGCCATAGATTTGAATTTTTTTTCGCAAACTCCTAGATTCCAAAACGGTCGGGCCCTCACCAGGTTGCATAGAAGATCGGCTGCCTGAGGGCTTTTCACTGTGTTATTTTTCCCAGCATTTCATTCATGCATCCATTGATTCGTTTCATTGCTGAGCCCCTTGATTGATAGGATGAACTGCCTATGTAGATATACGACAATGTGAACAATGGGGTGTATCGATCGGGATTTGCCACCACACAGTCTGCATACGATTTGGCACAAAACCAGCTTTACTCGACCCTCGATGAACTTGAAGCCCGGCTGGGAGAAACAAGATTCATCTTGGGCGACAAGTAAGCACCGATTTCTCAAGATCCCTTTTGAATCTTTCTTGGTAAATCACAAACATCGATTTGTCCAAAAAAAAATTTGAATACCTCAGCTCCGTTGACAGACTGTAGAAATGAAAAAGAGGAAATCAAGGCCGCAAAAAAAGGAGAAAAAGAGAGTGATGTATTGATTTCATTACATTTGTTTCCAAGACTGCTCGATGAGGTTTCAGAGTTTTGTTTAGTTTTGTCATGCTATTGACTTGCCGCTGGGAAAAAAAACCAGCTGAGTCGCGTGGTGCCTGGTGCTGATGGATGGCTTTTTTCCTTTCCCCCAGGTTCACCGAGACTGATCTTCGGCTTTACCCCACCATAATCCGTTTCGACGTCGCCTACGCCACCATATTCAAATGCTCCAAACGGCGAATTTCAGACTATCCGAATCTCCAGGGCTGGCTGCGGGACGTTTACCAGCTGGAAATGCCGGGGCAATCGCTCCAGATTGGAGATACTTTCGACGCGGACGACGCGAGAAGGAGCTATTCGGAGCTTTTTCCCTTGAATCCTGGTGGAATCGTTCCATCGGGGCCCACTTTGTCGGATTTGCGACTGGATGAGCCTGCGAACAGAGGACCTAGTGGAGTGAGCGACGTTTTTCACATGAAGGCGTCGGTCGTGGAAGCCTGAGCAGACGCGCGCGTTCAGTTTTGTTTTTGTTTCGGGGAATGTCAAGTAGGGGTCAGAAATTGGAAATGTCGAAGGGTGGGTTATGTGCTGGGCGGGCGGCCCGGGAAAATAGCCACCCTGCAACGGTTCGTGGGAGCTCGATTTTGTAATTTTGTGTGGACAGTGCTGCGATATGTGTGGCGGCGGCTTGTTTGCTGACGAAGACGTCATTTGATCCAACATCTGCTCCGAGTCGCTTTGCGTATCGAAATTAACGAAGCAGGCGACGGAACGCAAGGGGCAAGGGCCCCGTTCGGGACTTTTCACTCAGAGGGGCGCTGTGGTTGAAATCAAGGTGCACGCGCTTCTGTCGGAATAAATTATGGTCAGTGAGTCCGGTTGAAGTGAGCAGCGAAAAAAAACATGAGATATCCAACAACAGATGTTCACAGCCTCTCCAAAAATCTCTCTGTGTGTGGCTCCTTTCCCTCTTTTGTAACTATTGGCTTACTGGTGGCGCCTGCGTTGGGATTGCGCGCGTTTCACATCAAAAATGCATCCAAAAACTGGGCCAACATGGCAGCAAGAATGGTTTGATGTGCAGTTTCCAGGGAAAACGCACCTGAGTCTGCTCCCCAGCTCTCCCAGGCCCTCCCCTCAGAGGCCGTACCGTGAACAAAGATTTATAGACGAAGGATAACTTTACATCACAGCTAAGTCTCGATGTCTGCTGTATACCGCCGAAAGCGGTCCAAAAAAGGGGGTATCGAAGACTTGGGCATATTCGCTTTCATGCCAAATGTGAAAGACATGCCATCGCTTCCACGATACGCCTCCTCCACGCCCGCCAGCATCAGCCCCAGGTCCAGGGGTACTTCAGAAATGACCGTTTACTCGGGGTCGAGCTTGTGTGGCTCGCAAACGGAGGATATTCGGAATCAAGAAAGAGTGTACTCACGTGGGGAGGCCGCACCTCTTTCTTATAGAAGCGACGTCGGTTCCACGCCAAAAGTTCGGTCGAAACTTGCAACAGAAATAACGGGGCAGGATTCTGGGTTGGTGACTGGACGGACCACCAAAGCGTATCGAACATCACCCAAAGAGACTTTGAACTTGACAAAGCACAAGTCTGCACCAGCTGATTTCGGAAGGGCGATTCTATTTCCCCCCTTGAAGGATATCGCGAATGGAAACGAGTCGCTGGAAGGTTCAAAAGTATCCACTCCAAGGTCTGCGGTGGCGTTCAGCGGGCATTCGAACACCGAGAACGTGGATCTTCAAGCATCGACGCAAGGGGCCGCGGAGGCCAGCGAGAGAAGAATCAACCTTCTTTGGAAAAAATTTGGAGGCGAGAAAATCACGAACAAGGCTTTGTCTTACGTTTCCATAATTAAGGGAATGGACGAGATTTCTCTCACAAAGGTGAGAACCTCTCAATCAACCACTCTATAATTACAACAAGTCATTGAATTGATGAACAGGTTTTTCCATTTCTTATGAGATGGTAAACCGTTTACAACCACAAAATCCCATCCACAGCAAAAGAGAGCCATCACCCTCCATGATGCTGAAATAGATACAACAAGAAAAAAATTCCTTAGGAATGTAAGCCTGAAGGTGGGAACCCGTTCTCTTTCGCGAATAGTAGTACAACCCAGAGGTATTTAGCCTGCTGTAAAGTCATTAAGAAACTAGTTGTGATATCCAGGGGGCGTTGGAGCGCCAAAGAAGTATTTGTCCGCTGGTGGCCCAGAGCGAGATTGATCTAGTGGTTGCTCCACCATCTCGTTCGATTTCGTGGGATGTCGGGATGTTTCTTGAGCCAACTGGACTGAGCAGGTTCATCAACGAAGAACGGTTCCACGGTTTGGATAGGAGGGTGCAGGGAATGCTGCTCGATGACGAGGAAAAGGTCTATACCGGATCATACGGGCCAAAATCGTTCAGGAAAGCGCTGTCTGACAAGGTCATCAAGGTAAGCAGCTGGAAGAGACTTAGTGGACATCTCTGGCTCGCAGGAGCCGCATTCCCTTCGAGCATCTCGCGCTTTTCAAAAATAGTATCCTTCATTTGTACCAGAAACAATCGATCTTTCTTAGTTTGTGGGGACATATAGCGATGAGCCCACAGACATCGTTTAAAAACTGTCTGCGTGTTTCTTTGCAGAGGCTGGTTGAGGTGAATCCAGTCGCATTTGAGAAAGATGCGGCGGCCCAGGCGGAGGAGGAGTATCGCGCGGCGGCGGAGAAGGCGAGATCAAAACTGAGAACGTTTTCCATGGAGCCAAACGATGAAAAGGCATCGACCCATCTCATCGACTGTATCAAAGACCTGAGGCAGGAGCGACCCTTTTTCAACTTACCCAAAGCAAACCACGAGGTGAAACTTTACTGTGGGTTTCAGGGAACCTTAGGGATACGAAACTCCACATATACATATAAAAATGCCGGCCTCTCGGAAACCAACCGCAAAGTTCGCGACCGTATCTCCACAAAGACGTGCACACTTTTAGGGAGTGGAAAAAAACTGCTCAGATTACACCCCCTCCAGAACTCTTATGTGCTTCCCCAATTACCATCTCAAACTTCTGTTCAAGTGCTGATGTCCAGGTACCAAGAAGATTAGAGGTCGTCGGGAGAAGACGGAAATCACGAATCTGGCAATGCGAAACTTCCTTATTTTCTCAAAGGAAGAAAGAAAACGACTCCAGGGGATTGATGGACACAGAAAAAGCCCTCAACAAACAGTTCAACCTGGATTGGGAACGTATCGTGACCAAATCCAGATTCCGTCGACTGGTCGGACGTGAAGATGCTGGCGTCCGAAAAGAAGGCCAAGGCTTGGAAGAGGAGCTGGACGAGATCAGGGATGAGTTGCATGCGAAGCGGGATATTCTTCGTATGGCGTTCATCTACTACAGCATGATGAGCGGGCACTCGCGTGAGTGGAGAACTGACCAGTCCTCGACTGGGTTTCCAAAAGCCACCGTCCTCCGAGAATATGAGGCTTCAGAAACACTACATAAGACGGCTGTCTCTTTTCCCTTAATTGTATGGCGGCGCTTTAATTGAGATATGACGTTAAGAAGCTCGTATTGGGATGCCATGAAGAAACGCGGCGTGTGTGTGTTCTTTTTTCCAGAGTCGTCAAACATCCTGCAGCTGTCCCTCAACCAGTGGACGATCTTCACTCAGGATTGCGACATCCTGGACCCAAAGTCTTTGGGTTCGAAATCGTCCGATTTGGACACCATGTTCGTTTCAACGAACTTCGAGGAAGAGTCTGGAACGCATGACGCCGAAGCCAACGACGATGATGCGCTTGTCAGGTACCTCTTTGGCCAAATTTACCTTATCCGAATTATCTGTTCGGGTGAACAAGAAGCCAAAAACGTCGATCAATCCATTTAGAAACCAATGCACCCCCGTTTTCCCTGTTTGGTTGTCTCCCCCTCGCTCTCTATTGTTTGAGCCTTCATCTCATTCGCGAATGATTCGATTCTTAGAAGGTATTGGACGCGTTTTTTTAATCGGATTGGATTGGTTGTTCAATAAATATGTACTTATGGAAGAACCCATTCAACAAAGGAGTCATGCTGGTTACCAAGTCTGGATTGAGTGATAGAGTTTTGAAATAGAGTTTTGAAAACGTCACAATAACTGCTTGGGTTTTGCCTCAGGTTCGAGTTCTTGGAGATTATCATCAGAGCCTCCTTCGGGAAATACATCACAACAAAAATTCTGGACGACTCCTCCGATTCCGTTCAAAGAATGCTAGAAGATAAGCTTTTACCAAATTTGCCGCCGGAAGCCTGCATCAACCCGAACGATTTTCGAAAGACTCGCTTCTACACTCAAGAAATGGAAGCCAGCATAAAATCGCACTGGGATGTGCTGAACGCGATGTTCAAGCTGTACAAGGCAAAAGACAAAACGAAGTACTTTTGGATCGAGCACTGGGTAACGTTGTTGGAGTCGATCAATTTGATTGGCGCTCATACCGGTGCGTTCTCGATGCACTTGAAAAACTCTGCGGAAAACCTTGCAAACCCACCTGACCGCCGCAGTCTGTCTCAAAATTTCTGAGCTGGTTTATTTATTGCTATAGGAATGGAAAAACGCGAAGCGAAGCTTATCTTCGCGTGGAGTCAAATGACCGTTGTGGACGAGCTCAAAAAGAGGCAGAGGGCGGTGTCACTGATGTTTTTCGATTTCATCGAGGTATGCTGGGTTAAGCCTCACGACTCCTTAAGTACTAACAAGCACTCTACACGAACACGACGCCAAGAATTGTTTTATATCATCCAGGCAATAGCCCGTGTCGCCGAATTGATATCGCCGCCAACAGAAGATGACCTGGAGGCGTTTTTCGCGCTGAACGGCCCCCCCGCTCCAGGATCTCGATTGAAAGACTACTACTCTCGGGTGGGAGCCCTGTCGAGCGAATACGGAAGAGAATCGGGCCATTTGTGCGTTCCACCCACCCGCCCGCTGCAAGAAAAGCTGAACAGTTTGATGGAATTGATTGTAGAGGGATTGAAGACGACGTGGGGAGGGAACACCAAGGACCAACTGGTGGATAGGATGAAGAAAATGGCGTCGAGGCTCAGTGGGGGAATAGAATTGGGGTAGTTTGGTGTTGGCAGCTCTATCTGCGACAAGAATTGGCCGCCCAAGAAATGCTGCGAGCTCGAAATAGTCGCAACCCAGAACCCAGTATGGCATTCAGACGTTCACAGAGTCAAGAAAACCAGCTCCAGATGCCGCCCTCTTTTGCCGTTGCCTTTTGGGTGGACCTGGCGTCTACCAAATTTTCGCTCGAGCTGGTGACTGACTTACTGCAGGACATCGAGCGTTTGCAGGAGGAAATGGTTAGGATTGTTGCTCGTTCTTGATTTCCTCTGGGGTTGGAGTTTTCCAAAAAAAAGCAAAACAAAATGGACACGAGGCATTATTTTTTTCATAATCACATGTTTTTTGAGAGGGCACCTTCTTCCTCGTCGAAAGCTGTTGCCTCACTTGAAATCTCATTCAACCCCAAGAATTTCACACAGCGCCAGCGATCCAGCTCCTGGTCTTCTGTCACATACACACTTTTCGAATGAGACTGCTCATCTGCAGATCGCTGGACAGGGAAAGAAATCAACTGCAGATTTATTGGATCAGTGATCATCCACTCATCTCAATGAATAAGGTGATTCATCGATGCAAAACGATCAAATTTTATAACGTTATTTAATTTCTTTTATTAACTTTCTTTCTCCAACTTATTCTTAATTATTATTATTATTTTTAATTATGTTTATGTTTGTCATGATAAAGATGATCATCTTTAAATTTTGTATTTAATTATTAAAGGTTTATAAACTAAACTAAACTAAAAGAGATGATACTTTTTAAGAAGGCAATTAGAGGATTCGAACCTCTAAATTCGTTCCGCCAACGAATTGCCTTTTTTTTTAACGAGAGAACCCCGAAGGGAAAACTCTCGGATTTCTTAACGAGAGAACCCCGAAGGGAAAACTCTCGGAACTAACCGCCGCACCAGAGAAGGCATCCAACCCCTCGACGGCAACGCGCCGAAGGTTTCCTGAGCCCAAAAGAGCTCGAGTGGATCCCCCTCGAGGATTGGCCCGACTTGGGTTTCGTCCAAGCCGTGAGCCCGACACCTCCCCCTAGCATAGGTGGGCGCTAATCCGGTGCACTAGGCTCCCGGACGTCGGACTCACGACTTTGGGATGAACCCTCGTCGGTGAAAGATGGTTTTTAGGATTTACTTGGATCCTATTTGAAACAAAATGTTTGACGTCCTTAATGTTTCGTGCAACGGTCGGGACTTTCTTTCCCTTCAATGTCACATCAAGAACAACCAAACGTGCGTCGACGAAATCCGATCCAAAACGATTGTCGTTATATTTTAGTGCATGAGCGGAACTCTTTTCGTTCGTCCGTAAGAGAAAAGCCTATCCGTGTCGCCCACCTCGCTTCGGGCTGTTCCGTGTGCGCGTTCTTGGATGGCTCTCCATGATATCGATGCCAGCGCCCCCGTGCCTGCGGCCCAAAACATTCAAAGCGCTAATCCAACATCAACGCTTTCGTCAGTCCACGCACAACAGAAAGCGTTTCTTAGCGTCTCTTGTTCGTGGACAGATCGATCGCCCTTTCATACCTCTCGGGTGTTTGAACGATGCACAAGAAAAAAACGATTCGATGGGGTCTCGGGTGGTGTTGCTGTGCTCATTGATTTCGGCAAGTCCAGCTTTCCACGAACAATTTTGGTGTCGCAATGCAGTGGATCTTCCCGGCAAAACGACGGCGTAAAGTGCCATCGCTCACAAACGTTTCACACCTCTTGCTGCCGAAATATTTTGATATTGGGTTTTCTTTTGACAATCGATTTCAAATCAACAGAAGGAAGTTCCTTCTGTTGGGAGAAATTAAAAACAGTCTGGTGCAATCGTATTAGCTCAGTCAGTTGCGTCAAATTGGATAGGCCACCGAGAACCGGTGAAAGATACAGTGGAAACGGGGGGAAAATTGGAGGTCACATGTGAGTTTGCAGCACAAGCTTCCAATTCACTGAGGGGCAAGCGATGGCTAAGCTGGAGGAGATGGGGGCCAACAGACAATACACAAGCTATCGATTGCCCAATTGTGTTTGTTGTTTTGTCACTTTGTAAGTTGACCGAGTTAGCGAAAGCATTGGGATTTATTGTGTTCCAGGTGGGTTGATAGCTGCTGGCTGCCATTATGGTAGTCATTTTTCCCTTCATTCTCGTTTTTTTCTCCACGTTCAAATAGCAGCAGCCCCCGATGAACCATATATGGTTCTGAAGCTATATATGATGTGTGGCATCATTGACGCACTCTTGAAAACCTAAATATTCAAATTTTTGGATTTCAGCTCAACTTTTGAAACTGTAACCAATTATATTGAAAACTTCCTGAAAAAAAACACTGCAAAATCCGAACTTAGCCGAAGTTTTTGAGGATGGCTGACCTTCGAAGGAAGTTTTTTCATTTTTGGATTATCGGAAGAGTATAAACAAATAAAAAAGATTAAAACTACGATTTGTACAAAACAAAAATGCATTGCAAGTATATTATGAACTCAAATTTTTTCTGCCGCTTGTGTGGGCACCCGACATTTTTATTGAGAAATTGAGCCTGGGAAAAAAAATTGTCGGTAAACTTCTCCAGACAGACACACACACACTACACACAAGGGTCGGAAACGTTAAAATCTATCCCCCACCCCTCCCACATCAGAAAGAGAAAAAAAAAAGAAAAGAAAAAAAATTATCCTTTTGTTTTCATGTCAGTCGTTTGGACCTCATCCTGTTACCATAAAAAGTCAAGCTACGTAAATGTTTTTTTTCCCTTGAAAACAATTGATCCATCTATATTCCTCTCGACCCAAAAAAACTATATTTACCCTCCACAAAAGCGACCAAAAGAACTCTATCCACCCTCCACAAAAACAACGGCTCATATCACGATGTGACAGGCCATGTCAAGCAAACCACCGACGTCTGGTGTTCAAACCCCTACAAGTGCTAATTTGAGCAGGGCCATCCTCACATACAGTCCATTTCTTGCTTGCCGAAAGTAAGCTGCCCGAGGGTCCGAATCCACATCCGTTGTGATCTATCCAAGGAAAAAAAAAGGACAAAAACAAGAAAGAAAGCCGAGGTGAGATACAATGAAAATCACTCTTTTTTTTCCTTTTTTCTCCTGTCACTCTTTTCCCCCCCCTCTTTCCCACATTGCTGGTGAGAAAAATCACACTTTCATCCTTGAGGCAAAAAAAATGTCGAGCAAACATGCATGAATGAAATCAAATTGAAAGACGAATTAAAAAAATATATATTCTCATACATGCAGATTGTTTAACAAAAAAAAAGTATTTGCATGTATGAGAATATATATATATATATACATACTTTTTTTTCTTTAAGCAAAGGTGCATCGAGGATGGAAACTTCCTATCGCCTTACCCGTTTTTTTCAATTTGAAAACAAAAAGGGGGAATAATATGGGATGAAAAATGGAGGATTGATCGACAAGCATAAATGAGAATCGGTGAACCTTGTGATATTTTCTTTCTTTTTTTTCCTTTTTTCTTATTGATTTTTTTTTTAATGCTCAGCAGATCTGACCTCATCCACTCTCGGAAGCGGGTGCATGACGACAGCTCCCTCCCCCAAATCCTTCATCAAGTTTGAATCTATTATGTATTTTCCTTTAGCATCCTCGTAGTCCTGTGGCCTATCCTCAAACCTCTCTTTCTGAATCCTTCAAATCGTGAAAACACAAACACACACAAAGCTCGTTAAAAAAGAAGGGGAAAAAAACCCCGCCACACCTGCAGGAGAAGTGCATGTTGAACAGAGAGCTGAAATGAAGTACCTCGTTTGATAGAGCACATCAACTTCAGAAGCCACCTCCCTCAAATCATCCACCTCCTCCCATGCAATGCCCTCTTTTGTGAGGAACTCTTTGATATCATCCTTCATCCTCACCACCTTAAATCGACAATATTATATGAATATGACAATAATATATAATTCTATCAGATTCTATCAAATTGACAGAACTATGTATATTTATTATACTGCATCATTTTTTTTTCGAAAAACAAACAAACTAAAAACAAAATTCAGCACAGGATTTTGGCACTTATACAAACACATCGGGAGAGAAAAAAGTGGATTAGGTAATCGTTCATGAGAATTCAGTAATTCATGCTTTGAATAACAGGTTTGGTAAGGATGGAAAATTTCACACTCACCTGGGGTGCCACGAAAAACATTTTCACGTCTTTGTACATCGAAAGCAGAAATGCCAGCGATCGAACCGTTCGACCGTTTGCTAAATCCCCCACCATTCCGATGTTGAAATTCTCCAACCTTCCCAACTCACGTTTGATCGTGTAAACATCTAGCAAGGCCTGAAAGACAAGTCGGGGGGGGATCCCCAAAAAAAGTGTGAGACAACCCAGCAGAAAAGTGTGAGAATGGATAATGACTTTGTGGATGGCTGCAATTTTGAACGGCTACAATTTTCAATGGCTATATTATTTCCACATCTACCTTAGAAAAAATATTATCTTTTCAAATTATTTAATGGCTACATTCATCTTTGGCTACATTATTTTCACAGCTACCTTACAAAAAATATTATCTTTTCAAAACAATCCCCTCGCTTTCTTTTGCTTTCTTTCACTTTTTTTTTTTAATTCGTGGATGATATGCGGAAGCTGCCTGGCAACGTTCACCAGGGATTGCTCAACCTTGATCAAAACTATGTCGGAACCCCCCCCCCCCAGAAAACCTGAATCACCTGAGTGGGATGCTGTCCAGGTCCATCCCCTGCATTCAAAATTGGCACAGACGCTGCTGAGCTGGCAGCTTTTGCAGAACCTGCCTGATAATGTCTCAATACAATCACATCCGCATAGCCCTCAATTGTCCGTATTGTATCTACGCAGGGAAAGAAAAAGTTAGAAAAGAAATAAAACACCATAGAAATACTAACGTAAACTGTTGAGCAAAATTTGGGGTTTCCCTGTTGTTGGCAATTTTCGGGAGATCTGATGCAAAACTATAAAATAATAGGAGAATGGAGAATGAAAGTTGCGGGATGGGCAGGTTCCATATGGCGTTTTATGAATTAGCTGTTTTTGCACGTCGTTAATTTCTTTGGGGTTGATGTTTTGTTTCCCCAAAATTATGTTTTATGACAGCTCGTTGTGCGAGAAAAATTAAAAATGGCCTTTCAGGTTTTGTGTTTTTTTCTTCCCTTGAAGAATTTCAGGTTTTAAAATTTTCAGTTTTCTTTTTAAAGATTTTTAAATATGGATGTTGGGGGGTGATCAGGGCATGTCTTGAATTTTTTCCTTCAAAGGAATGAACTGAACCCCCTGAACTGTCTATTTCCTCAAAGTGCCAGAAAAACCATAGAAAGATGGAGGCACACACACCTTCTAGAGTTTCTCCTTTGGCCGCCGATGAGTATTCCCCCGCGCTTTCCGTCGTCAAAACCGTGCCTCCCAGGCGCGTCATCGCGGACTCGAACGAAAGCCGCGTTCGCGTCGAGGGCTCGTAAAACAAAGTCGCCATTATGTACCCTTCCAGCGCCCTGGCCTCGGGCGACCCCCTCTCGATCCGCTCCATCTCTTCCGCCACGTCGAAAATAACGTCCAGCGAATCTTTGCAAAACTGCTGAGCGTCGACAACGTGTTTGAGCTGCTGCGTGTGCCACGGTCCGGCAAAGTTGATCGCCGACTCTTTCGGGTAACATCGAGGTGGTGGTCGAGGGCAAGCACTCCTCGTTCGATGCGGCCGACTAGCGATGAAAGATCTGCTGCACGGGATCGACGCACCCGTCGGCGAATTCATTGTAAGCGGAGCCATATCGACCGAACGGAGCGCGCGTGAGGGCGGAAGGTGAACACGGTTGGTTGAGGAAAGCAGGTCCTCCAGAAACTAGTCATCAGGAAAAAGTGTGAGAGTGTGACATAGAGAGCACGTGATCTTTTGAAAGCTGACGTCCCACCACACGCTCCTGCTTGCTGTCGATTTTGAGGCCCGCAGCAGAAATCCTGCAAACTTTTGAACGCGCGCTATCGCAAAAATAAGACCTTATTGCTGTTGAACAAATTTGAAGCGCTGTAAATCCTGCAGCCGGCGCAATAAAGCCAAAGCGGGGTGGGCGCGTGAACGCATTTCACGCGAAACGCACGAGAGGGGGACCTGCTGTTGATCAGAATGTTCGGCGGGATCGAACCCGCTTTCCAGCGGGTGTTTGGAGTGTGGGGAAGTTATGTGTCTATGGGTCCCACCCGCGTCGGCTTGCCCGTAGCGCTGCTCCTGTTGGCCATCGGATTCGGAGTGTTCACGCTGGAGCGGGAAAATGACGTCCTGAATCTTTGGGTCAGCAAACGAGGGCGAATCCACGACGAGAAGCAGTTTTTCTTGGACAATTTTGAGGAGAAGACGCCCAACTTGCAGTCCTTCATTATCCGACCCAAGAAAAACTCGGGCGTGAATCTGCTGTCCGCCGAAGCGCTGGCGGAGGTGGAGGACCTGGAGGCCTGGGTCCTGGCGTACGAATATGAGCACGATGTCGGGGGAACGCGGCGCAATTTCAGACTAGAGGATTTCTGTTTCAAGCCGGTGGACAGGGAGGTCCAGGAGCCCTGTTTTCAGTACTCTGTTTTGGATTGTTTCCGAGAAGGCAACGTGTTCACCCCAGGAGGAAATCGAAACGCGAAATACGCGGGAATCTACTCGCCGAACCGGTTTTCTTTCCGCACCTTCGATTTCGAGGAGTCCTTCACGGACGCTTTCGTCAGGGAAAACTGCACGCAATGGTACAACCTCGGGACCGCGGATACGATGTTTTTGGGCGGGATTTCGAAGGGGGAAAATTCGAGAGGGGAGCCCACGGTGAGCGGCGTGGAGGCGTTCCGCATCGTTTTCGGGACCAAATCGAAGGAGCGCTTGGCGAAAGACGGGGCGAAACGGATCACTTGGCAATCGGAGGGGTTTTCCGCGACGACGGGTCTGGACTTGTGTCAAGACGTTTCCGACTGCGGCGAGTGCATCGAGGAGGTCGGGTTGGCGACGGCATCCGCCGCGGGCTGCATCCCGCGCGACGTCGCGCAGACGGATTCGTGCTGCGAGTTCATGACGGGCTTGCGGGAGTCTGCGTGCATTGATAATCTCTTCCGTGCGAACGCCGCTCTGGCGAGTTTGGGTAATATAGTGTTGGGTAGATGTGGGCTCGAGACGGTGGCCCTGGGGGAGCTGCGCTGCGATAACAAAGAGGTGTTCCTGGCGAGCGAGGTGAGGGTCCCAGAAAAAAAACAAAATTCCAGCATGAAAATCGATGACGAGAACGGCTGTGGGATTCTTTTACTGTGAACAAAGTGGAAGTTTTTTTTTGTTTTCTTTTTGAGGGGGGGATCTTTGTCCAGGCACTGAACTTGCAGCACAGCAAGTGCTGCACAGCCAGTGTCACACTTTTTATAAAAAGTGTGCAGCACCCCAATGTAGAAATTCGGTTTGCTACTGGGGTCTGGATTTTAGTCATTTGCTTAGTCAAATTTGGCTGCCCGAGGAGTCGTGAAATGCAGAAAGAGCTGTAATTCCTTGCCAATATCAGAAGGTGTTATTGACCCACCTGTATCTAAATATATATATATATATATAATGAAATAACTGAAAAAAGAGGTGATTTTTTTTATTTCCAGGACTCGGGCCCAGCGGTGTGCACTTGTTTGAAAGACACCTCCACAAGCGAATGTCAAACTGCAGCTTTGGCCTTCGTCAAAGAAAACCCTGAATATGGGGCCACGTTAACTGCCGCTGCCGGAGGAAATGAAACTGCAACCCAAGAATTTGCAGGAGTTCTAGTAAAGGAGGTCAGTCATGGATACAGTAGTAAGAATAAGGATCCTTTTTAAATGGAGGGCCCACAGCAGCTCGATTTTTTTTGGACATATAAAAAAATAAAAAAGCTATTATTTGAGATCCGCCTTTCTTTTTTATTTGACATCTTTGTTCCCCCAAGTCTTGATCTTAACAATAATCAGCATTTAAAAAAAAACCCAAAAAACCCACACATACATATATACATTTTATAAAGAATGTTATT
This sequence comes from Bryopsis sp. KO-2023, assembly GCA_030272585.1. NCBI lineage: Eukaryota > Viridiplantae > Chlorophyta > Ulvophyceae > Bryopsidales > Bryopsidaceae > Bryopsis > Bryopsis sp. KO-2023. Next base: position 2,126,775 of record BSYQ01000012.1, on the reverse strand, counting down.
TTAATTTTGGGAAAAAAGTTTGGTGGACAAGTCTGTGTTGTGTTTTTTGAAAAAATATTTCAGGCTGGATGTCCTGTGCCGGAGCCAGAGGTGTGTGCATGCTTGGTCGACAGTGGATCCACCGAATGTGCATCCGGTGCCCAAGCCTTTATCGACGAAAACCCAAAATACGCAGCCACCTTCCAAGATGCCTCCGCAGGCGAAGCAAAAGCCAGAAAAGAACTCGCCGAAATCCTGGTCAAAGAAGCTGGCTGCGCAGTCGAGGAGGAGGTCCCAGAAGTGTGCATATGTCTGACACAGAGCAACTCCACCGAGTGTCAGACTGCAGGGGCAGCCTTCATTGGAGAGAGTCCGGAATTCGCGGCGGCATTCGGTGGGGCGGCGGCTGGGGATGAGGATTCTGTGAAAGAGGTTGGGAGAATTTTGGTAGAAGAAGTGGGGTGCCCTACAGGGGATGGTGGAAAAACTGCAGTGCCGGAAGTATGCACTTGCTTGATCGACAGTTCGTCGGATGAGTGTGCAGCTGCTGGGTTGGCTTTTGCTACTGAAAATCCTGAGTATCAACCGGCGTTCCTTGGGGCGTCCACCGGAGATGCTGACGCAATCCAGGTTGGTTTTCAAATGTCAGACACCTGATCAGCGTTTCATTCTGGATTTAACCACTACTTGAAACAGCAGAAAACACTAAAATAAGATAAAAAACCAAATTTACATTATTAACCGCATGGAAGGTTCCCTGGCACCCTCCCATATTTAAAATTGAAGGAAAAATCCTGCTCTCCGACGACCCTTTTTCGACTTATTTTTCTTTTTTTGAATGATATTTTATTTTGAGCTGAGATGTGGAGGGCTGGGTGCATTGTTGGCTTGCAGGAGGTGGCTCGGATTTTGACGGTGGATTTGGAATGCCCCACAGCGGGCGAAAAAAAAAGAATGAGGAAAATATTGCAAGCGGAGGAGGAGGATGAGTTGCCTGCGATCTGTACTTGCTTGAAAGACAGCGACACCAAAGCCTGCAGCGACGCTGGGGCAGCTTTCGTTGCAAAAAACCCGAAATTCGCTCCGGCTTTCGCCCAAGCAGCGGGGGGAAACGTGTCAGCACAGTACGCACACAAAACTCACAGCCGTCCCTTATCCACCAGTTTTTATCCTTTTTTTTTTTTTTTTTAATTGCTTTGCTTTGCTTGCTGGAAGTATTATTGTAGAAAAAGTGGACGAACAGTTCCGACAGAAATTGAAAACCAGATGGAGAATTGTTCGAAAGCTTTACTTGTGTTTGACTCGTAAAATTAGATTTTTTTTTTGATGTAATTTTTGATTTGGGGAAAATCAGGGCTGAGGTCGGTGCTATCATTGCCACGGAGGGACCTTGTGGCGTCGAGAAATTTTCTTTTGAAGTGGAGACAACCTCATTCAAGGACGAAGGTATGGAACAAAGAAACCAAAAAATGTTTTCCCAACAAATTTAGAGATGTAGTTTTTTTGATGTACGTTTTCACAATTTTTGCCTATGTTACTTTATTTTAGCTAAAATAAGATTGGAGGCTCGAGTGGGAAAACGCTGGTTGGGGAAGGAATCCAAGTAGTAATTTATACGTAAAAAAGATTTTGTATGAAGGCATCTTAGCCACCCGAGTGACCTCCTCCTTGCTCAATGAGCTATCCATGGATACCTATATTAGTCATGTATATATATTGCTCCACCACAATAAAGAAGCTCCTTGCCGCTAAATTCAAATTGGACACACTTCTTCCTCCTAAATTCTAACTTTTACCTTTTTTTTATTTTGCGGGAGTTTGGGAATTTTAACCTTTCTCTGAAGTATTCCCGAGAGATTTTTGTAGCAATTGCGATTTCTTTCTTTTTTTCTTTTTTTTTTAAATGGATTTTGCTTCGTTTAGATGAGGCCTGGGATTTGCTCCATGGTTGGGAAAAAGCTTGGCGGAGTAACGTCGGCGAAAAAGTGAAAGAGTATAAATTCATCGAGGTTTCGTGGATCACCTCCAGCACTCTGGACGATGAAAACGAAAACGCAGCAAAAGCCCAGGCGCCCCTCATGATCGTCGGCTACGTTTTGGTGTTGCTGTACATGATTTTGTACTTCTCCTTATCCTACGAAGGAGGAAAAATCAAAATCTCGACGATGCCACCAGGTATTTTATTATCCGAATAAAAAAAAATAAAAATTGTATTGTGAACACAAATCCTGCACTGAATTTGATTGTTTTATTGGTGCTTTCTTTTTTCTTTTTGGCTGCGTTTAAAATTTGTTTTGTGGGTTTTTCTTCGCTACAAATACAATACCATAACAGTACAATCCAACCCCCCCGAAATATTATTATCCTTTTTTTTCTGTTTAAAATTATAGAAACAGGAAAGACCAGATCTTGGGGCAAAGCCAAAATCCTTTCCCCCCTCCCAAAAAAAAATAAAAATTGCAGGTTTTCGGCTTTCTTATTTAGGAGTATGGATTCATTTTTTTTTCCTAAAAGCATTAGTAACGTTTGCATTGTTGCAAAAAAATTCAATATCTCTCATGTTTAAATGTTGATCCAGGTCCCTTTTCGGCGATCATGGGTTTCTTTTCGATTCTGCTGGGTGTGTTCACTACGTTTGGGATTATTGGAGTGGTGTCGATTTCCTCCTTGAAAACGTCAGCATTGACTTTGCAAATCGTTCCTCTCCTGATGGTCGGTCTGGGCATCAATGATTTTTTCGTTCTGGCCTCCTACATGAAATCGGCTGTCCAGAAATATCCAATGGGCCCCGTACCAATGTAAGCAAGCATAATATATTTATATATTATATTTATATAACTGCCCAGAGTAAATGAGGCTGCTGAACAAGTGGATGTTTTTTTGTCTTTTTTGTGGTAAACTGTTTTCAGCCTTTTTTTTTTTTAATTTAAAACATTGATATTTAGTGCCTGGTGCTTGATTATTTTAAATCCTCAAAAAAAAAAATATATATGTATGTATATTTTAAAAAAGAAGCAATCATGCAAACATTAAAGAACTGCAGTGCAACAAAATTCCAATTCTTGTTTGGTGGATGTTTTTTTTTTTCATTTCTTGATTATTTTTTCATTTTTTTATTGATAAAGAACAAACGACAGAAAAAGAAAAAACAAGGTTTGCCTTTGCCCAATTTATTTATTTATTTATATTTGGAATGATGTACCAGGGTGATGTACGAAACGATGGCTGGTGGTGGAACCAGTATCACTCTTTCCTCCACAGCAAATACTGTTGCTTTTGCTTTGGGTGCCTTGAGTCCAATTCCAGCAGTGCAATGGTTTAGCATTCACATGATGATCGGAATCGTGGTGGCTTACGTAATATCCATCACTGTCATCCCCTCCATCTTGACATCTGCTGCATCCAGGTGATTCATGCGTAAATAGAAAAATACTCTATTTTTCCGTTCGTGTGTTCGTGCTCATTTTTCAGTTCATATATTTATTTAGTTTCCATTTTTTTAAACGATTTTAGGTGGCTGGGTGGCGATGCCGACATTTTCCTTCCACGTGTTGGAAAGCCAAGCAAAGTGGAACCTAGTGCGAATCCACAAGGTGTGTTTTTTTCTTCCCTTGAAAAATTTCCCTCACTCACTCGGTTCAAGGAATGAGTGAGAAAGTGTGACATTTTTGTGAGATATGGTAGTAATCATTTCACATCGCAGGTAGGGTTCGAACTCCACACCAACCCTTTCAGTGTTGAGTTCTTTTTTGGGGGGGTGGGGGGTTGAATAGTCAGCACATATCCATTCGCGCTGTTGCAGTTTTTTTTGTGCTGAAATCATGTGTGAGGTGCTGTCTACAGGTGGAAAATTTTCTTTCCCTTGGTATTTGTTTTCTGGAGTGGTGTTTGGTGTGTTTTTCGCTTGGCTTGGGATCAGCATTTGGGGTATCACTCAACTGGATCTTGGTTTGAGCGTTTCCAAATCTGTTCCGGATGGCAAAGATACCTACAGGTATTTTCGATTCAATTTTTGTAACCCAAAAAAAAAAGAAAACTCAAAAACCGATCCTTTTCCGCCACCTATTTCAGAACCACGATTTTTTTGCCATATCCGCTTCTTCTTTTCCCTAAAATTGTTTTTTATTTGAAAACTTGCCCAACTGTCAAAAAAAAAATATCATAATAAGCCAATAATATAACTGGATGAATTTTGGGTACCTGACCTCGTGTCTATGTTTGGATCTCTTTATTGGTGGTTGATCGTTTTTTTAAATTGGCTTTCTATGTCGACGATTACTAGGTATTTAATGCCTTCGGAAGAATATTTCCAGACTTTTCCAGTCTACGTGGTTTTTAAGGGTGGATCAAATTCGAACGAAGTCGACGTGTACAAGCAATCAAGGGACGTCGAATTCGAGTTTGTCGACAAAGCCTACAAGGTGACCTTTTTTTTTCCCCACTCCATTTTGTCTTGCTGTTTCATTGCAATTTACTCCATCGAAGCAAATTGCAGTATCAACCAAATAAAGCACTGAAGAATGAAACATTTCACTTCTAAAAAGTGAAATTTTCATCGTATCACTTTTTTTTTTTGGGGGGGGGGGTTGAGGTGGACTTTTCGCTTTTTTTTGATTTTTTTTTTGTGTTGAAAACTTTTCCGACACAATTTTGTTGTGGATGTGTTTCACCAGCCCAGCCATAATTTCTCGACATCCCGTTAAAAAAGACCTCAAATAATATTTTCTTAAAATTTAAAATCGTTCTTTTTTTGTAATATATTGCTTCCCTCCCAATCGCAGATGGACAGAGGCTACAAATCCACATCCTGGCTAAACTACTACTCCGATTACGTGGCGTCCCAATTCTGCTCCAACGACATTTGCATGGCAGAAGTGGATTGGTTTTTCGACTCTTTCTCCTCCAAAGAATTCGGGGACCCCATCAAGGATGTCTGTGCAGGCCTCACCAGCAAAAAGGCATGCAAAAAAGCATGCGATGAGCGATGCCCACAGGGACCTGTCGGCAGCGAATTCAGATGCTCTCTGTCAGACGAGGGGACCTCCTGTTATTGCCCGTATCGACCGATCCTGAAAAAAGAGTATTTTTTCGAAAGTCCGGAAGACTTCAAAGGCAAGGAAAGCTATTGGGTGGATTTCCTCAACACGACGAACACCGGGTCCATTTCCAGGAGCTTGATCAATTTCGACGAAACGTCCATTACGGAGAGGTACCCCAGCAGCCAACTTCCAGCAAGAAACTTCCGGAACACGAAAAAAAACATGTTTCAGGTTTGAGTTTTGTTTTGATATAAGTTATGGAAGGAGCATTCAGCATCAAGGGAAAATGCGTTTTCGTTCAGTGGGGGATACAATCCACGGAATTTGATTCTCCCTCTGTGAGTGCATGCATGCATGATGCATGAACATGATCACATGCATGCATTTTATCCCCAGGCTGATCCTTTCGCATGGGTGTTTTTTTTTTCTATCGATAGGAACACATTCGGAGTGCCAGCAGGTTTCCGAACCTTGACCTTCGTCGAAGAAGTCACCACCGTGGATGAAAAACTCAAGCACTTGGATTCCGGACGAGGAATCATTGACAATGGACCGATCGACGGGGCTTACCCCTTCGACCTGATCGTTTACGGCGTCGGCGAACAATACAAAGACCTAGGAACGAAAACCACGATCGCTGTAGCGATATCGATCGGGGTTGCGCTGCTGGTGATGATGCCGTTGATCGTGTATTGGCTGGCGGCTGTTATCGTCATCGCTTGCGTGCTTTCTGCCGTGGTGATCACGGCAGGGACCGCCCATTGGGCAGACATGAACTTGAACTATTCGCTGTATGTCAGTCTGATTGTTGCAGTCGGTTTGTCCGTGGAATTCTGTGCGCACATCGCTCGTGATTTCATGCTTTCCACCGGGACAAACGGACAGAGGGTTGGCCATGCGATTCAGACTGTTGGGTTTGCTGTGTTTAATGGGGGGCTGACCACCTTTTTGGGGGTGCTGCCGGTGGCTTGGGCGGAGTTCAATTACTTTCAGGTTTACTTCTTCGCGTTGTATTCGCTGGTGGTGGGAGTGGGGGTGTTTGTGGGGCTGTTCGTTTTGCCGGCGGTGTTGTTTTGGATGGGCCCTGCTGCCAGAAATCCACCTCCACCTGTGTCCATGCCTGACAGCAAAACCGTCGAGATGGCGAAAGTGTAGAGAGAAATTTTTGAATTGGGAAACAAAAAAGAAACACGAGGCGAAAAAGTGGGGAGAAGAGGAATCAAAACAGAGTCTCAGTGGAGTTTTCAGTAAAAAAATTAGGGGTAAAAAAAATTAACTGGATTGGATCGGCGCAGTTTTGATGTAATGTTTTTTTAGCTTAAAACTGTGACAGTGGCCAGTCATTTCTTTTTTCCCCTCATAGATTTATGGAGTTTTCTTTTCTATTTTTGAAAGGGTGAGAACTTCTCAGGGGGTTTTATTGCATGTTTATATTACATGTGTCCATTCATTCTGATGTTTCATGAGGGAATTTTTTTTTCTCTCCTGCTTTTCCGAATCAAAATGGCTGTAAAACGACAGAAGGGGGTGCTACTATTTCTGATAGAAAGGACCTATTGAAGGGGTTGGTTTTAAGTAAAGAAAGAAAATCAATTCTGAATGGACGAGAGAGGGCAATATGGATCTATTTATGTTTTTGAGCGTTTTTCTTATTTTTTTGTACAGCAGTTTAATAGTGTGTGGGGGGGGGGGGGGTCGATGGCAAAGAAGGGTTTCTATAGGTGGAAAATTTATCACGGGTACGTCTGAGGGGGGGGTTATTTTTTTGGGGGGGTTATTTTTTTGGGTTATTTTTTTTGGGGGGGGGAGGGGGAAACTCAGGGATAGGGATGCATGCATGGAGGGGGCAGTTAATTAATCCATAGATATTCTGCATATATATATATATGTCTGACGAATTTTCTATCTTTTTGGTGGCTTTGTTTTTTTTTTCTTCTTGTTTTTGTTTCGGGTTTATTTGAAGGTGGTTTGAGCGAGTGCCAAGCTGCGGGGGGGCTGTGTGGAAATTTATCAACTTCGAATAAACTTGTTTTTATCGATGTAAACGGTGGGGTTTTTGATTTTTTTTGAGGGGGGTTGGAAGGCTAATTTTCAGATTAATGGGAATTCTAAGGATCGGGGTCTTGTGGCGACAGGGGATGTTATTTCAAATGGGGTGTCCTTTCACAAGAAAAGAAGAAAAAAAACAAAGAAATGGATCGGGGAGGTTGGGAAGGGAGGGGACAGGAATGGGGTGCTTGGAAATCAGTTGTCGAGTTGATAATAGGGATGGTGGAGATCCAGCAATCTCCACCCCCCCAAAAGGTTTTAATGACAAATATAATGGAGGAGCTACAAAAGAATAGACCTCCTGCCGCTCTGCTTGATGGGGTGTATGGAAGTTGTTGTGAACTGAATGCTTTCACACGAAGAGTTATCCAAAATTCCACAAAGTTCCGTTATATGCTTCCCCCAGTTTCTGTCGAGCACGCGAAACACCACAGGATTTTGACCAAATTGATCCATTACTCGATAGAAGTGTTTTTATTTGAGGCGAGGGTGAACCCAACGATTTTCTCACGATGATCTAAGAACACAACTTTTTTTTCTAAGAGATGATGGAATACTGCCTGGAGGTCAGACAGATGTTCACCAAGGTTTTAGTATTGTTCCATTGCTGGCCCTACATTATTAATCACTACCACATAGAGAGTGTCACCAAGGCACATACAAGACTGCAATCGATGGCTTTTTAAAACAAGCATTTTTTTTGGGGGGGGAAGTGTTGCTCAATTGAGAAATTTTCTTCAGATTATTCCTTGTGACCGTTCCTTTTTCCCTTCACTGTGGAGCCATGCGCTGGGTTTTTTTCCAAAAAACCCAGCCTGTCTTGACAAGCAACACAGCGAATGAAGGTTCCACCCCCACCCCCCGTTCTGTCAGAATATACAACATTGAGCGGCATCAAACAAGAAATGAAAGCATCATCCGATCAAGCCAATTCGATTCAAATCCCAAATCCCAAATTCCATACTTTTTCTGCTTCTCGTCTGGATCCATTTCGCATTTCTTCGTCTTTCCGTCTGTAGGAGAAGGGCAGCTTTGATCAGGCCGGCTGTCAAATGATCACTCAGCGCTTGAGATTGACAGGATTATCGGCGGCGGCGAGCGGAAGGCATCTTGGTGTTCGAAATCTTCGAAATGTTTGTGGGGAAGGCCTGAGAACGGGATCGAGAAAAAACATTCTGTTTTCGCCGCGCACTGGGAATGGCAGAGGTAGGGATGACCTGATGACTGTCTGAGTAAGTTTTTTTTTTTTTTTTTAAATCAAGAAAACATCAGACAGTGAGAATTTAATTAGACCCACATGTGCTTTTTTGTTTGAGGAATCTTTTCTGTTTGATATATTGTGTGGATGTATGTTTCTGGAAAATGATGATTTGTTTATTTAGATATTTTGATAGATTCATGTAAGATATTTGTTTTCTGATTTTCTGGTGCATGGCTTTTCTTTTTGTTGGCAGCCGCCCGATTGTCAGTCATCCAGCCATGTGCATCTGCCGAGGTAAATCTTTTCTTTTTCCCAATGCTAGAATGACTCAATACTTGCCAGCACGAAATAAGATAAATAAATAAGAAAATTAAAAAAATAATAAGATAAAATAAAAAATAAAAAAGACATGATCAGTTGAAAAAACAAAAATATGTAAAAAAAATGATCAAACACTCACTGAAAAGATTTTTTTCCAACTCCTTTCTCTTCTTTTTAGTTGAACAAAAATTGAAGAAAAAGTAAATACATAAATAAATGCGTGGATTCCTAATCGGATTCCTTGTCTGGTCGTTTTGTTTTTGAAGCCGTTCATAACATCTGTTTTTTTTTTTTTTCATCATCCTGAATGTTTTTGTGCAATTTTTCGATTTAATTTTTTAGGCTGCCAAATTGATTTCTCAAGGGGTTGAGAAGTACAACTCTGGAGATCGTATGGGGGCCCTGTCGAAATTCGATGCTGCTCTAACCCAGGCAAGGTGCTATTAAAAAAAATACTTAATTTTTAATTTTTTTTTGTAGAAGCTTGTACATATCTTCACAATCCCTCCAGTTATAATCCTTTTTTTTTGGTGTGTTTGGGGGTAGGGGTGAGTCAGACTGTGGATTTTCCACGTTTAATTGATTTATTGATTTTCTCAACATTAAGTGTGGCTACAGATGCATTGATAAGAAGCGAAAAAAACAGTTCAGTCTCCGTTGAGAAAATATGGTGCAAAATTTATTTAAAAACAAAAAAAAACGCTGAAAAAAGTCAACAATGGGGGTCGTCTTCATAACACAAGGGACTGATTTTTTTTCATTTCAATTGAAAGCAAGAATGATGGAACATATCAGCTTATTGCTGTTGCGTTTTTTTCTTATACAAAATTTCAGACATAACAATGGATTTTGAATCGATGATGCTGTATATTTCAAATTTTATTCATTAGAAAATATATCTGTATATATCCAGCTAACTTGTACTAACTTGTTTTCTTTTGTTTTTCGATTTCCAGTCTCCTTCGAAAAAAGAGCGCCAATTAGCAGCCTATAATTCCACCTGTGTTCATGCATCCTTTGGGGATATTGAACTGGCCAGATTCACTCTAAGAGGTATAATTCTTGCGATGAAAATTTTCGTATTTTACGCTCGAAAACCCTGTCGTTTTTTTTTTTTTTTTTCCGTTTTTTGGCATCTAACTGTGATTTATTGGAGTCCTGTGGATGTTTTGTAATATTTTTTTGACTGTTTTTGCTTGCACTCTTCTGGGTGAATCGATTGGAAGGAAGCCTTTGAGCTTTTTTTTCCTTTTTTGTCTTTCGTTTTTTCTTCCTTTCATTTGCTCACTGCCTGTGCATAGTTGATGACTAATTTCTGATATCTTTTCCTTAAACTCAGGTTGGTTTTGTTGAGCTCAACAACAGAAATAATAATATGAAAATAACAATATTTTTATTTTTATGTTTTTTTTTTTGGTGGTTGGGGAAGAAAGGACCTCCGACACCTTCTTAGAAAAGCTATCAATCGTCAATCCAAGATCTCCTTCCAAAAAACGAACATAAGATGGGGGGGGGGGCAGTATTTTGTCTCACTCTTCTTTTTTCCTGGGTCACACAAAAATGTGAAGAAACTGAAATAAGAAAACCTCGAAAAACGCTGTGTGTTTTTTTTTCTCTTTTTTTGCCAATCAGATGCTCTCAACACTGGATTAGATTTTGAAGCAGCCCTGCAGGACCCTGAATTTCTCAAGTTCGAAACATCGCCACAAGTAAGATATTTCTGCTGTCATTTAATATCACTTCTTTTTTTTTTGGTCAACATTATGCTCTTGCTAACTCGGCTTTTTTTTTCTTTCGAATATTCACCATTTTTTATTTTCACTTCTCACTTCAGCTTTTTCTGTGGTGTTTTTTTCTCCTCTTCTCTCTTTTTTTTCATGTTGAATTTTCATTATTAGACACTTCGACATATATGTGTTTTCACCTTCTTTTTTTTTTCTTCCTTCACGATAGATTTTAATTCAGCTGAAAAGGTTCAGCCAATCGTACGAGAAATCAAAAAACGAAGTGGCGACGAAAGAGACCCCCCCAGAAGTGAAAAGCTTTTTTGACCAAGCGGATGATGTCTCGGATTTGCTTTCCACCGAAATCACTGATATGGACACTTCAATATGGGGTAACGGAAAAAAAAAAGATGAGAAAAGAAAAGATGGGAAAAAATATATATAAATAGTGGGGTTTTGCATTTGCACCAAAAAAACGTATTTTCATGAGAACAGCTGCACTCGGCAAATCCTTGTCCTGTGTAAAAATTGATCTTTCAACACCAAAAAGCGCATGCATTTAAAACATGAATATTTCAAAATAGATGCTTAGGCAGTGTTTCTATGTTACAAGGTTGGTTAATTATTTCAAGAGGTAAACCCGGAAAAAATGAAACAAAAACGTCAAGAGAAAGTGAAAGATAGTGATTTTTCGAATTTCAGAAAGAATGAAAAATACTTTCGAACTCTTTTTCGAGGCGTTTATATTCGCATTTGCTTTTTAGTGTTTTTAATTTTCCTTCTTTTTTTTTCCATGTGTGCAGGCATCGTCCGGAGAGTCTTGATTCTGTTGGTAATAGGGGTGGTGATGTTCATAGTCTTGTTCTATGCAGGATTGGAATATGCATTTCCAAAGTGAGACAATTTTCTTTGATCCTTTTTCTTAGGTTCTACTTTTGTTTTTGTTTTTTGGAAAGGGGGAAGAGGTGGGGGGGGGGGCGATCAAAAAAAAAAAAAAAATGAAAAAAATGAGAAGAGAAAAACGAATGTATGGTGAGCTCCACATTGTTTTCCTTTTTTTTTTGGGGGGGGGGAGTTGGAGCACCTCCTGTCGAAACGGTTTGAAGCGTGGAAAAAGCATTTGCCAATCTTTCTTGCATGGTGTGCACCATGGTGCTGTGTGGTGCCTTTATGGTCGAGATCAAGGAAAATGCACTGGGGTGATTCATAACTACAGCCAATTGTATCGCTTTCAAAAAGCTGGGGGGGTGGGGTGCCCCACGCATCCATCCAGCCTGCAAGGATCAAACTCCTTCTCCATGGAGCAGCCAAACACCAATTTTGCGAATGTTGGTCGCAGGGTTCTGTTTCCAGTGCTTTCGGCCAGGCTCCTTGATGCTTTGGTTGGCTGGTGTCTGAACTGTGCTCTTCCATTCAACCAAAGATGCGTTCTATTTGGGATTGGGGGCTCGCATTACGTAATATCGAGCATGTCGATTACGCAATCTCGCCAGACTCGTATTACGTAATATCATCATGTCGATTACGTAATCTCGCCGGACTGGCGGTACGCCACTCCAGGACACCTGTCCTCGTATGACGACTTTCTCGGCCTTCCACGAATCAACACACTCCTCACAGTATAAAGAAGCGTCGAAGCAGTTTGTCCGCACAGTCGAGTAGCCGAGCACAATTTTATTGTTTTGTTTTTGCTATCGGGAGTTTTTTTGAAGTGTATACTTACAACGCAACGGAAACCGTCCAGATCGTTTTCAAGGGGGACGAGCGAATTTGGCTGATCTAGAACTGGGAAGAGGAATTGGCATTCGTCGGTTGGTAATTCATGGCGCGTTGGTTCTCGATCACGTGCTCTGCCGTCGCTGTGTTTGCGATCGTGTTCGCATGGAGCAGGCGTCACGTTGGGTTGTTTCCTCCTCTCGCCGAGGATGTCAAAAATACGTCGCGGTGGAGTCTGGACTGGAAAAGCCACGTTGAGGAGTGCAACTGTCTGGTGCGAGAGGGAGTGTTTTTTCATTGAAAAGGGTTGATCGCACTGTTTCGTTTCGCTGTGCTTCAGGTTTTATTTATTTTTTTAAATTCAGGCAAAGAATCTGATCTGAAAAATGGATTTGTATGGACGACCTGACTTCGATTTTTTTTCTCGTGGAATCGAAGGGGGCTTCCTTCCCCCCCCCCAAAAAAAAATAGAAAAAATAGAAAAGAAAAGAACTCTTTTTTTTTTTTTGGGGGGGGGGGAGGGTATTCTTTATTATGATGATGATGATAATCTTTGATTTCATGTTGAAGATTTGTGGTGGTGTTTCCAGAGTGGAAAATTGGAAGACGAGGAGATCGGTAGTTGCAAGTTGAAAGGCACAGTCAGCGATTGCTGTAAGTGCATCCTTCCCCCCCCCAAAAAAAAAAGAAAAAGAAAAATCAATAAATCAATCAATAAATAACAAAATTGAATTTAAAAGGCTTGAAGAAAAAAAACATCCTCCTAAGCAAAATCCCACAGGATACGTTTTTATTTTCAATTTATTTCGAAAACTGACGAATTTCTGTGAGATATTTGTACAATTGTTGATCGACCCCTTTTTTTGTTGTGTCTTTTTTTTCCCCTCAATTTTTTTCCTTTCTAAACAGGTTGCGATTACGCCACGGTCAACCACTTGAACCAATATCACCTCCATCCGATGGTGTCCAAGCTGGTCACTCTTCCTTTCTTTCGCTACTTCAAGGTGGGACTTTAAACCAACAATACACCTGGATCGTTTTTTTTTGTTTTAAATCAAAATTCACTAATTCTGGCCCCGGGGAGGTGCTATGTGGGGTATCTTTCAGCTTCGTTTAGTGATACATTTTGAACAGAACGAAAAAATGCCGACTGAAAAAGTATCGGGCAATTGCAGCAAAAGACCTCTACAGAAGGGAACAGGCTTTTCAACTTCCCACCAAATATCGGTGTCTGCAGAACCCCCTTTCTTTCAAAAAAAAAAAAGAAAGGGGGGAAAACCCTGAAAAGACTGCCTGTCCCTATCCCTGTTTTGTTTTTTTTTAGTCGTGGTTTTTTGGTTTTCTTGTTTTCAGGTCAACTTGTGGTGCGATTGTCCTTTGTGGCCGGACGATGGAATGTGTGCTTTGCAAGCGTGCAGTGTGTGCGAATGCGAAGAAAGCGAGGTTCCAAAAAATTGGCAAGAGGAGGAAAAACGTCAACCCGTCCCCAGTTGCAAAGGAGGTCGGTGATTCTTTATGTCATGTGTTTGTGTGTGTTTTTTATTGTCAGCAATTCTTTATTGTTTTATTTGTTTGGGGGGTCGGGTGGTTTTTTTTTGTCCTTTGCACATAGAACGGGGGCCAGTCTGACTTCCTCCTGAGCATTTTTGCATTTATCTCTTTTTCCAAGCTATGTGATTTACCTAAGGGGAATTTAGAAATCCTGCTGACCGCAGTTGCTGATTTGGTTGATTGCATGGTTTTTCACAGAATTGGAAAACAGTTAACTGGATGAAGCTTTTCTTTTTCTGGGGAAAATTAAAACAGAGTAACCTATATGGAGCAACGGTGTGAAAAAATGGAAAGTGAGGGGAAAAAAATTAAGAATTCTAAATCTAAATAAATAAATAAATAAAGGAGGGATTGAAGGGGCTTGATATTTCAATTTTAATGCGTGTTTTTTTTGTGTGTGTGGTATTTTAGAGGGGGGGGATGAAGATTTTCCGGTTGACAGAACTGTGGAGCCTGCGATTAAAAAACGGCTGGTGAATTTGCCTGGGTGGAGGGGGTTTAATAATCCATGGATGGGGGAGGACAAAGAGGACAAGGAATATTCTTACATTAATTTATTGGTGAATTCTGAAAGATACACTGGCTACAAGGTAAGCATGCGTGTTGGATGCCAGGAAATAACATTTAGGGGATTTTTTTAATTATTATTATTTATTTTATTTTTTTGGGGGGGGACCCTTGCGTAAAGAAAATGTGCGCGAAGGGTCTATTTTTGTTTTCGGTGAGAATTTTTTTTTTTTTTTTTTTTTTTGGGGGGGGGGGTTGCGGCAGCAGAAAAGATGATTTATCCTTTATATTCTGATTGAAAAGGAAAAAAAAAGCTTGCATTTTGACAAAGAGAAAGGAATTTCTATTTTTTCTTGCGTCTTTTGTAAACAAAGAATCACAATTTATTCGAAATTGACAGTTTATGTAATGGTCCACCAAAAATAGAACAAGAAAAAAAATCGTCGAAAGGCAGCTTCTGACAGATGGTGATTTTGTGAATTCGAATCAAAGGGCGAAGATGCACAGAGAGTTTGGACCGCAATTTATTCGCAAGGTTGTTTCGAGGGCAGCACCAATCCAGGGGAAGATGCGTGCACCGAAAAGAGGGTTTTCTTCAGACTCATCTCGGGACTTCATTCGTCGATCACCGCACACATAGCAAAGGATTTCCTTGTAGGTATGACCCCCTTTTCAGTGGCCTAAAAATTTTCAAGGTCATCTATTGGCAAGAAGAAAAAGAATTTCAACAAAGAAGAAGGGGGAAAGGGTGATCTTGCACCCTCATGTTCGTGGGTTTTTTTGTGGGTGTTGTTTTTTTATTTTATGTTATTTTTTCTTGCGTGTGTTTTTTTTTGGAGGGGGGGTGCCTGTGTTTACACATGATATACAGGATGCGTGTTTTTTGGGGTTTTTTTTGTTTTTTCCTAGAACAGTTTTTGAAGAAAAAGTTAGATATGGCTAACTTCTCAACTCTAGAAACACATGAAACTCTGTCCGAGGCCTGAAATCTAAAAATAGTTGAAATGAGTGAGATTTCATTTTCAAGTACAAGGGCGCACAAAACCGCTTTGTGACACTCAAAGTTTTCCCCCCAACCACCCCCCCCCCCCAAAAAAAAAAAAAGAATCAAATGTGATGTTTCGGTCAATGCTACTCCTTTTTTTTTTTTGGTTTAGTCAATATGATATTTCTGTTTCAACGCCACAGATGAGGAGTTGGGTGTTTGGGGCCCCAACTTGGATTTGTTCGAGTGGAAATTAGGCAGGCCTGAATTCCGCTCGCGGGTCGAAAATCTTTACTTCGCTTTTTCGTTCGTTCTGAGGTGAACCTTCCATCGATTGAATATTTATTCAAAAGAGATTTTTTTGTTTTGTTTTGTTTTTTTCAGTGAAATAATCGGCCCCCCAAAAAGAACTATTTTATTCAAGGAGAAGGAAAAGCCATGCAGGGGGGGGGGGGCACACAAAAAAAAAAAGACACCTGCGGTGGGCAATATTTGATTTCAAAAGATTGGTGATTTTTTTTTACTGCAATGCAGACAAAACCTTTACTGGGGAACATCATTTTCAGCAGAAAACCATAAGTTAAAGGTGGTGTATTTGAGTGGAGGAACAGAATAGCAGCAATGACTGAAATCGTTTTACGATTGGCTTTGCTGTAGGGCTGTTATTAGGGCACAGCCTCTTCTGGAGGGAGTGGATTACACAACTGGCTCCCCAGAGGAAGACAAGGAAACTGCAGAGCTTCTTGGGGAACTGGTAGGAAGCTACCCAGAAACTGTCGTTCACCTTCTTCTGTACGAAGGGTTGGATTCTTGCCCTCCGATAGATATATCTTACAAATAAATTTTCCAACATAATGTGTTTTTTTTGTGAGGTGAAATGAATGACGGTGGGAAAAAAATGAAAATAGTAATAAAATAATAATAATCAGTGAACTACTGGCTGGTTTGAGGGTTTTTGCGATCGGTTGTGAGTAGGTCAACAATGCAGCTCTGCAGAAAGCTTGTCCGGTGCCATTTGATGAAGGTAACCAATCAAAAAATCCAGTAAGATATCAAATCTAAAGAGGTTAATTTTCGCATCTGTGTGTGTGTGTGTGTGTTGAACACCATAGCATCGAGAAATTGCCATGGAGTTGCAGGCCCATGCCGATCCCAGCAGATTTTGTTTTTCAAAAATACAGCAAACATGGATCACTTCAAAATGTCGATTGGTGCATTTACTCTTCCTTTTTCTTTTCTTCGTTTTTTTTTGGGGACCCTCCATCCCCCGTGCGAACAAATTGTGTGGGTGTTAAAGATTAATGTTTGATTGGTTGGTGAATATGTGGAAAAAAGAAAAAAAAATCCTTCAGCATGTTGATTTTTTTTTTATGTTAGGTCGACTTTGGAAGGGCGATCAAGGGCCGGAGCTTCGAAACCAACTGCAGAGTTCTTTCCAAAACATAACAAGGATCATGGACTGTGTGGGCTGCGAAAAATGCAGGCTGTGGGGAAAACTGCAAACGCTGGGTAGGTGTTGCGATAATGCATTCAGTCATAGTCTTAATTCAGTGAAATTCTTCTTTTTTTCTCGATTTATGGTGGCTTTTTTTTGTTTTTTCGGTTTTTTCATTGTGTTGCATGGAGGTTGGAGGTCTGTCCGCCTTTGCAAATGAGTGATGTGGGGTAGATTCTTCTAAAAATAGAAAACCATGCTCCCAAAATCTATGTTTGTAATGTCACTCGCATGGTGGCTTTTATCAACTATTTTTTTTTTCAACTTTTGTTGATTTTAGGCCATCTCATAAATATCGATTTTTTTGAAATGTCATTTCCAGTTTTTCATCCCAGACAGACTCCTTCGGTCCCCCCCCTCCCCAAATAAAAGACTTCGTAAAAAAAGAGTCTGTAAACATGTGTGATTTTTTTTCTTACATTTTTTCTGTCCTGTTTTCACAGGTATAGCCACAGCTTTGAAGATTTTGTTTCACGTGGATGATTGCGATTCCGGCTTGAGCCAGTCACAGTTGACTAATCTGATTCTGGAAAGGAACGAAGTCATAGCTTTGGTCAACCTCTTGGAAAGGCTGTCGCAATCTGTGGAGACCTACCGGGTGATGAGCATTATGCTGGAGGAAAGAAACGCACAAAAAATGACCTCCGACGAAAAATTGACCCCTACCCAGCCGGAAGAAAACCTCGGGGGGGAAAACGATGTGCAAGAAATGGAGAAGAGCCACCCTGAAAAACCGGTGCAATGATATCGACCATGATTGAATATGAAAACTGGGTGTTGAGCGTATGTGTGTGTGTGCGTTTGAGGTTTTGTTGGTTAGCTTCTTTTAGGTTGATAGGTTCGGGCTCGGTGAGTCACACTTTTTTTTGGCTGGAAAGTGTGATACAGAAGGGAAATAAAGGTCATGGAATGAAACCTGGGGGGGGTGGATGGAAGAAAAAACGTCTATTTTATATTTCAGGATTGATAGTTTGATTTGGAGGACTGTAGAGAGACGTAACATCGTGATGCTGTCTGTTTTTTTGTCGATGAAAAATTGGGTGGATGCGACCCTATCAGTGGGAAAAAATGAGGTGGGGCGGCGGCTGAGGGGTGTCTGATTCCCCATCTTTGCCTCGGGGCTAGTCTTGAGAAAAGGTTTGCCCTGGTTCGATTCAGCACATGTTGGATCGTCTGAGTTTTGGATTGCTGGTGTAAGCGTCAATGCCCAGGACCGCAAAGGAGGCTATGTGGATGTTGCAGTGGGTTGTGGTTTCTGTGTTTTCGATAAGGTTTGCAGATGGCACCTCCACCAACCAAAATTGTTGCAAGATATGCCAAGCCAGAGGTTATTAATTAAAACCTCCATAGTGCGAATGAGCAACAGGAGCCCAGAGCGAAACCCTGAACCCTCTCCCTTTATATTTGTCTGACATACACACAGATTGCAGGACAGACAAAAATTTAGGGGGATTTAAGGACACATTCATGGGGGTTTGGGGGTTATTATGCTCATCAATCAGAGTTACCCATCGCCGAATAGCTTGGTTCTTGTTCAGCATGGGGATAACCCAACTCATGCCACCCCTCCTCTGTTTGTATGGAAATTCAACTTCTTGGGCCAATAAAAATGTTCTGAATCCACCTGTTGAGAATTCATGCGGAAGAGGATCTTCAACTAAGACAAAAAAAAACAGGAAAAAGAAAGAAAGAAAACCTTTTGGAAGCCTTTTCAGAGTCCCCTGGCTTCTCTGAACCTGCAAAAACTACCCAAACCACCAGTGGATCTACAGCGAGGATGTTGATCAAGCGAAAAAAAAAACTATCAGCTGGTTCAAAAAACCCTCCATAAGTTTTCTTCCTTCCCCCCCTCCCCCTTCCCTCTCACAAAAAATTAAAATTAAAAAAAAACACCACCACCACCGTCTCAAAATTAAAAAAAAATAAAAAAAAATTACTTCATTTCCCAACAGCTATAAAAATTGTTTTTACAAAAGGAGGCAAAAATACAACCGAGATTCGACCTGTATCCTTCCTTCCCAATTCTAGACGTGTTTGTTTTTACCACTTTTTCAAACTGTCCTTTTTCTTTCTTTTTCCTTTTTCTTTTTTTTTCCGGGGGGGGGGTGTCGAAGCCAACTGGGGTGAAAACCAAGGGAAATCCGAAATATCAAGCTCAATTTCATTCACTTTTTTTTTGTGTAACTGTAATCTACAGATGCATTTTCCAGTGTCGATAAAAACAGCCCACCATCTTTTTTTTCTTTTCTTTTTTTTTCCGGTCTTTTTTCAGTTTCCACAATTTTTTGCCATTTTTTTCGACCGAACGAGGGCTGACTTTATATTTAAAAAAAAAAAAAAAAAATTCTCCCCACGAACTATTTACATTTTCCCCCATCCTAAAAATTATATTTCACTTCCTTATCTACCATCAGTAAATAATTTTTTCTTGGATAGGGGTTCTTTTTTTTTTCCTATCAAAAAAAAAAAGAAAAAGAAAGGTTTCTGCGTCTTTCAGCCCTGCCATAGGAGATTGCATTTAACTGAGTAAAAAAAAAAGGAAAGCCGGAGAGGGCAGACGGTTCGTTTCCTTTTTTTGTTTTCTTTTTTTTATTAACTGCTTTTAATCTCTGTCAAAAAAATCGTCCCACCCATTCCCCCCCCCCCCCCCCCAAAAAAAAAAAGAATAAAAATGGACCTCCAGAACGAAATAAATTCTTTCCCATCCAACCCCCCCCCAACCCGCAACCCCCCAAGAAGCATCTCTACCACCGTACATATATATATATTCTTTAACCCCCTCATTTTCTTTCTTTTTTTTTTCCTTTTGTTGCATAAAAGAGCATTAGTGTGAACCTCCTCTTGGAAAATATCACATGGACTTTTTTTTTCTTCTTTTTCTGAGCCCCCTTTCTAACGTTCCAAAATTTCCCCTCTTTTCCGCCCCCCTGTCCTGAAATCTTTTCCATCAGCTACCAAACAAAACCAAATTATTCACTTTCCCTTTTCTTTTCTTTCCTTTACTTTTCTTCAGTTTAACAAAACACAACAAATTTTCAAAATAATGTCAGAATATCGTTGTTTTTTCCTTCTTTTTTTTTGTCCCCTGTTGCACAAACCCAATATCCATACCCCTAGCTTCCTGAAGTCTTTTTTTTTCTTTTTTCTTTTTTTTTTTTTTTTGGGGGGGGGGCGTCGGATCCTGGGGTTTTCCCCTGTTTCTTCTTTTTTTTCTTGTCTACTTGCAGTCTCCCTTTCCGCTGATAATTTTCCAGCCCTTGGGGTGGCAAGCTCCGTTTGATTTCCACAGCTGGCATCGACATATGGTGGAGCCTTTGGAGCTGTCGATGGTCATTTCATCGTCGCAATCCGCGTTTCGGGGGCACGTTGTGTAACAATCCGGGTCTTGTTTTGGGCAGGAAGCCCCACCTGTACCCCCCCCCAAAAAAAAAAAAATAAAAATGATAAAATAATAAATGAGTAAAAATAGAAGAATAAATATAAAGAAATGCGGAAAAACAGATAACTGAATAAACATAAATGAATGAAAAAAATAGAGAACTAAATAAATATAAATGAATAAGTAAAAACAAAGAACTAAATTAATATAAATAACTGGATCAAACTGAAGGATCCATATCGCCCAAATCCATGGTGGACAGGCTACATGGAGCTCGATGCAATACATTTCAAAATGAAAAGCAAAAAGAAGAAAAAAAACACAGAAAATGAAAACACAACATGTGGCAGAAAAGCCAAACCTCGTAGATTCCAAAATCTACAATGAAGCCCTGAACCAACATTGGCTTTCTGGATTATCGGTTTAAAAAAAAAAAGCGATCGGGCCATTCATGCACTCATATTTCATGCCCCTTTTCCCCCCTCCAGTTTCTTTTTTTTTCCCTTTCCCCAGTGGCCTTACCGTCTTTGATTGTCGAGGTCAATGATTTCACGAACGTGTTTTTCTGTTGTTGGATCCAGTCCAAGTAGGGGAAAATGCTCGTGTAAACCCCTGGCACACCAATGGTGCCGCAATCGATGCCCAGAAACAGGGCGATCGAAATCCCGACCACCGTATTGCCCCTTAGCAAAGGCGATCCATCATCACCTGGTCAAAAAAATATCCCGACCCCCCCAAAATAATTATTTTTTGGTACAAAAACGGTATTTTCTGGTTTTTAAGAAAAAATCTGTTCAAGGATATTGTTTGAGATCTACTTCGTAGCACTTGTCCAGCAATCAAAATCGATACCTGGGGAGAACCGGTGAGTTTAGTCATTCCGCAAAAAATAAAACCCCTTTCATGTTTCCAAATTTTCCTGGGCTGGATTGTGCGGTCTGGCAGGCAGGAAATTTCAACGTAAATTTATATATGTAAAAATTTATGTATATTTTTGGCTGCAATATTTGACGTCTTTTTCAGCAAAATACCTTTGCAAGCATCGCTCGTTCCATCGCCAGCGCACATCAAGGTGCTGTGGAGAGGAGCGATTTCCTTGAACACGGGTTCGCATGTGGATTTCGGGATGAACGGCAATTGGTCAGCTTTCCTCAGTCTGTCTGAGAACCGTCCGGAAGGCGTCACTCGACCCCAACCCACAACCGTCAGTTTCTCTTTGGACTGGAGCACCAGATCAGGGGTGGGGATAGAAGCCGGCCTCAGGGAGGATGGTTTTTCTAGTCGAAGCAGTGCGATTCCATTCCCGTTCTCGGGGCGCCCATCCCACTGAGGATGGAGGATCGTCTGCACCACTTGGATCCTCTGGAAATTTTCGCACACAAAAAAAAAAAACGTATCGAGAAGTGGCTGGATGGTTGTAAATTTTTGTGAAAGAAAAAAGTGTGAGGGATGACATGCTGCTTTCAAAAGTGTGAGGGAGGGACATGCCTCCCTTCTCCTCCATGGCAAGGAAAACCTGCTGCCCATCTCAATTCTAGGTGAATATTTCAGTCTGGCCCTATATTTGGGGGGGACTGCTGGGGGAGCCAACCCCCAGTTTGAATTCAGGGAAACCCCTTATCCGTGCATGAGAATGAGCCGAACAAAGTCGGTCGGTCGGTCGGTTGGTTACCTCGACAGCATCATCGCCATGTATGAAAACCCCGCCACAAAAAACTACTGGATTGGGTTGGGAAGAATCCAATATGCCGTCCACACAATGTGCCGCCGTCAGCACCCACGAGGGCTCCACCAACACCGCCCCACATCGATGCACCCTCAGAGCTTGCAGTCGAATCGAACACATGTATGGAAATTCCCCGAAGTTGGCCGCAGTGCTGCCCTGCGATGAGATGCCAGAAAAACCACATCGTTAGGTATATACCCACCCAGTCTCGCCCAGAATTATGCAAGATGATGTTAAGGTCTGTTTTTTTTGCCCTTTGTTCATGTGCTGGATTTGATGGATTTGATTATGAGAAGCACACATAACCTAGTTACTTGCACCATTGTTTTTTTTCTGTTAGTTTTTTTTTTTCCCACAGCACAGCGGGGGAGAAAAAAAAACACAAACACGCGCGCGCGCGCGCACGCGGTCTCGAGAGGAAAGGCACTACATCCATACTCACGATTGTCCGTGTCCTAACAGTCGTCAGGAGGCTACGGCCGCTCCACCCTGAAACCCACAAAGAAAAAAGTGACCAGAAGTGAAAAAGATTCGATGTATCCTTCCACCCCAAACTGTAACTGGGAACAATTTGCTATCCTCCAAAACACGAACAAAGACTTACCCAGAGAAACAGTGTGCGGATTGTTAAGACGACCAAAGAGAAAGGGGGTGGAGGTGGCAGGAAGGGGAAGGCCAGCCAGCCAGGCAAACTACTGAAATACACGGGAGTTCTACGGTGGCATGTTTAACTTTGTGTGTGCGTGTGTGTTGCAATATTGTATTGTGTGATAGAAGGGGCTTTTTAAAAAAGATCGTACCGGCGACAGCGTCCCCGAGCGTGAGGCTGACGAAAATCAGTCCTAAGTAGGGTACTACGGACATCGCGCCACTCCACTCGAGTTTCGAGTTTACGTTTCTTTTTTCCCGTCTTCTTTTTTTGTTCTTTGAACTGTGCGCTGGTCAACTGTCTCTGTCTGGCGGCGAGTCCGTTTTCCGATTCTTTACAGGAAAAAATAGACTTACGAAAACTTAAAACGGGGCCACCTTCAGCACTAAGACTATCACTACGTGTAGTGTAAGTGCCCAACATCGGTAACAGAATCTATTCATGGCCTTCGACCAATTCGGAGATCATATCGTTTTCATGCTGGCTTGCGAATTTCTGCAAGATGTGGAGGTTCGCTGGGATGGACCGCCTCCGTCCAGCCGCTGCGACCTCGACGTCTCGCGGGAAAGCGCAAGCCGGAAATCGAAACACGCAAGGCATTTGTCGAGAGGAGGGGGCCGTTGAGCGATACGATTAGTCATCCAAGACTCGGGAATTGACCTTCCCAGCTCATGCTGAAAGGCTGGAGCTTCTTTTTGAAATCTCATTCTTCCTGGTGCCGATGTGGGGCTGGGGAGAAAGTGAGAAAAACCAGAATGTGCTTCTGCATATCTGTCACTCTTTTTGCACCTTTTGTTGTTGGGAGGTGTATCTCACTCTTTTCACTTTTGACACTGAGGGAGTCTGTCATAGAGGATTTGTTTTTCAAACTCATTAAGGCTTGACAGAAAATCTGGGCCTGTGTTGAAATCAGGTAAGAAGCTGGCTGATCAACAGATCGGTGCTTCCACCATTTTACAATTTCACTGCATGGGTGGTAGACACATTTTTGAATATTTCTGAGTGACTTTTTCTCTCAGGGACTTTTTTTTTTTTTTTTGGAAAATCCCTCAAGTTACTGAGTTCATTTATTTTAATCGCGGTGCATCTTGGAAAAACAGAATCCATCAACACCTCGGTAATTACATTCCCTGGTTCGTTCCATCCACATCAGCCCCCACCCGGATCAACTCAATTCTCCTCCCAGGAAAAAAAAGACAAAAAAAAAATGCTAAATCTCGATCGAACAAAACCCAAATCTCCTTGTCAAAAATGGTTCACTGAAAAACAAAAAAAAGGGAATGCATGTCTTTTTTTTCCCTAGCCTGCTTGCAACCAAAAAAAACCTTGCAATCTCCTTGATTTTTTTTTGCACAGGATGGCTGATTGTGTGTGTGTGTGTGTGAAATATTGCACAGGCAATATTCCCCATTAGGTAAACAGCTCCTCAAGTTTGGCTTGGTCGGTGCACTCGGGTTTTTTGATGCAAATCAACTCGCCAGGAGATTTTCCAGCCTTGTTCAATATACTCTTGTCGGCACCCGCTTCGAGCAGAACCTGATATCGGTTTTAAAACAGTTTATTTAATGAACATGAAAAAGCAGGAAAAAAAAGTGACATACACGCATCCCCTCACCATCTCAATGTTCCCACCTTGAAATAGGAAAACCGACTCGAGAAAGAGAAAATATTCCAGGGTTTATATCATACATTTGAAGCCATATTTTATTCGTGGGATTCCAGGGTTGAATATATGTTTAAACCCAGAGCTTAGTTGTGGAGTTTTTTTAGTTTTAATTCCCTCAGCCAAACATACCTTTGCGATTTCGTAATTGCCGAACTCAGCAGCATATTGCAGTGCTGTGTCTCCACCACCCGTTTTGGCATTCACATCAGGTCCTTTCTCAAGAAGGATCTACAAAAAAGAAAAGGGGGGGGGGGATTCCTGACGAAGTCAGCGTTATGCAACTGGCTGTGCTTATTGCCTGTAGACAGATTTCTCGCTTCCATTTTTTTGCAATCAGGAAAAAAATATGAAAAATGAAACCATGGCTATCTTCTACCTTTTCTTCTAGAAGGTGCCGGTCCTGTTGTCAAATCACCCAGTGGATCTCATCCACACTGAATTCTATTTTTAGAAAAAAAGAGGGGGGGGACTTAAAACGATATGACAAGCTCCGGCGGGTTGGATTCTTTCCAAAGGTTCAAAAGAAAATGTTTCACGAAAGGAAGAACAATTTTGTCGAGAAAAAGTGTTGGTGAGAGAAAATGACTTACTTTCACGATGTCCAAATGACCTGCAACGGCTGCAAAGTGCAGCGGAGCAAGGCTTCCGCTTTCCTCAAACTCAGCACCCGCGTCCAAAAGCACCTGTGATCCAAAAGTTGCATCAACAAATCCCCCAGGTGGTTTTGAGGCGAAAACCATTCCAAAACATAAC
Source organism: Bryopsis sp. KO-2023 (assembly GCA_030272585.1). Lineage (NCBI taxonomy): Eukaryota > Viridiplantae > Chlorophyta > Ulvophyceae > Bryopsidales > Bryopsidaceae > Bryopsis > Bryopsis sp. KO-2023. Next base: position 2,102,035 of record BSYQ01000012.1, on the reverse strand, counting down.
CCATTCAGTCGTCCTCTATTAATTTTTCACCACCCTTTTCTGTTCGAAAAACGGCAGGATCCCTAAGAGTCGTTTCCACAGTTAACAGGGGCTTGATTCAGCAAATATATCAATCAAGAATTATACTGCATAAAAATCAACATATTTTTCTTGTGACCCACATTATCGAGGAAAAAAAAATGCAGTTTTTTATTTTTTTTTAGCTGTTATCCTTCAATATTTGTACAAATCATTTTTATTTCTTTTATATCTTTCTTTCTTTCTCTTCTTTTTTTAAAGAGGGGGGGGGGGGGGAAAGAAGGATCACCTTAGCTGTCTCAGCATGTCCAAATCTTGCAGCTTTCATCAAGGGAGTCCAGCCCCGCTGATCCTTCAGGTTCACATTCGCCCCTTCATCGATCAAAACCTGCGAATGTTATAAAATTAAAAATAAGAAAATCAGATTTCATTTTTTTTTTAATAACATGACTGAAACATGCACCAACAACTGGTTGGTAAGCAATATTTCTTGAAACACAATCGGGACATCAGCCATGTTCACCTAACAGAAGCATCTCGGTGAAAAATTTGTTTAAAATAAGACCAACAGAAATCGAATTTTTTTGCCCAGCCATTGATTCCTTTCATCAATTTTTGGAAGGCTTTCGACTTTTTTTTTTTTTCCTTTTTTCTTTCACCTTGGCCACCTCGGGCGCTCCAAAAGCACCAGCAACGTGCAAAGGTGTGGATTTTTCCCCTGTAAAGACCCCTCTTTTCCTGGATGCACTGACGGTGAAAGCATCTACATCAGCTCCACGTCCAAGAAGCAACTACACCACCACTCAAAAATCTAATTACAAAAAACATGGGGAAAAAATGCAGTCGCAACCAGCACTCGATGGCAATCCAGGAAGCAGGACTCGGAGGTAATGTTATGCAGCGTGAAAGTGGGTTGAAAATGAAGAGGGGGGGGGGGGGGAAATTAAGCAATCCTCTGTTTTCATATTTCTTCGAGATTTCGGCGCTGATTTTAAACTGCCTGTTCCTTTTTGTAGGGGCAAAAAATTTAAACCCAGCTGGAATATCAGGAGGTGAGTTGATTTGAACCAAAAAGTTGGACAGAAAAAGGCCTCTTTAAAGCAATTCTGCACCTTTGCGAGTTTTGGTGACTTGGCGAGAGCTGCAAAATGCAGCGCAGTCCAGCCGAAGCCATCCGAACTGCTGACTTTGGCGTTTTCCTCCAGCGCAGCCTCGGCATCTCCAATATTCCCAGACTCAGCGGAGTCGATCAAATCCTACCGCAGATCAGTATAGAAATACTGATCAGGCCAGGAAAAAAATGGGGGGAAAATTTGATGAAAAAAAAGAGAAAAAGTCCAAGCTAGACTTCATCGACCCTTTTAAATCTTGCATTCCCCTGAACTATGGTGCATAGAAAAGAAAAAAAAAGTTGAAAATCTCAGAAGCTGTAGGACTGCAGTTCATTCCGGAAGCTTCCAATTACACCTTATGCATTACAGATTTTTGCCATATGGAAGGTTCAGGGTGAAAGTCACCAGGTCAATCTCGGTTTGGCTTTTGTCAACAGTTGCTGGCTCCTCAGGGGCAGACTCATCCTGTGACTCATCCTGAAGCAGCTGCCGGGGCAAACCTGAGCGCAACACAGAGAATTTTGCTGCAAAACGATCTTGGGGTACAACTGCTGTACAGCGCTTTTGCACTCAGAAGCAAATTCAAGGTGCATTGATTGGCAACATCAATCGCAGCGGCAAAATCAGATGATCGAAAACCCTTCGCTTGGTTGGTTGACGCTGAAAATGCAATCGAGAGCGGGGCAAGCAGGCCGCCGCCAGGCAAATCCCGATCCAGCCGTTCCCATGCAATCAAGGCATACCAGGGTCGATACAAAACATTGCCTTTAAAAATGCTCTCCTCACCTTCACCCCAAACCAGAGCGAAAATAGCGAAAGCGCAAAAGCCCAACAATACAGCCTTCATACTTGTCCCTTGGTTTCAACTCGGGAAGAAAGATTTGATTTCGGCAAACGCTCTTGGTGGTTCTGATGCGGAGACGTTTCTTTAGCTGGTGCTGGCTGTCAGGCGAACGACGTCTTGTCCCCTCGCAGCACGAAGATTTTGGGCTCTGATCGAGATAGCTTCAGACAGTTTTTTTGCTGGCGTCTGACAACTGAGATAATTTCTCTTGCACTGGCGAACTGCTTAAGAATCGTGGAGGTGATTTTTTCAATAGGGGGTGGAGTTGTGTTCCTTTTCAGTCCATAAACCAACCCAATCGACCAGGAGAAATCATCATAGGCTCTGGCCTGGCATATCTTGTAACATTTTTGGTTGGTTTTTTGGGGAAGTTTTCATGTTCTATCTATTCCATGGAGCGCCGTCGTTGTTCGCATGCAAAGTGTTGAATTGCAAGAAAGCGTTCCAAGGCTCGTAAAACACGAGATCCGAACAAAAACAGTCGCTTCAAGCTGTTCACGCTCTTAGAAGACGCTCTTAAGCACGGAGTTTTGAAAATTTTACAATCGTGATCACATTTCTACACTCAGATAAGAACTGCGCAGTTGGGATAGATGCATGCATCTATCCCACAGCCATTTTTGGTTCGAAAGAGCCATAATGGGCGTCGACAAAAGACCATCCAGCCTTCTACAACTTCCTCTCTTCACACTCTCCATCTGACGCCACTGCGACTCCATCCCGTTTCGCTTCGCAAGAGTTCCCGTATGTGACGCCATTCACCCCGCACACAGGCTCATATTGAGCAGTGCAAAACACCACATCTGTTACAAGAAACACACACAGTCCATCGTTTCAGTTCTTTCGTTTTCCTGGGCAAACAGCTCGCATGTGAGGTGCATTCGGGTGTCAATCATGTCCAGAAGCTCTTTTCGGTGTGGAGTCCGTACCCTCAAGACTTGGATCATCTTGTTCGCATGGGCATTCCCCCTCGCAATCCATCCCACCAGCTTCGCACTCAGCCTTGCACTGGTTGTCGTAGGTGATGCCATCCAGTCCACAAACGACGGCAACGTCGGCTGAACACTCACATTTTCCTGACCGCGCAGACAAGTAGACCAATTAGAAACATGTTGGAACGGAAAGCGATCTCAACAATACATCAAATAACCGTTGACTCGTGAATCCCTGTTTCTTGTGTGTTATGAAAACTGGCATCATACTGTCGCCTGTTTTGAGGACTACCCCACACAGAATAGATCAATCCGGTGGAATCTTACCACAAGGGCATTCTCCTTCGCACTGTAGAACACCGCCGCTGCATTCGAGCTCACCGCTGTTGCTGTATGTGGCGCCATCAGTGCCACAAACTGGCGCATACTCAGACGGCCATACGCAGTTCTCTGAATGATAACACAGTATCACGCACCAGTAAATATTATCGTCCAAAAGAACGACTTCCTTCGGCTAATATCGCTGAGCACGACAATTTGTTGCGCTCACCTTCAGTGGCATCTGTTGCGCAAGGGCATTCCCCATCGCAGTCCACTACTGCCCCTCTACATTTAGCCTCTCTTTCTGACCCGAACGTCTTTTGAGGGAAGTCATCCATTGAGCCACAAACAGGAGCATATTCTTCGTCGGTTTCGCAGGGGTCGACCTCTGCAAACGACATGAAGCAAATAATCAAACGCACTACAATACGTGGGCACATTGCCTGCAGGGACCTGGCCGAGTACAGCTGTTTTCTGCAGGTGGTGGTCTGCTGGCAGCTCAAGTGGTTGACGAACGGTAGTCCATCTCTATCTACACGTTCAGCCATAGATGCACAGAAGCAAAAACTGCATTTGTACAACACTTCACTTTTGTTGCTTTCACCTACCATCAAGCCTCTGAATGCGTACTCCTCGCAGCAAGGGACCAATAAATCCTTCCGCTCGCCTGACCCTTGGAAGATTCGACAATCCTATACAAAGCACGCAATATGCAACAGTCAGATGGAGGACTATCAACTGCTACCCACCGCCAGGCAATGGCAAGCTAGGCGAACGCAGGACTTTCAGCAGCTTATAGGTATAATCTCGCGTTGAACCGAGCATTTTGATTCCTACCCTGGGCGGCACAGACATCAAGTTGCATCAAGAACGAGATGGAAAAGAGGGCCGCAGTTGTTGCGACCAGGGCAGTCCACTTGTGGTCCATGTGCGCAAAAAGTGACGGTACTCCAACACTCGACTTCCAGACCCACAACGATAGAAAACACCGCTCGCGTCCCAGAGGAATGAGAAATATCGTTCTGTGTTGGTCTTTCGTGGACGCCTCGTTAGGGCCTTCATTGAAAAATCGATTGACTTAGCGAGGCGTCCACGAAATGCCAACACACTCGGAAGAGCCCCGGACTCTTCCGAGCGTATCCATGTCAACCTGAGGGCACTGACCAGTGGGAAAACCACAGTTTTCTCGTTCTGCAGTCGAGTTGCTGCCTGTGTTCGAAGTTTGTTCGATGAAATCAGAAATAGATCCACACCCGCGGCCGCCAGCGTGCTCAGCGTGACGTCTCTTGGATGACGACCCCACAGAACCGTTCACTATTTTCAAGCACAGCCCCTTCCTCTGGGATGAGAACAGTGCATAATCATTCTGTTGTGAAACAGCATCCTGATATTTTTTTCTGTTGTTCGGCACCGACAGCGTGACGCAAAGCGCGCGTTGATCGAAAATAATCCTGGACAAGCGCAGCATCGATTGTTCTCGCATCCTTTTGCCCAATCGCCTTGCGGGCCGCTCGGGGTGGCCCAGAGCAGCAGCGTTACGTTATGCGCAAAACACATACATATGAATCGCGGACGTTAATGTGCTCCATAATCGCAGCCAGACAATGGACGCCTGAACCAGACATTGGGAATCGATGTCCAAACGTTTCCCCCTCTTCGTTGTTCGCAGTCGCAGCCGTTTGTTTGGGTGGATTTCCAATGCAACCCAGCGCAAAAAACCTGCGCTCAATCGTGGACAGCAAGCATGGTGTAATTTCATGCCGTCCGCTCCCGTTGGGACAGACACGCATCTTCCCCAGTCATTGCTCATGGTTCATTGAAATTGTCGCGGGTGGCTGACGTTGATGCATGCGCATTGACGGGGAAAAGTAAGCAAAAAAGGGAAGGACTACGTCCGACGCGAAACGCCGTTGACGGACTGAAGTTTGCTGGCTTCGGTTTAGTATTCGGGCAACATGTAAAAAGGAAACGCAGCAACTCGTGCTCAGACACACCCGTTGTGCCTTCCGCTAGGTTTCGGGGGCAAACAAGGCATGTACCAATCCCATTGAACTGACCGAGCGCAGCTCATTTTGAGTGAAAACTGTCTTCAAGCCAAAGCGAGACGCTGTGTTAACGTATCCAAGGACAAGATCCGCTTCGGATCGGTGCAAAAGGTGGGCACGCAACTCTTTCGCCAGCGCTCTTGAGGAAAACTCAACAAAGTACTACAAATATTCCACCCGGGCAAGCATACCCTGCGTCTCGTTTCGTGGGACAAGTGTCCAGCCACCTCCCCCCCATCGTCAGATTATATTACCCCAGGAATCCGTCCGAGACACCCCAACAGGCAACTCGCTTGAGTACGGGAGTGGTTGCGTCGTGTCGCTTGTTTTTTTCCCTCCGCTGTTTCCTTGCTCAGTGCGGCAAGGATACAGCTCAAAACCGTTTTTCAGAATAGATCTCCTGTATTGACCACAAATCGACTCTGAGAGCTGCTGTCACGAAGATCATGATTTGGCGGCTCTTTGCATTTTCACGGAACATCGAAGTTTTTCTTGACGTCATTTCCGTCAGACTTGATTCCATGTGCAAGCTCCGTAACCGCAGTTGTGTCGACGTGTGTGCACAGGATGTATCGGAAGGTGGCACTCTCACCTCCCGACATGAAGAGGACCCTGTTCTGCGTCCTCCTCGTGGTCAGTCAGTATGACATTAAAATCCTCGGAATGCCATCCCTGTCACAGAATTGTTTTTCATGCAGCATACATGGCTTTTGATGCTCTTGGGACATACAAATTATGCAACTGTAACTAATCACATTTTACGTTTGCGCAGGCGCTGGTGGGAATCAACACTCATGTCCCAGGTACTGGTTGAAAATCTCGCATGATATCGATGCATTGTACATGTCGGAGCATTGCTTGGAGCTGACAAAATATAATTCCTTGCCACCATGCAGGTTGCCATGCCAGACCTCTGATCCTTGATCAGGAGGTGGTTCAGGAACAAAATCTTAGAACTGGTGAACCGTGCTCATGTACTCACCATGACACCCCCAGTAATGGGTTCGTGACTCCGAAAGGAGGATGTGACTGTGGAAAACCCCCTTTCCCAGCACAGGCAGTACATCAAAAACACCCGCCAAAGCCACCTGCACCTCCTGCTCCTGGCCAGGACCCGGCGAAACGTGTTGTATCACCCTGGGATCCATACCCCCCCCCATCACCTCCACCCCCGAGTCCCCCACCCCCTAGTCCTCCACCTCCCCCCAGTCCTCCTCCCCCCAGTCCTCCACCCCCGAGTCCTCCACCCCCAAGTCCCCCTCCACCCCCAAGTCCCCCTCCACCCAGTCCCCCTCCACCCCCAAGTCCCCCTCCACCCAGTCCCCCACCACCCCCAAGTCCCCCTCCACCCAGTCCTCCACCCCCCAGCCCACCTCCTCCCAGTCCCCCACCCCCAAGCCCTCCACCTCCCAGCCCCCCACCCCCCAGCCCTCCTCCCCCGAGCCCTCCACCCCCTAGCCCTCCTCCCCCAAGTCCCCCACCCCCTAGTCCACCTCCCCCCAGTCCTCCCCCTCCGAAACCAAAACCAAAGTGCCCTCCATGCCCGACATGTGTTAAGGGCAAGTCACCCAAGCCACAACCCTCTCCATGTGGGAAAGTAGACCCATGCACATGCACCTGCCCAGGCGATGGTAAGTTTTGCAATTATGATGAGCACCATATCCAAACAGAGTGACAATGGCGTCTGTTGCAGGAAAAGATTGCTGGTGCATGTACTGAAGCTGATGTGCTTATTGCAGGTGGTGGTGGTGGAGGAGGTGGAGGAGATGACAAGAGTGGTGGTGGTGGTGGTGGTGGCGCTAGTGAGTGCAAGGGAGGAGGAGGAGGTGGTGGTGGTGGAAGCATTGGTGGTGGAGGTGATGGTTCAGGTGACCAATCAGGAGGAGGCGGCGGCGGTGGTACATCCGATAAGACCAAAGCAGATGCTGGAACCGCTGGTGGTGGCGGTGGTGGTGGTGGTGCCGACGGTAAGCGTGTTCCTCCTTTTGTTCAAGTGTGACGTGCTGATGCTTTCATTCACCACACTTTTCGGTATGTGACAACCTGTCACAGCAGTTGTACTCCTGTCATGCATTATACTTCTCGAGAGTGACTTCTTTCTTTGTCTATAGGTGGTGGTGGAGCTGGAGGAGGTGGCCCTGGTGGTGGTGGTCAAGCAGGAGGTGGTGGTCAGGCTGGAGGTGGTGGCCAAGGAGGACAAGCGAAGGATGCCAAAGGAGATGGTACGTTTCGATCGCTTTGTCCAGCTGAATTGCGCCAGTCGCTTTCTATCTCCTCCAGGGTCTAACAACATAGTCCATATGTTCACTGCAGGTGGCGGCGGAGGTGGTGGTGGAGGTGGTATTGCTCACCATAAGGATCAAAAATCTGGTGGAGGTGGTGGTGGTGGTGGTGGTACCACTGGAGGAGGCGGAACTGGTGGTGGTGATCGCCAAGGTGGAGGTGGTACTGGAGGTTCCAAGAAAAAAGATGGTAGCGGAGGTGGTGGTGGAGGAGGAGGTACTGGCGGTGGTGGAGGTGGTGGTGGTTCTGGAGAAAAGGCTGGTGGATCTGGTAAGTCGAAATGAACAAGCAATCGTGTGACCTGTGTATGTCAACATTTTTCATCCTACAGGGATGGCGATTGGGAGATGTGCGAACACTCTCATACCCTCATCTTTCCCTCGTTTTCCTTCTTCACTTTTTTCAAAAGTGTTGGACCAGTGTGGCTCATGACTTTGTCTCGTTGCAGGTGCTGGAGGTGATACTGGAGCTGTCACCGGTGGTGGTGGTGGTTCTGGTGGCTCAGGAGATTCCGGAAAGGGTGGTGGTGGAGGTGGTGGAGGAGGAGGAGCTGAAGATCATGGACAATCAGGAGGAGGAGGAGGAGGTGGTGGTGGCGATCAAGGCGGTGGTGCGAAGGGTGGTGGAGATGTCAAGGGAGGTGGTGGTTCTGGAGGCGGCGGCTCTGGTGGAGGAGGAGGTGGTGGTAAATCCGGTGGTGGAGGAGGTGGTGGTGGAGAGAGTGGTGGCGGAACAGGTAAAATGTGCTGCTGTTTGCTGATATTCTAGAACATATCAGCAGGTTTTCTTTTTGCTTGCTGATGAAATTCTTCATATCTTGCATACAATCATTGGGCAGTAGACAAGTGTTGCCCTCAGTGAATGTATTGTGAAGGGTTCTCACTATTGGCATGTGTGGTGGGTGGGTTCCTAAATGATTGGCTCATCGTATGATACAGGTGGTGGTGGTATTGATGGACACTCTGGAGGTGGTGGAGAAGGAGGTGGTAAGGCTGGAGGTGCTGGTGGTGGAGGTGGTGGAGGTAAAGGCAAATGCCCCGATACTGGCGGAGGTGGTGGTGGAGGTGGAGGAGCCAAACATGGTGGTGGTGAAGGTGCTGGAGACTTGGTTGGAGGAGGTGGTTCCGGTGGTCACCTTGGTGGTGGCGGCGGAGGTGGAGGTAAAGGTGGTGGAGGTGGTGCTGGTGGCGGAGGAGGTTCCTCTGGTAAGGGAGGTGGTGCATATGATGACAGTCCGCAAGGACAAGCCGCTGGTGGTAGTGGAGGAGGAAAAGGTGGATGGGGATCAGGTGCTGGTGGAACTGGCGGCGGTGGTGGTACTGGAGGAGGAGATCTTACAGGTAATGTCCATGATGCCCAGTTGTACATGATTCTTTGACATGTTGAGGATGTGGTTTTGTCATATCAAGGCAGTGTTGTTACCTCATCATGTGAAGTGGCGGAATGATCATATGACCCCACCTGTGTCGAACCATTTTGATTGGCATTTTCTGTTCTTCTCATCCAAGATTTGATCTGTGTCAAAATGTCTTGTTCTTCCAGGTGCTGGTGGAGGTGGTGGTGCAGGCTCCCGAGGAGGTGGAGGTGGTGGTGGCGGTCGTGGTGGTGGTACGGGACATGGAGATACAGCTGGAGGTGGCGGAAGTGGATCAGATGGTGGAGGCGGTGGTGGTGGAGGAGCCGGAGGGGCTACTTACCAGAAAGGGAAATCAGCAGCCTCCAAATGGTTGCCAGGCGGCCGGAAGTCTTGGTCAGGTAAGCCTGACTTATCTCACCAAATTTGATATCTCAATGGACAAGTGGTGATAAAATGCTACGTCTTGATATCATCTCCTCAAGTGTGTTTAGTATACCTATTGGTGTCTATTCCATACAGGTGCTGAACTGTTGATTCAACTGTCATTCTTTAGTTGAATCAATGGTAAATCATATAACCATATAATATGATGTGGGGACTTAATAGGGATATTCATGTGACTTTGTGCAGGCTCATCTACTGGCTGGAGTCAGTCATCTCACTGGGGCAGTGGTGGAGGAGGCGATTGGGGAAGTAGTACCGGAGCCACAAGCGGGAGTGATATTTCCGGAGGAAAGGATGTTGGCCATACCATGGATGCACTCTACGCTAAGGGAAAAACTAACTCCATCCCTGCAGGGCAGCCGATATTTGTTTCGTGAATTGCTTGAAATTTTTATTGCTGCCTGTTTTTTCCTCGAGCCATTTGATGTGATTCCGGAAATGCGCAAGCACAAGGGGAGAAGATGAAATGGCCTTTTATTAAAAGAAAAAAAAGACGATAATTGGAAGATTTAGCAGGATGATAGATGGAAAAAGAAAGTATGAACTCGTAACCAAGGGAGAGAAGAAGTAGAGGAAAGAAAGTGAGAAAAAAAAGTAACCAGTTTTTACCGCGCGCAGTCATCAAGAAGCCTTGTTTTTTTTATTTACACATTTTTTGTCATCCTTTTTTATACTGTCATATGAGGAAGCCTCTGTCTTGATTCTTTTTTTGTTCTTTTTTTTATATATTCGTCTCTTTCTATCCTCTCCACCCTTTTTTTTTCTTTTTCTTGGTGTTTTTAATACTTGATTTCTCCTGGGGTTGAAAGATTGAGAAAATCTGCTACCTTGAAATTTTCCTTTGGGGAAAAAAGAGAAAGAAAAAAAGAAGAAAAAAAGCATTTTTTGCCTGTTGGGTTAATATTGAAGGAATCGAAAAAGAGAATTTGGAAATTTTAGAGGGTGGACGAGAAAAAAAAGAAGAATTTCAACTATGGTTTGCGCAAGTGCAAGGGTCAGAAGTCAATCATCTTTTGAAGAAAAAGGGGGAAGAAATTTGGAATGGCATGCGAAATTGATTCTCGATATATATATATATTTTCAATATATATATTTTCCAGTGCACATGCAATTTTTTCTGCATGTCGGCGGATCCTGGTCAAAGGAGGGGGGTGGAGGTGGGAAAAAGAAAAAAGATTTTCAATGCGGGTTGTGTTTTGCCGATTTTTTTGTTTTTTTTTTTCCAATCTGTTTTTCATTTTCGAAGAAAAAAAGAAAAAAAAGATGTGGTAAATCTCACTTCATAGTTGTTGGAGGTGGCCGTTCCGAGATATTTTGAGGGGGTTTTGCGTTTTTTTTAGTTTGTGCGTTTGTGGCGTGGCCAGTTTTGTCCCAAGCAGAAAAAAGAAGGAAAAAAGAAAGGAAGAAAAAAAGACAAATGCATCAATTCCATATATTTTTAGTGAACAGGACGAATTTGGATCGTTTGATTGGGTGCAGCGAAAGGGACATGTGCATCAAATGCACAATCCTGTGCATTTATTTCTGTTGTGAAAGATTTTGAGCCGCGGCTTCACGTGAACATTCGAGTCTCCTGTTGTTGAACCATTTGCTTTACACAAACAGTTGACCAAAACGTCACAAACTTCTGTTCATGATTTGGCTGCCAACCTTTAACCCCCAACCACTGATATCTATCGTATTCCACCAAATTTCCACCCTTGTCAAGGACCTCCCCCATCAATCCGATTGAGTTGTTGCAAAAGCTAGAATAGAATCATGGCCTTGTGTGGGTGGCTGCAGACCTGCTTTGCTGTATCCTTTCGCTTCTACGCGTGGAATGATTGCAAGGGGTTGGGGGGGTTGCAGAACGCCACCGCAGACTATGTAACACCTCATAGTCATAGACGATGCATCCATGTTTTTTTTTTGCAAAAGTGGCAGAAAAGATTACGATTCCTCATAACGCTTAAGGGACATGATTGTGAACACCATGCAAGGCACCCACCCAAAACGCTCCCTGAAATCCAAGAAAAAAGGACAGCTCAAAAACTGAACACAGCCAGCATAGCTGTGCAATGACACAATCGATCCAGCTCTGAAACTTTACATCTTCTAATGCTCACACAAACCAGCAACCCATTTCTGAAAATCACCTACTACATCTCCTTCTCCCCATCCACTCTCTCTATGCTTTCGACCCAGCAACAAGAACGCCACTAATTATCCCCCCACACACTAAAAAACCAGAAATCAAAAGAAAAAAGCATGAGCTAGACCCTGATGGCCACATCCATGAAATCTCCGGTTTCGAAGTTCAATCCTTCCAGCGATTTCTTGTCGTCTTCTCCTGGCCTGCTGGAGTGAGTTTCCCCGACCTGAAGCCACACCATGTCTGACTATTTCAGCTCTGCAGGAACAAGCTTCGAGTTCTCTTGGTTTCTAATTTTTTTTTGGGGGGGGAATAAGGCTGGAGTGAAACCACGCAGGGTTTACAATCGAGAAAGGAACGATCTGTGGGTTTTCCCCCCCCCCTCAACTCTATTTTCTCGGAGGGGCGAAAGCCACTCGTACCAATCCACATTCACGATTTTTTTTGTTTCTTCGAGGAAATATCGCCCCACTGAAAGCAAACTGAAAAGCATTGTGATGATAATGTTTTTTGGAGGGTTTAGTCAGCAATCACCTGTCGCAGAACATTTCTTCCTTTTTTGTCTGGATAAACCAGTGCGAACGATAAGCGGGTGGTGGGTTTCCTGGCTTCTGGTTGGACTTCTTTGATCAAGTCGGTGAGCTCCCTCAGGGTTGCATCTTTCCAAGTGTAAATTTGGACTTCGCCTGGGGGCTCCCGACCTCGGCGGGCGAAATCCTCCAGACCGTGGTGACCACCCAGCTGTTGAACATAAAAGCAAAGCAAACCTTCAATGTTGAGCTTCAAAACAAGTGGATGTGTGGAAAAACGGTGGAAATCTGCTTGGGGTTGCTAAAGCAGTTCGATGGGACACATGCGACAGGAAGAAGAAAAACAACCTGTCGCTTGATCGAATCAGTTGCAATTTTCGCAACTGAGGTAGTCCCCCCCTTCCCCCGCCCCCCTTACACCATCAACACCCCCCCAAAAACTAGAAGAAGAAAAAAAAACCTGACCAAAATGAGTCGAAAAAAAGCGATTGCACGAAGGTACATTTCTATGAAGGAGAACTGATGAGATTGGCAAAATCAACAAGCGGCGGATCCACCTGATGATATTAGTGGGGCTTCCAGGTCAATTTGACTAGGACCACCCTCCCCCGCCAAAAAAAAGTTGCACCATATTTCGTTTGCAGATTTTTTTAGGTTTATTTTAGTTTCAGGGGAACAGTTGCTCTATCATGAAAAAAAACTAATCCAGCACAACGACAAACACAGGTCGCAAGACTGGACTAATTATTCATTCTTAGGGTACTTTTTTTTTAAACTATGGAGGTATAAAACTGAACAGAAGCCCCATGTGGCGCATTTATTGCTCAAACCAGTGACAAGGGCAAATTCTTTACCAAATATCCCTGAATCGGGGAAAAAATAATAGTTTCCTTTGTGGAAAAATCATGATGAAAATGATTTCTTTCGTGGAAAAATAAAAATGAAAATAATAATTTCCTCAATATTTTCGGTTTGGCCGCAGATCATGACAGAATTATTGGAATGAGGGGGTTCAATGAAAAGGCATGGCCTTACCTTAGGAAAGACTCTCAGAAGCAACGGGCACACCTGGTGAATTTTTTGGGGGGGGGAGAAAAAAAAAACACACACACACAAAAGGGTCAAAAAGTCCTTTCAAAAACACCCTTCCCTTTTCCCTTCCCTTCCTCAAATTAAAAAGAAAAAGAAAAAAGAAGAATAATTGTTTCCACAAACATCTGGGTGCGATCCACCAAGGCGGACCGAGTTCGAAATATATGTATAAAAAACATGAATGGATGAAAAATTGCTGTAATCATTGCAGTGCTGAAAACAAAACAATGAATCAATTGGGATCAAAGGTTGGTTGGTTAATCAGGGACCTGTTTTTTTTTCGTAAACCAGTACATTCGTCGACATGGACGCCGCCCAACGATAATAAGTCCAAGAAAATGTCCACTCCCACCAATGATTCTTCTTGTTTCTGGCCTTTTTCTCTCACCATTTTCAAGAAAGCAACCCAAACATGGACTGTAATTGGTTTTCTTTTCCAGGAGGGGGGCAGTGACAAATTAAATGCATATAGAAAGTTGCCTGATTTTCCACCTTTTCTCTATCGACTTGCTCAGCAGGGGGGGCTTGTGGAGGTTCTGCTTGATGGACGGGATGAGTTTGCTTGAATGGCCGAGGGATCGGCCTCCGTTGATAAGGATTCGTGTTGGCATCCGCCGCCGCCTCCGCTACTGCACGTTTTATCGACGCCATAACAGAACTCAACCGCTAACCGACGAAAATGGAACAGTTCTTTGGAGAAAAACCTCTCAAGCTTGTGTTGCTCCAAAGGTATTAGTAATTCATCAAAGTGGGTAAGGGGTCCATGTCTGACATGGGGTTCGATGCGTTCCTCGGCTTCGTGACAGTTGCTGGCTTTCGTAAGCGAACAGTGAGTGAAGGAGCAAAGGCCCCCGAACAATTTTCGGTGAACGTGGCTTGCTTCGTTCCCTTACCGTTTCGCTTGGAGTTGTGTTTATCTGGGTGGGGGTCGATGTTTCGCAGGCGAGCGTCCAAATTGCTGGACTACGCGAGAATCTTGTTCGCTGAAGGTGCAGAAAATAATGGCTTGTTTCTACAGTTTTGTGTATTTTTGGATCATTCGGTTTTTGAAGGTGGTACCAAAGTTTTTCTTGGATAAAATAGCTGTATTCTAGTTAGTAATCAGAGAAGAAAATTCACTGCAAATTGAACGAAGGGTGGCCAGATCGATCCACATTCCAGTTTCGAGTGGCATTGTGAGCCTTGCAATAGAAAAAAAGGCCTTAAAAATCGTTTTCTAAATTCTACCCCAGGATTTTTTACACCACTTCATTGAGGCTTTTTTTAGATTGCAAGCTCAACGATTTCTGCATTTGTACCAAAGCATAGCAAGCGTTTTCTTCCTTTTTAAGAAAATTACGTTCCAAAGGCATCATTGCAAGATTTCATCCATATCCATGCACAGGGCCCAATTTTTCTATTTTTTAAAATAGAAAAATGTTAAAAAAATAAAAAAATAAAGAAAATCGTTGTCTGGCTCATTTCACTCATTTGCGTAGTGGAACTTTCAGCCTCGATACAATACATTCAGAAAAAAAGAAAGAAAAACACATCAGTGATTTCAAATAAAAATAAATGAGTTTCCCTGAATGGGCTGCTGTTAGATGTGGCAGGCTTGAAGGGGAAGCCCCGGTGCTGAGTTCAATGCGTTTGGTTCCATAGGGCACGAAAGCTATGGACCAGGAGGGATTAGTCATGCCCATCCCAGTCGAGCTTGGCTTTCGCTCCGGCACCAAATTGAACCCTCTGCAGCTACCCTCAAAAATGCTCTTTCGATTCCAGCAGCCGCCGGCAAAATTTGGACCTTGCCGATGTCTGGATTGATGCTCACCCTGGCTTCAGCATTCAACCAGGATGAACTGCATGCTGAGACGGTCGGGCCTTCGTCGAATTCGTTGATCGGGCAGCAAGAAAATGCTTTCTTGGAGGAGGTGAAAAAGGATCCCCTGACAGCTGTCGTGGGTTTGTTCGCGCTGCCGTTGCTGTCTTTGACGGTGGGGTATCAGCCTGACATGCAGAAACTGGCCGATGGAGTGCAATCCATTGAGGACTCCGTTCCATCCATGCAACCATGGGAGCTCTCGATCCTGCTGTGGGGTTTCGCTCGAATCGGGCTGAGGCCGTCGCCCCACATGTTGAAAAACATCGAAAACTCGTTGCAAAATGTGGATGCATTTACTGTAGAGGATGCGACGGCGGTGCTGTGGGCGATGTGCATGTTGGATTGCATGTCGGAGGATCTGTGGGGGAGGTTGATGAGTCGATTGGCCAAGTTTTCGGAGGTTGATTTCGACGAGGCCTCGGTGTTGCATCTGATTCAAGGGTCGATGATGTATTGTTCGAGGAAGGGGGTGGCCCCTAGGCAGGGTGACCCCAGAGCTTCCAAAATCGAGGTCGAGAAAGCATTGAGTTCGCTGCATTGGAGGGTTGTACGGCTATGTGGGGATAAATACTCGGAATATGTGCCGTTGCACCCTTACTTGGAGGGACCTTACATGACTCTCCTATTCATGATGCAAAAATTGCACTGTTTTAAAGGCTGTGGGGAGCGGACTGGGGCATACGATGCTTATTTCAAAGACGTTTCGGCCCAAGACCTCGATTGGGCGAAAAAAACGCTGGGCGATTCGAGAAAACTGTCCCAGCTGAAGAGGGAGCTGTTTTATCAGTGGAGGGGCAATGAAATCGTGGATGGCTGGCAAGAAGCTGTGAATGAGGTGGTGTATTTGCTGACCAGGCGGTTGGGGGATGTGGTGGCGCAGCCCCCCGATTGCGACATTGTCGTCCCGCAAAAGAGAGTTGCTCTATTTATAGAAGGTGAGCGAGTATGTCGATGCCCTTTATACAATCTCCGTTTCTGGGAGGAGGGATTCGCTTTTCACAGTTTGAAAAGCTTGTAGGGGTCTTACTTCTCCACAGGACTGACATGCAGTTTTTTTGTTTTCCTTTTGTATTTTTCGTATGTGTTGGTGTCGCAACGAAAAGATGATCGACCCAGGCAGAGCATTCACAGTCTTGCAGAAGCTAGCGAGGGGATGTTGCACCTGTTCGGCACTGAAACAGCCACCCCCACTTCAGGATTTGCTCTGCATGAGAGTGTGGGGACCAACATGGCCAAGCGGAAGAAAATTCAAGAGAGAGGGTGGCGAGTGGTGGTCATTCGGTTATCTGACTGGGCAAAATTGGAGGATCCCCTGGCTAAACAGAAATTCCTGCAAGAAGCGATCGCTTCGGGGGGTCTACAGCAAGGAATGAGCTCATTGTTTCAATCAGCAGTCAGACGGGGCTGAATTTTTGTGGGTTTCATTACTTTTTTTTTCTTGGAAAGGAATGAGTGGGGGAGTTGCTGGGGCTTCTTTTTATAAACGGCGATGGCCGAAATTGCAGTGTGGTTGTAGGAAGTAGAGTAGCTTTCGGTTGAGGTCAGGGCAAAAAGGAATATGTCGTTTTGGTCGAGTAGCCCAGAATTTAAACAGGGGTGAACAGAATGTCCAATTTTTGCCCCTTTTGGTCATCAGAGCTGACTGTGCAGTTTTTGAAGCCCGGAACAACAGGATTTCGAGAAAAAAAACTGCCACACACACACACCCCATCCATTTATGGCGCTGAAAAAAGCTGAAGCTGAGTCATTATGGTTAGATGAGCAATTTTGACACACCGAACCTGCTACCCTGAAACACCCATTTGTTGGACCGGGTAGAACACAAGTACTGAAAGACAGACATAAGAGCGTCACATCAACAAATTCACACAACGGACACTCATTTCTAATGAAAGTACTACCACACGATTTGACTCTGAGAGCGATGTCAAATCTGTTGAATCGACTGGTCAGTGCGGGTGAGAGGCCCCATGGCAGTAGGGGTTTTACGTTAGAAGTACGAGGTATGAGTCAGTGGAGGAAGTGTGAGAGTTGAGTGAGTCGGGAAGGAAAGTCTGTGAACGGGAGTTCAGGGTTGTCTTTTTGTTGTAAGACTTTTTTTGCGGAAGGCTCGTTCTTCCAGTAACAACATGGTTTCGGAGCGAACAGGGTGGATCCTGGCCTTTGGGGGCTTGGCTCTACTAGCCGGTATGTCGCTGCTGTTACAGCGACCACCGACGATATCAGATCAAAATGCGGCGCCGGCAACACCAGCCGGAAGGGCGCCAGCAACGTATCCCCCATCACCTCCTCCATTCTCTACGCCTCACACGCCCAGAACGTCTCCACACGAGCTCTGGCAGAGGCTGATGTGGTCGATCAGACATCGACACTCACATCGTGCCCTACCCTCCCCTTCACCGAACCCCGCTGCTGCGTGGGACACCTTGGAGCTTGTGCAGCTCGCAGACAGGATGCACAAGCTCTGGGGTGTCCTGCGGGGATCCAACGCCAACCTGGTCGGAGCAGGGATCGCCTCCTCGCTTCTGCTGGGGTACCTACTGAAGTTCCTCGACAAAGGTTCTGCATGGTTACGGCGGCGTAGAACAGAGACGGCGATGAGAAGGGAAGTCCTGGAGCTCGGGAGTGCGGCGCCTGCGGCTTCAGTTTCGACGGAGGGATCAGCTACGTTGGACAGACTTCGGCGGCTGCAACAAACGGAGGAGGAGACAGAGTTGGAGTTTTTGCAGCGTTTTTTCCTGATGTTCTTAAACACGGGACAAGCGGCGGAGGTGGAAGAGGAGAAAAAAGCGGTCAAGCTACTCGTGGCCCGGTTACCGGGGAGGGTGTTGAGCCGCGTCGTGTTGGAAACAGAGTTCGAAAAACTTACCTTCAGCGGACTTCGGGAGCTTTTGGATCGAATGAAGAGGAGGACGGAATACAGGGAAGCAGTTCTCGCGGAAGTAAAGAAGGAGGAGGAGGGAAAGGAAGAAGTGAAAGTGGATGCTAAAGCAGAACCTAAGGTGGGGACGAAAGTTTTGGTGGCGGACAGGCCACCTACTCGGACGGGAGAGATTCCGTACTGCCAGTTTTGCGGGCGGAAGGGGCACTGGGAAGCGCAGTGCCGGACGAAGAGGAGAGCGCAGGTGGCGAGTGTGGAAGAGGATGCTTTCGGCGAGCTGCTGGAGGCAATACAGCAAGAGCAGCCGTCGTCGTCGTGCCATTCGGTCGCAGCAGGAACGCCCGCCGGAGATACGGTGCGAAAACAACTTCGGGTGAAACTCAGGCTGGAAGGAGAACAGGGAGGGAGTAACCACCTTTTCGAAGCGTTGGTCGACAGCGGAAGTGGATGCTCCATCATGCCATGGAAGGTTTGTCAAAGGCACGGATGGGGAGTCGCTCCTCCGAAAGGAGTGCTAACGCTGACCGGGTTCAATGGAAGCAAGGAGAGCGTGCGAGGGACGGTGACGCTCGACGTCAAAGTAGGACCGTGGGAGGGGAAGGAAGTATTTTTGGTTTCGGAAAACACACCCCAGATTATTCTGGGCGTCCCCCTCCTCGCACACCTTTCCCTCACCGTCGACTGCGCTCGCAACTGCCTCTGGGGCAAGAACGGAACGTCCATCCCTTGCCACGCAGTCATGAAGGTAGGGGAGAAGTCGGGAGAGTTAGAGCGGGGTGTGGTTCGAGTGCTGCAAGACCCCCTCACGAAAAAAGGACGCAGGATTCGTTTAGTGGGGAAGGATGGGGAGTTTCGGTTACCCCTGGGTTCGTCGTTGGTTCTGGGACCCTACGCGATTAAAACGGTTGTTCTTCCTTTTCGAATTACTGGGCCTGGCCTGTTTTCGTTAATGGCCATAGGACAACCCCACAACCTCCTTCACTCTGTGACGACGAACTCCGACGGAAGAGTTCGACTCACGCTGTATAACGCCCAGTTGGAGGCGAGGATGCTTACTGCAAAACTGTGTTTGGTTAGCTTCAGGGTGGCTGAGGGAACGCCGGTGGTGATAGAGGAAGGAGGAGCAGAGGAGGAATGTGTCGAACAGGAGGAGGATGGTTTACTGCCCCATGGTTTGGATCTCAGAGAGAAGGAGGAAGTGGAACCTGAGGAGGAGGGGTGTTTTGGGATTGAAAAGAAGGGAGATGGAGGATGTCAAACAGTTTCTTTTCCACCACAGGAAGTGGAATCTGAGGAGGGGGGGTGTTCTGGAATAGAAAAACAGGGAGATGGAGGATGTAAAAAGGTTTCTTTTCCACCACCAAAGAATGACTGTGGGTCACTGGAAGTGTTTGACAGAACCAGTGGTTCAAAGGGCAGTTGGGGCACAATGCAGTCGAATCAGGACTGGGATTCACAAACAGGCCAGCTTGCATCTGTTGAACAGCAGTTGAGCCCAGAGGGGGACAGTAGAGTACTATCGAATTCTGCCCAAAACAGGGATATACCGACCATCAGTTCCGACTCTGGAGAACAGCATCTCAGTTCAGGGGATGGGTGTGTGTTACGGAGTTTAACAACACAGAACAGTGAGGCTGTAGCTACTGAGAATCCAACAAACAGTGCAACACTGAGGAAGAGCCAGAGCACAGCCTCTCTCACAGAACTGGATGTGAGTTCTGCTACGCACTATCCACTCAGGGACAGGATTGAGGGGAAAGACTCTGAGAATGAGGGGAGAACACAGACATCAAACACAGACTTTGAATGTCAGCCCAATAGCTATAATGCTACTGGACAGTTCATCAGTTCAGCTAGGGAGAAGGGAGGAAAGATTTTTGGCTTACAAACCAGCAGTTCAGAGGCTGTACATCACTTACCCAAGTCAGATACTCAGGGAAGGGTACAGCAGTCGAAATTCCACACACAGGAGGAGAATGTAGCTTCTGAGAGTCCTGCAAACAGTGCTACACTGGGGACAAGCCAGGGTACATTCTCCACCCCCCAGCAGGATCAATGGAGGGACTTACCAAGGGGGAGAGAGGGACAGACATGTGGGGAAAACCAAGGCACCCAGAGTGTCCTCACACCTAACAGCCTGACTGCACACAGCACTCTGCTGCAAGAAAGCAAAGCTGTAGCTACTGAGAGTCCTACAGACAGGGAAACATTGGGACAGAGCCAGAGTACAGTTCAGAGTTCACAAAAGGAAAAAGGGGGCTGCTCACCCAGGGGGGGGGTAGTCGGGGCAGTGGAACAAACACACAATGAGGGACAGACTGTAACTACTGAGAGTCCCACTAACAGTGACATACTGGGGAAAAACCAGAGTTCAGTCTCTCACCTTCAAGAGGAAAAATTACTCTGCTCACCCAGGGGGGGGGTAGGGGGGACAGTGGAACAGGAGCACCTTGATCTCTGGAAGTACTGGGAAGCCCTCAGAGGGAAACCACCAGGCAGAAGTTTTAGCGAACACACTACATCCCCTTTATCTCACCTGACGACGATTTGGGAGGAGGTGGCTGACGACCTTCTCGACAACACCACAGCAGTAGGGACAGGGGAAAGACTCTGGAACGGACATACTGCTACGGTGCAAACCACTCAGGAACAACCTGCCTGCACGTCGGAAACGCAGTCAGAGACGGAGGATACAGGCTCAGTGGAATACTGGCGACGCGAATTTCCGAACGTGATTCGTGACGACCTTAGCAGAGACGCAAAGGCGACTGCTGCTCCTCTTCGGGTTTGCCACAGGGAGGTGAAATGGCGCGTTCCCTTCCACAGGATTCCGCTGCACAACACGGGGATACGGTACTACGCCACCGACGTCGCGCCTAAGGAGATTCGAAAACTGCTTACCTCGTTGCAGGGGCAAGGCGTCATCCGTCCCCTGGGCGTCGGCGAGCGGGCTCTGTTCTCCCCCGTACTTTTCCTAAGGAAGCCGAATGGAAAGGTCCGTAAGACGGTGGATTTTCGTTTGCTGAACTCGTACTCCGACGCCTGGAAGACGTCCCTGCTCCATGTCCGGGATGTGCTGAAGTCGATCCCACCGGAGTGGGACTACTTCACCGTCCTGGATCTGGAGCAGGGCTTCTTCCAGGTGGACGTTTGCGATTCGCTCCAGCCCCTCTTCGCGTTTGAAACCGGAGAGGGGGACTACACTTACCTCCGCCTTCCACAGGGATGGAACTGTTCGCCAGGGCTGTTCCACTCCCGCATCCGGAGCTCTATCCACGGATACCCCGGTCGTAACTTCGTCGACGACCTCATAATCGGCGGAGAAGGCGTCGAAGGCCATGACAGGAACCTGCGACGTGTTCTGACCAGGCTCGACGAAATGGGATTACGGATAAACAGGGCAAAGGCGGTCGTCAGACAAAAGGAGGTTACCTACTTGGGGTACACGGTCACGAAGGGGAGCTACGGCCTTCGACGCTACGTCGACGACCAAGTGCGTCAGTTGCCAGAAATGCGCGACGTCAGGGACGTCCGTCAATTCGTCGGCATGCTTAATGTCTGCAGGGGAGTTTGCCCGAATTTCCATAACATCATTCAACCTCTGCTGGAGCTTCCCAAGGGATCGAATCCGAAACTCATGCAACAGTTGGTGGCAGAAGCATGGAAATCCATACTGACTAATAATGTCAAGTTGGGTAATTCAGATTCTGGAGAGTATAATCTGTTTACAGACTGGTCATCCTCTGGGTGGGGGTATGTTCTGTTCAGAGGTACCCCCTCAGAGGGGTGTATCGTCAGCCTCAACAGTCGAAAGTGTGCGGATAAGGGAGGAGAAAAAGTCAGCTCCTATTTGGGGGAGCTTCAAGCTCTCATATGGGCATTGAAATCGGTTTCACAGGTGGTGGCTGGGGGTCAGCTAACCCTGCACACTGATTCGAACTCAGCAGTGCAAAGGATTACGAAGTTAGCACCGAAAGAAGTCGTGGAGGACATCAGAGTGGTGCGTCTCTTGGCTTGGTTGGCAGAGAACTACCCCTCCCCTGGAAGGTTGAGGGTTCAATTCCTGCCAGGGACATCTAACCCTTGGGCTGATCTCCTGTCTAGATGGTACAGTAGGCCAACACAAACACAAGGGCAGGTGTGTGCACTTGAACCACAAGAGATGCATATCAGTAAAAACACAAGCATGGAATCAGGAGGATCCAACAGATCAACAGAACAGGTGCTGGAGCAGGCTGAGGCAGTGGACTCTAAAGAGAGTGATTCAGGAAGGTCTGGCATGTCAGGAAACACAGAGTTGGGACATGCATATACAGGAGGCTCAAGGGGAGAGGAGTTGGGCAAGATAGCGGAAGGGAAAGAGCTGAGCAGAGATCAGCTGGAACGGTTGCACAAGGAGGGACACTGGAGCCCACAAAAATTGCTATGGCTGTGTGCACAACATGGATGGAAGGCTAATAGAGGAGATCTGGAGGAAATTCAGAGGTACTGCCAGACCTGCCAGAGGGTAGCCCCTAAGAAGGAAAAAGAACTTCTTAGGGGAGCTGGGCATCTAACCCACCCTGGTCAAACAGTGGGCATGGACATCATCGGTCCACTACCCTCTGGTAGGTCTGGCCACAATCATATAGTAGTGGTGGTGGACCACCTCTCTCGTGATTCGATGGTTTGGAAGACAAAGGAGGTGAAGGGAAAACAGGTCAGAGAGTGTTTAGGTGAGTGGATAGCGACTCATGGATCTCCAGACAACCTATTATGTGATGGAGCTGCCTACTTCCATTCGAAGGACATGAGAGCATGGTACAAAGACAACCACATTCAGGTTTGGAGGACACCCCCTTATCACCACAGAGCGAATGGAGTGGTGGAAAGGAGGAACAGAGCTCTGATTTCTAAAATCAGAGTACTGTTGTTGGATCATGGAGGGTATTGGGATGATTGGCTGCAGAAGGCCAACTGGATGGTCTGCAACATGGTGAATAGAACCACTGGATGGCCACCATGCAAAGTGTGGACACTATCAAGCAAGGAGTGGGATAGAATTCAACAGAGATTGAAGGAAAGCAGAGAAAAGGTGAATGCACAGAAAAAATTGTCTGACTGGAATCATTTTCTGGGAGAGGAGGTCCTTTTATATGATTCAGCAAGGGCTGAAAAAAAGGATCAGAAATTCAGTGCAAGTTGGAAGGGACCATATAAAATAGTGGAACTGATTTCCCCCAGTCGAGTCAGGATTGAGGAAATCAATGGCAAACTCAGGAGGGGTAGGAAACCTTTCCTAGAAGTGCACAAATCACAGATCAGGCACTGCTTCTGAGTAGAATGGTGGTGATGAGAGAATAGGTAGGACCAGAAGACATAGTAAACGGAGGAGAGAAGGTTTCTTTTACATCCGGTGAGGGATGTTTTTTTTCTGATGAAACACAGTGTAGGAGAAGGCTACACTGGTGTGGAAGTGAGGATATTAGTTTATTCTACCACGAGTAGAACTTTTTCGGAGGTTTGAGGCAGTGAAGCGTGTTGGACCGGGTAGAACACAAGTACTGAAAGACAGACATAAGAGCGTCACATCAACAAATTCACACAACGGACACTCATTTCTAATGAAAGTACTACCACACGATTTGACTCTGAGAGCGATGTCAAATCTGTTGAATCGACTGGTCAGTGCGGGTGAGAGGCCCCATGGCAGTAGGGGTTTTACGTTAGAAGTACGAGGTATGAGTCAGTGGAGGAAGTGTGAGAGTTGAGTGAGTCGGGAAGGAAAGTCTGTGAACGGGAGTTCGGGGTTGTCTTTTTGTTGTAAGACTTTTTTTGCGGAAGGCTCGTTCTTCCAGTAACAACACATTCCAATTTAATTCGAACACCATCCAGCGACCC
Organism: Bryopsis sp. KO-2023; assembly: GCA_030272585.1. Classification (NCBI taxonomy): domain Eukaryota; kingdom Viridiplantae; phylum Chlorophyta; class Ulvophyceae; order Bryopsidales; family Bryopsidaceae; genus Bryopsis; species Bryopsis sp. KO-2023. Next base: position 2,078,304 of record BSYQ01000012.1, on the reverse strand, counting down.
TCCTATTTTTTTCTTTTTTTTTTTTTTGAAAGGGGGGGGTATGTTGCTTTTTTGCATCTGAAAAATCAGCAGCTCCCCCCCACCCCCCCCTCCCTTTCCCAATTTTATATCTACGATATTCTCACAGTAGACACCTGATCGACCGACCATTTGTAATGGAAGCTTTGGTCGCTTGCCTTTTTCCTTCGACCCTCTTTTTTTTTGGGGGTGAAGAAAATCGTGGCAAACAAAGCGGCAAGATACTGCTCAGCCCCCTATTAGGCAATTCCTGACAAGCAAAGGGATGGTGTTTGTCAACAAAAAAGTCAATAAAACGACAAAAGATTGCAGGAATTGGCTACAAGCACTTCCGAACCAACCCAACCTCCCCCCTCTGTTTTTTTCACAATCGACAATCTACTTCCTTCAGTAGATAAATTCTGTTTGTCATATTTGTTTAAATTATCTCTGCTAATCCTACCAATTCTGACCTGATTTCTGATGCAAAAAAGTGAAGAGGCAAAAAAACAAAAACTCGTTCTCACCCTGGATTATTCCTGAATGGTTTTCAAGGATGGGCCAGCTTTCGCTTGATTTTGAGCTTGAGCTTGACCTTCTTGCTTAGTCATCATCACCTGGTTGATATGGGTCATAACTTTTTGCTTCTCGCCAATGGCCTGGCACAAACAAAAAGCATCATTTGATACATACATATAGAGGAATTTTTTTTAACGTGTCCCTTTATTCAATATTCAAACGAAACATGTTCCCAGTGCTTCAAAAAATGAAAAAAAATATGTTTGTATATATGGAGGAATTTTGCTCACCTGGCCCAGTTCCTTTATGCTCGCTTGAACCTTTTCTGCCTTTCTTTTGCAATAATCCATCGCATCATCCACTGGCCTCTAAAAGAAAAACAAAAAACAGCTACATGTTCGATATGGTTTTTCCTATAGAAAATAACATTTTCTCATGAAATGAATTGTGCCCGGTGGCAGGTCGTGCATACTTTTAGCACCATCAAATCCAACGAAAATTTTATTTTTTAACCCCAAAAACAAATGCTTATATATTTTTGGCAGAAGATCGACGATAAAAATCGACGAAACACAAAGATGAGAAAAAGAAAAATTGAAAGAATGTAAAAGATTGGATAACTTTTTCCATTTTGGAAAAAAAAAACAAAAAGTTGGATGGCTTTTTCCTTCAGAATACGACCGAATTATCAACACAAAACTACACCAATATATTCATCCACCACATGTACAAATTTCACATGCATCTTATTTTATCGATTCTTGGACATACTATTTTTTATTTCTCCAAAAATATATAACAATAATAATTGAATACTAAAATAATATTTCATAGCATTAAATAGAGGCTGAAAGCCCCATGTAGCCCCCGTCCACTACGCAAATGAGCAATATGGGCTCGAAAATATTATTTATCTTATAATAATCTTTTCCTTAAGAAATAAATAGTAGTTTTTTTTTGGGTTTTTTTATTTAAAAGAAAAATAACAGTCACTGAGATGTGCACTTTCTAATAATAATTATTAATTGGATTTTGACATCTTTTTTGTCCCTTATAGGGGTATATCAAAGATGATATTGCACTTTCTAATTACCTCTGCGAAATATCCTGTGCCTATATCCACCAAAACTTCATCCACCGATTCCAGGTTCCCTGAGATGTATAGTGACGCAGATAATGGAAGCAAAATTTCCTGACCTACAGAAAAAAAAAAAAAACAGAAAGCCTTCATATAATATATGCTTCGATCGATTTCATGCATTGGCGTAACCTTGACCCTCCCCCCTCCCCCCAAAAAAAAGAAGGTAAATTAATAAAGGAATAGATAAAGACTAAAAACAAGCGAATTAACAAATCAATATACTAAAAAAAGTGAATAAATAAATAGATAAATACTTAACAAAAAAAAAGCCAGGGAGCAGTCCAATCTATTTTCACAAATAGAGAAGCCCTAAGTGGTGGGGAGGAGGGAGGGGTTGACGCATTCAAACCTTTGATCCATTCAAACCTTTGATCGGGCAATTCTTTCAGATAAAAAAAAACCAAAAAAATTGATGATGGACCGAACCTTGTTCAGCAGATTTCAATGTCCCGATCGCCTTCAAGGATTCGCTGAAACTGGTGACGACCCTTTGTAGCTGCATTCTGCTCTGTTGCAACCGTTGGGTATCCGTCTCCACCCTTTCACGAACTTGACGCAGTTCTTGGAGGCCGAGATTCGTTATCGGAATGGGCTCCTGCTCGGACGGCATTTTTCTTTCTTTTCTCCTTTCACGTTCGAAATCGTCGAGTCGAAATGGTGGGGAAAAACAGGGCAGGATGCAGTTCGACGTCGCGCAGGGGGGAGGGAAATCGATTTTGTCGAAACGATCATTCAATCAATCGGTCGAATGAATGAATGAATGAATGAATGAATGGGGTTGCAGTTTGTTTGCAGAGAAAACTCAACATCCAGTCCAAAAAAGAATCACCATGTTTTGGGGTGCGATATAGAATGGACTGAACATCTATAGATGGGCTTCCCTAGCTAGGGAAGCCCATCACCACCACCATCCGATGGATGGAAACAACGAGTCGTTGAATTGTTGCAACGTCGTCTGGAGGTGTCAGGATTGGGGGAGTTTTTATCTTGAAATGTTTTTGGAATGTTTTTTTCTTTCAGTTTCTCTGCAATCTGTTTTTGAACCAAGGGGCAGGAGAAAAGTGTATAGAGACTTTTTTGGGACATGGAATTAACTCTATGGCAACCCTACAAAGTAACAGGGTTCTGTTTATAATTCTTTTGTGTTTCCTCCATCTGATTTATAAAAAAATACTCAGTATTTGGTGGAGTGGCAATGTCAGACGAGTGCATGATAACAACATTCATCTGCAGTTCCCAAAAAAAAAAACACATTACGAAAATCAAAATAGAGCATTCCCCACAATCGAATGCATAGGCACCCAGTCTCTGCCCACCCTAATAGCACTCCCTTAACTACTAACTTTCTCCAAAAACACACAGGAAAACTGTTTCTCTGAAGATTTTTCCCATGATGAAACCAAATGAATTTAACTTTCTGCAAAACTATGTATGATTTCCGTCTCATCGCGACGCAAAAGACAGTTTTTTTTCTTGCATCAGAAAATTCCAAACCCCATTAAAAAATCGCCACCACCACCACATGGCTACTCAGGCAAGCTCCCTGCATCACCAGAAAACGCGAAAACTCACAATCGAGACCAAAAATGGAGACGACTTTACAGCAAAAACTCACAATCGAGGTTGCAAATGGAAACAACTCTACAGCAAAAACTCACAATCCAGGCTGAAAATGGCGGCATGTTTACAGCGGAAAGGATTCAGAAAAACACCGAGCATTACCTTCGTCGAGGAAAAGACGCTTCTCCACAAAATCGCCGCCATTTCCCACAGGCACCAACGCAAGCACTTGAACCTCGCAAAGCGTCAAGAATTGGGTGCCGATAATCCTGACGTTCACTTGGCTGCCGACAAGGTCGCACTTGAAAGCCTTCGTCTCGCCTTTTCCCAACTTGGCGTGCTCCACGCACGCGGGGTTCCCGCTGGACGCCTTATACTTACCAACCCGAATCTCGAAATTGCTGAGCCTCTCGAAACAACAATCTCCTCGATTGGTGATCACCACTTTCGTCACATGGTAGGCCTGCCCGAGGTCGACTTGCCAAAAGGGGTTCTTTTCGCGGGCCGTGTGCGTGCAGCTACCCTTAAAGTAGTCGGTGTTTTTGTTTCCATCCAGCGCTCTCGCAGGGACGCCTCTGTATGCCGTGGAGGATTGAATCGCGGTTTTGCCCGTGCTCACCAATTTCTCGACGGACACCATGCAAACACCATCCCCTTCCAGCTTATATTGATCGTCTCGGCAGCAACCCACGATATTCTTATGGTACCCAGCGAACTTGGTGTTGGGGTTATAACCTGCTTCTCTGTTTTTCTTCAGGCAGCCGAAGTATACCGAACCGCTGGGGCCAAAGGAAAATCCATCGCATTCGCGCACGGCCAAGCATTCCTTCTGGGCGGCCTTGAGGGACGGCCATTTCTTGCAAGCGATGTTTCCGGCGGGGCCTCCCGACGCTTCCATGTAACCGGCAGGGATCTTGAAAAAGCCGCATGCTGGCAATTGGACTTGCTCTGCGTGCAGTCATCAGAAACAACACAACAGCGGCAAAACGGAACCCGTCAGGAAAGGGAAAAAACTCGAGGGAGGGGGCTGATGCCATGACCATTACAAGGAAGCACAAACAATCCACTGGAGATAGAAAAATTGGAAAGCGGGTGGGAATCGCGCTCGGGAGCGAGTGTCAGGGCCTCGATATTGGTTTCTTTCCCAAACGAATGCTGATGAACGCTGGAAGAAGAAGCAAACCCCCCAACGCACACATTCAATACCTTTTGCAAGGCCTGCATGGGTAGAAGCAGCCAAGGCCACCACGAGGAACACGATAGTTGGAAGCGCAACCATGATGGTGGTAGTCGATCAGTGCAAAAAAAGCGGCAGGAGGGAAGGATTGTTTGGACGCTTCTCGTGGCTGTATTTGTACGATCGGGGGCCCTCTCTTGATAAGATAACGAATCATAACGCCCGCGAGAATGTATGACATGGACGCAAGATCAACACAAGCTCCCTCCTTTCCCAAAAGAACTTCGCACTGGTACATTCAATGTACAAAAGGTTGTCCTTTTGCAGGTGACACACACGACCCGGTCGGACACTTGGCGTTCTTTGTGCCCCCCTCTCACCAAATGCTCCACTTCTATGGAAATTTTTTATGATGATCACTATCCTTTTCTTGAACTTCTGAAAATCCTGGAGTTCACAAAACGGTAGCCGCCGATCATATCCTGCACAAAAATTGTGCTGTCGGTTTCGCGCGAAGTCAGTGTAAGTGCTCTGCCTCCAAAAATCATAGCCACCCAAGTGTTCACTTGGTCTGCTTTCCGAGGAATGCATTCACACTTTGTTCAGTGTCTATAGTGCGCCACTAAATTCAATCGTCATTTTGCGCGAAGGGCTCCAAAAAGGTTGAAAAGAAAGAAAAAGAAAAAGAAGTGTAGAGAGAGAAAAGAATCAGGGTGGGGTGTTTTTTTAATTTTATAGGGTTTTTTTTTCCTGATCAGTGTTGGGTAAAAATGAAATGTACGGTGCGACAGAAAAATGGAGTTGGAATTTTTCTTCAAATCCATATCGCAATGGCCTTCAGTATCACCCCCCGAGAAAAGAAAAAAAAATCGCACTGTGTGAAGCAGAAAAAAAAAAGGCGATGCAAAGTTGGGGGTTAGAAAATGGTGATGATGAATGAGGCATTGGTGTTTGGTGAACAAATCCAATATTGGTGTGCTTTTGTTTAAAATATATCTTTTGGTTTTGCCTTATTTGTCTGTTGGATGAGTGCCAGGGGCTCCCCTTTGGAAAATGTGGCAGTTGATGAAATCACGTTCTGCTTAGAATCAGGGAGGAATCACAACACAAGATTATACATGTGTACATTGAGATTGTGGTCCCTTTCAAACAAGGCTGCTGCTCACAAGTGCCTTATATATATGGTACAGTTTTTGGAAGCACCAAATTCCTTCACCTTTTTACTCCATGATCATGAATATTCATGAATATTCTGCTTCAATGCAGGCAATTCGTCGAGCAGACAGGCCCGCCCACAGAACAGCATGGAGTAACACCTGTGATGAAACATCGATCCACACCAACCAAGAAACAAAACGTTCACCAGAAAAAACCAAAAAAACCAAAACGTAACTTCAGCATGCGACAAAACAGGTTGTTCACAATTGTTTTTCAAGCTCAATTGTTGGCCGAAGCGTGATTCGAAGCAGGCACATTGGCCGACGTGGGATATTTATTACTCAAGTGATATATATTCCAGTACAGAATCGACGATCTGTCGGACCATAAATTTTTAAATTTTACCATTCAAGATTTTGAGGATTTTCAACATTCAGTTCGCTTCTCTATTTTCTCCCAAGAACCGCAACCAAAACACCCATCGAGAAAAAAAAACAAACATACTCGAGAAGAGCATTCCAAAAGCATTTTTCGATCGAGTTTCTGATGCCCACCTGATGACCCTGTCAACAAACCACTGCTCGCAATCCTTTGCGGTGTGTGGTCCATAAATGTAAAGCGGGTGGAAAATGGTGTATGGCAAACCTTGCTCCTTGATGTATTCTTCAACACCCACATGACCTTGTCAAAGGAGCTCAGCAGCTCCGGGTCTGGCAGTCATGATCAGCCGTCTCGCATTATTGTCGATCACTAGAAATAGAAAGTGAATGTTTTATCGCTCTACATATGCAAAGTATTTCCTTTTTTTCTTTGGTGTTTCTTGTGAGCATTCCTCATTGAATTTTGCTGAGGGGGGAGGTATAAAAAGAGGGAGGTGTGTTTTGTCCATTCATTTGGTCTGAATGACTTTTTCTGTGGTGGTTTTGGATGCAATGTGTTTGCAGGGGAATTTCTTTGTGATATTCTTGATGGGGTGCTGGGTCCAATTGGTGTTTGTTTTACAGAAATGTTCATACAGACCCAAATCTGCCCACGACTCTTCGCTTTCACATATAGCCGCAAAATCTAACTTCTGAAAAGTAAAAGAAAACTGGGGTGCTGGGTCGTGTTGCACACACAGTGAAACTGTTTCGCAAGATGGCTGGCTCCAGTGTTTTTTTTTGGTTTATTATTATTATTATTCTCTTCTGCTTCTCTTTGGGTGTGTAGTTGGGATAGTTCCGGTTTTTGTCAATGTACTTGTAGCAATCCAACCTTGTTTTCGCATTCGCATTGTAAAACTGGCGATTGGCTCGATGGTTTGTTTTGCATCTCGTCAAATCCCGAATGTTTTTGTAAGACAGAAGATATTTTTCATTGCCCAACAGAGCCTGAAGAGGATGCTGGAATGCTTGTAACAAATGCCAGGGGGCATAAGCAGTGTGCAAGTGCTTCAGTCAATCCAGCACCTCCCGAACAAAATAATTACCATTGCACAAACCGAGTGTGGAATTTCAACATGAAACATCCAGTCCAGGACACACTTCCTGTTCAGCCTTTTACTTCATGAGCGCAGCAAGGCAACGAGTAAGGGCTGATGCTCAAATAACAAAAACCCACCACAAATATCGATTGATTTGGTTTTGCCAAAGGCAAAAAAAGTTCGCCATGGGATATTTGTGGCTGAGTCACTCAAGCGATATATATTCCGGTACATAGTTGCTAACGGTTTACGACCGTATAAACTTGCACTGACCCTCCACAGTCCAAGCTCGCAACAATGCGCTCGTCGACGGCTGTAGCCCTGGTGGCGATCGGAGGAGGAAGAATAGCGCTCGCAGGGCTTGTGTACCTTCGACACAGGGGCCTGGCGAAGAACCGAAAAAGGGCCACCAAAAAATGTGACGCCTGCGGTGGGATGCTGTCTCGTGAAACAGCAAATGGAGGTTTTGTGGATACCGCTGTCGCCACAATGGTGGCGATTGTAACGGACACACAGCAAGACGTCGACCACAGTTCGCGGTACTGCTTTATCCAACATACATTTGCGGTCTGCGATGTGGTTTGCTGTTTCCTTGTTAATCGAGTTGGCTCATTTTTTTCTCGCACAGACACTGGAGCACAAGAGGGGATGAAAGTTCAATGTCTGCGAATGAAGCAACAACGTCAACGGCGTCCAACATGGCTGTCTTGTCCAGCGGAGACACGGTCCCCGAATCTTTACCCAAAAGGATTCCGCGATGTGCGTTTCAGAACATGGGGTGGCTCCAATCTTGAGTACAAAGCACCGCCCTCCATGCCCCGTCGCCGTCACCACAAACGAAAAATTGAGGACAGTTGGTAACGTCCAGTATAACGGACAAACGGGACAACATATGGAGCCATACTGAGGAAAGCCGTCGTCAAGCATCTGGTCACGCAGGAAAATGGCAATGATGAGGGCGGGAAATATATTTCGATCGTGGAACATGGTGGCCCAAAGTATGGCTTCCATTTGGCCAGGTTTGAAAACACGGTTGGGAGTATGGCAACAGCACAACTGGTGGCGAAATACTCCCGCGGTTGGGTGGATCCTACCATGCACGATCAGGCGATCGATATTGTCTCAAAACAGATCGTACAAACACACGATGGGCGTTCGAAGCATCCCCTCTTCGAAATCTTTTCTGAGCATGGCAACCTGTCTTCCAAGGGGCTGCTTGTTCAGGATAAAGGGGGTGTCGATAGCAAAACGGATGGCAAAAAACAATACAAACTGGAACTGGGAACCTTGGAAAGCTTGAGCAGGAGATTTCCAGTGCTCTTCCTGATCGAGGAGTATGGAAAGCTTGTGCAACAAATTTCCCCACACCTGAGATTTCCTACAAAACTTCTCTTCCTCGTGGAGGAGTGCTTGGACGAGGATGGGGTCAATCGGGTAGAGAAGGTGGTGATCAGTACAAATCACGAATTGGAGCTTGAGACCCTTGTTTCTCACATCCCCCTCGAGGAAACAGCGTCGAAGCATGGTGCTGTGCGGGCAAAATCGCAGAAAAAGCCCACAGTTTTGACACTCAACACGACGAGAGACGGAAATTGGCCGTCCGGCCAAAAGAAAAAGTCATGTGGGAGTGCTGCGAAGGTCGGTGACCTGATGGACGCAGTCATCGCCAACCAAAAACTTAAGAAGAAGAAGAGAAAGGGAGAAAAGGTAGCTGACGCCGCCATGAACGTTATAACAATCAAAATCAAAAAGGGGGAAAATCTCTGTCGTTTGCACCAGCAAAGGGGCTCAACTCTCCGATTTTGTGTGCAGAAACGAATGGGCATGATAGAGTACATGGACTCCACCATGACCCAAGTTTTAAAGGATGGATTGAAGGCTCTCAACGAGTCGAGACCGGCAGACGCCATCCAATTCCTCCACGATTTTCTGATGGAGAGGAAGAATTTCTTTCTCTCCATCAAAAATCCCTACCCCAGGGAGGATGTAGGAAGTGGGGTCATGGTCACATTATGGATGTAATATGTCTTGCAACATATCGATGGCCCAAATATGTGGATCCAGCCACCATTGTTGATGTTGGGTTTCCTACTTTATCTGGTCAAGTTTTTTGAACAAACGAAGTACCCATAAACTGGTGAACCTGAGGGATTTCATGGTTGGACAAAATTGGGGGAATGCAAATGGGTAAGATCAACACAACTTCATCCAACCAGTTTGTGCATGTCAAAATACGAGCCCGACTGACTTAGTATGATAATCCAACGAACTCCCCGACCACCTTGGCATTGAAAAAGAACCTTCGGGATGCAGTCTGGCTTTTTTTATGTGAATGATGAAGAGGCCATAAAAATATTAAAGAAACATCAATACAAAACTCCAAAAACGAGATACCTTAGCAAAACGGGAAAAAAAAAGAATTGCACCTGTGAGCAACACAATGCCCTCGGCTGGTACATGAGAAAAGAAAGAAAAAATCCAAAATCGTGCCGAAAACAATTTCAGAAATTTATCAGAATGGATCTTTCAATGGAACAGGCAAGCAATGGAACTAAGCATTGACAGGCGCTCACCACTGGATCCAACAAAAGTCCAAGATTCTCGCCCTGATATCAGCCTTAAATAAATAGTTTCTTTTTGTTTTTTGTTAAGGTTGTATCAGCCTTCACTTCCTCTAGCTCGTCCAAAAGACGATTTGGATCTCGTCTGGACACGAATTTAGGCGCAACGCCAACTCCCCATCAGAGGTTGCTTGCGTTTCGATAAATAGATTTTAAGGGCGCCCAATCCGGGTCAGAAGCTTAGCCGCTTAAAATCCACAACTGCGTTCAGAGTCTTAAATATGCTCGAAAAAGCAAGAAAACAACAAAATCCACGTAGCTTTGTTTTCTTGTTGTTTTCAACACTTTTTCGAGCCAATTCCCCACAAGCGCTCATAAAGACTCTCTGCAGAAAATTGCAGAGGTCAGCTTCAAACATCAAACACACATGATTGCGGTCAAAGATGTGGGAAGGTAGGAAAAATGACGGTTAGACAGCCGCATTCGATGGTATATTGCATCCTCCAATTGTGTTGCAACCACCCGCGAAATCGCATTTCCCTGCTGCCCTCGAGCATCCAGCAAAAAACACGTGAGTGAGTGTTTTTTAAAAACCGTCGCTGCGTTGGCGATCGCCGTCGGAGGCGCCCTCTGGTGACCAGAAAAGCCATCGCCGGCGCAACCAAGCTGTTCCCACGTTGCCACACCTGTGTCCCGAAGTAATCAACCCCACCAGCTTTTTTGTTTTTGGTCAGTGCATCAAGACTTTGTCTGCCAATACAGCAGCTATTCATTGCTGCAACTATTCCCCGCAAGTTTTCCGCTTTCACCTCAGGGCGGAAATTATGTGGTGTTTCATTCTACAGACTGAAAACCCGCACCTGACCTCTCCACAGAGGTGGTATGTGTTTCCATTTCTTTCTTTTTTTTACTTTTCTCTTGATATGTGTCACTCCAGCAATGGTTTTCAGTTGTGAATGCAGTCTCATTATGTTGGCCACGAATACTGATGTGAATTATGATGTGCTGTGTCCTTTCAGATTCACAGACCAGAAATTTGTACAACTACATGGAGTACCAATGAGGGGATTTTGTTGGCGCGCATGTCAAGACATTGACACCTTGTTGCATCTTTTCCAGAACAAATTACAAAAAAAAATCTCCCAACTCACAGAATGCCAATGCAACCGACCTTACCTGCAATCCTAGCAATTTCAGTGTACCTAAAATAAACCAATGATGAAGACTAACAGAAAGCACCCTTCAGTTCTCGAACGCGAACAAGTGTGAAAAAAAAGGAAAACTCGCCACCTCACACAGCTTCTTCTTCGATTTGCTCCAACTCGTCTAGATCTCCGCTGGTCACCGAATTCAACAGATGCAAAGACCTCGGCTTAATGTTCAGAGCTGTGGACAACAGCATCCCCCTTTTCTTCAGCAACTCTGGCATCGCAGTTTTCCCATCGTTCAGCCCTTTGTTTTTCACACACTGAGCCTCACACACCGCCACCAGCGCTTTCCTGTACTTGTGGAGCGAATGCTGACCTAGGGCGTTGGCCGAATCCCGGGTGAAAAACCGAAACATGTGGTAAAAGCTGACCTCCACGACATGCGGGCAAACGATCAAATCCCCAACTCCGTTTATGATCACTCGCTGCCCCGCGTGCTTGTACAAAAACAAGAATTTGGGCATTCGGGGAATAATGTCTTGGTCGTTCACCACTTGCCATGTGTCCGGCACCAGGGAATTATACTCTTTGACGAAAGCATGGTTTCCCACCCTCGGGGCTCCGTAAGTATAACAAGAAATCTGGTCAGACCTCAACCCACATCGTTTCGCTATGTCGAACGCAGCCACGACTGCCATCGCACCCCCTAACGAATGCCCGGTGACCAACAGTCGGGCCTCCCCCTTTCTGAAACACTCCCCATGCACCACTCTGATCACGGAATTCAGCATTCGATGGTCGAGCCCTTTGGAGGTCCACCCCCTCAGCCACCCCCTGTGCATCAGTGGCATTTTCCGCATCCAATAGCTCCCTCGCTTCGGGGGATGGGGCGTCCTGGCAAAACTCATGTCGGTTTTAACGTTCATGGCACTGTAGGTCCCTCGAAAACTCACCAGCATCACCCGATCGTTCCACGCCAGCAAGACATGCATGTCGCTCTCTTTGATGTGGATATGTTCATGATGGGTTAATCGGTACAGCGACATGGCCACATCGAAAGAAATGTCAGGATAGCCTGGCTCATGGCATCTCGCCTCCCCAGGGATGTACGCATACGCAGCCAAACTCCAATACCACAGCTTCACTCCAGTTTCGAAGCAAAAACTGGGTTCGGCCGCCGCCTCTCCTCCATCCACCTCTTTCCACACCAATCTCGGCATGCGTAACTCAAACCCCTGCTCGGGAACTCTTTGTTCGACGGGGGCCATGAAACACCCATTGACCATCGACCAAACTGCCGAAACGATTTGGGCAGGCAAGATCCCGAACAGCGATATGTACAGCCCCGCACAGGAATTCATGTTCATCCAATGGAGGAAAACAAAGGAAGCTAGAATCAAGTGCATCATGTACAGGGCTGCCATGAAATGATATCTCAGCATTATGTTGGGGTTTCTGAAGAGGACGTATGGCCGTTTCTGGAGCTTCCGATATGCCCTCAGAATGAACACGAAATTGGAAACCTGGTAAACCCACAAGATGGAGTTCACAAGGGCAAGGTGTATGACGTTTTTTGCGGGAGGCTTGCACTCCCCTCCAGCCAGAATGAACCGTACGTCGACGCTTTCTTGGATATTCTGGGAGCCGAGGATGATCATGGGGACCTCCAAGGCCACCCACCAGATCAAAAGAAAAGCATGGTGAGACATCGGAGCATCCAGCAAGATTGACCCGTCCAGCGAGTGTTCTTTCTCCTTGGGCACCCAGGGGGTCAGCATTCGGGATCTCAGCAAAAACACTAAAAACTTGTTATTCCACATGCTTCTTCTGGCCACCCCGAACCACTCCAGCGTCCCTAACGAGACGTGCCCTGAATTCACCACCACCAGCAGATTGGGCAAAAAATAGCATATCGAATTGAGGGTCTGGGATATCAATTCGAACGCAGTAACGACCACCAGGCGATGGCCCCTGGTCGACAGCACCCCTCCCCTCTGATGCGATTTGTACAACTTGAAGAAGAAACGCCCCGTCACGAAGGTCATCCCCATAGAGCAAATCGAAGCAGCGACCAGATTGGTCCAAGAAAACCCTCGCATGTCAGACAAATTCCTGTCCAAATTTCCAGAAAATTGCAGGGCGATCAGCACCACCAGGGTTGTGCTGCCGATGAAAACCGTATGGTGCACCGTTTTTACAGCCAGCCTGGAATTGGATGGGGTCATTACTCCCAAACTGGGCATAATGAATTTCGTGGTGCCGAATTTCCCGCTGGCGCCCCCATGGCCCGCCACGAAGTCCAAAAAGGAGTTCTTCCCCTCCATTTTGGTGTTTTCCCTCCCTGGAGCGTTCTCTCTCCAGTCGAAAATGTATGCGTTTGGGGTTATAGACACCGACGTCTGCTCAGCGGGTCTCCATTTTGAACGAAGGCACGTGTGGAATTTTGTCGACCCTCTCGCACTCGTAGCACCCTGTCCCGATCTTTCCGTTTTCTGTTTTTTTCCAACCTCCTCCCTCCCGCATGCTGGCCCGTTCAGAATCGTGGCCTAGAAAATACAGAGGCAATGCGCCAGGTGTGACTTTTGTGTGAGAGGGATGAGGTAATGGTCCGAGAAAAAAAAATCACTGGAAAATCCACAGATCGGTTACTTGAAATCTGTCCCCCTCCCCCCCCCCCCAAAAAAAAGAAAGTTTACCAGAGTGGGTTTTTGCCCCCGAGTTCGATTGCATTGTTCGTAGTTGCCACCTCAAGAAAAACAAAAAAAAACGATGTCTGATCAGCTGGCCCCGACGGAGCGCCACAAATTCACGCACGAAGGACGGGTGATATACGAGTGGGACCAGACGCTCAGCGAAGTTAACCTTTATATTGAAGTGCCACCCGGCGTGGGTGGGAGGGAGCTTTTCTGCGACATTTCGAGGACCCATCTGCGAGTGGGAATGAAACCCAATCCACCTTACTTGGACGTGAGTTTCGAAAATCACATTTTGTTACTGCTCGTATTTTATCAACTGTTGTGTTGCATAAGCTGGTGTAACAATAGAAATGGGCCTCTCTGGTTTTTCATTTCTTCTATATATTATTCTTTTTTTTTTTTTTTGTCAAATTCCCTGCCGTCGCATACAGGGAGGGTTGGTTTGCTGATGGCTGTTGTTTTGACCAGCAAGATTTCCACGCCCCTGTGAAACCCTCGGATTGCTTTTGGACCCTCGGTAAGTGATCCCCTCCCCCCCAAAAAAAATAGTAAAAAATTAAAAAAAGCAAAAAATGAATAAAAATAAATAAATGAATAAATAAATAAATAAAATAATTGGAAAATAAAGAGTGAGACCAAGATGGGACTAGCTATAACAAGTAAATGCATTTTTCAGACGTCAACTGTGAATGTTGTTTTCAGCCATCGGGAACGATGAAAATAAAATTTGAGAAAAATGTGACCTGGTTCGTTTTTCTCCAAGATTGGAAAATTCTTTTGGTAGCAAAGGAGCTATCCTGTTTGGAAACCTTTTACATAAATCTTCATGTTCTCCCCCCCCTCTCAAAATAAAAATAAAAATGCTGGTTGCTTTCGTTGACCGCGACAGGCTGTCGTCGATACGATGGGTGCCGATTTTTGATCGTTTTGAAAATGAAAATGATTGTTGCTTTGATACAGAGGATGGTGTTTTGCACATAACGCTCCAGAAGTTTGATGAGGTGCGCCAGCTGTTTTATTTCGATACTGTTAATGGAATCGACTCTCCAGATAGGAGAGAAAAAAAAGAAAGCACACATTGACAAAGATTATATCACCGATCAATGAATCCTGAAATATTGGAAGAGTGTTTTCGGGGAATGGAAAGGGGGGATGAGGGCATGCATTAATTAGATATTGGAATTTGTGATGGACAGGCGGACCCATGGCCAAGTGCTTTGAAAGGTCACGATTTAGCGATATCAAAAGCTGAGGATGACAAAAAGCGACTGTTGCTGGAGAGATTTCAACAAGAGGTAGGAAAATTCCCCCTCATTTGAAAGAAAACTGACATTGAAGTGGGAATGGTCTCCTCCTCTGGATTGGATTAGATCAGATCACTCTGTTTAGTCATAAGGCTTGGAAATCAGGTTCAATTTTTGTCCACTTTGCCAAATCCAATGTGGTACAGTGGATTTTTTTCTCAATCCAATGCTTTTTGGCATGCTTTTTTTTTCTTTTTTTTGGCATCATTAGATGTTTTTTTGAAACGGGAATTGTTGTTTGCTTTTGCTTTAAAGACGCTCTGCCCTGATATTGTTTGAATTCTGCTTAATTTTTTGTCTGTGCTTTCGAAATTCTTTAGCACCCTGGATTCGATTTCTCCGGGGCCGACGTGACAGGTTCAGAAGTTCCCAACGCAAGAACATTCATGAGGGATCTGGAGAAGGAATGAAAAATAGGAAAAAAAAAATAGATATATTTTGTGCATAGTCCATGGATATACGGAGATCGCCCCCTAGGTGAAGGGGGAAAACAAAAAAAGAGTGACATGCAAAAGTTGAACATTCTGGCATGCATCGGTTGCTAGCATGCATGCCACCCGGGGGGTTGCATCACCCCACCCGCATGAAAATCGGCTTGAAATTAGGTTTCAACCACCACACTATTACCACCGTTATTGTCGGAGCGGGTAGTAAGATGGAGTCGCTCATTCATGTCTTGTAGATATTTGAGGGCTCGGGGGTGGGTGTGAATTGATTCCATGTGGGTATGATGTGGGGTGTTCCAAGGGGAAATTTGAACTCATCAAGGGGTGCATGCCAAGTTGCAGAAAATTGCAAGCTTGCGAGCTGCCTAATGGATTCCTTGTCATGTTGTGTGGAAATAGCCCGACAGATCCTTCGGAAGCTGAGTTTTTTCCTTTGCTTCGCTTTGCATTTTTTATGTTCAACAGGTTGTGTAATTTGAAAAATGTAGAGAACAAAAACCTGATGTGCCGAGCTTGGTAGTCATGTTTCAGCGTTTTTGGACCGACAGGTTTTTGGTGGAGGAGTGAAATAGGAGAGTCCCTTTTCCAAGAACCAACATAGGCATTCGGATGCCAACCACCCAAAAATATTACAAGACATGCCAGGATCGGGGGGAATAAAACAGAAAATACCCCTTAACCAGCAAGGTTAATATCGCTATAATCAATCTAATTTTAATATACATGACTTTCTTTTCTGTCAGAATGCCAAAGAAAAAGGAGACCAATGAATTGCTAGAGACAACGCATTGTCACCTTCACCCCTCGTGCTTGCAACAACCGCTCGACGTCCAGTAACTTGGACAGCAGTGCTGGGTTTCTCTGTATTGGGACAGCTTTGAAATAAACAACAAAGAACGATTTCCTGAATGCTCTCCCCCTCACAGCATATTTGTTTGAAAGCCTCTGGACCGATCCTTTTAAAAGTAAGAAAGAAAAAATCCAAATTCACCCTTCGTGCCGCCAGCAGCACCGGCTGCCTCAACTTGGGTGAATTTCTGAGCCGCGAAAATGCCCAACCGGCCACCCCACCGGCCACCCCTTCCCCCCACAAAGACAATCGATCAATCAACAATCATTATTAGAACCCACAGCGAAAGAGAGCCATCACCCTCCATGATGCTGGATCCAGCTTTGTTCCGGAACAAAGATTAAAAAAAAACCTATGCATGAAAACCTGCTGATCGTAGAAAAGCCATATCTTTTATGAGTAAAGCTAGTGTGCCTGGTGGCACCCAACTAAAAAGATCCCTGGGATTATTCCATTGAAAAGCATCTCTGTGAAAACAGCAAAATTTTGAAGAATAAACAGGACACACAAAAAGAAAGTGATATTCATCCACAAAAGACAGCTCCAGCTCACTCCAATGCACCGCAGCTGAATGTATTATTCCAATTTCCAGCTTTTCTTTCCATAAACGTGGTGTCCATGACGATGGCATTGAATTCAAAGTGTCGTACATGGACAAACTCCCACAGCTCCAACTCTTCCAGCGATGGGGGCAAAGCCTTCATAAATTCACGCTTCACTTCGTCCTGTCTGACGGACGCTGGAAGAGATAGAGACTTGAGGTTCGTCAAGCGCCCCAGCAATTTCCACAGAGCTTGGTGATCGGCCCGACTCCTTATGTGGCAGACAAATTTCAGCTCAGTGAGTTCGGTCAAATTGGCTAGGCCATCGAGAAACGGCTGGTCGAATGGTTGGAACTTCAGGAACATCGGAAGATGCTCCTGATCTTTGATGAATGGTGAGTCAATGGACAAGGTGCGAAGTCGAGGACTGCACTTGAAATCGGACCGGCACAATCTGACACACAACGTAAAAAAAAGAAATTGAAATTCTCTTTAAAAATTCATTCGACTTTTCCCAAAGAGTTTGAGAAAACAGAGCAATGTTGGAGCAAACATGTCAGATCGCACTCCCCCGATAATGAATTGCAGTATTAAAGAACAAAATAGCCGTAGATTGAGTTTTGGTTTGTTTTTTTTATTCGTTTTTTTCCTGGAGCCCACCCACAGGTCACACTGTTGTACAGTCATCACACTTTTGCAAGTCAAACCCACCGACAACCATATAACTGCAAAGTCTCGAGGTTGGGAAATTTTTGTACGACGGCCAGACTCTGGGACTCTGTGAGGACCAAGATTTTCACAGAACTCATTGGCAGCAGAGCTCCAAATTCATTGTTGGTTTCGATTATGTTCGCAAGCCACAGCATCTTAATATTGACGGCAGAATTCATCACATCGCAAATCGACGATTCTGCATTCATGCTTAAAGATCCTGACATGAAAAACAGAAAACATGTGAGAATTCAATTGAATTTCAAAATGTGTGCAACTTGCAAGTTGCACACATTTTGGACTTTTCAAGAACATCATTCATGCCACCCGAGATTAAAAATATTTTTTATTTAAAATATTTAAAACTCAATTCTTCTCAAAAAAAAAAAGGAAAAGACACAAGGCATTATCTTTTGTAATCACACACCAACAGAGCTACAAACAGGCAACCATACGATAAATGTCCTGTTTTCGTTCTTTTTGCTGTATTCATTCTATTTTACTCTGTTTGATTCTTTTTTAGAAATATATATATATTTTTTTGGGGAGAGTACCTGCTTCCTCGTCGAAAGCTAATGCCTCAGTTGAAATATCCTCCAACTCCAAGAATTTCACATGAGTCAGCGATCCCTGCAAGCTCTTGGTAAGCTGCTCCAGCTGCTGGTCCCCACATACCCTCACTTTATGAATGTGACCAGTCGCTTCCAGGTACCAGCTCTTGTTCAGGGCCCGCAGCGTCAAAATCCATTCCCTGAAGTTTTCCCCATCGTCTCTTTTTCTTTCCAAATATTGGATCAAAGGGGGACCCACTGTGTCGGCGTCATCCCATGGCTGGAAGCACAAACAGAAATGCCTCTCAATAACAAAAAATGAACAAAAAATGAAAATTTCTCCAGCACATGTGAGAACAGCAGAGCGTTTTCACGAAACGATGAAAAACCCTTGTCCGGCCTGCCGCACCGTTTCCAAGCCGGAGCAAGAGCAGAAAAGAGACACCGAAACATTTTCCCTGTCGAAACCAACTGCCAAAGCTATTCGCTGCTCGTCCATAACATTGGAGAGACGGTGCCCCCTTTACAACATTGGAGTTTTAAACCATTCCCAGGGCCCCAATGCCCGAAGCTTCACTACGACTCTCGACGATGTTGGCCATGCGAAGTGACCTGGAGAGGAGCTCAGTGGGAAGGTGAGGGCGGACTATGCAGAGGACCAGTTGTACAACTCTCGTGACCAAAATCACCTGATTTCGGACGCACAAAATCATCGTTCCAGTCATTGCATCAAAAGAGGACTTGAATCGATGTCTTTCGATTTGAAAATTTGGCAGCAATTTTTCCAAGTGTTTTCCAACAATGTTGTTTGTTTGTTTGTTTGTTTGTTTTTTCCAACACGTCTTCAAAGTTTTGTGATTTTTGGGTTATTTGGTGTATGTTTGTTAGGGGCCTAGATCTGTCAACTCTTTGCTGTGGGTGTGACACATCTAGCCTCATCTTTCATTCACTTCCTAAATCAAATTGCACTCAAAAACATGCCCACGCGGTCGTGGTTCTCTGAAATAAATTGGCGCACTTCAAAAATACCAAAAACAATACCCAGCACGGCGGCAACAGACACGAATTACAGGCGAAAAATCGACGATTCAGACGATTTTTCGCCTGAATTAAGTCACGATTCGTCGATTACTCACAATTTACGCAGGCAATCGAAACGAAACTTTGATGGTGGCTGTGCAATGTATTTACTACACTACAGTTAAAATTTCGAGGCGTTTCAGAAAGTGGTGGCCTAAAAATTTGGGATAAAAAAATACTCTCTTATTGGCCACTTTTTGGTCACGAGAGTTGTACAATTGGTCAGAGGCAAGTTCTTTTCAAGGTTTTTGGCCTCCCCAAGAAACGCTCGATTCAGATAATTGTAACGGCTGGAGTCTCGCTGGTTGGGGAGTGGATGAATTTGAGGGCGAAAACTGAATTCCTTTCGAACGGGTTTTGTGACTGCCACCTGTTGACGGAAGGCATAGTTGAGTGCTGTGACACAGCAGGTGTTTTTTCTACTCTTTCGAAGCACTTAGGTTTTAGGGAGGTCAGTTCCTGCAAACCCCTTTCTGTTTTGATTTGTTTTGCCCCTCGGGCAGACTTTCCGGTTGTCCAGAGCACAGCCGGGACTGGAGGCGCAATTAAAAAAAAGTATTTTTCCGACGTTTCAACAAGCACCGTGTGGTATGTCGGTCCTGTCGTGCCTTTTGGAAGCCAGAGCTGAAAGGAGAGGAAACTCGAATTCGTTTCTTTGCGCGGGACCGATTCCAGGACAGTACCTGCAGTACCTGCCCTTCGTCCATGCCAGGAGGCGGCAGCCTTCGAAGGCGAATTCGCCTTTCCTCACCAGCATAGTAGTACTACTACTCCCCAGTACTAGTACTGGGGAGTTGGGAGGAGCGCAAGCGAGATTTTTCTCAAGACGTCTGTCAGGTTCTTTGAAATATCAGACGAGGGGATTATTCTCAGAAAGGGACGAATTCAGGAAGAGTTGTTTTTCTCCTGCTGTCTTCGGTGGTGAGTAACGAGGGCGCCAAGTTGGAAAGCATCGCCTCCGCCCAAGGACCATAACGCACACAACAGGAGCATGAAATGGTGGAAGCAAAGTGTACGGACGGAGGGGGAAGGGGGTTTTGGAGAGGAGAATGCTTCCTTGTTGGAGGTGGTGAAGTGGCGATTGATGCTGGAGCGTTTTGTGGGGGGAGGTGACGATCAGAGCTTTTTGTGTTACGACACCAATTGGGAACACTGGTGCACCCTTGCAGCAAGTACTCTTAAAAGCATTCGGGTGGCGGCTGATGTCAATTCGGTTGCAAGCCCAGGACTCCAAAAACAGTAGGAAAAGACGCTCTTGGGCAAAATTCGCAACGAAGCCATCCGAATTGGGTTTGGATAGTCTGCCCTCGCCTCCTCGTTGCGTTCCACTCCAGTTCGAATTGCGGTGAGGAGTGGCTTCCGACAGCTTCAGTGAAGCTTCGGGCTGGCGGCAAATTCGAGTGGGTTTTATAGGGTGCGCTGCGCAAAGAGTCATATTTTCCCCCTGCCCGGACGGAGCGTTTCTCTTGAGAAAAGAATGTTTCAGTTTCTCTCCTCTGCCATGGATTACAAAGCGCGCGAAATGACCGATCAGGTTTTTCTGTTCTTGACATAACGCTCTCGAGTTTTTGGTGAAGCGGCCTCACCCCTTACCACTTCAGGAAAAAGTTCCCAGCATCTTCGACGTGTTTTTTTTTATACCCCTTGCTTGCTAATGATTTCTCAGCTGCCAAACCACGACTGGCGCAACGCCAGCACGGTGGCCCCCCCTTTGATCTATTATTTCCACGAAAGAAGAGACGATGGGGAAAACTTCAGGGAATGGATTTTGAAACTGCGGACCCTGAACAAAAGCTGGTACCTGGAAGTGACTGATCACATTCAAAAAGTGAGTGTCTATGGGGACCAGCTGGAGCATCTTCCCAGGAGCTTGCAGGGATCGCTTGCCCACGTGACTAATCTGGCTTTGATTCAAATTGGGTTTGCGAGGATGACTTTCGACGAGGAAGAAGGTAGCCCCATAAGTCATATGAATAAGACAATATTGAAAGTCATTACAGAGATAGCTCTCTGTAAATAAACAACTGGGTAATTTCGACAGTGAAACTCGATGTTTTTGTTTGTTTGAAACCTATGGACCCAGCTGAGAGGGACTTTCTTAACTTTTTTTAGGTGTTGAATTTTTTATTTTTTGTTTTGAGGGGTGGAAGATTGTTTTCGTTATGAAAACGTTTTCCTTAGTTTAGTTTGATGCTGGCAAAAAAATGTCGCTCAAAAGGCCCCCCAAAAAAGAAAATGCAGCAATAATGAACATGTTGGAAAATCAAATATTGGTCCAAATGCGAAGACCTCGACACACACGCCACCTGATTCTTACATGGATGTGTCGTTGTTGTTTTTTTTTCCCTTAGGATCTTTAACCATGTGTGAAGAATCATCGGCTTGTGCAGTACTACATTCCGCCGTCAATATCCGGACGCTGAGCCTTGCTGATGCAACTGAGTTAGAAAATGAATTTGATGCTCTGATGCCAATGACTTCTGTGAAAACGGTGAACCTCAAGGATTGCTGGAGCTTGGCCATAGCGGAGAAATGCCCCAACCTGGACAATTTGACCGTAGTTGATTGCCTGTGGGTCTGCTTTAATGCAAATTTGCAAAAGTGTGAACTGTTGATGAGCTCTGGACACTCTTCCATTCAATGCTCAATCTACTGGCTTGCAGGTTTATTCAAATCCTGTTCATATTTTTTTTTGAGGGGATGTGTCATTCTCGCTCCACCACAGCCCAATTTTAATTTAAGAAAGAGAGTAGAACATTGCTTTTTTTTTGTGTCGCAGGTTGGCGAAAACCAAATTCCAGTGCAATCCTCGACTTCGAAGCTTGTCCATCGACTCACCAGACACGCGGGGTATGAGAATGGACAACCCTAATATCTGCAGGGTGCTTGCAGACGTCCAGTGGGGCCAATGGCTTGCCAATGACCTTGCCAATTTGACGCAACTCACTCAACTCAGATTCTCTGCTGGTTACCAAGCCGTATGCGAAACGCTTGGCAGCTTGAAGCACCTCAAGGTGTTATCAGTGTTGGTGAAGAACGTGTCACCGTTTGGCGTGGAGGATAGAGTCAAGCATGGTTTTCTGAACGCTTTGCCACCGTTGCTGCGAGAATTGGAGGTGTGGGGTTTGCTGTCGTGGGAAGACCATCGAGTGCTGATGAAAACCACGTCTCTGGGTTCCTTGGAAAAGCTGACGTTGGGGAATGGTGCCGACCAAACGACCTACATCGATTTAGAGTGGGTGACCAAGCTGCCCAATTTGGTGGAGCTGCCTTTGTGGGGGGGTGAGTTGAAGCGGCCGGCGTTCGATTGGCTCAGATGTTTGCGGCGGCTAAGGCGGGTGGCGCTGAACGTGTGGACTTTCATCCCAAAGGCTGTTGAACAATTATGCCGGATAGGGAGCAATATCACCCAAATCGAAGTTTGTTATCGAAACAATTGTTTAGAAAACGATCCAGTCGGGCTGGAGGCCAAGCGGCTGTTGGAGACAGAAGGGTTCGAGGTGAAATTGGTTTCCAGCGCGAGGATGATTTATGCGACCCGTTGATATAGGTCGGGCTGAGACTCACTCAGTTGCCGCTCCAATTGGGCTGTTCATTTCGATCCAGCCACACCTTTCTCCCTGAGATGGCACCGTATTTCCAAATCGGATAAAAGTGAGAAGTGTGGACAGAATAGGTGGGAAAAAATTAAGTAGGACGAGAATAGGTGGCATTCGATCAGCATTCATGAACAATGAAGGACAGGGAAATAGTATCAGGTTGATTTGATCATTTGTACGTCATACAAAGGGAATTTTTCTGGAATTTTGTGTGGCAAAGTATTGTGCCACAGAAGCTTTCGATATTGCCGAATGCTTGTTTGAATGAATGCTGGGATGAAGATTTCCAGCTTCGTTTTTTTTTTTTAATTCAGGTTTCTTGCAACAAAAACTATTCAAACATTGTCAGAGAAATGCTAAAAATGCATATGGCTGGGGTTCAACTCCCTCCCATCACATTTTCTTTGCACATTGACTTTCCTTTCCTTGGGGGACGAGTTTGATTCAGGTACTGAAAACGACCCTTGGAAAAAAAAAGCAGAAAAATCTAGTTGGGACATCCACACACCTTTCATGAATACTGTTACCCCTGGGTATAATTCACCAGACCTAATCTTTTCAGACCGTTTATTTTCCAAGTTGTCTTCTGGGCACAAAAAGAAATGCATTTTTACTAAACGGTTTTCAATCAACCACTCAATAATTACAATCCACAGCGAAAGAGAGCCATCACTCTCCATGATGCTGGAACAAAGATTTAAAAAAAATAAAAAAAACCTTATAAAGGTAAACCTGCTAATCAGTGTTTTTTTTTGTGTCCTAAATACAATCGTGCACGCCACGACCGGGAAATTGCACCACCACAGGGACCTCGTTCGGACAACGTGTCCGCCAAACGACGAGGGGAATAGCGCGAATTCGGACAAATTCCCAGATTGAAGCGCTACTCTGCGCTCCTCTATAGTGTAGTGTAGTGTGGTGGTAGTTAGCGCTGTTGTGACACAAACACGCTCGAGTTCTGGTTTTCGATATGTTGTTCGATGTCAGTTTTGGGTTCAGGCTTGAGCCAAAAATTTGAAATGTGTCCGGCGAATTTTACCACCGATCCCTTTCGTTCGGTCGGTGTCCGACAAGAATATCGAGAGAAAAAATCCCTGCTGCTAATCGTAATGAAGCCACTACACTGTTTTCAGTTTTTCCCCAAACAGAAGGAAATTGATTATCAATGCTAGCCAAACTCAAAAGAATGAACCAGTCCAGAATGGAGGCGCATCAATCAGCGCGGTGGCATCCTTCGCGATATTCATTTCATTCACTAGCAGCGAGAACTTACAATGCAAACCTTTCCTTTCGCCGACGTTTTAAGCAACCTCTGCGGGCACCTTCCGGTTGTGTGTGGACGCGGGGTCGAGCCATCTAAAAGCGTTCCTGATTCGAACGCAGGAAACGCAACGCCAGAAGTATGTCTTCCAACGAGAGGAGTATTTGAGGGTTATGTCAACGGAGGGGGTCGGCTCCTTACGGGCGAACGAAAAGAACGGAGCTCTTGTGCAAAGCGCACACTTAACTAAAACGTAACGCAAATTTTCTTATGGATAGTAGGGCGTTTGTGGTTCGTCGACGCACGTTTGGTCGATGTTGATGTGACATTGAAGGGAAAGAAAGTTCCGAGCGTTGCACGAAACATTAAGGACGTCAAACGTTTTATTTCAAATAGGATCCAAGTAAATCGTAGAAAACATCTTTCACCGACAAGGGTTCATCCCCAAGTCGTGATTCCGACGTCCGGGAGCCTAGTGCACCGGATTAGCGCCCACCTATGCTAGGGGGAGGTGTCGGGCTCACGGCTTGGACGAAACCCGAGTCGGGCCAATCCTCGAGGGGGATCCACTCGAGCTCTTTTGGGCTCGGGAAACCTTCGGCGCGTTGCCGTCGAGGGGTTGGATGCCTTCTCTGGTGCGGCGGTGAGTTCCGAGAGTTTTCCCTTCGGGGTTCTCTCGTTAAAAAAAAAGGCAATTCGTTGGCGGAACGAATTTAGAGGTTCAAATCCTCTAATTGCCTTCTTACTAATTAATATATAATCTCTTTTAACTTAGGTTAAATCTTTAATAATTAAATCTTAAAAGAGGTGAAATTATTTAAGTAATAGGAAATAGTATAAAAATAAATAAAATAAATAAACTTGCACTTCGAAATGTGATCTTATTTCGTTCACTTATTAATCGAGATGAACGGATAATCATTGATCCAACAAATTCAGAGTGCAAAAGTGTTGTGTGTAGTGCATTTTATTTTAGTTTATTTTATTTTGTTTTTCCGACCACTCCGTTCATGCGATTGTCAGCACCCGACGGTCCATTCTATATCGTGCACACGTCGAGGGTTAAGTGATGCGGTCGCTCCTCCCTGGGGAGTGGCGAGTGGCTCTTGAATTGGGGAGGCGGAAACTGTGTGTAAGGGCGAGTGAAGTTCTCGCTTGATCTCAAGCTTTGCTGGAGAACTTTTCAATTGGGAGAAGATTGGATCGGAGTGAATAGGCATTGATCGTTGTTTCGCCGTCCCCGGCCACCAACTACGAGAGCGCCGCCTGCTTCGAGTCGGGCAGCTGGAACGGCGGCTGGACGACCCGTCAACTAATATCCGAAATTCCGTCGAATGAACCACTAATCTACCCAATGAACACAAGGAGTCGTATGCAAAAGCATCGGCGTGTGTTTTTTTTTTTTCGGTGTTCTGCCGATGTTGTAGGCTCTGGTTTGGCCTATTTTTTGTAATATTCTTGATTTTGGTATTGTTCAAAAGTCCCTGAGATGAAGGGCAGTGCGAGCGAAGAGAGGGGGAACCAATTTTAATTATTGTGCAATCACCAATTCACCTAGAACAAGGGGCGCTCCATTCAAACGTTTGAAGAGAGTGGCTGGACCTGCCATGTATTTTGAGCCAGGGCATAAAACTTCTGCCCTCCTTGTTGATGTGCAACAAAGCGGGCCTGAATTCTGGGTGAATGAAAATGTTACGCATTCTGGCTAAATCTAAGGGTGATGTGGTGGGCTGGATCGCAACACCGAAAAATCCAACCCGGAAATACAACATGCTTGGCGACGTGTGAAACCCAGTTCAGCGTTCCATCTCAATCGTTTAAATATGCTGGCACCGATACCTTGCAGACTCCTGGTTTTCAACAAGGCGGGCCTGAATTCTGGTCGAAAATTAAGATGTTGCTGTTTTCTTGCTCCAAAAATCACCAATTTCTACAAAACTTTGTGTTTATGAAGATTGTCCAAAATGTGGCCCCCACCACACTAACAAACCCGCTCAACAAAAAAAATGGCCTCTTTAGCACAAAGATATACATCATCATCGCCATTGACTACATATACATTTCTTAATCACAAATCGATCTCTTCCGGGTACCAACCAGAAAGCATCTAGGGTGGATGTGGGCTTTTTTTCCCTCTTCTCGCTCTTGAGAAGCTGGCTCACAAATCAGCTCAATGGCTAAGTCACATTCATGCTTCATAAAAACTATCCAACAATTCAAATCGAGACTTATACTACTTTTTTCCCCAACTCAAAAAAAAGCATTTTTTTCCCTTTTGTCATTCAACATCCTACGTACAATATCCACGCTTCTGTAGAAAATGGAAAAACATAGGACAGCATCGAAACCCAAAAGCCCAAAGCAGAGCTGGGGGGGGGGGGAAATCATGGTAGAAGAATTAACAGTACGTCACTTCCACCCCTCGTGCCTCCAACAGCTGCTTGGTCGTTAGCACCATTGGGATGTTTTTCAATTCCTTGTATCGGTACCAAATAACAATTTGCTTGACATTGTCCCCCACCGCCCGCAATTGTTGAAAAGCCTCCGGATGAATGTTCTCCACATACAGCACCAACCGCCTCAACTTGGGTAAATTCCTGAGCTGTGCAAATGCATGGACCGCCACACTGCGCCCCCACAAAGACAACTCCACCAGTTTGGGCAGCTTGGTCATCCACTCCAAATCACTACTACTCAAAACTCCTTGCTCATATCCGAATGCCAGCTTTTCCAACAAGTCCAAGGACGTGGCTTTCATCAGCACTCGATGATCCACCACCGAAAATTTACACCACAAATCTAATTCTCGCAGTGATGGGGGCAAAGCATTCAAAAAACTATCCTTGGATTGGTCGCCCAACCCCCAACCCCGGAAATTTCCAGTGTTCTTCATGAACAAAGACAAAACCTTCAGATTTTTCAAGCCGCCCAGGGTTTCGCACAAGGCATGGTAATGGGTGCACCAGTCTGACGATCAATAGTAGAATACGAGATGGGTGAGTTCGGTCAAATTGGCCAGGCCATCGAGGAGCGATTGGTCGAACTGTGAGGGGTTTGAGTTCATCCATCGAACAAAGCCATGACGGTTTTTGAAAATGTTGTAAAGGTCCTCTGGGGTGGAAATGGACAAGCAGCGAATTCGAGGGGTGTGTTTGAAACTTCCAGCTCCCTGCAAGCTGAAAGGAAAGCAAAAGGTTAAAAACCTCTTTTACATGCATTTAAAAAAAATAAAGACAAATTTTCAGAATCATATCTACATATAATAAGGTTGTTTTCCATTTTGATTTTCATTTTTGTCTTTTTTTTGGGGGGGGGGGAAGCAGGATGGCAGCAATGGCATCAAACTATTCAAAACTATGGAATAAAGTGAAAAATATAAAAAATTGGAAAAAACCAAAAAAAACATCTTATATAAGTAGATACATTTTTGAATTAAAAAATAAAGCATTTCTGCGTTGAGCTCACCCGCAAGAATCTATCATGAGGTTTTCGAGGTTTGGAAATTTCTGCACTATGACCAGCTATCAGCTGCTGTGAGTTTCAGCGTTTTTACAGAAGCCATTGGAGCTTTCAGTTCCTGGATATGTCCCGGCAAAAAGTCAAGGCTGGATATTGGCGGCTGCTTTCAGGACATCGATAATTGACGGGGCTGCCGTTCTGCCTACGGATCCTGAAAAAAAAAAGAAAATAAACAAATTCTTTCATCTTTGGCATCACCAATAATGCCTGTTGTAACAGAACCAAAAAAAATTGAGCTATGTTAATTTTAAAGTTAGGTTTTTATTTTTGAACGAAATTCAATATTGGAGCACAGCTCCCATCTCCCCCCCCCCAAAAAAAAATAATAATAATACTAGCAATAGTATTAACAACAATTAATCAAATAAATAAATAATAAACTTGGATCATCCAGTGTATAGTTTTTTTTTTTCTGCATGCCAAACAACCGTCTATTGATCGATTCTATGATTTAAAAATATACATTTTTTACAGCGGACATCGTCGGAATGTTTGCACGCTTCCAACGTCGCTTCCATCGTGGTTCCATCTTCCGCTTCCATGGAAATGAGTGTGGCACCGATCGCTTCCGCGGAAGCGATCGTGGAAGCGTGCGATTGTAACGCCCACAGCTCGCTTCCAAGACTGCTTCCATGGAAGCGGTCGCTACCACACTCACTTCCACGGAAGCGGAAGATGGAACCACGATGGAGGCGAGAATGGAAGCGATCGTTTCCAGTTTCGCTTCCATTGGAAGCGAGCCGGAACTGGGCGTGCTGGGGGAAAATTGCAAGAATTTTCTTGCGTCTAATTGATGTTATTAATGAGCACTGGGAGTCGAACCCGAAAAAGCCCAGGGTCGCCCCCAAAGAGCGTCCCTTGCACACTCTTTTAGGACTAGTCCCAAACTGACTCACACTACCAAGCATTCATGAATAGGCAGTTCTCCTGTGTTTTGTGTTTGTGTTTGTATTTTCCAGGAAACTGTTAATGTGCAGCAAACACAGAATTTCTGTGGACCACTTCTGGAAGTGCAGTCACATTCATGCTGCACATGTATGTTCCAACATGTATATCCAAGTCCTTTATTTTGTTATTAGAAGATGGAAAAGAAAAAAGAAGCAAAAAGTCCAATGCAGAATTCGGAAGAGTTTCTGAGAGCATTCAAACAAACCACCCCCAGAAAAAAGAAAAAAACTTATTAAACATAATAGAAATAAAATATTCATAGCTCACCACCTATTCTTCTATTTTTATTATTCCCTACTGCCCAAAATAGATTCTTCCCCCGTGTTTCTGCCGATTTTTTTCGAGCACACGCTATTTTTTTCCCACCTGTTTTTCCTGAAACCTTTTTTTCGCTTCGGGCGTTTTTTTCCTTCGCGATAATTGGAGAGGAAGGGGAGGGGATCCTTCGTTTTCGGGGGAAAAAAGAGGTACCTGCGACAATACGAACCACTAAGCACCTGGCCCTTGTGGTAGAAGCTGCAGAAGGAGATTTTCCTATCGAGACAGTGCGTGCAACACCCATGTTTTATGGTCGACCCAGGTTCGATAACGTGATTATTCGGGGTGAAGATGAAGTCCACTGGTATGCTCAATTAAAGCTACTATTCACGATACACGTAGAAGGAGAAAAAAAAAGAAATGGCTTTCGTTCGCTGGTATGACTGTGTTGCACGAGACAAACTGGAAAAAATGAGAGGATGGTACGGGACACTAGAATCCCATGGAGCAATTCCACTGTCATGGTCAGGTGGAAAGGTTCACTATCACTACGATGTCATTGACATTCACTCGATTAAAAAAAAATGCTATATTCTGCCGTCTTTCAATGTTTCAGACCTTTGTTATGTAAGTCCTTTCAAATGGTGATTTTTATTTTTATGAAACTTTTCTCTATTGTCGAATGCAAAATTTTACAACAGCGTCAAGAGTCAACTTTGGTCACCCACAGGACCATCAAATACTCGTTCATTCCATAACCGTTTCCACTAACTGTACAGCGTCACAACCACGTGAACCAAATCCAACTAATCCCAACTACACATTACCAACCACGTGTTCAGAAGCTTCCCCACTAATACAAACTGACTAACTCAAGGTCAGCCGCCTTGCATCCAACCTCCCAAAAGGTGACTCATCCACAATTAATTTTCCAAAATTAAACGGGTACTTAAAAGTAACGGCCCCCTTTTGAGCGTCCCTGTGGTGGGGTCCACTAGTGATAGTGTCTTCGACTCGGGCTTAGCCAACCCGGGTTCGAATCCTCCTTGAGTCGACCGACTCCCTCTAGTCGGTGGCTGGTGGGCTTGGCTCACGTCATTCATGCATTAAAAATGCAAATAATAAATAATACTTCGTTCTTTAATCAATTAAATCAGTTCTCAGTCGATTAACACATTAAAAAGTGCTTAATTGTGTGACCTGTTCTAGACAGGTGCCAGGTCGGTCTGGACAGGCGGCCCACCTGTCCAGACCGACTTGGAGTCGGTCTAAAACAGGTCACATTGGGCGTCACATCGGTCTAAAACAGGGTCACACCGGTCTAAAACAGGTCACACGAGTATGACCGTACTAGACAGGCGACAACCGGTCTAGAAAGGTCAAATCCGGTCTAGAAAAGGTGGCCTTTACTAGACCGGATTTGACCTTTCTTGGACCGGAGTTGACCTTTCCAGACCGGATTTGACCTGTCTAAGAAAGGTCAAATCCGGTCCAGAAAGTGGTTGCCGGTCCGGTCCAACGGGTCGGCGCCCAGGTCTGGTGGTGAAAGTGGGAGGATGGTGCACAGTGTGACTGAGTGCAGCACACTGGATGGAGGTTTGATTTTGGTGTTGGCCAGGTTCCCAGTACATGTCTGGGTATTTTGCTCGATGCCATAGGTACGGAGAAATGGAATCACTACATGCCTCATTTTCCCTGTCTGTAACATGTACCTCCTTTCCCTCTCTGTCCTGAGATGGCTCCGATTGATTCTTGCCCTGTTTTCCCCAGTCCTTGTGTCCAGATGTCTGTGTCACAGAGTCGCAGTGCTCCGATAGAGGAATCCCGTTGCAATCGGAACTGTCCTTGTGATACGTGAGGTCCGAAGGGTTAGGGAGAGTGTCTGTGGTTTCCTGGCTGCTCTGCAACGTCTCCGTATCCGTGAAAGAGACTTCGGTTCCTAGGCATAGACAAGCTTCGACCAGACACAGGCGAGCTGTCAGCATTCGTGCTCGGGCTGAGCAATTGTACAGTTGAAGGCGTATCCTTCCCTCTGTTCCCAATGTGACTGTGTGCAGTAAGTTGGGGATTTGGCCAACAGGTAGAAGGCCCGAAATGCCCGTTCCAACCAACTTCACTGGAGGGCACATGGTTACCACTTCATAGGGCCCAATGACTGTAGAAGCTCCCAGTGGAATCCTTATTCGATTTTGCTTTTGGTGTAGCAGGAGGGGTTTGTTTCGTTTCCCCAGTAGACCCCGCGAGATCTGTACTGTTGGCTGGAGTGGAGTGGTGGAAATAGCTGAGCACATCCTTTCTTCCGCGAACACCGCCTCGCAGGATATAAATCGTCCTGCCTCATCCTTTATGCGATCGCGAGCACAGTCTATCGACACATTCATGTGGGATAGTGAGGGGAGGCCTAGTATTATGTGGCTGGCCCTTTCAGTCACTATGAATTGTTCCACTGATTTCCAGGGGCCGACTTCAATTGGAAGCTCCGTAATGCCGACCACTGCCTCTCTGCTGCCATTGAAGCCCGTGACTTGGGTGATAGGCGAGTTTTCTTTTAATGTCACGTGGTGCTTCCTGCATAGGCTCAGCGGCAGTACGTTGATGGCGGAACCACTGTCGATCAATGCCTGCTCCAGTTTTGTCCATCCATTCAATCGCACTTTGACTCGCAGTTGTTTGCGAATGAGTGGCCCTGCACCGGTTTGTCCTGTCTGCTCCAAAACAGTTTTTGCCTCCAGTTGATGACGTAGAGCTTCACACAGAGCGGATACCGAATCTTGGGGTGGAGCAGAGGGGGTCGCCGGTTCGAATCTCACTGCTTTCGTTGGTCTCTCCTCATTTCGAGATGTGTTTCCTTGCTCCCAGCGAGCTTTGCAATGTCGTGCGATATGTCCGAGGTTGTGACAGTGGTGACATCTGAGTTGTGCATGCCATGGTCGGGGTTCTCGTCTGCCTCCATACTGACGGGATTGAGTAATACCATCCTGAACGATTTCCATACATTTCAATTCCTCCAATCGGTCATCCAAGGAGTCAGCCAACTGAGTGAGATTTGCCAAAAGATTTTGTATTTCTTCAGGATTGATAATATTGGCAGTGGTAGAGTCCGCTCTGTCCGTCTTTTGTTCCGAACTCCAGTCCTTCATGCTTTCCCGATAGAATCGCATCATCTTTGTCGCGATGCCACCTATACGTTGCACTCCATGCAGAGCGTAACTGAGAAGCAGACTCATAGCCAGCACATATCCTGCCGAGGTATTCTTCCATCGTGCCACGTTCCTCATTTGGCGGTACATTCTCTCAAGTAGAACCACCAATTCATATACTCCTGATCGTTTTATCGCAGTTTCCAAATCGTCTGCTCGAGTGCTGTTCTTTTTTGCTGACGCCGCCGCAACTGTACTGTCCGTGGACTCAACCGGACTTTCCTGGGTTCGTTCTGAATGTGTGGTCATCTCTGAGAGTTCTCGAAAAGCTTTTGCATCACCATCACTGAGCTGCTCGCCGCTTTTTAACCGTTCGACCAGCTTTCCGAATTCCTTGATTGTGAGCTGATCCTTCTTTAGGCCAGCACGTCTTCCGAATGAGAGAGCGGTTGCTTGAGAGAAAATCAGAGAGAGAATGAATACGGACCAAAGATACCCGCCCCAAGGGCCGAGCTCCGAAACCATGTCGAATGCAAAATTTTACAACAGCGTCAAGAGTCAACTTTGGTCACCCACAGGACCATCAAATACTCGTTCATTCCATAACCGTTTCCACTAACTGTACAGCGTCACAACCACGTGTGTAACCACAAATTGCGTCGTCCTGACCGCTGGGGTCACCCCTGCAGCTGGACTTAACGGTTGTGGAGGCGTTTTTGCAGAACTGGAACGGCAGAAGTGGGGACAGCCCCTCTTTAACTTGATCACACGGCCTTGCAAGGCACTTTTCACTCAGGTCTCTTCTCAAAAGCTTTCTTACAACAGTCCAAAGGTCCAAACTCGAACAAAACACAAGAAGATCCACACCAAGAAGAAGTACAATACCCTAAGATCAGCCGTTTAAATAGGCTGCAGCCTGACTCACCCTTGTCCCATTGATCGCCTAGGATCCCACCTACTGATTAAGACAACCTAACCCATCAAGCCTAGTTGATCTTCCTAACCACTCTCAATCCCTTCCCTCAGCACCAACCCCTAGGAACGTCCAACCTAGTCATTTCTGTAGCTGAACTGCTACTTCTAAACTGTGGCGGAACTGCCATGGCAGAACTGTCCCGGGGTGACTGCTAGCCCTACGTAATCCGTCCGGGACTGCCTCAAGCAGCATTCCCTCCCCTGATATCACTCTAGCCCTGGAGGTGACAAAATTGGTCGAGGCGACGTGGTTTGGGGTTACACACGTGAACCAAATCCAACTAATCCCAACTACACATTACCAACCACGTGTTCAGAAGCTTCCCCACTAATACAAACTGACTAACTCAAGGTCAGCCGCCTTGCATCCAACCTCCCAAAAGGTGACTCATCCACACGAACCAAATAAGTGCCTTCCACACTATTCAATTCTGATTCATCAATTCTTTCAAACAATTAACTACAATACTGAAATATTGTGAGCTCACTATCAGACTTGAGTACACCCACCGCAATGCCAGAGATGGTGATATCATTTGTGGAGCTTTCTGGAATTTAGACTCCGACCGTTTCAGCTCTTCCTGTCCACATTGTAGTATTGCAATCTGCATTGCATATGTACCATCCAGTTCAGATTGTTGCCCAGCAATATCCAGCGCCCAAGACCAATGGATTATTGAAACTGTCAACCTCACTCTGAGTTCAAGGCCTTGGCTGAGATTGCTTTCATTAAACCATTCCCCTGAAAATATAAGCAGGACTTCAACTGGACAACACACAAGTTTCTCATCCTTGCTCCTGTGGTTTACCTTCCTTCCAGATATCGTGACACTGATTTCCCGAAGCAAAGCCGGATCAATCCAGGCATCGCAATCATGTCTTCCACGCCCTTTCTCTCCATCTCTGTTTTTAATCCATATCATTTTTTTATTTTTCACCGGCAAGAGGTTCTTTAAGAAATTTTATTCTCATTCCAACCCAGAGCTACTTGTTCAGGTATAGGACATACCATCAAACGAAGGCTGAACGTTGCACACCAAAAACACAAGACATACCACCTGGCACCCAGCCAAATTCTCGCAGGGTGGGAACGTGGCCACCAAAATGCTCGGCAGCCACGCCACCAACGCCAGGAGCGAAATGGGCTCCGGCTCCATAGATGCATTTACGACAGTATTCATCAGTCGCGGTACGCTTGGGTGTGGCAACCTCTCCGCACCCTCGTGTCGTCTTGTCCGGAATAATTCCTCGCCCCCGTCCCAAAGCCAAATTCGAAGTAGGGCAACCAACCTGGTAGTGCTGCGCCTTCGTCGGACATGTGCATTTGAACACGTGACTCCACTTCACGTGCACACGTGCAGGGGATACAAATTATTCTCTTGGAGGGTTTGGGGAGTTTTATGGATTGAACCATGGAAACGCTTGCTTCCAGTGGAAGCGTGGTTGGAAGCGCTGCTGGAGGCGAGGTCGCTTCCATGGAAGCGTTGCTGGAGGCGAGGTCGCTTCCATGGAAGCGCTGCTGGAGGCGAGGCCGCTTCCATGGAAGCGCTGCTGGAGGCGAGGCCGCTTCCATGGAAGCGCTGCTGGAGGCGAGGCCGCTTCCATGGAAGCGCTGCTGGAAGCGAAGTCGCTTCCACGGAAGCATATGGAAGCGCACCGCTTCCGAGGAAGCGGTTTGGAAGCGCGCTTCCGCCTTGTGCTTCCGTGGAAGCGAAGCCTCCAAACATTCCGACGATGTTGAGCACATGTTCCAGCAATTTTTTCTGAGAATGCTCCCTGTAGTATCATATATGCTACAAAACACATATCTTTTCTTTTTTTTGAACCAGATGATTCCAAACAAAAAAAAACAGACAAAAAACTTTGTCCCTGGATGAGGTGCGATGCAATTCTGATATATAAAGAGATATATTTTTTGGAGGGTGACCGGCATGAAAATGAGCCAGATATTTTTAGTACTTTTGTTGTGGCGGCAAAAATAAGATCTCTCGTATTCAAAAACAGGGGAAACAAGACGTCTCATCATATTTAAAATGATTAATACATATTCTTTGAAATGTACCTTTTTCAAAAAGCTCATCGAAAGCCAACTCCCAATCGGCCTCCACTTTGTCGAAATCTAATTCTTCTGTCTCCTTCAACGCCAAACTCTTAACATGGGCCAGCGATCCCAGCAAGCTCTTGGGAAGCTGCTCCAGCTGCTGGGCCCCAGAGACACTCAGTTTTTGAATGTAACCAGTCACTTCCAGGTACCAGCTCTTGTTCAGGGCCCGCAGCGCCGAAAACGCTTCCACAATGTCTTTCTGATCTTTCCTTGTAACTTCCCCATGGTATTTTCTTTCTTTCAAATATCGGATCAAAGGGGGCCCCACCGTCTGAGCGTCAGCCCAAGGCTGTAGCTAGAA
This sequence comes from Bryopsis sp. KO-2023, assembly GCA_030272585.1. Classification (NCBI taxonomy): domain Eukaryota; kingdom Viridiplantae; phylum Chlorophyta; class Ulvophyceae; order Bryopsidales; family Bryopsidaceae; genus Bryopsis; species Bryopsis sp. KO-2023. The sequence goes on along the minus strand of BSYQ01000012.1, from coordinate 2,043,296 downwards.
AAAGAACAAAAACAAAAAATCACCTTAGTATTAAGTGGAAATGAGATGTCTTGGAGCTTTGCTATAAAAAGGCCTCCTCCTATGTGTGGCGACCGACCAACACTCTACTAGAAATGTTCGAAATCTTTCCCTGGACTGGGGTACAGCATAAGGGAGCTTTTGCGAAGCTGGTCCAGAGTGGGGTAAACAGCGTTTTAAATGCAAATGCGAAAAAAGAACCTTAAAACAGTCCTGTCGTGCCTTTTGGAAGCCAGAGCTGAAAGGAGAGGAAACTCGAATTCGCTTTTTTGCGCGAAACCAACCCTCGAACCAGTACCTTTTCTTTGGCCATGGCAGTAGGTCGCTACGCTTTTCCCCACCAACATGGTTGGAAGGAGCGCACGCGCAGTCACATCTGGTTTTTGCAAGACATTTGTAAAGTTTTTCCGTCAATTCAGAAGAGATTTTAATTTGCAGGGGAAGCAGCAAAATATAGACCCGACAGGTGTGTGTTCAAGCAACCAATAATTACATATGTTATTTGTCGACCCGAATTTGTGGCCGAGATATAAGGGTTGTCGAAAAATCAAGGAATCGAACATCTTTTAACACGACCTGAAGCTGGCAACCTTTGGAAATAGTCGATTCGGGTCAAACGGCAACGGTTGTCTTCGACAATTCTGTGTGAAAGATGAGGCTGATTTCTTGATTGCAATAAGATGAAAATATATATATATATATATGTATATATATATATATATTTTTTAATATCGTTAACGCAATGATGACCTGCTGAGAGAGAGCCAACCCTTCCAAACAGAGATCACTGTGGCGAAAGATCAGCCGCCACGGCGACCTCGTGGGTGCAACAGGAGGAGCCGACCACAGAAAGAAAGGAAAAGGTGGCTTAGATGGATTCCTGTGGTTGGCAGTTTGGTGGCGCGGTCTGGGGTCATCATTGCCAAAAAGGCATAGACTGGGAATACTCACGGTCATGACATGTGCAAATATGCATGCATGGCGTCTTAGAAAGAAGAAACAAGCAACATAGATAGGGGTGACCCGTCTGAATCACCCGGAATGGGTGTGCACGAATACCACAGAAACAACACATCGTAAAATAAAAAAGTTAAGTATGACTTCAAATTTCTATGTATATGTCCATAATGCACGTGCACGTGGAGTGCACTACAACAAAAAAAAATCAACCAAGTCCACACATACTGGTTTTCGGCAAGAAAGTCACACATGTCTCTGGTCTCTTTGAATTCAGTTTGACACCAAAGCCACGAACGCCGCCATTTTTGAGAAAAAAAATTGCCGTTGCATTATGGCTGTGACGTTCGTGCGATGGATGTTTTGCAACCTTTACACTTGAAGCCGGCTTTCCGGGCTGAATGCGCTCTGAAAAAAGTCCATACAATTACGATTGTGTTTTTAGACTTCATGTGACAAGTTTTGAAACCCACCAAAGAACCAAGAGGGGCTTGATGTGCTGGTAGATACAAAAAAATGCAATAGACACGAAAGAAACGAAAGGGTAACAGACAAAAAAAAAAGAACAATAGACAGGCTGCTTGCCTGTGAAATCAGACACAAAGGGAAATATGTTTTCTGTTGAAGAAAGTTTGAATTTGATAGGAGCACACATGACCAAGTTCCCTCCTCCCCCGCCTCGGAAAACAACTGGGAAATTACTGGAACATATCTGTTTGTGTTAGTGAAGCTGCAGATTCAACCAAACCAGCTGGATAGGTTGCCAGAGTGGAAGTGAATGGGTGGAAATTATTTTTGTTACTATGATTGACTGGGAGAGACTTTCACACGGATTGTGAGAAATGGCATTTAAAAAAAAAATAAACCTTTGATTCTCTTTCTCCTTTGGGGTTATATGTCCTTTGCTGTTGACACATCGCTTTTTTCCTGCCCCTGTTGTGAAGGGGCCAGGATATGGTATTTTTAATTTTTTTCTTCCAAGGGTGGGTCTTTCAGTTTTTTTCTGGCTGACCCTCAAAATATTTGAAGTGGCGATCAACGAACGACTTACATGATGGCTCAAGACTCATGGCTCAAGACAGGTCGCGTTCAAACAATTGATCATGTTTGGTTGTTTGGTTGTTTAAACACGAGGGGCACTCCAAGGAGATGCTGGGAGGAAACATAAAATGTCGTACCAACTCGAAGACATACTAGAAAAGCCAATGAAAAAAAATCACGATTGAACAAGAAAAAAATGTTGCTGAAACTAAGGTGAAACTTGCTGATGCCCATAAGACCAGTTTTTTTTTTGTTACTTTTGTTTTTGCAGTCGGATCGGTGGCCACCCATGGGGATGAGCATCGCCTTTATTTGACTTCCAGATGTTTTCTTTGACACTCAACTTGAAACCGACAAAAGCTCTCCTCCCAGCAAGGAAACATGCTCATGAAAACATTTCACATTAAGTATGACTGGTTAACCAATTTTGGTCAACCAATTTTCAGCAACGTTGCTGAAAATTGGAGCAAGAAACGGAAGAGGAGCTCCGAGAAGTAAGAAAATGGACTGTTGCGCTTTCTGCATTCTATCTGCCTTCGAAATCACACTCCTATCGTTGCAAAGAGAAACCCTTACTCAATGGCTTGATCGATTCTTAGGGTGCCCTTGCCGAACAGCTTGTATTTCCTCCACATGCAAAAAAAACGATAACCCGCAGATAACGATAACCAAGATTTTGAATGGATGGTTGGGTTTCCTTCTGGCTTCGACGTGGAAAGCGGCCTTTGCTGCGGTAGCTGATTACGCGGTGTCGAGCGCTTGACGCTAATGTCAGGATTTTTTGTTCAGTTCGACAAGAATGCCTCGACTCTTCTTACGCCTTTGGGAAAACTCGAAACCGTGTAGAAATTTTGAACTGGAAAGCAACCGGTCTGTCTAGCCTTGGAAACAAATCAGCCAGCAGAACCACTCGTCATAATTCTTGGCGAAAAAAAATCGAACATTGTTTCAAACTGCTCCGAATTCTTTTTGCAAGCACCAACCACCGCTTCCAACAGTTTTCTATCGACAAGGTCTTGTTATTTTGAACGAACAAAACACACATTGCATCGAACTCTTGAGAAACCGAGCTTGGAAAAATGGAAGAACGCCCCAGGGTAGGGTGGACATAGACATCGCCTTTTTCGCTGAGAAAGACAACCGTACGCATGATCGGCGTTGACTTGAAAAGTCGTCAGCTAGTCTCGAGCAAGAGAAAGGCGAATGCTTTGCTCACGATGAGTTCCAGGTTAAGGTTAACATGGTTGTGCGTTGAAGGATTGACATGCTCTTTCCAGCCACAATCACAACCCGCGACAAACTGGTCGTCAAGCTGGGTCGCCACAAGACCCACTTACCCAAAACAAGACAAAATGAAGGTTAGAGAATACGCGGCTACGGATTAGGAGTGCGACCCAACCGATATTGTATTTCTAACATGAAGTTGAAGCGATATGCGCGATGGATGCGCTGAACCAACAGGAACCTGGCGTGCGTTGAAGTTTATTGTGCTGGGCGTCCCAGCTCTCGCAGAAACATATGGTCGCAGAATAGCTGTACGAGGTAGCCACGTCATGTACGATTACGTCATTGGATTTTGAGCGAAAAGTCGTGTAGAGGAAGGGAAGGGGGGGGGGCTCGCCCCCTCCCCCACCCCTTCTTTTCACATTCACAATTTCAGAATGCAAGATGATTTTCTTTTCCACCAAGAAATTTGCTCATCGTTTCGCATTTGTCATTGAACCATTTGCCATTGAACCAGCACATGACCAAGGCACACTCTGGTGGGTTGAAATATAAAAAGTGTCAGCATATGATTACATCCCCTCCCTTTTGACAGGATGGGGCAATTTCATTTTTTTTTCCCTTTCTTTTGTTTCTTTTAACCACATGCTGGCCAACTTCCCCATGCTATCACGATATAAACCCACTCTGCTCTTTTTTTTCCACCCCCCCCCCCCCCTTTATGAAACATCGAAAACGATGTGAAAAACTGACAGAGCATTCCCTCCAAAACAGGGAGGCAAAACGAACATAAAGAAAAAAAAGGAAAGCTTTTCTTCTGGGCCATTTTTCTTTTCTTTTTTCCATCGAAACTAAAAGAAAAAAACAGAGAAACAAACAAACTTATCCAGAAAAGGATATATACATGTGATTCGACCGGAGCCGTATATATGCTTTAATTCATAATACTTTCATGACAATGTATCGTTATATATATATTTTAAGGGGCCCAGAAGCAAAAAAAAGTAAGAAAAAAAAAGTTTAGTCGCGAAAAAAAAACCCAAAGCGGTGATTTACCATGCATGCAGCAAGAAATGTATACAGAACTTTCTGGAAGGTTTTTTTTTTTTTTCGCTCCCAACTCAGCTTTCCGTTGACGAGATACCTCTTGTTTTTCTTTTTTTTTCCCCCAATTCAACCCCCTCCCTCCCCTTCAATTAATTTGAAGGTGGATCACACTTCCAAGACAGCATCAGGAAACTCTGGAAGGCAACAGTTGTTTTTTTTTTTCCAGCTCATTTGCGGCCATAGCCGTATGTATAGTGCGCCTCAGGTTCCAATCCACAGCCTTCGACAACCTCCCCATTGGGCTCACACAAACCGTCCGCAGTTGCACAGCACACAATTCCAGTGTACTGTACACAAAAAAACACAAAAAAACACAAAAAAACAGAAAAACGTCAGCAAGAAAAAACCTCGGGAGAAGCTACAATGTTCAGTGTTCACAGTTTCAAATGTTGATAGCACCCCTTATTAATTTTTTAAGGCTTGTGTGTGTGTGTGTGTTTCACAGCACAATCCAATCAAAATTGATCAGATGAGCATAATATCTGTCTATCTATATCTAGATCTATATCCCCCCACTCCGCATATTTTTTCTTGGATCTTCCGACAAAACCAATGAAACACCCGAAACCACCCCCACGTGATACCGGCTGCGACATATTCCCTCGCTATCTAACTTACGGGGTCGCAATATTTCTCGCAGGCTGGAGCTGGCGCTGGCGCTGGCGGCGGCGACTTCTTCTTCTCTTTCTTGTCCTCGCTTGGGACAGGATCGAGGGTGAAGCCGAAAGGTCCAAAATCAACCTCGGCCTCGATGTCGTCCACCTCCGCTCCCAAGCCCAGCCCCCAGCCGACCGAAAAACCATCTGCAAACCGGAGAAAGAAAATTATGACAAGTGCCCCCGTCTTGACAGCCAGGACCTCATATCTTTGTTCTCCATCAAATTATGGCGGCGGGGAGAGGAAGATAGGACTTCGAAACGAGCTGGTGAAAAGATGCGAATTTGTTTGTTCTTCTCCGATAGATACTTACTGGGTCGGATGGGCAAAAGCCTCAAGCTGCGCGACGCTGCAAAAACGCGAACACCATTCACACTCAGCGCTGGGACCAGCAACAAGAGTCCAAAACCCACACGAAGCGTCAAGCCTTTCTTCATAATAATATCTGAACAAGAATGGCGTCCCCCTCCCCCCCAAATCCAAACCCTCCAAACACACGCAACACCCCCCACAAAAGTTTCAAATCAGAAAAGAAACGAGCGGACGAGGTCCTCTGGTCGACGCTGATACCGTGTTTGAGCTCAGTCGAGGCCTCCGCCACTCCCACGGCAACGATTGCAACCATGGCCATCAATGCGACTGCTGCAAACGACCTCATCTTGAACTGGAAAGGAGGACTGCGCTAGCGCGACACCGGCGGAAGAAGGTTTATCCCGTTCTGAAGACGATATTCGACCCCACGCAAATGAGCGGACACTGTTGCCTTCCTCCTCTCCAACGTGACGGGTGGTTTGGATAGGATTTATTGAAGCTCGCCCCTCCCCGTCGCATCATGGATCCGGGTGAGAGGGCATCATTCGTCCATGAGTTGGATGGGATCGAACTCGGACCGTTGGCTGGCGCTCAGTTCCAATCAATCAAAATTTCTGGGATTTTCCACCATTCAACAAGAAAAAAGCTGAGTCAGTGGTTGAGCGACTTCCTGCATCTCTTCAGCCTTGATTAGTTTTTTTGGGCTTGTGGATCCAGTTGATTTTTGATGAGGTGATTGTTTGGAATTAGGTTGCAACAACAACAACAATAATTACACACACAGAAACCTACCAACCTGTATTAGGTTGCGATAGCCTATCGCAACCTTCTGAGAAGCAGAGTGACTCCTCAGGCAACATGTAATCTTTGTTGTTGTTGTTGGGTGCAGGTGAGTTGAGTTGTTCCAGCATTGCTTGAGCGTTTTCAGATTTCTGTGTGGGTGCTGAAAGATACTGTTAGATGTGTTGTGCTCCAGGTGCATCCCATGTGATTGACCATCTCCTGAAGCCGCTTTCCAACACTCTAGATTCACTGAATGCGAGAAGTCGTCGAGTGCTGTTGGGGATGTTGAAAGTGTGCTGGTTAACAACAGGGGATTACTTTTTGTTTTTTTTCCTTTCTTTTTCTTAGATTTGAAGCTTTTGGCGGCGGGCTCTTTGCATGCATGAGAGTTCTTTACATGGTGGTTACACTTGTTTTTTCTCCAGCATTATGAGGGGTGATGGCCTCTTTTTGCCTTTTTATATACAAAAGTATATGATTACGTAATCATCGGTTTTTATTGTTTCCTGAATCCTCCAAGATGAGAAGAAGCTTTTTTGGGCACAGTTGCAATGTTTTGGGTGGTCAAAAGGAAACATGACGCCTCTCGGATGGTCTACCAACTCCCCCAATGAAAAATAAGTTGCGAAAGAAAAACGATGCGAAGGGTGTGTGGGAATGCAAAACTATGAAAACTATTCAGCTTGAGCATGATGCTTTTTTGATTCGTGGTTCCAAGCTTGCGGTCGGATCTGGAATTTGAAGAAGCGTGCACAATTCTTCTCTTCCATAGTGAAACACCAGGTTCTTTCTTTTTTATGCCACTGCAAGGGCCAGCCTAACCCTGGCGTTCAGGCGTCACGTGTGGCACATGATACACTTGGGTGTGTATCAACGTGAAATAGGAAATCCCGACGGAATCGTTGCACCCAGGTCAAAGACATCACAGGGCGGCCCGACATTTCAACAAGGACGGGACGGTACACAGGGGGTGAAGGTAGACTTGATGGCGCTGATCCTGGAGCTTTAGTCGAGGGGTTCAGGAGGCAAGCGCCTGGGGCCCCTGCAATGTACCTTAAGTGAACAACGCACTGCACTTGCCGAAGCTTTGCAAAACACAGCAGCCCAAATTTTAGCTTATGCCACAAGTGCGCACCACTTGAACTACTTCCGAGCACAAAGTCCAAATAATACTGTAATGCGACTCGTCACTGCCGCCGGCAACACGAGTTGCAGAAGAAGATGCAGGTGTTGCGGCAACTATTGACATTTTCTCGACGTGAGATCCCAACTTCAAGGGACAAGTTGTAGTGAACGCCAGCATCCCTTGTATGTATCTGCTCAGCGAAAGTAGGAAAATAACAAAAGCAACGCGAAACCCGACGGCACAAATCACAAATTTTGTTCGGCTGCCGCGGCGGCGTGCCGAGAATATCGCGCCCCGTCAAGAAGAGTTTGCTCTGTTGTTAAAATAGTGTCCATGGCGCAACGGTCGCCCCAGTAAACCGCGGCGTCTGTGATATCACCTGCAATATCTCAGGGACCAGTATTGTCCCTATAACACTTTTCACAAAATGTTTTTCGACTTCAGTTCTGGGTCCATTTGCAAGCGCTTGAGATTTTAACTGAGTAAAACCACATAGCTGTCGGTCAAAGATTTTGGGAGGTCCAGGGAATGACGGTTAGACAGCGGTATTCCACACGGTATATTGCCTCCTTCAATTTCGTTTCACCCACCAGCGCACAAGCATTTTCTTGTTTCTTTTGAGCGAGAAGCCAAAAAGAAAAGGAGATGTTCGTCAAAACCGCCATTGCTTCGGCGATCGCCGTAGGGTGCGCCCTTTGGGTGAATCGCCGGCATCGCCGGCGCCAGCAAGCGGTTCCACCGGTTCCAGCGGTCCCAGCCGTCCCAGCGGTTCCAGCCGTTCAAGCCGTTCAAGCGGTTCCAGCGGCCCCGCTCCCGCCTCCCCAGGTAATTTTCTTTACAAGCTTTTCGTTCAAGGCATCGACATTAAGCCGAAACAGCGCCTATCCTTCGCTCAGCACTGTCGTCAAAGACCCAGTGGGATCAAGATGGGTGTTTTCCGCTGTGACGTCTTCGACCTGAGCTCGGCACGTGTGGCTTTTCACTATTCAGGCTGAAATCCCGGTCCTGAGCCTCCAAGATATTATAGACGTTGAGCTCGGGGAGAAACAGAGGCTCGAAGACCTTCTGGTATACGTCAATTTTTGGGATGAGTATCAGTTAGCGATGCGTTCTTTCTCCTCCCCACAAATGCATGCATCCAGACATCCAGACGTGAACTAACTGTGGCGTCCTGTTCCTGCCAGGCCCACAAGAAACTCTTACGGGCGGATCCGGAAGTGATCCAAGACGTGGAGGCGAACCTTCAGAAAGCGGAAGCGGACCTCATGGCGAGCATCTGGGAGCTTCAGCCTGGGGATCCGGGAGCGAGCTCCTGGGGCCCCTTGCGACAATGTAAGCGAACATTGGAAATACCTCTTTCTGGATATCTGCATTTCTAGCAAAGTACAACCCACCTGAAAAACTCCTGCCTGGTGAAAACCACATAAGATTGCATCATTGCGATATTTGAGTTTTGTGGCTATTGCCTGTATCCACTTGGATTCAACATCGATGGCCATCTGCACAACCAACTTTTTTTGGATGCAGAATGGTATTCGGACAAAAGAAATGATGGGAATGTGATGTGGTTCAGGGTGAGCCGTCCCCAGTTGGGGGCACCAACAAAGGCAGCCACCCAAATCGTCAGACCGTGGCCTGAGCCGGGCCACGGTCAAAGATGTAGGCCCGTGGAGGGTGAGGGTGGCTGCCAGGCCGGAGGGTGTGGGTTGGGCATGGGCCTTTTAAGGCTACCAACTCCTGAAGGTGACAATTTTTTTAGAAATTAAACCCCCCGAAATCAATTTTCTGTTAGAATTCGCTTGCTCCGAATATTGGCAGTGAACAAAGTGTGCCTCCCAGTTATCTGAATTGAAAGTGGCATGGCAATAAAAGCAAGAACAACAACAATGACTACACACGCAGAAGCCACCCACCCTTTATTGCGAAACAAAGTTTAACGTGCACCTCATTTTTACCCCGACAAAATGTCATAAAAGCAGTAAAACAACCCAACAAAGAAAAAAACCCTGAAGATCTTCAGGGTCTAGACCAGAGTTGTAACGATCCGAACATCCAAAACATCCACTACCCCTCTTGGTCAAATAAAGAGAGTCAGCAACCTCTACACCCGCAGTAGATATCCTGTCTGAAATAAGCCGGGGCGGGCGGTTTCTGTGTGTGTAATCATTGTTGTTGTTGTTGAAACAAGGTGTGCAACCTTCTTAAAAGAAAGAAGACTCAGAGTAACATACAGAGAGGATACCCAATTCCTCAGTGCCCCGACCCAGAGTGATGACCACTCCACCCTCTCCTGTGAGCTTTTTGGGGACAACAAGACGGCCAGTTGCGCTCTGGATATTTTCAGGCACATGGAATCAATGATTGATTGATTGATTGCAAGGACGAGAGGACACTGAAAGACCCACCCATGGGAAAACATTTGAAAAGTAGAGTTAGAAATGACACCGAATGCACCAGGTGTCCCCGACACACACGTAACGCTCCAAATACGAGCCCCGCCACCACAATAAATACGTCGAGGGAAGTTGGGAGGGGCGTGAAAGAAACCACATCCCTCAGCAGCTGTGCAAACACACCTCTTGCCTTTCGATCTCCAAGATGACTTCGACGCGCATTCTTCTGGTTGCTTGCGTTTTTGCGGCGCTGGCTGTCGCTAATGGTATGTTTTCATTCATTCCAAAGTTTTGATCTGGTGGTGCGTCAACTGGACCTGGAATAATTGAGCAGCGGCCCATTCGCCTATCTTGGTGGGCATTCCTTCAACTCATTCAATGAGTTGAAAGACACACAAGTTGTGTGTCTTTTTCAGGTTTTCCGGGAGGGGGCCGAAAGTTGAACGCCTGCAAGAAACAAGGTGAGGGCATCCCGCGCCATTTATCGCTGAATTGAGATCGGGGATGTGCGGGCGCTGATGGAAATAACATGAACTGAGACGTTGTTTATTCAGATTGCGACGGCCACAAGGAAAAATTCAACTGCGATGCCGCGGCATGGGACGATAACGAGTGCGAGTGCCAATGTCTCGTTGCTGGAAAGGCGTCGAAGTTGCACGACTGTGGAGACTGGAGTGAGCAAAAACTGAATTCGTCAAGTTCCACTGTTCAATCTTTGTTGCAAGGAGGTCAGCAATGAGCAAGCGGGTTTTTGTTGTGGCTGTAGAGTGCGATCCTTTGACTTGCGCTTTCCATTTCAAAGATTTCAAAGATTGTAAGTGCAAGTGCGGCGGTAAGAAGTCCACACCCGTGGCCTTCGCACACCCTGCACCCGCGCCTGGTCAAGGCGGCCGCGGTGGCGGCTTCGGTGGGGGCCACGGCGGTCGTGGTGGTGGTGGCGGCGGCGGAGGTGGCGGCGGTGGTGGCGGAGGAGCGCCAGGACAGCCTGGTGCCCCTGGCAGGAGATAAGTTGGATTGAGCCGTTCTGTCGGCGGCTGTAATTCTTCTCCAGGCCTGAACTGTTCAATCTTTAGGGGAAACGAGGTTGGGACGCATTTCGCCTTAATTTTCAGCAGCGGCGAGGGATTTTGAGAATTTGGACAGAAGATTGTGTACTTGCTTGACGCTCGCCCCACTGTTTTCGTGAGGGACAGCGTTGAAACTTGTTTTTTTTTAGTGTTGGGTAGTAAAGCGAATACTGACTTTCAAGTTGCTAGGTTTTCTGTTTACTTGGGGTGTGTGCACCCCCTTTTGTGTTATATATAAGCTGATGAGTTTATCTACCTTAGGCTCTGTTTTTAAGTCTGTAGGAATTTGTAACGAGGCCTGTAAATTTGTTATATCATGAACCCCACCTCAATTTAGAAGACAAAGTAATCATTCGTATTTCTTTCTAGAAAATACCAAGCCTGCAGGAACCCCCAGGTGATGGAATGCCACCTGCAATAACAATTGCAACTATTGTCCCTGAAATGTACACGAAAAAACGAAACGAAATGAACACCAAAAGCGAGCGGCCAGGTGTTGCCCCATCTTCAAATGGTGTTCGAAGAGCGGTTTCGAGGGGGCACCACGAGGTCCCCGCACCTTTTATGCAGCCCACTGTAGTAAGCGCGTGATGGTTTGCTGCTGGGGCTCCTCGTGTTTCTGCATGGAAACACACCAGAAGCGTGGTCAAAACAAGTCGACGACAAGAAAATCGGATGGGATGAAAGGAACGATGCACGCTTTAGAAGAGAAATTGGTTGTACTGGTCAGCAACTGTTCAGCGGGTGGCTAGGTCGAGCTTCTGCATCCGGACCACAACGCTTGCCAGGTTTCCAACCGGCTGGTGAACAGTTGCTGACCAGTACAACCAATTTCTCTTCTAAAGCGTGCATTGTTCCTTTCATCCCATCCGATTTTCTTGTCGTCGACTTGTTTTGACCACGCTTCTGGTGTGTTTCCATGCAGAAACACGAGGAGCCCCAGCAGCAAACCAAAAGCGGGAGCTGGTGACCGGGTGTTGGCCCAACCTTTTGTTTGCAGGCCGCTGTAGTAAGGTCGTGATCGTTTGTGTGTGTGTATAGTTTTGATACCCAAGTGCGAAAATTTTTAAAATACAATTTTCGCACTTGGGTTTCAAAACTATACACACAAGAAATTTCTTGACGCACAAGGGAGGTGTCGACAGCCGCATGTACTTGGGGCTAATTTGGATGGATTCTGGGAACGCTTTTTTTATGATGAAGCCCGGGATTTGTTCTTTAGTGGCACAAATAGAGTGGGCGGAGGTATTGCCTTTGCATTGGAAAGAATTGGAGAGCCCCATTTGTCCAGCATGCTTTGCAGAGGAAGTGATGTTCGCGCTATGGCGCTGTGCTTTGGTGCCCAATCACTATATCGAATTTTCAAGCACTTTCAAGGTTGGTCAAGTTGACCATTCCTGACTTGCTGGGTTTTGTTCCAGTCTTGCTCTACAATTTCAAAATTATTTGTACCCACCTTATACTACCCAGTGTAGCCCCTGATATAAAAACGATGCAAGGCGTGTCGAATTCCACCTTCACCCCCCATCTTCCAGCAAACTGTCAATTGTAAACCTCGAGTTCAGAATTGAAATTTGAACGATTCGACTGCGGTTAGGAGAACTATGCCAGAAACCGAAAAAAAAGTTTGAAGGAAAAGGAACCCCAAAACTGACAGTGAACCTGGGCGGCCACCCCAAATTGGAAGAAATGGAGCAAACAATGGAACACTTTAAAAGAAACCATCTTTCATATTCAATCCCAATCAGGAAGCCCTCCCCTTCGATTATTCCCTCCCTTTTCTTTCCCCCAATACACCCAAACAGATTTTTTTTCTTTTTTTCTTTCATTTTTTCAGCTTCGGCAATCACGAAAGCCAAAAAAAAAAATCAAACCAAGCCAACATACATAACAAGGCAATCCATTTTGTACAAAAACCCAACACCAAAAAACTCCCAATAGATTCCCCCCCCTTCCCCCAAATGTCAATTTGAAAAAAAAGGATAAGATAAAACCACCTTATCCATAAAACGAAAAAAAAAACCCACACAACCTCCCTTAATTCTTGCATCAACTATATTTCTTGCTTTTCACCGATTTTCTTGATGTGGAAACTTTTCGCCATTTTCAACCCCCTTCCTCATCTTGAACCTCTACCCAACCTCCTATCCCTTCTTTCCACCCATAATTCTTTCAACAGCTTGAACCTGGAGGGGGTTTCTCCCTTGACCTCCCCTTCATACATGGCACTCAAACTGTCGAGCTCATCCTCACTGACGCTGTCAAATTCGTACGACAGGGGGTGTTCTTCGAAGGAATTGGTCGATTTGAAACTGACATTGGATCGGGACGATGAGGTCAATTCTGCCACAGGGTCCCCTCTGTCAGACGGGGGTTGGTAGACCAGGTGGGTTCGGGGGGAGTCGATGGGCTGGCTCTGTGGGAGGTTTTTCAGGTTTTCGAGAACAGAGGTGTCGATGGGGTCTGGGGCGAAATCGTCTGGAGTGTAGCGTTCCAGCAGAGCGCACATTGACCTGGGAAAAATGACAAGGGAAAAAGGAAAATGCATTAAATGATGGGATTGTGAAATTTGTGACGGCGCTTCGGTGTATTTTCTTTCTTCTCGGAAGGAAAAACAAGCGATGGGGGGAAGAGAGGGGTCGAAAAAAAAATGGTCAAGCTTTCAGATTAAAAAAAAAGCCCGTAGAGAGAGATGCAGAGTAAAAGTGTGATATCTGAGCTAAAAAAAAGGGAAGAATGAAAAAGAACCCCCAAAATTTCTCGTTAAAATTTCCTAGATGCCGTTTCGGATCGACACACACACACACATATTCTTTTTCCCTGGGTAATTTTTGCTTTTTGCTTTTTTTTTTTTTTTTTTTACCACCGGAGTTATCCAAAAGCTATGTTTGTTCCCTTTTCCTTTATGAAAAGGCAACAAAAGGAAAAGTGAAACACCCACCTAGTGGACAATGCCGAGAAAACGTCCATCCTCACGGAGGCATCGGTCAGGAGCTCTTTAGGCATCATTAGAAGATCTGCGGTGGCTTTCAGCAAAGGAAACAGAGGCTGCCCGGCTTCTTCTTTCACGTCGACCTCGAACGCCCATTCGACCCATCGAGTGACGGCCATCTTTATGTGCATTCCCGCCCCGAACGAAAGCTTTCCCCTGTTCAGAGGTTCCAACCGTTTAAGCAAAAAAAACACCGAAAAACGGAGCAGGATTCTAAACCTGATTTCAAGAATTTACAGAGAGGGGCTGATAGAATTCCTTTGAGCAGAAAGTGGGAGAATTAGTCTTTTTCTTTTCTGGGGGGTGGGGTGGGGGTAGACATATCGATCGTCAAGTTAGGATGTGTTGAGGTTTTGCTTGCGGACCTTTCTTTTTCTTTTTGTGAATAATATAGACATATCGGGGTGTGAATGTGTGAGTGTGTACCTTGTGAATGGGAGCACAGCATCGTCCAAAGGGGGAAGACTGTCGGGGTCTACCCCCAGGATTTCGTCCACGAAGGAAGCATCGCTATGATTTGCGGCCCCAAAGCCATCTGCTCCCTGGACTGCAAATCACCCACGAGTTCAAAACATAGCCAACACAGCAATAACAAATGACCTATGCTACCTTTTGGATAAAGAGGTCTGCAAGCACTGCCTTTAGGAAGAAAAGTTGCTAATTTTATTGATTTAATTTATTTTCCAGGGGGGGGGGGAGGGGTGGAAGAAGAGAGGAAAAGAAGGAAAGGTGCTAACCTGGCGTCAGTTCTTGGTAGAGCATCGCGTCGATCCGCTGGCAGCAATTTCTCAAAACTTGCGTTTTGAGGACGGAGACATGGCCTTCGTTGCCTTTGCCGGAGGGGGACATCAGAAACTGATCGTAGACGGCATGCAGGGCATCCAGCCATCGGTGAACCGCGATTTCGTTATTGCTTTTGGCACGGCCCGGAGAAATCTGTCAGTGAGAAAGAAACAAAAAAATCTGTCTGTGAGAAATAACGAAAGTAGAGGGGAAAAAAAGGGGGTTTTCTCGGATGCACATTATTCAAGTTATTTACCAAGAAGATCTTTAGTGGAAAAAACTTAAGTCAACACTTTAGCTGATGCATGTTGGGTTGAGGTTTGATTTAGAGCCCCCCCCCTAAAAGTGGAGCATTACAAAACTACATCAGGTTTTGCATAAAGGTTTGCCATCATCTTCAATATGATTTTTTTTGGGGGGAGGGTCTGGGGGTACATGGGGGGAGCTCAAAAGAATTTCGATTTTTTTTCCCTCCAAAAAAAGAAAAAAAACAGAAGGGGGGGGGAGGATGGGGGAGGGAAAAAACAGGAATATCTATATACATATAAAAATGCTAGAGAAAAAGCCAACAACACCTACGCGTCCCCTGCGACCTTGGTCGGCCACGAGCGGCATCAAAACTTTCCACCAGAGGTATTGCTGTATTCTATTGTAGATTTCCTTTTCCAGCGTTGTCAGCACTTGCAGGATTCCTTTCATGGCCCAGTGACTCTCCCTCACTGGAACGCTGTTCTTCCTGGGGGTGCCGCTTCGAGAACCCCCCGAAGCCACCTGAAAAAAACCAAAAAAACTCTCGAAAGCAGAACAAGGCAAAATCGGATCGCATCTTTCTGAATTTTTTTTTCATCATTTTTTTTTTTTTAAACCTGTTGTTTTTTCCAGTTTCACTTCTTTTCTTTTTTTTTTTTTGGGGGGGGGAGGGGGGGGAACACCTTAATGCTACCAAGGAGTTTGGGGACATGTGTCTAGAAATAACCTCCGGAACATAATTCCAAATGCATTGAAATTAATTTAATGATTTATTTATTTAATTGATTGCGAAGATCCACCCACTCACCCACCCTTCCAGATTCGTTTTTCACACACACTCAATGCATCTTTTTTTCCAGTTCTTTTTCATTTATATTTATTATCAGAAGATTCATTGACAAAAATCCTCGACCATCACAGAACATGTAAATATTCTCCCCCTATATATAAAAAAAAACAAAACCGAAAACGAGATCCTAAAACCCCTCACTCACATGTGGCAGCAGGAATCTCATGTGAACGCAATTCGACCACCAGTATGCCATCCCTGAGACGTCGGCACCGCACCCTTTGACCATGGACCTTATTGCTTGCAAGGCATCCTTCGTGACCGCCACCCCTTGATCAGGACCCAAAGCAGCCAAAGTTCGAATGATACGACGGGCAGGGGCGTGCGTGTTGCGAGATTTGAACTGAGATCGCCCTGACAGTCAAAACAATGAAAATAAGTAAATAAAATAAAAAAATTAATGGAATACCCGTCCAGACGGAACCCACTTTTTCAAGATTGGAACAAGGGATATATAAATAGCCATTTCGGTGAATGATTTAGAAAACATACCTGATCGGGCTAAGTAGACGGAAGCTTCCAAAAAAGCAGCGTTTCGAAGTTGGCTTTGAATATCTCCGTCGAAGGGGCTGCTCTCTAATCTAAAAATCCAGAAGCAAAAAAAAAAGTACAAAAATTACAAGCTGGTCTCAACACACCATTTCTTTTCCCTGCTGCAGACAAAACGCAAATCGTCTTTCTGGGTGCAATTGGAATCGCACTCATTTTGGACCCTTGGTTATTTTTTTCTATCATGAGAAAATGTATGTAGATTCTTGTCGAAAAACCAACAAAAAACTGACATTGATCGAAAGATAAGAGGGGGCTGGGCAACGCACTTTGATGATGGGGTGTTATCGGGCGATTTGGGCGACTGCGATAGGAAAGGTGAGATATCTTTTCCTGGCATGGCTTCCTTAGGAAGTGCCCGCTCCTCGTGAACTCGACGCCACCTGCAATCGCCCCCCCAAAAAACATAACACTCAGAAGAATTTTTCAACATCCCCAAAATGGACTGCATTCAAATTTCACACCCCAAGAACTGCGGACCAGTTTCATCAGAAAGCCACGTCTTCTTTTTTCTTTTCACGCATTCACAGCCCTTTCTACCATCAAAAAGGATTCCTTAAGGGCGTTCTGTATCAACACCCCCCCCCCTTCCAAAAAGAAAAAAGAAAAACCTACAATAATCGACCCACCTTCTGGGGATACCACTCTCTTCCCCATGGTTTGCACCGTGGCCGGAGGATTTCGACGGCCGAAGTCCCGCATGCTCAGCTTCTTGTCTTTCCTCATTTGCACTAGCAACGGGGTTTTCTGTTTGTAGGTTTCTTGCATCATCATTTTCACGATGAGGTCTTATGGGGGGAGGTGCCGCCGATCGATCTTCGTCTGACGCGATGCCGGAATTCGGCCTCCTAGCAAACCTCCGATCGTGGGTGTCTGACATTTGTGCTGGAGGGTTAGGAAGGGGGGGTTCACTGCTGCCGTTTTCTCCACCCTGCGCAACGAAGCAGTGGCGTTGAACATAGTTTCTCCCTCGACAAAAAAGAAACCTCGTACGGAATGCGAGGAATCCCTGAAATGGTGAAACGTTGGACGGCTGAAATTCGAAAAAAATCCATTTCCACACGTTATGAAAAAAAAAAAAACGGAGAAAAGGAACGAAATAGAAGGAAAAGTTTGCATACCTCCGACACCGTGGGGCTGGCGATGATTTCCTCGCCAGATTTAGCAGGGGTGCTCAATCCTGACAACCCTGTCCCTGCATCATCGTAGCTTTCTGATTCTGGACTCCTGGTTCCGGGGCGGCCGGCGGCCGGATCCTCATCCTCATGTTTGGCATTTTTTCCATTTTCCACATTTTCTGGGGAGTCGGGTTGCCTCTCCGCTGCGGACAGCCAGGAGCTTATTCGATCGGAGTCCTTCGAGGGCGGAGGGGCACCCCCTATCGCCTGAACCTCAAGGGGACGAAAAAAAGAAAGCCAAAAAAATCCACTAAGATGATACGGCAGGACGCTGGGTTTCGGCGGAATGTCGGCAAAGAATGAAAGGATTTGCTGCTGAGGAAGCATTAAGGGAACAGCAAAATGGAGGCGGGAGGGGGGAGAGTTTTTTTCTTTTAAAACCTTTCAGCACAAAACACCAGTGGTTTTTTCTTCAGATAGCCTTGAGTGGAAAACACTGAATATGTGTGTGTGGGGGGGTGGGGGGTGGGTGTTTATTCCTAAGTCCGCATCCATCTTGAGAAACCCCTTGGAAAACCCCAGCCCCAGCTCCACATTCATACACAAGGTCTGTTCGATCATGACTACAAGCCACTTCTCTCCCCTTTCCTTCCCCCCAAAACAGGCTGACACAGCAGAACACACCTGGACCTGCGAATCTTTGTTCGATTGCTTTGGTGGCGGCGCCGCCACCTCCTCCTCATCGCTGTCCACCATGAATCCATCATCATCGTATCGGCCAGCCGCCGCCGCCGCCGCCTCCTCCGCCACCCCTTCCAGAACTTGAGGGGGCACCATGATTTCGCTTTTGGAGGATGTTCGGGTGCGATATTCCGATTCGGATTCGTTGATGGTGCGCAGCCTGTCGAACGCCCGTAATTCGTCCATTTGATCGCCGGTCATTCCGCCATGCAAGGGGGAAGGAGAGGTCGGCTGGCCGCTCCGCATCAAAGAGCTCAGTTGAGAAGTCAAGGTTCCCCCTGATATATATATATTCACATGCATGAAAAAAAAAATCAGGATGATGCGAAAATGGACGAGGGAAATTCAACATCGGGTTGGGTTACGCCTGCACCTTATCTTTCCCTCCACCATACAGCATGGTTTTTCGACAGAAGACATGGAATTGATTGGATTTTGTCTGTATTTCTTTTCTCAAGAATTTAGGCAAATAGCTAGGGAGCAGCACCACATGTGAAACGATTGACCCTGGTGGATGTTTGAATTGAAATAATTTTTACACAAGGCCGAGTGCAGCCCGGTGGATGTATTTCCCCTGTACCTGTAGCATCCGAACTGAGGGAACTGGCAAAACTGCCTCCGCTTCCAGGACCAGACGCCCCTTTCCAGGAAGACCTAACCACATCCAAAAACTGCCTTACAATATATATATCCGTACATAAAAATTCTACATATTGCCTTTTGAGTGAGTGCGGCCCCCATCTCTCCCCTCCCCATTGATATTCCAAAAAAATGTAAATGAAATATGCTCCACCGGTTCTAAAATCCGGGGAAGAATTTCCTGCAAAGAACCCCCCCAACACACACACACTCACCTGACGGTGACCCCCAGGATGGGCTCCCCGACGGCAGCTTGAATGGTTTTGCTGCAAGCGACCGGGAATTCCCTGGTGGTTTCGTTTTGAATGGATGCGAATTCGGCCAGGTCGATCACCACCCGGCCGGAGGATTCGGTCCGTCGGCCTCTGGAATCAGTTTCCAGGACCGCGAAAATCAAACACTTCTTTTTGAAAGGCCCCGAGGGGTTCGCTTTGGCACCCCCTTCCTAGAACGAACAAAGTATATATATAAAAAAAAGGGAAAAAAAAAGAGAAAATTAAGAAAATGGAAAATCATTCATGCGAATAGTGCTGCAAGGTATTTTGTGTTACGAAGCGAAACAGTTTTTTTTTTCTTTCTATTTTTTAAATAATTTTCGGCAGTTCATTGGTGGGGAAGGAGCTATTTCCTTTTTATCTTTATCTTTTTTTAAATGAGGTTAGGGATGGAAAAAGAATCAAGCAGCCCAACCTTGATTTTCTTTTTTTTTGTTCTATTGAATGTGCAGCAGCCTTTTGAAAAAACACAACACAACTTGCTTTTTCCAAGTTAGTTTTTTTTTTTTTAATTCTACTTCGTTTAGCATCATCATTACTATTTTCATGGTTCTTAATTATTATTTTTTTGGGGGGGGCTTCAGTTCGAGACCGCGCCTCCCCGCGGCCTCAGCAAAACGAAGGCTGAGTAGATTCTGACACCTTTTCGTTTCGAGCTGGGATTCTCAGTGCGCCCTACCATGTAAAGCGTCGCTGACAACTGAATCACTTCGTCGAACTTGACCGCGGTCCCCAGTTGCCCGGGGACCAACTCCGGCAGATGCGGTTCCGTCGCTCCACGTTTTTTGGCCGAAGAGCCCCTCTGCCAACCGATCGCGCAGGATTTGTTTCCGTTGGGCCAAGGCGCCAGAGTACCCACTTTGAAAGAAAAAGCGAAGCGGACGGCACTCGCCCGCTTCTTGATTTTCGAGAACATCTCTCAGGACTCCACGAACGAACTATCTAATCCGCGGCCAGCGAATCCCGCTTCGAACCCGCCCGGCAGCAACTCGGGGATTTCTTTTTTTTTCTACCTTTTCCCTAGGTGAACGGCGTCAGCGATATCTGAAGGGAGGTCTGAGCGGGCGGGTTTCTGTAACGGGGCTAAAAAATCAAAACGAAAAAAAAAAAGACGCAGGGAATATTGTGCGGAGCCAACGGTTCGAGTCTGACAGATAGGTACGCTTGGCCAGAAACTCGAAATCGAGCGTTCTTTCCACCTCTCGTTTGCGTTTCTTCTTTCCAACAATTCAGCCGAGTTCCTTTTCTGGCGTTGGCTCATTGATGCTGGGCTTGGGCGGTGCATGCGCACTTACGTAATTGATCTCTGTTCATGACGTCATTTCCCCAAACCCACCAACAAGAAGAGTGGGGACACACTCACCTCAGTTCCAATCCTGTGGTGCAAATATCTGGCAGGTTCTCGTCAGTTTCTTTCCTGTTGGGTTTCTTTTCTTCTGTGGGGGTGGGGTGATGGTGTCCCCGCATCGCTCCGCAATTCTTTCGGCTTGTTTCGCTGGGCTGTTCGGCGCGCTCGCGGGCTGCACAGGGAAATTCGCGGGGACCGTCGAGCACTATGTCGAACTGGAAAGCCACGCACTTTTGCTCGCGCGGTTCGCCACATATGGAGCTATGATTCTGGTAGGCGTTTCGCATGTGCGTTATGAGCAGAACAACCATCGTTCTACACCCTCCAAAAAAACACAATTTCCTTTCCAGCAGCAGGTTGCTTCTTTCAACCCAGTCACAGTGTTTTTCTGTAATGAATGGGGTGTCATGCATTCCATTTCTGGCAAGACTCGGTTAATTTTGCCTTGTGCAATCAAGTTGGCATCGTATGCTGGGCCGTCTACAGCACATTTCAGTTTCTTTTTCTTGACAAATTGGATGGGAGAGCGACAAGGGCCGTCGATTGGCTTGGGGTGAAGCTGGGAAAACACTATAGATTTCTTGTTTCTGTGTGGGTGTGTTTGGGTTTATTTCGCAGTTGAACGGATTCATGCTGTCGAACTACTTGCGAAGCCTTCAGTCTCTGCCTTCCCTGCAAGCCACTGTGCTCAGCAATGCTTCCAACATTTCCTTGACGGTACATGCTCTTCTCAACCCCTCCACCAGTTTCAGTTTCACCAGTTGTGGGAAGAAAAAAAAAAACTTAGTTTCTTCTCAGAAAGCCTTGCCACAGATGCTGAACTCAGCTATGGGTGGAAAGCAAGGGACATCCCACGCCAGTTGAACAGAAAAAACACCTTCATGACATCCAGGCTTCCTGGCTGCATGCAAGTTTCGGGTTGAGCTGCTGTGTAGGTTGCGCGTTCTCAACAAGGCATGAGTTTTTATGCATGATTTTTACGTTTGAGGTGTGGGGGTTTTTCTGAAGGGGTTGATGGGGTACTTTGCCTATTCTGAGGACTTGAGCTGGAGTTGGTGCTGTGGAATAGTGCTGCTTTTCTGTGGAACGATCCTGGTCACAGCCGCTGGCCAAGACGATTCAAAACCTCAAAAAACTCACAGAGAATGAAAGCAGATCCAGTTGTTTGGGTGGACCCGTGCATTGGCTCTGTTTTTTTTGCATCTCATCGTCGTGGGATATATTTGCATGTACATCATTCATATGTAATTGTGTGGTTGAAATCTGTACTGCCACGAAAAGTCAACGTCCGTCGTGCTGCCAGTTGCGTTGATCACTGAAGCCATCGCCGATTTTTCGCGTCCTGCTCGTCAAGCGGAACACTGACAAATCAGGTTGTTCGCCTGAAAAGGCGTGGTGCTCATAACTGAGTTGGTTTTGATATCGCCAAGAGTCGTCACAATATCTGGCAAGGCCGCAGAAAAGGTGGACCAGGGCATCAAGAAACATCGTCGCCGCATTTGACGAAGACGTCAAGACGTCGGTGCTGAGCTCTGCCCCCCGCTTCCGTCGATGATGTTTGCCCTGGCGTCGGTCATCGGAGGGGCAGCAATCATCGAAGTCAAGAAGCTGCTCCACAAACAAGGGATCTCGGAGGAAGAGCGCAGAGAATTGGCGACGCTTGTCGATGTAAGCCCGCCATCGATATCCCGCGTGCGTGTTGATCGAGCGAAGTCAAGAGCAGCATTTCGCTGGCACCGACACTGTGCTGTGTCGGAACTGATTCTCCTGCGCGCGACTTTCGCTACCCATAGCTCGACATCTCGGAGGCATGGTTTTGGTTTTGGCTACACGTCATCGATTTCCTTGGACAGGGGATATGTATGGTCCAGTTAGGTGGCGACTGCACTTCGATCGCCCGCCATTCGTCTGATACAGAGCGCGACCATGAAGTCCATGTTTTGTTTCGGTCCGACTCCAGTCGACGGAGATGACACTGGCGTCCAAACCAGGATTCCGCGCGCGAAAAAAGTTGGCGCAAAACAGTCGCGCGCTAGGGTTCGTTCAAAGGCGGCGCGGGAGTCGCGGGGTCGTGGGTTTTCGGAAATATCGGAAAACACGACCGAACATGACGAGTACAAGGTCGGTGCGAATAAAGCTAAACAAGCAAACAAGGGGGGCGTTCGACCCGTCGCAGGTTTCGAAAAGGGAGTAGCGACGAGCGTGCTTCTCTTCCCTGTGGCTGAACTTGGCAATGCTTGCAGAACCTGCAAAATGAGCTGGAGAAGGAAAAATCGATGCTGTTGGAGTCGCAGTCCAGAATAAGGGAACTATGCACCGAGAAGGCGCAGCTCGTGGAGACAAACACGCAACTCACGCAGCAGGTCGGCTTTTGCATGGAATTAGTTGCCCATTAATGCATTTCTTTTTCAACTCTTGGGGTGATTTGATTTTGGCAAGCAAGGTTTATCGTTTCCTTGGTTTAAAAACGTCGCGCGTTGACAATAGGTTGGGAACCTGGAATCAAACCAGCGGCAGCTGCAAGGTGAATATGAGCAACAAATGGACGCCTTGAAATCAAATATTTTGGGCTTGCTGGAGGGCTTCTCGAACAAGGTTGACTCTTGGAGAAAAGCAGACTTGAAATTTGCAAGCATTGTCTGGGGCCTCTAAAAATCAAAAGAGGGAAGGTGCTCACTACGTTTCCAAATGTAACTCTTGTGCAGGCAGTAAAAAAGAACGAGCTGCTGAAAGGTTTAACGGACCTTGGCATGGATGTGCGGGAGGACTGGCTCGATCAGTTTGCCCAGGCTGTCGAGGACTCCAGGCACGCTCCAAATCATTCCCAGATAGAAACACCATCCCCACCAAAAAAATAGTGTGTTCTTCACTGTATATGCCTGGGATTCTGGCAGTCGCAGACTGACTTTCTGTGGCGGCGCTTTGCCAGGAAATCTGGCGAGGCATCGAACTTCAGCCTTGAGGCATCGTGGAAGCATCAGGTAGGAAATCGTTCCTTGTTCGCATGTTTCTGCTTGACCATGGGTGCTTCCGCGAGCTTAACCAGTCGTGCTTGTGCAGCCGACTTTGGCGTTGGAGTCACCAGAAAAAATGCTTCAGCTGATGGCAGCAGGCCAGGAGAGAAAGCAGCTGACGACCTCCTCCGGCAGGTGTGCCAAGAAACACCAAGAAAACAACATCTAATGTCCATGCACGATTCCTTGCATATCTTTATGGCGCAACAATTGCGTCAGTCGTGTGCGAAATAGCATATGTGGATGTTTCCTTCCTCAAAACGTCGGTCAAACCTCAGCCGAAACATTTCGTTTTTCTCAGCTCTGTGCCACAGCTTCCTTCATCTTCATCGGTGGAACCTCATCCCGATGGTGGCGTAAAACATTTGTCTGGGACGAAGGCGTTGGGGTACACCTGGGAGCTCTTGGACAAACTGAAAAAGTTGACGATGAGCTCCCAGCATCTCGAATTGGCGCCAGCGGCAAAGCCATGGAAGGATGTAAAAGTGAGAAGAAAGGAAACTCGTGATATTCTTATGAGCTTTTTTTTCGCCTCAATTCTATTCACGCGCGTTCGAAATTGACCAATGACGCTTGGATTTTTAGGTGGTGGAAGCTCTGCCGCGACCAGGGCCAAAGATAAATATGGTAAAGAAGGAGAAAGCCCCTGCTCGACCGGCTGTTCCATCCATTAGAATGACGAGGAAACGAACAGCAGAGCAACGGGCGAAATCGTTCGAGGTCATCACAAAAACGGTGTGCAGCCCGCTGCAGGAATCCTGCGGCAAGCAAGTTTGATAGCGCGGCTTCTGTGTGTAGCTTGTGAAAGTGCCTTTGATGAACGGAGTCAATGAGCTTTTGATGGCCGTGGACTTTGGAGCCTCATAATGAGCGTTGTTTTTTGGTTGTTTGGGTGGTTTCTTGGGAGCGTTGACTGTTATTTGTTGGCTAGGTAATTTTTTGGGGGGTATCTTCTTACGGGACGATTGGGCACCGACTTTTGGACTCGTTTATTATTTTTCCACCATAAAAGCTTGTCGCCTTCTTTATGTGAAATTGTTGCTCGATTGGTTTTGCTTTGTTTTGTTCTTTATGTTTTTTTGAATGGGGCGGTGTTGGAGCAACGGAGGGGGAAGTAGATTTTCCTTGAGGGGTGGCTGGATCCCCTTACCATGCCTGTACTGCGGTATCTGACAGCAAACTTCTTGCGAGTTTCGATGTGGGGGGGCCAAGATTCCAAATCAATAAGTTTTCTAAGGGGATAGAAAAACAAAATTCTGTTTTCAGTTTTCTTCATCCCATGATAAACTAGTATCAGTCCAACCTCTACGTTCCAGTCTCTGGTACATCCCATCTCTTATAAAACCTCTTAAAATGTAACTTGGAGTTTGGGGTGTTTCAATCTTCTGCGAGGACTAGGCTGTGTTAACTGATGTAGTGACCCCCTTCCTGCTCAAGCCAACTTGACCATTGAATGCTCCACGTTCAATATTGGTGTCGATTTTATCGTGTCGTTCGATTGCCTGAATGGTATCGATGGAATGCAGGAGTCGACGGAACACACAACGTTCAAAATGGTCCTAGCTCCACACGAGCGTATTGGGTTGAAGCGCAGCGACGTCGAGATGCCTGAGGATGACCTCTGGGGGGAAAGAAGAAAGGATAGGAGAGTTGTGGCCAGGAGATGACCAGAACCCCACACGCGAACCATGAACCTGTGGCCATAGGCACCACAAGATTTATGTTTGTTTTGTTGGAAGGAATGTTCTGGGGGTAGTTAAAAGCTCGGAATCAAAAAGCGAAAAAAAAAAAGCAACGTAGATTGTCAGGGGTCGTGACGGGGGGTGCTGGCAAGCGCTAATAATTTTGTTTCGAATTCAGTGATTTTTAAGTTAGTTTTTTCATCAGATTGGACGAAATTGAAACCAAACTCAAAATAAAATCAGCCTACTCGAACCTCAAGAAACGAATAGCTCTTGAGCAGGGTCAAAGAAAGATTTTCATCTCGATTCCCTTTTATTTTTGAATGTACATGGTGAGGGCGTGTCAGAACAATAGGATTTCCAAAGAAGTGCACAGATAAAAACACCAGAAGAAAAATCCCCTGAGCTGCATGAATAAAATTCGAAACCATCTCCATCCAAACACAATGCTACAATGCAGAAAACTGTTGAAATTTGAGGTTTAAACCTCATATCAGAATAACATCTTCCTGTTCACTTCTTGAATTGATTGAAGAATATAATCGATATTTCGATTAAATGAAATATCGATTAACAAAACAAAACTCCCTTATGTAAGATCCCCTCTGTTTTGTGTTTGTTGCCACAATTTAATTTATGTTTGTTTTGTGTTCGTTGCCCGCAGAAAACAAGAAAACGGCACGTAACGCGAAACAGATAAACTCATCAAGCCTGTGTTTCTAGGACTTTCGCTCTTTGCACGAAGAGTAAAAGTCAGTCCGATGGTCAGGCGTTAGCCCGACTTTGAAAGAGTGTTCGAAAGCTGGTTTTCAAGGTGCACCATGTAGACGTTCCTGGCCTTCACCCCCCACGCACCTTAGGAGGTGTGGAGGCGTTGGGCCGAATCTTTTCGCTGGCAGGAAGCAAACAGTTAGGGGGTCAATGCATGTTGACGAAGGGAAATCACTTGATTTATGTTTAGTACATATTGTTCGGTGGAAGGAGACAAATGGTTTTTTGGGTGGGAACTTCTGCAATACAGTTTTATGATTGTACTGGGTGATTTTTGCACTTTTACTGCCCAACAAACCATTTTTTTTTTACTGTGCAGGATAGTATTGGGAGGAACTGGATACATTTGGAGTGCCTATTTAAACCTCCACTGTGTTTATTCATATTTTTTTTATTCCCGCCCGCCCACCTCGGTATTTTTTGTTCATATTATTTGTGAGGGGAGATCACACCAATTTGGTGCGAAATGCATTACATTTAGTTTAATCAACCTTTGGTTTTTTATTTTCTGTGGAGTCTGTCGGTCACACTAGTGTCGCCCCCCCCCCTCTGCTGGGAAGAGGTGGGGCCTGTTTGTTCTCACTGTTTATACTTACCCTTTGGGTGGGTAAAACCTGTTGTTCGATATTCAGACCCTAAACGCTTTTCAAGAATCTCTGCTTGTTGATCTTTGTCTTGTGTAGGTGGCTTTTTTCGAGCGGGTCGGGCATTTTGTGTTGGGACTCTTGTATCGTTGGTCGAAAAGAAAGAAACAAAAAAGCCTTGACTCATTGATCAACCATTATTCATCTCCCAACCACAAACTTAGCCACGTCGTACGTCATCGAACCCTCAAACTTGACCGAGAATTTTTTTTTGACACTGTGGGATTTCAAATCAGAATCACCTGCTTCTTATTCAAACAATTTGAATACTTTCTTGGATTCAGTCTTTTTTGAAAAGATAAGCTTGTGCATTTGCTTCTCAAAACCCCATATAACAAGGGAGCTCGGAATGATCCAACAAAATCTTTGCTCGGAGTTTTTTTAAAGCGGTCCAATAATAATTCTCTTGCTTTGAAAGGTTTCTTGAGAGAACTCTGGTTACAAATTTTTCTTGGACTGCCCATCAACCAGAGGGTAAGCTTACCGATGTCTTGAGAAAAAGAAGCAAAGAAGGGTAGATTCTTGCTTGTATGTAAAAACCAACAAATGCTTGAGAACAAACGAGAACAAAAAGATTAACGAAAACAAACGTGTGCTAAAACAACGTCGACAACTCAAATTGCTTTTGTAAAAAACTGAACCCATGATTGAAAAAAGGCACTCCATCAAACTATAAAAAATGAAATCAACACGAAAATTAATGCTTGGAAGTTTGTAATACGTACACAAAAACCACACCATCCACAACAACCCACACCACCAACTCACACCAAAAAAAATCAACAACAACCAACCCACACCACCAACTCTCAACCAAAAAAAAATACACAACAACCAACCCACACCACCAGTTTTGGGAAGGACAGGAAGGGAATTCTTACTGGAAGCATAGCATTTTTATATATCTATAGTCTTTCTGGACAAGGTGGGGGAAGGGATTCAGTTAGGAAAAAAAAACAGATAAGTAAGTTCCAGGCCGCAGAGCTTGGAGTTTCAAAAACAACAACCATCTGGAGGCTGAAAAGCGGCCAATGTGGAACCTTATGGTCGCAGCAACCACGGTTGTTGACTCCGTACCTATAAAAGACGACTGGCCGGCTGTCCATCGATCTAAAGGCAACGTGCATGTGAAGTAAACCCCCCCCCCGAATACAGTCCCCCGGGGGACTATAGATTTGCAGTTGTGCGGGAGTTTTAAGGGGGGACTCTATTTGGGGGGGGATTGTATTCGGGGGATTATACAAAAGTTCCGATTAATATGTCCCCTGACTTGTTTACATCCAAAACTGTAGCCAATGCCCCTGAAAAATAATCACTTGAACACATCTCTAGTAGATAATTGTCTGAACTTTTTTTCCCTCGTCCAGTTCGAGGTCGATGTCACTGTCGCCCATGTTTGGATAGAAGCGTCGCTCAGAAACGTCGAGTCGGACGTCGATGTAGCTGATGTGTGAAAAGAATCGTCACAACCGTTTTTCTGTTTGTTTGTTTTCGTGTCTTGGATTTCCACTACAATCGGAAGTCTTGCAGACGCGACTCGTATCGTCTGTCGAACGTGGTTCTCCCCCACCCAGTCGAACTTGGATTTTTTTTTGAAGGGGGGGACTGTATTTGGGAGGAAAACCACGTTCGACAGGGGGGGATTGTATTTTGGGGGGGGGATACTAATCGGGGGGGGACTGTATTCGGGGGGGGGGGGTTAGGAGAACATCTGAATGATTTGATTTAGAGAACGACATTTCCTCCACAATGTAAGCAAACTTTTGTTGGCTGAGGAATCCTCAATGAGGATGAATTTTATCATCTTTGTGTTTGCTTTGCTTCCTCTTTTTTTTTTTTCAGTGAAGATTTAACCCAACCACAAAAAGAAGGTCCAGCCCCCCCCCCCCCCCTCCCGGAAACAGTTACTATAAAGTTTTCCATCCAATCCAATTAGCTACACAGGGACGTACAAATTGTGGGAAAGATGTTGTTTTGTCTGGCAATGGCATCAATGGTGATCATGTGCTTGTCTGTCAGCTTTTCATGCCAACTCAAGTATGCAATTTGCAACTTGTGGAATTTCTCGGTGTCGAAATAAGGTGCTACGGCCGTCGCCACTGAAACATATGGAGTCGGACGAACAAATCAATCTCTTGTTGAAAAATGGTGCAGACCCGAATGCTATGGATAGAAACAAATGAACTCCATTGCATCAGGCTGCCACCTAGGGAAATGAGAAAATGATCGACATCCGTTGAGATTTGGAGCTAATAAAAATGCACAACAAGATGCTCTCCTAGTATGTTGATTTGATTTGATTTTCCAATCGCAACGTCAACGTCAATAACTTTTCTCTATTTAACTTCATGGTGTCGCTACATGCAATCGTCCGCCTTTTTTTTTTCAATTCAAAGGAATCAGATCTTGAAACTGTTGAACCACCCTTCACAATTCTTGCATAGCTTGAAAACATACAACAAGGATAGCATCATTCAAAAAGTGGAGCGCTACATCCATAACGAAGATCTCACGATTGAAATCGTCCAAAGGGTGTTGAAAGCATGCACGTCAATCTGCATGTGGGTTCGAGCCAAAATTTAAAGTTGGAAGCTTTGAGGAACATTGTGTATATAACTTGGATCTTGAAGTGAAGCCATCCCTTAGAATGCTTCCCACATTGAGTTGCACCAATTTGTTACCAATTTGGAACCGAAAATTGTTTTGAGCAAGATTTAACAAAAAACACCTTGATTTGAATCAAGAATCAGCTACTGCCGAGGTGGGTTGGTTTGCATAACATAGGAAGAAATGTCATGTTGCTTTCTTCTCGACACTTCAATTTAATGGATTTTTTAAGTATATGAAAAAGCCAAAGCCATCCGATAAGTTTGTTTTGATTTGAAATGTCCAGCTATGGAGGAGGTCGAAGCAATCAACTTGCAGCAGCAAATCCGCAATGCTCGGTTTTCGAGCAGTTGTGATCTGTCAGGTGTGTTCAAATGGATCTAAAACAAAAAATGAGCAAAAAAAAAAAGTCCAAATCTTACATCTAGGTTGCTTGACTGGTGCCACATGATGACTCCTATTTGTTTGGAATTGTTTGAATTATTTTTTCCAGTTGTAGTGTGCAAATTTCCTGACCAAAAAAAATTGCAAGACTGAGCTTATAATAAATACATTTCACATCGACATTGATTGAAATCTCTTGGGATGCCTCCCAGGTTTATGGTTTATGTAGTATGACTCTTTTGTTTCTGTTTTTTCAAAGAATCAGGAAACTTATTGCAGTGGTAAAGGGAGGAAATGAGGGGAACAAAACCATCAGAGGGGCTGTTGTGTGTTTCATCCTGCTCCACCAACTTCCGTCTGGAAAATACGCGCTGGAAAACACAAACCTGGAAATATCGTGGATCGATTGCTTCTTTTCAAACAGCTCCAGAAATCAAGATTCTCACCCTCGACGTATTGGAATCGGATGCTCCCCTTTTCTTCCGGTCACCAAGTATCTTGATGCGAAATCTGACTGATGGTTTTGACATCAAAGCTTCATAATAAAAGGAACGGATCATTTTTCTTTTAAAGCATGCTGTCAGATAAGACCAGCTGGTGGATCATAAGTATGTAATGTTTCTGTGATGTTCCTGTGATGTGGACATGCAAGATCATTGGTACGATGTTTTGGCTTCGATGGAGTGTCTGGTGTGAAAAGGAGGGGGAAGTGCATCGAGAAAAAACATTGTGATTTCTGGATTTTAAAAAAGAAACATACAGGCAGCAGAATAAGGTAGCTGCTGGGTTGGAACTTTGATAGTTACTCACATGGGTATATCATGTGGGAATGTTTTGGAATGGCACCTGGAAGATCAACAGCCCATATGGGTTGAATTAGGGAAAATGGGAAACCAGACAAAAAAGTATTGATAGTCTACTTTGGTTGGGAGTTCAGTGAAGGCTTGGGTGGATAATGTTTAGTCTGTATCCTAGAAGGAGTTCTTGTCCGTAGCTTTGGTGGGGTAATTTTGTGTAAAAAAAGTCCAAGAAATGAGCGACATATTGATGTAACGAGGGGAAAAAATGACATGAATTTGTGCTTCTTCCCATATCTCTATGGATGAGTTGGTTCCCACCATTTTTGCAAATAAGTCTGGAGACTTATTCAGAAGAATAAAGATAAAACTGCTCCCAAGTGGGGCTATATACATTGATGGATATTTAGCAAATTAATGTCAGATGAAGTTTAATGAATGACATAATAAGATCTTATGATCTTATCTTTCCTCTAGAGGGAAGAGGGGGGAGGAATTTTATATTACTGTGATGTTGAAAATCATCATGCAGCCATGGTGCCTCCTGTGGGTTACTGGAAAGAGCACACATTCACCAGAGATTGACAATGGACTGGAGTTTTTCGCGTTTTTGAACGTTTCATGATGCTTGATGTGGTTTATTCTTGCTTCCCCCAAATCCCCAATAATCCAGTGCCTATAAATTCAATCAGGAATGAGTTAGAGAGTGGTACACTGCCCGAAATATAAACAAGGTGGTGGCTCCCAAAAAAAGAAGGGGATAAATCTACACTATACAGGGTCAGTGGAAAAAAAACTGAAGACAAAACCTGTGTATATATATATTTCCATCCAGCTAACGGAACAATCTCACCCATCCCTGCCCTACCCTCTAAAAGAAGAAAAGAAAACAGAATAGAAGAATCAATATCTCATTCACCCACAAAGACTGCAACACCCTCGGTCCACCATACTTTCGACTTTTCTCCACCCCAGCCCAGGGATTCTGCTCCAACGTAGTGATACTCTAATTCACCATGGAAGGCCTGATCATGGATGACACCCTCCCACGCATAACCACCACAGGTTGCGCCGACAGGAAACACCCAGGTTCTCACAACATCATGACCGACTCCCTGGCAACGACCCGCCACAAACACGTATTTTCCTCAGAATAGGAAAAAATGTGCAGTACTCGAGAACAGACGAGGAGATGGATGTGACATCAGGTGAGTGGTGTGTTCAAAAGCTCCAAACGGACTCCCTCTTTCAGTCGAAGAACAGCCCCTCCGAAGATCCGTGGTTGCTACTCCATAGAGGGAGAGAAAGATGTTTCGTGGGCTCGTTTGTTTGCTGTTTTTGTTGGTGGGCGCCGTTGGCTCCAGGCTCATGCAAGAGGTGGGTTTCGTGGAGTTGGAGTTGATCTCGATTGAGCCTTGTGCAACCTTGAAAGGATCGTTTGTGGACAGGATGCGTTGTTTGACCTACCAAATCACACCACTGCAGCGAGGAAATTGCTTCAAGATGGGAGCGAGCAAACTGCGGTAAAGTCGATATCACAAAATGGGCCACTCATTTCAAAACTGTTTTCGAAAGGCCTGGAAGGGCATGTCAAACCGGTTGTGGTGGTGCAGGTTGTTGGGCCGTTAGGGACTGGAATGCTGCAAACGAGCGACCTCGCAACTGGCGAAGAGCGACTGCTGAAAGCTGCAGCGCTTGGGGACGTCGAAACTGTGAGCCGTGAGATTGACAACGGGGTAGACATCGAGACGAAGACCGACGATGATCAAACTGCGCTCCTCTTTGCCGCCGCAAATGGAAACGCAGATGTCGTTCAGGTTCTGGTGGAGAAAGGAGCAGACCTCCAAGCTGCTGACTCCGACGGGTTCAAGGCCATATCACTTGCAGGCAATTTCTGCGAGAACGATGTCTTGAAAGTTCTGTTGGACAATGGGGTGGACATCGAAGAAAGGACCGAAGCAGGATCGACCGCTCTGTACCTGGCGGCGCAAGAAGATTGCTTGGCTACCGTGAATTTCCTCCTTGAAAAAGGAGCCGATATCGATGCCCCGTTTACAAGACATGGGGCGACTCCGCTTATGGTCGCCGCCGCAAATGGCAATGCAGATATCGTTCAGGTTTTGGCGGAGAACGGAGCAGACATCCATGCTGCCGACGACAAGGGCATCAAGGCCATTTCATTTGCAGCCAATTTTTGCAAGACCGAGGTCTTGAAAGTTCTGTTGAAGAACGGAGTTGATATCGAAGACAGGACCGACGGAGCGACTCCTTTATACCTGGCAGCGCAGGGAGGTTGTTTGGCTGCCATGAAGTTTCTCATGGACCAAGGAGCCGACGTCGAGGGAAGAGATGAGGAAACCGGGGCAACTCCGCTGATCATCGCTGCGCGGTTAGGACACTTGGCCATCGTGGCGGAGCTGATTGCTGCAGGGGCAGACGCGAACGCGAGGAATGATAATGGGATAACGCCGCTGGCAATGGCTGCTGTCCAGGAGGGAAACTCGGAAGTGATTTTGGCTCTGATCGACGCTGGTGCGGATGTGGACGCTCAAAGCGACCTCGGAAGCTCTGCGTTGCACAATGCTGCCGTGTATGGGCACAAAGACAACGCGGAGGCGCTGTTGAGCCGAGGGGCGGACGCGTCAGCCGCCAGTACCGTCGATGGAACGACCGCCGAAAAAGCCGTTTGTTGGTGTTTGCTTGAAGAAAACGATCTTTGCAATGTTGATTTTTGCAATGAGAGGGCGGATGAGCTCCGCGCCCTCTTCGATTAAACCCACGTCTTTTTGATTTTGCTCGATCAAGGAATTCTGTGATTGACTAGTTTTGGGGACTTCAGACGGGAGAATTTTGCTCGGCACACAGGTGCAGGAGACTATACTTGGCAGTCTTTTTTTTATGTATAAAATAAAATCCCAGTTGGGATTTTTCTTTTTTTTCCTTGATCGAACTGTACATACAAGCAAGGTTTTGATTCTTTTCTGTGACCAGAGATATATCGAATGTAATCTTAATTTGTGATTTACCCTATGGAGTGATCATTTGTAATGTTTGCAGCCATGTAAAATGGAACCCCAATCAATCCTATTTTGGTTGATTGATGGGGTGAATAGCTTATGAAACAGGGAAGACATTCATTCATTCATTTGCGATTTCTGCGGTTTATTTTGAGGGTGCCACATTCACCCCATTAGGTTGTACGGGGAGTTGGGTTGCCTTGGCTACCTTTGGCTTTCAATTTTTAACGCCAGGTTATACGTTTTTGGAATCAATTCTTGTCATTGCCAGATTCCAATTTAGCTAAACAAGTTTGGGGGTTTTTATGGGATCACCATAGGGATCGGGCCTCATGGGTTTCAAGGGTGGTTCATGGTGTGCTTCCCTCCTTTGATGGATCTTCTGCAGTCCCTTTGTCCCAATGGAGTCGTTTTCGCGTCAAATTTCGATAAAACATGTTTTCCATGGGTTCTTCTCGTGTTTCCCGTTTTTACCTTTTTATCAACCCGTTTTTACGTCGAAGCAAGGGCTTACAAAGATCTGATTGTTGTTTACGATTAGTGTATACCCGATTCCGTGTAATACGTTGTTAGGGAGGGAACGATCATCGGTTTTCACGTGGGGATCGCTCTTGTTGCCTTTGTTCGTTGGGATCTATTGAGGACGAATTCCACCATATTTTTGTTTGCCCCTCCTTGATATCAGTTCGAAACAAATTTTTGGATTTAGTTCAACATCGTTCGCTTCTCTTTTTCCAGGAAGCTCGTTTTCTTTTTGAATTGCAGCGACATCGTCGGTACCTTCTTTCTATTTGAGTTCATTTGTTTTTTGGGATGATATCCTTGGTTATTTCTTCTTGGACAGTTTTTTGTATCTACTTGCAATAGAGGCGTTATTACACAAGTCCGTATCTACAAACAAATGATTGTCATTCAAAAAAGAAAAACGATATCACCCCCTCTCAAAAGAAATCGAATCATTAAAAAACGATGACCGTTCAAGCAAAGCACAAGCTTGCGAACGGTGTAAAGAAAGAGACAGCTTTTGCCAAGCCCTTTCCACAACTATCGACGTAGGAAGAGTTTGAAAGGTAGCAACCATACGTGATAAAGAACGAACCAATGTTTGACAATCAGACGAAAAACCCCTTGCAATAGAGGCTTTATTACACAAGTCCGTATCTACAAACAAATGATTGTCATTCAAAAAAGAAAAACGATATCACCCCCTCTCAAAAGAAATCGAATCACTAAAAAACGATGACCGTTCAAGCAAAGCACAAGCTTGCAAACGGTGTAAAGAAAGAGACAGCTTTTGCCAAGCCCTTTCCACAACTATCGACGTAGGAAGAGTTTGAAGGGTAGCAACCATACGTGATAAAGAACGAACCAATGTTTGACAATCAGACGAAAAACCTCCAAAAGTTTCCACTGCGAAACAAATAAAATCCAAACCCAGTTCATCACATTTCGTTGCAACCTGGCGTTTTCAATCCAAACCGCGAAGCAAACCAACCCCAGCTTCTCGAGTGGCTCTCATCAAACTCCGTGATTGCAAAGGATGAGAAACAGTGACATCAATCACCCATGATTTGCCAAAATGCCAAGTGGGAATGAAAACATCCGCTGGGCGCGCAAAAGACGAATCAACATGAACCTCCAAACGGGTTCAAACGGGTTCGGCTTTTGCCAAATGAAACAATGCATCACGAACAACATTGTGGCGAGCCAATACTCCCCCTCCCACATGACACATAACGGCATGATCCCCAAAAATGTCCATCGACGCATGACACAAAGGACAACATACCCCTTCGTCGAATATGGAAATCCCCAAGCGCCACCGAAGCAAAACGTTGAAGACATTGGACGACAATTCCGTCCCCAGAGCGCGATTGGGAAGCGCAGCCAAAAAAGCTCCACTGTAGGGTAGGGACAAACTTCGCAAACGCGGAGTTTCATCCCGGTTTTCTCCCAACGGAAGGAGCTCCTCCCACCGTTTCTGCCCCATCAAAAGGGTTAAAGATTTCTGGGAAACGGAATCCTTAACGAACCATTCTTGTGGAGAGCAACACGCAGTCGGCGGCAAAGAAGACTCAAGTTGCACAACTGCGTTACCCCACATGGTATGATCCGCTGAAAACCCCACCCCCGAAAAACTAGCCAACTGAAGACGTCCGAAATGAAGAGATGAAAAATAAGCCGCCGAATGAAACCAGGTGCCCGATGATAAACCCAAACCGCCACAACGAACTGGAAGACTAGCTTGGACCCAAGTCATAGACGAAACCGAAAAACAGAAAAACTTTTCCATCGAAGCTCTCAACAGAGAATCAAAACGTTCCAAAAAACCACCCACACTTGTATATAAAGAAACAGGAGTCGTACAAAAAGATGCACCAACCGACAAGCCCCAAGAGACGAACGTAAAAACTGAAACTGGAGCTGGGAATCGTTCAGACCCGAAAGAGCGTCAATAAGACTTTCCAATTTATCATAACATGTATTCATGTACGGAGCCACCCAGGACTCCGAACCAAAAGGAGCACCCAATAAATCGGCACCCCAACCGAGCCCCCAACACCTTCTGAGATTAGAAGAAAACGGATCATAAACAGGGCGTGTGGGCCAAACCAACTCACATTTATTGATATTCACCTTAACCCCGTAACGCGAACCAAAAGCACACAACAAACGAAAAAACGTATTGACGTCACCAACCGGGCCCGCAAGGGTCCCGTCATCTAAAAACCACAGGTCAAGGGGAAGGCGACAAATTTCGCGTACCTCCTTAAGTGTTATCGCTCGGGAGGACTGACGTCCGCGAGCGACGTCTCCTATCTCGGAAAAGAGTGAGGCGGCGGCGGAACGGTCACACAAAATCGCACGGGTCACAGACTCGGGGTCACACCACAGATCACTGAAAAGCAAGGTTACATCAAGCGTCCCATCATTTCAACTCCCAGTTCGACTTTCCCGAGGGTGACTAACCACCCGTAACACTCCCACTACCCTGACTCACAGCCGCCAGTTCTACTCCTGACTCACTTACACACTCACACACAGGCCCAGACCAAAGCACGTTCTCACTCAGACTCGAACCCAGGACCTCAGTCTCGCAAGTCCTAATCTGATTGATCGAACCACTGTCTTGACTCTGTGCTCTTGCGGTGGTTTCCTCGCTGTAGTTCAGTAGTACCTCCTTGGGAGGATGCTGTCATTCACCGGGGATGCATCTGACACTTCACAGACGTCAGATGCATGACGCCTTTGACGTCTGACGTCCCTGGACGTCAGCAGCTGGTATCAATTGCCTCCCCCCTGGGGGCAGTTGGTGCCCTCACCAAGTATCCATCAAATGCATCCTTCTGATTCTGTAAAAGTAACTCTGAACTAGGGTGATGCAAATCCCAAGCTCCCTGCACTTCTGAAAGGATAATTAGATCCCCATAAAATCCTTAACCCACAGAAGTTCAGAAAACACTTCACTGCCCTTATGCAACCCATCCCCTAGTCACTGGGATTCCTGATCCTTCAGCCACAGAATCAAAAGTGCATCTAACTTCTACCTAATCCCAGCTCTCCTCTTATAATCAGCCAGGATCTCTGATGCATTCAATAAATTGTCTTGGGGTTCCCATGTTGCTTCACTAAGTGGATACCCCTTCCAGACTACTAAAAATCTTCTTTTCCTTCCTGAAAACTTATGTCTTACTACAGCCTCAACTTCAAATTCTTCTTCTCCCTCAGAATCTAATTCTGCTGGAGGTGCCATTACCTCCCTAGGAAACTTTGAACTCTCCTGAAGTTTTCTTAATTTTGATACATGAAATACAGGATGTAATTTCCATCCATCTGGTAACACCAATCTATATGCCACAGATCCCACTGCAGCAGCAATAACAAAAGGCCCTATATATCTTCTTCTGATTTTCACTGGAATATGTTTCAAGACTGATAAATTCAATGTCTTTGTGGAGAGCAACACCTTTTCTCCCACTTGAAACTGTACATCCCTCCTTTTCTTATTAGCTTGCTGCCTCATCTTCTCTTGGGCTGTTTTATATCTGTCCTTGGCATCATTGATGACTTCCTGCATGTGTGATATCATTTCCTGAACTGACTCTGCTTCTGCTTGAGCTTTTCCAGCCAGTAGATCTCCTGGCAGCTGAGGATGCACCCCATACATCAAGTAGAAGGGGCTGTATCCTGTAGATGTGTGTACAGCATTGTTGGCTGCAAATTCAGCCATCCCTAATCCCTGCATCCATGTCTCTGGATGCTCTTCCACATAGGGTCTTAGAAAGTTTTCTAATGTTCTGATGCTGACTTCACTTTGTCCATCTGTTTGAGGATGGAAGGCTGTGGACATTCTCACTTTAGTGCCCACACATCTCATTAGCTCCTGCCAAAATTTACTAGCAAATCTAGTATCCCTATCACTGATTATCACACTGGGAATCCCATGATTCCTGAAGATGTGATCAAAGAATATCCTTGCATACCCAGGTGCATCTATTGTTTTACTGCAGGGTATGAACTTTACCATCTTAGTCAATCTATCAACAAATACTGCAATTGAATCAAATCCATCAACAGGGGGTAAATCAGTCACTAAATCAGTAGTGATCTGATCCCATTTCTTATCAGCTACTGGAATAGGTTGCAGCAATCCCTTCTGAGCTCTTAACTCAGGTTTCATTTGCTGGCAAACCTCACATGTCCTGACATATTCCTGGACATCCTTTTTCATATTATTCCAGTAGTATTTCCTGGACATCAGCTCCAGAGTTCTCTCTATCCCCAGATGTCCAGAGATTTGATTATCATGTCCTTCTGTAAGGACTTTCATCCTCAGTTCCTGAGGTACCCATAACTTCATGAGTCCATCCTGAGTTTGATAAATCAATAATCCTGATTCATTAATTCCATAGCCTGGAATTCTCTCCCCATCCAGTATTTGAGTGTAGATGTCCTTGATCTCAACATCTGCTAGTGTTGCTTGTTCCCAGAGTGTAATCTCCTCCATACTAGGTTGTAAGGAGCTCACTACATTCACTTGATTCTCTGCTGGTAGACTTCTTGATAGTGCATCAGCCACTAGATTCAATTTCCCCTGGATGTACTGAATCTTTGGTTTGATGCTGAGGAAATGTCCTGCTCTCAGCCATCTGGCCTGAGGCCTTGACA
The DNA here is from genome assembly GCA_030272585.1 of Bryopsis sp. KO-2023. Classification (NCBI taxonomy): domain Eukaryota; kingdom Viridiplantae; phylum Chlorophyta; class Ulvophyceae; order Bryopsidales; family Bryopsidaceae; genus Bryopsis; species Bryopsis sp. KO-2023. The sequence goes on along the minus strand of BSYQ01000012.1, from coordinate 2,004,982 downwards.
TCATCTTTTGATCCATAAAGTTTGTTAGTGGCTGATGGTCTGTAAAGACTGTGACTTCTCCTGGGCAGCCCTCTAAATAGTGCCTCCACTGCATCAAGCAGTAGGCTATTCCCAGGAGTTCCCTTTCATACACTGAGTAGTTCTGTTCTGACTTTGATAATCTTCTACTGCAAAAGGCTATGGGCTGTAATCCAGAGCCATGATCCTGACAGAGGACTCCTCCAGTGGCTTCCCCAGATGCATCACTAATCACAGTGTAATCTTTCACTGGATTAGGATGGATCAGCACTGGTTTCCCCATCAATGCAGTTTTAAGTGATTGAAAAGCTTGTTCCTGAGCAGATCCCCACTCCCACATGACATCCTTCTTAGTTAAGTCATGCAGAGGGCCTGCTATCTTTGCAAAGTCTGGGATGAATCTCCTATAGAAGGAAACCATCCCCAGAAAACTCCTAACATCAGTAACTGTTTTTAAGGGCTTCCAATCCCTGATTGCCTTAACTTTCACATCCATTGCTGAGATCCCTTTTTCACTCAACCAAAATCCACAGAAATCTGTTTCCCTTACACAGATTTCACTTTTGGTGGCCTTGGCAAACAGACTATACTTCTGTAGCCTGGCTAAGACTGCTGCTAAATGCTCTACATGCTCAGAGATGCTCTTAGAATAGATTAAGAGATCATCAATGAAGATCAGCACAAAGATATCCAGCATATCCTTGAAGATGTCATTAACCATGTTCATATATTGTGCTGGAGCATTAGTAAGTCCAAAGGAAAGCACTTTGAACTGATAGTGTCCAAATCTGCTTCGAAAGGCAGTCTTAGGCCTGTCCTCCTCCCTTAGAGGCATCTGCCAGTAGCCTGATCTCAGGAATCTCCTATAGAAGGAAACCATCCCCAGAAAACTCCTAACATCAGTAACTGTTTTTAAGGGCTTCCAATCCCTGATTGCCTTAACTTTCACATCCATTGCTGAGATCCCTTTTTCACTCAACCAAAATCCACAGAAATCTGTTTCCCTTACACAGATTTCACTTTTGGTGGCCTTGGCAAACAGACTATACTTCTGTAGCCTGGCTAAGACTGCTGCTAAATGCTCTACATGCTCAGAGATGCTCTTAGAATAGATTAAGAGATCATCAATGAAGATCAGCACAAAGATATCCAGCATATCCTTGAAGATGTCATTAACCATGTTCATATATTGTGCTGGAGCATTAGTAAGTCCAAAGGAAAGCACTTTGAACTGATAGTGTCCAAATCTGCTTCGAAAGGCAGTCTTAGGCCTGTCCTCCTCCCTTAGAGGCATCTGCCAGTAGCCTGATCTCAGGTCTATTTTAGTGAAATATTTTGCCCCATGTACCCTGTCTATCATCTCCTCTGGTAAGGGCAGAGGGTATCTGTTTTTAATTGTTTTTTTATTCAGCCATCTATAATCCAGGCACATCCTGAGCCCTCCATCTTTCTTAGGGACAAACAGGATGGGTGCCCCAAATGGTGATTGTGATGGTTCTATGAAATCCATCTCTAACAGATAATCTAACTGTCTTTTAACCTCATCTAGTTCAAGAGGAGACAGTTTATACAGTGGCCTGTACATGGGTTCAGTACCCTCCTCCAGATCAATCCTGAATTCATGACCCAGTCTGATAGGAGGTACACCTTTAGGCAAATCTTTTGCAAATACTTTTCTGTACTGAGTCAGTACTTCCTTAATCCTGGGATCCATATCCTCCTGCAGGATTTTCTGTAGATCATCCCCTTCTCTTTGTTCTGGGATTGTTTCTACTCCAGTCTTTGATTCATCCTCTGGCCTAATCACCACCATGATGATGTGTTTGATTTCCCCTTTTTCTATCTGTCTTTTGATTCTGCCACTAGAACAAAAGGAAAGTTCTGTAGCTCCAGTGGGTTTGAGCTGATATTCAGGCATCACTGAGAGTGGTAATTTTACACTCTTTCTGCCCTTGTTGACTGTGATTATTCCTGACTTAAAATCCACTTTGGGATTGTAGTGTATGAGCCAGGGCAATCCCAACAGGATTGGGTGATTACTGTCTGGAAAGACATCAGCATCAAATGAGAGCTGGATCTTTCCACAGACAAATGGGATGCCATAACATCTCCCCACTGATTTCCTTTCTGTACCATCTAGAAACTTAACAGGAGTTTCTTGTGGTTTGTATTGCAGTCCCAGTTCCTTGACTGCATCCATGCTAATATAATTAGCAGTGGATCCTGTATCAATGTATGCTGTAGCTTTCTTTGCACCAATAAATCCTGCCAGTTCATATCCTCTATATGCTGCTGTAGCCTGAGCTACTGCAGTCTGAACTGGTTCCTTTCCCTCAACATTTCTTTCCACTCTAGTGGGTAAACTCACAGTGGCCTCTGTTTGTTTATCCACTCTCTTTTGAGACTGCTTTTTCTTTTGAATTAACACTCCTGGAGTGACCCCATCCAGTGTGTATGCTTCCTGTTCTGTTGCAATAGGGGCTGCAACCACAGGTGTCTCTTGAACACCATCATTTAGTGAGGCTGGTGTTGTTGTAGTGGGTTCTTTCATTTCAATATCATCTGGAGGCTTAGCTGACCCAACACTAGCCTCCTCTTTTAGTTTCCCTTCTTCAGGGCTTTCTGAGCTTGGGACAGTTTGGGACACTGTCTCACCCCATGCTCTGTGCTTCCACATAGAAAACACTTGAAGGATCCTCCCCTTGAGGGCCTAGATCCCATCTGACCTCTCTGCTGCACAGCCTTAACTGAATTTGCTGCAGGAGGCAGTTGTGATGTTGCAGAAGACATCATTGCTGACATCTGTGTATTTCTCTGTCCAAATCTTCCCCTCCCTCTACCTCTGCCTCTAAAATTGCTAGTAGTGCCACCTCTACTGCCTATAGTTGCAGAGAGTCTTTGGACTGTGAGGATGGCCTTATCCAGATCTCCATCACACAGGGTCATAACCTGTGCTTGCATATTTCTATCTGAGAGCCCATCCACAAAGGCTGCATATCTTTCTTCTTGAGGTAGGTTGGGGAGTCTAAACATCAGCTTTCTGAAGAGCCTGATGTAGCCTAAGGCAGTTCCAGTCTGCCTTAAAGTTCTTAACTGTTTTCTGGCAGTCTCTATTAGGGAGACTGGCTCAAAAACATTCCTTAGTTCTTGAGTGAACTCTTGCCAGCTAGCATACTCTGCTTTTTCCTGATTCATGATCTGTATATCCATCAGGTTTAACCAGCTAAGTGCATCTCCCTGGAGATGTGACTGAAAACAGGATAACCAATCTCTCTCTAAGATGTGTTGATTCTGTAACCATCTCTTCATTCCTAGTATCCATTCTGTTGCAGACATCCTTTCATCTCCTGTGAATTTCTCTGGGGGAGTGAGCTTAATCTGTTTGCTATAAGGTCTATCAGGACCTTGTCCTGAACCTCCTGATGTGCCACTAGGATCTCTATCAGGTGGTCCTCCTCCTGGGGGACCTCCTCCATCACCTCCACCACCATCACCACCATTCCCTGGCCCTGGATGTCCAGAACCAGATGCTCTAGGCATGCCTGGTCTGTCTGGGCCATTTGGTCCATTTGATCCATTTGGATCCCCTGGATTTCCTCCAGGTGCACCACCACTGGGTGCTCTTTGACTTGTTAACTGTTCAAAGGGATTTGGTGGTCGAATTCCCATTCCTGATGGTGCTGGGGTAGTGCCTACAGTAAAGGTAGCTGGAGGTGCTATAGTTACTGCTGGTGGTTGCAGTACAGGGGGTGGTAAACCCATGGACAATTGTTGTCCTGAAGTGAGGTCTATTAGACCTAAAGAAGAGGGTCCTGGAGGTACTGCTCCAGTACTTGTGGCAGGTATAACTTGCTGTACTGGTGGCTGACCAGATGTTGGGATATCCTGAGTTTGTCCCTCAGTTTCTCCTTCCTCTGTATTTTGTACTGTTTGTGTTGCATCATATGCACTTGCATCACTTGTGGAGGAATAGGTGTTCTCAGGATTCCATCCTTCATCCAGCCATCAACTGCTTTCTGATAGTCTGGATCAGTTAAAGCCCATCTAGTCTCTTCTAGATCTGCTTTCTGTCCTTCAGCATTGTTATACTTGTCCTCAATAGCTGTGGTGGTTTCATCCACTGCTGTAGCTACCATTTTCTGAATGACTGCAGGATAGGAGTCCAATTCTCCTTGCAGTATGCTAGTCATTGTGTTTGTCATACTCTCCCTCTCTTCCATCAGCTGTTTTTGCATTCTTTGCATGTGCTGAGACACTTCATATAATTGGGCATTAATATCTTCCTGTTGTTTCTTTTGAACCAACATCAGTTGCTCCTGAAGAGCTAACTGCTTCTTCTGGAATAGTTCCAGCTCTGTTTGGTTCTTATTTTTCCACTGAGCCATGCCCACAGCATGATCTTTTCCTGTACTTCTCAACTGTTCACCAAGGTCCTTCAGTTGAGTGTTTGTATTTGCAGTGAGGCTTTGATAAAAGTCCTTTGCATGTAGCTCCTGAGTCTGCTGTAGTTTTCGACTCTGTTCTTCCAAACTGTGCACTAAAGCTGACTGCAACTCTTCCTTTAGAGTTGACTGATGTAGCTCTGCTTGCTCTCTGTGTGTATAGATTTCAACCTGGACTTGTTGAACCTGATTCTGCATGGAGGTCAATGATTGCTGGAGGTGGTTGGTTACTGTTCCACCCCAGACCTCAATCTGTCTTTGCATTTCAGTGTGATCAGAACCATTAATCTGTATATTCTGAATTTGCTGGTGCACCATTGGTTGCACTTCTGACCCTTCCATAACTTCGTCGCTTATCGCGACCATGTCGCTTTCTGTAACGACCGGAACCAGAGCCATTCTGGTCGCTTGACTTTCAGTTGACTTTCCAGGCAACGGTTACTGTCAACTGTAGACCGTTGACTTTCGCGCCACGACCTGTCCTTGCCGAACTGTGAACGGATAACCCACGTGCCCTTGCCGTGAGAGTTACTATACGTAATACTACTATACCCCTTCACGTCCGACTCTAACCCTTCGAACCTGAGTACTACAGTTCGCTGACAGCGACGCAGGTTACAGGGTAACCTTTTTCCCAAACGTCCTGTCACACGACTGAACGTTGGCACCCTCTTTTCTCTCTTTTTATGGGTGTGATTCTTTTCCAACGTTGCTACCACACGTTTTCCTTTTTTCCCGTTCACTGCGTTTGCCTTTTTCCGTTTTCCCACGACCTTACGACTGGCGTTAAGCGCCTCGAACAAACCTGCTGGTCAAACCAGCGGAGAGCTCCAGTCCAGTCGGTTCCTTCGGGCTCCGAAACCAAAAATGTTATCGCTCGGGAGGACTGACGTCCGCGAGCGACGTCTCCTATCTCGGAAAAGAGTGAGGCGGCGGCGGAACGGTCACACAAAATCGCACGGGTCACAGACTCGGGGTCACACCACAGATCACTGAAAAGCAAGGTTACATCAAGCGTCCCATCATTTCAACTCCCAGTTCGACTTTCCCGAGGGTGACTAACCACCCGTAACACTCCCACTACCCTGACTCACAGCCGCCAGTTCTACTCCTGACTCACTTACACACTCACACACAGGCCCAGACCAAAGCACGTTCTCACTCAGACTCGAACCCAGGACCTCAGTCTCGCAAGTCCTAATCTGATTGATCGAACCACTGTCTTGACTCTGTGCTCTTGCGGTGGTTTCCTCGCTGTAGTTCAGTAGTACCTCCTTGGGAGGATGCTGTCATTCACCGGGGATGCATCTGACACTTCACAGACGTCAGATGCATGACGCCTTTGACGTCTGACGTCCCTGGACGTCAGCAGCTGGTATCAATTGCCTCCCCCCTGGGGGCAGTTGGTGCCCTCACCAAGTATCCATCAAATGCATCCTTCTGATTCTGTAAAAGTAACTCTGAACTAGGGTGATGCAAATCCCAAGCTCCCTGCACTTCTGAAAGGATAATTAGATCCCCATAAAATCCTTAACCCACAGAAGTTCAGAAAACACTTCACTGCCCTTATGCAACCCATCCCCTAGTCACTGGGATTCCTGATCCTTCAGCCACAGAATCAAAAGTGCATCTAACTTCTACCTAATCCCAGCTCTCCTCTTATAATCAGCCAGGATCTCTGATGCATTCAATAAATTGTCTTGGGGTTCCCATGTTGCTTCACTAAGTGGATACCCCTTCCAGACTACTAAAAATCTTCTTTTCCTTCCTGAAAACTTATGTCTTACTACAGCCTCAACTTCAAATTCTTCTTCTCCCTCAGAATCTAATTCTGCTGGAGGTGCCATTACCTCCCTAGGAAACTTTGAACTCTCCTGAAGTTTTCTTAATTTTGATACATGAAATACAGGATGTAATTTCCATCCATCTGGTAACACCAATCTATATGCCACAGATCCCACTGCAGCAGCAATAACAAAAGGCCCTATATATCTTCTTCTGATTTTCACTGGAATATGTTTCAAGACTGATAAATTCAATGTCTTTGTGGAGAGCAACACCTTTTCTCCCACTTGAAACTGTACATCCCTCCTTTTCTTATTAGCTTGCTGCCTCATCTTCTCTTGGGCTGTTTTATATCTGTCCTTGGCATCATTGATGACTTCCTGCATGTGTGATATCATTTCCTGAACTGACTCTGCTTCTGCTTGAGCTTTTCCAGCCAGTAGATCTCCTGGCAGCTGAGGATGCACCCCATACATCAAGTAGAAGGGGCTGTATCCTGTAGATGTGTGTACAGCATTGTTGGCTGCAAATTCAGCCATCCCTAATCCCTGCATCCATGTCTCTGGATGCTCTTCCACATAGGGTCTTAGAAAGTTTTCTAATGTTCTGATGCTGACTTCACTTTGTCCATCTGTTTGAGGATGGAAGGCTGTGGACATTCTCACTTTAGTGCCCACACATCTCATTAGCTCCTGCCAAAATTTACTAGCAAATCTAGTATCCCTATCACTGATTATCACACTGGGAATCCCATGATTCCTGAAGATGTGATCAAAGAATATCCTTGCATACCCAGGTGCATCTATTGTTTTACTGCAGGGTATGAACTTTACCATCTTAGTCAATCTATCAACAAATACTGCAATTGAATCAAATCCATCAACAGGGGGTAAATCAGTCACTAAATCAGTAGTGATCTGATCCCATTTCTTATCAGCTACTGGAATAGGTTGCAGCAATCCCTTCTGAGCTCTTAACTCAGGTTTCATTTGCTGGCAACGTCGGAAATTTGTTGCGTGCGCTTGCGCGCAAGCGTGGCGCAAGCGTGCTTGCAAATCGCTTGCATCGCGCTTGCACTGCAAGCGCACGCTTGCACCACGCTTGCAAATGCTTGCGCGCAAGCGTTGGATTGCATGACGATTGCGCAGCGCTTGCGCGCAAGCGTTGGATTGCATCACGATTGCGCAGCGCTTGCGCGCAAGCATTTGCGCTGACAGCGACCGCAATCACAACCAAGGTGATGGTTGCGTAATTCCTAATCCAGTCACACTCGCAAATTCAGGTTATCGAATCGACGACTTCAACGGGATTAGGACTGCGACTGCGTGGCAGGGGTCGCGAAAACCTCGGCACTGGAGCGCCCACCGTCGCGCCCCGTCGTTCCCACCGTTGGGCCGTCGTGCCCACGATAACACGTTTCAAGGGTGAGCCGCGCTGAGCGCACAAGTGGGGAGGTCGAAAGTTCTGTTGCATTTCTTCTCCCTCCAAATATTATGTTTAATTTTGAGTTTCTTCAGCAAATTTTGCTGAAACAGTGTTGTAAAACTGTTTTCCATTGTTCATACGAAACGAAATTAGAAGAAGGGGGGAATGTGCGGTCTTTGTAAGGTTTTTGAGGGGACAACTGTTCCTATCAAAAGGTTATCAACAAGTTTTCATTTTCCTAAGAGGTCTGAGTCTTGCTTAACACTATGTAAATCTTAGGGATTGCCCCAGAAAAAAATGTACTTATGTCAGTGCGGAAGAAAATTCAACCGCTCGTGTGAACTTTCGAATCACAAGAAAAATTATGCTGGGGGGCGATGTGTGAGGTTGAGGGGAGGTGTGGAAGCAAGTGGGCAACATGAATCGTTGGAGGTGTCCCAAGATGTTACTGCATCACACAGCTTCGACCGCCCTGCTCGAGAAGAGGATCAACCACAACCCGAAGGTGGTCGACACATACAATAATTTGCTTTTCGCTCTCCTTCACCTTATGTGTGCTCTTGATGTTACACCAATTTGGGGATATTAAATCATTGAAGGCAAAATTAGTGACTAAGCCGTGCGCGTTATACATATAGATATGGTTCATGAAGATGATGATAGCAAGGCCGTAGACTGGAATATGGAGTTCGTGCGATTTGTCTCGGCTGCGAATGAGGGCAAGGGTCTTTCTAAGAAAGATACCATATCGCTTATCAAGTTTATAAACCATCCCGATTTCTCCAAGGAGAAATTTGACATCGCATCCTTTGCCGATGTCGCAAATATCAGGGACAGATTGTTGGCGAATTCGGGGACAGAATGGACGAGGCATGAAATCAGTGTGGGGGAGAATGATATGAGCTTCAAGATTGAGCTCAGAGATCCTAAATCGTGGTTGATCCAAGAGTTCGAAAAAGGGGGTCTCGTTCTCCACGCTCAAAAGCAATATGTTGATGGGGTTAGGATTTATTCTGATCCTTCAAACTCGGATGCATGGATTCAGTCCCAGGTAAGAATTTAGGTAGATGATGTTTTTTGCTTTAAATATTTTTTTCTTTTTTCACTTTAGTGTTGTTGATTCAATGTAGGAACTTCCGGAACGAGTACAAGTGAATGGGACGATCGCGTCTATCCAAATCTACTCGGACAAAACGGTGATAAATCGGAAGGGTGTCTCAGCATATCCAATGAAAGCAGTTTTGTTGAATCTCCCAATCGAGGAAAGGAGAAGGAGGATTTCCATTATTGGTTATATTCCGATCATGAAGGATGTACGGGAATTATCATCAGCCGCTCTTCGACAAGTGCGATTGGAACTCCACAGCAAATGTTGGCAAGCGTGGTTAGATCCGTTAAAGAAGCTCTCTTTTGACGGATTTGAATTGGAGGATAAGATTATCTTTCCAGTTGTGCATTCGGTTGTGGCTGATGACCCTGAATGTCACGACTTCACTTGCATATACAATTGGGCATGTGAGCAGTGTCACGTGAAGGAACGAAATGACATCGAGGTTCGGGCGTCATTACGGACTCAAGCCGAGCAAATTCAAAGATACGAGGAAATTCAATGTGCTGAGAATGGCGGTGAGAAGATCGCGTTGGCCAAGCAATATGCTACACATCCGGTGGTTTGCTCATTGTGGGGTTTTCGAGATTCGACACTCGAGACGAGCGACCCTTACACCATTGTTGGATACGATATTCTTCATGTCGACGACCTGGGGTTGTTTCTCTACCTTGTGGACTGCATTCCGGACTATTTCAAGAAATATGGTGATCGCCGGGGGCTGGTAAAGGAATTGAACGGGAGATTGAAAGCTATGCCGATATCGGAAAACTTCCCGAACCCGTGTGCTGGATTCTACGTTGGAGGTCACACCGGGGTTCAAGCAAAGGAGCATCGGACAATAATTCAAACTATGCCGCACTGCATTGATGGACTTTGTACCCACAACAACAATGAGTTGATGGAGTTGTTTGCCTTGTACAATGTGGTCTACCAAAAAAAGAGAGGAAAGGCGTTTTCTTCGAGCGACTTGGACGATTTTGATGATGATCTGATGATGCTACACAGGTTAGATTTGTTTTATAAGTTTACGAATATTCTTTACCTTTGAAAGAATAGAAGATAATCTAACAGTGTCTTTGTCATTATATAGGCGAATGTTGGAAGTTATTGGTGAATTCATTCCGAGTGGCCTGTCGACAAATAAATTCCACAAACATCAGCATATCGTCACTCACATCCGCAGGATTGGATGTCTTGAACATTTGTCATCGGATTTTTTTGAGACTGATCACAAAATTGTGAAACGTGATTATCTTGCGACGTCGAAAAAGTCGGGGACTTTCTTGAACGAAATGATTAAACGACGAAGATTGAGCGAGGTTTTGGATACCCCTGGCGTGGTAGGAGAGTCGCGGACGTATGCGACAGCGTTCATGAGGGCCTTTTCGACATCACAGCATGAACTTTCTATTTCGCAACACAAATTTTGGTTGCGGCCTTCGGAAGAGAGTTGGGATCATGGTAGGTCATTGCCTTCACCACAAGTACTCCAGTTCTCACGGGCTCTCTTGGAAGCACAGCCTGAGTTGGACAAGCTTCTTCTAATATTACAGCGTTTCTTTGACGTCCCTCTGCCCGACTTTTGTTCAATTTCGAAGCACATGGTTCTGGCCGTTCAAACCGAGAGCGGAGATTTCCCGTTGCAAACTTGTCGGGCTACAGCTCAATTTCATGGGCGCCCTCGATTTGACGACGTGGTAATAAACGCAAATGATGGCAGTGAGTGGATCGGTCAGTTACGATGTTTGCTTGCAATTGAAGTGGGTGGTGAAAAGACTGAATTGGCTCTTGTGAAGTGGTATGATGATGTGCACGGGGATGAATTGAAGGAATTTGGAGGGTACAATGGGATCATCGAAAAATATGGTGGACGAGCCATTGAATTTACACGAGGTGGTGACGATTTTCTCTACGATATCGTACACATTCTGTCAATCAAGCGACGGTGTTATGTTGTTCCGGCATTCAACATTAAGGAGAAAGAGGTTTTTTACTGCAGCCCGTTTAAGTGGGGTTAGTTGGTTTGTTTTTCACTTGGTTGTTTATTGAGGGATTGCAAGGGGTTGCGTTGTTTGAAGGTTTATATTTGTGTTATGATTCTTTGAGAACATTAAAGGAAAGTAAAAACTGCAGTTTGTCTCGTTGATCATTGATTTCATCAAGTTCCACCATTGTTTCATTAAAACTCAAGGCAAAAAAAATAATAAACGAATCATGGGGGTGATTACAAAAGCAAAAAAGAAAGAATAAAAGAAAGAAATCATCCCGAAACATTGACCGGAGCATCAACAATATCAAAAGGAAGTGCACTATAAGCATATCCAATCTTCGTCAATAAGAGGTTGGTTTCATTTCGCACCCCTTCCATGACCGACGTCCCGATTTTCGGTGACACCCCCATGCCTTCATTCAAAGTCGCCTTGATCTTGTATATCACAAAGCTCAATTGCGACATGGTCACGGTTGGACGATCCAATAACTCTCCATCCGTCCCGACGAGCATAGGGGTAAACACATGTGCGACAGTCATCACAAATGGGCGACTATCCAGCAGGAACTCCGAATCCGTGATCATGTTTGGATCTGTAACAAATTCATATTGTTAATAATGTAGCCCGATACCGGAGTCGAACCGGTTACAAGACCACTGCTCGCCCAAGCATTTTTCTCTGATCTTTTTACTTACTTTCCATGACGTTTTTGCACCACTCCGCATGAATTCGCAACTCTTCTCCATCTGACGCCAGTCTTTTCCCCCTCGTCTTCAAATTGGGAATTGTTCTCCCATGCAAACGGAAAAATTCTGATTTTATTTCCCTTCCAACCTTTGAAATTTTTTGTTGTTTCATTCCTGAAAACATTTCTTCCCCACCTTTTTGTGTTTCCCCACCCTTTTCTTTCTTTTGACGCCACCATTCATCGAAATCCCCTGAATCCTGCCCCCCCGAGACCAATTCCATCACTTTTTCTTTCACAAAAAATTTGATCTGGTCCCCCTCGAAAAGAAAAGCCTCGCCGTTTTCAAAATTTGGGTCAAAAATACTGAGATCAACCAATTCTTTGATGATGAGGTTGGCACATTGAAAATTTTTCTTTCTTTCTTGTTTTCTCAAATTAATTTCCTCCGCCCAAAGCCTGAGGTACTCTCTATCAATTTCATGATTTCCGGAAAGTCCCGTCATTGAATTTCTTGCAAACGCATGCCCTCTTGGAGGTCTTATCACAGGTCTCATCTCAGGGAGACTCCCTCCAGCGCCTGGTGCGCCTGGTGCGGCTGGTGTGATTGGTGTGACGGGTGTCCCCAAACGCCCAAACAAACCATTTACTGATACGGATGTCCCACTCACTGGAATCCTCCTCCCACTCTCCTCCCTCCCCAGGTTGTCCCTCTCCATATTTTCCCTTCCTGACGATTCTCTGTTGCGATACATGCTGGCAGCGCAAACGGGACGAGTGTTGCGCCGAAAAAAAAGTCGTGATCGCCTCATCACAATAATCATAGTGAAATCGCAGTTTTTGAATGTGGTACTGATTTGCGGCTGTTGTTTTCGTTTTTGCTGAGACGTTTGGGTCGGAAGCTTGCACGGCCCTTATTTGACACCTCAACTGCCTGTTCTTTAGAGTGCTCTGACCCGGGTGGACAGCGAGGCCGACGTTGCCCAGCCCCTCAAGGAGGAAATTCGGGAAATCCCGGATCAACTTGCCACGAAAAACGCATTGGCAGAGCGGCGCGCCCTTCGTAGAGCAAGAAGGGGAAGGGAGGAGGGACTGGCTGGTAGACTTTGCGAATCTGTTCCGGGAAAGAAATGGAGAAATATCTGACATTCGAAGAGAATTAAAATCTGTTCTCTTTTCTTTCACAGGCTGGTCTGTGAGTCCCAAGCTTATGGTGCTGAGTGAGTCGAAATTGTTTGAGCTGTCGAAGGTGAACTCGGACGTCTTTGGAAACGGCCCCGTCGCCCAGAAAATCGTCTCCGAAGATGGCGAGGGACCCAGCGATGCAAACGCTCAGCAGGCCGACCCACCACAAACGACGAAAACATCGATAACGCGACGGTGTCCAGCTCGGATGACGATCAGGTGTTGGCATGGGACGCCTTGGAAAGAAAGAACGCACTCCGAGAGGCTGATGTTTTTTTGTTTTCTTTTAAAGAAAATGAAAAAGCATTTCTTGCTTTTCTTTTTCCAGTCAAGAGTTGAAAACGGTTAGAGTGGAAGTGTTTTTTTCCCAAATACAAATGAAATTTGTCTTGGAGGATGGAATAAAAAAGCCACCTCGTAATAATCACTCTGACGATGGAAACGAGAATCAGATGGTCATGTTCTCGAAGCTGTCAAGGTGTGGGATACGATGGGCCACGGCGATATCAGTCTGAAGCTGATCAGAAATGGATCCCTGGACATTGTCAAGGGTGGAACTGCGATCTTCTAACAGAATAGTAGAGGTGTGCTGATGTGCCTTATATTTTTGTTCTAACCAGAGGAAGAAATGTAATTGGATCAAGACGTGTCCTGTTTTTTTACAGGGAAACGAACACTGCACTGCGCTTGATCCTTAATCAGAGGCTCCGGTGCTGATGGTAGGTTGGTCAAGCAGCTGGGACCTAAAGAAATAAACAAAAATTCCTGATAAAATTACTCATAAACAATAGTTTAAAGAACAATTGTAGCAAATAAAATCCAGAAAAATAGAGAGTATATCTTTTTTTCCTCCCAAGCAGCAAAGACGTCATGGACCAAATCGAGGGCTCCTGAGCCCAGACTGGTGCAACCCATTCCATTGAGATCGTCCCCCCCCAGCGGCCCGCTGCTGATTTTCTGTGACACCAGCGCTCTGCTGGGACTCATCGGAATTTCCCGCAAGGGCCAGAGATCCGTGGTGTTCACCTTCGATTGGCTGCAAAAGTTGTGCATGAAATCTGTATTCGGAAAGAACCTGCCAGCGAACGAGCGAGTGTTCTTTGTCCTCTGTGACAGTGTTGCGAAGCAGCTGGATGGCTTGAAAGAGCAAAATCCTTATGTCGGCCATTCCATCAGAAAGCTCAGTATGGCCCTGGAGGTGAGTGTGGCCTGGACATACTTCTCCTGTTGAAAAGATGTGCTCCAAATTTCGGTTGAAAATCCAACCCATTGAAATGCCCATTTCTGTGAAGCCTATTGAAACCATACGGGAATCTTACTGGTAGAATCAGGGGTGCATGCACCTCCATCTTATAGATGCCGGGGTCTTGACAGTTTCAGGATGTCTGCGTTCCATGGACGAGCATCAGTTTCTATCAAATGCTAATCAATGGACTGGTCGGTGTCGGCAACTGTCTTCCAACTTTGCAGTAGTTTTGGTGGAATTTGGATCAATAGTTGCTGTATGTGTGCAGATGATGATTTCGTGACTGTGTTGGGGCCCTCAGTGAGGGTGAGAGAATGGTGGTCGACAGGAACGCAATTTTGAGGAGACTTCGGAAGAGAGTGGGGTCACTCCCTCCGGGCCATCTTATGCTGTGAGCGAGGCTGAATCCATGGCAACTTCAGTGGATTTGGATGCATGCGAAGTGACTGAGAATGAACTGGTGCCCCTCGTTCGTGCAAAGTTGACGGAATGGGAGGGGCTTGTGAAGTCATACCAGAATTCGATGTGTTAAGAATGCAGCCCATGGTCTTCATTTGGTTAATTTTGTATGGGTGTTAGGGTGCTGGTACTCGTCCCCAAAATTCTTTTTCAAAGTGAAACAATAGCGTCAAAGCAAAGTGCTAACGTTTGTGAAACCATGTAGGAGAGGAGAGGCTGGTTGGTTTTCACACGTTTGGTTTGATTCTCAGAACAGATTCTGATTTGTTTGGTCAGATCCAAGGAAGATTGACAGGGTTCGACAATGGGCTATGAAAGAATACATACAATATTGGAAACGCCAACTTTGATGACTGCTTGGCTCTTTATGAAGCTGCTTGACGACAGAGGTGGGAACAGGTGGCACAACAGGTGGAACTGGACTATGTGCTTTGTGCATTTTTCAAAAGGCATTATGAGATCCAGATGTTTCTGAGACCAGACTGCAGACATGTGAGGCAATTCCTGGATTGGATTGAATTCATACGTGGGCTGCTGGTCGCTGTGCTCGGGTTCAAATCCCGAGAGCCCTATAAATAGAACGCCTCGAGGCTGGCCTGGCGTTGCCGGCAAATGAGACCGGTGAATCAGCTCACATGAGTCATTAAAGTGAGTCACGAGCCCGACCCCCTTCGCTTGCGCCTCGCTTGCATCGCGCTTGCGCAGCGCTTGCATCGCGCTTGCGCCGTGCTTGCAGTGCAATCGCGATGCAAGCGATTTGCAAGCACGCTTGCGAATCGCTTGCATTCCGCTTGCGCATCGCTTGCGCGCAATCGTACTGCAAGCGCACGCTTGCCCTTTACATTGCGCGCAAGCGACAGTCGCAAGCGTATTGCAAGCGCAGCGCAAGCGCAACAAAATTCCGACGAAACCTCACATGTCCTGACATATTCCTGGACATCCTTTTTCATATTATTCCAGTAGTATTTCCTGGACATCAGCTCCAGAGTTCTCTCTATCCCCAGATGTCCAGAGATTTGATTATCATGTCCTTCTGTAAGGACTTTCATCCTCAGTTCCTGAGGTACCCATAACTTCATGAGTCCATCCTGAGTTTGATAAATCAATAATCCTGATTCATTAATTCCATAGCCTGGAATTCTCTCCCCATCCAGTATTTGAGTGTAGATGTCCTTGATCTCAACATCTGCTAGTGTTGCTTGTTCCCAGAGTGTAATCTCCTCCATACTAGGTTGTAAGGAGCTCACTACATTCACTTGATTCTCTGCTGGTAGACTTCTTGATAGTGCATCAGCCACTAGATTCAATTTCCCCTGGATGTACTGAATCTTTGGTTTGATGCTGAGGAAATGTCCTGCTCTCAGCCATCTGGCCTGAGGCCTTGACATCATCTTTTGATCCATAAAGTTTGTTAGTGGCTGATGGTCTGTAAAGACTGTGACTTCTCCTGGGCAGCCCTCTAAATAGTGCCTCCACTGCATCAAGCAGTAGGCTATTCCCAGGAGTTCCCTTTCATACACTGAGTAGTTCTGTTCTGACTTTGATAATCTTCTACTGCAAAAGGCTATGGGCTGTAATCCAGAGCCATGATCCTGACAGAGGACTCCTCCAGTGGCTTCCCCAGATGCATCACTAATCACAGTGTAATCTTTCACTGGATTAGGATGGATCAGCACTGGTTTCCCCATCAATGCAGTTTTAAGTGATTGAAAAGCTTGTTCCTGAGCAGATCCCCACTCCCACATGACATCCTTCTTAGTTAAGTCATGCAGAGGGCCTGCTATCTTTGCAAAGTCTGGGATGAATCTCCTATAGAAGGAAACCATCCCCAGAAAACTCCTAACATCAGTAACTGTTTTTAAGGGCTTCCAATCCCTGATTGCCTTAACTTTCACATCCATTGCTGAGATCCCTTTTTCACTCAACCAAAATCCACAGAAATCTGTTTCCCTTACACAGATTTCACTTTTGGTGGCCTTGGCAAACAGACTATACTTCTGTAGCCTGGCTAAGACTGCTGCTAAATGCTCTACATGCTCAGAGATGCTCTTAGAATAGATTAAGAGATCATCAATGAAGATCAGCACAAAGATATCCAGCATATCCTTGAAGATGTCATTAACCATGTTCATATATTGTGCTGGAGCATTAGTAAGTCCAAAGGAAAGCACTTTGAACTGATAGTGTCCAAATCTGCTTCGAAAGGCAGTCTTAGGCCTGTCCTCCTCCCTTAGAGGCATCTGCCAGTAGCCTGATCTCAGGAATCTCCTATAGAAGGAAACCATCCCCAGAAAACTCCTAACATCAGTAACTGTTTTTAAGGGCTTCCAATCCCTGATTGCCTTAACTTTCACATCCATTGCTGAGATCCCTTTTTCACTCAACCAAAATCCACAGAAATCTGTTTCCCTTACACAGATTTCACTTTTGGTGGCCTTGGCAAACAGACTATACTTCTGTAGCCTGGCTAAGACTGCTGCTAAATGCTCTACATGCTCAGAGATGCTCTTAGAATAGATTAAGAGATCATCAATGAAGATCAGCACAAAGATATCCAGCATATCCTTGAAGATGTCATTAACCATGTTCATATATTGTGCTGGAGCATTAGTAAGTCCAAAGGAAAGCACTTTGAACTGATAGTGTCCAAATCTGCTTCGAAAGGCAGTCTTAGGCCTGTCCTCCTCCCTTAGAGGCATCTGCCAGTAGCCTGATCTCAGGTCTATTTTAGTGAAATATTTTGCCCCATGTACCCTGTCTATCATCTCCTCTGGTAAGGGCAGAGGGTATCTGTTTTTAATTGTTTTTTTATTCAGCCATCTATAATCCAGGCACATCCTGAGCCCTCCATCTTTCTTAGGGACAAACAGGATGGGTGCCCCAAATGGTGATTGTGATGGTTCTATGAAATCCATCTCTAACAGATAATCTAACTGTCTTTTAACCTCATCTAGTTCAAGAGGAGACAGTTTATACAGTGGCCTGTACATGGGTTCAGTACCCTCCTCCAGATCAATCCTGAATTCATGACCCAGTCTGATAGGAGGTACACCTTTAGGCAAATCTTTTGCAAATACTTTTCTGTACTGAGTCAGTACTTCCTTAATCCTGGGATCCATATCCTCCTGCAGGATTTTCTGTAGATCATCCCCTTCTCTTTGTTCTGGGATTGTTTCTACTCCAGTCTTTGATTCATCCTCTGGCCTAATCACCACCATGATGATGTGTTTGATTTCCCCTTTTTCTATCTGTCTTTTGATTCTGCCACTAGAACAAAAGGAAAGTTCTGTAGCTCCAGTGGGTTTGAGCTGATATTCAGGCATCACTGAGAGTGGTAATTTTACACTCTTTCTGCCCTTGTTGACTGTGATTATTCCTGACTTAAAATCCACTTTGGGATTGTAGTGTATGAGCCAGGGCAATCCCAACAGGATTGGGTGATTACTGTCTGGAAAGACATCAGCATCAAATGAGAGCTGGATCTTTCCACAGACAAATGGGATGCCATAACATCTCCCCACTGATTTCCTTTCTGTACCATCTAGAAACTTAACAGGAGTTTCTTGTGGTTTGTATTGCAGTCCCAGTTCCTTGACTGCATCCATGCTAATATAATTAGCAGTGGATCCTGTATCAATGTATGCTGTAGCTTTCTTTGCACCAATAAATCCTGCCAGTTCATATCCTCTATATGCTGCTGTAGCCTGAGCTACTGCAGTCTGAACTGGTTCCTTTCCCTCAACATTTCTTTCCACTCTAGTGGGTAAACTCACAGTGGCCTCTGTTTGTTTATCCACTCTCTTTTGAGACTGCTTTTTCTTTTGAATTAACACTCCTGGAGTGACCCCATCCAGTGTGTATGCTTCCTGTTCTGTTGCAATAGGGGCTGCAACCACAGGTGTCTCTTGAACACCATCATTTAGTGAGGCTGGTGTTGTTGTAGTGGGTTCTTTCATTTCAATATCATCTGGAGGCTTAGCTGACCCAACACTAGCCTCCTCTTTTAGTTTCCCTTCTTCAGGGCTTTCTGAGCTTGGGACAGTTTGGGACACTGTCTCACCCCATGCTCTGTGCTTCCACATAGAAAACACTTGAAGGATCCTCCCCTTGAGGGCCTAGATCCCATCTGACCTCTCTGCTGCACAGCCTTAACTGAATTTGCTGCAGGAGGCAGTTGTGATGTTGCAGAAGACATCATTGCTGACATCTGTGTATTTCTCTGTCCAAATCTTCCCCTCCCTCTACCTCTGCCTCTAAAATTGCTAGTAGTGCCACCTCTACTGCCTATAGTTGCAGAGAGTCTTTGGACTGTGAGGATGGCCTTATCCAGATCTCCATCACACAGGGTCATAACCTGTGCTTGCATATTTCTATCTGAGAGCCCATCCACAAAGGCTGCATATCTTTCTTCTTGAGGTAGGTTGGGGAGTCTAAACATCAGCTTTCTGAAGAGCCTGATGTAGCCTAAGGCAGTTCCAGTCTGCCTTAAAGTTCTTAACTGTTTTCTGGCAGTCTCTATTAGGGAGACTGGCTCAAAAACATTCCTTAGTTCTTGAGTGAACTCTTGCCAGCTAGCATACTCTGCTTTTTCCTGATTCATGATCTGTATATCCATCAGGTTTAACCAGCTAAGTGCATCTCCCTGGAGATGTGACTGAAAACAGGATAACCAATCTCTCTCTAAGATGTGTTGATTCTGTAACCATCTCTTCATTCCTAGTATCCATTCTGTTGCAGACATCCTTTCATCTCCTGTGAATTTCTCTGGGGGAGTGAGCTTAATCTGTTTGCTATAAGGTCTATCAGGACCTTGTCCTGAACCTCCTGATGTGCCACTAGGATCTCTATCAGGTGGTCCTCCTCCTGGGGGACCTCCTCCATCACCTCCACCACCATCACCACCATTCCCTGGCCCTGGATGTCCAGAACCAGATGCTCTAGGCATGCCTGGTCTGTCTGGGCCATTTGGTCCATTTGATCCATTTGGATCCCCTGGATTTCCTCCAGGTGCACCACCACTGGGTGCTCTTTGACTTGTTAACTGTTCAAAGGGATTTGGTGGTCGAATTCCCATTCCTGATGGTGCTGGGGTAGTGCCTACAGTAAAGGTAGCTGGAGGTGCTATAGTTACTGCTGGTGGTTGCAGTACAGGGGGTGGTAAACCCATGGACAATTGTTGTCCTGAAGTGAGGTCTATTAGACCTAAAGAAGAGGGTCCTGGAGGTACTGCTCCAGTACTTGTGGCAGGTATAACTTGCTGTACTGGTGGCTGACCAGATGTTGGGATATCCTGAGTTTGTCCCTCAGTTTCTCCTTCCTCTGTATTTTGTACTGTTTGTGTTGCATCATATGCACTTGCATCACTTGTGGAGGAATAGGTGTTCTCAGGATTCCATCCTTCATCCAGCCATCAACTGCTTTCTGATAGTCTGGATCAGTTAAAGCCCATCTAGTCTCTTCTAGATCTGCTTTCTGTCCTTCAGCATTGTTATACTTGTCCTCAATAGCTGTGGTGGTTTCATCCACTGCTGTAGCTACCATTTTCTGAATGACTGCAGGATAGGAGTCCAATTCTCCTTGCAGTATGCTAGTCATTGTGTTTGTCATACTCTCCCTCTCTTCCATCAGCTGTTTTTGCATTCTTTGCATGTGCTGAGACACTTCATATAATTGGGCATTAATATCTTCCTGTTGTTTCTTTTGAACCAACATCAGTTGCTCCTGAAGAGCTAACTGCTTCTTCTGGAATAGTTCCAGCTCTGTTTGGTTCTTATTTTTCCACTGAGCCATGCCCACAGCATGATCTTTTCCTGTACTTCTCAACTGTTCACCAAGGTCCTTCAGTTGAGTGTTTGTATTTGCAGTGAGGCTTTGATAAAAGTCCTTTGCATGTAGCTCCTGAGTCTGCTGTAGTTTTCGACTCTGTTCTTCCAAACTGTGCACTAAAGCTGACTGCAACTCTTCCTTTAGAGTTGACTGATGTAGCTCTGCTTGCTCTCTGTGTGTATAGAGTTCAACCTGGACTTGTTGAACCTGATTCTGCATGGAGGTCAATGATTGCTGGAGGTGGTTGGTTACTGTTCCACCCCAGACCTCAATCTGTCTTTGCATTTCAGTGTGATCAGAACCATTAATCTGTATATTCTGAATTTGCTGGTGCACCATTGGTTGCACTTCTGACCCTTCCATAACTTCGTCGCTTATCGCGACCATGTCGCTTTCTGTAACGACCGGAACCAGAGCCATTCTGGTCGCTTGACTTTCAGTTGACTTTCCAGGCAACGGTTACTGTCAACTGTAGACCGTTGACTTTCGCGCCACGACCTGTCCTTGCCGAACTGTGAACGGATAACCCACGTGCCCTTGCCGTGAGAGTTACTATACGTAATACTACTATACCCCTTCACGTCCGACTCTAACCCTTCGAACCTGAGTACTACAGTTCGCTGACAGCGACGCAGGTTACAGGGTAACCTTTTTCCCAAACGTCCTGTCACACGACTGAACGTTGGCACCCTCTTTTCTCTCTTTTTATGGGTGTGATTCTTTTCCAACGTTGCTACCACACGTTTTCCTTTTTTCCCGTTCACTGCGTTTGCCTTTTTCCGTTTTCCCACGACCTTACGACTGGCGTTAAGCGCCTCGAACAAACCTGCTGGTCAAACCAGCGGAGAGCTCCAGTCCAGTCGGTTCCTTCGGGCTCCGAAACCAAAAATGTTATCGCTCGGGAGGACTGACGTCCGCGAGCGACGTCTCCTATCTCGGAAAAGAGTGAGGCGGCGGCGGAACGGTCACACAAAATCGCACGGGTCACAGACTCGGGGTCACACCACAGATCACTGAAAAGCAAGGTTACATCAAGCGTCCCATCATTTCAACTCCCAGTTCGACTTTCCCGAGGGTGACTAACCACCCGTAACACTCCCACTACCCTGACTCACAGCCGCCAGTTCTACTCCTGACTCACTTACACACTCACACACAGGCCCAGACCAAAGCACGTTCTCACTCAGACTCGAACCCAGGACCTCAGTCTCGCAAGTCCTAATCTGATTGATCGAACCACTGTCTTGACTCTGTGCTCTTGCGGTGGTTTCCTCGCTGTAGTTCAGTAGTACCTCCTTGGGAGGATGCTGTCATTCACCGGGGATGCATCTGACACTTCACAGACGTCAGATGCATGACGCCTTTGACGTCTGACGTCCCTGGACGTCAGCAGCTGGTATCATTAAGAAGCTTTTCCAACCCCAACGCAAATAAAAAAGGCGCTAATGGATCGCCCTGCTGTACCCCAATATGACTGTATAACGACTCGTCTCCACAAACAAGCAAACAACGCTGAGAATAACAAGAGCGAACCCAAGGAGACATTTCGGAAAACCGTTCATCTACCTCTTGCATAAATTCAGACCTGTCTACCAAATTTAAGGCATTCTCCATGTCCACCTTCAAAAAAGTGTAATCAGGAGAATTCAAATGTTCGGATAAAAATAATCTTGCACTGTGCACTATAGATTCACTGCCACAGGAAACAGCTACTCCTTGCTGGTGAGGAAAAAAAAGACTAGCCATAGAACCCCGAAAAGAGGCACAAAAACATTTACTAACGAGTCGACGAACAATATCACCCACCGCAATTGGCCTGCCCCGGGGGCCTTCTTCTTGAAAGGAATCAATGTGGACGCAAGAAAAAATTTCATAAGTTCAGGGGCGAGCCGACCATGTCCCAAAAAATTGATCAGCCCACAAAGGGCCGACGAAGTGCGATCCACGATATGGGGAGCTGAACATTGAAAAGCCGCCTGTAAATGTTCAGCTCGTAAACCAGATGGGCCAGGGCCACAAAAACGAGGGAAACGAAACACTTGTTAGCGAACAACCTCCTCTGAAAAAGAAAACGATGTCTCAATCAAATCACCAACAGCAGGGAGCGCTTCGATTGGATGTTTGGAACGTAGAGCCTGCAGGACCTCGGGGGACATTTCATGGATCCCCGAAGATTGTAACGCTTGACATGCTCGACTCAATTGCCCCTCACGAGCAAGGACTCTAGCTCGATGCATAGCTCGAGGAACGGAGGGCGATCTCTCCCGAAGAGAGGAATGCTGTGATAAAAATTGTCCCCAAAGCTGCATAATTTCTCCACGTTGCCAAGCTTCACAAGCCTCGATAATACAAGGGGCTGCCCGGAAGCGCTGCCGCCCCCGTGGAAGTGGTGCCAAACAACAACGTGCAACCACGAAAAGGCATTTGACAGATTTTTCATCCGGATGAGAAACGATACCTCGGAGAACAGAAGTTAAAACTTCTGCCCACAAACGCCGTGCAGAGCGAGGAATATGAGTAATGGTACGTTGGGGTGCCCGTAAAATATCATCCCATCGAATAGAGGACAAATCCGGACGGGTAGTAGGAGCACGGGGGCCCTGGGGAGCTGATCCTTGGGGGCCCTGGGGAGCTGATCTTTGGGGGCCCTGGGGAGTAGATCCTGGGGGAACTGGGGGAGTAGATCCGGGGGGAACTGGGGGAGTAGATCCTGGGGGAACTGGGGGAGCTGATGCGGGGGGAACTGGGGGAGCTTGCAATAGAGGCCCGGGCTTCTGCGCATGTAATTTTTGGTTTGGTTTTAAAGAGGGGAGACATGATCTTTCCCCAACAATTAAAACCTCGAACTTCATTATCGTATTGGTGTCACGAAAACGAAAAAAAGGACAAAAAATTCGAATTATGTAATGTATTGCATCACACTTCACCAATCAATCAATCAATAAAGAAATAAATCGGACCCAAAAAATAATCGATGTGTAAAATTATAATTATACTTTTTTCCCCAATTCTTTTTTTCTCTTTTGAACGAAAGAATCACTTCCCCCGAGCAAACATACAAACAAACATCAAATTACATTGTGTAGGAGATGCCGTTCTCCCCCGAGCAATGTCAATGTCGGACAGTTTCAAGCGGTTCATAAACTGTGGAGTCGCTTTTCTGCAACTAAGTTTAAGCATTGGTGCTTTTCTACACCTCGGATGGGAGCATAAATGAGTTATGTGTGTTGTGCTGAGAAAGAAGAAAATAATCCATCACAAAGTTAATCTGGATAGCGTAACCAACGATCTCCAGCAACGAAACAGCGGAGAGTGCCATAACCAGAAAAAAAAGAGCTTGTAAAACTCGAAAACAGAGGACGAGTTGGCTGTGACTACAGGCGCAACCCAAATCCTAACCTTTTTGTTTGGTGAGGGGGGGGAGGGGGGGGACTTTCTTTTCCATCCCAAACACCGCCGTAAAAAAGGGACCGTGTCTTTTCCACGGAGAGAGTAAGTGGAGAGTGGAGAGTGGCAATTCTCTTCCACAATGTAATTTGATGTTTGTTTATTCTTTTCCACAAAAGGTGAAACGAACGTGCGGTACTCATGGATGTGTGGATGGATGTGACATCATGTGGGTGGTGGGTTGAAAAGCTGCCAACCCGCTCCATTTTCCAGTCGAAAAACAGTCTCTCCGACGATCAGCGACAGAGGAAGAAAATGATGTTTCGTGGGCTCGTTTGTTTTCTGTTTATGTTGGCGGGCGCGGTTGGCTCCAGGCCCATCCAACAGGTGGGTTTCGTGGAGTTGGAGTGGATCTCGATCGATTATGGACAGGCTGCGCTGCTTGACCTGCCAACGGACACGATTGCAGCGAGGAAATTGCTTCAAGATGAAGGCGAGCAAGCTCCGGTAAAGTCGAAAAAGGCAATACGAATGACCTGTAGGTTTACCTTTCGCTGCTGAATTCAACCTTGTGTTCTAATAGGGAATGATGAGTGTGTTGCTTGGTGGATACAGACTGGAACGCTGCAAGACAGCGAATTATCGACAGGTGAAGAGCGACTGCTGAAAGCTGCAGCGCTTGGGGACGTCGAAACTGTGAGCCGTGAGACTGACAACGGGGTGGACATCGAGACGAAGACCGACGATGATCAAACTGCGCTCCTCTTTGCCGCCGCAAATGGCAATGCAGATGTCGTTCAGGTTCTGGTGGAGAAAGGAGCAGACCTCCAAGCTGCTGACTCCGACGGGTTCAAGGCCATATCACTTGCAGGCAATTTCTGCGAGAACGATGTCTTGCAAGTTCTGTTGGACAATGGGGTGGACATCGAAGAAAGGACCGAAGCAGGATCGACCGCTCTGTACCTGGCGGCGCAAGAAGATTGCTTGGCTACGGTGACTTTCCTCCTTGAAAAAGGAGCCGATATCGATGCCCCGTTTACAAGACATGGGGCAAGTCCACTTCTTGTCGCCGCCGCAAATGGCAACGCAGATATCGTTCAGGTTTTGGTGGAGGAAGGTGCAGACCTCCAGGGCACCGATGACGACGGCAATAAGGCCATTTCATATGCAGCCAATTTCTGCCACACCGAGGTGCTGCGAGTTCTGCTGGAGAATGGAGTGGACGTCGAAGAAAGGACTGGTGATGGATCTCCTCCTTTGTTCCAAGCAGCGCAGGAAGGTTGTTTGGCGAACGTGAATTTTCTTCTCGAGAATGGAGCCGAGGTCGATGCCAAATTCACTAGAAACGGGGCGACTGCGCTTATGGTCGCTGCAAGTTCTGGACACTCGGCCGTTGTGGAGCAGCTGATTGCTGGAGGGGCAGACGTAAACGCTCAGAATGATGATGGGCTGACGGTGCTGGGATTAGCTGCTGTGCACGAGGGGAACTCGAAGGTGATTTTAGCTCTAATCGATGCTGGTGCGGATGTGAACGCTCAAAACGACTTTGGAGTTCCCCCTTTGCATAATGCAGCCGTGTTTGGACACAAAGACAATGTGGAGGCGCTCTTGAGCCGAGGGGCGGACGCAGCCGCTATCAGTGACGTCGATGGAAAAACCGCACAAGAAGCCGTTTGTTGGTGTTTGCTTCTTGAAGAAACCGATTCTTGCAATGTTGATTTCTGCAGTGAGAGGGCGGAGGAGCTCCGCGCCCTATTCGATTAATCTCACGTCTTTTTGATTTTGCTCGATCAAGGAATTCTGTGATTGACTAGTTTTGGGGGACTTTAGATGGGTTGAATTTTTCTGTGCACACAGGTGCAGCGGACTTTGCTTGGCAGTCTTTTTTTAATGTATGAAATAAAATCCCAGTAGGGAATTTTCATTTTGCTTTTTCCTTGATCGAACTGTACATGTACGCAAGGTTTTGATTTTATTCTGTGACCGTGGATATATTGAATGTAAGGAGTTCACGAAAACCGGAGTACTCAATTGCAATCTTTGCATCCATGCAAACTGGGAAACCGACCAATCCACATCAGATGAAAATATTATGGAGTTAATCGCCTCTTGTATCTAAAAATCACGCATGATTTCCATCTGACCACTCTGAAAATAATCTAAAGTTTGAGTGGAGTTTTTCCTGCCTTCATATGAGAGATTCATCCATATGGCAAGAATACCAGTGCAACATGGTTTCACTATTTCAATTTGTTTTTCCTTGGTTCCACATGCAGTGCGCACGTTGAAAGAATTGCAATCGAATATATATAATCGAGTGATACATCCCACATGACATCAAAAAGTATTTCATAAATCTGGTCCTTTTCCATCATTTCTTGGAGGGAATGTGTACAAGAGAATCGCAAGCAAGAATTGGTCGAGAATCAGGGGACGGATCATACATAATCCACCACCCCAAGCGTTAAATGCATTGTCCCAGCCGTTTTCATGGAAAAAAAGCCGCCATTTTCGAGCAATCAAACGAAAAACGAGTGACCAACATTCCCAGAATCAAATCTCTGCTATGAAGGAAAGAAAAAGAGTAGAAACCAAACAGAAGCCACTGAAATAATCACTGCAGCAGCAGCTTTACAAAACAATGTTATGTTTTCATCGGGGACTTTTTCACTCTGTCTGCTATTCTGGCTGGTTCGTTTTTCTGAGTGCGTAATCTTCCTTTGCCATCCTCCTCGGTGGTTTTCTTCTTTTTCACAATTTGGACCACATCTTCATCAGTCAACTTGTGGGGCCAAGCCAACCCTGCGTCGGAAAAAGCAATCAATGAATGCAATACAATTGCAACTAAAACATACTTTTGCGTCTTTTTCCTGGGAATCCAAATGATGTTCCAAATAACATAACATATGTTATGTGTTCCAAATCAAACCAGGCAGCTGTCATTCTCTTGCTGACTTTTTTCAATTTCGTTTGAGGAAGCCCACACTGGCGTTCAGTTTTTTCAAACCAAGAAAACGTATAAAAAAAAACACCACCAGTGTTTATTCACCTTTGGGGGAAATGCTTCGCACTCCGACCCCACACGAGAGCATAGTTGAATTCCTTGACCAAAGTTTTATGGATTTGGCTGACAAAAGCTTCTATGTTGATTCCACCACGATCCTCGGAAAGAACCACCGGCTCGTTGAAGTCTGGTTTGGCCCCCACTCGCCTCGTGTAAATTCTAACCTGCAACCCAACCGAAGGAAAAAAAAGTTTGCAAAGAAAAAACAAAACGATACACCACTTGCCGTAAAGAGGAAGGGTCAACACACCTTATATCCTGCCTTGGCTACCCTCTGCTGATTCATCCCCAAGGATTTTTTTTCTTTAAAAAAAACATTCCACTCCACAGACTCCACAGGATGCATTGCGGATTATGAATAAACATAGTCCCCCTCTCAAAAAAAATAAAAAATATAAATATAAAAATATATATATGTATATATCGAACGGAAAACCAACCATACCAAGGCCATCATGTCCCAGAGTCTTTCCAAAAGGCCGTCGAGGTTGAGGTTGGCTGAGCAAGAAATTGGGATCGAATTTGGCCTGCGGGCAATTTCATCCCCTTCTTCCATACAGCACATATCCACTTTGTTGTACACATAAAGGCACTTGATGTACCGTCGATTGCCCTGAAATCAAAATTCACAGACAAAAAAGCACAGATCTTACGATTTTCTTTTCTGAAGGTGAGAAACGGGAAAGGAATGGATCTAATCAGGTGTTTTTCAGATTTTTTGTTTCACAAATGCCCAAATCTATGTAAATTTGCTGAAGCGAAAAGGGGATTTCAGCTTTCGGGGGCCATAATTTTTGAAAGTGATCGAGTTCTCCGGGGAGGATGTGTGGCAAATACGCAACCCCCCAAAAAGGAATGATTTTCTTTTCTTGTTTTCTTGATTATTTGTTTCATGAAGTATTGAAGAAAGCAAAAAAAAATGCAGAACACCTGAGCATCAAGACAACCCCCCCTCCATTTCCTCCAAAAGAAAAAAAAAAAAAAAACGAAATTAACCGATGAAAGTAAATATATAAAAAAAATGTGTGTGCATTCGTATTATAGCTGGCAAAAATAATTGGCATTACAGGATTGATGGGGTTCGATCAACCTATTCGTTGACCAACCTCCATGACATCGATAAAATCATCCACAGTTGCATCCTCTCTGAAAAGAATATCGGCATATGCATTGTGAATTTTGTATTCTTGGAGCACCCTCATGACCATTTTCTCGTCCATGTTAGTCAAAGGCACGGTGGCATTGAAATAAACACCTCCCTGCATATTAATTTTGCCAACAAAAAAAACCATCCTTAGTTTGAGGTCACGAGGTGGTCTACAACACACAGATTTAATTTAAAAAAAAAGCAAAAATTGTGAAAAAAAAATTGTATGATTTTCATGAGAAAAGAGCTCAAAAAACAAAAAAACAAAATGGAACTGATCCTTAATGTGTACATAAACCCACAAAAATTGCGAAACAAAACGAAGGGTTCTTCTTTTCTTTTGCACAAGGGAAAAAAGCGAGCGGCTTTTCAGAATCAAACAACCCCCCAAAAGATGCGTCCTACATTTTCAAAAATGCAAGAAACCTACCACAAGGGTTGGGGAGGGATTCAAACCCCCGTTTTCCGCTTCCCACCATGTGGGCTGGAGTGCGATGCCTTGACCAAACTAGACCACCCAACCCGTTTGGAATAAGGAAGGCAGGTCTGTCGTGCAAACTTCAGGTCTGGTCTGTCATAAGAACTCGAAAAGGTTAAGTAAGCCGACACAGGGGTTGGGGAGGGATTCGAACCCCCGTTTTCCACTTCCCGCCATGTGGGCTGGAGTGCGATGCCTTGACCAAACTAGACCACCCAACCCGTTTGGCCCAACCCGTTTGGAATAAAGAAGGCAGGTCTGTCGTGCAAACTCCAAGGAGAACAAAACAAGGCACACATGAACACAAAACACACAGATACATAATTTGGCTTGATAATTGTATGGTGGAGCGAAGATGTAAGCACGAACACATACTTTATGGG
This sequence comes from Bryopsis sp. KO-2023, assembly GCA_030272585.1. Classification (NCBI taxonomy): domain Eukaryota; kingdom Viridiplantae; phylum Chlorophyta; class Ulvophyceae; order Bryopsidales; family Bryopsidaceae; genus Bryopsis; species Bryopsis sp. KO-2023. Next base: position 1,976,350 of record BSYQ01000012.1, on the reverse strand, counting down.
GGATATTACCGTATGTGGCAGCAAATCGTACGGATCACACTTGCACTCACACAGATATACAGTATTTGTTTAGTAATCGATCAATTTGGCCGAAATTGTGTGGCGTTTCGTATGCTTGACAGAAACCGGGAAACATATAACGGAACTTTGTGGAACTTTGGACAACTCTTGTTGTAAAAGCGTTTACTACACAACATGGTTTCAGAGCTAAGTTCTGATTCAGGGGTATCAGTATTTACATGTTAAAGTAATGATAGAACAGTAACCTATACACAAATACAAAGGTACACAATTAAAATATGTGTTAAAACTTGAATGCTTGTTTTCTAGCGGGTTGTTACTGGTGAGAAATATTTGGGCTTTTTTCAAGCCAGAATCTACAGTAGAAGGCCAATGTCAACTTGACCAACCAAGAACGGATCAATTTTTTTTCCAAAAGATAGTGAGTTCTGGTTTATGAATAATCAGATTGATTCTTGGTTCTAGAAGGAGATCTGGTTTGCTTGGAAAAATCAGAAAAGAGTCCAATAATACAGCCCTGAAATCAAGCAGCACGTTGTACATTGTACAATGGTTTTTTTCCCTCTAGAAATCAATCTTATGACAACAAGGCAAGCGACTGTTTTTTCAGACATATTGTTTGTATCGTGGATCAGCATCAAGTCAAATACATGTTATAAGAAAACACCCCACCATTTTTTCCCTCATAAATATAAAGACTAAGCGGGGAAGGCTCTCAACATAACATAACATAACATAATTACACGCGAAGAAGCCACCCAGCTTCTATTGCGGAAAAATGTACACCAATGTGAACAGACAAATGTTTGGAACCAAAAAACAAAAACACAAAGCATCAGGCACTAACTGCCAGTAGACCCAAAACTACCCGAACCACGATCCGTAAGGGACAAAGAATCTGCAATAATTACTTGAGGAGTAACAATTTTTTCCAAAAGTAATTGAACCACCCTATCACCCGCTTTAATGTAAAAATCTTCAGAGGAGAAGTTAAAAAGAACCGCAATCAAAGAACCCCTATAGTCACTGTCAATAACCCCAGCACCCAGAAATAACTTGAACCTGGCACAGAGACCCGAACGAATTTCCAACCGACCATAATAACCTTGAGGGATTTCAACCGCCACACCCATATCAACCAGACCGTTATTCCAAGCTGGAATAACATAATCCTGGGGCGAATAAAGGTCATAGCCCGCCGAACCCAAGGAAGCCCGAGTCGGAACTCTAGCAGCATCATGTTTAAGAAGAACCCGCAGCATTGTTCTCCCGAATACACAAGACAGCCCTCCGTAAGAGGAAAAAATCCTTCAACATACGTGCAACCTTAATCTGATCAACCCTATTGAAGAGAAAGAAAAGATTGCGACAACGGAAAAACTCGGACCAGCGAATACGCAAAAAATTATATGCCGGACACACATAAAGAAAATGGAACTCATCCTCCACTACCCCAAAACCACATACCCTGCAGAATCGTAATTCCCGCACCACAAGAGGATGTTGTAACCGACCCGAATCTACCTGAAGACCATGAACCCCCGCCCGAAAGGCACAATAAATTTTTCGCAGAGAACTTGTCGAAAGGACAGAAAGGCAATCCAAGAATCGAATATTCCGTTTGATTTGACTAAAAAAATATCGAACATGGGACTTCTCCGACGAAAAAGTCAACCTCGAAAAATGATTCTTAAAATTAGAAGACCACAGCCTAATATCAATAATGCTCTTTCCAGAAAAAGAAATTAAGTGCTCTTTCACCAAAGACTCAACCCTGACCACCCAAGACGAACCACACCTATGTTCATCCAAAAGACTATTAAAAATAGCCTTAGATGGATGTTCCTCAGGAAGAGAAAAAAGTTTATTCCAGAATCTAAAAATTAGACGCCTAAAAAAAAACTCTAAAGGGTAAGTCCCCATATCCGCATATAACACCTCCGTGGGAGCACGCCGAGGCAAATTTAAACAAAACCGTAAAAAAGCCAAATGAGACCGCTCGAGTGAATCCCTCTGTCCTTTAGTCAAAAACAAATACCAAATAGCACTCCCAAAATTTATTGAACCAAAAACGAATTGTTTAAACAAATTATATTTAACCCGAGGATCTTCAATTTTATGTTTCGACAAATGACTATAAAGCAATCCAAGAGAAGAAGACATTTTACGACCAATATGTTGAAAGTGCGGTAAGAAAATGTTTGACCCAGTACCAAAGAAAACCCCTAAATAGCGAAAAGTTTTAGTAGCCGTTATAAAAGAATCACCAATCTGTACTCCATGAACATTAGGAAAGTTAATCACCACCACACCCCTTTTCGAAACGTTCTCAGCAATCCCCCAACTAGCAGAACAACCCGCTAAAGCGTCATTAAGACAATTCAAATCTTCCGTATACTGAATCGGAATCATAGTATCATCAGCAAACGCTAACGCCGGAATACATACATTATCAAAAGAAATAGGTCTAATCCCAGAATGTTCAATAGCACGAATCAAATTATCATGATAAGCCTTATATAATTCCGGACTAAGAGGACAACCCTGACGTACCCCTCTACCTTGAATAAAATTATTCGAAACACCAGAAGTACATCGAACTCGAGATATAGCATTCGCATAAATAAAAGCCAAAACCTTCAAAATCTTGTCCGGCACCCCAGTCCTTGCTAACTCAAAAAAGAGATGGGGATGAGAAACTCGATCAAAGGCTTTTAATAAATCTAAGAAGATTAAAATTAACCCCTTCTTAGATTTTTTTGACAGAAAAATAAGAGCCCAAACCGAGAAGACAAAAAATTCCGGTAAGCAAAATTTACCAAAACCCCCTTGACAAACATGTCTAATCGTAGAAAAGGGATCTTGGACACGATTCAAAAGTACATAAGCAAAAAGCTTGTATATATGAGGACTAATAGTCAACGGCCTAAAACTGGAGGGATCAAGGCGACTACCTTTGCCTTTATAGACTGGAACAAGTTCCCCTAATAACCAGGAAAATGGAACTGCTTCCTCTTGTAAACATCTAGAAAAAAGGGTAGATAGTACTTCACACCAAGCTAATCTCAGAGGCTCGCAATCATTTCTAAAGAGAGTAGATGGCCAAAGATCATGACCGGAAGCCCGACCATGTTTTAACTTCAAAATAGCACTATTAATCTCCTCAATCTCAACTGGCCTAGACAAAGAAACTAATTGAGAAGGGGACATAACCACATCAGGAGGAAAAAACCCAGTAGAATCGGTTCGAAAATCCCTCAAATCACTCATAGGACTAAAAAAAGTTTTATAATATTGCTCCCACTCAAGTAAGGAAATACAGTTTCTCTCACAACCAGAGCGATTTCGGGGATAAAAAAGGCGGAAAAAACGTTTGGGGTCCTCATAGTATAATGAGGTCATCTTTTTACCTTGAGAGGAAGAATACGCTTTCCTCTTAGTCCGCAGCAACGAATAAAACCGATTACGCAAAACCCGTGCATAATCTGATCCACCATTAGTTCTGCAAGCACGACGGTAGACTTGGCGTGCATGATAACAGTCCCTATCAAACCAAGGTTGGCATCGAGAAGATTTCTGGGAGCCCCATGTCAGTAAACTATCCACATGAGTCTTAAGAGCCAAAAAAGCCTCGTCAACTGTAGACGACTCCCGAATAGCTTGCAAAATGAGTGGCAATTTAACCGAAAAACCTTCCCAAAACCTATCAGGACTATCCTTAGACCAAATCACTCGCCGCGGGGGCTGTACACAACCACCCACGGCATCAATCAACCACCGTAAAGAAATCCACTTGTGGTCAGAAACAGACCATTCATCGGCAACCCGTAAAACTGGAGAAAACTCCCAAAAATTCTGAGACCCAATAAAGAAATCTAAAACTGAAATCGACCCAGAGGATTGAGAACAGAACGTACACTCCCCCAATAAATCACCTGCTATTCGGCCATTCATAACTCGAAGGCCAGTTAACATACATGTCTCACATAAATGTCTCCCATTGATATTATGTCCATGAGGGTCTAAGGAGCCTCGACAAGCAAAAGCTCCTTCAGGTTCTCCATCAAACAAATCCCCCAATCGAGCATTGAAATCTCCAAACACCAGCACAGAACCATTAACCTGAAGAGAAAAAGTAGTAATCGAGGCACGTAGCCGATCCCACAAACTAACATCATAATAAGACGAAGAGGAATGGGGTATGTAAACAACCCCCAGAAAAAAAACCCGAGCCCCTATTGAAACCTTGACCCAAATAACAAAACCCTGGATATTATGATCCTCCAAAATTTCATAAGAGAACCATTTAGAATTTTTCACCAAAAGGCCAACACCCCCACTACGGCGATGCTCCGAGATTCTATGAGAAAAGTGAAAAGAGTACCCCTGTAAAGAAGTTAATAATTCCCAGTCCCCCAACTCACAGAAACCAATAAAATCAAAACCCGAAATAGCGTGAGTAACCTCATCAAATTTTGAATCATCCAAGCTCTGCAAATTCCAAAAAAACACGCCTAAAGAAGCTGGGTGGCGTAACCCCTATGCCCGAAGTCCAACCGGGACCGCATTAGAACCGGAAGCACCACCAAGAAGCCCCGACAGAACATCAGCGGGAAAAAACCCATGCCACGAATAATCACCCAGAGAAATTGGAACTGGACTAAACTGCCCTTGCACTCGCATAAAAAGATGTTCATCCCTAAAGTAAACCGATTGAATTGGAGAGGACACATCCGAGGCTAACTCACGACCTTTATCATGAATAGGTCGCAGCGACCGACGCGCTTGACGCTGCTGCAAGGTATAATCGGGACCAAAACGCAAATCCGATGGAATAGAAATCCCATCACCCATAACTTCTCGAATACCCTTCCGCAACTCAAACGCCACACTACGACTATATATAGGCTCTCAACACTGCACAGTGGTAAGTCTTACATGTGGCCACAAACCATGTTGTAAAGAAATCAATCAACGTGAATCTTCATCAGAAGCGTTTCGTCTGGCACTGTCAATTCATACCCGACAGGTGGCACGTCATTTCCTAGCCCTGTTCTGTTGATGCAACACTTCGTGCTATGACAGTCGCAACCAGCTGCCGCCATAAATACACAGGCTGCACAGCAACCCTCAGCAAAAAAAAAATCCAATTCTTCTGTTGCGATTTACAAAGCGTATTTGAAAACATTGCTGGAAAGAAATACGTCTGTTTCCTTCCCAAATGACGAGGCAGTTGATTGCCGTGGCATTGGCGGGGCTGTTCATTCTCGCTGTCCATGCTGACACTGGTATTTGGATGAATGAGCTCGACACCGTTGCTTTCTCTATGAATCTTTAGATTGAAGTGCGCATGGGACCTTCTTTGTCCTCACGGTGATTTTGATTGCACCGTGTTGCCTGAACCTTGGCTAACGAACATGCGATTGATCGATTGCATTTGCGTTTTTTTGCAGATCTCGATGATCGTCGGGGACGAACACGTGCGTTGCTTTGTTCAGCTTTCAGTGCTGGCTTCGCAGTTTCGTTTTTCCTGTTGTGATTTGCGACATTTTGGGTTTGATGCAGTCAAGCGCAGCTTAATGAGCGGCGGAGGAGGCGGCGGCGGCGGCGGTGGAGGCGGAGGAGGCGGCGGTGGAGGAGGAGGCGGCGGCGGTGGTGGAGGAGGAGGCGGCGGCGGTGGCGGTGGTGGTGGAGGAGGAGGCGGCGGCGGTGGTGGTGGTGGTGGTGGTGGTGGTGGAGGAGGAGGAGGAGGAGGAGGAGGTGGTGGCGGAGGAGGAGGAGGCGGTCGTAAACTCCTCGGCGGAGGTGGCGGCGGAGGAGGAGGCGGAGGTGGTGGTGGTGGTGGCGGAGGAGGCGGCGGAGGAGGCGGCGGTGGTGGTGGTGGTGGTGGTGGTGGCGGAGGAGGCGGCCACAGCTATTACAAATATTACGGGAAGCGTGAGTTAACTTGAGGTCATCGCTGGCAGCTCTGATGTGTCTTCTTGGTCTAATTAATGTATCCTTCTCGTTGCAGTTTGATGCTTCTTGCAGTGCTGACCGTGGAGGCTGGATGTAAATCGTTAATATGTCGATTGGTTCTCTGAAAAATGATACAAGCGACAGGTCGCAACCTATTTCCTATTTCTGATTCAGGGCAACAGTAGACTTCCATCACAATGTTGTTGGGGTTCTGATGTTCCAACCTTTTTATGTTTTGTTGGTTCAAGTTATCAATTGCTTGTTTCTTGATCTGATCAAGTTGATTCAAACTGATTCAAATTGACAAATTGTATAATGTAATATGTAATATGTTGCTCTTGATGGGGTTACAATGACTGAACAACTGGTTGCTTCGTTGGATTTAGCCAGTTGTGCCTCCCCAATTTGGGAGTTCTGTGAAAGTTCGAATCAACTGTCGAGGTATATTGTTACTTTCAAAAAAAGTTCAAAAGCAGTTTAAAAGGCTTTTCAATGTTTTGATGGCCTTAATAGAGTGTGGAGATAAAGAGAGAGAGAGAGAAAATATATCAAAGGAAAGGGAAGAGGGAATAAGCAAATTGCAATCGAATGTCAAGGGCTGGTGGTTGGCATATGTGGTTGGCTACCCTTTTGTTTTTTTTTTCTTTTGCCAATTACCTTCAGTAATTTTGATTGGTTTCCGGCGGAGGCACCGCAGCAATATTTTTTTTTGGACGTTGGAAAAATTAGGAGAGCAATGAAAGCTGTGCGGGATGGAATGCACGTGGCGCAGGGCCTACAGCGCCGTCAGCTGTTGGAAAAAACCTTGGATTTTTTCCAACCTGCATTAAACGCTCTTTCGTTTTTCTTTCGTTTTTTTTCAGATGCAAGATAAAACTGGCGCACTCCATGCGATCGGGAAGAAGATGCCCAGGATGAACGACAGGAACAGAAGTAATTTCTACGACAAGGTATCGGGTGGTATCAAAAAAAAAAAAAAAAATTGTGCTGGAAAAACTAAAGCACTGCAAACGATGAGCGCACGCAGAAATTTCACCAATGTGCACACACAAGAATATGATTATATGCGTAGGGACAGGCTGTGAGCGTTGAATAAACGGGCTTTGGTGTTTCTATCCATCGATCCAATGGTGTCTGCAAGCTTGCAGACACCATAAGCTTAAGCTTGCTTTCAGATTTTTTGTTTCGACAACAGTTGCTGATTTGTTTTGAACACATTTTTTTGTGCATTATTCGTGCATTGGCTTTTTGGTGTTTCTATCCATCGATCCAATGGTGTCTGCAAGCTTGCAGACACCATAAGCTTAAGCTTCCTTTCGGATTTTTTGTTTCGACAACAGTTGCTGATTTGTTTTGAACACATGCATGCTCAATTAGCTTCTTTGTTTTGCAGGATGACAGAAAGTTTACTAAGTCCTGCCATTCTTGTCAGGAACCACATGTCTTTTGGACATGTCCTCGTAATTGCAAGAATTCTTATTGCAAAGGGTATGTAATTTCGAAATTATGACAATTTGATTCTTTTTTTGGGGGGGAGGGGGAGGGGAAGGGGGAGATTGAGAGGGTTCGTTCTTTGAATGAATTTTTGAATGAATTTTACTGCTTGTTGGACAGATGCATCGAACAAATGGGGTCGACGGTAGAAAAAGGCAGGAAAAATGGGTGCCCAAAATGCCATGGTTTATGCATATGCTCCAGATGCCTCTTGAGTTTTGAAGAGTGCAACCAAACCGTCGAACAGATGAGCAAATGCCATCGTTGCAAATCATTGCGAAGAGGAGAAAAACGCTGCGAGGCATGTGTAGACACATGTACATGCGAGAATTGCGTGAATAGACGCATCAAGATCAGCGTTGCAGATGTGACTTTTGCAAATCGTGCGGTGAGAATAATTTTGGAAAGCAATCAATGTATTTTTCTGCACTGTTAAAAAAAAATTAATGTATGACCTGTGAATGTTGTCACAGGTTCGACTTGCTGAACTGATGAATCGAGGAGAAGGGGTGAACGATTACTATTTTCTTTTTTTTTTTTCTTCTTGCTTTTGCGTTTTTAAGCTAACTGAATTCTTGCTTTCCCCTGCTCAATTTTGGAAGCAGACGAGACCAACGGTGCAACAAATCACACATCAGGTAAAGAGATGCGACTCGACAAACAGTCGGCTGGTAGATGTGGTGATAATGAAGATGATCAAGAGGCGGGTGAGCTCCAACACATTTGAATCGTACATTTTTGTATTTTTTTTTAATCTTTGGAACGGTGCATAGCAGCAGATTCATAATGTGACTAATATCGGCTGTTTCATGGGATATCTCGCACCATGCATGTGTTTATTTTTCTTTCTTTTTTTTGCCTTTTTACACAGAAACGCTCTGCCGGAGAGATCGCTGAGGAACAAGAGGAGCAAGAGGGTGCGTTGGCAGAGGAAGGCAAAAATGCAGACGTCACATGCTTGGAAAGTCAGCCTTGTCACGATCTGGACGACGTGGAGCAAGACGGGGCAGAAGCTTCCAAGCCCCAAGCCGCTCAAATTCTCAAATGTACGGGGAGCCTTATCAAGGAGTTTTTGGCATCCTTAGACAAGGAGGTGAGACTTTTCTTTTCACATTTTTTTTCACATTTGTATTCGGTTAAAAAGTTGTAACTCCAAGTAAGTTGTAAGTTGTTGTTTTTCTTGCTATTTTTTGTAGCTGGCCGATGCGGATGCTGGTAGATTGGAGGATGTCGAAGTGGAACCCACATGCGCCAGAAGGATCGAGTGCGATCGATGCCACAAGAACATTCCAAACCTGTTCAAGTATGTTTTCCCAACCGTTTATTATAATTTTGATATCTGTCTTTGATATGATGTGCTGCTCTGGTGGCAGAACATCAACCTTGCGAAGTGGATGTGTGTGTTTTTTACGTATCGCAGACCAGATGAGCAGAAAAGAGGTTTCAATTTTTTTTTCGTTCTGAAAGGATCCAGTCAGTGTTGAAAAAGAAACTAAAATAAACACCCACCCACCTGGTTATGTATATGCATATAAATGTAATTATTTGTTTATTTGTGCACATGAGTAAAAAATCAAGAATAAATAAATGCAGGATATATTTGTGCACATAAGTATATCCTGCATTTATTTATTCTTGATTTTTTTTCGGTCCATCGAATATATCTATGTGTTGTATTTTTTTTTATGTTATTGATTTGTTAATTTATTTTTTCCAATAACAAAATAATTTATTTATTCATCAATTTGATTCTCTTCGTTGTTTTCAGATGGTGTGAATCGTGTAAATTGGACTATTGCGTCGAGTGTTGTGTGGAAATGAGGAAAATTCATAAGGGCCAAAACTCCACTTGCTCAACATGCGCTTCACTCCTGAAAATCGGAAGGCAGTTGAACGCAGAAGTTCTGGAGGATCTCAGATCGATCGTGAAGGTGAAATGATGAATGGCTTTTCTCCCTCATTTACAGCAGAAATAAAATTAAAGGAGCTGTTTGTCAGTTCAAAGACTATTTTTATTTTTTATTATTTGTTTTTTTTGGGGGGGGAAGGGGGGAAGATCCTTCCAGTGTTCATTCGTTCATTTGATATTTCCAAATTCAGCACCAACCTTTGCTTTCAATTTTGATGTAGGAATATGGCGATTGCAAGGTTACTGCAAGCGGACCATTTTGGAGCAAAAATCTAAGCGACAAGACCACAGGTAACCATTGCGTTTCCAAAGTAGAACCTAGCCAAGAGTGCGTCATGCTAATGTAGCTTTTGGATTATCAAAACGGTGCAAACTATCAAACCACTCCACCTTCGTCTTATTTCATCTTTTTGTTTTGTTCTTCCAGCACCAACATCATGCGAGGAATTTAATCAGGTGCACTGGTCGAAGCGAGTGGACAGGAGCATGGGCAAGAAATATATTACATGGTCTTAACTCACCAGGTCCTATCCGTCAAAACTTTAAAGACAAGGGTTTTATACCCTCTTATGAACCTTTTTTGTTCATGAAATCAAACTTTTTTTTTATCCTCGAAAGGTGTTGAGACGAAAGATAGTTTCTTTGAAGAAGATTTCAAATCGCACATTAGGGTACACTATGATGAGACTTTGTTCCACTCATCCGGATCCTGAGAAAAAGTATATTTTTTGCCCTGATACGAACGACCTCGAAAAAATAAGGGCTTGTATAGCACTTGTAAATAATCCTAAAAGCATTAATGGGATAGGCACAATAAGTGAAACTAAAGCAATTAAAACACCACCAACTGACATTGAAAAGATGTGGTAATCTACCACATATGCTGCAAAATAGAAACAGTGTGGGAGTGTGAGGCTCAAAAGTGAGAAAATGTTTGGGTGCTTTGATTGGGGCTAATCTTTCGAGGAGAAGTGCAGTGGGTTTTTGTATTCTGTCAGGCAATACAAAAAGTGTGAGGGGACGTAGGAGAGATAAATTGAGTGATTTTCATGACTGGATTATTTGGTGCCGTGTCTTTGAAGACAGTGTATTAAATCATTTGTTACTGTAGTAGCGATTTTGTGACTGTGAGAGGGTATCGTTCGTTCTGTTATAACTGAATCAAAAACTTCAGGGGAGGAGGGGAGGGGGAAGATTTGAACAGTTGTGAATTAGATTTGACAGCTGCCCCGCCGTTTTCAGCCGGTTTTGGAGGTCTCTCCCTGCATTCCCTGCAAGTTGGGCAACTTGGGCAACTTGGGCTTCTGCAACTTGGGCTTCCACAACAAGTGCAGAAAGCAGGAGCAGCTCGTATCCCTTGGTTTTCTGCTGAAATGGTGCTTATTGAGTTATGTTGCTATTACTATTACTGCTTCTGCAATACAGGGCTGCAGAAGCAGAATGCTTTTTTATTGACCACCATCTCATATGCTAGCGAGCAATACTTCCTGTCCATCTGTTGTGACCGTTCAACTTCTTCAAACATACACTCGAAGCCAAGGGGGGAATTTTTTCATTACAGCAGCACTTCTTTTGATCAGCTCCAGACACATCAACCTACAGAACAGTACAGAACACTCACAGTTCCAGAAAAGAATAGTAAAGTGGGGGTACAAAGCTGAATTCAGAAAGAACAGAGACATTCGAAAACCGTATACAATAACCATATAGTTTTTGGATCACAGAGGATGTAATTACACTATGTAATATGTAAGCAATATACATTTTCTATTCAAAAATGTGTATTTTGTTAATGTAGGTACCACTTCCAAGGTGGGAATTATTGCAGGAAACCATTCCAGAAAGAACAATTCAACAGACCTTGTTACAAATTTAACAGAGCCTCAAATCAGTCCAGATCTCACACTCGTATACAAGTCATACAATATAAAACCTAGCAGCAGCTTGAAAGTCATCAGCACTGAACAAAATAAGTTCTCGCAACCCTCAAATAAAACAAGTCTTAATAATAGTAACGCAACGCCTCACGAAAACAGTGTGGCAAGCATCAACCAAGGACGCAATCTTTTGTTAAAATTCTCAAAATCCCTCGCCGCTGCTGAAAATGATGGCGAAACACGCGCCCCAACTTCGTTTCCCCAGAAGATTGAACAGATCCGACCTGGGGGAGAATCGCAGCCGCCGACAGAACGGCTCAATCCAACTTATCTCCTGCCAGGGGCACCAGGCTGTCCTGGCGCTCCTCCGCCACCACCGCCGCCACCTCCGCCGCCGCCACCACCACCACGACCGCCGTGGCCCCCACCGAAGCCGCCACCGCGGCCGCCTTGACCAGGCGCGGGTGCAGGGTGTGCGAAGGCCACGGGTGTGGACTTCTTACCGCCGCACTTGCACTTACAATCTTTGAAATCTTTGAAATGGAAAGCGCAAGTCAAAGGATCGCACTCTACAGCCACAACAAAAACCCGCTTGCTCATTGCTGACCTCCTTGCACCAATGATTAAACAGTTGAACTTGACGAATTCAGTTTTTGCTCACTCCAGTCTCCACAGTCGTGCAACTTCGACGCCTTTCCAGCAACGAGACATTGGCACTCGCACTCGTTATCGTCCCATGCCGCAGCATCGCAGTTGAATTTTTCCTTGTGGCCGTCGCAATCTGAGCAATCAACCTCTCAGTTCATGTTATTTCCATCAGCGCCTGCACAACCTCAATCTCAATTTAGTGATAAATGGCGCGAGATGTCCTCACCTTGTTTCTTGCAGGCGTTCAACTTTCGGCCCCCTGCCGGAAAACCTGAAAACAAAAAGACACACAACTTGTGTGTCTTTCAACTCATTGAATGAGTTGAAGGAATGCCCACCAAGATAGGCGAATGGGCCGCTGCTCAATTATTCCAGGTCCAGTTCACGCAGCACCAGATCAAAACTTTGGAATGAATGAAAACATACCATTAGCGACAGCCAGCGCCGCAAAAACGCAAGCAACCAGAAGAATGCGCGTCGAAGTCATATTGGAGATCGAAAGGCAAGAGGTGAGTTTGCACAGCTGCTGAGGGATGTGGTTTCTTTCACGCCCCTCCCAACTTCCCTCGACGTATTTATTGTGGTGGCGGGGCTCGTATTTGGAGCGTTACGTGTGTGTTGGGGACACCTGGTGCATTCGGTGTCATTTCTAACACGACTTGTTTGTTTGTTTGTCTAACACGACTTCCCAGATGTTTTCCCATGGGTGGGTCTTTCAGTATAATCTCGTCCTTCCTTCATGCAATTTCATTTGTTCGATTGGTTGATCGATTCATTGCTTCTGGTCAAATGCAGAAAACAAAAAAAGGGGAAAAAAAGTGACCAGGATTGCCCAACCATGTGCAGAATTTCAAAAATCCTTTTTCACTACAAAAAGAAAAAGAAAAGAACAAGAGGTGCTCCCCACCCAATGATGCCAGAAAAACACAAATAAAGAGTGTTTCTATTCTGTAGAAAAAAACCCACCACACCTTTGCAGATGTTCATCCCCCCACCTCCTCTGCCAGTCTTACTGAAGAGCAGAATCGTCAAATTACTAATCCATTACTAATTTCTGTGCTAAAACGAGAGCAGCTCACAGAAAACGACGATTTGGCTGCGAATCACGATGGAGTGGGACTTATCTACAGGTGGCGATCAATCGCTTTTTTGCGTGTTTTTATTTCGCGCGGGCTCGAATGCTTTTCTTCTTACAGACGTTTTTTTTCGGGGCGGGTGGGGGCTGCAGCGGATTTTCCTGCAAGGACTGCGCAAGAGGAGGACGAAGCCGAGGCTGAGCTGGTTGCGGATCGGCTATTGGAGGAACCACTTGTCGAGGTGATATATCTGCCCTTTTTTTCAAGAGTAATTTGGAAAATTACACTATTTTTTTTGTTGCTTTTGTTGAGCAGCTATCCTTGAACAGCTATCGAAACATGACAGACATTTTGAGTAGGGATGTTGTTGATTAGGATTTGTGTTCAAACATTCTTCCATTTAATGTGTTGAAAAATGCACAGCAGGGTGTCAGAAACAATCTACATTTTTTTTTTAATTTATGAACTAGAAATTATGAACAGAGGGATGGGATGGGAAAAGATGTTGGAGAATCTGAGTGAAAAAAGAACGAAAAAACTTATATTAAATACAGATTTTAAGAAGCGGTACTATTGGTGCGACATGGAAGCACTGGTCAGATGCTCCATGGGGTTTGTGTGCAACAAGTATCGAATAAAACAGATAGATGCATAAATAAACAAAAAAAAAATCGAACAAGTATGGATGTTTGGTATTTTTTTTTCCTGCAGATACAAGAAGGTGCACTTCAATCTCGTCCAGAGCTCCTGGTGATATGCTTTTCTTCTGTTCTTAAAAAACAAACAAAAAACATTTTGACATTTGTAAGCGGTTCTGAATTAGACACATCAAACTTCATCATTTCTGCTGTTGAAAATGGAGCCAACATTTTAAACGTTTTTTCTTTAAATGAAAAGGCTTCAACCCCCTCGCTGGATACGTTGAGATCTATTATCGGGATGCCATTTTTCAATCTCTTGATTCAATCGTTTGCTTTTTCTGGGTTTTTTCGGCCGATGTCATCGAGGCTGAAAGCCCCATGTTGGCATGTTCCTTGTGAAAAAACTTTGGGTGCAATCGTTGGTTTTATGTACTCAATTGTTTGTCTGTCAATTCATTGCTGAACCTCTCCAATGTTCTGTGGTATTTTTTTGTGCCAGATTTTAGCGTATTCGCCCGAAAGCTGTGCATTACTACAGCATGCGTTTCAGGAGCAAGAGGTAGCGGAGTGTTGTTTTTGTTTTCCGATTCAAATTCTCTTGGACTCCACAATTCCCATTACAATTCATGATTTCATGATTCCACAATTCTATTTTAATCTCAGTATGCCAGTGTGCATTGTGCTATCTACATTTCAAACAGATATCCACTTTGAAACTATATTTCATGCCGAGGCTTTTTTTTTTCTTTTTTACAAGAAGTAATTTTGCCTTTTCAAAATCATCTGATAAAAATATGCATCCAGAAACGCATCCAAATTTTGGTGTTGGTGGTGGTGGTGGTGTTTTTTCAGGGTTTTTTCGTGGGGGGCGAATAAAGATATAATACAGCATGAAAAGAGTGTATTTTTTTGCTAAGCATTTGTTTCACTTTGCTGTGTTTTTTTTGCTTTTTTTGCATTTCAGATTATTGGAACAGTGATATTCTCTGACGAAGATCTGACGGGCAACTGCTTGGCTCCTTCGCTCTCCGACAAGAGTGCATTTGTGAGGAGCGCCGGAAATGGGGTTTTGACGATTCAATGTCAATACGAGGTCCAGGAGGAAAGGGCAAATGCTTGGACGAAAGCCGTGTTTTCTAAACTGGAGCCCAAGAGAGTGCTGGTGGTGGGAAAGCTGAAGGTGAAAAGATAAAGAAGAAAAAGAAATAAAATCGTACAAGAATCTGCATGTGCAAATTGCGTATCAAGGGACAAGAAAAGTGGAGGGTTTTCTGTGCAAGAAAGCTTCGTTTTTAAATCTTTTTATTTTATTGGAGTATGTTTTTTTTCCTACACAGTAAAAAATGTATATATTATTTTTGTTTTAAAGCTAATTTATATGTATATTTTCAATTTTTTTCCATGTTTTTTTTTCCTACACAGTAAAAAATGTATATATTATTTTTGTTTTAAAGCTATGTATTTATATGTATATTTTCAATTTTTTTCCATTTTTCATAATTTTTTTATTATTATTTATTTTTTTTTGGGGGGGGGCGATTTGACTGATGATGCCATTTTTTTTTCAAATTTTTTTTGTATTTATTTTTGTTAATTAACATATCGTGAAAAACAGGTCGACGATTTGAAAGGCGGGATCGACCCTTTTGCCGATCCAGTCCTCTACGGCTGGACCACCTCGCATGCGGTTTCCTCAAATTCTTCATCGGTGGAAAAATTGCCTCGCGGAAATTTGATACGAGGTTTACCAGCAGCTCTAATGCTACGATCCGAGGTACCCAAGAAAAATATTCTCCTTCATATACTTTTTTTTTAATAATGAAAATCATGTTAAATTTCTGAAAGCCCAATGTTGCATCCACCAGACAAACGAGTTATGTCTGATGGAAGTCCCAGCAATACGAGTAATTTGTGAGTTGTTTTTTTTTTTGGGGGGGGGGGGGGCATAGGAGTTTTATATTGGCAGTGATCTATTTGATGCATCGCTTTTTCTGTTGCATATGATATGGGTTTTGTGTATGAAGTCTCCAATTAAATCTCCTTTTGTGTTCCTTTTTGTTTTATTCTACAGTTTAAATTACTAATTGGACAGAATTGGGTACCATAAAAAAAATTGATTGTTGATTTTGTGTACATTTTTTTCTTGGATTTAGAAGGAAAAAAAATTGTTCGAAAAATTGGTATGATAACGATTCGTAAACTATGAAATATTTTTTGGTTTAGATTTCTGGGATCCCTGGCTATGCTTTGGTGGATTTTGAAAGTCCTGCCGGACCGAGCTCGAAATCGATTCAACGGTTGGCATCAGCTCTTTCGGAAATCTGCGTCCCGATGGGTAAGTGAATGACCGGTCATGTCGATACGTACATGTTGATGTTTAAATATTTTTTGTTGAATGCTGAGCAGAGCCCCTTCGCTGCAGCGAAATTTCAAATGGATTCATGGTTTGGTGGTTTGTTTGTTTTTTGGTGGGGGTGGTTGATCTTTGTTGATTTTTTCACTCTGAAAACTGGTGATGCAAGAATTGCAAGGTTTACAGCTGAAGGTTTTTCTGCGATTGATCTTTTTACCAACGTCTGCTGTTTTTTGTCTGTTTTTTTTTTTTTATCGTAAGCAATTTTTTCTTTGAAAGTGCCTCCTGTTTCAAGAGATGCAACATTTTTCCACCTTTTCACAAGAGATAAAAAACAAAACCAGAGAAGCTGCTGTGGTTTTCCTCCCAGGTGCCAAGATTCAACCGGTCGGTAAAGAGCACATCCTGCCATCGGTGGCCAGAGCTCAAGGCCCCCTTTTCGTTTAGTCATCCTCTCTGATTCACGCAATCAGGTCGACGGGGGGTTTATCTCGACACGACAATCACTTCCTCCTTTTCTTTTGTTTTGGTCAAAATATGGTGTAAAGAAAGCAGTGATACAAATTTAAGCATTGTCGATCCATACGTGAAAATGTTTCACAGAATGTCACAAAAGAAGTCCCATATCACTCGATTCGGTATTTGTTTGGTGGGTAGGCTTCGAATAATATGCACTTGGTAATACGTGCATTCTCAAAAAGCATGAACAGCATTTGAATAAACTTTCGGAGTGGCAACTGAGAGAGTCTCAGCCCGACCTATATCAACGGCTCGCATAAATCATCCTCGCACTGGAAACCCAATATTGGGTTAATGTCAGTTTGTCCAAGGAACCCAGAGAGGGAAAAAAAAAAGAAAAATTGCTGCATTTACCCCCCCAAATTTTATGCTTTTTTAAGCATAAAATACTTATCCCGAATATGGACTTAAGCACTTAGTGCAAAAGAAATCCTATCGAACGCTGCCGCAACCCTCGATCTTTGCAGTTTTGTCATTTGGAGCACCTCCACTCTGTGGAATTGTCAGACAGGGTATTTCAGAACATCTCACCGCATGCGGGGTGCGCACCCTGGAACAAAAAGAAAAGCGCTTCACAACTGCTCTCCTTAACAACCGAAATCAAAATAACTTTCCTACAGGAGGAAGATTGTGGTTTTCTGCATGTGTAATCTTTGTTTGTTTGTTTCGTTTTGCCAAGTATCGCTTTTCGAACGCACCAACCAATGAGGCGTGAAAAAAATGACACCGAATACACCATCTGTTCCTGGATTAACACGCAACCCTGCCGCCACAATAAATTCTTCAGGGGTGGAGCGGGGACCGTGAAAAAGAAACATGCCTCGGCGGTTGTTTGGTTGCAACCCTCCTGTTTCAGTGCTCCAGCGTTTTTCTCATGCAACGCTTGTATATATACTTGGATGGAGCTTAGCGTTAAAACAAGAAAAAGTAATATGGAAAGCGAAGCAGAAGTTTTTTGGTGGTTTTTCCACAAGATAATATGGTGTTTTGAGGGGTGGCCCCAGGAATTTGTAACAAGCCCTTGTTATTTTGTGAAAAATCGTCATTGATGTTTTCTGCCAAGGTTCAGCACTGTATATATATACGACTAGATAAGAATCTTGTTTTGCCAACCAACACATCTATTGCACGAGGGTTTTTGTTGTCTTCACCCTGTTCAAAAACGAATGGGGGTTTCTTGAGGGACCGAAAGGCTTTCCTCAGCCTGAGAAGGATGAACCATGTTCCATCCATGCACACCGTCAAAGAAATACTATCATTATTCCCTACCTCAAGTTCCCTTCTTGCATGTTTCCTGGTTTGGTTTGGTTTGGTTTGGTTTTGGTTTGGTTTGAAAGAAAAGGCTCTCAATATTAGCGTATTGCATTATTCAACCAAGGCCAATTCACACGAGGAGCTCGAGGCTTTATTACACAAGTCCGTATCGACAAACAAAAAATGCTCAAGGCCAAGAACGAGAGATGCACAGCACAAATTGGTTGACAGCACGAACGCCGGTGTTGATGTTACCACTTCTTGGGCAGGATAGATCGCGACGAGCGTCGTTGGGCCGTCTCTTCATCAGATGCGTTTCGTCTGGCACTGTCAATTCATACCCGACAGGTGGCAAGTCATTTCCTCGTCCTGTTCTGTTGATGCAACACTTCGCGCTAGGACAGTCGCATCCAGCTGCCGCCATTTATACACAGGCTGCACAGCAACCCTCAGCAAAAAAAAATCCAATTCTTCTGTTGCGATTTACAAAGCGTATTTGAAAATATTGCTGGAAAGAAATACGCCTGTTTCCTGCCCAAATGACGAAGCAGTTGATTGCCGTGGCATTGGCGGGGTTGTTCATTCTCGCTGTCCATGCTAACACTGGTATTTAATGAGCTCGTCACCGCTTGCTTTCTCTATGAATCTTTGGATTGAAGTGCAGACTGGGGGCCTTCTTGGGCCTTCTTTGTCCTCGCGTTGATTTTGATTGCACCGTGTTTCCTGAACCTTGGCTAACGAACATGCGATTGATCGATTGTGTTTGCCTTGTTTTGCAGATCTCGATGATCGTCGAGGACGAACACGTGAGTTGCTCGGTTCAGGTTTCAGTGGTGGCTTCCTCCTTCCGTTTTTCCTGTTGTGATTTGCGACATTTTGGATTTGATGTAGTCAAGCGCAGCTTGATGGGAGGCGGCGGTGGTGGCGGCGGCGGCGGAGGAGGTGGTGGTGGTGGTGGCGGCGGAGGAGGCGGCGGTGGAGGTGGTGGCGGAGGCGGTGGCGGCGGTGGAGGAGGAGGGGGAGGAGGAGGAGGGAGACACTACTACAACTATGGGAGACACTACCATGGGAAGCGTGAGTTATCCGCAGTTGCTCTCGTTTCCAAATTCTGTGTTGTGATTCCTTTGCAAAATACTTCCTTCGCAAAATATTTGACTTTACTTTCTTGTTCCAGTTCGGAAGCTCCTTGGCGGCGGCGGCGGCGGTGGAGGAGGCGGTGGTGGCGGAGGCGGAGGAGGAGGTGGCGGAGGTGGAGGAGGAGGAGGCGGTGGTGGAGGTGGCGGAGGTGGAGGAGGAGGAGGCGGTGGTGGAGGTGGTGGATATTCCCACCGATATCCGTGGCGATATGGGAAACGTAAGTGATCTTGAGATCCTTTCTGGGAGCTGTTCATGTTTGTGTGCAATGTGCTAAGGCTAGGTCAATGTGTCTTTCTCGTTGCAGTGTAAAGCTCCTTGCAGTGCTGACGATGGAGACTGGAAGTAAAATCGTGATCATGTGGATTGGTCCCTGATCTATGATTCGATCGACACGTCGGAACCTGAGGCCAGACCTGGCCGGTTCTGTTGCATTTTTTGTTTGAGCTATTTCATACCACAGTCGACTTCCAACACAATCTTGTTGGGGTTGTGATGTTCCAACTTTTTTTTTCTTCTGTTGGTTCCAAGATACCAATTTTTGTTGTTTCTTGGTCTGATCAAGTTGATATCAAACTGATTCAAACTGACAAACTGTACAATGTAAAATATAATATATTGCTTTTGTTGGGATAACAATGGCTGTTGAAAAAGATTGTTCCTTCATTGGTTTTGATGCACAGATTAGCAAATGTTTACACTAATTTACACTTATGTTTTCACAAATTCCTTCTCAAACAGCAATTCCTCAAACAATTTCCATCTGATCAGCATTTGGGAGTTCTGCAGCAACAAAGAGTCTTAATTCTTAAAAAAGATATTACGCACCTATCTTCCAAGACAAATTCTTTTAATGTAACAATACTATTGTGGAAACAATTTACAGATTCGTTTCTCTTGTTTTCTAAAATGAATGTGGGCACTGATTGAGCATTCTCGTTCAAGACAAAATCATAGTGTGCAATTCGAACAAGCAAGCATCGAATATTTCATTTTTTATTGTGACAGAGAGATGTCACTCTCCTATTATAGAGCATATATGTGGGGGTGAGTCTCCACTCTCAGTGTGTTTCAGCGCTGGACAGTTCCAGGGAAGTTGCCACATACTAGTCAAAAAAACAAAAAAAAACATTACATGCGAAGATGCCGGTTCGGCATCTATTGCACAAAACACACAAAAAAATATAACAAAATGTCGGCGGACACCAGCCTTTCACTGTTTGAGTTAAGGGACCTAATTCATTTGTATGACATAGAAGCACTGGGATACAGTGATATAAGCTTTGTTTCTGCTTTTTAGACCAAGTGAAGGAGAGAAAAAAAGACAAATCTGATGAAAGACAAAAGAGTACAGTACTTTAATCCCCTGTTCAACAGAGGAACAAACAGTAGGAGGGGGGGATTGTGTGGCCCCCTTGAGAATTTACCATTTGTTGGAAACAACAAATGGAGGAGGGCGGCAAACATGCTAGTCTTTTGCTGGAACATGGAGCGGACCCAAATACTATGGATAGAAACAAATTAGCTCCATTGTCTCAGGCTGCCATCCATGGACATAAGACGATAGTTGACATTCTGTCGAGACTTGGAGCTGATAGAAATGCACAACATGCCTTCCTAGTATGCTGATTTGAGTTGATTTTCGAATTGAAACATCATCTTTTCTCTACAGAAATTGTGCAACAGATTTGTTTATTGAACGTGATCCTGAATTGGATGGTGAGGAAAAGATGAGGATGAGTTGGTGGATGGATAGAAGGACAAAAAATTGAGCGGTCCCTTTGACTGTCTGCCAATGGTGAATCCCATGCTTTGCTCTGGTGCATTGTCCTCCCACCAGGGCAGGCGGCCAGTGCTCGCTGCTCGGTTTCCCGCCTGGCGCTTTGCCCGACACTTCACCCATTCCACCACAGACTCTTCAGAGAAGGTGCCAGAACAGACCGGCCCCTTGGAAAGGGTGCACCATCAACGCTCAGCAAAGGACCAAGGACACACATCTTCGATCCACGCTCAACAGTCCCCGCTTGAGTGATAAGCAGGCGCTACCCTGCTCGACATTCTATTGTACCAGTTTAGCGCACGCCATTTTCATGTTCTGGGTTGGAGTTCGATCGCAGACGACAAAACCAAATGTCAGTTCTGCAAAGCTCCAACACACTGTGCGTGCCTGATAACGAGGTGCACAGGGTGGAACAGGGGGCCTCAAGGTGTGCGTGTGTATTCCTTTCAACAGAGGACCCCCAGTCCACTCAGCTGGTGATGTCAGTAATTCTTTGTTGTGACGTAGTTCCACTCTGTACACCTCGTTATCAGGCACGCACAGTGTGTTGGAACTTTGCAGAACTGACATTTGGTTTTGTCGTCTGCGATCGAACTCCAACCCAGAACATGAAAATGGCGTGCGCTAAACTGATACAATAGAATGTCGAGCAGGGTAGCGCCTGCTTATCACTCAAGCGGGGACTGTTGAGCGTGGATCGAAGATGTGTGTCCTTGGTCCTTTGCTGAGCGGTGATGGTGCACCCTTTCCAAGGGGCGGGTCTGTTCTGGAACCTTCTCTGAAGAGTCTGTGCCGGAATGGGTGAAGTGTCGGGCAAAGCGCCAGGCGGGAAACCGAGCAGCGAGCACTGGCCGCCTGCCCTGGTGGGAGGACAATGCACCAGAGCAAAGCATGGGATTCACCAATGGCAGACAGTCAAAGGGACCGCTCAATTTTTTGTCCTTCTATCCATCCTCATCTTTTCCTCACCATCCAATTCAGGATCACGTTTAACAAACAACAAATTTGCTGAGTTATACGTGGGCACAAGTGGCCGAGTGGTCCAAGGCGTCAGACTTAAGACCTGATGGAGCTGGTCTCCGCGTGGGTTCGAACCCCACCTTGTGCAAGCGGTTTCTTCGTTGATTTTTCCTTCCTTGAACCGATCAAGGGGGGAGGGCAGCCCCGTATGTATTATGTGTGAACACAGAAATGTGTTCCTCTCATATTTACAGAGGCAAAGTTTTTTTTTGAAATGTGCTGAGACTGTTTGGTGTTGCATAAAATGAATCGTTAGCCCTGGGAGACTCGTTAAGATTCTGGATGTTGATTGGTTTTGTGTTATGTTGCTTCATTGTAAGGTGGTTTATTTTTGTGTTTATTTTTATTTTTGTTTATTGCATACATGATTACAATATAATTTGATGTTTGTTTATTTGTTTGTTGATGCCTTCGATTTGTTGAGACTCGGATTTCGCATTAATTAGGCTGCCAATCAATTAATCAATTAAGCGATATGACTAATCATGGTCCATCGGTGAAAAGATCCAGATCATATCTAGAAGTGGGCCGAATTGGGGAGTCTGGGCACTTTTCGGATCCGGCCCCGAACTACATAATCGCTGGGGACTTCTCTTCCGACAACCCTGCAGTTTTATTGCGACTCGTCTAGGACTTCTCCTCTGTTCGCCATCCGCCTGCCCGTATTGTGAAACACTATGGCTTCCACCATCATCGCTCAAACCGTTGCTGGTGCTGGCGTCGCTGCCAGGGTACGTCGTCAACTTATTGATCGTTTTCCACCTCACCCTGCAAAATGTTACGCTGATAGGGAAGCATTGAGTTGCCATCAACTGACGTCGATCTGTTGCACATGTCTAGGCCTCCAAGCAGGTCACCCGCGCCGCCGTCGAGTTCTACGGCCCCGATCGTGCTCTTTGGTTGGGACCCTACTCGGAAGGTGCCGTCCCCAGCTACCTCACCGGAGAGTTCCCTGGTGACTACGGCTGGGACTCCGCCGGATTGTCGGCTGACCCCGAGACCTTCGCCGCCAACCGCGAGTTGGAGTTGATCCACGCACGATGGGCTATGTTGGGAGTCGTTGGATGCTTGACCCCTGAAGCCCTCGAGAAGTATGGAGGTGTGGAGTTTGGTGAAGCCGTCTGGTTCAAGGCGGGCTCCCAGATCTTCGCTGAGGATGGTCTTGACTACCTCGGGAACCCATCGTTGGTCCACGCACAGTCCATCCTCGCCATCTGCTGGACCCAGATAGGCCACCGAGAGGCTTCCAGCGCACCATCGCTCCTGATACCGTGACGGGAATATTGTGAAAGTATTGATTGCTTAGCGTCCGGACAATAAGAAATTTCCAGATCTAGAAGTTGCTTCAGACGTCACCGGTTGACGATGTCTTGACCTTTTTCTTGTCGCGGGTCAGGTTGTACTTATGGGGTTGGCTGAGGGGTACAGGTGCTCCGGGGGTCCTCTCGGAGAGGCCACCGACCCACTCTACCCCGGTGAGGCTTTCGACCCCATGGGGATGGCTGACGACCCAGAGACGTTCGCTGAGCTGAAAACCAAGGAGATCAAGAACGGAAGGTTGGCCATGTTCGCCATGTTTGGTTTCTTCGTGCAGTCCCTGCAGACCGGCAAAGGACCGGTCGAGTGCTGGGCCGAGCACGTCGCCGACCCCGCCGCCAACAACGGATTCGTCTACGCCACCAAGTTTTTCGGCGCCCAGATTTTCTAAATTTGGAACAGCCCCAAGTTTTGGTCATGGCAGAAATCGATCCTTTTTTTTAATCGAAAGAGTGTTTAGTTTTCTGTTTGAGAAGATGTCCTAGATGTTCGATATTTGTTTTGTTCATGGAGAAGAAAATCTTTACTGAGACTCGCATGTAGGGTGATGTGTGTAACCTCTTATTTAGCACACTAGAAGTGCGCTTTGACATAGACCCAGCTGGCAGTGTGAAGAAACCAAACAGAGTACCCCAAACCCACCCTCAACACGAGCTGAGGGAGGTAGTGCTTGGTCCACCAGCCTAGCGCATCTCAATCTCACAGGTCACTCTTTCCTTCCTGCTGTGAAGTCGTTATTTGGTTCTTCCAACTTCCCTCTTATTTTTGTTTGAAACCAGAGTTGGTCGGATGATTTTCAAGTCTTACATGTGAAACCATACAAAAAGCATGGGGCGAATTTGCCAAGAGATAGAAGCGCTCAGAAGAGCTGAAAAGAATGGTGGAAGAACAGCCAATTTGGTAGTTTGTACATCCATGAAAACTACGCTTTTAGTAAGAACTCCCTTCTTTTTCCTCCCAGGACTGATGGAAAATCTGGCATTGTGATATCCACATGGAAGTATGGTTAAAATGAAGCAAGGGAAAGGCAGCTGCTGGAGCAAAGTCCGGGGGTTTTTTCGGCCTTTTTATTGCGAATTATTCATGTCAAGGCGATGCATTTTTGTTTTGACCCCCTAAGCTTTTATTCTGTTAGTCTTTGTATTTATGAGTAAGAAAATGGTGGGGTATTTCTGGCATAATTTATTTTATCTGATGCTGATCCATGGTACAAACAGAATGTCTGATCAAAGAATCCCTTGCCTACTTTCAGCTTTGATCAAAGATAGTTGGTTCATATATTCAGAAGAAGACTCGTTTGTTTGTTTGGGTCATGGGATCGTTTTCTACACTGTAGAATCTACAGGGAAAGAAGCCGTTGCTTAATCTTTGAGTTGTATTAGTAGAATTCTCTTCTGATTTTTCCAAGCAATCCAACATATAATGTAAACAATCAAACATCGCTAGGAATAATCTTGTGATAAAACCCTGATCAGGTCTTGAGTGGAGATATGGCTTCGTTTCAGTTTTTAGGTTCACATTCTTTAGGGGGGTTGTTTCTTGTTGCATCTGTCCCAGGATCATGGAAGGTAAGGGCTCTTTTTATCTGTGGATTTTAGTCATTTGATTCGTTGCCAAGCCAATGGCTAGCCAAGGTGAAACTGGTTAGTCGTTTAATGGACGAGTGAAATTTATCAGCGAAAGTTCAGTTGCCTGCAGGTTCCCTGGAATTCTATGGCGTTGAAACACACATACTGATCTTTCCTTCAACAGTAATGACTCCGGTGCTGGGTTCCCAGATCCACCTAATTTGGCCCCCGTGCATTTTTCTCACCCTTCTTAGCCAGCAAGGTTTATATCGTTGTAGACGGTACCGATATAGCGACACGAAAATGTATATCTGCGACACAGCGCCACCGCACAGTCGCAGACCATAGTTGGGTTGTTGAGTGGAAGTACAGTGAATGGTCCATCGGTGTAGGCAAGTTTGTTCGCTTTTCGAAAGAAGAAGAGCATCTGAGACACCACGCTGAGGAAACCCACATAGTATAAGTAAAGAGTGGAACAATACTGATGTGCCTTGTGTTCCTGGATGGTCGATTTTTTCTTCTGCATGTCAGAATTCTTGCGGAAAGAGGGACTCGAAGCAATAGCAGATGAGGCCGTCGAGTTTTTTGACTTTGGTTTGGAAGCTTTCGATGGGACATGCGAGTTCCCCATCAGCCAAGCGTGCGATGTCGTTCAAGGCTGTGGCTGCGATATAGAACAAATACGTGAACAACTCGAAGGAAAAAGGCGTGCTCTGAATACAAGTATGGAAGTACGAAACGTTCTGTGATAAATCTCCCCTCCTCCATACTTTTTGTTCCATTGCAGTGTGTTTTCAGTTTCAAGCTGCCGTCAGGACACTTGCTGATTCTCGATGAACGGTTTGACGGCTGATTTCAAAACAATTCACCTACATATTCCGCGAGAACACGCTTCAAGATCGACCAAAACTTCCAAGACGGGGGTTCCACTAGATGTTACCCATACTTGAAAAGTAGTAATTGCTTTTCAACAGCGTCTTTACCAAAAATAGTAGAGGTCGTGGGCGATGTGATATCTCCAGGTTTGGTGAAAGTCTCCGAATTCTTAGATTCTTGCTAAATTGGAGGGGAAAGCAACAAAAACCTTTTCCTGATCCAATAAGCTCAACGAAATTCGCCTTTCAAATTGTGGCATCCCGATTCTGGCTGTAAAGAAACACACTTGCAATTAGCCGGAGAACTGCTTGACGCTCATTGTAGCCATTTCCATACATTCTGAAGCTGTCGACTTCGTGTTTACCATTGGAGTTATGTTACTGATTTGTACGCTTGTTTTTTTGTTCCGTTTGATTTATTGATGGCAGAGTAGAAAATCTATGGATGCGTCTAGCAAATTTGCTTATGGTTTCAAAACCACACTGTAGGTTGAATTTTTTTGCCTCTCACTGAGCACCATGTATTCTTGTCTGCTGAAGAGACGATAGTGGCTATTTGTTTCGGGAACAAATGCAAAGGATTTTCGCTATCATCTGGCGAGTTCCTTGGACTTAGAATTTTTGGGTAAGTTTCCTGAGTGAACCTTTTCTCTAAATGTATCGTAGGTGTTGCGATGAAAGCATCTCAACACTAATTCGATATTGTGCAACTCATTTGCTCATTTACGGGTGCGTCAGGTGCGGTGAATCGGAGAACACGATCGCTTCCTGCAGTGCTGCACCACCGCTGCCGCCGTCGCCGCCGCCGTCGCCGCCACCTCCTCCACCACCAACTGACGGAACCCTGGGGGAATGTGAAGATGAGATCTTGACACGCTGCTGCAACACACGGAGGCCTACTTGTCTTTGCAAAACTTGCAGCTCGAGGTTTTGGCGGCGAACTGAAACAAGCTCTGGGCAGAATGCTTTTTTTGATCGTCAAAGTCAAGATACGTGCATCTGCACTGACTCGAGTATAAATTCGGATAGGGGTGAAACGGGTACAGGACTGGATTAGCCAGACAGCGTGTGTTGGGAGAAATAAAACATTGCTTCTTTCTTTTTGTTTGAAATGGAGCGGCTTTTAAACCATGTTCAAGATGTAACGCAGACCCCAGTCTGTCCAGTGTTGTTTTGCTAAATGCAACCCTGGGCCCTTTGGTTTCATAAATTATACAGAATAAAAACCAGCCAGACAACTCATAACCAATACCTGGCATGAAACAGAATTACTTCATGTGCCGAACGGGTGTGCTTGGGAACGGAGAGTACATGCCTTGGGTTGATGCTGATGAGCACAACCAGACGAAAGAATCAGACTGATTCCGTAAAACATCTGGAAAGTCGATGGAGGCACTGAGTTTTGACTTGAGTCCATGCTCGTTCGACTAATTCAGCAGACTGTTTGAAGCGGGTCAAGTGCTTTGATTCCAGCGTTTGTTAGTTGGGAGCAATAACTGAAATTGGCTTCAGAGTAAATTTCACTAGAAGCCAGTTTGTGTTCCTAATCTGAATCAATATTGAACATTGATGAACTCCTCAGCATTCCCAGCCATAAAAGTCGGCTGTTATTATTGACAAATGACCCCTTCGCACAATAATAATAAACTTTGAGAACTACTTGATGAAATCAAAACTAGATAACACAAGGGGGGACGGATTGCACATGTTGTGTGCCCCTGAAATACTGGACTGGTGGAGAAACAAAGAACACCCTGATCGCTCTGGACTGTTTCCTCGCTGTCCCTGTGACTAATCAGTTCCACCATCAATGATCTCACCCATTCGTTGATTCAATAAAGTGTCATGAACTCTGCTGGTGTACTAAAAAGAAGAACGACAGAAGCACTGCAGCTGCCGCTCTTCGAGTGACCCGACTCATCCACCTATTTAAAACCAAATAGCTTTGCACAGACCAAAAAAAAAACAGGACCGATTCTTGTATTCCAGCGAATACGAAGTTTTTCGCTCCGTGTATATAGACCTGTTCGTTCGGTTTCACAACCATGCAAGCATTTCCAAGACGGGTGCTTGGCTTCGTTGTCGTCGCTGTCTTAGTCAACAGCGTTTTTGCCTGCTCGGGTAAGAAAATTGATCCTCTTCTTTGCGCGTGGTCGCGAGAACACGCCCAGAATGTCGTGTTGTTCGCTCGAGCTCCTGCCAGCATTTCCATGTTCGTGCAAGCTTTTTCGGCGTCAAATTCACTCCTTTTTTCGTGTTTTCGCGTGTGATGGTCCCACTTTTCGACCCACCTGACGATAAGTGGGACGCCCCAACCCCTCGTGTGACCTAATCCTGGAGCGCAAACTTCTCGTCTCTTTTACTGTTGTTTTTTCAAATAGCTCGATTCTTGACCGCACAAGAAGCTTTTCCTTTACCCAGCCGAATAATTTCAGAGTGAAGTCCAGGAACTTCACTAATATTCGTCGATCTGTGCAGCACGCTGTCAATATCGTTTCACGACTGAGTAAAAAACTGTTTTCCTTCGAACCTTCACTCTTCCCAAAAGCTGTCTTGCGTGAGGTAGCGAATGGAAAAATCAACTCGACTGCATCAACTCTTGTGATGGCGTGAACTCACTGTGGGTGCTGTTCAGATATCAAGATATTTTTGGCCCCATGCACGGTCAAGCAGTTCGGGACGAGCATTTCGAAGGAACAGGCCCTGGATATACAGTAAGTCCTATTCTGCCGCCTTGCAGCGAGCAGTGCCCTCCTGATCGTAAACATCATTGTTGCAGCGACACGAAAGTCCGACACACACTATCGCACAGTCGTGAACTATTGCGGAATTCTCGAAGTGGGAACACAGTATGATCCATCTTCGCTTTTCGAAAGAAGAAGAGCATCTGAGACACCGCGCTGAGGAAAAATAGGAGGAAACCCACATAGTATAAGTAAAGAGTGGAACAATACTGATGTGCCTTGTGTTCCTGGATGGTCGATTTTTTCTTCTGCAGGTCAGAATTCTTGCGGAAAGAGGGACTCGAGGCAATAGCAGATGAAGCCGTCGAGTTTTTTGACTTTGGTTTGGAAGCTTTCGACGGGACATGCGAGTTCCCCATCAGCGACGCGTGCGATGTCGTTCAAGGCTGTGGCTGCGATATAGAACAAATACGTCTAGAAATACTAGGAGGTGGGCGCCGTGGGAAGTCAAGTATGGAAGTAAACAACGCTATGTGATAAACCTCCCCAGCTCCATGGTTTCTGTTCCGTGTCCAGTGTGTGTTCAGTTTCAAGCTGTCGTCAGGACAATTGCTGATTCTCAATGAGCATTTGATGGCTGATTTCAAAACTTTTCCAACTACAGGAGCCACGGGCATACGCTCAAAAATCGGCCGAGGCTTCCGAGACGGGGGTTCCACCAGATGCTACCCATTCTTGAAACCTGGGAGGTGCTTTTCGACCATGATTGTGGCACAGGCGGAGCAACGGATTGACCCCATCCAGAGAGTTTCAGGACCAGTTTCTGTTCAACAGTCGATCTCTGAGCCTGCGACACTTCCAGGTTTGGTTAAAGTCCCCAAGGAATCAATGACTGCGTCTAGTAAATTTGCTTCTGGTTTTGAAAACACTGTGTTGTTTGGATCTCCTTGCCAAATGTTTGAACTTCATATTCCTTGTTGAGACGGTTCCACATGAATGCGTTCATAATTTGTCTTTGAACACGCATGTGTATGACACCATGTATTCTTTTCTTGCAGGGGAGACGATAGTGGTTCTCTGTTTCGGAAGCCAATGCAAAGGATTTTCGATATTATCTGATGATTTTATCCGAGATAGAACAAATCTGTGAGTTTCAAGAGGGAACCATCTCTCCGAACGTATCGTACGGGTGTACGATAGAAACATCTCGACACTGAAACGAACCTGTTTTTACTCTGGCTGTTTTTAGAGGGAACCACAGGATACCACATGGATATCGATGCGAACAAGTATAGCGATACTTTTGAGTGGTCAGTTTCTGTCGCCCAGTGCATTTTTGAAGTCATTTTATTGTGTGTCAGGTGCGGTGAATCGCAGAACACGATGGCTTCCTGCAGTGCTGCATCACTGCCGCCGCCGCCGCCACCGCCGCCACCGCCGCCAACAACAACTGACGGAACCCTGGCGGAATGTGAAGATGAGATCTTGGCACGCTGCTGCAACTCACGGAGGCCTACTTGTATTTGCAAAACTTGCAGCTCGAGGTTTTGGCGGCGAACTCAAACAAGCTCTGGGCAGACTGCTTTTTTTGAGCATCAAAGTCGAGACACGTGCATCTGCCTCGGGTAGTTCATTTGAGTAGCCACTTGAGTAGTCACTTGAGTAACACAGGGGAAGAGGGGGGGGGGGTCAGGCGCAGTCGATTGTATCATGTGTTGAGGGGAATTAGACATTGGTCTTTTGTTTTTGTATGGTATGGAGCGGGTTTTGAAGCGGTTGTATGGATGTACAACCATGTAAATTTCGAGATGTATGGAGAAACAGTAGTGTGTCAGGTTCTTGTTCTAAATTTTTTTGGCTTTGCCAACCATCACATCTTGGTTCCATTTTGTGTTTGTTAAGAGCATCCCCACCGCGGAACTCATCCTCATCTCAACTCGCCCACGTGCGAGCGAATCGTGACTATCGTTACAAATTCGTAGCGAATTTACGCGATTTCGAGCTGAGATAATGAGGCCGACCTCATTTTTACCCCCCGAAATGAGGTCGGCCTCATTATCTCAGCTCGAAAATCACGTAACTTCGTAACGATAGTCGCGATTCGCTCGCACGTGGGCGAGTTGAGATGAGGATGAGTTCCGTGGTGGGGATGCTCTAAAGATTGGATTCAGTTGTCGTACAAAAGATACGGCGAAAACATTGTGAAGAGGGACCACCTGTAACCAACTTTTTGGTTTATCAAAATGGCAAAAAATCAAAAATCAAAAATCAAAAACCAGTGTTCCTATGGGGTTATGATGGGAAGGATGAATTGCAAAGTTGAGTGTGCTATGCTGAGTTTAGCATCACAAAACATCGATCAATCAATCAAACATTACAACCACAGCAAAAGAGAGCAATTATCCTCACCAAGGAAAAACCTATTATGTGTTCAAGCTTAAGACGGTAATGAAGCCATGCCTTGAAAACAGCAGCTAACTTCCCTCATAGAAGCCAATCAATCAGCTCACTAAAAGTAGATAAACAGAAAACATCTCATGTCAGAGACGAAACGAAGGATAGAAAATACATACAAAAAAATAGTGGTGTTCATTCTGGATCATCCTCGTATATAACTACCAACTGCAACTTGCAAAAAGAGATAGAAACAGTAGGATCTATACCTTACGACAGCTCGGAGACAGTTCAAAAGCCGCTCCAAATTAAAAAAACAAAACAAAACAAGCAAACCAACAAACAAGGGAGCCCTGGCTCCTATATCCTTAACGTAACGTGCAATCAACCCCACGCGGGCCGGAAAATCTGATGCACTGCCGATGATTCAGCAGGTGCACTCGTTGTTTCTATTTCGAACATCAAAAAACAAAGCAGCGCTGGGTTTTGTTCGACGCCAAAACCTGGAGCTGCAGCTTGTGCAACGACAGGAAAGTTTTTGTGTGTTGCAGCAAAACACAAGATTTCATCCGCACACTTTGGGGTCGGTGGTGGAGCAGTGCTGCAGGAGACGATCGTGTCCGGCGATTCACCGCATCTGAAGTGCAATAGAACAGCTCAAGGAAAAAGCAGCCGGCGACAAAAAGTGGCCACACAAAACCACTTGGTTTGGAAACTTGGTTTTGATTGGTGGTCAAACATAATTTGAAAACTTTTTTCCTTGGAATTGGTAAGGTATTCTCGCAACGCGAAACTGCGAAGTGGCTGGTAAAAAGAGGGGTAGATATGCTGGCTTTCTAGCCAGCGTTATCTATTGAAAAGAAAATCGGTCATGTAGAAGCGTTCTGCTTGCTTTCGGCTGTGGATATGATACGTTTGGAGAAATGGTCGAATCGGCAAACTTACCTATCCCTTCTAACGGTTTCCATTCATTTCGTCGAATGACGTTTCGTCGACGTTCATTTCGTCGAACTACATTTCGTCGAATTACATTTCGTCGAATTGTACTTCCGTGTTGGAAGAGTCTCCTGTCGATCCGCAACCCGACCTCCAACGGCATTGGGAAAGAGCGAGCTGATATGTGGGATGCAATAATCTCAACCGTCCTGGAAGCGTTTGCTGGGTTCGCATACTCTTGAAGCCAAACTAGGTGGCATCCTTGTCGCACAATCCGGAGTAGCAAGTGCTGGACCTCCAAAGTGAGCTGCAAGAAGTTCCGTCTCCGCATAATTTCCCCCCAAAACCTGGACAAGCGGTGATCCCCAACACGCTCCCAAAACTCAGATTGACTGCGAAAGCCTGACTCAGCCCCTCCCTCAACACGAACAGAATAGCCACCAACGGATCAAAGCGCGCGCGCGTGTGTGTGTGTGTTTTGCTAATCATTCTTACAAAGACGGAGTTTTGCCGACACACGCATATCACTCCCAAAGTGTAATATCGTTAGAGGGCCCTGCCAACATCATTCCCTTGCCCAACACAAATAAGAATCACAAGTAAAAACCACCAGTTTGGTATCAAAAACAGAATGACAAGAGCCCCTTACTCCCAGTGGTAAAAAAGAAAAAGAAAAAGTGAGGAAGAAACGGTAACCCTCTGGTGACAACACAAAAGCAAAAAGAGAATCCCATATATGCACTCAGAGCCCCTTTCCCATTCCCCCAACTGTCTTGGAAGTCAACAGCCAATAGTTGCCCAATACCCCTTCCTGTGTGTGTGTGTGTGTGTTTTTATAATGGTTTTTACAATCCAGTTCGGTCCCGCTATCCGGTCCTATTCCACCAGTCAGTCGAATCCCTTCATCCAGTCCAGTCCCTCCATCTAGTCCAATTCTTCCATCCAGTCCAGGAGTTCCACCAGTCCAATCTCTCCATTTAGTTCAATGTTGCATCTATTCCAGGCCCTCTATCCAGGTCAAAAATGCGTCTCTGACGAGCCAGCCAGGGATGCAGCCAACCCAGCAAAGCGGGATCGAATAGTGTTCCACATCCTCTCGCACATACAACGGAAATACAATTCAATGGCCGAGGGGATTGCGACCCCAGCTGCGAGCTCTGTTTTTCCAGGATTGACAAATAAATTGATTGATTTGCTTCCAGGAATATTACAAGGTCATTCTGGTGGGATCGGAGTGGATCCCAGTCCAGCGAATGAACGTTTTGTAATAGCTTGTAGGTGGCGGCAGTCGTGCATCAAATGTGTTCGGGATTCCAGTGCATCGTTGCAATCACATATTGGTCTAGTGTGAAGCAAGTGAAAGCGTTGCAGAAATTGCAGGCAGGGGAAGTGATCCGAGAGAAATTGAGCAACCAGAGTACCTTCCCTTCGATTGAGATGTCTGCCAAAAGGGCGGTGCGATTTGAATGTTAGGCCCGTCTCCTTGGTTCCTGAACCCGTGTCCATGATGTTGAGGTGGTCTTGTGTCTGGTTAATAGAGGCTCTGGGTTTGACAATCTGTTGGTACTTCGTCCACATGTCTGTGGAGATTGTAGTGTAGGTAAATCGCCTCCATGCTTCACACTTCTGTCTGATGCTTTGAACTGAGAGTAGAGCTGGTGTTCTAATGTTTCTTGTTCCGGGAGCATTGGTTGAAGCCCAGTATTCTGTGTAGTCTGCAGAGCCGTATTCTCCTCTTTTGCAACAGCCCGTGTAAGAGCGTGAGTTCCTTATGAATGTGGAGGTGCCTTAGCTGGAGTAGTCGTGATGTTGTGGGAGGCAACTTCTGAGATGATATTCTGGAGGCTTTAAATGTTGTCATTTGGATCCACCGGGTCCTGAACAGTATATACTGATATATCCCAAGACCATTGTACACAATTCTCAGTGTGGAATGCCTCTTCCAGGGCTGGAAGTAGAGTTTCCCAGGGGGCGAGTCTCCAGTTTGGCCTGGGTTTGATTTGTGGTTTTGCTGGGACACAGTCGAGGACAAAATGAATCCTGTCATGATCAGAGAGGGTCATGTTTTTAATGGTGTTCCAATCAGTGATGTAGTTGAGCAGTTTTGGGTGACAAAAGGTGATGTCTAACCAAAACGGGTTGCCTACTGTAGAATAGAATGACGGGGGGGTTCCTCTTGTATTAGCCACCACCGATCCCGAAGCATCCATTCAGTTTTTAACCAGCAGGCCCACATTATTCTCCACAGTGTCAGGGGGGCCTTGGCAAGTGTAGATGCGACGCGGCAGTCGCTCCCCTCCCGGAATAGCCTGAGCCAAGTTGTTAGGAGAGTGAGAGGAAAGTCGTATCCTGAGGAGCCTCGATCGTTGGCAAATATTAATTGGGTGAATCAAGATAAATTCACAAAAATGAGTGACGGAAGAGACTTCTTGATCAAGGATATCAGTGGTGGTGAAAGTGTTGGCAGAATCATAATATTCTCGACAAATAGAATGTTGGGAATGCTACGGGATGCGGAGCTAATTCATGGAGACGGCACGTTCGGCGTTACTCCAAAAATATTTGCACAGTTCTATACTATCCACGGCTTGATTGGGCCAAGTCAAGCCGTCCGGAGAACCGTTCCTCTAGTCTTTGCCTTGATGGAAAGGAAAACACAGGCTGCCTACGAAACATTGTTCGATGAGGTAGTTCTGTTGTCCGACACTGAACCCTCAGGAGTGATGTTGGATAACGAGCAGGCGAGCGTTCAAGCGGCAGCCCGAGTTTTTGCAAACTCTCACATCTCTGGATGTCTGTTCCATCTGGGGAAATGTATTTGGCGTCAGGTTCAGGCGAATGGTCTTCAAAGTGCGTATGCACAATCATCATCTGCACACTCTTCCGTTGGCAGAGATTTTTCTGAGAAAGTCCGGATGTTGGCAGCTCTTGCGTTGTTGCCTGAGGACGAAATCGTTGATGCTTTTGTGGACTTGAAAAATAGTTTTCCTCAGCAAGCTCTGCCCATAGCGAACTGG
The DNA here is from genome assembly GCA_030272585.1 of Bryopsis sp. KO-2023. NCBI lineage: Eukaryota > Viridiplantae > Chlorophyta > Ulvophyceae > Bryopsidales > Bryopsidaceae > Bryopsis > Bryopsis sp. KO-2023. The sequence goes on along the minus strand of BSYQ01000012.1, from coordinate 1,941,875 downwards.
TTTGAAGGTACATATATTGGGACTATTCGAAGAACTTTGCGAACTGGTAATGTTCTTCGAAATAATCCAATGTACCCTCCAAGTTTTTGGTCTTTGTGGAATTTTCAAGGTCGTGGTTGGGCTCGGACCAACAACGTAGTTGAAGGGTGGCACAATCGATTGCGGGTGCTTTGTGGAGTATCACACCTTGGATTGTTTCGATTTTTGGAAAAAATTCAGCTAGAGGGGGTGGCTATAGAGGCAGACTTGGATGATATGCTGAGTGGGGGGGTGAGGAAAAGAAGGAAAAAGGATGAAACCAAGGATAGAAGAATCCGGAACATTGTTGCTGGGAGGAATAATATGAGTCGATTGGATTATTTGCGAAGTATAGCAAACTGTTTGAAGTTTTAGGAAAGTTTCTCCGTTTCATTTTTTGGGATTGTAAAAAATCTGTTGGAAACATACAAATTTGAGCCACACAAGCAGTGCTTTTCTTGAGGATCTGAAGGTTTAAGCCACTTGGCATTTTTCCCTTATTTTCTTTTTTTTTTCGCCACGCTTTGGCAGTATGCATGGCTTCTGAATTTTTTTCCAGCCAATATGGCTCTTTCTTTGATCCCTTCGAAGCGATTTTGCTTGTTTTCAGTAGGTTTTCATGCATAATTGTTCGAGTAACTCCATAAAAAAAAAATTGCAGACACATGAGCCAGAAGTATTCAAAGAAAATCTGTTGAATTCCTTAATTAGTAGGCAAGCAAAGTCGCCTTGAGGCAATAGTCCGTATCAAGCCACAACAAGCTGCGGTGTTGGCCCATATGGGCTACTCGATTACAGCTGCTAATCAGGCGTCCTGGAATAGCTTTACAGAAACTAAGTCTGTTGCAAAGAGGTCTGGGCTTCTTCACATGTAACATTGATTGATTGATGGAAAATTTTTGAGATCGTCGAAGAGAAGTTGGACATATTTGAGTGTAGTCTATCGAGAACGAGAGGTGGAAAGTGCGTGGCTGAGTAACGATGTATTTGTTCTTGCACTCAGTCAGAGAGAAAAAGTGTCAGTAGAAACCAGTGTTTTTTATCCGCGACCAGCAATAGGGGAGAAGTTCAGTACCTAAGCGAAAAGAGCGCTACGACAGTGCCACGACCTTCAACGCCAGAAACTCGCCACCAGCGACAAGGGCAGTTCATTCAGGGGATACGAGATTCAATTTATGTTTGTGAGGGAGTGCGCTGCAAAGTGTGGTGTAGGTCGACATGCGCGAACTGTGATGTTCTGATGCAGGGTGGCGACTCGTGACACCGAAACAAAAAGCCTCCACAAAAGTCCAGCAGACAGTCCCAGAGCACTTGTTGCGTCATTCCATCAGTTGAAAAAAAAAAATCTCAGTTACATCACAAAACACAATTCGACGAAACGTCATTCGACGAAATGTCGTTCGACGAAACGTCATTCGACCAAATGTAATTCGACGAAACGTTGGTCGACGAAACGTCATTCGACGAAGTGATATGGATCCCTTCTAACTTTGGCGAATAAATCGGGCTGCAAAAAACCTTTGCATCGATTTCCGAAACAAAAGGCCACTATCGTATCTCCTGCAGAACAGAATACATGGTGTTCGGAAAAGAGACAGTCAACGTTTTCATGAAAACTGTCCCAACCAGCAAAATCTTAAGCAAGGGAATCCATACTCTACTGTTGTTTTGCTAGAAGCTCCCCTTGATTTCAAAAATCGCACATAACAAAAAAGAAGCATACAACTCATAAACAGAAGCTAAAATGATAAAGTATAGCTGGAACGCTTCGGAATATACGACCATGATGCGGAATAGTTCTTTGGCCAATTGTGTCCAACAACTTTTTTTTTGGGGGGGAATCAGGACAACGCAATTTTAACCGCAAGTTTCATTGAGCTGATTGGATCAGGGAAAGCTTGCTGTTTCTTTTTCCTTTCTCCACTCATGTCGACGAGTCAGGCATTTTCACCAAACCTTTGATTGGATCCATAGAAGGAAGTCTTCTTCTGCACGGTCGTGGGTACGCATAGTAGCAAATAATTGTACCCCCATCATCTCCACCTCCTCTATCATTATCATCATCATCATCACCTCCTGAGAAGAAACGGGGCAAACAAACAAACATCATTTACATTGTGTAGGAGAAACGGGGCACCCTCCTTCAATCGTGGAATCGCATAACACAAAAATATGACGGAATTCATTGAAAAAATGAATTCCTGTATGTGAAATCTGTGCAATAAGTCTGAATCCTTTTAGAAGTCAACAATCAATCGTTCTTTGAGAATTCACCATCCAAACCACCATCCAGTGTTCCTTCAATCTTGCTAGCCGACCCAAACTATGACCAGGCAGGTCAAACATGCACCACCAACACATGCAACCGAAATCGCAGAACTGGGGAGATGTATCCCATGGCAATATGTACTTCCATACTTCCACGAGATTTACACTCAAATCTTTCGCAGCCACAGCCTTGAACGACATCGCACGCGTCGCTGATGGGGAACTCGCATGTCCCGTCGAAAGCTTCCAAACCAAAGTCAAAAAACTCGACGGCCCCAGCTGCTATTGCCTCGAGTCCGTCTTTCTTCAGAAATTCTGACCTGCAGGAGAAAAAAAATGATTATTCAGGAACCTGGGACGCATCAGTACTGTTCCAGTTATGTACACAGTGTGGTTTTCCAGTTGCTTTCCCTGGCACGGTGTCCTAGATGTTCTTCTTCTTCCGAAAAGTGAACAAACTTGTCTACTTCGATGGATCATACACTGCACTTCCACTTCAACAATAATCTGCGACTGTGCGGTGGCGCTGTGTTGCTACATTGTTAAGGTCGACGATGGTGTTCACAAACAGGTGCACCGCTCCCAAAAAAACGGAACCCACTGTATATTCAGGGCCTGCTCCTTCGAAATTCTTGTCCCAAACCGCTTCACCGTGCACGGCGCCAAAAATATCTTTATTGTCCTTGCCAGAAACTGAAACACCTCCTTCGATATTCCAACCGTTACTCCTACCACTTGATGTCCATCTAACTCGATCCATCTGACTTTGAAATCATTTTCACCCCAGCTTACAGGACAATCCCGCCAATATATACGTATAAAAACTAAACATACGTATACAGTTGCACCGTTAAGCGACCATAAATCCGTCGAATTATCCAACCGCACGTTTTTACGAGCTGGTCGTCAGGATCGTTGCGCGGCGCGGCGAAACGAACTCGAGTTAACTGGTTGAGTTTCTGTCATTTTCACAAGTTTTCTTTTTTATCATCTTACGAATCTAATCGTCGCGTCGCTGCTTAAAATCCGTGACATCACTTCATCTGTTCATTCAGCTCCGCCGTATTTTCACTTGCGTTCTTTTTTTTTGTTCTTGTCACGTTTTCCAGAACAGAAAAAGAGAGCCCACACGATTCCCTCAGTTACCGTCGCAACGTTTGTTTGCCAACGCAATCAAGACAAGGTTCATGTGTACAAATAGACTGGTTTCCGTCGTTTTCACTTCCTCAAGCGTTTTGCAATTTGGTTTTCGTTGCTTGAATCGTCCGTTCGCTGATATTTCTTTTTCCAAGCGTTGGTTCCTCCAAACAAGTTCGTTTTTCTTCACGTTTCTTTTTACAAGGTTCGATTTGTTTCAAAGTTTGGTTCTCAATCTCGTTCGAGGGAAGATTTTTGTTGTTGTGGGGTTTTTTTGGTGAGAGTTGGTGGTGTGGGTTGGTTGTTGTGGGTTTTTTTTCTTGGTGAGAGTTGGTGGTGTGGGTTGGTTGTTGTGGGTTTCTTTTCGATGAGAGTTGGTGGGTTGTTGTGGATTTGTTTTTGGTTCAGAGGTGTGGATGTTGGGGATTGTGTGGTTCTCATGTACGTATCAGAAACTTCCATGCATTGGTTTCCGTGTGGATTTTCGTTTTGATAGTTTCATGGATTGTCTTGGTTCGATTATGTGTTACCTCATACAAGCAATGAGATTTTTCGGCTTTAGCATTTGCTTGTTTTCGTTGGGCTTTTGTTCTCGTTTGTCCACAAGCATTAGTTGGTTTCTATATACAAGTAAAAATTTCTCTTTCTTCAAGGCATCGTTTTTTTTTTTTTTTTGCTCCTAGGGAGACAAGCCTATCCCCTGGTTGATGAACAGTTGAAGGAAATTTTGTAGCCGGAGTTCTTCCAAGGAACATGTCAAATCAAGAGAATTATTCTTGGATCGCTTTAGAAGAACTCATAATATGCTTTTTGTTGGATCATTTCGATCTCTCTGGTCTGCTGTTTGGTGTCGTTACCTTTCGTTGTTTTGTAATTAGAATTAGACCTGGTGATCATTTCCAGTCTCGTGTTTCCTCATATTTGATTTAGCCTACACGTTTCCATTAGTTGAGTTTTGATCCCTAAACAAACAAATATTTGAGTTCAAACGTCACCTCCGAGCAGACAGTATTACCGAAAAGCCCTGTATTGCAGAAACAGAAAAAAAAAGAACCATATAGCTGGTACCCAATAGGCACCGGTTTACCAAAAACAAATAAGGGCTACGAGCTTTCCTACTCTCTGCACTTGTTGTGAATCATGGACTTGAAAACAGAAAAAACAGAAAACCACCACCTACAAAAAAATAAAGCACAAGTTTTACAGGGCATGTTTACTATTCCTTCTCCATTTTGTTTTTTTGAAGATTCTGCTGAAGACCTCCAAAATCGGTTGAAAACGACAGGACAGCAATCAAACCTCATTTACTACTATGCAAATATTTCCCCACCCCTCCTGAAGTTCTTTGATTAAGTTGATAAAGAAAGAAGCTCAACGAACAATGCCCTTTCAGTCACAAAATCGCCACTCCAGCAACAAAAGAAATACAGCACCTAATTCAACTCTTTGATAATCACTCAATTCACAACTCCAACGTCCCCTCTTGTATCGCTGACAGAATCACTCCCACTTCACTCCTCCTCCAGGGATTAGCCCCAGTCAAACCACCTAAAAGTTTCCTCACAATTTTGAGCCTGGCACTCCCACACTGTTTCTATTTTGCGTATTGTGTTCCAAATGGTGCTACCCAACGAATGCAGTTGCCTGAGCTTCCCCATTCATCCCAGCTCATCGAGACGGGCAGGAAGATCAGCGATTTCTGCTTGGGTGTCTGGCGTCTCCCTTTCAGTCGAACACTTCCCTGAAAAAAAACACAATGTGCCCCAGCAATCGCTCCCCAACAGCAGCAGCATGGCTTCCATTCCCCCCTTCAAAGCTTTCTTTCCCCTGAATGATTTGGGCCTCGCAAATTGCCCCAAACAATTTCCAGTAACAAGGCCCTCAACAATTTCCATTGATTCGACAGCAACAGGCAAGTTCCTCTTGAACCAAGAAAACATCTTGGAACATCGACATGGGGTTTTTACTCACCCCCCCTGACAGGGTTGACGATCACTTTTCTACCGACATGCTTCAACGGAGATTTGTGTTGAACAAAAGTGGCATGTGTGGTAGACGTCCCTCTGTTTTATTACTGTGATAGATTACCACAAATTTCGTCGACATCTTCTCAATGTCATTTAAGCCATTTTGATTGCTTTTGAACTTTTTTTGGAAGGAACATAGCTCGATTGGTTGATTCGAACTTTCACAGAACTCCCAAATTGGGAAGGCACAACTGGCTGTCAAGTATCAGCAAATTTGGGTATTATTATCCAATGAAGCAACCAGTTGTTCAGTCATTGTAACCCCATCAAGAGCAACATATTACATATTACGTTATACAATTTGTCAGTTTGAATCAGTTTGAATCAACTTGATCAGATCAAGAAACAAGCAATTGATAACTTGAACCAACAAAACATAAAAAAATGTAGGAACATCAGAACCCCAACAACATTGTGTTGGAAGTCTACTGTTGCCCTGAATCAGAAAATAGGAACAGGTCCCTTGTATCATATATCAGAGAACCAATCGACATATTAACGATTTACATCCAGCCTCCACCGTCAGCACTGCAAGAAGCATCAAACTGCAACGAGAAGGATACATTGATTAGGCCAAGAAGACACATAACACAAAACTGAAGAGCTTCCAGCGATGACCTCAAGTTAACTTACGCTTCCCGTGATATCTGTAATAGCTGTGGCGGCCTCCTCCTCCTCCTCCGCCGCCGCCACCACCACCACCACCACCACCACCACCACCACCACCGCCGCCGCCTCCTCCGCCACCACCACCGCCTCCTCCTCCGCCTCCTCCGCCGCCTCCGCCACCACCGCCTCCTCCTCCTCCGCCGAGGAGTTTACGACCACCACCACCACCTCCTCCTCCTCCTCCACCACCGCCGCCGCCTCCTCCTCCTCCTCCTCCGCCGCCACCACCACCACCACCGCCGCCTCCTCCTCCTCCACCACCGCCGCCGCCGCCGCCTCCTCCACCACCACCACCACCACCGCCGCCTCCTCCTCCTCCTCCTCCACCACCGCCGCCCATTAAGCTGCGCTTAACTGCATCAAACCCAGAATGTCGCAGATCACAAAAGGAAAAACGAAACTGCGAAGCCAGCACTGACACCTGAACGGAGCAACGCACGTGTTCGTCCCCGACGATCATCAAGATCTGCAAAAAAAGGTAAATGCAATCGATCAATCGCATGGTCGTCAGACAAGGTTCAGGCAACACGGTGCAAACAAAAATCACCGCGAGGACAAAGAAGGCCCCATGCGCACTTCAATCTAAAGATTCACAGAGAAAGCAAGCGGTGTCGAGCTCATTAAATACCAGTGTTAGCATGGACAGCGAGAATGAACAGCCCCGCCAATGCCACGGCAATCAACTGCTTCGTCATTTGGGCAGGAAACACACGTATTTCTTTCCAGCAATATTTTCAAATACGCTTTGTAAATCGCAACAGAAGAATAGGATTTTTTTTTTTTGCTGAGGGTTGCTGCGCAGCCTGTGTATTTATGTCGGCAGCTGGATGCGACTGTCCTAGCGCGAAGTGTTGCACTAACAGAACAGGACGAGGAAATGACGTGCCACCTGTTGGGTATGAATTGACAGTGCCAGACGAAACGCTTCTGATGAAGAGACCGCCCAACGACTGTAGTCTCTATCTGTCTCGCCCAAAAAGGGGTAACATCAACACCAGGACTCGTGCTGCGCACCACTCCTCGACCTCGACCTCATTGTGTGAATCAACCTTGATTGATTTCTATCCAACAAAGGTCTGTGGCCACATGTAAGACTTATCATGGTGCCAGGGTTGTGTTGAGAGCCTTCTCTTTCACACCAAAACCAAATCGAACCAGAAAATCCAGCAACGGTGACAGTACTTCCTTGGTGTTGTGCATGGATGGAACATGGTTCATCCTTCTCAACTGGTGGGTCCAGTTTACAATTAAAAGAAAAAAAGATGGGGGGGGACTGGGAAAAGCCTTGACCTCTTTCAGTTTCTAAAGAAACTTTCATTGGTTTTTGAAAGTGATGGAGACAGCAAAAATGCTAGTGCAAAAGATGTGTGGTCAGCCTACAAATCCTTTTTGTGGATGGCAGCAACAAACTGACTGTTGCTGCTTATTACAATACGTGTATATGTTGTATACAACATATTATATTAAACTGTGTTCTTCTGTCGATTGAAACCTCCAGTGACACAGGGAAATACACAGTGCTGAACCTTGGCATAAAACACAAAAGATTTTCATTAAAAAAATAAGGGCTCGTTACAAATTTCTGGATGCAACACTACACGGTGGCGCAAAAGTGGTTGGTGAGGGACCACCCCCTAAAAACACCATATTCTGCGCACGAGAACCACCAACAAAACTTTGAAATCAAGCCTCTACTTCGCTTTACATATTACTCCATCTTTTTTTGACGCTACTCTCCTAGAGTAGCATACTATTGTATACTATTGTATACTATTGTATACTTCAATCGACAATATTGCAAAAGCCCCAAAATCCCTCGCCGACTTCTGAATAGGCGTCTGTGATTTTTCTATTCACTTTTTTTTGTACTATTCATGTGAAGGCGACATCGTTTTTCCTTATCCCATGATCTTTTATTCTATTAGTTTTTGTATTTACGAGGGAAAAAATGGTGGGCTGTTTCCATAGGCGCAACCAGGATTTCAGGGAAGGGGGCCCACAAAAAAAAAATTCCCCTGGAAATCTACAGCACCATTCCTCAACCAACTGTTTTTTATCCCCTAAAAAACAATTGGGCCCCCCCTGGTTGCGCCTATGGTGACAAGTACCACCACCAGCTATCAAAACGGGAACTAATGTACATTGAAAATGTGTTCTTGAGTTAATAATCTTAACCCAACTTTCACCCCTCCGAAAATCACAAGCTATATCGAGCTAGACCCTTCACAAAAGCCACATGAGAACGCCGCTGATGCGTGGCTCCCATAGTTCCAGCATCTAAAGCAACAGATCCCAGTCTCCACGCCCAGATGAACGCTTGGTGATATCTTCCTGCATTTCGCTCCCATTTCTAAAGAGTCGCTCTGGCTTCATTTGCGTCAAGAACTTGTGCTATGTCCAACTTTCTAGTGTCGTGATGGCAGTCTTGGTTCTTGCCCTGCTGTTGGTTATTGGTTGACAGTCACCAACAGGGTAATCGTTTCAGCACATTGTTACGCAACAATCTGATGATTCAATAGACCATGTGGAATACACGTTCAAAAAAGTAAACAATAAACAGCACTGAACTCACCTTGGCTGACATGATTCATGATTCTGCGGCGGCCCGTGCGCCGCCGGCTCTAAATGTGTCTAAGGACTAGGTTGTCTGATATCTGGGAGGCACACTTTGTTCACTGCGCGAATTCTAACAGAGAATTGATTTCGGGGGGTTTAGTCCCTCGAACATTTGTCACCTTCAGAAGTTGGTAGCCTTAAAAGGCCCATGCCCGACCCACACCCTCCGGCCTGGCAGCCACCCCCACCCTCCACGGGCCTACATCTTTGACCTTGGCCCGGCTCAGGCCACGGTCTGACGATTTGGGTGGCTGCCTTTGTTGGTGCCCCCAACTAGGGGCGGCTCACCCTGAACCACATCACATTCCCATCATTTCCTTTGTCCGAATACCATTCTGCATCCAAAAAAAGTTGGTTGTGCTGAATACCCGCAATAGCCACAAAACTCAAATATCGCAATGATGCAATCTTTTGTGGTTTTCACCAGGCAGTAGTTTTTCAGGTGGGTTGTACTTTGCTAGAAATGCAGACATCCAGAAAGAGGTATTTGCAATGTTCGCTTACATTGTCGCAAGGGGCCCCAGGAGCTCGCTCCCGGATCCCCAGGCTGAAGCTCCCAGATGCTTGCCATGAGGCCCGCTTCCGCTTTCTGAAGGTTCTCCTCCACGTCTTGGATTTCTTCCGGATCCGCCTGTAAGACTTTTTTGTGGGCCTCGCAGGAACAGGACACCACAGTTCACATCTGGATGCATGCATGTATGGGGAGGAGGAAGAATGCATCGCCAACTGAAACTCATCCCAAAAATTGACGCATACCAGAAGGTCTTCGAGCCTCTGTTTCTCCCCGAGCTCAACCTCTATGATATCTTGGAGGCTCAGGACCGGGGTTTCAGCCTGAATAGTGGAAAGCCACACATGCCGAGCTCAGGTCAAAGACGTCACAGCGGAGAACACCCACTGGGTCTTTCACGACGGTGCTGAGCGAAGGATAGGCGCTTTTTCGGCTTAATGTCGATGCCTTGAACGAAAAGCTTGGAGAGAAAATTACCTGGGGAGCCGAGAGCGGGGCCGCTGGAACCGCTTGAACGGCTTGAACCGCTGGGACGGCTGGGACGGCTGGAACCGGTGGAACCGCTTGCTGGCGTCGGCGATGCCGGCGATTCGCCCAAAGGGCGCACCCTACGGCGATCGCCGAAGCAATGGCGGTTTTGACGTACATCTCCTTTGCTTTTTGGCTTCTCGCTCAAAGGGAACAAGGAAATACTTGTGCGCTGGTGGGTGAAACGAAATTGAAGGATGCAATGTACCGTGTGGAATACCGCTGCCTAACCGTCATTCCCTGGACCTCCCAAAATCTTTGACCGACAGCTATGTGTTTTTACTTAGTTAAAATCTCAAGCGCTTGCAGATGGACCCAGAATCGGTTGCAACTGAAGTCGAGAAACGTTTTGTGAAGAGTGTTATAGGGACAATACTGGTCCATGAGATATTGCAGGCGATATCACAGATGCCTGAGGTTTACTGGGCGACCGTTGCGCCATGGACACTACTTCAACAACAGAGCAAACTCTTCTTGACGGGGCGCGATATTTTCGGCACGCCGCCGCGGCATCTGAACAAAATCTGTGATTTGTGCCGTCGGGTTTCGCGTTGCTTTTGTTATTTTCTTACTTTCGCTGAGCAGATGCATACAAGGGATGCTGACGTTTTGGTAGGGGAATGCGGGCACTTTGAATCGATTTCAATTGGCTTCACGACAACTTGTTCCTTGAAGTTGGGATCCTACAACAGTTAACAGTTGCCGCAACGCCTGCAACTTTTTCTCCAACTCGTGTTGCCGGCGGTAAACACCGTGTTTCTGATAACATCTATTTGACTTGATGCTGATTCACGATACAAACAATATGTCCGATTAAACAGTCGCTTGCCTTGTTGTCATAAGCTTGATTTCTGGGGGGAAAGAAACCATTGTGCAATGTACAACATGTTGCTTGATTTCAGGGCTGTGTTATTGAACTCTTTTCTAATTTTTCCAAACAAAACAGATCTCCTTTCAAAACCTACATCAATGTGATTATTCAGAAACCGAAACGCACTATCGTTTTGAAAGAAAAAAAACAGATCCGTTCTTGGTTGGTGAAGTTGACATTGGCCTTATCCCTTCTGCTGTAGATTCTGGATAAAAACAAGAAAACCATATATTTTTTCAACAGTACCAACCCGCTACAAAACATACGTTCAAGTTCTAACACAGATTTTCATTGTGTACCTTTGTATTTGTGCGGAGCTTACCGTTATATCATTACTTTAACATGTAAATACTGATACTCCAGAATCGTACCCCAGTTGCGAAACCACGTTGTGTACTAAACTCTTTTCCATGAAAGTTGTCCAAAGTTCTACAAAGTTCCATTAAAAATGCTTTCCTCAGTTTCTGTCAAGCATGCGAAACGCCACACCATTTCCACCAAATTGATCGACTACTCAACAAATATTGTATATCTGTACAGATGTGTGAGTGCAAGTGTGATCCGCACCATCCCCTGCACCGCAAGGTAATATCCCCCATAAAGTATGTGTTCGTGCTTACATCTTCGCTCCACCATACAATTATCAAGCCAAATTATGTGTCTGTGTGTTTTTAGTTTTTCATGTGTGCCTTGCCTCGTTCTCCTTGAAGTTTGCACGACAGACCAGCCCTCTTCATTCCAGACGGGTTGGGTGATCTAGTTTGGTCAGGACATCGCACTCTAGCTTTGATTGCAGGAAGCGAAAAACGGGGGTTCGAATCCCTACCCCAACCCCATGGTCGGCTTTCTTGACCCAGGCTTTCTTGACCCATTCAAGTTTGTATGAAAGACCAGCCCTCTTCGTTCCAGACGGGTTGGGTTGTAAGAAACCTGCTCGAGAAACGTTCTCGTTTCATCAGATCGTGTTGCGAAGAGTTGGTTTTCTTCAAGTTTGAATTGTTTAATTTTCTCTCACTTTCGCACCACGAAACTAGCCAGTAAGCCTACCAACCAACTCCCTGGTGTTGGGACTGATGATTCGTTGCGCCGCAGCAAGAGAAGCTTGGCATGAAACAACAACAACAAAAATTACACACAGAAGCCGCTCGGCATGAAACCGATGTTCGAATGCAATTCTCGTCAAGAGACGTCAGTCACCATCGCCACGCTATCTCTGAACTACAAGCTGTCTATTCGTTTTTTGCCCTCCAACCCAAGCTTGCCAGTATAAGTCCCCCCCTCTGTTCGATTAGAAACAGGTTTCGGCTTCTTTCCTGGGAAAAAGAATCCAAACTGGGAGAGAAGTGGAAAAAGATCGTTTTTAGTTCAGAAAAATGAAAGCAGTAACATTCCTCGCCATTACGGCGCTCCTAGTCGGTGAGTTTTCATTCAGCGCATTTTTTTTCCCGGCAACGAGCCAAGGCGCATGACGACGATCGAAATTTTTCATCGCAGGATGCGGATTCTCTCAAGAAAAAGTTGAGTGCCCTGGAGCGGCCGATCCCAGTTGCAATGCCTTCGCATCTTTGGAAATTTTAGTGACCGCCGGAAACTGCAAGGGTGAAGCCAGCGCCGACTGCGCGGTGCGAAAACATAGTCGATCATTCTGACCATTGATTAACAACGGCTTCGGATATATCTCCGCGTTCATCGCTCCATTTTTCCCTGGTCAGGCTGTCAGCAGTTCTCAGAGCGAGTTCAATGAGGCCTATGACGAGTGGTGGAGCGGCGATGGCGATTCCGCTTGCGACGGCGGCAAGGCGGAAGCTGCGGCCACTGCAGTTGCCACCGCCATCGCTCGGGTTTGGGCAAATGCCGCTTCAAAGGTGCAATGCGACGGGAGGGGGTTCGCCTGTGGCTGGTCGATCGCGAACGGTAACACATACGCGTTGGGATTCGCCGAAGCTCTGGCGCAAGCCGCTGCGGAGGCGGCTGATGGTGATCTGGCCACCGCATTCTGCTACGCTGACGTCCGAGCTGTGTCGACGGCTCTGGCGGAGGCTGCCGCCAGCGCCCAGTCGGACGTGTGCCTGACCAATACTGGAAAGCAGGAGGACTTTCAGGAATGGCGCTCTTCACAGATTACCCAAGCCTCTCGGGCAAGGGGAGAACTCGTTGGACGCCACATTGTAGGACGCGTGCAACCGAGGATAACTAAGGGCATCACTGACCTGATATTGCCCCGACTTCAACCGGTTCTCACCGGAAGTCCCTCCAAGAAGCGCGGCACCCGGCATGCCGAGGTGCGCTATTTGGCAGGTCGGGGTCTCGCGCGTTACCGGAGTGAACCTGGCAGGCCGTCAAGGTTGCCATCGCTAATGCATTCGCGTCCGCCACCGCAAGAGCATGCAACAGTGAGGCGATTTTTTGAGAAAAGTCTGCTGGCGGCGCTTCATGCCAAATTGCATTCGAAAAACTGAAGTATATCGCTTAATTTTCATTTACTTATTTTATTTGTGCTTGCAGAGGGGGATACAGTGATCGCTCAGAGTGAGTGCAGAGGTGACGCCACTGCCACGACGGAGGAATCGATCACCAAGGCGGGTGATGTGTGTGGGGGCGCTTCCCAGCTTCAGGCTTGCTCCGGACCTGGGGCTTCGATGTGCTGTGATGCGGGTTTCAAAAGAAGTCTTTGCCGTTGCGAAGATTGCGGCGGCCCGTGGGTGAGGAAGAGTCGGGCTGGCGAACTCAAGAAGGTCTTCGAGAACAGAAGCGCGGAAAAGTGCTTTTGCTTGGATGCAGAAGGTGGGCCATGCCTTCTTCCTGTGAAAATCACAGGGAAGCTGTGATTCAAAATAAACTGGTGCTTGCCTGTTAGTGTTCTTTCGCTTGTGATTCAATGTGTTCTTAAATTTAGGTGATGGCAAAGCAACCGATGAGGGAGCGACAGAAGTTGATTCCAGTGGCGAAGCCGCTGAGGCGGGCGAGTCAACAGCCCAAGGGGGTGCTGGCGATACGACTGAAGAACAAAGGGAAGAGGGCGAATCAACAGATGAAACGCAAGTAGAGCAGCAAACTGACGAAACACAAGCCACTGCTGTGGACACTGCAGAGATTGAGCAGACTCCCGAAGAAACGCAGGAGCGAGAAACTCCTAAGGGAATCACTGAGGGGACGCCAGAAGAAACTGAGGAGACTTCTGATGGAAGTCAGGAGGAGCAGCAAATCACTGAGGAGTCCTCAGCAGAGACTGAGCAGAGTGTTGATGAAAGTCAGGAGGGAACTTCTGAGGAAGAACAGAATATTGAGGAGGCCACTGACGCCCCAGCAGAGACTGAGAAGACTCCCAAAGAAACCCAAGAGCAAGAAAGTACTGAAGCAGTCTCCGAGGAGACGCCAGGAAAACCTGACCAGAGTTCGAATGGAAGTGAGGATAAGCAAACCATTGAGGACGCATCGGCAGAGACTGAGCAGAGTTCTGATGGGAGTCGGGAAGAGCAAACCACTGAGAAGGACTCAGTGAAGACTGAGCAGAGTGTTGATGAAAGTCAGGAGGATACTAGTGAGGTGACCACTGAGGCCTCAGCAGAGACTGGGCAGATTTCTGACGGAAGTCAGGAAGAGCAAACCAGCGAGGGGACGACTGAGGAGTCGCCAGCAGAGACTGAACAAGCCGCACCTGTGGAGAAAGAGTCCGTCCAATGCCCTGGAGCAGCTGACACCAGTTGCAGTGCATTTGCAACTCTTGAGATCCTGGTTACTGCAGGCTCTTGCTCAGGAAAGGCCACTGCGACTTGTGATGTAAGTGGTGGCTGCCCAGAAATGTCAGATATGAAACGGTGCATCTGTGTACGCAGTTTTCTTAAGATGTCAAGCAAACTTGTTTGAGAAATTGCTGGTTTCTTGGAACAGGCTATCACCGAGTCCCAAAGTGATTTCAAAGATTCCTTTGAGGAATGGTGGTCTGAGGAAGGCTCCTCCTGTGATGGGGACAAAGTTGAAGCAACCGCAACAGCTATCGCCACTGCAATCGCGAAAGTGTGGGCTGATGCAGCTGTCCAGGTCACCTGCGAGGGCAGAGGATTTGCGTGCGGCTGGTCAGCATCTGGTGGGAATGCTTGGGCTTCGGCATTCGCTGAGGCCATTGCCCAAGCGGCTGCTGAAGCCAGCGATCCACATGGGCAGGCGAACGCGTTCTGTTACTCGGACGTCCGAGCCGTTTCTGCGGTGATCGCAGATGCCGCCGCCGCCGCTCAAGCTGATGCCTGCACCACTTCAGGAACGAAAGAGGATTTCGAAGGCGGGTTTGCGGCGGCGATCCAACTTGGAATCGCTGAGGCCTTCGCGACGGCGACTGCTTCCGCTTGCGTGATGGGGGGTGCCGTCAGTGCTGAGAGCAAGTGCACAGGAGTGGGCTCCTCTGAAACTGTAGATGAGACGGAGGCGGCTGGGCGCGCTTGTGCTGGAGTCGCCGGAATCGAGGCTTGCCACAGCTCGATGAAGGAATGCTGTACGAAGGATTACAGGAGGAGACTGTGTGGCTGCGACGGGTGCGCTAATCCCCCCTGGATCAGACAAGATGATTTTGACGAGGCGAAGAAGTCGAAGAGGTCCTTTTCCAACAGGAAGAAGGAGCTGTGCTACTGCTTGGACTGAGAATTATTATTTTTTCCTGATCAAAGAAATGGAGTTCTGTTACAGTATTTTCCATTGTAGAGAAATAGGTACTGCACTTATGCATACATTGTGTCAGGTGGTTATCTAATTGATTCTGCCGCCTGGAAAGTTTTTGCTTTTTTTATTTGATTTTATGGGTGAACGATAATCATCTCCTTTTATCTGTGAAAACATTTTGATGTAAACTTGTGATTTTTTCGAACAAACAGACATCGAATTGCATTGTGGAAGAGAATCGCCTACCTGTATATGACCTTTTAACTATATATACATATATACATTATCAGTGACTGCTCGCACGTTGATTGTGTCGATAAACAAGTGAAAAGTGAATCACCGAGTTGAGCAATGTTTCAAAGTTTATCAATGCTGCCCAATAAAAATAAGAAATCGTCTCGCCATCAGGCAGCAACGGATCCAACAAGTTTAGCAGTATATATTGACTTAGTTTTCAATTCTATCGTGGAGGCAGACTGGAACGAATTCTGACCGGGTCCTTAGAGTGGATCGTCGCGACCTAGAATTCCGCGGGGGTTCGAATCCCTCTCTTCGCATTCTCATTTTTGGATATTAAAGAGAGCACAATCCACGATTGTTTGTACGTACGTTGCCTTTTTTCTCTTTTCTGGATGCACACTCAAAACCAGCCACAAAAACAGTTTCATACCCAATCTTGAAACTCATGTATCCCGACAGCATTTTCAATTAGAAACAGCCGGGCCCAAAACCTCGCAAATCGACGACTTTTTCTCTATGCAAGCGCCAGTGTTGTGAAATCCCATTCAAGAACGACCCCATCGAACAAAACGATTGTGATCTTTGTATCCGCAAGGAACACCCCCACAACATCTTCTTCGACGTGCAATGTGCGCAGGTGGCAAGCTTCTTCGATATCCCAAACTCCCACATCGCCATCTCTCGTAACACATGCAAACCTTCGATCACACAGCGCCGCACACGAGGGGAAAAAAACTCCACCTATCTCGAAAACCCAAACGCATTCCTTACTCTCTCGTGACCAAACGTGGAGGAACTGGAATTCCGAAACGGAAAAGATGGTGTGTTCATTCACATCCACGTAACGCACTGCTTGGGAAAGACCTTCAATCACTCCCATGCAAACATATGACGACAAGCACCACAGCTCGAGATTACCCCCTCTCAACCCACACGCCAACGTACATGAATCCTTGCAAAACGCAAGACATAGAATATCTTTCTTTGAGAAGGTTCCACCCAAGCTGACATCACCGTCACGAAGGACTCTAGCGCACACCGATTCTCCGATTTTCCAAAGACCCAGGCTGCCACCCTCCCCACCAATCGCAATCAAGCCGCCAACATCTACAATCGCATCAACTGCGAACCAGATTTCAAACGTGGCGATCTCATTCAATTTGGGTATTCCCCATGATCGAACAGACCGCTCCCCATCCGTGGAAAGAAGCACCCCATTGACAAACGAAATGCACTGTCCATACCCAGAACAGTCCTTCGCCAAAACAGCATCGTTGGCAAGATCTATCAGGGCGATCTCGTCGTAAGCCCCCAACGCAATCGTGGTTCCCCACTTCGCCGAGCATGCCATGTCGAACTCCCCAGGCACACCGAACGCTGTTCGCTTTGGCGTGACGATTCCACATCGCCACGCCCTCTCGAGCGAGAGTTTTCCGCGGAAAGGGTTTTCCTGAATAATGTCCCTCCAGGTCTTTGATACGCACGAGCAAACAGCCAGCGTTCTGGCGGATAAAAGGAGGAAAAGTTGTTCTGTAACGTCGATCGGCAGGTCCCACTTGACGGTTACGAAATCGCCCATCGAAAAAAACGAGCGCGCGTGCGGTATGAGCTTCTGACGGGGAGGAAAGAGTAGTTTGACCCAAACGGTACGACGTACAACCTTGGCCCCAGCCGAAAACGGACCCCCCCTTGGCCCCCCTGATTTCCAGTAGTCTGCGTCTTGTTGTAGTAACGAAGCTGCAGTATATAATATCACTCTTTTATGTGATGCTGTGGGAAGACAAAGTGTAGAGTGGCAGTTTCCCTATTTACACAAAGATGCTGCGGCACGGCCACGAGATAGAAGCGCAGGACGCGCGACATGGGGGGAAAGAATCGACAGGGACGATGTGGGGAGCAGGAGAGATCTTGGGGGCTTGTTAGGTGCTGGGAATGGGGAAATTGCTCAAAAATAAGCAGCCGTTAGTAATTCCGAAACGCGCGTAGCGTAGTACGCGATCTACATACCTGCTCACGTAAGAGGGCATCAAGAGATGTAATTTTTTTCATATTAGGTATGAAAACTTTTCCGTGAGGAGCCCTTTCCCTTTTCTTTTTCCTTGGTTTGGTTTGGTTTGGTTCTCATCGAGTGGTCAATGACATATCTTGATGTAAAGTGGTTACAAGAATGCACTCCCTCAACATTGCTTCCTTTGAAAGAAACGAAATCACAATTCTCAGAGGCGACACACTCTAGAGGAACACGACCATGCGGCCAAACAGTGGAATTTTTGCCCATGCTTCACAGAGCCTTGTACCAAGAACTATATTTTTCTTCGACATCTTACGTTCTTTTGATGTGCATTTCAAGGATGAAACGCACTTTTCTTATTGTGAAAATGTAGTGTGCTTCCAGAATCACTTTTGGGCATGTGAAATCACTTCTTGTGGCTTTGACTTCTCAAAACCCAAAGCAAAAAATTTCCCACAATGATATCAGTGTGCAACCAAGTACTCGACTGTCTGCATATCATTCCATAACTGACCCATCCCATGCCGTCCACACAAGCAGAAAAATGGGGAAAGATGGCATGTTCTTTTTCTCATGACATGGCAGGTAGGACGGATGATCCTCGTTTTAAAACAACTGCCCCAAGGGCTAGGACTGAAGATACAGAGGTGAAAAAATACAGAAAGTCTTCCACAATGACTGGGGTCAACCCATCACCTTTTTCACTCCATTCCGTACAACCAATCACCTGAGTGTCCGACATTGACACTTCTTGCGGTACACTGACATGACATACAAATTCCACACCTAGTCTATCTTCGCATCACACTGGATTAGATTGGCTCCCATCATGCACTCTCTCTCGATCAGGTCTGCTGACAGTTTTCAGGCTGGATTTAAGATATTTCTTTTTGGTCTTTAGACATCTGTTTGGTAGTGGTTGCGATAGGGGCTTCTTACACAAGTGGATAGAACCCGAAAGTGATCAATAAACGGCCGACGTTTACGGAGGAGAAAATAAACGTTTCGAGCAAAAAAAAGAACAGAAAAAGATACATCAGAAGAAAAGAGGGTTTCACGAACACAAAAAAACCATGTCCTGCATTCACTCCCCACACCCTCCCACTCCCAAAAAATGTTCAATAATCTGGAATCTGGAATCTGTTTACACTTGACTAGGTCGCTATGGCTGTACACCTGGGGCCTGTTTCAAGTCTCAATCAATGAGCAATAATCCCAGAATATTCTTTTTTTGGCACAGTCATCAACACCCCACACCCTCGGATCCTTAAGTCGTTTCGTTCCAAACATTTTGGTGATTTTCTTGTTGAATTGCACATATTTTTTTGTTTCGAGGTCTCGTGGAGTCGCAAAAAAAAGCAAGTAAAAAAGGAAAGAGAGAGTTAAACCCACACGAAAATTATAAAAAAAACAAAAAAAAAATAGTTTAACGACAATAAAACAACTGCCAATGTTTGTTTGTTGTATTTCAAGACGGAGGGGAAAGATGACATCTCGTTCAACAGAAACTCACTTACCTTTCAATTCCATTTTTTTTTTTGATGCCCCACAAATTCGATTTTATATTTGCGAGGCAATCTGTAAAAGTCGTCACTGGGGAGAGGAGAGTGAGAGCTTGAAAAGTTTTTTTTCCCTTTTTTTTCAGGAATGTTTTTGCTTTTTGTGACCAGGAGCTGAATCATAAACAGGAAAAAAAAAGACTTTGAATTGTGGTCGATATCCTATCAATTTTTGTTTTTGGATTTACTCACCACCACGAAATGGAGCAACTCCTCATTCTCATCTGCTGTCGACCCGAATTGTGAGTGTGACATAGAGGTTGTTACAGAGACTGGCAATTGGGCGTGGACGAGACATAATAAGGACACGAAGATTCAGCCCAGTCATTGTCTCGTCTTGCGTGTCCACTTCTATTCTTTTCGTGTCTTTTCATTGGACCAGCACTGTGCGCACCAGGTGTTTTTTTATTTTTCCCAGAGCATATACTCTTTTAGGGGTTTCTTGTACAGTCTGGTGGAGCCGTTGCATGGGTTCTTAAAAAACGACCCTGGTGGATGTAGGGGGTGGAAACTGTTTCTTTTATTTTAAATATGTGGGACCCAAGACAAATCACCCTGAATTCCTGAAACAGTTCCTGAATCCTAATTGTTGTTTTTGAATGAGTTAGGCCAAGTGGACAATCGGGTGGGTCGATCGAATCTTGGAAGTCTTTTTTATGCTCCAGACATGCACTGGACTGACTCACAGTTTATATCATATCTCATGGTGCCAAAAACTCAATCTGCAATATTTAGGTACGAAACTCTTATTATGGCTTACAAAAGACCTAAAAAATCCTACACCATGAAATACATAAAGTTCCTGCAAAACCTCCATTGAGGAGCCTTAACAACAACACCCAAAAGAAAAAAACAGGAAACAAGCTTGTCGCAAGGTTGAAAACAAAGTTGCCCTTCTCCACCCCATAGATACACTCAACGCTCAAACTCTCTCTCACTTTCCTGAAGAAATCTGAAACCTCTGTTCGAGGATGGCGGGCAATTTACTAAAAGTTTTCCATACGAGAACATAAAAAAGGTTCTTTTATTTGTTCCCGAAATCCAATCCTTTCTTTCTTTCCTTATCAGCAGAATTCGTAATTATATATAAGATACACATACAAAAAAAAGACCAAAATAAGTATAATTCAATTATCAACCCCCATAAGAGTTTCACACCCCAGCAGGCCACTACGTTTCAGTAAGGACCCTTCTTGCAGCTCTCTCAACACAACCATCACTGCAATTCAGTTTTCAATCCGGACTGATGCATCCCATAATATCTGCAAAACAAACAGCAGAACTGTACATTGACAATCAGACTCAGTGGGAAGCAGCCAAGGAACATCATACTGAGCTGTGCAACACAAGTGACAACGCATTTTCACTGTACATGCAACACACCAATGTGGCCGAGTCTTTTTCTTGCACATAAATTTGATAACTAACCTTGAATAGCCGATTAACGACCTCCACCCCCGCCGCCTCCACCCCCACCACCACCTCCTCCTCCTCCTCCTCCACCGCCACCACCTCCTCCAGGAGCTCCAGGTCGACCACCCCAACCTCCCCAGCCCCCACCATGTCCGCCTCTGCCGCCTCCCCAGCCTCCCCCATGTCCACCTCTGCCACCTCCCCATCCTCCACCTCCCCAGCCTCCACCACCGCCCCCACCACCGCCTCCCCAGCCTCCCGGCTGTCCTGGTGCACCACCCCAACCCCAACCCCACCAGGGATAGTTGGCGCAATGACACGAGCACAAGCCGTAGTCCCAGTAGGAATGCTTGCACTTCCATTTCTTCTTGTGCCAGTTGCAATCTGCGCATCAGGAAACACAAATTTGAATCGATTTCCACAAAGAAAGTGCAGTGCATTGCGCCTCACAACACAATACAGGATTCAGCGAGAAAGGCAAAAAAAGGCTGCACGTCGACATTGACTACCTTTCCAGTCGCAAGACCCCGTCAAGGAGCGCACCGCTCCGACTCGAGACAATCCACGTGGCTCTGCAGCACAATCAAAAACTTTTTCAGACGCAAGGCCTCGAAAATACGTCTAGTAAATACGCTACAGCACAGCTGAACCTGACACCCGCGCTCCGAAACTGCCCATCCCAACGAGAAAAGAGAAAACATGTTTCAACCCAGAGTACGCACCGGAATCCCCATCATCAGCACACACAATGCCGACGATCAAGGCCGCCGCCAGAAAAATGAGAAGGGAACGCATCTTAGTTGCTGAAACGATGGTCGTTGTTGGCGAACGCTGCCCGATTCGTAGCGATAGAAGGCTGCACTCTTCTTTTGAGGGTTTCGGGGGAGGGTTGAGGGTGTGTGACTCGTGGCGCAAAGTCAGCTCATACGACTTCTCCCTCGTTGGAAAATTATGTTTCAATGGGCTGTCTCCCTCAGCGTTTCGTTTTGTGGGCAAGTGTAAGAGTTATGTCTCCAAACAAACACAGACAAAAGACATACACCATACACAAGAAGCTCACGTAATCATTAATCATGACGGCATCATTATGTATATAGAGCTCGAGTGATTATGTAATCATGTGTTGATTTTGTTATTACATTATCAGCTCAGCTGTCTAGTCCAAACTGTAAAAAAGAAAGAGATGGTAAGAGGTGGCCCCAACAAAACAAAGGTAGTGATAAAAAAAATTATTTTTTTTGCCTAGGATTTCATGGAATATCTACTTTTCTGAGGTCGGACCAAGAAAGAAGAACCTCTTGTTTTTTTTGATTCTCCTCAAACAGTGTGGTCGCTCAGAATATCTTGATTGTGGTGGAGAACTAGACATCTGTTCTATCCACCCTTTCCAATCTCTGAAGCCTTTGTTGCTTATCCAGGGCTCTTCTTTTTCTTACTGGCACATACTATTCCCTAGAAACTCACTCCACACAGTTCGCACCATAACAACACCATCAATAAAAAAGGACAGAAGAAGAGCTCATATCACTCTTCCAACTCAGTGCTCAGAGCTTTTCTTGCTGCTGGTAGAATTGGGTGAAAAATCTGGGGTTTCTTTGTGACTACCAGAAAGAGTTCAAATATTCAGTGTGGGAAGAGGGGAAACCGATTCTGGATCGTGGGAAATTCGTGTGTTTTCATATCAGGCGATCGCAACAATTGAAAATTTTCCAGTTGCAGTGGTTGTAGAGAGCATGGCAACAGCTTTCTGTTTCTCTGTGTGGGACACAGGTTAAAGCTTTTTTGGGCCCCGGGCCCAAATCCAAAGCATATCTTTGCTGGTGCAATATGTTTCCCCTATTTGACAGCCATCCCTTCAGACAAGACAGCTTCTATGTTTAAAGTTACTTTACTTCTTCGTTTGTGGCTTGGCGCGCCCAGCACCAAAAAAAATCACCCCCGAAAAAAAAATGCGTGGCCTCAATTCGCTGCTTGCAGTGTTGGTGGCTGTCTCTTTGGGGATGGCGGATGGGCTGATCGAATCGAGGAATTCCCCTAGGCTCAGAGCGGTGCGAATTTCTCGAAATCTTTCCAAAAATCATTTATTCAGCGAACAGAAAACGCCAGCGCTGCGCCAGTGCATATGGGTTAAACCAGATCGTCTGAGTTTTGGAGGTCGCGCAGGTTCGGCGGGATGCGCGCACAAGCGGTATCAACAGTATCGACGAGCTTCCTGAGTTCGCCTCGAGGGAGTGGCTCACTCGACGCTTCGTGTCGCTGCGACAGTACGTTGCCTTGAGCCCGCAGTGCCAGATCGGGTCGATCGGCATCGTGATCGGATGTGCGCCACAGCTGCTGTACCTATCCTCCAGTTTCGGCAGGGCCATCGGAGGGGAGCTCTTCCCTCCGAATCTGACCGAAGATTTGCTCACCCGCGAGTTTCTGGAAGCCATGCCGCTGCCTCCCACCTACCTGTGTTGCAGAATGGCCAGATTATTTCAAAACAATATTTGCGGGTGCGACACGAACACGCTGCTGTCGTACAGAAACATGGGGTTCTTCGACCCGCTGCAAACGATCAAATTCGCCGATTTTCTGTATGGGGAGCAGTGTGGGGCCACTGTGGTGCTGGGGGAGAGGTGCCCTGGAGGGAATCCCTTTGACCTCATTGGCAATGATAAATAAATCATTATCGCAATCTGCCCAGAAAAAAAAAGTTGGATTAGATATCCACATCCAAATGGTAAACAAAGAACACATCCTGAAATGGTAAAGTTTCATGCATTATTTCATGATTTTTTGAGTTCCGGTGAATCCTATTAGTAAGGGAATTTTAAAGAATCAAGAATTTGTGTTTTTGCTGTCCCCCAACGTTTCGATGCAGCTGGAAATGGGGTCGGGCAGTAGTTTTTGGCGGGGGTGAGTGTAATTGATTGGCTCCACCTCCGATGTGAAAGGGTAGGTGTTCAGTGCCTCAAAATTGGCCCCTTTCTTCCTCGGGTTGGATTAATGCCACAACGCTTCGAACCAGTTGGTTGGGGCAAGATATTGGACAACCTGTAAGTCTTTTCAAGTCCATCAATTATGTTTAGACATAAACTTTCATCTCCTTAGCCAGCAAAAATCTCAGCAGAAAGTACGTTAAGGTATACATATCACTGCTCAGTTGTGGAGGTTCAACACCACAAAGTGGGATTTGTGGTTCGACCCCTCAGGCCTGTTGCATAAAGAAGATCAATTGTTCTTGTAAGAATCCTAGGAGTGTTTTTTTCACTGGAAATGTTACTGTTTCGTTTTCGGGTGGTGCATTCAGCCAAAGAAAAGAGCATTGTGTTTGCTTTGCTTTTGGGAGGGGGGGGGGGATCTGGGGTGATGATTTGTTGCTGCTTGCTGCAATCGCTTTTAGCATTGTTCAGTTGATTTGAAAACACGCCATTCATCACGAAAAATCTTGCCAATGTGCCATTCTGCAATATTTTATGTTACAAATAAGCTCTTGAGAGGCTCTTATACACGAATCCTAAACGAGCCCAACCAAAAAAACATTTCACTCATTGATGCCCAAAAAACTCAAAACATTCAGTATCTGTCAAAGGACAATTGTCTCAAAAAATCATCAATCCTGCATTCAGCCAGCTGCCAAGTGAAAAAAAGCACAAGAAAAAAAAATGAAAGAAAAATCCAGCCAGTTTATATAGAGCAACCAAAAGAAATCATACCAGTTGCTGATCATCAACACTCTCAATCAAAAATGACTAATGGTGAGTTCAGAACAAAAACACAAAATCTGGACAAAACTTGGTGATGTCAGAATAATGAAACGGCAGAATCAGTGCTTTTCCGCAGGTCTGGCCAAACAAACTCTCTCAACACATATTCTCGCAAGAAGCACCCATTGGTTCATCTTTAGCTCCGTGTGTGTGTCAGTTCTAGCAAACCAACCAAAGAAAAAAAAATCAGATCACAAAGAACTGAATGCACATTAGCATGTTTCAATTCTATGGATTGGATTTTGAACACACCTACCGCATGGTACCAATCAAGTGTTTTAATATATATTAAGGATCCCCTCCTCCGCCGCCACCGCCGCCACCGCCCCCTCTTCTATAACCGCGATAACCGCTTCCTACCCAACGCCCTCCTCCTCCTCCTCTACGCCCTCTTCTATTACCGCCATAACGGCTTCTTCTCCGACGCCAATACCAGTCATCACCCCCCCCAGCTCCACCACCGCCTCCACCATTATCTTCGGAAGTGGTGGCGACAGTGGATCCACTTCCGCAGTCTGCGAACACACGACACCTCTTCTGACTCAACAAAAGCCTTTTCCGCATCTCGCGAGTTTTCAGCTGCAAGGTCGTATGAGTGGTTTTCGGTCAACATACACTCATTCAAACACACCTTCCCCTGGGATGCACGATTGGAGCAAAGCGCGGGAACGTCGGAGCGTACTAAACTTCTCTGCAGCTGTACCACAAGCGAAATCTCGATGTCAACGATTGAGAAAGCTGATTGAGCAGCTCTGTGTTTTCGTTGTGCTTATCTGATTCTGCCGATACTCATAGAAGGAATGAGGATGGGGAGCGTACCAGCCGAATTGCTGTTTTCAGCTGCAATCGCCAGCATCAGGAGCGCTACCAGAAGAAACAGAGATCGCATGGTCGCTATCAAAGGTTAAAACCAAAACGAAGGTAATAAAACACCACACTGAGGGATATTTTCTGGTTGTTGCTGCGTCGCAAGACCTTCTTGTAGCAAATGCGACTGTGGTCGAAAGCATACACGTACCCAGAGCGCTGGGGTTGAAACGTACGCGTATGGTTTCTGTCGTTTCCATGAATCAATGGATCGACACCGGGTCAGAACTCGGAACGAATGATAGGACTGGGTGGTGATGGGGCTCGGATCTTTCTTTTCATTTTCCCCTTCAGGGTTGGTGCAACTTCTGACGTCGCCTGATCTTTTTCGCGTACTCTTTTCAGGCAATTTCGTAAAAATGCGCGAATTAAAAAAAAATCTGCTTCTCTTCCAGGGCGCTGCATGCCTCCACCGACCTAAAATTCATTTGTGGCCAGACTCCATTTTTTTGGCAGTTGGGGATTTGCCTTCCAACACATACATAGTATACTTGGGATATGTTTTTGGGCCCCCACCCAACCTTCAGGGACTACCATGCCTTGGTTGACTTGTGATAATCTGCTTTGGCATGTAAAATTGTCAAGGCACGTGTTATTTTAGTGCAGTGTGGAGATCACTTTTTGGTAGGTGAAACCTCCCAACTGTTTTTGACCAGATGACTACACACATAATTTTCCACAGTGGAATCAATACACAGGTGGAGAAGATTTACACCCCATGGATCCTGGGTGGTACATATCCACATTAAAATTGTCTGGTGAATTTTTGCTGATGGTGTAATGTTAATGTAAACCACCTCTCGAGAGCTATGCACACAAGTGATGATCGAGGTTCTTCGAACCATTACAAAAGGAGGCCATCACCCCCCATGATGCCAGAAAAACAAAAGGTTATATTCTCAAATACAGTCTCTCTAAGAATCAACACAAATACACAAGAGAAAAAAAAGGACTAACCAAAGACTACACACATCACTGATTGATGTGTCAAAATGAAGTGCCTATGCATAGACACTCATGGCAGACATTCCTCTCAAAATAAGAACGTCAATCATTTATCCATCCATATACCACATCAGCAACAGCAATAAAGCTAGCCTATTTCATTAAAACCATATGATCTCATTACCCGAACCCTGTTGAAGACCATCAATCAACAATTAATTATAATTCATCACTATGAACAGTTCAGAACTGGAAACAGCTTCTGGGCGAGAATCGATCCATGATATGACAATGCTATTTCCCACACTCCTGAACTCTGTTAACAAGCCTTGAGATGCCAAGAAGCCCCAGTTGGTCAGCTTCGGCTCCATTCTGGAAGAATTGCAAAAACAGGAAAACTCACCAAAAACACTGTCTTCACATTTTCACATCCAATCAACAAAATCTGGATTTCGACCATTTTCACATCCAATCAACAAAATCTGGATTTCGACACCTACCAAATATTTGTACATATGTCTCAAGGCCCCGCTCCTCCTCCTCCGCCCCCACCGCCGCCGCCGCCGCCGCCGCCGCCGCCACCTCCACTTCCACTTCGTCGCCAATACCAATCGTCACCACCACCTGCTCCACCACCACCACCAGAGGCACCACCTCCTCCCCCACAGCCTACGAAAATGAGATCTTTCTTCTGATAAGGGTACAGGAAGAGATTTCTACAGCTGTACGGTCGTATCACCGGTTGTTTTCGGTCAACATGCTCTCAATCAAACACACCTTTCCATGGGAGGCACAATTGCAACAAGGCGCGGGAATGGCGGAGCGTTCCAAACTTCTCTGCAACCGTACCACAGGAAAAATCTCGATGTCAATGGTTGATATCGTCAAGTCAATCAGAATTTGCCGATACTCATAGAAGGTATGAGGGTGGGGAGCGTACTAGCCGAATTGCTGCCTTCAGCTGCAACCACCAGCATCACGAGCGCTACCAGAAGGAACAGAGATCGCATGGTAGCTATCAAAGGTTTTAGGTCAACACCAAAACGAAGGTAATAAAACACCACACTGAGGGATATTTTCTGGTTGTTACCGCGTCGCAAGACCCTCTTATGGCAAACGCGACTGGGGTCTCACAAAACACATGTGGTTCCTCATATGGGCTGTCGTTTCCATGAAGCGATGGATCGACAATTGGCAAGGCTATGATTAGGGGGCGACGAGGCTTTTCCTTTTTACCTCACTTTGGGGTGTGGGAGTGTGATATCAAAGAATTTTGACCACGCCCCTCCGTTATTGACACCACTCCTATTTTTCAAGCATTTCTGACTTCTGGTTCGGATCAAGTCGATGGCGTTTTCTTTCCTTGTAGTTATTGGTTGCTGGTCATTGGTGTAGGCATCTCTCTGGATCGAGTGGGATGGTATTTCAGCAAGCGAACAATCGTGTAAAAATAAAAATAAAAAATAGGCCACTACTCCGTGTCGCAAACGAAACTACGAGTGTCGCAGTTTCATTTTTCGTTTAGTTTAGCAGTACCGAGTAGCAAATCGAACGAATCGAGAGTGGATTGGACTGATTGCTGGACGATCAAAGAGCAAAATGCCCGTTCGTACTTCATGAAGAATCGATGAGAATGTAATGTATACGTAAAGAGTTTACGTAAACTCTCTTCTTGAAAAAGAAACATAGACCTGTGCCCAACTGCATACAGCTCCACACCAGCCATAATGAAAAGCTGGAAAAAAAAAACATACAACCAAAAAAAAGCGAGACAAGGTTGAACAACGTTGCCCTTTCCAACCCTTTTTTCACCCTTTCTCACATCCATGAACTCTCCAATGGATTGAATGGAGCTTCTATTTTCATTCAAACAAAAACAGACAGGCCAAACACCGTTTTCTTTGCTAAAATCTAGCATACAATATGCAGCTTCTTGCAAATGCAACGAAATACAGTGGCAGGAAACTGACAGTCTGCTGGATGACCATATCAATACATCTTAAAAATACATACCAAAAATTACTCTTATATAGATATCTATATAGATAGAAGTCCCCAAATCAAAGTAGAATTTCACCAACAGCACATCTTGACGAACATCTCGTTTTCAATCATTGCAAGGGTTCCAGCAACTGTGTTCGTTCCAGCAACTGTGTTCCCCACATGGTTGAACACAAGCAGAAGTCTCCACATTTCAGATTGACAAATGACAAACTATCTGAAAAGAACCACATATTATCTGAAAAACAAACACATATTATCTGAAAAAAAAAACACATGTGCAAAACATCTTGAAGAAGCAATGTTTCGAAATATATCTAAACTTGCTTCTTCAAGATGTTCTGCTGCACACAATGAGCAAGAAACAAATGGGAAAAAAAAGAAAGGACCAACTGTGATGAGATAAGTATACACAAACCTGGTGGGTATTTAGCGACCACCCCCTCCGCCACCACCGCCGCCGCCCCCTCTTCCACCACCACCACCACCACCACCTCCACCTCCACCTCCCCATCCTCCAGGAGCTCCAGGTCGACCACCCCAACCTCCCCAGCCCCCACCATGTCCGCCTCTGCCGCCTCCCCAGCCTCCACCATGTCCGCCGCCTCCTCCTCCCCCACCTCCCCAACCTCCTGGCCGTCCAGGTGCCCCACCACCCCAGCCCCACCAGGGATAGTCAGCGCAATTACACCAGCACAAACCGTAGTCCCAGTAGGAGTGCTTGCACTTCCATTTCTTCTTGTGCCATTCGCAATCTGCAACAAAAAACGCGCGTCAGCAAATCCTTTCCATAATTGTCCCAACAACAAAGCCACCCCCAAGGAATAGGTCCATTGGACACCACCTTTCCAGTCGCACGAGCCGGTCAAGGACCTCGCCGCCCCAAGTCGAGACATTTCACCATATTCTGTACGTTACACCACACCAAAAGGTTTTGTCAGAACCAACACCAGCACCAACACTCTCGAAATTGGCTTGTTGCGAGACAGAAACAAAGCAAGTTGCGAGTGGCGGCCACCGCCTTCAAGAACGCAGGGTAGAAACTCCGTTTCGGGAACGAACAAAAAAGCAGACACCACCTCGTACCTGATTCTGTGTCAGCGGCGAGCACAGCAGCCACCACCAACGTTGCAGCAAGAAGTACAAGAAGAGAACGCATCGTTGTGGTTGTTACTACAATGGTAATTGTTCGCAAGCTCTGTGCAATTCTTACCGATCCTGGACAGTTTTTCGCTTTTGAGGGTTTGCCTCCGTGCTGCAACGTGTGACGCTGGCTGCAAAGTCTCTTCCCTGCCACCCTCTCAGCCAAGAACCCGCCGCCAGGTGTTCGATTGTCAGCCAAAGACTGTCTTTTCGTCGCTGCCTTCATGTCACTTCATTCACAATTCAACCGGATGCATCGATCGCCACCTGACGCCACTTGTTTTGTCGAAATGTTGCAGAACAGGTTGCAGGAGCAGCTGCTCGTTTATCCTTATCCTCGCTCGAGATCCCAGACAGCGTTTTTCCCGCTTGTCCTTTTTGCTGTTGGTGCGAGTTCTGAGGGTGTTCAGGGAAAGACGCAGTCGTGCTGATGGTGGGAAAGTCGATACTCTTGAAAAAGAAATCAAATGCACCTTCAAGAAGCACACATTTCGTACCACGTGCAACTGCGCCTGCTGTACAAAATCTCATGCAGGAAACTGCCCGTGCACAAATGTGCAGTGAACAGTGAAAAGAAATTGGTGATGAAAACATGAACTCTGAGAATAATTCAGAGTGGTGGTTGTGGTTATATGCTGCTTAGCAGTGAGCATGCCATAGATCCTCAGTTTGGTATGTATTCTTTCACATGGTTGCTTGCATGTCTGACAGAATTCAATCAGACCATTGCCGATACCAACTCGAAAATTTTTTACTTGTACAAACCACTGTCAATATAGATTCCAAACATTTTATCTTTACAAAAGCTCTCTCTCAAGAGGATGTGTACACAAATAATAACGAGCCCAATAACCAAACACATTATTTGATTGACGATAAACAACTGTATCCACAAAACAGTAAGTGTCTTTGAAAAGGACAAAACAAGGGAAATTTTTAGTCTCAAAATAACGTCAATCTTTCATCCAGCCATCTACCAAGTCGAGTAACATAACCAAACCGAAAAAAAAGGCTTATTTCTTCACAATCAAAAGAACTCTTTCCAATTGTTGACCAACTATTAATCAACAATCATTGATGGCGAGTTCAGAACAGAGGAAGCAGCAGCTGGACAAAAGTTGATCCAATCTGTGATATCACGCATCAGGACCTGGGCTGTGACAACACCATTCAGGTTTTCGACCTTCCAGGATTAAGTCAACACCCAAAGAGTCAGTCCTTCCCACAGCACTGACCCAACAAACTCTCTAGAGAAGCATCATCAAACAAGGAGCACCAACTGGTTCATCTTCAGCTCCTTCATGTTATTTCTGCGAAGAAAACGACCCCAAAACATCAGGAAAACAATCAATCGAATTTCAGCACATTTCCACAGTACAAAATATTGCTGATTAGAATTAGAACACGAACACACCTACCATATTTTTTTCGACACATGTATCTTAGTCCCACCAACCCCGTCTTCTGCTGCCCCCGCCGCCTCCGCCCCCACCACCGCCTCCACTGCTGCCACCACCTCCTCCTCCTCCACCCCCACTGCTTCCACCACCCCCACCGCCGCCACCTCCACCACTGCTTGACCACCAATCGTTACGACCCCCACCGCCTCCTCCTCCGCCGCCGCCTCCACTGCTACCTCCTCCTCCGCCACCTCCACCCCCACTGCTGCCACCTCCTCCTCCGCCGCCACCTCCACCACTGCTTGACCACCAATCGTTACGACCCCCACCGCCTCCTCCTCCTCCACCACCTCCGCTGCTGCCACCACCGCCTCCTCCGCCACCTCCACTGCTGCCACCACCGCCTCCTCCGCCGCCGCCCCCACCGCTGCTTCGCCACCAATCATCACCACCCCCACCGCCACCTCCTCCACCACCACCTCCGCTGCTGCCACCACCGCCGCCTCCTCCACCACCTCCACTGCTGCCACCACCACCGCCTCCTCCGCCGCCTCCACTGCTTCCACCACCGCCTCCTCCTCCACCTCCACCAGAGCTGCCTCCGCCGCCGCCTCCACCCCCACCTCCGCCGTAGCAGTCTGCAAATGTAATACACCTCTTCCGATGAGAATCCAATCTCAAAATTTCCACACCTGCAAGGCTGAGTCAGCCATTTATTCAATCGAACCCACCTTGCCAAGGTCGGCACAGCAACGCACGGGAGTGCCTAACTGCTATCAGTTTCTCTGCAGCCACAGCACAAGCGAAACCTCGGTCATATTTTCTGAGAATGTCGCGACTTTTGGAACAGCTGATTTTTTTCACCAGTCAACTGCCATTGCTGATACCGGAAAATCCACAGAAAGGGTGAGGGCAGAAAGCGTACCAGCCGGGTTCCTGGCTTGAGCTGCAACCGCCAGCAGCACTATCGCTGCCAGAAGGAAGAGAGATCGCATGGCTGCTTTCGCTGCTAAACCAAAACAAAAGTCGTTGAAAAGGACTCCACAGAGTGTCGAATTCTGGTTGCTTCCGTGTCGACTGCCCCTCTTATTGCGAACGCGCTTGGCATCAAAGCAAACACGTGTGTTTTCCTGTGTGGGCTGTCGTTTCCCTGAGGCGATGGATCGGAAATTGACGAGATGATGGTCGAGAACTTGCAAGGACTGAAAGGACTGGGTGGTGGCTGTGCTTTGATTAATCTTTTCGTTTCCACTTTTCCGAAGCAAATTCCGACCAAGTCCCCTGCGCTGCTGGGGGCGGCGCTTTGCTACAACTTCTACCGCTTCGTTTAGCCCGCCAACCGAGATCAACGCGATATTTCTGTCATTAGACAACCAGAGAATGATGATTTCCTCCATTAAACAAAGCAGTTTCTACCGTCTATTTCTCAGTTCCTTTCATTTCATTTCATCTTCCCTTTCCTGCAGGAGGTCAGAAACAACAGTTCTTTTCATTTCATCTTCGAAGATGACGAATTCGTTTTTGTTTTTAAGTTTTTTCCTTGCAAGAGGTCAGGAGCACTTTCAGTCATCTGGGCACCGACTGTACAGTGCACATGTGCAAGTGAAAACAAGGTGTTGGTTGGGTGCATGCCCGCCATGATGCTGAGACAAACTCCACCTTTCAAGGCGTATTTCTTTTTATTCTCAGATCATAACTTACAATCACGTGACCTGAATTTGCAGTCCAACATAGATACAATAACTAAACAACCAAACCTATTTCCTGAACACTGTCTTTGTAAAAGCCCCCAGATATGTCAAATTTCCACCCATCCCCAAAACACGAAATCTTTTGTCGCTACCTAAATCAAGCTGCTAAAAAAAGTACCTACCAAACGGAAGGATCACCTAGCACCAGATTTTCAAAAATATTTGAAAAAAGAAAAAAAGAAAGCCACCAGATCGCCAGATCTGAAAAAACACATCGATTCCAAAAAAATAATGTAACAATAGATATGAAAATCCATCACCAGCTGGATGGAAACTGCAGTTTCGTTGTCAAACAGAAATAACTTGCATCCCTCAACACTGCACTTTTCCAATCGTTCTCTTGCAGTCTGGATCTTGATAGATGCACATCATTTCGGAGGGCACCAGCCCTTTTTCGATTGCTGGCTGGGGATTCCCAGTGCACCAGATCTTTAGGTCAAAGGGGCTGTCCCGGCTGTGCTTGATGCCACCATTGTGACTCCAAAACCCATCCGCGGTTCTTTCAGCCTTGTGCCATTTTCCATCCTCCAGAAATATCTGCAGCAACAATGAACTTGCTTTCCACCAGAACACCAAAGGGGAAGGACAAGCAGATGATGCTGCCAGTTTCGATTTTGTATGTCCAAAGTTTTCATCAGCAGATTCACGAGGCTTTTCCCAACAAGAACGACTGATTTGGAGGTTTCCTTTTAAGTATCTGCACATCTACAAATCCTCCTTAATTTTCTTAAATTCTCTTATACCTCAACTGCAGTGATGGGAGTCCTCTGGCCAGCAATCATCAACTTTCGGCTGTACAGATTGGTTTCTCCCTCGTACCTCACCAGGCTATATTCCAACGTGAAACTGGAGACCGGGCATGGCACCGCCTTGTATCTGACAGGCCAATTCCCCATCCCCTGTGGACTGCGGCCTTGAGTTGCATAAGCAATTCCATACTTATGGGGGACATCCACATCATACCTTGAATCAAAAAATCAGCAGCCCTTAAATTTGCCAGCAGGCAGTCATAGGCTGGCAAAAATACTCGTCAAACTTGTCAGGAGAGCTACTGTTCCTAGTGGTGTTGATTAGTCTGCTGCTGAGTTCAAAAAATAGGCTTCCTAGGAAACAAACTCCTCGATCCAACATCTCATTGAAAAAAGCAAAAAAACGACGAGGAGTGGCAGTGGATAATACCAGAACAGAATCGACCATATGATTCAGGCGGCCTCGTTTCATTTCTCATTTTCACACAAGACTACGTCGATTCATATTGAGGGTTTTAAAGCTGAAAGGAAGAAATACCATTCAACAATGATGGCATATATGTATGGATCTTTTTCGTCCCAGTAAACAGGGGAGCTCCATGCCCAGGGCTCTGAAGCCTTTTCGGACCAAGGCGAATCCCCACGCCCAGGACAATCTGGCTGCCTATTTCAACCATCATGGGTACATCAATTTAGCAAGAAACTGAAAAGAAACAGCAAAAAAAAGCAAATCCACAACATAGTAGATCCCTTCTGGGTATTTCAAGAACAAAACAGCAGTTCCCAGAACTTAAAAATTTGACTCAAACTTCAGTTGCCATAACCATTGCGCCAGCTTTGAATTTTTTTTGGGGGGGGGTTCACATTTCCGGTATCCAACCAGAAACAGAAATTCCACTTTCCAGGTTCGTTCTGGCTTACGTTTCATAATCCTGGGTGTGGCATGCCGGAGCATCGGTGCCGTTTGGCAGCCAGACTTTCAAACACATCCCACAGACAGCAGCTGGCTCCGGGTTGAACCACAGTTCATCAAACACCCCCAGGGGGGCCAACCTTTCCTGAACAGCAAATTTTGGCAAATCGAAAGAACATGCCATGCAAGCAACGCTGTCTGGGCGAGTGTCGCAGATGGTGGACGCCTGGGCCCAATCCAAGACGTTGAACCACCTGAGAATGACAAAAAAAGGAATTTTAATTCTACAAATTTAGCTGTTGGTTTGCATACCCCATAACTATTTCTTCTAAGAGAAATTTGCAGCCCATGTTTGTTGAACTCCCCTCTTGATGGTGTATGTATAAATCTGTATATATATTTAATATTACTATTTTCACATATTGTTTTGCTGGACTTCCATTAATCATCAGTGCTGTCATTAAAAGTGCTTGCGAAAGAGCGCCATACGCAGTTCGATTTTTTTGTCCTCCATACGGGTGCGATCGGACATCTCTATTTGACAGGGGGTGTCAATCGACCAGCCAGCGGGAAAAAAAAACTTGCAACAGGGAGAAAAAGAAATGCAACACTCACTCTCCCCTGGAGGAGTATTCGTGGCCGTTGAAGTAGCTAGACAATCCACGACCCCCATCCCCAGCCAAGACACCCCAGCGGCGCACCGGCAACGCTGCTACCAAGCAAACGACAGAAATCACTGGCCAAAAATCCTGCATATTTCGAGGTCAGGAACACAGTCTTCTTTTCTTCGAGAATTCTCGCTGGAGGGTGGACTTTCTGCTTGGTTCCTCCTTGGGTTGGTACGCAACCGGAAAACAGAAAGAGTGATCCAGTAGCGGCTGAAAAAACGTATGCATGCATCCGTCCGCTCATGCACACCCACGGCCAAGGAGTTCGCTTGAATGATGGATTTCTTCGAGCTGGTGTGGAGTTGACCTCCCACTCGCGGCTTCCTTTCCTGTGCGCCACAGACGGTCATAGCCCTCCCTTCCTAGAAAGGGGTGCTTACTTTACCAAGACACTGCACCAGAATGTTGCAATATCGCCTAAATACATAGGAAATATGTATGGACAGCTATGCGCATATCGGATCTTGTGGGGGTTGTGGAGAATACCCACAACCAAAACAAAACTATCGGTCAAAGGAGCGGAAATCGAACATCGAGTTATTGTTCGCTTTCCCGCCGCTGCCGCAGTCTTTTCCAGAAATAAAAAGAAAACGAAACGTGGAAGGGGGGAGGGTTTCCACGTTGCGCGTTTTCTGTCGCGATTGGAAATCGTCCAATCTCTCGTAAGGGTGCTCGAAAACGATTGGACCTGCCAAACGGCCGCTCCGAGTATACGCCCCTCACATCGCGTGACTTGTTGCGCTCGGAAAACCTCTTGCCGTCGCAGCAATTCGCCACTGGTTCATGGTGCTGTTCTCAGGTTGTCGGACTCCAGGTTTTTTTTCGATTGAAGGGGGGAAATTCTAGCATTTGGAAAAAAAAACAAAAAGAAAAACCAGAAGGGGTGGAACTTTTTCGTTTTTTTTTTGAAAAAGCAAAACACCCACCAAAAAAAAACTCACACGTCTTTTTCTTTTTTCGGTGGAAAAGGCGCAACTCGTCTTTTCAACAGCACCGCGCAAAAATCCGCATGAAAGACGAAAGAAAGAAGTAGAGAGGGAAAAAAAACCCGAAAACAGATCAGCAGGGGTGGAAAAAAAAGGGGGAAAACCCAGAAAAAAAAGGCGGAAGGGAAAAACCTCGCTACGCAGTCCAGACTACGTTGGCTATTTTTTGGGGGGAAGAAACAGCGAGCGTAGCGCCTCGTTCGGGGCGTACTGGGGGAAAAAGGGCCCCCGTCTTGTTTTTTCCCTGCTTGCTCTCTTTCTTTCTTTTTTTTTCTTTCGCTGTTGTCGTTGGGAGGTTCGTTTTGTTCTTTTTTGGGGTGGATCGAAGTCGATCAGAGGGGCTCTCTGGAGGTGCTCGACGGAGTGAATGCACGGGGGAGTCCGCGATCGGCGCAGAAATATATACAGTCGGCGCCTGGTCGAATTCTTCCCTCCCTGAGGCCGCGGTCAGGGCAAAAATCAATGGCTGCGCAGGTACCCAGCGGATCTAATATATATTCCGCTAGAGTGAACTCTGTGTTACGCAAGGGGGCGCATCTGCGCAGCCACCGGCGGCGAATTTCGGGAACACGATCCTTTCTTTCAGCGATTTTTTTACCGGGCGGGTGGGGCCCGTTCCCCCTCTCTGCTCGTTTTCTTGGAGAATCCAACAGAAAAACAACCCCTTTCGTTTTTCGGGGTTTTTTCCCCTTTTGTTTTAAACCCCTCCAAACCCATACAACGAATCCATCACAAAACGAAAGGTGTTTTTACTGCATGAAACGATTTTTTTTTTTTTTTATTCCAGAGGATTAACTGCACAGGAAAATTTTGTATAGGTCCCTTGGAAAAGAAAAAAACGCTGATGCTCAAATCACTAATATTGTGCTGAAAGGAAGCGCTTGGTGAAAATTGTTTCGGTTTCTGATGGCCTTGGCTTGGTGTTTGATTCGAAGGTGGATGTGCATAAAAAAATATCGCTATCTGGAAAAGGATTGTGGTGGCTGGTTTTCGTTTTATTGTTCTGCCAATCTTGCTGTCAAAAAAAGGAGCCCAAAAAAAGCAGCAGGAGCAGCAGCAAAGAGAGAATTGCGCGAGTGGATGACCCTCAAACTTTTTATGATGTCATCAAAAACAGGTGCTGCGAAAAAAACATACACATTTGTACAGCCAAAAAGAAAAAAACGGAAAGAAAAGAAAGGAGGAAGGGGGGGGGGTTATCGAACATATAAATTCAAACGTGGGGCAGTGGGGTTGATAATGAGGAGAGAGCTATCGTTTGGAGATATATTGAATTCAGCAAAGAGTATTTTCCTCAAACAGAATTTTCTGAGCTTTTTTTTTTTTGAAGAGTGAAGTAGCCACCATTGTTGTTCGGGCCTAGGACATATCTTTTTTTTCACCCCAGAAAGTATCAGCAAATTTTGAGGAAAAAAGTGTCAATTTTTTATCAGCAGGATTATATTCTGTACTAAATTTTTTTGAAGTTCTAAAAGAAAACGTTTCCTGTGCAAAAACAGGGAAAAAATTCCCTGTGTATGTGGTGATATTATTACTAATTTTTGTTTTGGGATTATTTCAGGTCGGTAGACATCGTTTACCTTGAGACAGACATGGAGATCAGAAACTACTATGGATGGGTGCTCCCGAACAGCAATGAGGAAATCATAGAGTTGGGGGACTCCTTGGAAATCAGCGCAGATCCGAAAAGAAACATAGAAAAGGAGGGTCGGCCGATTCTGGATTTGGACGGGACGCCCATCGAAAGAATGATTTCTGGAATTTTTCACTTCAAAAGCAAAGAGTGAGTTGACTGCCTGACAAAAATAACCCACAAAATGCATGCCATCAATTCGCTTTTTTTGTGCCTGTGTGGAGTTGCACTTTTTATTGACATTTTTATTGACACCATGTTTTCTCTTGTGAAAAAATCGACATTCGTTGCTTCCCTCATTCAACTTCAGAGAAAGTAAAAACAAAACAACCAAAAAACACTGCCTTTTCGATTCTATTTCGCTAGCTGGCTGCCAACACTCCACATTATTTCCCTTATCGATTAAACACACGTATTTGTGTCCAGGCTGCACTTCACAAGGATGCTTTTGCCTGCTGCCAACAATTTCGGAGCCCTCGCACCGGACCTGACCCTGGAAGACTGCATCGTGGAAATCTTGGTCCAGAGTGATTCTGGGGGTGTCAGCTCCATAATTCAAGCACTTACCCCCTCGGTTAACAACTTCACTGCAGGGGATTGGCAGCTGGTGGAGGACGACTGGTGTCTGGATAACTACAATATTTCCTGTTCGACGGGAGGGGCTTTTTTCAGAAATTCGTCGGTGGCTTTTGACAACGTGAAGGGGCAAAAGGAAAAGGCACCCACCTGGGTGGCGATAAACACGCTCTTCAAGTTGGTGGAAGTCTCCGTGATGAGGGTGTCTTTGCCGAGCGTTTTCCTGCTGGTCAGTTGGTGTGGAATATCAACCAACCCGTTTTTTGCCTGAGCTTTAAGAAAAAAAAAATGAATAGGATAGAAGTGAACTGCAGAATTGTTTGTTTGTTTTCTCTTCCTTTTTGGGGGGGCTTTCCCACACATGCACACATTCGAGACATTCTTGATTTTGAGAATTAAGCAAAATTAGGTTTTTGAATCTGTCCAGATATTTATGCAGTTTTTTTTTGTTACACCATTTTCCTTCTTCATTTGCGTGCAAAAATGCCGTTTGCAACATATTGATCCAGGCTTTTCGTTTTCTTAGTTTTTTTTTAATTTGGAATATTTCAGGCGCTGAGCTTGGAGACGGACATCATTTATTTTCCTCATGATGTGGGCATGGACAAGAGCGTTTGCAAAAAATTTCCAATACGAGTGGACACCAGCATATTGGACCCCGGACGTTCCTTTCCCCCATCCCTGGTGGTCGACTTTCGGAGAATCCAAGAATGCATCCAGGTGCTGTGGCTTTTCTGTTAGGATTTATCAGTTATAAACGAATTTTTAAACTCTCCTGGCCCCCTGTTTCCAAAACAAAAACTGAGACATGAAGAGGGAAACTGAAGAGGAAAACACAGGGAAAAAAAAAGGAAAGGAATAAGGAAGCAATGAAAATTCGGGTTTGACAGAAGGGCTGTTTTTTTTACAGTTTTTTTTAAGTTCGAAGTTTTTTGAGAATAGATTTATTAATTCAGTATTGCCTTGTTTTTATGATGTAGATTGATGGAAACCACACCGTTCACATCAGCGATTTGATTCTTCGAAATTTGCTTTTTTTTCGATGGTGGCCCGACATGTTTCCATTTCTGGAGGGAGGCGAGGGGGCCACCATCAAAATGGAAAACGTTATTGTTGAATTGGACATCGACCAATCCTTTTTTGGAAATGCACTGGATGCTATGGTCAAGGACATACAGTAAGCGATGCTACGAACCACCACCAACAGACAAAACTGTTCAGCTGTATGTCTTTCTTTTTCCATTTTGCCTTTAATAATCCCCCCCCCAAAAAAAAAAGAAAAAAAAATGGCAAACTTAATTTTCCTCATATTTATTTGAGGCATGCCATCTCAACGGCCATGTTATGTTTTTTGAATCCAGAATATGAACTGTTTTCTTTATTTTTTCTTATCAACTATAAGTAGCATTTCCCTTGATCGACCCAAATCTTCTGAATGGTCTTTTCACTTGATGAAATTTTCAGGAAGCTCAACAGAGTCCCAGGCCTCGGCAAAGGAAAGCAACGGTTGACCAGATGGAATCCCAAGCAGTGCAAACAGTACCAGCAGCGATCTCTGGTCTGTCGAACGAAGGGGCGATGCTCGAGGGAGGCTGAATGCAGGCTAGGGGCCATCTTTATCGAAGACGCCTCTTTCGAACTGGACGGCAATCAGAGCAAAGAAAACGTTGGGGTCAAATACCACATCATGCATTCACTTTTCACGATTGTGACGGTAAGCTGGACATCCTGAGGTGTTTTCATTTCGCCTCCAAATATTTTTTGAAAGTCAATTGTGGGGGAGGGGGGGGAGGACCCCCCCCCCCCTCCCCCAGCATTTTTTTCACAAAATTTCTGATTCTTTTTTTTTTCCTGCACAGTATCTCCATGGTCTGGATGAAATCCCAATAGAGCCTCCCTCCAGCCCGCCGTCGAATCGCCTACCTCCATCCAGCAAGGCCGGGAAAAACACAAACTCCGCGTCGACCGCTCAGAAAACCTCCAAGCAGAAACAGCAAGAAAACTTGACGGTGCTGCTGCCCGTCTTGTTTTCCGTGATCGTGGCCCTCTTGATAATTCTGGTGGTGTGTGCGGCGTTGGTGATGCGACACAAAAGGCAATTGAAAGTAGCTCAGTACAATGTGAGTTTGGGAGGCGGAAAAGCCAGCAATAATGGACAGGGAACCTTGGTGGGGGAACCGCCGGGTTCGGTTTCGGGAACCGGAAGCACGCGATGGGGAACACCAACCCCTCCAGTAGTTGTGTAAGTGCAATTAAGTTGCGACACCATTTTTCTGCAGGCATTTGTTTTTTGTGTGTGTGTGTGACAGAGAGGGAGTTCGTTCTTTGTCTGTGTTTCAATTCTCGGAAGAAAATAATAACAGGCTGTGGTGGTTTTCGTAGTTATATCTTTTTTTTTCCCCAGATTTTGATTTGTGACATATCTTTTTCTCTCCCCCAATGCATTTTTGGTGGGGTAGTTTCGTTTTTCACTTTTTGTATTGTGAAATCCACAAGGAAACCGTTTTTTTTATTCTATAAGAAATAATCTGCATATCTGTTTTTGGGACAGATATGCTAAAAAAACATAGGGTTGTTTTTTTTTATTTTTTTTCTGGTTTGTATTTTATTTTTACAGAACGGAGATGACGGAAGAACAGGATTACCAGATAGCAGCCAATAAAGTTCTGGGATCAGTATCCCTTGGTCCTCTTCTTGGAATGGGGAGTTTTGGAAGGGTGTACAAAGGTAACACCACCTGATTTAATTTTTTTCTTCTTTTCCTGGGTTCAAAAAAAGATAAAAAAAATTAACAATGGTCTTCAGAGGGTTATGCTTCAACACAAAATCAACTAAAAATCATGCTTGGAACTTTTTTCTTTTATTTCTTTTCCCACTGCCACTGTTGTATTGTTTTTTTGTGCCCATTCATCCACGTCTGTTTTTGTAAGTGTGTATCTAGTTCCCTTTTTTTTGCTAATTTTTTTGTGTATATATTTCCCCCCTTTTTGTTAATTTTCTCAATACTTATTTTTTGAATATTTTTTTTGCAGCCACTTGGAACGGTGCAACGGTGGCTGTCAAAGTTATATCTCATTCTGGTGGTAGCACCACATTCGCACACAGGGAAGCCATTATCAGCACCGACCTTCACCATCCAAACGTCGTGCAAACCTTTTTGCAGACAACCCGAAACTTCGAAGGGTCCGGGTCGATCGCCAGATCCGAGGTGAAAATTGATCAACTTATTTCCAGTTTCAGATTCTATTTCTTTATATATATAAATAGAATCCACCATCTGGTGGGAAGCTTCTCTGTCTGTGTTTCTCCATTAAAAAAATTTGATATATCAGTGCGCGATATTACTAAATATAACTACAATTTTAAAATTCAGTTTGATAAACTTGATGGGAATTTTTTGTTCCTATTTCTATTTCAGACGGTTACATCCACCGGATCACTAGGCCGGACGATGGATTCTGCCCGCAGTTCCTTCGAAAGTTCGCATGACGAAACTGCCAAGCAGCGAGATGCAGGTTACGTCGAGCTGGGCAAACTTCGGCGAAACACCAAGAAGAGGGGATCCAGCGGAGGGGGTGGACTGAACGGAGGAACGGACGGTGTGGGACGAAGTCAAAGGGGGTCCACAGGGTGTGACGATGGCTGGGATGTGATGTCTGGGATTTCGGTGTCTTCGGAAACCTGGCTGGTGCAGGAGTGGTGCGATCAGGGGAGTCTGGAGAGAGCCCTTGATCAAAAGAAGTTCATGATTGATGCGCTGACATTGGATATGGTATGGTGTTTTTGGTGCTGCATTTTGTTTTTTGCTGCGTCTTTTTTTTTTCTGGAGGGTCCAGATTGGGAGAGGGGAAGGGGGATGTTTTCGTGTTGTGCGTTTTTCGAGCGAACTAAACATAAAGAGAATGATGAGAAATCAAACAGAAAAAAAAACTGGAAGCTTCTCAACTTGCATCATGGATACAAAAAAAAGAAAGAATTTATTAGTTAATTACTTAATATATATGGGAAAAAAACCCCTGCATGATAGAGCTGCTGTCCAAAAAGCGAGAAATTATGTTGGTGAGTTTTTTTTTACTTGGGGGTTGCAGATGATGGTTGTGGACACTTGCTTGGACATCTGCAGAGGAATGACATATCTCAAGAATCGAAACATCATTCATGGAGATCTCAAGACGAGCAATGTGCTGCTCAGCGGAAGTCTGCATGAATACAAAAGATTCTCAGCTAAAGTGGCAGATTTTGGTACAGCAGATTTGATTTTTTTAAAAAAGATGTCTCTTCTTTTAAATAATCAGCGCAATTTTGTCGAACATTTAGGAGGGAAAAAAAAAGATTACGACAAAGGAAATATAATTTAAAGTTTTGGGAAGCTTTCTCAAACAAAAATAAAGTTAAACCAAGGTGTAATTTTTGTGCAGCACCTTGATTCATCAGGTTTGTTTTCAATTGTCTGGCCATGGTGTGCATATGTAGCCAGATACATGTGCAACTCAAGTTTTCACTTTTCCAATTTTATTTTGTGAATACTTTGTGAAGTTTTAACTTTTTTTTTTTTTCTTTTTTCTGCAGGTCTAAGTCGACAGTTGGCTGTCAATGCTAGCCACGTCAAAACTCGAACAACAGGAACTGTAACTCATATGCCCCCTGAACTATTCAAAGAAGAGAGATTGACCACGGCTTCGGACGTTTACTCCTTCGGAATCGTCAGTAAGTGAGACAACAAAAGCACATGCAAAAAAACTTTCTCATAAATTCACAGCCATAATTTTTCAGTGGCTGTCTACAGATGTATTGTTTTCTCAGCAGTTCTCCCTGTATTTTTTTTCTCCGCTGTTTTTTTTTTCTTTCAGTCAGTGGATGTTATCCAGTCTGGATGTCAAAAACTGAATCGATCATCTTTTTTTTTCAGTCCCTCCCCCCCCCTTTTTGAAACCACTTTTCTTCCCTCCTGAATCTGTTTTTTTATTATTTTTTTTTTTGTGTTCAAAACAGTGTGGGAACTCGTCTCTGGCGAAGCTCCATTGGAGGGCGTCCCTCATTACGTGGTGATGAAAAAGGTTTTGTTAGATAATTGGCGACCTACTTTCCCTAGCAACACCCCCGAAAGTTACAAACTTCTAGCCGAGCAGTGCTGGACGTCTCTGCCGGATGACAGACCCTCCTTCGAAAACATCAGCGAAATATTGTCGGAAATGAGAGCTGGGTTATCTCCGGCTCCGGGGCGGTCCAGATGATGATACCTCCTTTTTTTTGTTGATGTGGATTTTCTTTTTTTTTGGAAAAAATAAGGGGAGATTATTTTTCTTTTTTTTCTTAATCGATCTAGATGCGAAGATTATTTTTTTTCCAGTGATATGTTGTATCATATAGCTATTTGTGAGGTTCTGGAAACAAAAGTGGAATTTTGTGTTTGGAAAAAAGAAAAGAGAGAGAGAGAGGAAGGAAAAAAAAATGATATGCATTGTTGAGGAAAAAAAGAAACGATCGAGATTGATCTAGAAAATATCAGAGCAAAGAGGGAAGGGGGGAAGAAGGAAAAAAAGTAGTGAGAAAAGAGTGAGAATTATTATTTTTTTTTCTCACTTTTTTTCCCCAGGAGGTGAGGAGGATAAAGGGGAAAAAAATTCAAAAAGAAGGGGGTAAAATCATTCAAAGCAAAAAAAAAGAAAACAACAAAATGAAAATGGAGAAATCGCATCGAGGGCTGTCGGTTGTTTATACGTTTGTGTGTGTATATTTGATTTGTAACTTTTTTGAGGGGAATTTTTTTTTTTTCTGTTTCATGCTTTTTGGCCGGGGGATGGGCTGTCATGGGGGGGAGGGAGGGGGGGGAATATACAGCACAAATATTGGGATTTCGGGGAGGTTTTTTCTTTTTTTTTCTTCTTTTTCTTCTTCTTGGAACAGGGGGGATGGGCGAGGGGGGGGTTAAGGTAGAGTGGGTTTGATTGAGAACATGCATGGAAATGCATTTACGGTCATGCATGTAATGAATGCATTATATGGATGCGTATTGTTTGTATGATGAGTCATATCTTCTTCATGTGCGTTTTTTAGGGGGCGAGGTGATATTTTCATGATGATTTCTGTATGCGTGTGTGTGTGTGTTTGTGTTTTTTTTTGCCTTCCCAACCTGATTTTTTTTTGGTGTTCTCTCTTTGGTTTTCTTGCGATTAAAAAAGACATTGAAAAAAGAGAAAAAAAAAAGAATTGGAAAAAAAGGAACAATATTTTCGGAGAAAAACAGATGGTAGGAAACTTTTGAAAGAGAAAAAGAAAAAGAATTGTATCGCGTGAATGGAAAGGGGTAGAAAGTTCAAAAAAAATATAAATATAAAAAAAACAGAGGAAAAAAAAAAAGATGAAAAGGATGATTTGTTGAAGGGGTTTTTGAAAAAAAAGAAAAAGTTTCCAACTTTTCGATAGATGCGAAATATATATATATGTAAAAAAAATGCTCATTTGCTTGCTTGTTTTTTCTCGTTTTTTTCCCCACGATTTAAAAGCATAAAGCTACTTAAAACGCATAAAAAAAATAAACACAAAAAGAAACAGGGAGTCTTTTTTCGGTTTGCTTGAATAGCAAAAAGAAAGGAAGTAGGTGTCGATGGCTGGTTGCTCTTAACGTACCTAAAGTTGACTGGGTTTTCTAAGATATCTAAATTTGAAAGGGTTTTGCGGACATAAAGAAAGGGAAAGTGAAGTTGGGGGGAGAGGGGGGGTTGATTGTGGTCAAGTACTGATGGGCGTAGTTTTGAATGCGTGAATGGATAAAAGCGTGGAATGGCAGATTTTGGTCCTAATTCAAAGAAAGGGTTAAAAAATCTCA
This sequence comes from Bryopsis sp. KO-2023, assembly GCA_030272585.1. Classification (NCBI taxonomy): domain Eukaryota; kingdom Viridiplantae; phylum Chlorophyta; class Ulvophyceae; order Bryopsidales; family Bryopsidaceae; genus Bryopsis; species Bryopsis sp. KO-2023. The sequence goes on along the minus strand of BSYQ01000012.1, from coordinate 1,897,144 downwards.
TAGTTGGGTTCACAAAAATTAATACTCTGGGTACATATATATTTTTCCTGACAGACATCCAACACATTGCAGGTTTAGCATTCCAAGATGAAAGGAGGGGAAAAAAAAGGAAGGGGGGGGGGAAACGAAAGAAATCCAGAATCCACAGAAAAAATAGGAAGCGAAAAAAGAATAGCAAAGATTCGAAAGGAAATCGCCTGAGTGATGTTTTCTGTGTTGATTGTTTTGGTATTGATTTGTTTTGTTTTTCGGGGAGGGGGGGGAAGGGATCTTTTTTTTCCTTCCATAAATTTCTTGATCAAGAGGAAATGTGATGATGGCATATCGTCATTCGGGGGGGGGTTAATCAGGGAGCAAACAGAAAAAAAAAAAACGAAGCAGAGGTGTGGATATTGTTTTTGTGTTCGATGTTTTTTTTCTTTTGAGGGAAGGGGTTTTCGACCCTAGAAAACATCGAACTGCCTTTTATTTCTTTTTAGTTCCTTTTTCTCTTTTTTTCTTTTTTTTTCATCCACAGCTGCTCGGCCAGCCCCAAAAAAGAAAAAAAAAGGCATTGAAGGGAATAATAATCACAATAACTATGGGAAAGGGCAGAATTGGCAGAGTGTTGAGGTGTGTATGGACACAATTTTCTAATTGTGTTTTGTCTTTGCCACGTGTACTGATTTTTTTGAGGAAAAAAAAAAAATATCTGTAAAAACAAAAGACTTAATCTTCATTAAAATGACACTTCAAGGTTGAATTCTCATTTCACCCCCAAGCTTTAAAAAAAAAAGTCCCCTCCAGAAAACATTTTTTTTGATAGCCACCACGATAAAGAAATCTAAGAATGGCACCCCCCATTTTCAAATTTTTTTACGCATTGCGTTATGATCGTGAATTCCCCCTTAACCCCCCAGCTTCAAACTCAAGTGCGCTGCATCTTGAAATTGTCTGTCTGACTTGGTGACCATGTCCAGAAAACATCCACCATCAACTTTCAACTGTTGATCTCACCCACTTTCTCAGGAAGCGTGTTTTAAAAAAACTAGTGTGCATCCCCATGGATCCCTTCTCCTTCACAATGTAAGTTGGCTGGTTTGATTTTATTGGCGTCCAAAGATGTACATACATACATATATCAATCAATCAATGATTACATGTTGATTGGTGTTTGTTTGGTGTATATACATACCTATATATATACACCAAAGAAACACCAATTGGACATATATATACACATCAATCAATATTACATATATATACATATGCACGCGGGCATTGCTGCATATGATTTTTCAGTTGACAGACCATCATCACAAGCGCTGCTTCAAATAATTATCCCTGAGGGCAACGGCACGCGCTTCCAGCCCTGCCGCGAAAAAAATCATCTCCAAAATCCGAGGTTTGCTTCCGCCAAAGCTGCCGTATCCTACAACTTCTGCAAAAGCACGAGTTCCTGGAAGGACGAACGCAGCACTCCGCGACGAAGTCATCTTCGCAAACAGGCTCCGGGACCCTGACACTGCAGGCTCGATCGAGCAGCTCATTGCATCTGAGAGGACGAAAGCACACTCGTCCGTTAAAGAAAAACATCGCTTTTTCACCACCGCCAAGCGAGCTACCTTCCAAGGGTGGACTGAGCTCAAACTCGGAGGGGATGTCGGCACTTTCTTTCGCTGTGTCAATTGCTCAAGCCCCAGGTTTGCCTTAGGACACTCGCATGCAGGTGTGTTTGCTGCTTCCTCCTTGCGGAAATCTGTTTTTGTTTTTTTTTTTCCTCCCACGAATCAATCGGAGCGCATTTTGTTAATCTGTGCGTTTCGTGTCGGTTTGCACTTTTCCCACTTTTTGAAATTTTTCTTGCAAAAGGCCAGCCCATTCCTTCTTTTCGACCCAGAACCAAACCACAAACTCACACGAAGGCGGCTCTGGCATTGACAAGGTCGTAATCTCTCATCAGGAATCCTTTGCACTTGGAGCCAACACAGATCCCCACAATCGTTTCGTCGGGACGAGGAAGGGGCTCCTTAGGCTCCCCTACAAGTCACGAAACTTATATGAAAATCTCTGTACAGGATGGCACTGAAAAATATAGCTTAAAAATTGACAGAAGAGTGGCAACGGCACGCAGCGTGGGAATCCCCGTTGTGTTTTCGAAACGTCTCCCTTCTCAATAGAGCAAACGATGCAGTATGACGGTTTAGAATGCACTGAAAGGGTTGCGCTCACAATTGTCCGACTGCCAGGGCCGTGGATATGGCGTGTTTAAATGCGTCATATTGCAATACACCACAAACTTGTGGTGTGTCCATGACGGACATGGTAGACTTGCTGGACGGCAGAATGGTCTCAACTTGGTAAAAAAAAAAGTTTCGATTTGAAGAAAAAAAACCTGTGTCCACGGTCCCTTCTCCGCTCGTGTCCTTCTTGCATCCAAAAACTGGGAAGCACAGGAGAAGCCTCCGCCCCGTTGATGCCAATAATGGAAACTCGTATGCCTCCTCTGGAAGAAAAACGTTTAGCTCGTAAGACGATGCTCAATACTGTGGCAGTTTAATCCGCCGTCAACACACACTTTGAAACTTCTCGACAGTCTCAGGTTTCCGACTTTGTTTTTTTCGGGAGTAGAATATGACATGGTGATAGAGCCTCACGTTCGCAGCCGCAATTCAACAAACCGCACGCTTGCAAGTGCGGAATTTCGCACACCCCGTCAAACGCTTCCCGATCGAAATCAAAGTATTCAACAGCTCTGGCTACCACCTCCAGGAATCCGTCCCTCTTCAAGAATTCTGATCTGTGGAGCGCACACGGTTATTCACTCACGTTTACTGCGTCTAGTTGCGTTGATTTGAGCAGGGTATGCAACTCGGATAGGTTCCGATCGAGCTTTCGGAGACACAAGCGAAATACTCACTCCAAATCCAAGGCCGCTTCCTTTGTGATTTTCCTCCCGAATTCCTTCAGTGTGCACGACCCCAAAAATACCTTGATGTCTGATCATCAGCAGAGAAGCATTTCGATTCAGCAGTCTTGGAAATACGAAACGCCCACAAAACGAAAAATATTCGTGTTTGAGGGGGAACCCCAGCCTATCGCTACTTCCCCCTCAAGCAAAAAAGCGAAAAATTGCAAAGTGGAATTTGCACCTTGCGACACATATTGGTGAGTCGGACAAACGGACAAGAGCGAGGACCAAAGAAGCGCAATTGGTTAATTCTGGTTTTGTTTGCGGATTCTGAGTGAGGCAGCGTCGTGCAGTCTTGATCGAGTCCACGGACCAGTTCGTCGAAAAAGATCGTTTTCGGGTTGTGAGGCTGGACCCCTTTTCCAAAAAAACCCGTTCAAACCCCCTTTCCCCCCGGAAGAAAAAACTTGTATCTCACACATTTTGCGACGAGGACGTTTTTCCACTACAGTACACAGTGATCTTCAGCAACAACGCTGCAAATTTGCCCCAACGTTTGCCAAGGAGACCTCTTCGCGTGGACGGAGAAGCACACTTTTCTTGAAAGACAACTGGGGAACTGGTGAAATGTTCAGCGACAGCTGCGACGAAGCTTCGGTACTAGCTCGAAGTGTTCAGGGAACATTTCCTTCCCGAAAAAGCTGTTCAGGTCCACGTTTCATAACGCATATGCCCTCTGCCAGCCGCCTGCTCGTATGCGACCACCAGGTGGCTTGGCGTGACAGACACGTTTTAGCGACGAAGAATTCCTGAAGCTCGCAAGTGTGCGCGCGATGATCTGTGGGATACCTGGACAGGCAAAAGGTATTTTCTCACCTGAACAGGCGAGCACGTCGCCGACTGCGGTAGCGACGGCAATAAGGCCAAGTACTCGCCTAGTAAAACTCCACATTTCGCAAATTGTGTTTTGCTCAAAATTCTCTTTCGACTGATAAAATACTCTGGGGAGGTGGGTTCGTGATAGAACGCTTTTATGACAGAACATCACACCCCGGGGGGCGCCCTGGTCACGCTTTTTCGGCCCAAATTCCGAAGTTGGCGGATTGACCAAACATGTCTACTAAGTGCTTACGAAAACACTCATAATGCACACAACACTCCTCCCACTGGGTTGTGGTAATTTCACAACGGCTGCCAATTTGCTTTCTCATTCCAAGATAGTACATTTTTGTTATAAGTTCCCCTACCCACACTCTTGAGGCAGTTCTAGACTGACAGAAAAAAACAAACGAAGTTGTTCACTGGAGCGATTTTCTTGTTCATTGTGGACGACCTGGGCGGTGTCCTCTTGGTCGAATTGCCTCGTGGAGGGCGACCGGAGCGTCCTGAAACCGCCATTATCAGTATTTTTGTCGCCTCCCTGCTTAAAAAAGACTTGCAGAAAGCAAGTATACACACAATGATTTCACTAACCTTCAAACAGCGCTATGCCCATCCACACCCTTTGGCATGGTGGCTGTCCACACCCCTAGGGTGCGGGCCCGTGGATCCACAGGCCTACATTCTTGGCGGTGGCCCGGCTCAGACCACGGCCTGGCGTTTTAAGCAGCCAGCTTCTGCGGGTCCCAAAACGACAGCACTTCACTTTGAAGTGCTCGCATCAACATTTTTTTTTCTTTCAACACAAGGATTTCAATGTCTTGGTGTGCGACAAATTCTCTGCTTACTTCGAAGGAGTCAGTTTGTCGCCAGCATCTGTTGGTGCTTGCTCGCCTTTGTGACGTCCTGAGAACACCTCTGTAAGTCAGCGATTGCGAACTCGAACTCCCAGAGCACGGGTGAGGATGCACCTGAAGAAAAGACACTATTCCGTGGGTCCACAACACCACCCCCAATCGATATGCAAGTGGAGAATACAACACAATGGAAGTTGACTTACCAGCGCCTCCTTGATTGTGTCGACCTCCCTCTGGATTCGGTCGATAGGGCTAAGACCTGGACAAACCATCGTAGTGACTTGAGCTGAATACCAGCAAAGAGCGTCCACGCAAGTTGACCAAACCGCCGCCGATCGATATCACGTCCTTGGTCTCAAAGAGTAAGTTGGTTTGCATCTTACCTCGGGGGTTCAGGGGTGTGACCCACGCAGCACGACCGTTTCGCCGCCACTTTAGCCCGTCGGGCTCCAGCAGGGAGTGCCGTGATTCCACTTCCCTTCCCGAGCATCGTTGCAGGTGGTCAAACCTCCTCAAGGAATGTTGTATATACCAAGCGTTGCTGGTAGCTGTTTCCTGGAATCTTTGACCGAAGATACGTGTGTCGAGCTGTGTACCTGACACCGCGACGAATATCTCAGTTGACAGTATCTGAACAAAAGAACCGATATGTATAGTTTTGTTTATCTATATTCAGCCATTGTTAAGTGGCATCCGCGGTCTGCATCCAAGAAATGTGTTCACGGAAACCCATTCATCGACCCAAAGCTAAGTAGACGCCACATAATACCAAGTCACCACCCTGACAGGTTCTGACGTCCGGTTTTGATGTACCGTTCATGCTCCTTCAAGACCGGACATACCACGACCTCCTTAGACCTCACAAGGCGTAGCAACGTTGCGGGATTGAGGATGCGTTCTATCGAAACAGCTGAAAAGATTGAACATGATCGATTTTTCGCCAGGGGCTGTGGAGCCAAGGTGGAAATGGCTTTGGAAGCGGTGAGCTCTATATTTTTTGGGGTAACGATTACAACGCTCCGGACGTTTCAAAAATCCCTGCCGTGTTTTTGGGAACGGTGCAAATTTCGACGCACAAAAAATTCCAACATGCATGTTTCTTTCAAAAAATTGAGGGCCACCATAACCCCAACAAAAAACAGTAGACTTGGGATGTCACTAAAATCGAATTTTGATGTCTACTTTCATTGCCAAGTTTTCGATCAGTTGTATATATAGGAAAAGCGAATGTTTCATAATTTTTTAATCTTTTTTTTGTATCCCTTTTTTTTCCTTCTATGGTTTTGGATAAAATGCTTCACAGATGCTTGTGGAAAAATGGAGCTGTCCTTCGGCTCCTCAGCACTGTGGTTTTCTACCTGGAGCTTGCCATGGTTAAAAAAATCAGCCCTCGAGTGATCCCCATTCAGATCCTGATAGTGCAAGCCATTGCCACCGGCTTCTTGCTCATCATCAAGGAAAGTGCCTTCCATGTGAAATCGACCGATATCTTTGGCTCGAGGGAAAACATGCTGATGCTGTTTGCAATGGGGCTGTTGACCTTCCTGGATAATGCTGCTTCTTGGGTAGCCGTCGCAAGAATGCCCATCGGGGATGCGAGTGCAATTCTCTTTTCGACCCCTGCAATCACATCCACCGTGGCGCTGTTCCTAGGCATGGAAAAATGGTCGTTCCCCACACCCATCGGGATCATCGTTTCAATCATTGGGGTGTTTTTGGTGGCTCGCCCCCCCATGCTGTTCTTCCAAAGCAGCACCTCCCTTTGGACTTCGAACCGGGTGGTTGGAATGATTTTCGCATTCCTGGGCATGTTTGCTTCCTCAGGCATTTTCCTGCTGAGAAAACTGAGCGATCGGGAAAGGGTGGCGGTCATCCTCATTTGGCAGAACGGCTTGGCTTTGCTGTTTTCCCTTCTGTTTCTGTTTTTAGGCATCCCAGACAAGCCATCTTACACATTCACGTGGCTGGACATCGTGATGACTGTGCTGGTGGCACTCATAGGGTCTTTTGCATGGATGTTGGTTTACCAAGCGCTGAAATTTTCAACATCCTCCCTTGTGTCAGTCCTGGGGGCAATGATTTTAGTTTGGTCGTACGCTGGGGATGTGGTGATTTTTGGCGATCCTGTTTCGATCGTTTCCATTGTGGGTGCTGCATGCATAGTGGCAGCTTCCATCACGATTTCCACAACAGTCACCAGGATTGCCCCATGAGAATATCAAAAAACTTCCAAGGGGGGAGGAGTTGGGGTAAAAACAAACAAACATCAAATTACATTGGGGGGAGGAGTTGGGGTAAAAACAAACAAACATCAAATTACATTGTAATTAAGAACTGCCATAATTGTTTTTTGTGGGAAAAACTGAACTTTTATAACGAACTAGAATATAGATTGAATGGGTGGGAAGGATGGTGTGCAACATGAATGCTGGTTTGTGGTGAGTTTACTGTCTGTATTCTGACTTGATCCTCCATGATATGAATGGTGATTTCAAGTTTTCGAGAAAGTTAATTCTTCAAATTCAGAGCATCATCTTATTTTTCAACAGTAAAAATTACATTGCTTCAGTGATCCTTAATGTACATCTGGTACAAATGCATATTCAGCCATCATCGCAGAACGCCTCCTTTTTCTCTGACCAAAACCATGCATTCATTCCTCTCCCCCCCCCCCCAAACAAACCGAACAAAACCAAAACTACACTACTACTGAAACAATCAGCCCCTTCCAGCAAAACTAAAACTACACATCTCCAAAAACTGAAAGAAAAGATGAAATAGCTTTCCCCCTGACCCTCAAAACTATACGCACACAAGGATCAAACCCATCACCACCCCGACTTGTATCAGGGAAAAGATCAGCGCTGCCCTGCTCTGTTGCAAAAGAACTTCTTCCCCCCAGCAACCCCCCCTCAATTGTATCCTTTTTTTTGGCATAATTTATCGACCCCACAGCTGAAACCACAGCTGAAAATGCAGTAGCGAGGATACAAGGATTTTTGGCCTTAATTCGGTGAGAACTGGATACGCAGTCGTAAGTACCGATCACCTCTAGGTGGAACAGCACAATGAAAAATTCTTGTTTTTCTTTTTTTGTTTTATCCTACCCCGATAAAAATAAAATTGCTGCAAGTTCATTTTTTTCTGTTCTAAAAAAAGAATAATAAAAAAAGTTGTTTCTTTTTGATTCTTTCCCCCTCACTCCCTTTCCTCTTGCTCCATTTCCGCTTTTTTTTCTCCCCCTGAATGAAATCCCCTTTTTCTTTTAATGTCTTGTTTTCGTGGATGCTTTCCTTTTTTTCTCTTTCGACTTCCCCCAGTTTATTTTTTTACTTTTCAAATTTTTGGTACATGTTTTTATACCATTGTTATGCTCTCTCTTGATTTCATGGTGTCCATCGAAGTCATGTACGGAGCAAACTGGGAAAAATCTGATTTTCACAGCACAACCAAAAACGCTCATGAGTTTTAGGAATAAATAAATCAAAACAAAGAAATCACTCAATGTTGTTTGTAACATTTTGAAAAAGTTCACTTGTCCCCGGAAAAAACTAAAAATAAAAAATATTGTTTCTCAAAACTATATATAATGTGGATGAATTTGATGTCATTGTGAGTAGATGACATCAAATACAGAAATCCTTTTCAAGAAAAACAATTTTTTATTTTTTTTTATGTTTTTATGTTTTTATGTTTTTTTTATGTTTTTATGTTTTTTATTTCATGAGGAAATGCTGTTTTGTTTTTTTTTGGAGGTTCTGTCACCAGAACACCTAAAACACAAAAAAACAACACTACTAATTTTCCCTTCGGTAAACTTCTCGAATGTCCATATTGCTGCAAATTTTTTTTCCTCACAAACTCCAATTTTTTTTCCACTTGCAGGACTGATTTTTCTTTTTCCTTTTTCTTCTTCCAATCAGTAGTTTGTTGTACCTTGTGTAATTTCTAATTCTGGAATTTCCATTCCATTGGCCCTTAAAATTTCAACCAGATCTCGGAATCTCGAATCCGAGTTGCTCTTGATCTCTTTGAGCAAAACCCGCAACTCGTTTCTGCACCAAAACAGGAAAAAAACATGAAGCTCTTATGTTACATATTTAGTTTATTTAATTTATTATTATCATTTTCTGCCTCGATCTGGGAAGGGAAAAACAAAGACAAAAACAGCAGCTTCTAGGAGTTTGATATGTTGACGTTTCGAAAGGGTTCATACCACTCATTTGAAGGATGGAAAACCTGATTCGAAAAAACATCTCATGCAGTGTCCATTTGCCACTGTGTACTTCGAATCATTCTACCTAGAAGAGTTGGTGAAATTTATCCTGGCCAGTTTTTTTTTTTTAATGAAAGAAGTGTGTCAGACTAATGATACACCGGGGAGTGGGGGGAAAGAAAGCACGGAAAAGAAAAAAAACACACCAAAAAGCTAATGGTAGTAAACGTTTGTTCGGGAAAAAGTGCAGATGTGGATCAACTCTATATTTCCATATTCTGCTCAGCTTTATTGATATTTTGTGGCATAAAATATTTCCATGTCTGTTCATTATCTACTTGAGTAGGAGGTTTTGCACGAAAAGCCGCCCTTTCCATTCCGTGGATGTCGCTTGGAGGTCCTCTTGCTTGGGCGTCAAAACGTGCAAGTAGCGCCCTATTTCTGAGCTGCAAAATCAGAAAATAAAACCAAGCCCGTTGTAAAACTAACGATAAAATATTGTTTACATTACGAAAATTTGACAAAAAGGGGGGGGGGCTGATGTTGATACTTTTTCTTTGGTTTTTTCACGCAAGGTTTGATTTGTTGATTTTTTTTTTGTAAACATCCATAATTTCTGCATGCGAGTCCTAGGACTAAATAAATAACTGGGAAATGTTTCAGTTTTTTTTTCTTCTGCGAGAAGGTATTTTACATTCTTTTTTTATCTCTTTCGGAATGTTTCGGTTAATGCTTACCTGACCTCCTTCCGATTTTTTGCCGACATCATCAGCTCCATGTCATGGATCACTTGAGCCCGACCCTGTAATATTAATTAATTAATTGATTAAACCGGCAAAAAGAAACCTACCAATCCCCTTGAGAAACAGATAAACACAGTTCTAACTTAATTTTGGTCGAAACCGAACCCAATTGGCAAAAATCAAAAAGCGGCTAAAACAAGTTCCACGAAGGAAAAATCTTGACTCATTCTGCTGGATTTCCAGCTTTTGGATGGAAACAATCAAGAACCAGGGTGTGACCCTGAATGAATGTTTGAGTTTTTTTGTGCATACCTTCAGGAACTGGAGCTCTTCCGTGCTTTTGACCCTGTCGAAACTGTCCCCCATTACGGCGATAAGTAGATTCAACAGCACCACCATAATGGACAGCAAATAGATCACCACCATGATGGTGGCCACCACCCGAAGGCTGCCATCCAAGACAGACAGGGAATCCAATTGAGTTTCGCCCAACATCATCCCGAACGATGTCAGCAGGGCAAGCCCCACGTTGCCGAACAAAGCTCCAACATCTGGATGGGGTTTCAGGGAAAAAAGAAACAAAAATTGGGAAGCTTTGAAAGAAAGAAAGAAAAAACATGGATGATTTGAATCGATGAGAATTAATCATGATTAGGGTTGATTTGACCCTAATTTTTTTAATTTCTTTTTTGAATTTAAAGGTTCACCGAGGATTCAAACCTGGGACCAAGCCGCAACCAAAAATATTTCAAAAACACATACTTACTCTGTCCCTGAATAACTGTCCACTTATGTTTGGGGTTACAGTTCACCGGTGAGACATTCAATTGATCTCAAATTTTGTGGGCAGCATCTCTGATACACATAGATGAAGCTCAAAAAATTTCAAATCCGTTGATCGAGGGGTTGCGATGCAGTGACTCCGAAACCAGAAACGAAGCAAAAACCGTTTTTAAGTATATATATCGGCATAACATCTCCAATGAATGTTTGTCGCAAAGTTCATACACAACTCCATAACGAAACTGAGATAAAATGGTTGGGTTCCTCCACACATCACTTGGATGCTTGTTTTTTGGTTACCCTCTTTCGCTTCCAGGCACTCCACTTCATCCCCTGTCAGTTTCAACATCAGCTTCTTCTGTTTCTCGAGCACCGGGTGCAATCCTCCCCTCAGAAGCTCATCCTCGACATCCCCCTCCCCCAGCCCCAAGCAAGGCCTGTGCAACGGAACTCGAAACAGCACAAAAAACGCAATCGCGAACCCGAACATCAACCCGAAAGCTATGACCAGAAACACGAGGATGGCTTTCACGATTTCCTTGATCATCAACACCATGGGTGCCGTGGTGCGAAAGCCCTGAGCGTATCTCAGCATCTTTGCCGAAAGCAGGATGGAGAGGGTGCTCACCATGACGGTCAGCCGATTCTGGACTCTGATGGAGGAGGAGTTCCCCGCCGAAATCCCGAAATGCAACGGCCCGATCACCGCCACCAGTATGATGTATGTCAGCACATCCAGCCAATTCCACTGCGACTGGGAGAAGCGGAGGAGCCCCCAATAACGATTCACCGCCCAGTGCGAGTATATCTTGGATATTTCCCTGATCATGCCAACCACCCCCAGGATCCAAGCCATCACCAGGAGCGCCGCCGCCGCCATGTTCTTGGGCTTCTCCTGCAATTCCTTCGAACCCCCCAGCCAGAAATTCTCGAAGGAGATCAGCGTCCATAGACCTCCCAGAATGACGGCGTAACTCGTGAACAGCAGCCACAACAGGGAAAAATGCCAAATCTCCTCGTGGAGCAGCCTGCGGCCGTAGGTCCGCCATTGACTGTGGATAATCGCTTTCACGAGAAATGTGGAGTACATCCGATTGTCGATCCTGGTCGTGGATAGCTGTTTAAGAAACCCATTCATTCCGATTTGAGCGATGTCGGGGTAAGGCACCACCCTGGGAATAGCGGGCACCATTTTCACCCCCTCGTCGGAATCCGTCACCACCTCCGAAAACTTGCTTTTTCTCAGCATATCCTTCCACATTTTCTGCAAATCGGCTTGGGGGGGGATCAGGGTGTCGCTGGTGATCACTTTGAATTCCCTGTGTTTGAAGGTGTTTTCGGGGACCATGATGGTGGGAAGCTGAAAGAACAGATGGTCTCTGCACATCATGTCGAGGAAAGCCGAGGGGTAAATTCTGGACAGAGGCAGAAGGGATTTGGCGTAGATGGCCATCGTGGCGGGCCGTGTGGTCAACCCATGGGGTAGATGCTGCAACAAAATCTGTGGGGAGAGGATACAAAACAGCGTCCATTGAATTGTTACTTGATAATCATGCCACACATTCACATGATCGCTTTGATTTTTGAGGGGAGCAAAAACGACCTTCTGGAAACCCGGACTTCATTGTTAATCTACTGCTATAAGAAAAAGCAACTTTCTTTCTTTATCATACCCCTCATCAATTTCAGGGGGGTCTTCTTTTTGGGGGGGGGAGGGCAGGGAAATGTCCAGGGAGATAGAATTAGATGTCCACCATGCGCATGTACATTTGCATGGAATATATACATATCTTCAATTTCACTCAGAGAAACTTACCTCAGAGCATTCCGGGCTCCTCCTACCCAGCGCCAAATCCAATGCCGTAGTCATCTCACATCTGGTTCCCTCCAGCGACTCGCTGATCAACCCCATCATCACCCGATTCTGAACAGACCACGAAACCATCTTGCTCAACAACGCATGGTTCCTTTCGGAAATCGCATGCATGGGAATCGTCCTAGCTTCATGATCCGGGTAGTTCAGAATGCCAGGCCCATGGCTGTTGAGCAATTCATCCAGGACGTCCCCTTTAGAATCGTCTCCAGCCAGGGAAAGGTCGTTCCAATCGGGTAGGCACCCCTGAGTGGCATAAGCGTTCCAAACGAACAGCCTTCCGCTCTCTGACAGACATGCAACCCGGCGCCCATCATGGGAAATGGCGATGAATCTGTGTGGCAATAGTTTTTCCCCTCGAAGGACCTTAGGGGTGGCGATTCCATCCACATGCAGGATGGTCAGCGTGTCGGTGGGGTCCGTCGGACCAAGCAGCTCATTAGTCAGCAGATATTGCCAACTTTCATCCTTGGAGTAATTCGATGTAAGCGGGTAGCGTTCACTCGGTTGATCGCCTAGTGAATTTTTCCCTCCATCGATGGGGGCCTGTGGAATGACATGAGTCTGTTGCGACACTTTGGGGAAAAGCAACGGCTGCCGCTCATCGTCAGACTCAAAAACTGGGGAAAGCTCATGCAACACATCCGACTCGATCTCGTTCGGTGGCAGAGATACATCCACCGACATCGTGTCCGAGGCCACGCTCCCGGTGGTATTCGGCTTCTCATTTTGCACATCGTCGAACCCTCGGCTGCCTCCAGTCCCCCCACCGGCAAATGCTGACTGATCGCCCTTCCTGAAAGTGCCCCCATCAGTTTTGGCAAACTCTGCTTCATGGATTTTGATCTCCGGATGAATCCGTCTGACAGGGGGATCGATGAATTTGTCAATAACAACCCATTCACCCCTGTCAGCCAAGCACAAATTCAACGGCACTTGCCCCAGGTCTCGTAAATCCTCCTCTGTGGTGTTGGGGGTGCAAAGCATGAACCCGTCGGACGGCTTCAAAGGATCAACATCTTTTCTGACACCCACAAATGCAAACGTGCCAGTCATCGAAACGTTGTGTGGGAAAGGCACCGTTCCTGTCGGTCCCAGCCAGAGATTGAACTCCACAGCTTGGATCATTCGACGTTCAACCAGATTCCACACATGCACCGAGGTTGCATCCCGCATGAGAACCCCACGACTGCCGTCTGCCGAAAATCGACACCGCTTCAGACCATTCCCTTGGCGCCTGCTGATCACTATCCGTCTAGCCAAGGAAATCCACACCAAAACGCCCGTGTCCTCGCAAACCACCACGGTCTCCACCCCGTTGGGGTCCGTCGAGAAACAGGCATCCCATGCAGGAGTATATCTCGACCGTAAGCTTGCTATTTTGGAGGCCGATGTCACTACATCGCCTTGAGAGTCCAACTCCCACAGCAACACCGTCAGATCCCCCATGCATGTCACCACCCTGCTCCCGTCCGCCGAGAAAGCGAACTGACAAAACCGCGACGAGTTGGTGTCGACCTCGATCACGTCACCGCTCCTCAAACCAGACCGTCTGTACACCGATTTGCTCACGCTCGTCAAATTGAGGGACCCCTCGTCATCTTCCACAGCCAGATTCTCCGAGTCTTGACCTTGAATGGTCGACGCCAATTTCGCGCGCAGTAACGTGTCAACATCTTGCTCCGAATTGGGATTAGCATCCTCGGAATAAACCAGCGTCTGTCTGCGGCCATCTTTCAAGCTCCAGATATCCATCACTAACGAGTAAGACCGACACATCCCAACCATTTCCCCATCCAGAGAAAACCTGCAGGTGACATGCCCATGATTGATCAGCATGTCGGCGCTCTTCAACGCCAGCGTGTTAACGCCCGATCTTTCGTTCGCCGCCTTGCTCAGCGACCGCGGACACCACACCAACATATGCTCCTCGTTGCATAGCAAAAACCGGTTTCCGGTGTTGGAAAGCGACATATCCATGTCCAGCAGTTTCTTCCCTCCATAATAGGCAGCGTTCCGCTGCAGATGCTCCGGCATGCTGAACCTCAAGACCTCGATCCCGGTGTTCGCCTCCCACAGAAACCCCTTGTTCGCATCCGCCGAGTATACACCCAGCCAGCGCCCATCCTGGGAACAAGAGATCGACTTCAAGCCGTAGCTCCGCTGAACATGCACCCATTGATTATCCCACGCTTGAATATCGTCCAAGCGCGTCTCGTCTCGAGCGATTCCCGTTGTCAGTCTGTGCATCATCGTTTTCGACTCCACGTGCCACACAATAATTTCCAGCTGATCTTTCACCACACAGGTAGCGATCCCCAAGTCGTCCAGCACATGGGGCAGGAAATGTGCCCAAAACACGTTGCCACCTTGAGGGTCCGACAGAACGATCGGGTCTGTCGCTTGTATCCATCGGCGGCTGGAGGTCGAATCCGATGGAAGGCTTCTCTTCGCCTTCCCCAGCTCGTCGATCGCCCACAAGTAACACACCCCCTTTTTGCGGCGGGAGGATCCTTTTGTCTGTATATCCCAGGTTGCGATGAAGTCGTTGGTAGGACACCAGCAACCCATCGTTCCATCCAGCCTGAACCCAATGTCGGGCTCATTTCGGAAGTCTGGCCACACGATCATGAATCCAAAGGGCCTAGCGTTGAACCCCACCAGCAAACCATCGCAAGACCCCGAAAACTCCCCTGATGCGAAGGTGAAATCAGTGGCATCGCTTTTGGCGGCGACGGAAAGCACGCGGAACGCATCTGGCGCTTGGTTTTCCCTCAGTGGGGTGGCTCGACTCGTGTCGAAAAGAAAAATGGAACACTCCTGTTCGAAATGCGTCCTGGCGAGTTGGGTCCTGCTGAGGATGGCTCTGGTGTCGCCGGCGCCGGCGGCGCCGCCTTTCTTGATGAAGTAGGTGACCGGGTACATCAGGCAGGTGCCGCTTTTGGAGAACATTGGCCATCGGATTTTGGGACCCAACAGGGATTCGTTGAGCCAATTTTGACTGCAATCCGTGTAGTTGATGCGGTTTTCGTTGGAGGTGTCCCATGCCACCGTTTGGCCGTGGAAATCGCAAGACAAAATCATCTGTGGTGGAAGATAAACGAACGATTTCTCAATTTCCGGGCTTCGTTTTTTTGGATAAACAAGAGGACTTCTGGATTTTAAACAGGAAAACAGGAAATAGATAAAAGGAACCACCTGCATCTCCGTGAAACATTTTATGCATGATTAGAGAATGAATCAAAACATGAATACTTGCAACCATCAATGTTGGCACCGAGAAACAAAAAAACAGACCTCTTGAGTTCTGTAGGATGTATTTTGAGTAAACAAGAAACAAGAAGGGCATCAAGTGCTGAACATGACCCCCAACAAAATAAGAATAAAGAAAAATAAAGAAATAAAGAAAGAAAAACAAAGAGAAAAAATGAAATAAAAATAAAGGTGAAGAGTTGGATCCATAAAAAAACTCACTGTATTGCTTTCCCCGAGAAAGGAAATGTCGGCAACCGGGGATCGCTTGTGTAAATTCTTTTGCTCGTTCAAAAGCGTTCCATGCTCCGTACTCCAAATCATCACGGATCCATTGTCATGCCCTGAAGCAACTCTCGTGCTGAAGCACAATAGGCAGGAAAAAGAACCATGAAAAAAATCAACATATTTCTATTGTAGCTGTACAGCAACTCCAACAATTAGTGTTACTGAATCAAGGTTACAAAGCATTTCTGACATTTGTTTCAACCGAAGTCTTTGGACAGCCCCCCCCCCCCCCTTTTTTCAAGATCCCCCTCCCAACAAGAAGCCAAATGAGAAAAAAATATTAACTTATTTCCCCCCAAGAAATTTTGGGGGGGATAAAAACCCAACAGCACTTACTGTCAGCATCATCCAAGAAAATCCACTGTGAGAAAAATCAAACAAAAAAATACCACATTGAGAAGACTCCATTTTGAAAGAAAAAAAATAACCCATTGTTGCTAGGTTCATGTTTCTGGGCCCTCACCCGTCAGCCGAAATCTTGCAACAAGTGATTGCATTTTTGTTTTCGTAGAATGTGATTTTGGAAGGCAGTTGTGGTTGAGAATCCGTCATGGTCGATTTCCTATCACTGATGGGGTGCAGCCGATCGGGGTCCAAAACAAACACAGACACCCCATCCACAACATGGAAATCGTCGAAAAAAGACAGAGAAGCTGCTCCAAGACCATGATTGCCTTCATCACACAACACCAAAGAAAATTACAAAAAAAAGTCAAGGAACATCAAGAAACTGAGAAAGGCACCATGCAGCTCCTGTTGGATATTCTTGTGTGGGTGGAAGCGAGAACAGTCAAGGCCATCCTCATGATGTTCACCAGCTTCTCTTCAGCTGGTGGTTTACCCGAAAACTAATTCATTTTTTCTTGCACCATCAAGCAAGGGGGTCCTTTTCAAGATAGGTTGTAAGAGGTGAGGTTGCCCTATAACTCAACAGAAAATTAAACAAAAAACTTTTCTTGGATCAACCGAGAACGAGCAATCCTGCGTTGCTCCAGTCCGACTCTGAACAACCACCTTTCCCGATTCTGGCAATCCATGATCATCCCCCGTCATGAAAACGAAGAAACTGATCTGAAAATACCAGCGAAACCGAGGGACGGGGGGCGGAGCTCCATTACCTCGCGTCACGCCTTGAATTCTCGAGCGCACTTTCGCTGGAGTGTAGTCATGCAGATACCATCGCGCCGTGCGGGAAATCGTTCGGACCGACCACATTATCCACGCCACCCAGCGGCGGCGAATCGCTTCGATCGTCTCATTGATTGGGTCCAAAATCATCGCCCCACCTCCCCTTCTTCAACCACAAAAACGCAGCTCCACGAACGAACAAGTCGAATTCTGCTTTGGACGGGGTGTTCGGAAGTCGATAGAAATTGGGCCGCAAGGTTGAAAAACTGCGCGATCAATGCAACGCACCAGACTACTTTCTACTGTTCAAGTGGAGTATTGGTCGTGGCGATATTTCGCCAGCCTCAGTTTTTCAGCAAACTCTGGAGCGCACTCCTGGACATTATGCGCAAAACGACAGAGGAAGGGGGGTTTTCCAGTCAGACACTTGGAAGGCAACGAACGAGGATGAACAGAGGCGGTCACACAATCAAGATTTGGCACGTGTGGCGATTTTTTTATCGAAACCTCATAGATCACTCATTTCTGCTAATGTGGTTGTGCTCAGTTCCTGTTTTTTCAGTTGGGTTCGATAGAAGGATGGCGGAGCACAAGGAGGATGACATGGTCACCTGACAAAACATTCCTAAGGTTTCTTTTTCTTGTTTGTATCTGTTGCAGCATCTTTGGGTTGTAATTATCGATTAGATGATTCATTTATTGTTTAGTCAGCTGAGCAGTGTTTCTAGATTTTCCATTGGCCAGCATCTTTGGGTTGTAATTATCGATTAGATGATTCATTTATTGTTTAGTCAGCTGAGCAGTGTTTCTAGATTTTCCATTGGCCAGCGTTTTTCTCATCCCCCAAGGAGGTTCGGACACCTGCTTGTTAAGCCATCTTTCGGGGAGCGTACAGCAACTCTGGAAAGATAGTACTTTACACAAAGTTTTACATCAATTGATTGTTTTACTCGTGCAACATATGAGTAACAATTACTTAGTATATTTGTGCAAATGAATACGCACACCTGCCGCCATGTGTCATCCAAATTTCAAAAGGGCAAAAACCCCACCCTGAGGTTGAGAAGGGATTCGAACCACCGTTTTTCTGCTTTCTGCTGTATGCATGCATGGAGCGTAGCATGAAAAGAAGCTAAAGTATTTTGGAAAGCGAAGTAGATGGTGGATTTCAAAGTTTTTTGGGGGGGGTTCCAAGACAGAATATGGTGTTTTGAGGGGGTGGTCGCTGACGGAGCACTATTCGCGCCGTGTAGTGTTACATGCAGGAGTTTGTAAACGAACTTACTGTTGCTGTATATTTGTTGTATAAAAGATATTCTATTGAACTGAGTTCATGCGTCGATTGAAACCTCCAGTCACAAAAAAGAAAATACCCAGTGCTGCACTTTGGCTTGAAGCACCCACTTGTGCTGCCATCTATCAAGAAAACAATTTGTGGGCTTACCACATATGTATTGCGTTTTTGCCCTCTTCACCTAAATCAAGAACCGATCAAAGTTTCTTGAGGAACCGAAAGAGGTCAAGACTTTTCCCAGTCCCCCCCCCTTTTTTTTTCTCTTAATTTCAGGCTGGACCCCGCCAGTTGAGAAAGATGATTCATGTTCCATCCATGCACAACACTGAGGAAATACTATCATTATCCCCCACCTGAAGTCTCCTTGTCGACAATTGTGCATTTTTCAAGTTATATTTGGTTTTGGTGTGAATGAGAAGGCTCTCAACACTACCACGGCACGAAAAGTGATCCAAAAGTTATTCTGGAAACACACTACGTTTCCACAATAAAAAAAGTGCGTTTCATCCTTGAAATGCGTATCAAAGGAACGTAATGTGTTGAAGAAAAATACAGTTCTTGGTACAGGGCTCTGTGAAGCATGGGCAAAAATTCCACTGTTTGGCCGCATGGCGGTGTTCCTCAAGAGTGTGTCGCCTCTGAGAATTATGATTTCGTTTCTTTCAAAGGAAACAATGTACAGGGAGTGCATTCTTGCGACCACATTACATCATACAGAAAAAGGAAATCCCCCCCCCTTTCACCTATCAATACGTGCAAATATGGGGCCGGCTTCTCTTAGGACATAATTAAGCATAGAAAAAACAGATCAAAATAGAATACGCGCTACTCACACTCTGAAGAAGAAAATCCGATCTCCTACATAGATATGTCATTGACCACTCAAGGAAAACCAAACCAAACCAAAAATTACATGCTCAAGGAAAACGGCTCCTCACGGAAAAGTTTTCATACCTAATGCGAAAATTTTACATCTCTTGATGCCCTTGTAACAAATAAACTTTCTGGGCTCAGGTCTTTAGGACCAGTTGGGTGGTACACACAAAAGAACACACTTGGCTTTGCCCAAAAGGGACTTAACGAGAACTAATCGTATCGTTTCTCAACAACAATTTATCCTTCCTCTCTCCATGTACCGCCTGTCCTCCAACACACCACTGTACTTTTCCAATACACCACATCTTCCTGTATTGCCTTTGAATCCTCACGAAAGCCCATATAATTCACCGACCAACTGTTCTTCCCCTAACCTTTTCTACAGCCCTCTTACGTGAGCAGTTATGCCGTTACTACGTTACGCGCGCGCGTTTCGGAATTACTAACGGCTGCTTATTTTTGCACAATTTTCCCATTCCCAGCACCTAACAAGCCCCCAAGATCTCTCCTGCTCCCCACATGGTCCCTGTCGATCCTTTCCCCCCATGTCGCGCGTCCTGCGCTTCTGTCTCGTCACCGTGCGGCAGCATCTTTGTGTAAATAGGGAAACTGCCACTCTACAATTTGTCTTCCCACAGCATCACATAAAAGAGTGATGTTACATACTGCAGCTTCGTTTTTACTTCAAGACACAGACTACTGGAAATCGGGGGGGCCAAGGGGGGGTCTGTTTTCGGCTGGGGCCGAGGTTGTATGTCGTACCGTTTGGGTCAAACTACTATTTCCTTCCCGTCAGAAGCTCACGCCGCACGCGCGCTCGTTTTTTTCGATGGGCGATTTCGTAACCGTCAAGTGGGACCTGCCGATCGACGTTACAGAACAACTTTTCCTCCTTTTATCCGCCAGAACGCTGGCTGTTTGCTCGTGCGTATCAAAGACCTGGAGGGACATTATTCGGGAAAACTCTTTCCGTGGAAAACTCTCGCTCGAGAGGGCGTGGCGATGTGGAATCGTCACGCCAAAGAGGACAGCGTTCGGTGTGCCTGGGGAGTTCGACATGGCATGCTCGGCGAAGTGGGGAACCACGATTGCGTTGGGGGCTTACGACGAGATCGCCCTGATAGATCTTACCAACAATGCTGTTTTGGCGAAGGACTGTTCTGGGTATGGACAGTGCATTTCGTTTGTCGATGGGGTGCTCCTTTCCACGGATGGGGAGCGGTCTGTTCGATCATGGAGAATACCCAAATTGAATGAGATCGCCACGTTTGAGATCTGGTTTGCAGTTGATGCGATTGTAGATGTTGGCGGCTTGATTGCGATTGGTGGGGAGGGTGGCAGCCTGGGTCTTTGGAAAATCGGAGAATCGGTGTGCGCTAGAGTCCTTTGTGACGGTGACCTCAGCTTGGGTGGAACCTTCTCAAAGAAAGATATTCTATGTCTTGCGTTTTGCAAGGATTCCTGTACGTTGGCGTGTGGGTTGAGAGGGGGTAATCTCGAGCTGTGGTGCTTGACGTCATATGTTTGCATGGGAGTGATTGAAGGTCCTTCCCAAGCAGTGCGTTACGTGGATGTAAACAAACACACCATCTTTTCCGTTTCGGAATTCCAGTCCCTCCACGTTTGGTCACGAGAGAGTAAGGAATGCGTTTGGGTTTTCGAGATAGGTGGAGTTTTTTTCCCCTCGTGTGCGGCGCTGTGTGGCGGAAGGTTTGCATGTGTTACGAGAGATGGCGATGTTGGAGTTTGGGATATCGAAGAAGCTTGCCGCCTGCGCACATTGCACGTCGAAGAAGATGTTGTGGGGGTGTTTCTTGCGGATGCAAAGATCACGATCGTTTTGTTCAATGGGGTCGTTCTTGAATGGGATTTCATAACACTGGCGCTTGCATAGAAAAAAAGTCATTGATTTGCGAGGTTTTTGGCCCGGCCGTTTTTGTTCGAAAATGCCGTCGGGATACATGAAAATTTCAAGATTGGGGTGAAACTGTTTTTGTGGCTGGTATTGAGTGTGCATCCAGAAAAACAAAAAAGACAACGTACGAACAATCGTGGCTTGTGCTCTTCAATGTCCAAAAATGACAATGCGGAGAGAGGGATTCGAACCCCCGCGGAATTCTAGGTCGCGACGATCCACTCTAAGGACCCGGTCAGAATTCGTTCCAGTCTGCCTCCACGATAGAATTGAAAACTAAGTCCATATATACTGCTAAACTTGTTGGATCCGTTGCTGCCTGATGGCGAGACGATTTCTTATTTCTATTGGGCAGCATTGATAAACTTTGAAACATTGCTCAACTCGGTGATTCACTTTTCACTTGTTTGTCGACACAATCAACGTGCGAGCAGTCACTGATAATGCATATATATATTGTTAAAGGTCATATACAGGTAGGCGATTCTCCTCCACAATGCAATTCGATGTCTGTTTGTTTGAAAATATCACAAGTTTACATCAAAATGTTATCACAGATAAAAGGAGATGATCATCGTTCACCCATAAAATCAAATAAAAAAAGCAAAAACTTTCCAGGCGGCAGAATCAATTAGATAACCACCTGACACAATGTATGCATAAGTGCAGTACCTACAATGGAAAAAACTGTAACAGAACTCCATTTCTTTGATCAGAAAAAAATAATAATTCTCAGTCCAAGCAGTAGCACAACTCCTTCTTCCTGTTGGAAAAGGACCTCTTCGACTTCTTCGCCTCGTCAAAATCATCCTGTCTGATCCAGGGGGGATTAGCGCACCCCTCGCAGCCACACAGTCTCCTCCTGTAATCTTTCGCACAGCATTCTTTCATCGAGCTGTGGCAAGCCTCGATCCCGGCGACTCCAGCACAAGCGCGCCCAGCCGCCTCCGTCTCATCTACAGTCTCAGAGGAGCCCACTCCTGTGCACTTGCTCTCAGCACTGACGGCACCCCCCATCACGCAAGCGGAAGCAGTCGCCGTCGCGAAGGCCTCAGCGATTCCAAGTTGGATCGCCGCCGCAAACCCGCTTTCGAAATCCTCTTTCGTTCCTGAAGTGGTGCAGGCATCAGCTTGAGCGGCGGCGGCGGCATCTGCGATCACCGCAGAAACGGCTCGGACGTCCGAGTAACAGAACGCGTTCGCCTGCCCATGTGGATCGCTGGCTTCAGCAGCCGCTTGGGCGATGGCCTCAGCGAATGCCGAAGCCCACGCATTCCCACCAGATGCTGACCAGCCGCACGCAAATCCTCTGCCCTCGCAGGTAACTTGGACAGCTGCATCAGCCCACACTTTCGCGATTGCAGTGGCGATGGCTGTTGCAGTTGCTTCAACTTTGTCCCCATCACAGGAGGAGCCTTCCTCAGACCACCATTCCTCAAAGGAATCTTTGAAATCATTTTGGGACTCGGTGATAGCCTGTTTCAAGAAACCAGCAATTTCTCAAAAAAATTTGCTTGACGTCTCAAGAAAACTGCGTCCACAGATGCAGCCGTTTTATATCTGACATTTCTGGGCAGCCAGCGCTTACTTCACAAGTCGCAGTGGCTTTTCCTGAGCAAGAGCCTGCAGTAACCAGGATCTCAAGAGTTGCAAATGCACTACAACTGGTGTCAGCTGCTCCAGGGCATTGGACGGACTCTTTCTCCACAGGTGCGGCTTGTTCAGTCTCTGCTGGCGACTCCTCAGTCGTCCCCTCGCTGGTTTGCTCTTCCTGACTTCCGTCAGAAATCTGCCCAGTCTCTGCTGAGGCCTCAGTGGTCACCTCACTAGTTCCCTCCTGACTTTCATCAACACTCTGCTCAGTCTCTGCTGAGGCCTTCTCAGTGGTTTGCTCTTTCTCACTTCCATTCGAGCTCTGCTCAGGTTTTCCTGGCGTCTCCTCCGAGACTTCTTCAGTACTTTCTTGCTCTTGGGTTTCTTTGGGAGTCTTCTCAGTCTCTGCTGGGGCGTCAGTGGTCTCCTCAATCTGTTCTTCCTCAGCAGTTCTCTCCTGACTTTCATCAACGCTCTGCTCAGTCTCTGCTGAGGACTCCTCAGTGGTTTGCTGCTCCTCCTGACTTCCATCAGAACTCTGCTCAGTTTCTTCTGGCGTCCCCTCAGTGATTCCCTCAGGAGTTTCTCGCTCCTGGGATTTTTCGGGAGTCTGCTCAGTCTCTGCAGTGTCCACAGCAGTTGCTTGTGTTTCGTCAGTTTGCTGCTCTACTTGCGTTTCATCTGTTGATTCACCCTGTCCCCTTTGTTCTTCAGTCGTATCGCCAGCACCCCCTTCGGCTGTTGACTCGCTGGCCTCAGCGGCTTCGCCACTGGAATCAACTTCTGTCGCTCCCTCATCGGTTGCTTTGCCATCACCACCCTCATCTAAATTTAAAAACACATTGAATCATAAGCGAAGGAACACTCACAGGCAAGCAATTTATTTCGAATCACAGTTTTCCTTTGATTTTCACAGGAAGAAGATGTGTCCCACCTTCTGCATCCAAGCAAAAGCACTTTTCCGCGCTTCTGTTCTCGAAGACCTTCTTAAGATCGCCAGCCCGACTCTTCCTCACCCACGGGCCGCCGCAATCTTCGCAACTGCAAAGACTTCTTTTGAAACCCGCATCACAGCACATCGACGCCCCAGGTCCGGAGCAAGCCTGAAGCTGGGAAGCGCCCCCACACACATCACCCGCCTTCGTGATCGATTCTTCAGTCGTGGCAGTGGCGTCACCTCTGCACTCACTCTGAGCGATCACTGCATCCCCGGGATGCAGTGATCATTTATTTTGTACGTATGTGCTTGCAGAGGGGGCCCCTCTGCAAGCACATACGTACAAAATAAATGAAATGAATGAAACTCAAGCGATATTCTCCAATTTTACGAATTCAATTCGGAATCCAGCGCCGCCAAAAGACTTTCCCAAAAAAATCGCCTCACTGTTGCATGCTCTTGCGGTGGCCGATGCAAATGCATTAGCGATGGCAACCTTGACGGCCTGCACATACGATTCCTGGAAATCCTTCTGCTTTCCAGTATTGGTCACGCACACGTCCGACTGGGCGCTGGCGGCAGCCTCCGCCAGAGCCGTCGACACAGCTCGGACGTCAGCGTAGCAGAATGCGGTGGCCAGATCACCATCAGCCGCCTCCGCAGCAGCTTGCGCCAGAGCTTCGGCGAATCCCAACGCGTATGTGTTACCGTTCGCGATCGACCAGCCACAGGCGAACCCCCTCCCGTCGCATTGCACCTTTGAAGCGGCATTCGCCCACACCCGAGCGATGGCGGTAGCAACCGCAGTGGCCGCAGCTTCCGCCTTGCCGCCGTCGCAAGCGGAATCACCATCGCCGCTCCACCACTCGTCATAGGCCTCCTTGAACTCGCTCTGAGAACTGCTGACAGCCTGACCAGGGAAAAATGGAGCGATTAACACGGAGATATATCCGAAGCCGTTGTTAACCAATGGTCAGTATGATCGACAACATTTTCGCACCGCGCAGTCGGCGCTGGCTTCACCCTTGCAGTTTCCGGCGGTCACTAAAATTTCCAAAGATGCGAAGGCATTGCAACTGGGATCGGCCGCTCCAGGGCACTCAACTTTTTCTTGAGAGAATCCGCATCCTGCGATGAAAAATTTCGATCGTCGTCATGCGCCTTGGCTCGTTGCGGGAAAAAAATGCGCTGAAAGAAAACTCACCGACTAGGAGCGCCGTAATGGCGAGGAATGTTACTGCTCTCATTTTTCTGAACTAAAAACGATCTTTTTCCACTTCTCTCCCAGTTTGGATTCTTTTTCCAAAGAAAGAAGCCGAAACCTGTTTCTAATCGAACAAGGCGGGGGACTTATACTGGAAAGCTTGGGTTGGAGGGCAAAAAACGAATAGACAGCCCGCAGTTCAGAGATAGCGTGGCGATGGTGACTGACGTCTCTTGACGAGAATTGCATTACATAACATAACATAATTACACGCGAAGAAGCCACCCAGCTTCTATTTTTTTTTTTTAGGAGCAGGTTACCCAGAAAGCGTTGACGTTGCTGGTTGGGGAGCGGCGGTTTGATGCTCTTTTGCGTCAAGGGTTCCGGCGGGATGAGGCGCGTTTGCGAAGTCTCTCTCTTCCTTATTCTGGGGCTTACCTTTCTGCTTTGCCTAATCAGGCGTTGGGGACGGAGCTTTCTTCGGCGGCGTTCAATATTTTATTACGATGGCGGTTGGGTCTCCCCATGTATGAGGATGGCGCTGTTTGTCCCATGTGTCATTCGTCCATGGATGTTTTTGGTGATCATGCTATCATGTGCCAAGTGGGGGGCAGTGTTTTGGCTCGTCATAATAGTATCCGGAACTTTTTGTTCCATTTTTCTCGGTCGGCGGGTGTGCGTCCTCGCATGGAGTTGCACGTAGATTCTTCTTTTGAGCGTCCGGCCGACGTATTTTTTCCGTCTTGGCGGCATGGTAAGGCGTGTGTTATTGATGTCACTGTTTCGCATCCTTTACAGCAAGCCACTTTGGCTCGGGCTACTCGCGAAGCGGGGGCGGGCATTTTACGTTGTGTGGATCGCAAGGCTCAAGTGGCTGAGAAATGTCATCGTTTGGGGTTTGATTTTATCTGTTTTGCGGCCGAGTCTTTTGGCGGGTTTTCTTCGGACAGTGGTCATTTGATTCGTTCTTTATCCCGCGCAGTTGCGACTTGTCAAGATCTCCCGGTTTCAGTTGTTGTTGAAAGAGCGTGGCAGCAGCTCTCTCTTTCTTTACATCGGCCTCAGGGTAACGCTTTTTTGGAGCGATCTTCTTTGTCGTTTGATTCTTTTGCTTTTGATCGAGGGTAGACACAGTATTGGGTTTGAGGTTGATGGATTGTGGACATAAATACGGACTTGTGTAATTAGCTTCTATTGTGGACATAAATACGGACTTGTGTAATTAGCTTCTATTTTTAATGTCATCGTTTGGGGTTTGATTTTATCTGTTTTGCGGCCGAGTCTTTTGGCGGGTTTTCTTCGGACAGTGGTCATTTGATTCGTTCTTTATCCCGCGCAGTTGCGACTTGTCAAGATCTCCCGGTTTCAGTTGTTGTTGAAAGAGCGTGGCAGCAGCTCTCTCTTTCTTTACATCGGCCTCAGGGTAACGCTTTTTTGGAGCGATCTTCTTTGTCGTTTGATTCTTTTGCTTTTGATCGAGGGTAGACACAGTATTGGGTTTGAGGTTGATGGATTGTGGACATAAATACGGACTTGTGTAATTAGCTTCTATTTTTACACGCGAAGCGGGGGCGGGCATTTTACGTTGTGTGGATCGCAAGGCTCAAGTGGCTGAGAAATGTCATCGTTTGGGGTTTGATTTTATCTGTTTTGCGGCCGAGTCTTTTGGCGGGTTTTCTTCGGACAGTGGTCATTTGATTCGTTCTTTATCCCGCGCAGTTGCGACTTGTCAAGATCTCCCGGTTTCAGTTGTTGTTGAAAGAGCGTGGCAGCAGCTCTCTCTTTCTTTACATCGGCCTCAGGGTAACGCTTTTTTGGAGCGATCTTCTTTGTCGTTTGATTCTTTTGCTTTTGATCGAGGGTAGACACAGTATTGGGTTTGAGGTTGATGGATTGTGGACATAAATACGGACTTGTGTAATTAGCTTCTATTTTTATTTTCTTTGGGTTTGGAAAAGGTGCTTCAAGAAGTTCGAGAAGTGTGTTCTGTTCCTTTGGATTTATGGTATTTAGATGACGGCACCATTGGGGGTCCAGTTGACCAAGTGTCCAGTTTTTTTCAGTTTCTTTGTGATTTAGGCCCCCATCATGGGATTCACATTAATCGTCACAAATGTGAACTCTTTTGGCCTTCAGCTCCTTCCGCGGATTCGCTTCCTAGGGAATTGTCACGTTCGTTTGGTACTTGTTGGGGGGCGGATGTGTTGGGGGCCCCGTTTGGGTCTGATGAGTGGGTTACACCGTTTTTGGATCGTCGATATGAGCAAGTTAAGTCGTTGGTTGAGTGTATTTCTGAGGTTGCTGATTCTCAGCTACAATTTCTTTTTTTGCGCTCCTGTTTAGGGGCATGTCGAGTGGTGCATCTTTTTCGCACTACTCCTCCTTGTTTGTATAGCAGTGTCCAACACTTCTTGGACCGCTTTGATGGTTTGTTACGGGATTCTATGGAACAGTTTTTTTGTTTATCTTTATCTTCGATGGCTTGGTTGCAAACCAGCCTGCCGGTTCGTAGTGGGGGACTTGGGATTTCGGCTGGAAGTTGGTTTCATGCAGTAGCCTATTTTTCTTCTCTACATTTTGTTCGTCATGATTTGTCGATTCTTTCGGGGGTTTCTTTTTCTTCAAACCATCCTTCGTGGAGCTTTGCCGCTGTGCAACTTGATGATATTTTGCCGCCAGCAGCACTCAGTTCCCCCGAGGAGTGGTTCGCGAAGGAGCAGGTTACCCAGAAAGCGTTGACGTTGCTGGTTGGGGAGCGGCGGTTTGATGCTCTTTTGCGTCAAGGGTTCCGGCGGGATGAGGCGCGTTTGCGAAGTCTCTCTCTTCCTTATTCTGGGGCTTACCTTTCTGCTTTGCCTAATCAGGCGTTGGGGACGGAGCTTTCTTCGGCGGCGTTCAATATTTTATTACGATGGCGGTTGGGTCTCCCCATGTATGAGGATGGCGCTGTTTGTCCCATGTGTCATTCGTCCATGGATGTTTTTGGTGATCATGCTATCATGTGCCAAGTGGGGGGCAGTGTTTTGGCTCGTCATAATAGTATCCGGAACTTTTTGTTCCATTTTTCTCGGTCGGCGGGTGTGCGTCCTCGCATGGAGTTGCACGTAGATTCTTCTTTTGAGCGTCCGGCCGACGTATTTTTTCCGTCTTGGCGGCATGGTAAGGCGTGTGTTATTGATGTCACTGTTTCGCATCCTTTACAGCAAGCCACTTTGGCTCGGGCTACTCGCGAAGCGGGGGCGGGCATTTTACGTTGTGTGGATCGCAAGGCTCAAGTGGCTGAGAAATGTCATCGTTTGGGGTTTGATTTTATCTGTTTTGCGGCCGAGTCTTTTGGCGGGTTTTCTTCGGACAGTGGTCATTTGATTCGTTCTTTATCCCGCGCAGTTGCGACTTGTCAAGATCTCCCGGTTTCAGTTGTTGTTGAAAGAGCGTGGCAGCAGCTCTCTCTTTCTTTACATCGGCCTCAGGGTAACGCTTTTTTGGAGCGATCTTCTTTGTCGTTTGATTCTTTTGCTTTTGATCGAGGGTAGACACAGTATTGGGTTTGAGGTTGATGGATTGTGGACATAAATACGGACTTGTGTAATTAGCTTCTATTGCGGTTTGAGGTTGATGGATTGTGGACATAAATACGGACTTGTGTAATTAGCTTCTATTGCGGAAAAATGTACACCAATGTGAACAGACGAATGTTTGGAACCAAAAAACAAACAAAAACAAAAAAAACAAAAAACACAGAGCATCAGGCACTAACTGCCGGTAGACCCAAAACTACCCAAACCACGATCCGTAAGGGACAAAGAATCTGCAATAATTACTTGAGGAGTAACAATTTTTTCCAAAAGTAATTGAACCACCCTATCACCCGCTTTAATGTAAAAATCTTCAGAGGAGAAGTTAAAAAGAACCGCAATCAAAGAACCCCTATAGTCACTGTCAATAACCCCAGCACCCAGAAATAACTTGAACCTGGCACAGAGACCCGAACGAATTTCCAACCGACCATAATAACCTTGAGGGATTTCAACCGCCACACCCATATCAACCAGACCGTTATTCCAAGCTGGAATAACATAATCCTGGGGCGAGTAAAGGTCATAGCCCGCCGAACCCAAGGAAGCCCGAGTCGGAACTCGAGCAGCATCATGTTTAAGAAGAACCCGCAGCATTGTTCTCCCGAATACACAAGACAGCCCTCCGTAAGAGGAAAAAATCCTTCAACATACGTGCAACCTTAATCTGATCAACCCTATTGAAGAGAAAGAAAAGATTGCGACAACGGAAAAACTCTGACCAGCGAATACGCAAAAAATTATATGCCGGACACACATAAAGAAAATGGAACTCATCCTCCACTACCCCAAAACCACATACCCTGCAGAATCGTAATTCCCGCACCACAAGAGGATGTTGTAACCGACCCGAATCTACCTGAAGACCATGAACCCCCGCCCGAAAGGCACAATAAATTTTTCGCAGAGAACTTGTCGAAAGGACAGAAAGGCAATCCAAGAATCGAATATTCCGTTTGATTTGACTAAAAAAATATCGAACATGGGACTTCTCCGACGAAAAAGTCAACCTCGAAAAATGATTCTTAAAATTAGAAGACCACAGCCTAATATCAATAATGCTCTTTCCAGAAAAAGAAATTAAGTGCTCTTTCACCAAAGACTCAACCCTGACCACCCAAGACGAACCACACCTATGTTCATCCAAAAGACTATTAAAAATAGCCTTAGATGGATGTTCCTCAGGAAGAGAAAAAAGTTTATTCCAGAATCTAAAAATTAGACGCCTAAAAAAAAACTCTAAAGGGTAAGTCCCCATATCCGCATATAACACCTCCGTGGGAGCACGCCGAGGCAAATTTAAACAAAACCGTAAAAAAGCCAAATGAGACCGCTCAAGCGAATCCCTCTGTCCTTTAGTCAAAAACAAATACCAAATAGCACTCCCAAAATTTATTGAACCAAAAACGAATTGTTTAAACAAATTATATTTAACCCGAGGATCTTCAATTTTATGTTTCGACAAATGACTATAAAGCAATCCAAGAGAAGAAGACATTTTACGACCAATATGTTGAAAGTGCGGTAAGAAAATGTTTGACCCAGTACCAAAAAAACCCCCTAAATAGCGAAAAGTTTTAGTAGCCGTTATAAAAGAATCACCAATCTGTACTCCATGAACATTAGGAAAGTTAATCACCACCACACCCCTTTTCGAAACGTTCTCAGCAATCCCCCAACTAGCAGAACAACCCGCTAAAGCGTCATTAAGACAATTCAAATCTTCCGTATACTGAATCGGAATCATAGTATCATCAGCAAACGCTAACGCCGGAATACATACATTATCAAAAGAAATAGGTCTAATCCCAGAATGTTCAATAGCACGAATCAAATTATCATGATAAGCCTTATATAATTCCGGACTAAGAGGACAACCCTGACGTACCCCTCTACCTTGAATAAAATTATTCGAAACACCAGAAGTACATCGAACTCGAGATATAGCATTCGCATAAATAAAAGCCAAAACCTTCAAAATCTTGTCTGGCACCCCAGTCCTTGCTAACTCAAAAAAGAGATGGGGATGAGAAACTCGATCAAAGGCTTTTAATAAATCTAAGAAGATTAAAATTAACCCCTTCTTAGATTTTTTTGACAGAAAAATAAGAGCCCAAACCGAGAAGACAAAAAATTCCGGTAAGCAAAATTTACCAAAACCCCCTTGACAAACATGTCTAATCGTAGAAAAGGGATCTTGGACACGATTCAAAAGTACATAAGCAAAAAGCTTGTATATATGAGGACTAATAGTCAACGGCCTAAAACTGGAGGGATCAAGGCGACTACCTTTGCCTTTATAGACTGGAACAAGTTCACCTAATAACCAGGAAAATGGAACTGCTTCCTCTTGTAAACATCTAGAAAAAAGGGTAGATAGTACTTCACACCAAGCTAATCTCAGAGGCTCGCAATCATTTCTAAAGAGAGTAGATGGCCAAAGATCATGACCGGAAGCCCGACCATGTTTTAACTTCAAAATAGCACTATTAATCTCCTCAATCTCAACTGGCCTAGACAAAGAAAGTAATTGAGAAGGGGACATAACCACATCAGGAGGAAAAAACCCAGTAGAATCGGTTCGAAAATCCCTCAAATCACTCATAGGACTAAAAAAAGTTTTATAATATTGCTCCCACTCAAGTAAGGAAATACAGTTTCTCTCACAACCAGAGCGATTTCGGGGATAAAAAAGGCGGAAAAAACGTTTGGGGTCCTCATAGTATAATGAGGTCATCCTTTTACCTTGAGAGGAAGAATACGCTTTCCTCTTAGTCCGCAGCAACGAATAAAACCGATTACGCAAAACCCGTGCATAATCTGATCCACCATTAGTTCTGCAAGCACGACGGTAGACTTGGCGTGCATGATAACAGTCCCTATCAAACCAAGGTTGGCATCGAGAAGATTTCTGGGAGCCCCATGTCAGTAAACTATCCACATGAGTCTTAAGAGCCAAAAAAGCCTCGTCAACTGTAGACGACTCCCGAATAGCTTGCAAAATGAGTGGCAATTTAACCGAAAAACCTTCCCAAAACCTATCAGGACTATCCTTAGACCAAATTACTCGCCGCGGGGGCTGTACACAACCACCCACGGCATCAATCAACCACCGTAAAGAAATCCACTTGTGGTCAGAAACAGACCATTCATCGGCAACCCGTAAAACTGGAGAAAACTCCCAAAAATTCTGAGACCCAATAAAGAAATCTAAAACTGAAATCGACCCAGAGGATTGAGAACAGAACGTACACTCCCCCAATAAATCACCTGCTATTCGGCCATTCATAACTCGAAGGCCAGTTAACATACATGTCTCACATAAATGAATTGCATTCGAACATCGGTTTCATGCCGAGCGGCTTCTGTGTGTGTAATTTTTGTTGTTGTTGTTTCATGCCAAGCTTCTCTTGCAACGAATCATTAGTCCCAACACCAGGGAGTTGGTTGGTAGGCTTACTGGCTAGTTTCGTGGTGCGAAACTGAGAGAAAATTAAACAATTCAAACTTGAAGAAAACCATCTCTTCGCAACACGATCTGATGAAACGAGAACGTTTCTCGAGCAGGTTTCTTACAACCCAACCCGTCTAGAACGAAGAGGACTGGTCTTTCATACAAACTTGAATGGGCAAAGAAAGCCCGGGTCAAGAAAGCCGACCATGGGGTTGGGGAGGGATTCGAACCCCCGTTTTCCGCTTCCTGCAATCGAAGCTGGAGTGCGATGTCTTGACCAGACTAGACCACCCAACCCGTCTGGAACCAAGAAGGCAGGTCTGTCGTGCAAACTCCAAGGAGAACAAGGCAAGGCACACATGAAAAACTAAAAACACACAGACACATAATTTGGCTTGATAATTGTATGGTGGAGCGAAGATGTAAGCACGAACACATACTTTATGGGGGATATTACCTTGCGGTGCAGGGGATGGTGCGGATCACACTTGCACTCACACAGATATACAGTATTTGTTGAGTAGTCGATCAATTTGGCGGAAATGGTGTGGCGTTTCGCATGCTTGACAAAAACTGAGGAAAGCATTTTTAATGGAACTTTGTGGAACTTTGGACAACTTTCACGAAAAAGCGTTTAGTACACAACGTGGTTTCGCAACTGGGGTATGATTCTGGAGTATCAGTATTTACATGTTAAAGTAATGATATAACGATAAGCTCCACACAAATACAAAGGTACACAATTAAAATCTGTGTCAGAACTTGAATGTATGTTTTGTAGCGGGTTGGTACTGTTAAAAAAATATATGGTTTTCTTGTTTTTATCCAGAATCTACAGCAGAAGGGATAAGGCCAATGTCAACTTGACCAACCAAGAACGGATCAGTTTTTTTTTATCAAAACGATAGTGCGTTTCGGTTTCGGTTTCCAATCACATTGATGTAGGCTTTGAAAGGAGATCTGTTTTGTTTGGAAAAATTAGAAAAGAGTTCAATAACACAGCCCTGAAATCAAGCAACATGTTGTACATTGTACGATGGTTTCTTTCCCCCCAGAAATCAATCTTATGACAACAAGGCAAGCGACTGTTTAATCGGACATATTGTTTGTATCGTGGATCAGCATCAAGTCAAATAGATATTATCAGAAACACGGTGTTGCCGCCGGCAACACGAGTTGGAGAAAAAGTTGCAGGCGTTGAGGCAACTATTGACATTTTTCCGACGTAGGATCCCAACTTCGGCGATCGCCGTAGGGTGCGCCCTTTGGGCGAATCGCCGACGCCAGCAAGCGGTTCCACCGGTTCCAGCGGTCCCAGCCGTCCCAGCGGTTCAAGCGGTTCCAGCGGCCCCGCTCCCGGCTCCCCAAGTAATTTTCTCCACAAGCTTTTCGTTCAAGGCATCGACATTAAGCCGAAAAAGCGCCTATCCTTCGCTCAGCAATGTCGTGAAAGACCCAGTGGGATCAAGATGGGTGTTCTCCGCTGTGACGTCTTCGACCTGAGCTCGGCATGTGCGGCTTTTCACTATTCAGGCTGAAATCCCGGTCCTGAGCCTCCAAGACATCATAGAGGTTGAGCTCGGGGAGAAAGAGAGGCTCGAAGACCTTCTGGTATGCGTCAATCTTGGGATGAGTTTCAGTTGGCGATGCATTCTTTCTCCTCCCCATGCATGCATGCATCCAGATGTGAACTGTGGTGTCCTGTTACTTCCAGGCCCACAAGAAAGTCTTACGGGCGGATGCGGACGTGATCCAAGACGTGGAGGCGAACCTTCAGAAAGCGGAAGCAGACCTCATGGCAGATTTTTGAAACCCCGCAAAAAAGTCAAGGAGCGAGGGAAATAAAAAAAATTACCTTGGAAATCTACAACACCATGCCTCAACCAACTGTTTCTTACCCCCTAAAAAACAATTGGGCCCCCAGAAAAACTTGTGGGCCCCCTTCCCTGAAATCCTGGTTGCGCCTATGGAAAAAACCCACCATTTTTTCCCTCGTAAATAAAAAAACTAATAGAATAAAAGATCAAAACGGATAAAAGGGATAAATAAAAACGATGTCGCCTTCACATGAATAGCACAAAAAAAAGTGAATAGAAAAAACACAGACGCCTATTCAGAAGTCGGCGAGGGATTCTGGGGCTTTTGCAATATTGTCGATTGAAGTATACATGCGTGCCATGCTACTCTCGGAGAGTAGCGTCAAAAAAAGATGAAGTAATGTGTAAAGCGAAGTAGAGGCTTGATTTCAAAGTTTTGTTGGTGGTTCTCGTGCGCAGAATATGGTGTTTTTAGGGGGTGGTCCCTCACCAACCACTTTTGCGCCACCGTGTAGTGTTGCATCCAGAAATTTGTAACGAGCCCTTATTTTTTTAATGAAAATCTTTTGTGTTTTATGCCAAGGTTCAGCACTGTATTTCCCTGTGTCACTGGAGGTTTCAATCGACAGAAGAACACAGTTTAATATAATATGTTGTATACAACATATACACGTATTGTATTGTGCAGCAACAGTCAGTTTGTTGCTGCCATCCACAAAAAGGATTTGTAGGCTGACCACACATCTTTTGCACTAGCATTTTTGCTGTCTCCATCACATTCAAAAACCAATGAAAGTTTCTTTAGAAACTGAAAGAGGTCAAGGCTTTTCCCAGTCCCCCCCCCCATCTTTTTTTCTTTCAATTGTAAACTGGACCCACCAGTTGAGAAGGATGAACCATGTTCCATCCATGCACAACACCAAGGAAGTACTGTCATTATTCCCCACCTGGAGTCTCCTTGTTTATAGTTGCTGCATTTTTCTGGTTCGATTTGGTTTTGGTGTGAAAGAGAAGGCTCTCAACACTCCCATGACACCATGATAAGTCTGACATGTGGCCACAGACCTTTGGTGGATAGAGATCAATCAAGGTTGATTCACACAACGAGGTCGAGTTCGAGGAGTGGTGCGCAGCACGAGTCCTGGTGTTGATGTTACCGCTTCTTGGGCGAGACAGATAGAGACTACAGTCGTTGGGCCGTCTCTTCATCAGACAGTCGCATCCAGCTGCCGACATAAATACACAGGCTGCACAGCAAGCTTCAGCAAAAAAAAACAACCAATTCTTCTGTTGCGATTTACAAAGCGTATTTGAAAATATTGCTGGAAAGAAATACGTCTGTTTCCTGCCCAAATGACGAAGCAGTTGATTGCCGTGGCATTGGCGGGGTTGTTCATTCTCGCTGTCCATGCTGACACTGGTATTTAACGAGCTCGACACCGCTTGCTTCCTCAATGAATTTTTAGATTGAGTGCAGACTGGGGGCCTTCTTTGTCCTCGCGGTGATTTTGACTGCACCGTGTTGCCTGAACCTTGTCTAACGACCATGCGATTGATCGATTGCATTTGCCTTTTTTTTGCAGATCTCGATGATCGTCGGGGACGAACACGTGCGTGTCTCCGTTCAGGTGTCAGTGCTGGCTTCGCAGTTTCGTTTTTCTTTTTGTGATTTGCGACATTTTGGGTTTGATGCAGTCAAGCGCAGCTTAATGGGCGGCGGAGGTGGTGGAGGCGGCGGAGGAGGCGGCGGAGGTGGTGGAGGTGGAGGAGGCGGTGGTGGCGGCGGCGGCGGCGGCGGTGGTGGAGGCGGCGGCGGCGGAGGTGGAGGAGGTGGCGGCGGAGGTGGCGGAGGTGGCGGCGGAGGAGGAGGTGGCGGTCGTAAACTCCTCGGCGGTGGAGGCGGCGGCGGCGGAGGCGGAGGTGGCGGAGGTGGCGGAGGTGGCGGAGGAGGAGGAGGAGGCGGCGGCGGCGGTGGCGGTGGTGGTGGTGGTGGTGGAGGAGGAGGAGGCCGCCACAGCTATTACAGATATTACGGGAAGCGTGAGTTTGCTTAAGGTCATTGCTGGCAGCTCTTCATTTTTGTGTTATGTGTCTTCTTTGCCTAATCAATGTATCCTTCTCGTTGCAGTTTGATGCTTCTTGCAGTGCTGACGGTGGAGGCTGGATGTAAATCGTTAATATGTCGATTGGTTCTCTGATATATGATACAAGGGACCTGTTCCTATTTTCTGATTCAGGGCAACAGTAGACTTCCAACACAATGTTGTTGGGGTTCTGATGTTCCTACATTTTTTTATGTTTTGTTGGTTCAAGTTATCAATTGCTTGTTTTTTGATCTGATCAAGTTGATTCAAACTGATTCAAACTGACAAATTGTATAATGTAATATGTAATATGTTGCTCTTGATGGGGTTACAATGACTGAACAACTGGTTGTTTCATTGGATAATACCCAAATTTGCTGATACTTGACAGCCAGTTGTGCCTTCCCAAATTGGGAGTTCTGTGAAAGTTCGAATCAACCAATCGAGCTATGTTCCTTCAAAAAAAGTTCAAGAGCAATCAAAATAGCTCAAATGACATTGAGAAGATGTCGACGAAATTTGTGGTAATCTATCACAGTAATAAAACAGAGGTAAGTCTACCACACGTGCCGCTTTTGTTGAACACAAATCTCCCTTGAAGCATGTCGGTAGAAAAGTGATCGTCAATGTAAGGGGGGGGGGGTGAGTAAAAACCCCACCTGGTGGAGGTGTCGATGTTCCAAGATGTTTTCTTGGTTCAAGAGGAACTTGCCTGTTGCTGTCGAATCAATGGAAATTGTTGAGGGCCTTGTTTCTGGAAATTGTTGGGGGCAATTTGCGAGGCCCAAATCATTCAGGGGAAAGCTTTGAAGGGGGGAATGGAAGCCATGCTGCTGCTGTTGGGGAGCGATTGCTGGGGCACATTGTGTTTTTTTTCAGGGAAGTGTTCGACTGAAAGGGAGACGCCAGACACCCAAGCAGAAATCGCTGATCTTCCTGCCCGTCTCAATGAGCTGGGATGAATGGGGAAGCTCAGGCAATTGCATTCGTTGGGTAGCGCCATTTGGAACACAAGGCGCAAAATAGAAACGATGTGGGAGTGCCAGGCTCAAAATTGTGAGGAAACTTTTGGGTGGTTTGACTGGGGCTAATCCCTGGAGGAGGAGTGAAGTGGGAGTGATTCTGTCAGCGATACAAGAGGGGACGTTGGAGTTGTGAATTGAGTGATTATCAAAGAGTTGAATTAGGTGCTGTATTTCTTTTGTTGCTGGAGTGGCGATTTTGTGACTGAAAGGGCATTGTTCGTTGCGCTTCTTTCTTTATCAACTGAATCAAAGAACCTCAGGAGGGGAGGGGAACCTTGTAAAAAGAAACGTGAAGAAAAACGAACTTCTTTGGAGGAACCAACGCTTGGAAAAAAAAATATCAGCGAACGGACGATTCCAGCAACGAAAACCAAACTGCGAAACGCTTGAGGAAGTGAAAACGACGGAAACCAGTCTATTTGTACACATGAACCTTGTCGTGATTGCGTTGGCAAACAAACGTTGCGGCGGTAACTGAGGGAATTGTGTGGGCTCTCTTTTTCTTGTTCTGGAAAACGTGACAAGAACAGAAGCCGAACGCAAGTGAAAATACGGCGGAGCTGAATGAACAGATGAAGTGATGTCACGGATTTTAAGCAGCGACGCGACGATTAGATTCGTAAGATGATAAAAAAGAAAACTTGTGAAAATGACAGAAACTCAACCAGTTAACTCGAGTTCGTTTCGCCGCGCCGCGCAACGATCCTGACGACCAGCTCGTAAGAACGTGCGGTTGGATAAATCGACAGGTTTATGGTCGCTTAACAGTTCAACTGTATATGTATGTTTAGTTTTTATACGTATATATTGGCGGGATTGTTCTATAAGCTGGGGTGAAAATGATTTAAAAATCAGATGGATCGAGCCAGATGAACATCAAATGGGAGGAGTGACGGTTGGGATATCGAATGAGGTGTTTTAGTTTCTGCCAAGACAATAAGTGGGTTCGATGGAAATTGAAACGATGTCTGTTCATTGAAGTATTTTTTCTGGGGGAAGCTGTCCCACAAACAATAAGATGGGAAAGGCTGAGAAAAATGCACAGGGGCCAAATTAGGTGGATCTGGGAACCAAACACCGAAGCCATTACTGTTGAAGGAAAGATCAGTGTGTGTGTGTGTGTGTGTGTGTGTGTGTGTGTGTGTGTGTTTCAACGCCGTAGATTTTCAGGGAACCTGCAGGCAACTGAACTTTCGCTGATAAATTTCACTCGTCCATTAAAGGACTAACCAGTTTCACCTTGGCTAGCCATTGGCAACAAATCAAATAACTAAAATCCACAGAGAAAAAGAGCCCTTACCTTCCATGATGCTGGAACAGATGCAACAAGAAACAGCCCCGCCTAAAGAATGTAAACCTTAAAACTGAAACGAAGCCATATCTCCACTCAAGACCTGATCAGGGTTTTATCACAAGATTATTCCTAGCGATGTTTGATTGTTTACATTATATGTTGGATTCCTTGGAAAAATCAGAAGAGAATTCTACCCAAGGATTAAGCAGCAACGGCTTGTTTCCCTGTAGATTCTACAG
Source organism: Bryopsis sp. KO-2023 (assembly GCA_030272585.1). Classification (NCBI taxonomy): domain Eukaryota; kingdom Viridiplantae; phylum Chlorophyta; class Ulvophyceae; order Bryopsidales; family Bryopsidaceae; genus Bryopsis; species Bryopsis sp. KO-2023. The sequence goes on along the minus strand of BSYQ01000012.1, from coordinate 1,858,928 downwards.
TGTAGAAAACGATACCATGACCCAAACAAACAATCGAGTCTTCTTCTGATTATATGAACCAGTCATTTTATTGTATTATGGGTCGGCATCCGATAGAATAGATTATGCCAGAACTATTCACCTGTTTTGTTCTCGGAAATACAAAGACTAATAGAATAAAAGATGTTCAAGGGCTCAAAACAAAAATGTATCGCCTTGACATGGATAATTCGCAGTAAAAAAGTCGAAAAAAATCCCAGACGTTTCTTCAGCAGCTGCCTTTCCCTTGCTTCAGTTTAACCATAGCTCCATGTGGATATCACAATGCCAGATTTTCCATCAGTCCTGGGAGGAGAAAGAAGGGACTTCTTACTAAAAGCATAGTTTCCATGGATGTACAAACTACCAGTTTGGTTGTTTTTCCACCATTCTTTTCAACTCTTGAGCGCTTCTTTCTCTTGGCGAATTCGCCTCATGCTTGCTGTATGATTTATTACCAGCTTGGAAATCATCAACCGACCACCTCTAGTTTCAAACAAAATTAGGAGGGAACCTGGAAGAACCTAATAACACAACTTCACAGTAGGAGATTGAGATGCCCTTGGCTGGTAGACCAGGCACTATCCCCCTCAACACGTTTTTTTTGTTTCTGTTTGGTTTCTTCACACTGCCAGCTGGGTGTATTGCAAAGCGCACTTCTAGTGTGCTAAACAAGACGTTACACACATCACCCTAGATGCGAGTCTCAGTAAAGATTTTCTTCTCCAGGAACAAAACAAATATTGAACATCTACGACACCTTCTCAAACAGAAAACCAAACACACCCTTTCGATGAAAAAAAGGATCGATTTCTGCCATGACCAAAACTTGGGGCTGTTCCAAATTTAGAAGATCTGGGCGCCGAAAAACTTGGTGGCGTAGACGAATCCGTTGTTGGCGACGGGGTCGGCGATGTGCTCGGCCCAGCACTCGACCGGTCCTTTGCCGGTCTGCAGGGACTGCACGAAGAAACCGAACATGGCGAACATGGCCAGCCTTCCGTTCTTGATCTCCTTGGTTTTCAGCTCAGCGAACGTCTCTGGGTCGTCAGCCATCCCCATGGGGTCGAAAGCCTCACCGGGGTAGAGTGGGTCGGTGGCCTCTCCGAGGGGGCCCCCAGAGCACCTGTACCCCTCAGCCAACCCCATAAGCACAACCTGACCCGCAACAAGAAAAAGTTCTAGACAGCTTCAACCGGTGACGTCTGAAGCGACTTCTAGATCTAGAAATTTCTTATTGTCTGGACAATAATCAATCAGTATTTTCCACAATATTTCCGTATCAGGAGCGATGGTGCGCTGGAAGCATTTGTCGAGAGGTGGCCTACCTGGGTCCAGCAGATGGCGAGGATGGACTGTGCGTGGACCAAGGAGGGGTTCCCGAGGTAGTCAAGACCACCCTCAGCGAAGATCTGGGAGCCCGCCTTGAACCAGACGGCTTCACCAAACTCCACACCTCCATACTTCTCGAGGGCCTCAGGCGTCAAGCACCCAACGACTCCCAACATAGCCCATCGTGCGTGGATCAACTCCAACTCGCGGTTGGCGGCGAAGGTCTCGGGGTCAGCCGACAATCCGGCGGAGTCCCAGCCGTAGTCACCAGGGAACTCTCCGGTGAGGTAGCTGGGGACGGCGCCTTCCGAGTAGGGTCCCAACCAGAGAGCACGATCGGGGCCGTAGAACTCGACGGCGGCGCGGGTGACCTGCTTGGAGGCCTAGACATGTGCAATAGATCGACGTCACTTGATGGCAACTCAATGCTTCCCTATCAGCGTAACATTTTGCAGAGTGAGGTGGAAAGCAATCAATAAGTTAATGACGTACCCTGGCAGCGACGCCAGCACCAGCGACGGTTTGAGCGATCATGGCGGAAGCCATAGTGTTTCACAATATGGGCAGGCGGATGGCGAACAGAGGAGAAGTCCTAAACAAGTCGCAATAAAACTGCAGGGTTGTCGGAACAGAAGTCCCCAGCGATTATGTAGTTGGGGGCCGGATCCGAAAAGTGTCCAGACTGCCCAATTCGGCCCATTTCTAGATATGATCTGGATCTTTTCACCGATGGACCATGATTATTCATATCGCTTAATTGATTAATTGATTGACAGCCATATTAATGCGAAATCCGAGTTTCAAATCGAAGGCATCAACAAACAAATAAACAAACACCAAATTATATCGTAATCATGTATGCAATAAACACACACAAATAAACCAAGTTACAATGAAGCAACACAAAACCAATCCATATCCAGAATCTTAACGAGTCTCCCAGGGCTATCGATCCATTGTATGCAACACCAAACAGTCTCAGCATATTTCAAAATAAATTTTGGCCTCTATAAATATGAGAGGAACACATTTCTGTGTTCATACATAATACATACGGGGCTGCCCTTCGTCCTTGATCGGTTCAAGGAAGGAAAAATCAACGAAGAAACCGCCTGCACAAGGTGGGGTTCGAACCCACGCGGAGACCAGCTCCATCAGGTCTTAAGTCTGACGCCTTGGACCACTCGGCCACTTGTGCCCATGTATAACTCAGCAAATTCGTTGTTCATTAAACGTGATCCTGAATTGGTTGCTGGGGAAAAAATGAGGATGAGTTGGTGGATGGACAGAAGGACAAAAAATTGAGCGGTCCCTTTGACTGTCTGCCAGTGGTGAATCCCATGCTTTGCTCTGGTGCATTGTCCTCCCACCAGGGCAGGCGGCCGGTGCTCGCTGCTCGGTTTCCCGCCTGGCGCTTTGCCCGACACTTCACCTATTCCACCACAGACCCTTCAGAGAAGGTGCTAGAACAGACCCTCCCCTTGGAAAGGGTGCACCATCAACGCTCAGCAAGGGACCAAGGACACACATCTTCGATCCACGCTCAACAGTCCCCGCTTGGGTGATAAGCAGGCGCTACCCTGCTCGACGTTCGCTTGTACCAGTTTAGCGCACGTCATTTCATGTTCTGGGTTCGACTTCGATCGCAGACGACAAAACCAAATGTCAGTTCTGCAAAGCTCCAACACACTGTGCGTGCCTGATAACGAGGTGCACAGAGTGGAACTACGTTCCAATAAAGAACTACTGACATCACCAAGCTGAATGGACTGGGGTGCTCTGTTGAAAAGAAAGCACACGCACACCTTGAGCCTCCTTGTTCCACTCTGTGCACCTCGTTATCAGGTACGCACAGTGTGTTGGAGCTTTGCAGAAGTGACATTTGGTTTTGTCGTCTGCAGTTGAACTCCAACCCAGAACATGAAAATGGCATGTGCTAAACTGGTACAATAGAACGTCGAGCAGGGTAGCGCCTGTTTATCACCCAAGCGGGAACTGTTGAGCGTGGATCGAAGATGTGTGTCCTTGGTCCTTTGTTGAGTGGTGATGGTGCACCCTTTCCAAGGGGCGGATCTGTTCTAGCACCTTCTCTGAAGAGTCTGTGCCGGAATAGGTGAAGTGTCGGGCAAAGCGCCAGGCGGGAAACCGAGCAGCGAGCACCGGCCGCCTGCCTTGGTGGGAGGACAATGCACCAGAGCAAAGCATGGGATTCACCACTGGCAGACAGTCAAAGAGACCGCTCAATTTTTGTCTTTTTGTCCATCCACAAACTCATCTTTTCCCCAGCAAACAATTCACGATGACGTTGAAATTCGAAAATCGACTCAAATCAGTATACTAGGAAGGCATGTTGTGCATTTCTATCAGCTCCAAGTCTCAACAGAATGTCAACCATCGTCTTATGTCCCTCGATGGCAGCCTGATACAATGGAGCTAATTTGTTTCTATCCGTGGTATTTGGGTGCGCTCCATGTTCCAGCAAAAGACTAGCATGTTTTTCATAGTTTTTGTGCATTGACCGACTCCATATTTCAACACCGTGTTGGACCGGGTAGAACACAAGTACTGAAAGACAGACATAAGAGCGTCACATCAACAAATCCACACAACGGACACTCATTTCTAATGAAAGTACTACCACACGATTTGACTCTGAGAGCGATGTCAAATGTGTTGAATCGACTGGTCAGTGCGGGTGAGAGGCCCCATGGCAGTAGGGGTTTTACGTTAGAAGTACGAGGTATGAGTCAGTGGAGGAAGTGTGAGAGTTGAGTGAGTCGGGAAGGAAAGTCTGTGAACGGGAGTTCGGGGTTGTCTTTTTGTTGTAAGACTTTTTTTGCGGAAGGCTCGTTCTTCCAGTAACAACAACCGACAAATCCTATAAGTTGGGAATTACATATTTGAGATGACAGACGAGCACATGATCACCATCGATGCCATTAATGGCAATATTTCCAGACAAAGCAACATCGTTCCTTCAATATGTATGTCCCTGTGTAACGAAATGGGTTGGATGGAAAACTTTATGAAACTGTTTTTCGGGGTGGGCCTGGACTTCTGCTTTGTGGCTGCGTTGAATTCTGACAGAAAATATTTACAGGAAGAAAAGAAGAAACAAAGCAAATATGATGATACTCAGCCTCACTGAGGCTCCCTGAAGAAAAAACAGTTTGCTTAGCTTGTGGAGGAGATGCCGTTCTCCAAATCGAATCAAATCAGATGTTCTCCAACTTCTGTCCACTTGCTCATGCACTTTGTTTTTCACATCGACAAGAAGTCACCGACTGTAGCTGAATCGATCATAAGATTCCGCATTGGCCGCTTTTCAGCCTCCAGATGAATGCTGTTTCAGAAACTCCAAGCTCTGCGGACCTTGAACTTACTTATCAGGGTTTTTTTTCTCCTAAACCCCTTGCTCCACCCCCAGAAAGACTATACACTATGGGAAAACCCCGTCTGTGCGATGTTGAAATTTCTATGCGGTGTCAGTGGCCACGAAAGGCGTCACCACCATTTTTACGAACACATCGCACAGACATCCCGTTAAAAGCTCCCGACACTTGGTTGGGGACACTTTCATGTACGACACTTTTTCTTCTTGATGTCCAGCACCACGCCATCTCAGTTTCTATTTTTCCTCCTTCGCTGTGAGCGCTCTAGTGCTTCGCTCGCGAGAGGGCTTTGGGGATCCCACGGAGTCGCGTCGACCATCTCCCTACATATTGCGCCCTTGGAAGCGTCGTGTTCAGAAACGTTTGCGTTCGTCTTCCCTCTTCGAAAGCAACAACTGCTGCTGCATTCGTCAAGCATGCACAGTCAGTGTGCTGGGGGTTTTCGGAGCTTAATGTCCAGGGCTTTTCGACAGGGTTGCCGGAGAGGCTGCAGAAGGCGCTCCTGCACACTCTCCCTGGATTGGAAAAGTGCAAAATGCTGAGGGCCCATGCTGGTGGAGTACGATTACATGCCGGTGTATCAATGCAGCCACACGCTAGAAACCAAAAAAACTTTAGGACCATTCTTCAGCGGGCAGCTCAATGGAACAAGAGGTGTTTGGATACAAGAATAATGAACAATTTGTTTTTCTTTTTTGAAGGTTATTCATATGTATGCCTGACAAGGATTTCCAGACTGGCTGGATAAAATCCCACGTCGAAGCCAGCAAGCACGCAGTTGGAAAGCCGCTCCTGCTAGAAGAATTCGGGAGAAAACTGGACGGGTCCGAGCCAGATGAGCTGACCAGCATCATGTTTTTGAGGGACCCCGATTTCAACAGAACTTACGAAATGCTGGAAAGCAAGATCAAAGCCAGGCCCGGAGCCTTTGTGGGAACTCTGTTCTGGAGATGGTTTTTGCCATCCTATGAAAGTCAAGGAAGAGGTAACAGATGCATGTAAAAAAAAGCCCCAAAAATTGTGAAGAGGTGTATATTTGGCCACAGAGTCGAATTTGAATTCGACGCATGTACATTGAAATATGGTGCAAGCTGGTGCTGCTTTTTCTGGTTCATTGAATTCTTGTCGAGTGGGGGATAGGTTGGCGATGTTTTTTTTGTGAGGTTTTTTACTTTTCTTTTATTTTTCCGACAGGTTTATATGGTGTCGACCCTCGAGACACGACTTTTGAGTTAGTGAAGGAGCATGCCAATTTCATAAGAAAGGTGCGGTGTCCCCCCCCAAGAAAAATCCAAAAATCCAAAAAATCCAAGTGTATACTTTTTTTTTCGTGAGTGCTTTCACAAACAAGGTAATAATATCCTTGCGTATGTGAATGCATGGTTTTTCATCTTCCCCCCCCCCCCCCAAAAAAAAAACCCCAAGAAATTTACTTGAACTAAAAGCAGAAAATACATCCATCAATTGATGTACACAGGTAAACAACGCGCAAGCCCCTGGGGAAGACTGCACAACGGGCTGCTGGGTTCCACACACTCGAGGCCAGCACAGGATTTGCATTCCAGCACCGCACGCCTGCAAAACTTACTGGGAAATGCCCGACAAGGATTTGATGATAGACGTCATCATGCAGGTTTGGGACAAAGACGTGAAAGTGGCTTGTATGCTGGTTTGACCATGATTTGGACAAATGGACACCAAGCAATGACTAAAGTGTGGGTTGTGGTGTACAAAGGGTACGAAGAAGCGGCAGCTCAGAGCTTGATTGCGGGGATCAATGCTGCAAGGCAAGCCCAGGGTTTGTCGGAGTTTGAGTTGTACACGCGGACTCTTATCAACGATTTGGCCACAAAAGACCTTCGAGAGCCCTACAGGATGTTGACCAGCAGATCGGAATATGGTTTGATGCTACAGTCAGACAATGCAGACGAAAGGCTGACGTCTCTCGATCGAGAAATTGGCCAGGTGAGATGATGTTCAATGGGAAAAATCCAAACCAAACAGGTAAGTGTGGTGGCCGATGGAAAAGTTTTGAGTTTTTGTTCGAAAGGCAATCCGACTGCTTAACCGATCGGAAAGAGATCTTTGAGGTGTATTGGGGATTTAGCGGAAATGAGGGTTGATCTGAAAAGGGGGAGGGGTAGCGACAGTCCAAACCTTTGTTTCTGCATGAATTTGATGTTAAGAATGATTCCTTGTAGAAAAAAATTAGGGCCGAGAGAGAGAGGCTAGCCAGCATCTGGGTGGATCCTGGCAGCGAGATATTCCAGGAAATGGTGTTGTTGACTCAGCAAGAAATGAGAAGGCTTTTTCAGATCAGAAGTGGGTTAGTGTGACAGTCATTGTCGTTCAATTGGTGATGTGCATTTATCTATCTCTGTCAGTTTTATCGTTTTTTTATTGATACATTTTTTTTAGATTTCTGAAGAAATCTAAAGAAAGTAGTATTCTTCATTCAATCAACGTGATTTTGGTTTCTGTTGCCAACAGGACAGAATGGCAAAGCCTCCACCAAAGGCTGCAGCCGCTCCTCGTGTTTGGTCACTTTGGAGGAATTGCTGAGGTGGCTTCATGTGCACCCTGGGATTGTCGATGAGTATGACATGGGCCCTCCTGTGGTGAACTTCCGGTACTGCATCCTGATGCAGTGTGGTTGTGTTGCTTTTGTTGAGATTGCTGGGCTGTTTTCATTTTTGCCCTTGCAATGGAGAGCCAACCAACCAGGTTGTAAGGGTTGGATTTGGTGGGGTTCATCTTGTGTGCAGAGCGAAGCTTTGAATTACTTGGAGGAGTCTGTGGAGATCAACACAAAATACGAAGGTTTCATCAAGCGCCAGAAGAAACATTTGGAAAAGTGCAGGGGAAGAGGGGGAAAAAGATTCCTGACAACATTGACGACTCGACCATTCAAACGCTGTCGATGGAGGCTGGAGAGAGACTGCAAAAGGTTGGGGTTAACATTGCAAAGGCAAGCCACCATCATATGTTCCTGTTGAGAAATGTTTCTTGTTTGGGATCGGTTGCTACGGCTTCCAACTCAAAATTAAACAGAACACCACCTGTTCACCATTGAGCAAGCGCCGTCTGTTCCAAGAAATGACAGGCTGTCGACCATTCACATGGAGCTGCTGATGGATGTGTGGAAGTTTCTGTCTTTGCAGATTCGACCGAGGAAAATCGGACAAGCTTATATGATCGGTGGCGTGAATCTGGCTTATATCAGCTCCCCTGTTGGTGAAATGCCTCGTGGTCGGCCCGAGTTTGTTGACGAATTATCTGGTTTTTGGGGAAAGACCAACCTCCAGAAACCGAAGCGGTTGATGACGTGACGGAATACATCACGGACTCCGAGGACTTAATAAGAGGCTACAAGAGTTTTGGCGATTTGGTGGGGAGACTCACGAACGTGGTTCGCGGGATATCAGAGAGCAAGGGCAGAACTCCTGAATCTAAACCGGTGGACCCTCCCAAGGCCCCACAGACAGATCCTCTGAGGGATGGACCAGCTCAGCGGCCTCACCCTGCTTATGTGGGGGGGCCAAGGTACCCATATTACCCTGGGGGTCAAGGGGGCATGATGCCAGACATGGGAATGGGAGTAGGGGGTTTGGGTGGGGGAAGGATGGGGGGTGGAATGCATGTGGGGCCCAATGACCCTATGTTTCGGGGCGGGGTGTGGCACCCTGGAATGCCAGGAAGGCCAGGGCCCTGTGTCCCAAGATTTGATCCGATTGCACCTTTGGGACTGCCGGGTCAAGGCCAGAAGACTTCCAGCGGGGAGAACCATTCAGAGGGGAGCCACGACTTCTCGATCCTGACATGGAGCAGTTGGGCCCTGGTTTGGGTCCTGACTCTGACAGGATTTGGGTGAATTTCTGGGACGGGTCGGAGGACTGAACATGAAATTAGATATTCAGATATTCCTTCTCGGTTTTGTTTTCGAGTTTGCTTTAAATGATGAGAATGTGCAGGAATAGCAGTCTTTTGGTGCACTTGGAAATGCAGTACAGACTGGAAAAGAAAGAAACAGAGTGACTCTGTCAGCCACAGAAAAGTGTATGTTTTGCTTCGCCTGCCAATAGTTTCTTCCAGCAGTTTATCTTGATTTCTTGGGATTCTTTGCGTCAACAAATTTCTTGTCTCAGGTGACATGGGATACACAAGTCAAGTTGTATTTTCGGGTAGGAGCAAAGAGCTTTTGCAGAGATACCTTTTTGCTTATTGGTGGGATATTTAGCCCAGTGACGCTGATTTGGGAAAGATGGCACCAGTTGAAAGTGGTTTCTTTTTGGGAGAGAATGGCAAAAGAGCTTGTTTCTAAATCAAGGGAACAACAATATTCTGGGAAAAATAAAAGAGAGGATATCCTCGTTTGCTGGCAATCAAATGAGGTGAATCAGGAATTTAGGGTATTGTTTAGTGGGCTTCAAGTACCTTCGTTGTTGTGTAAAGAATTTTCCAACAATAAAACTGACATCGCCTCTCTTTTCATCGCATAAACGGGGGCACAACATCGGCCAACAGAACATCGCACAGGTGCTGCCACAACATCGCCCAACAGAACATCGCGTAAACGGTGCCAAAACATCACACGCCGTGCGTTGTTCGAACAGCCCCGTGCGATGTCTCTCGCAAGAGTCGTCATCGCAAGACACGTTACGATACGACATCGCGTAAACGGGGCGAATGCATCGCATAATGTGCGATGCTGCATATGCACTGTGCGATGTCCTCTGTGCGATGTCCCAAGCAAAGACGTCAGGAATGCAACATCGCACAGCGCGACATCGCGTAAACGGTGCCAACTAGTCGCACAGCCGTGCGATGTCGCGCATACTATATGCGCTGTGGATAAAAGATTGTGCGAGGGTGTGTCAAACGTCGCACAGACGGGTTTTTCCCATAGTGATATGTATATATAAATGCTATGCTTTCAGTAAGAATTGCCGTCTTCTCCCATGATTGATGAAGAATCTGGCATTGTGATATCCGCATGGAAGTATAAGCAAGGGAAAGCCAGAATGAAAACATTTTTGAAGCTGCTGAATAAACGCCTGTTTTGTTTTTTATGGACTTTTTTAGCGTTTCTTAGACCTGATCACATCAAGGCGACATGTTCAATTGCGATCCCTGTTATTTTGTTACTTTTTCTGTTCCCAAGAAAACATGGAAGATTAATTCCGGCATAGTAATAATTAGTTTTACTTGATGCTGGCTGATCCATGATACAAACAGAATGTCTGATCAAAGAACCCCTTGCCTACTTTCAGCTTTGATTAAAAATGACTGGTTCATGAAAACACAAGAAGAATCGTTTTTTGCTTGGGTCATATGGGATCGTTTTAGAGGGGATATATATGTAAAAAAACTGAACACTTTTATACAGTAGCACCGTTAAGCGACCTCAAATCCATCAAATAGTCCAACCACACGTTTTTACGGGCTGGTGGTCAGAATCGTAGCGAGGCGCGTCGAAACGAGCTGGAGTTCTTTGATTGAGTTTCTGTCATTTTCACGGGTTTTCTTTTGTCATCTTAGAGATATATATATATCACGATTGTATATATATCTTCGCATGTAGTTAATTTTTTTATTTTATTTTTTGACCAGTATGTGGCAACTTCCCTAGAATTGTCCAGCGCTGAAACACACACTGAGAGTGGAGTGTAGTATTGTTACATTAAAAGCATTTGTCCTGGAAGATAGGTGCATAATATCTTTTTTCAAAAACTTTTTGTTGCTGTAAAACTCCCAAATGCTGATCAGATGGAATTCCTCAAAAAAAAATTCCATCTGATCAGCATGAGGAATGGCTGTTTGAGAAGGAATTTGTGAAAACATAAGTGTAAATTAGTGTAAACATTTCCTGTAGTAGGACTGTCAAGAAGTAAAACCAATGAAGGAACAATCTTTTTCAACAGCCATTGTTATCCCAACAAGATAAACATATTATATTTTACATTGTACAGTTTGTCAGTTTGAATCAGTTTGATATCAACTTGATCAGACCAAGAAACAACGAAAATTGGTATCTTGGAACCAACAGAAGAAAGAAAAAAGTTGGACATCACAACTCCAACAAGATTGTGTTGGAAGTCGACTGTGGTATGAAATAGCTCATAACTAAAAAGGCAACAGAACCGGCCAGGTCTGGCCTCAGGTTGCGACGTGTTGAATCGAATCATAGATCAGGGACCAATCCACATAATCAGGATTTACTTCCAATCTCCATCGTCAGCACTGCAAGGAGCTTTACACTGCAACGAGAAGGACACATTGACCTAGCCTTAGCACATTGCACACAAACATAAACAGCTCCCAGAAAGGACCTCAAGATCACTTACGTTTCCCATATCGCCACGGATATCGAGCACCTCCTCCGCCACCACCACCGCCACCACCGCCTCCGCCACCGCCTCCGCCACCGCCTCCGCCGCCTCCTCCTCCTCCACCACCACCACCTCCGCCGCCACCTCCGCCGCCTCCTCCTCCTCCACCACCACCGCCTCCACCGCCTCCGCCAAGGAGCTTTCGAACTGCAACAAGAAAGTAAAATCAAATATTTTGCAAAGGAATCACAACACAGAATTTGGAAACGAGGGCAACTGCGGATAACTCACGCTTCCCATGGTAGTGGCCCCCATAGTAGTAGTGGTGTCTCCCTCCTCCTCCTCCACCGCCGCCGCCACCGCCTCCGCCACCGCCTCCGCCACCACCTCCGCCGCCTCCTCCTCCTCCTCCGCCGCCGCCGCCACCACCACCACCTCCTCCGCCGCCTCCCATTAAGCTGCGCTTGACTACATCAAATCCAAAATGTCGCAAATCACAGGAGTAAAAACGGAAGGACGAAGCCACCACTGAAACCTGAACCGAGCAACTCACGTGTTCGTCCTCGACGATCATCGAGATCTGCAAAACAAGACAAACACAATCGATCAATCGCAGGGGGGTTAGCAAAACGGTGCAAACAAAAATCACCGCGAGGACAAAGAAGGCCCCATGCGCACTTCAATTGAAAGTATCAAGGAAAAAGCGAGCGGTGTCGAGCTCGTTAAATACCAGTGTCAGCATGGACAGCGAGAATGAACAAGCCCGCCAATGCCACGGCAATCAACTGCTTCGTCATTTGGGCAGGAAACAGACGTATTTCTTTCCAGCAATATTTTCAAATACGCTTTGTAAATCGCAACAGAAGAATTGGATTTTTTTTTTTTGCTGAGGGTTGCTGTGCAGCCTGTGTATTTATGTCGGCAGCTGGATGCGACTGTCCTAGCGAAGTGTGCATCAGATCAAAGAAGGTCTTGGAAATGACGTGCCACCTGTTGGGTATGAATTGACAGTGCCAGACGAAACTCTTCTGATGAAGAGACCGCCCAACGACGCTCGTCGCGATCTATCCTGCCCAAGAAGTGGTAACATCAACACCACGACTCGTGCTGTGATTCGTGCTGTGCATCTCTCGTTCTTGGCCTCGAGCAATAATTGTTTGTTGATACGGACTTGTGTAATAAAGCCTCGAGCTCCTCGGGTGAATTGTCCTTGGTTGAATAGTGCAATACGCTGATATCGAGAGCCTTTTCTTTCAAACCAAAACCGAACCAAACCAAACCAAACCAAGCATGCAACAATGAGACTTCAGGTAGGGGATAATGATAGTATTTCTTTGGCGGTGTGCATGGATGGAACATGGTTTATCCTTCTCAGGCTGAGGAAAGCCTTTTCGTCCCTTAAGAAACCCCCATTCGTTTTTAAACAGGGTGAAGACAGCAAAAACCCTCGTGCAATAGATGTGTTGGTTGGCAAAACAAACTTCTTATGCTGTTCGATACAATACATGGGTAATTAACCTGAGTTGATGTGTTGATTGAAACCTCTAGTCGCACAAAGAAAATATACAGTGCCGAACCTTGGCAGAAAACATCAATGACGATTTTTCATAAAATAACAAGGGCTTGTTACAAATTCCTGGGGCCACCCCTCAAAACACCATATTTTCTTGTGGAAAAACTACCAAAAAACTTCTGCTTCGCTTTCCATATTACTTTTTCTTATTTTAACGCTGAGCTCCATCCAAGTATATGTACAAGCGTTGCATGAGAAAAACACTGGAGCACTGGAACAGGAGGGTTGCAACCAAACAACCACCGAGGGATTTTCTTTTTCATAATCCCCGCTCCACCCCCAAAGAATTTATTGTGGCGGCGGGGTTGCGTGTTAATCCAGGAACAGATGGTGTATTCGGTGTCATTTTTTTCACACCTCATTGGTTGGTGCGTTCGAAAAGCGATACTTGGCAAAACAAAACAAACAAACAGAGATTACACGCAGAAAACCACAGCCTTCCTGTAAGAAAGTTATTTTGATTTCGGTTTTTAAGGAGAGCAGTTGTGAAGCGCTTTTCTTTTTGTTCCAGGGTGCGGTGGGATGTTCTGAAATACCCCTGTCTGACAATTCCACAGAGTGGAGGTGCTCCAAATGACAAAACTGCAAAGATCGAGGGTTGCGGCAGCGTTTGATAGGATTTATTTTGCTCCAAGGGCTTAAGTCCATATTCGGGATAAATATTTTATGCATTTTTTTTTGGTTAAATGCAGTACCTCCCTCTCTGGATCCCTTGGACAAACTGACATTGGGTTTCCAGTGCGAGGATGATTTATGCGAGCCGTTGCTATAGGTCGGGTTGAGACTCACTCAGTTGCCACTCCAAAGGTTTATTCAAATGCTGTTCATGCTTTTTGAGAATACACGTATTACCAAGTGCATATTATTCGAAGCCTACCCACCGAACGAATACCGAAATTTACGGTTCCGCAGGAAGCGCGGTTCCTTTTGCGAAGTTTTAGGGTGGGACGATTGAAAGGACTAATTGCTGAGGTGGTCTGTAGGGGTACCTTTTGGAGTTGTGGATCTCAGTAGTTTGGGTTCTTAAGCTCACTCAGTTGGTCTTTCTTTACTCGGTTTTTCACCCATCCCGGAACTGTGTTCTTCCCTCCCTTTTTGGAGATTATTTTTTGGTGGGATTTGGGAGTTTTTATATAGAGCTAATAGGGACTTTTTGATTTACTTTTGTGGTGCTTGGGATGCACAATTTGGCAGAAATTGGCACTATTTGTTTGAAGGGTTAAACGAGGGTTACATTTCTGTGAAGGTTTTCGATCTCTGGGTGTGGAAGAAAACGTAGCAGTCGAAGGAATCGAGTGATATGGGACTTCTTTTGTGACATTCTGTGAAACACTTCCACGTCTGGATCGACAACGCTTTAATTTGTATCACTGCTTTCTTTCCACCATATTTTGACCAAAACGGAAGAAAAGGAGGAAGTGATTGTTGTGTCGAGATAGCTGCTCAACAAAAGCAGCAAAAACTTTCCCAAATTACTTTTGAAAAAAAGGGCAGAAATATCACCTCCACAAGTGGTTCCTCCAATAGCCGATCCGCAACCAGCTCAGCCTCCGCTTCGTCCTCTTTTTGCACAATCCTTGCAGGAAAATCTGCTGTAGCCCCCACCCGCCCCGAAAAAAAACGTCTGTGAGAAGAAAAGCATTCGAGCTCGTGCGAAAAAAACACACACAGCAAAGCGATTGATCGCCACCTGTAGATAAGTCCCACTCCATCGTGAATCGCAGCCAAATCGTCGTTTTCTGTGGGCTGCTATCGTTTCAGCACAGATATTAGTAATGGATTAGTGATCTGACGATTCTGCTCTTCAGTAAGACTGGAAGAGGAGGTGGGGGGATGAACATCTGCAAAGGTGTGGTGGGGTTTTTCTTCAGAGTATAAACACTCTATATTTGTGTTTTTCGGGCATCATTGGGTGAGGAGCACCTTTTGTTCTTTTGTAGTAAAAAAGGATTTTTGAAATTCTGCACATGGTTGGGCAATCCTGATCAACTTTTTTCCCCTTTCTTTCCTGTTTTCTATTTTTAACCAGAGGACATGAATCAATCGACCAATCCAAAAAGCATGAAGGAAGGACGAGATGACACTGAAAGGTCCACCCGTTGGGAAAACATCTGGGAAGTGGTGTTAGAAATGACACCGAATGCACCAGGTGTCCCTGACACACACGTAACGCCCCAAATACGAGCCCCGCCACCACAATAAATACGTCTAGGCAAGTTGGGAGGGGCGTAAAAGAAACCACATCCCTCAGCAGCTGTGCAAAACACATTTCTTGCCTTTCGATCTACAAGATGACTTCGACGCGCATTCTTCTGGTTGCTTGCGTTTTTGCAGCGCTTGCTTTCGCTAATGGTATGTTTTCGTTCACTCCAAATCTTTGATCAGGTGCTGCGTGAACTGGACCTGGAATAATTGAGCAGCGACCCATTCGCGTATCGTGGTGGACATTGCTCCAACTCTTTGTGTGTCTTTTTGTTTTCAGGTTTTCCGGCAGGGGGCCGAAAGTTGAACGCCTGCAAGAAACAAGGTGAGGGCATCCCGGGCCATTTGTCGCTAAATTGAGATCGGGGTTATGCAGGCGCTGGTGGAAACATAACATGAACTGAGAGGTTGTTTCTTCAGATTGCGACGGCCACAAGGAAAAATTCAACTGCGATGCTGCGGCATGGGACGATAACGAGTGCGAGTGCCAATGTCTCGTTGCTGGAAAGGCGTCGAAGCTGCATGACTGTGGAGACTGGAGTGAGCAAAAATTAATTCGTGAAATTCCACTGTTCCGTTGCAATCATTTTTGCAGGGACGTCATCGATAAACCGACCCACCGGCGCTGACAGAACCCCCTTTTTGTTGTGGCTGCAGCGTGCGATCCCTTGACTTGCGCTTTTCATTTCAAAGATTTCAAAGATTGTAAGTGCAAGTGCGGTGGTAAGAAGTCCACACCCGTGGCTTTCGCACAGCCTGCACCCGCTCCTGGTCAGGGCGGCCGAGGTGGCGGCTTCGGCGGTGGAGGTGGCGGTGGAGGTGGCGGCGGCGGTGGTGGCGGAGGAGCTCCTGGACGACCTGGTGCTCCTGGCAGGAGATAAGTTGGATTGAGCCGTTCTGTCGACGGCTGTGATTCTCCTTCAGGTCTGACCTGTTCAATCTTTGGGGAAACGAAGTTGGGGCGCGTGTTTCGCAATTATTTTCAGCAGCGGCGAGGGGTTTTGAGAATTTTAACAAAAGATTGCGTACTTGGTTGATGCTTGCCACACTGTTTTCGTGAGGCGTTGCGTTACTATTAAGACTTGTTTTATTTGAGGGTTGGGAGAACTTACTTTCTTCAGTGCTGATGACTTTCAAGCTGCTGTTAGGTTTTTTATTGTATGACTTGTATATGAGTGTGAGATCTCTACTAGGCTCTGTTAAATTTGTAACGAGGTCTGTTGAATTGTTCTTTCTGGAACAATTTCTTTCTGGTTTCCTGGACTTTGGATCGAACCACCTTCAAGGTAAGTTAGTGGTAGATTCTATACCGACATGAAAAGAAAATGAATAGAACTTGCATCCTTTGTTTGTAAATGCTAAATACAAGCAATGATAGAAAGCCATCCTGATTCAATCAAGAACTTTATAGTTGCTGCACGCAAACAGTCAGCATGTTTGGATAAGTTGCTGATGAAAAGAGTGTTGAATTCAGCTTTGTTAAAATCGTGCTCGAACACAAGAACCCCCGCTTTACGATGACAAAATTCACACATCGAAATACAGCCGGTTAATGGTTGCACAACAGAAAAACATATATATATATTTTTTGGATTAACTGGGATTGATTGACATAAAAACCTAGTTTCAAGGCACAATTGTGTTTTGAAAAAGACAAGAGTATAGTGCTTTACTTCAATTCCAAAAGATATACCAAGAAAGAAGCCGGAACGAACACACAACACCGCTTCTGTTTTTCCACCATGTTTCCACCAGAAAAAAACCTTTTTTCACAAAACCATTCACTCCCTACACCCTCCCCAACCTAAAATAATTTGTTTAAACCCCAAATATATATTTTTTTTTCCAACCACCACTCACTCCCCACACCCAGCTTGGGTTTCCATTTGAAACTTTTGGTTCTTTTTCTTGAGAGAAAGCTCCATCTTGTGGTCTCATTCCGTCAATCAAACAAACAAGGTGAGACGCGTGCGCAAATACAAGCAGCAAGTTTACATAAAGGAACAAGAAAGGAACGACGCCGATTCGAAAGATCGTGTGTAGGGCGAGTCAAAAAAAAACTTGAAAGGTTCTAATACCTATGGAAACCACACAATCCACAACCAACCCACATCCACACCTCTCAACCGAAAAAACCTCAATCACCAACCCACTTCCACACATCTCGCAGTTCTTAACATCACAAGGTGGAAGGGTGCACATATCTGCGTTACACTGTCGCCGTCAAATGTCATTCGTCGACAATGCTGCGTCGGCGACGGCGCCGGTGGTACCCCCCTTCCGTCTTGTGCAAAAATTGCGTGCAGAGACTGGAATGACACCAGGCCAATGCTCAGATTCATCTGTCTTTCTTGCTCCACATGTGAGATTAACCAGAGCAGTCATACTAACCCCTTTTCATGCATTGAAAATAATATGTAACCCCCCCCCCCCGAATACAGTCCCCCCCCGATTAGTATCCCCCCCCCCAAATACAATCCCCCCCTGTCGAACGTGGTTTTCCTCCTAAATACAGTCCCCCCCTTCAAAAAAAAAATCCAAGTTCGACTGGGTGGGGGAGAACCACGTTCGACAGACGATGCGAGTCGCGTCTGCAAGACTTCTGATTGTAGTGGAAATCCAAGACACGAAAACAAACAAACAGAAAAACGGTTGTGACGATTCTTTTCACACATCAGCTACATCGACGTCCGACTCGACGTTTCTGAGCGACGCTTCTATCCAAACATGGGCGAGAGTGACATCGACCTCGAACTGGACGAGGGAAAAAAAGATGTGACTACTAGAGATGTGTTCAAGTGATTTTTTTTTAGGGGCATTGGCTACAGTTCTGGATGTAAACAAGTCAGGGGACATATTAATCAGAATTTTTGTATAATCCCCCGAATACAATCCCCCCCCAAATAGAGTCCCCCCTTAAAACTCCCACACAACTGCAAATCTATAGTCCCCCGGGGGACTGTATTCGGGGGGGGGGGCTACATTACTATAGCCATAAATGTAGCCATCTTGTTCATTTCAGCTTTTCTGAAATTGACCAGATCCCCCCCCCCCACAAAAAAATTAAAAGTTATTCCTATGACTAGTACAGTACTGGAGCGTTGAAAAATAAGGATCCACGGATAGTGTGTTTTTGTTACTTCAAACTTTGTTCGACTGAATGTAATCGAAACAGGAAAAAAGAACGCCATACAGTTCCAGTTTCACCCTCGGAGTTTGGATGGATGGTGCATGCGAAATTTTGATCGAGGTGTCAAAAAAGTGGCATCTCCACATGAGAACTGTGGGGGATATCCATGCTAACTTGTTCCCAGTCACATTCAGCCTTTGATATATGTTTTTTCATCTATACTGGTGCAATTTGTCACAGGAATCGTGAAGTTAATCGAGAAACTGGATACCCTTTTTTGGAAACATCCTGGAATATGTTTTTCGTTTTTTCGTGAAGTTTTCGTGAATCGTGAAGTTAATCGTTTTTTCGGCCGAAATTCGGATCGAACGGGGTGGAGAAAAGCTTGAAGGGTGTGTTTAACGAAATGACTCTCAAGGATGTCAAGACAGCGTCGGTGGTCCCCACTTTTGAGCGGTTGTGGTAAACACCGAAAACTACCGAAAACTACCGAAAACCACCGAAAACCACCGAAAACTACTCACGAAAACCACCGAAAACTACCGAAAACTACCGAAAACCACCGAAAACTATAAAAATCGACATGATAAAACGAAAACTTGAACAGTAAAAATAAATTTATAACGGGGAGTCCACCGAAAAAACCCATTACACACAAAAGAAACTAATACATTCATTTTGTTTATATGAGTGAATATGTTACAAATGGTATGGACTCTTGGTTTGGTTCCAGTGGCTCCTTGGTTGGTTGACTCGGGTTCGAATCCCGAGGGTCACACTTGCATACCCACTTGTCGATAAGTACTATCACTCGGAGACTCACTTGTTACCACTCTGAAAGCAAATGTCTTGTTTGAAATAGTCTTGAATATTTATCTTTCCCTTTTCCTTTTATAAAGGGTAATCGCTGCATAGTTACAGTTTTTATAGTTTTCGGTAGTTTTCGTGAGTAGTTTTCGTGAGTAGTTTTCGTGAGTAGTTTTCAGTAGTTTTCGGTAGTTTTCGGTAGTTTTCGGTGGTTTTCGTGAGTAGTTTTCGGTGGTTTTCGGTGGTTTTCGGTAGTTTTCGGTGGTTTTCGGTAGTTTTCGGTAGTTTTCGGTAGTTTTCGGTGGTTTTCGGTGGTTTTCGGTGTTTACCACGACCCACTTTTGAGCTGTCAGGAAATCGGGTAAGAAAACCAAATATCATCCGAAATTCACTTCAATTCCCATCGCCCCATCGGAGAAATTCATCCCTAGGATATTTTTCACAAACTTTAAACCCACAGTCAGAGTCTGACTGTCAGACACCATTTTCAGTGCTGCACCCTTCCTGGTGAAGCTTGCTGGCACATGCTGATGCTTATGTGTGTTGAATTTCTTCAACACAAGAAAAACGCGTGTTGATTTGTTTGTTTGTAGATTTACTTGGTATATCCCAGGCGTTCTCTTTTTGGACCCACAGTGGAGACACTGGCTGTACCGCTTTGAAACCGAGGTTTTCGCCTAGAGCTTCCAGCGTAAGAAAACAAGCAAAACCATTGAGAAGCATCCAATTTGGGGAGGATGGATTGATGGGCTGGGACCCTGAACTCAAACACGTCGGTGGACATAACTACAAGCTTTGGCAGGTAGCGGAAAGAGGAAGGGGGGGGGGGGGGGGGTAGCATTTTTGTGAAAATCCCATGCCACTCTCTTATGTCATTCGCTAGGTTCCGTTTCTCCACAGTTTCCACAGGAAGCTTCAGCGAAACCAGAATTATTTCGAGGACAGGGGCAGCATCCCATCGATTGTACCATCATTCCAGAATCAGAAAAATGCAAGTGTGTTGCTTTTGTGAGAGCTTGATGAGTTTGTGGATGGATAGAAGGACAAAAAATTGAGCGGTCCCTTTGACTGTCTGCCAGTGGTGATTCCCATGCTTTGCTCTGGTGCATTGTCCTCCCACCAGGGCAGGCGGTCAGTGCTCGCTGCTCGGTTTCCCGCCTGGCGCGTTGCCCGACACTTCACCCATTCCACCACAAACTCTTCAGAGAAGGTGCTAGAACAAACCCGCCCCTTGGATAGGGTGCACCATCACCGCTCAGCAAAGGACCAAGGACACACATCTTCGATCCACGCTCAACAGTCCCCGCTTGGGTGATAAACAGGCGCTACCCTGCTCGACATTCTATTGTACCAGTTTAGCGCACGCCATTTCCATGTTCTGGGTTGGAGTTCAACTGCAGACGACATAACCAAATGTCAGTTCTGCAAAGCTCCAACACACTGTGCGTGCCTGATAACGAGGTGCACAGAGTGGAACTACGTTCCAATAAAAAATTACTGACATCACCAAGCTGAATGAACTGGGGGGGGCTCTGTTGAAAAGAAAGCACACGCACACCTTGAGCCTCCCTGTTACACTCTGTGCACCTTGTTATCAGGCACGCACAGTGTGTTGGAGCTTTGCAGAACTGACATTTGGTTTTGTCGTCTGCGATCGAAGTCCAACCCAGAACATGAAAATGGCGTGTGTTAAACTGGTACACTAGAATGTCGAGCAGGGTAGCGCCTGCTTATCACCCAAGCGGGGACTGTTGAGCGTGGATCGAAGATGTGTGTCCTTGGTCCTTTGCTGAGCGGTGATGGTGCACCCTATCCAAGGGGCGGGTTTGTTCTAGCACCTTCTCTGAAGAGTTTGTGGTGGAATGGGTGAAGTATCGGGCAACGCGCCAGGCGGGAAACCGAGCAGCGAGCACTGACCGCCTGCCCTGGTGGGAGGACAATGCACCAGAGCAAAGCATGGGAATCACCACTGGCAGACAGTCAAAGGGACCGCTCAATTTTTTGTCCTTCTATCCATCCACAAACTCATCATCATCTGTGATCCTTTTTCTCAAGCAACCAGTTCAGGATCACATTCGAAACACATATTGGCTGAGTGAATTACGTGGGCACAAGTGGCCGAGTGGTGAATGATTTGCTTTCAGTGGATTGGATATATTAATTAAAGCGATAAACACCTTTCCAGCCAAGGGTTTTGCTTTGTACTCCCCCGATGGTATAGGCTCTGGCTTGGCATGTCTGGTGTTGTTTTTCGTTAGTTTGGCCGTTTAGTTTGGCCGAGTGGTTCAAGGCGTCAGACGTGAGACTTGGTGGAGCCAGTCTCCATGTGGGTTCCACAAACCTGCCTTGTGCAAGCAATACTTCAAAACTCACTAGGCGTTCTAGGACACCGAAGTTTTGCCTGAAGATTACACCAAATATTGATTGATATATATATAATCGTCATTTACGTCGAGACCGCTGAAACCAATCACCTGCTTTTCCTTGACCGAGCTGCTGTCATTAATACAAAAATATCTGACACAAAATCAAGCTTGTTGTTTAGAACATTCCTTCTTCTGAAAAGAAGAAGAAAATATGAGCTGCAAAGCTTTCTTGACGTCGACGTCAAGATGGCAACTGCTTGAACAATCCTCAGATCCGCTGAGGATGCGGTGGAAAAATATGTGGTGGAAGAAGTGTATCAGCCCAACATCGGTTCTGGAAGGAGAGGTTGATGCCAGGCATGATATACCAAGAAATATCTCCTATGAAGGTGTTTTCCCACAGATTGGCACCTTATTCCAGGCTTTTTTGACTAATTGAGACATTCGAATCAGCCTCTGAATTTTTCGCTTTTTGGTGTTATACGGAAAAATTCTTGGAGACTAGCCCAGACTCGAACTGAGCTCAGTGCCACTCAATCTCAATATTTCTGGAGCAATGGGGTATCTTTAAAGAAACGCATTATCAGTTCCTTTTCGAATGTTTCACATGGAAGACAAGACCTTGTGCAACGATACTCTCTACTTTTCTTCCTCAGCAAAGGCCTTCGCATAGTTGACATAACAACTATATATATATATATATATATATATATATATATGGCCAGAAAAAATCGCACACCGCCTCGTGTGCGGTGTTGGTGTAACGAAGATGTCTGCCCGGTGTGCATTGCGAAACGTTCAAGAAGTCCCATACAGTTTGTAAAATGAAACGGCTCCCGTGCGGCGTTGAGTCGTGGTAGTCTAGCGTTATTACGAAGTGAAACGCTTGCTGAGCGTTGCAAAAATCTGTTTTCCCGACAATTCCATCGCTGACTCTTTAAAGACGGGAGCAGGACAATCGCGCTCTAAGGCCAGTGTGCAAATGCGATGTTGCTTGGATCCACACACTCCTCGCCCGACCTTGCTGACGTCCAATTTTATACACAGAAAAGAACAAAAATGCACTTGTGGAGAAATTCATGCACGCTTGTTCGATTTATCCATCGATCTTCAGCGTGAGATTCTTGACGTGCGCGAGCGGCTGACTGCCAAACACACAGATTTTGGAGCCGGTCAGTCCAATGCGAGTGGGGGTGAGTTTGGGGTGGACTTGTACACAGCAGTGCGGTGCTGTCGTCACCCTATGACCGACTGGGCTCCCCCAGCATTCCCTACTAAAAGTGTAATTTTTGCATCCCTTACACTCATTCGTTCGATCTGAACAGCCCTTTAAAATCGTTGTAGCGACAACCCAAACGAAACGTGCGCAGTGTGTTTGTTCAGTGCAGTATATATAAA
This sequence comes from Bryopsis sp. KO-2023, assembly GCA_030272585.1. NCBI lineage: Eukaryota > Viridiplantae > Chlorophyta > Ulvophyceae > Bryopsidales > Bryopsidaceae > Bryopsis > Bryopsis sp. KO-2023. The sequence goes on along the minus strand of BSYQ01000012.1, from coordinate 1,836,381 downwards.
GCAGTATTTTTCCAAAGGCGAGAAGCTTCGTTCGATTCGGCCAACATGCAAGTATTTTCCAGACGAATGCTTGGCTTCGTTGCCGTCGCTGTCTTGGCCAGCGACGCTCTCGCTTGCTCAGGTAGAAAATTTAAGCTTCTTTCTGCGTGCAGTCCCGATGGTTTCGAAACCAGGAAATTTCCCTGTGTCTTCAACTACCATTTCTACTTTGGTGCGCTCCCTTTCTCGCCCGGTTTCGTCCAGGTCGCACAATGGTCGGACTCCACCAGAAGCTGCCCGAATCGCCGGCTCGACGAACTTCGATGTGAATTACTGAAGCGCCGAGAAAGGAGCCCAGAGAACGCGCGCGCGCATTCAGCGGACTCGACTGCAAAAAAAACTTTCTATTCTTGCATATACACACGCCGTGTGGCAGCAGCAAATGATTGCAAGCTATGATTTGCGATGGCACCTCATGTGATTTTGTCAAACTAAGTTCAGTGTCGCTGTTCAGACATCAAGATATTTTTTGCGCCTGGCCCGGTCAAGAGATCCGGTCTACGCATCGACAGGGAACGAGCCCTGGATATACAGTGAGTTGAATTGTTTAGGGGGAGGAGCATAATCGGTGCGCGGTCCCAACTATGCGCTGGGTGTGTCGTTTTCTTCCCGTTTTCAACCGTTTCAATATGTTGGCGCAAGAAAGTGTCTGCGATCGTATCCAAATAAAAACGGGGGTGAAAATACAGTTCGCTGGCTCTCCGAGCGAAGTAAAACATCTTACAAGCGATCAAGTTTCATTCGTAGGCAGTGAAATGGTATTTGTGTAGCTTCAAGCCCTGACCGGTCGAGCGCTGTCACCTGTAGATCGGAGTTCGTCAAGAGAGAGGGACTGGAGCTTTTAGCTGATGATGCCGACGAGTACTATGCCTTTGACTTGGACGATTTAAACGGCGTATGCGAGTTTCCGATCAACAAAGCATGCAGTTTCTTGAATTGTGGCTGTGATGGTGAGACTGATGCGTACTGGCCAATATGTGTTTTACACTTCATGTTTTTGTTGCTTCCATGGCCTGGGAATGCTTTCAGAACGTTATTGAACTGGCACATAAGCTGTAACCATAATTGGTGAAACACAATCTTTCCTATGAACACTTGTTCTCTGTTTGTACTGATTGCGATACTTTCAATGTCATTTCTTTGAAAAAAGAAACTGTCAACTGCCCTTTTTTGGGAAGGTTACATACAACCCTCACTACACTGTGTAATTGGTTTCTGTCGGTCGTGATTTCATGAGCCAACAGAGTGCCTTTTTTCTCCTCACAGAGCCCGAGACTGCAAAGAGCTCCCGGGACTTACGGTCCATTTTATGTTTCCCGGAGTGGTGCGTAGGAACGACTTCTGGCAGTGCCGTAGACATAGATGAAGGTCCAAGGGAAGGTGTGGTAAAAGTCACTGATTCACCAAGGTGGTGACTGTTGATGACAATCATAATATGATATTACCCATTGTTTCGAAACAATGGAATTCCTTTCGAAAAGATCAGAAATTCCATCCAAACGCCGTGTGAATGGTCTGAGCCAAAACAAACCCATGCATATGTGTTGCAGTCAATGGCTCTTTTTTTGGTCCCTCATTAAAAAAATAAAAAATAGTTTACCCCTCGAATTTCCTAATTCAGCTAACGAAACAATATTATTTGCAGAGACCTGCTTAGCTTGCATACCCCGAAGATATACAACACCTTGTCAGAAGTTTCCTTTTGTGATTTTCTGTCTTTCTTTCTCTTTTTGAAATGGTGGACTCCGACTTTTATCAATGGCAGCAATTTAACCTGAATGTACTGCAGTGTTTGTTCGTTGCACCTGTGCTTCATTCTGTCATGGTCCAAAATGAGTATGCTCTCTTTTCATTTCTGCTTCTAAATGCTGTGTGTTTTTGTCAACCAGAGGTGATAGTAACTTTTTGTTTCGGAGACGAATGCACAGGATTCTTATATCCTCTTGGTGCTGAATTTCTGAGTGTTATAATTCAAGAGTACGTTGCTTGCTTCAACCGCTTATCTTTTCTGCTGCTAAAAAGTGAATACAATGCTGGATGTTGTGTTAGAAAATTTGGTCTGAGGTTTTTAGTGTTGTCTACGCAACGTATCAACAGTCGTTATTCTGAAAGTGCAAATTCTCAGCAAATTGGCATGAGTTGGACCTCCCAAACAAACTTGCCAAAAAGCAACCATGTTTTTTTTTTTGCTTCTGAAAGTGGGTTATAAAAAACAAAAAACTCCTCCTTGATGTCCGGGCAGCTTATTATGAACCACGATAAAAAGTACTCTGAAATCAATTTGAGCCAAAATTTAAAACGCCCGGAAAACCAACTCGATTGTCTTACGGCCCCATTTTTTTTCCCTTCTTTTTTCTCTGAAGCCATGTTGTTGATTCTTAGATGCGGCCAGGCGGCGGCGGGCCTAGAGTATCGCACAATTGATCCTATTTGCGAAGCTGAAATCCTGACGAAGTGCTGCGGAAACACTCCGAAACCGAGAGTTGGTTGCCGTTGCGGGTCGTGCAGCTCGAGGCTATGGATTCTGACTAGAACAGAATCTAGGACGCCTACTTACAGGAACAGTCGGACTGGAGAACTGTGTTTATGCACCGATTGAGATATCTTTTCCAAGCACTTTCGATTCCAAGTGAATGGCGCAAGGCCGGAAACGGAGTCGACCTAGTTGAACGACATAGTTTGCAGGAAGGGTTGGGGTTACTTGCTTGTTGATTTTTTTCTGAGTTTAAGTAGCGTTTGATTTAGGAACTCAACACGCTGGGTGGGGAGTGCTTTTTTCAACCAACACATTTGTACACTTGAAAATTAGCGGACGACGCTTTTTTTTTTCGTTTCCGATGGTCATAGAAAAAAACACTGAGCCTGCGCCAAAGGTGTCAGAAATCAGGGTCAGTGCCACCTCACTCCGACTCATCCATGTCTGACATGGGGGCAGCGTTCCAGGCGGACATGGTGCGCACCAAACACACCAGCACACTGAATACGACGGAGATCATGACACAAAAAAAACACATCCCTGACATCTTCTGTTCGAAAGCAATCGATGAGTTTCAACCACAGTTCGAATATTGCTGCGACTTGCATTGCTTTCATTGCTCGCATGGTTTTCTCACCATTATGGTTTTTCGATTCTTTTTAAAGGTTTTTTCAGGGGCATGGATAGATTTGAAGTGAACTGAAGTGGACTGCTGTAACATTTTCATGAGTGTTAACATTCCAACAATAAAAAAAATAAATATATATATATATATATTCTTATTTCGTTTCTGTACTTACGTGAGCGTCGGGTAAAAAAAAGGAGTGAGGAGAAAAAGAAAACATTCCCGACCACATTTTGACAACCCCCAATAGATTTTTTTCAGTTATCACAGTTCGGGCGCGTTGCGGCGCGCGCGAGCCCAAGGAGTTTTTTTTTGCCGACGGGTTAAACTGGCATGAGAAGCAAAGGAGTCGGAGTCGAAGGCAAAAAGAAACTTACCCCAGATACGTTCATCTGCGCACGAGTGGGGCGGATTTTCATCTCTTTTCTACCCACCCAAACTTTTTCGCCGTAACACCTGTGCTTGCTCTGTTCGTCTTCCCCTGAGTTTTTTTTCCGCTCGCATTGCGAAATTTCAAGCTGCGGTACACGAACGACCGCAACCTGTCCTTTTTTTTCCCAACCCCAGGGGTAGATCTTTTAAACCCTCCTCTTGTTGAGAAAAAAAATTTGAAATGGGTGAACGTCGCTGACGTTTTTCGAGTTGACTTTTCCCCCGCTGTTGTTGAACAGGGCAAGTTCTTTGTGGGAGCAAAAAAGACGAGCGTCATGCTGCACAGCAACCAGCATGGCATGGCAAAAGAAGAAAACTCTCTATTTTGTTTCGGAGGAGGGGGAGGGGAGGGGAGGGCAGGGAGCTGTAGGGGTGGGTCTCTGTATGTTCTTTCCTAGAAAATATAATGTTACTGTTTTTTGTTTTTTGGACATGAAAACTTTCAATTCTTTTTTCTTCCAACGAAAAAAGCATGCTTCCCACAAGCTGAACTTCAATCATGTTTTTTTTGTTGAAACAATATTTTCTGTACCAACAAAATTGAGCTCCCCCATCATTGTTTGTACTCATATATATGTAATTATTGTTGATATATCATATTCCCCCCCTCCCCCTTCCCATAGTGTTCCTCCGACCACAATTTCAAACTTATTTTACAAAAGCACTTTTTTCGGTGTTTTTCAAGCCAAAGTGATCGAGTGATCACTTTGATCAATGCGATTTAGTTTCACATCGCATTGATCACTTGTGCGGAATCAAATGATAGTCCGCCTTTGGGTGTCAAGGAGATGTACGAACTTTGCACCTTTCTTGCAAGTCTCTAGCTCCGAGCGTCTATGTAAGATACGCATGCCAATTCCACTTCTATTCCAAAGATATCAACGGTAGAGTAAATTCATGATAGACGTTCGCATGTCTGACTTTTTGTAAGGGTGAAATGTCTCGTCGAACGATGGATCAATGCATGAGAAGCACTCTTGTCAAAGTCCCGTTAGAGGTTGCAATATAGTGAGTTGCTCGCCTTAATGTTTAAATAGTATCGTCAGCTTTCGAAGTGATAAGATATTAGAGAGTTCTCCCCATGGATTTCTAACCAAGCCCATTTCTTATGAAAATAATAAAGAATGGAAGATGTAAATCATCGCTTATCGTTCCGCTAGTGCACACTCAACCCCGACGTCCCGTCACATCACTCTAAACAAGAAGACATCACTCTAAACAAGAAGACGTATAAAAAAAAGTTATTTTTTTTTCCACCATAAGTAAGCCGCTTCTACTAGGAGCAACCGATATGAAAACGATCTTTATAACAACCCTCTCGGAGCCGATGGGCTGCAATGCAAAATTATGCCTCAACCTAATTTTCGATAATATTTCAAATGTAATTTTTATTGCCATCGATTCATTTATGTAGACTTTTTGTCGAGGTATATTAGTCAATAGGTTCACGAAAAGTCACCCCAAGCAACAAATAAGCTATGTAAAATATATGGCAGTTACGGATCGATATGGTATATTTCCAGGTTTTCTTTTGTCAAGTTTAGGCCCTTATCGGCTCATTGACATATCACATAGAAGTTATCGAGCGAGTGTTTCGGGATATTTCGGAGGTTCAAGCTGATACTCCTGTGAAACCGCCCCGTACACCCTTGACGCTCGAAGCGCTTGATTTCTATATTAGAATATTGAGTAGATAACAACAAACAAGTATTATTGTGATCGGTATAGTGAGACAGTGGGAGTGATTGTAAGTCACTATTAGTTATATGTGAATGCATAATTTTGCTGTAAAGATAAGCTTTACTTACACCTTAGCAAAAAAACAGAACAAGCATCCCCTTGTCTACGACAGTCCACCTACTTTTCTTTTTGATCTGCTTCGCCCTTCCAATGAGACCGCTTTTTTTCTTACAATAGTCGTCGTAGTTCGAGAGGGCTTTCGCTTCTAGCTTGGAAACGAGTATTTACAATGGGGTGATCACTGATCAGCGTGAATTAGAATGTCTTCGAACAGCTAATATGCTAAGACGGTTGATTGAATGTCTTTGTGGAATTGATTACAATATTATATGAGAGAGGGCATGGAAAGTCAGAGGGGTTAATTGGTATGATTGGTGGATTAATTAGAAAGACTTTCTACGATTAATTTACCACTTGCTCAATGATCTGGGTGTTGATGTTGATGGTCCACCCCTTTCCGTTGCTTGTTGTTAGCTATGAGCTAATCCCCGGAGGGTATTATTTTCATGCATGAGTACACAGTTAAATTAACGGCGTTAATGTAATACTCGACTCGGCCAATATCTCTTAAAATAACGAACACGATAAAAATATGCTCGTGAGAAGAGGATACGAACACACAGAAATTGCAAACTTATACTCGTAGGACTTTTACTCTTATTGCCTTTGGGGCAAGAGCGTAGGGAATAAAGACTAAGGTCAACTTTAGAAGAAAACAATGCACCCGTGGAAAAAGGTAAAGCCTGCAAACTAGATTTTTATTGATAAAGTAGTGTGTGGCTAAAGTATTTCTCTTGAGGCTATATATTGCAATCTAATGTAGAGAATCAACTCCATTGCGATTTAAAATAGGTCTATAATATCCTTTATGATCCTTAACGATTTCGCAGCCACTTGGACTCGTATCTTCATCACTCGAATATAAACTCTCTATTTCTTCGTTGTACTTTGCTACATCAAGGTTTTCATTTGAACATCCTTAAAGTGTGGTGTGGGCATCACACCTCCTACAACTTCAACCTGAATGCAAACATAAATATTACTCTTCGTTCAATAGAGATATGGCTTGCGATCTCCATATGTATTGGCTTATGGAGCCCATTCGAAAACGCGAAATAGTTATCCACTTCTGACATTTCCGGGATACAAAAGAAGACTCCCTAAAACTTTCGAACATATTCGTGTATTGTACAATTTCTCGGACGGAACGAGGCTCGATCATGTTGAACCTTGTCCTAGCTTTGCCTGTGTATTTTATATGGGAATTCTCTCGAGTAGTATGACCTAATTCGTTCGCTTGAAGGTATTCAAACTAGTTTTTCATCTTTGATTCCATCTCGGCCTTAAATAGTGTAGGGTAAAAGTTGTTCGCCTCCTAAGTGTGGTTAAGACATTTGCGACATATGGACGCGTTGCTCCATTTCCGTGACCAAGTGAATATTCGCCTCTTGAAGCTCGAGCAACCATTAGGAAAACTCTTCGTCCCGTAGTGCTAACTCTCCCCAATGGTGCTCTTCGATCTGGTTCCGCTATGCCTCCAAAGCTTCGGCAAGGCTCGCAGACTGGCCTTCGGTCAACTGGTACTGTCGCATCTCGGCCTCTTGCCGGTACTGGTGCAACTTTCCACAGACCATCTCCAAGGCGCCTCTCAACTCGTCTGCGGTCCGTCCGGCTCAGTTCTCTACGTCCACGGCAATTTGTGCCACCCGTACGTCAGTCTCCCAATTGTTCACTTCGACGTTCTAGTAGTGTTGAACGTTGTTCAGCACGAGCTGGACGTTAACTCCGGCCGGTGGAACTGGTGGCGGGTCTTGTTCGGTCCTCATGGACATGAGGTCCGACCCGTCTATTGACTCAACTTTGTATGGGACGAGGGTGATTGTGTAAGGTAAACGGCCCGATGTTCAACCTCGGCTTTGGTCGCGAGTAGCTTATGTTTGCCTCTACGGCTGGTGTGTCGCCACACGACATTGTACTCTCTGTCTCCCAATCTTGGTCTTTTCCGGCTTGGTGCCTTTCGTATGCGGAGAGGTCTGGAGAAGGTAACGAACTTCCGGCCTTGAGGTCTTCGGAACTGTACGAGAAAGCGGTATTGTGCGCTGTGGTGGCATCGAACATATGTTGTCTTGTGGTAGTGCGGCTTCGGCCGGTCTTCCTCCGAAACCAGTTGATAAGAACTTCATGGTTTACAACGAACTCAACAAGGATACTCAGTCAAACTCTTCACAACTCAGTTCGATACAACACAATAACCACTCGGGCGCTTTAAGTAGTCGGCCCGAGGTCCCAGGTGTACTGACTAGATCGTCGACAAATCCGCAAAGTGATGTGCATTCGAAGCGGACAAACTCTTTTTTTGGAGAGTCTTACTGAGATTATCGGTGATCTTTAGAATAATCTCACAAAGCCTTAGCCCAAAAAACACCTCAAACTTGTCCATTAAAGCATCCACCCCAATCAGCTGAGCCCGAATCTCTGGCTGAAGCTGAGCTGATGACTCCAAGCATTCTTCCCATAGGGTACTCAACGTCCCATAGTTTTTTATAATACTCTCAATAGCCTCCCCTCTCACAATCCGTCTTGTGGGACAAAAAGTCTTGATCCCAATAAATTTTTCATCGCCATTTGCTGAGGCTTTTATCTTTTCAAACATAGCCAACCTTTTGGGAGAAAATTGATCAATTTTATTATCTCAAATGCCAGTTCCAAAGCTCTCAAGCAAAGCTTATTCATCTTCAAAGACCCCCCTACTGCAAGATTAAGCGCATGGGCGTAACAATGGGTGAAAAGAGCTCTAGGCTCTTCTTCCCTCAATTTTTTAGCCACGCCTTTTTTTGAACCACTCATATTGGAAGCTCCGTTGTAACATTGGCCACGACAATAGGATAAACTCAAGTTCATCCGGAGTGAAGTATCTCTGATTGTCGTAACCAGAGTCCGTGCATCAATTTTCGGGACTTCATAAAGCCCTACGAAATCCTCATGATCGACCAAACTCTGATCTATCCAATGAAAACAAATTTCTCACGAGGTGTCCGTACCCTCATCCGCCATGATACTAAAGCATTGGCTCGCGCTTCATTTTTTCCCTCAAAACACCCAAAGCAATAATTCTCAAACATTCATTCTGGATATCAGCACTCTGATATTTTTCTTTTTCCACACCTTCTAATTTCAGTAATTGTATGAAATTACTTTCTTCTACCTCATGGCTTTGAATGGGAAGCCCTTGCCTGGCCAGAAATTTCAAACTATTTAACGCGACCATGAATTTTTATTTTTTTTTCCCTCTTTTTCTTTTCTATGCCCGATTGATAAAAGATCCCCAATATCCCGACTTCTTGGAACAAAAATCTGCAAGGCCTATTTGTGGCAGTTGCTTTTTTGGTGCTTTTCAAAAGCACAGGTAGCATCCTTCCAATAAGTAAAACCTTTGGAGGTAAAAGCTGGGTCTTTCTTGGTGCTGACCAGAAACTTTTTTTCTTCATTTGCTTTCATGCAAAAGAAACAGAATGCGACATCCTTGTCCACATCATAATGGAGCCGGTCATATTTTTCACACCACTCGGCTCTGAAAGACCTTTCCACACCTTGACTTCAAAATTTCCTTTTTGAACAGGCAAAATTTCGTGCTGGGTGGAATTTTCCTTGCATCGTGGCAAACCACCACCGTTGCGAGCCAGTGACGTGACTTGCCGCCCGGAGATTTGGTGGACTGATTTCGCTTATATAAACTACATTTGGCACGATTGCGTGTTCTTGATGTGAGGGCAATGAGGTGAATTCAATGAGGTGTTTAATGGTACGTTGGGTGTGTGTCGGACTGGGGGGACTTGGACGGATTCCGCGAGCCACCGGTCATCGCGGTGATATGCCTTAGGGTAAAACCCGATGTAAAAAAAAAAAAAAAAAAAAATGAGGTGAATTCGACTTTGGTGGTTTGTTGCATCGTGCATTGTGAATTGCGTGTGACTTGTTAAAAAAAAAAATTGGGGCGACTGCAAATTATTTGTCCGGCTTTTGCCCAAGGGCCGGATCTGCTCCGAGGCCCCTGTTACCTTGACGGCTTCCTAGCGGACGACTTACTATCATGATTTTGTTATGATTGTCTTGTTGGAAGGGTGATATGGGATACACTGATCCGCCAGCCGCATTTTCAATTACTTTCAAATCGGACTTTTATATCGGACTTTCAAATCGGACTTTCAAATCGGACTTTCATATCGTACTTTCAAATCGGACTTTCAAATCGGACTTTCATATCGGACTTTCAAATCGGACTTTCAAATCGGACTTTCAAATCGGACTTTCATATCGGACTTTCATATCGGACTTTCATATCGGACTTTCAAATCGGACTTTCAAATCGGACTTTCATATCGGACTTTCAAATCGGACTTTCAAATCGGACTTTTATATCGGACTTTCAACTGCCCCACCAGTAAATCTTGCTCAAGAAGCACCCAAGCGAATATTGATTTGCAAAGTGCGAAATGTGTCCTCCAATGGCGTTCCGACGTGGTCCGAATAAATTCTGTGGACCTCCACACTCACACACGCCAACTCGGTGACTTTCGCTAGCGCTAACACAAATGGTCCGAACACGTCGCGCACAGTAGCACTGGCAGAAGAATGCCTCACTGCCCTCAACAACTGAACCGTAAAATAAAATAAATGTGAGGTCACAGGGGCCCACGCTGCGTATTCTACAAAATACCCACTTAGTTCTCCTAGAGCACCAGCAATCCGTAATCTTGAAAGAGTTTGGAAAATGTCGACCAATCACCGAATGTACTTTGGGTCGGTCGTTCCACCGGATTCCGAGCACAATAGGGAACGTTTTCACCACTTTCCAAACACAAACACTTCGCCAACGCTGGCCGATCAGTCGACCCGTTCAAACGCTCCAAAGTTGCGTCCAAATGCTTTGCCAAAGAATCGGCGTTACCAACACTACCAGCCTCCAAGGCAGCGATTTTCGCTTGTAACTCATGCAGTTGAACGTGTATTGAGGATTCCGGCATTTAAGTCAATTTCTCTTGCCGACGCAAATATGTCAAGGCTCTATGGTTAGTCACGGTTGAAAAAGCCGGCCATCTAGCAAATAACGCTAGTAGTTGAGTGAACAAAATATCCCGAAAAGCTCCTTTTCGTACGTAGGCCAATTCAATTCGACTAAGAACTTAGTAACTTGAAAATAGGAGCCTCCCTTAGCCGAGTCTCAAATGTATAAAAAGTCTTGTCCACCTTTGGTGATCAATCAAAAATATATATATATATATATATATATATATATTTTTCCTTGTGGGTCAAATGAGATTGTTTGACGGCTAACGTCCTTGAACGTCAGCAACTGGTATCAGCGGGTCATCTTGTTGAGGAATCGAAACGCCAAGCACGACTGGTCGCGGACTGAGAACTGGTGCCGTTCCAGGCTATATAGACCGCGACTTAGTCAATCCACATACCTACCTGTCGTAACAAGTCCGTCCGTGTCGTATATGATTGGATTTCTTTAAAGTGAATAGCCTATAACCTACGTCCGTTGCGGGAGATTCTGAGCAGACTAGGTATAATGTAATTCCGGTATCAGACTTTGAAACCTGTATACTACCGGTAAGAAGTATATCCTAGGGATCTTTTTTTGAACGAATGAGGTGGCAAACTTTTCTAGAACGCTATCATGAATGATGATCTAGAAACAGTCGAGATAATCATTAAATCAACTTCATATGTGAGTCTCCCATCCTCCAAAAGTCGTTCCAAAAAACAAACCCCTCTTTCTTTATAATTTTTGGATGAAAGAACCTCTCCATACCTCGGATCAAGCAAGTGTGATGCACCCACTATAAAAAAAAAAAAAAAAAAAAGTGAATAATAACACTAGAAAATTATCGGCGATTTCATTGAACGAAAGAAGAGAATAATATAATTGTGCCATATGCAATACTTTTCAGAGGGCTTGCGCCCTAGATTCAAGTTCCTTTAATTTATCTCATTGAACGAATATAGTAAAAAACACTCTTGCCAAGGCAAAGGGCAATCAAATGAATTCCGAGATTTCGGGTGCACTTGAAATTGAATTGCAAAGTCAGTTTTCAGATTACGATCCCATAGTGGTGTGAGAAAAGAACCTCTTCGCTCGGTGGGAATATCCTTAAAGCTTTTAGAGACATTCGTGTGAGCATTTATTTTTTTTCTACACCAAGTTTGACGCATCATCGCGGAAGTTCAGCGGCGGAACTCGTCACTCGATGTAACTTTCTTTGCGCCCTTCTGAATTTTCTCTCATCGTACGCCGCCAAGGCGAGCAAGTGTGCGTCCAAGTCACGGGGCAACACAACCACCCCTCGAACCAGGTACCAGTAAGGCATTAGAAAAACACTATTGCGACCAGAGTTGTGTGCCAGGCCGATTTTCCTTAACGACAACGGTTTAACGGCCGTTAACGGTCGTTTAACGACCGTTGCAACGGCCATCGTTAACGTCGCTTTGTGTGTACTTGAAAGCCTTAGTAAAAGTATGATTAATATAGATTCCTTCCCGCTCGTTTCGCGAGTGAGAAAGGGAATTAAGACGTTAGAAAATATAGCGAAAAGGAAGAATAAGTTTTTCCGAGCACGTCGCACTTTGTCGCGTGCGAAACGAGCAAGAAACGAGGGAGATATCCCTGTTTCTGTAGTTTCTGTATTTGACTCTAGTCATATGCTTAAGGTCCATGAGATCATTATAGCACGTGTGCTAAAAGGATGATCTCATAGCAAGCCCAGGTGTCTCGCCCTGAGGTGATCCCTGTCATCTCAAGGGTCCCATCAAGGAGTGGGGGTTTGATGGGTTAAAGGGACTTCAAGGAAGGGAGTGGGGAGGTTATTTTCCGGGAAGAGAGAGGTTTATAACACTTTTCTTGGTCCCTCCACGTTTCCTTCCCCCTCCCTTCTCTTGTTTCGTGAGAAATATGTTCGAACTATCAATGGCGACGTTTTATCCTTAAGATCTAAAAGGCTTCAATTTATACTCTCATTGAGCGTTAGGGGTGCGATTTATGACTAGAGGTGGAGCTGTTATTATAAAGTTTTTGATATTTTGTTGTAAGTGAGAGATGCCAACAACGAAACTCCCAAAATAATCTGAGAAATACTCTCCGTTAAACACCTCTCCTTCCCAAGGACCAATCGCCACGTCTAACGCCACAGTACCCCTCACAACTTCTTCACTGCCGTTAAAGCCCGTGAGGGTCAGAGCCCCTTTCGCCGGTGCTGCCACTCTTCGCTGAAACTTTTCTTGTTTGCGTGTTTGGCTTTTCACACGTCGAGCAAACTTAAAGTTGGTGGGCAGAAATGCTGAGAATGCGACTCTTGCATATGGTTCAGTCGTACACAGGGAGAAGAAACTTCTTCCCATTGGGTTGGTGGTGATCTACCTTATTGTGCTCATGGGGATATTTTCTGTTTGGTTGTATTAAGCTTTTTTTCGAGCTGGAATTTTATGTGTTGATCAGACCATTCGAATGCATCATCGAGTTGGATAAAATGTTCTGAAACTTACGAAATGAAACTATCCCAGGATGGGAGCTTGCATGTTCGGTTTGCAAGATGCTTTCAATCTCATCAAACGCCACAACTTTTTTCAGGTCGTTCTTTACCCCTTAAAAAAGTTTGTAACCTCCATCGACTTTTGATCTAGTGGAACTTATTTTTCTCAAATAAGGGAAAAACCCGGCTCCTTTTTCTACCGTGTGTAACCTCCTTTTTTGGCGCCCAAACCAAACTTGGCACACACGCCACAGGTCCACTTAACACATGCCAAAGGAAGACTCACAAAACCCAAAGTCAAAAGTTGACAACGTCCACAAACAGGTCGTGTACATCTCCAAAACCTCCAAAACCTGCCAAGAGACCTAATCTTACATTGATTATTGTATACTACTGCCTTTATCTCCCCGCAATAGGTGTGATCAATGAGTCCAACCCCGTTAGCCAACATTAGTCCATGAGAGGTTGCTAGACTGGACCTTGCCATAAGTAACAATGCTGACCCGTCTTTAGATCTAGCCTTCGTGCGGGTGCCGATTATTGCTATGCCATGGCCGGGGATTGTTATATCTTCGGGTGAACGAAGATCGTAGCCGGAGTCTCCTGTTACTGTAGGCTCCTTACTCTCAAAGTTGAGATCCCATTCATTGCTAACGAGGAAAACGTGAGGTGTGCTATCCATGGTATCTGTGTTTGTTGGTTGGAAGGTTTCCTTGCGATTGAAGACGTATGTCAAGTGATCTAAATGCCAGGCTGTAATACTTAGTTGATGGCTATGCAAGATGCTGTGTGGTGATGCTGTGTTGTTACATTGATTACAACCGCCGTTTTGTTCCTTTCTTATTTCTTTGATGTCTTAAAAAACTCATCAAATTCATCCGAAACCGCCACTTGTTTGATATGATTCTTTAATTCAAAATGTCTTCATCATCAAGTAATGTGAAGCAAATTTGGTCTCAACGGGAAAAGAAACAAGATTTTCTTGTTTTCTCCCTACGTCTTCCATGAGAAAATCGAGGCGATGCGACAGACAAGCACCACAATAGTTTTAGGATATTCTCCTTGCAAAAGTTCTCGGTCCAATTGGCAATCGCTTGCACTATCCGTAAGCACGAACACCACTCGATTTCCACTCTCTTCAACAAGCTTCACTGTCTCGGCTAAGACTTCTTTCACGAACTCGACAGTTTTTGTCTTCCCGCTTGTGTCAAGCGAAAGACAGCACGGAAAATGGGACCCAATGTAACAGCCTTCCACTTTGATATACGTCTTGCTTCTGATAAAAAGAAAACACCGTTTTCCCGAATTCAGCTGTAATATTATGTGTACCCAACACATCGTTCAGGCTGGCACGTTTTAAGCAATTTATTCTTTTTCCCACTTTCTCCACATAACTTGTTGTGATTATTTTTCTCCTACTTTCATACGTTTCAAGAATATCCTCCGCTTCCCCATCCAGCCAATCATCGATCAAAGAAACAATTTTATTCGTTTGTAGTTCTTGATGTAAACCCCCCCCCCCGAATACAGTCCCCCCCCGAATAGTATCCTCCCCCCCGAATACAATCCCCCCCTGTCGAACGTGGTTTTCCTCCTGAATATAGTCCCCCCCTTCAAAAAAAAAGTTCAACTGGTGGGTGAGAACCACGTTCAACAGACGACGCGAGTCGCGTCCGAAAGACTTCCAATTGTGGTGGAAATCCAAGACATGAAAAAAAACAAACAGACAGAAAAACGGTTGTGACGATTCTTTTCGCACATCAGCTACATTGACGTCCGACTCGACGTTTCTGAGCGACGCTTCTATCCAAACGTGAGCGACAAGGACATCGAACTCGAAAAAATTCAGACAATTATCTATTAGAGATATGTTCAAGTGATTATTTTTTGGGGCATTGGCTACGATTCTGGATGTAAACAAGTCAGGACATATTAATCAGAATTTTTGTATAATCCCCCCCGAATACAATCCCCCCCCAAATAGAGTCCCCCCTTAAAACCCTCACACAACTGCAAATCTATAGTCCCCCGGGGGACTGTATTCGGGGGGGGGGTTTACCACTAATTTAATGACTTCCGGATCAGGATCAGAGTTGTGCGCAAGTCGGATTTTCGACAACGACAACGGTACGGCAACGGCAACGGCAATTAACAGCGCCGTTGTTGCCGTGAAAACCGTTACCGTACCGTTGTCGCACAACGGTTTAACGGCCGTCAACGGCGTTTTAACGGCCGTTGTTGACCGTTAATAACGGTGACCAACGGCCACCGTTAACGGCGTTTCGATTAGTAAATTAGAATGAGTGAACTCCTTTCCCATTCTCTCCTCGTTCGTTTCGGTCGTGTGAAAGGTGATAAAACTCTGCCAAGAACCAACTAAGCAAAAGAGGAAGCTTTTTCCGAGCACGACGTACTTTGTCGCGCTCAAAACGAGTGAGAAACGAGGGAGAAAAGCCAGTTTTAGTTTTTTTCACAGAAACTGGCTTTTCTCCATCGTTTCTCACTCGTTTCGAGCGCGACAAAGTGCGTCGTGCTCGAAAAAGTCTTGGTTTTATCGTCGTCGTGATCTCCAGGTCGAAAACAACTTTTCAAAAGAAACGACCCGTGGTGTGGGAAAAGATCTGTGTTAGATCTATTTTTAGGTTAGTAAAGTTCCGTTGTGGGTTCCGCTTTCAGTGCCGCCGAACTTCCGCCAAAAAGCGGAACTTACAAGGGTCCTTTCAAGGTAAAGTGAGCGGAACAAGTCGAGTTCCGCTCTTCCCAATACTGCCTTTTAAGTTTCTATTTTAGGGGAATTTAATTTTTTTAATCGGATTGGGGAGAGCGGAACTCGACTTGTTCCGCTTACTTTACCTTAAAAGGACCCTTGTAAGTTCCGCCAAAAAGCGGAACTTCGACGGCACTGAAAGCGGAACCCACAACGGAACTTTACTAACTTAAAAATAGATCTAACACAGATCTTTTCCCACACCACGGGTCGTTTCTGTTGAGAAGTTGTTTTCGACCTGGAGATCACGACGACGATAAAACCAAGACTTTTTCGAGCACGACGCACTTTGTCGCGCTCGAAACGAGTGAGAAACGATGGAGAAAAGCCAGTTTCTGTGAAAAAAACTAAAACTGGCTTTTCTCCCTCGTTTCTCACTCGTTTTGAGCGCGACAAAGTGCGTCGTGCTCGGAAAAAGCTTACCTTTGCTTTGAAAACTTTTCTACGACATTTTACGACCCTCTTCACACACCAAACGAACGAGGACAGCTTGAGAGGGATTAAAACTATTTACTAATAGTAATTACGACCGTTGTAATCGATGCCAACGGCGAGCGCCGTTGCAACGGCTTTCTGACCGTTAACGGCGTTTTAACGGCCATTAACGGTGGCGAAGAGTTCGTGACGGGAACGGTACGGCAACGGCCCGTTCCCGTTAACGGCGCCGTTATTAACGGAGCCGTTGCAACGGCGCACAACTCTGATCAGGATATACAAATTTAGAATCTGCCCTAGAGGCAGGGGGTGATTTTTGTACGAACACAACTCCAGAAACTGTACGTGGTCATCCTTTTCTGAAACGCTTCCTCTTACCCCCTCTAGCGTTAGGGGTTAAAACACTCAACACACACACACTTGTGCTCCGGGGGAATCGAACCCTCGACCACACCGCCCAAGGTTATTCATCTTGTCGGCGGAGCACTCTAGGCCACGATACAAAACGGACGTTAACTCTTTTTGTAATCACTCTTTCAAGTCACCTCAAAAGTGTCGACCGAGGTTTTTCCTAAGGACTCGCGGGTTCGTTTCATTTTCACTGACCCTCAGTTTGAACGGACACTGGATTTTGGACACTGGAAGTTCCAGTCTGGAACAATAGGGCATTTCAAAGGACCCAATGTTGGTGGTATGTTTTTCCTCTTCAGCAACCATAAGTCCTGATTCGATTTCCCTCAGTGGATTCTACCACCTTCGCCTTTAAATACCGAGAAAAAGCGTCTAAATCAAAATAACGAAAACCTTCGTCCCCTGGCCTGACCATTTCCAGGGGCCAGCGTCATCTAACAAGAGTAAATCATTGAATTGTTTTGTCTGAGCCGAATGTCAGGCTGGTTGCCTAGCAACGACTCTAAATTTATGGCAGATTTCACACCTGTTCACAAACTTTGTACAATCCTCTTGCATTGTATCCCACTGATTCCCCTCCATAACCAGATGCTTGTAAGTGTGTTTCACACCATAATGCCCCTCATGGACCCGTTCTAACGCTTGTTTTTTCCTCCCCTCTAAGGTGACTACGTTGAGACTAAACTCTAATTTAGACAACCCATCAGCAATTTCATTATACTCCCGAGAAACAAATGCAACTTTCAAACCGGGAATATAATAGAAAATCAAATCTCCTCAAGACTCTTGTATCCTTGTCTCCGTGGAAAGCTCTATATCTCTCCACAAAAGATTTACTGTTAGAACACACCTGAATTTCCTGTCCCCTCCAAAAGTCTAAGGAGTCTTGTAAGGCCCATACTGCTGTGTCTTATTCCCCAAGCATCGATCCTATTCTAGCCTGAACCTCAGTATTTTTCTTGCTGTTCCATAAAATAGGCAGCTGTTCATCCCTTGAGATACCCCCTTCCTGTAGTGGACCAATACGTGAATAAACGCAATGTGCCCTTGGCATCTAATTTCACACTCCATTGACTGATCATGTTGATGATACTTCCCTTGATTGCTCGATTCCCCTTCTTGAATCTTTCCATAACATCTATCAGTTTCGGTCCATACCGTGTATATTGTGCCAGTAAACCCATAATTGTTTTCCGATTTGTTTTCACATTCAAATCCAAGTCAACTATCTTCATCATTCTTTCTTTAATTTTTTCAGACGGTCTAATCCCCTCAGCGGAAAAAATAACTCCCAGAAACTCTATTTCTTGCCTACAGAATTGTGCTTTGTGTAAGCTAACCTGGAATGAATGTTGTTGTAAAATAGATGATAGTAGAACTCGGGTTTGGGGTGTTATGTAGTACAATTGTGAAACGGATTCTTTTCTGAGGCTGAATACTTCCAGCCGCCACTTAATCCGTTCTTCGCACACGTTGGGAGACGACCAGAAGTTCTGTAGGAAAGGTCTGAGACACGAGAGTATACAACTGAATCTTATTTCAACAAGCTTGTTCTTTACAACGATTCCCAGCTTTTTATACTCTCAGCCCAGAGCTTCTAGAAAACTCCCAGCCCATCTCCTAACCTTACAAATACTAGCTATCATCTAGCTCTCCCCAAAACGTCTCTATCATTTCTCAGCTCAGCCCTTCTAGCCAGAGCTCCGACTAACCCTTTATAACCCTTGATAACCTCTAGACTAAGGACCCAGACTGAAGCTCCTTTCAGTCTGACTCCCGACTCTCTACCCAACTCTCAGCCATCTGAGATCTGACACTGAATATACTGAACCTGGTTCGAACTCTTTTCGTTACGTTTCAGCCTCTCATTGAGCATCATGTAACTACCCCATTCCCAGTCAGCAGACATGGGCTGAGACCTCTGTGCACAGGACAGGACAGAACAGACTGTCTGTTCTGTGCACAGGGTCAGACCTGTGCTGCACAGGTGCACAGACCTGTACAGCACAGCACAGACAGGGTCTGTGCAAAATCTGTGCAGTTTTTGTGCAGTTCTGTGCAGATTCTGTGCAAAATCTGTGCAGTTCTGTGCAGATTCTGTGCAGTTCTGTGCTGTGCTGTGCAGGTCTGTGCACCTGTGCAGCACAGGTCTGACCCTGTGCACAGAACAGACAGTCTGTTCTGTCCTGGCCTGTGCAATTCCGCTGCACAGGACAGGACAGCACAGGGTGCACAGAACCTGCACAGAACCCTGTCCTGTGCGATGCACAGGACAGGGGTCTGTCCTGTGCAGCCCATGACTGCCAGTCAGTCCGCGACTACCTGGAACTCTCATACTGTTACCTCCGTTTTCCGCCTAGATCTTCGCCTACTAAGTCAGCCGTTTCAAATTGGGAGTACGACAGGGTTTATAGGGCAGGGGGCCCTCCTGTAAAAATTATCTTTCCCAGTGACTCTCTCTCTCTCTCTCTCTGTGTGTGTGTGTGTGTGTGTGTGTGTGTGTGTGCTTGTGTCTCGGGGACTTGTGTGCCCCTATCAATAGACATCACTTTGCAAACATGGTCCCAGTGCTGCTCAATCGTTTCACTAAAAAAAAGAATATCATCCATATAGATGACCACAAAACCACTACATTCCGGCATTAATATCTTCTCATATATGGCTTGACATATCTGTGGGCTTAATTTAAAGCCTTGAGGCATCCTAGCAAACCGATAGTACTCCCCTAATACATGTATTACGAATAAGATCTTTATCTTTGGATTTTTTATCTTGATTTGAAAAAAAGCATCTGTGATGTCTAGACAGGAAAAATATCTTGCCTTAGAAGATACCGCTCTGATCACCTTCCCCGTGTCTTTTAAATCAAAAGCCCAATCTTGAAAGAATAAATTCAACCCTCTAAAATCAACTAGAAGTCTTAATCGTTCCTTATTAGTTTTTGGAATAACAATCACACGGTGATAAGTCCCTTTCCCAGGTACTTTCATGATCTCCAAAATCCCTCTCTGGTGTAAATTATCGAAAAATTGTTTAACCTGACCCCTTTCAGCTCATGTTATAAGAGGAGCAAAAATTATTTCTTTCCAAAGGCGCTTCCTATTTCAGATCAAAACTGTCCAAAGTATATTCATCTCTATTTACCCCATGCAAATAAACCTCTTCAGCATAAACACAAATATCAGAAAAAAGATCCAACAAAACATCACCCCACTCAGCCTGTGGTGATGGTTTCACTGTATTAAAAAATAGCCATCTGCGTTCTTTTACCTTCCACTCTCCTTTTTTATCAAAACACACAAAACTCTATTTTTCTGTAATGTGCATCACATCTTGTGAAAGGTTGCTGACCTTGCATTTGAAATATTGGCCTTTGGGTATTTACCCTATCTGCAACGGCTGCGACTCTGCAAGTCTGCCAGCCAAGCTGAAGGTGAAACAAAGGGAGACCAAGGTGCAAAGCACTCCAAACAAGGTTAAAGCTAGGTTAAAACCAAGTGTACCAATACCCTAGAGGCGCTGCTCAAATACCCTGCTGCAGCACCTCTGACAAGACCTGATCCCCTGATCAGACAACTACTGAGCTGACACAGTGAACCCATCACTGTATCAGGTCAGATCACAGAATGTTCTGAGCTGCCAGTTCAGCAGGGACACCTGCTGAGCTGCCAGCTCGCCAACCTACAGTCAGATCTCCTGATTCAGGGCCCAGCAGGCTCTGAATCAGGCGATTCACTACATTCCTCCCCACCTGAACTGCAGTAGCCCCTACTGCAACTTAGAAAGGAAAAACCCCAAGACTGTAAGTGCTAAGGAAAACCCATATCAGTGAATAACTTCCAGTCCACACTTCTGCCAATGAAAACTCATATCTGCAACTCAGACCAAACCCAATGTATTGAATTAAAATAAAACATCTTTCAGATTTCAGTCACTGATAATCAAGTCCAAAAATGAATGTAATCATCCCAAGTCCTGCCACTGGAAATTGCCAACTCTGACACAACCATAACTTTCACAGGGACCAAATTCCCCACACAAATGTTTCAGCACAACAAACTATCCATGGACCTGTAATATAGAAATCAGAGTCCTTCTTTCAAGCAAACACTGCACTCCATCTGCAGTCTAACATAGAACCCAAATTTCTCATTTTCCAGCCCCTCAAGTGTTGTAATTCTGCCACTGATTTGCCAAACCAATTTCCACATTCAAAACTAAAATAAAAACTCCTATGCAGGTTGTTGTATCTGCCCTTTTAATCAGCCATACTCCAGTGGCAACAAATACCAACCTCACAAAGATAAAAATCCATTTGACTGGACTTCCTTCAAAGGTCACCATGCAATTCTTTACTCCCCCTTTGGTTAATTCAGTCACTCTTATTTCAGATTGGAATTCTCTAGCAATAACATCTTAACCCTGCTGGACTTGCAATGTATCAACAGGTGAACCATTTCCATAACCAAAAACAGGTTGCAAACTTCAGAGTTTTCATCTCAACCTGATCAGAAACTGCAAAAGAAATCCTTGTCCACCTCCAACACACTGATCACCAGAAACTGGACAGCCCTAAGGGTTTAACCCTGCCTGAAAAATTCCACTTCCAACACACTGATCACCAGAAACTGGACAGCCCTAAGGGTTTAACCCTGCCTGAAAAATTCCACTTCCAACACACTGATCACCAGAAACTGGACAGCCCCAAATCACCAACTCTTTCACTGCACCCACTGAGCAAACCACATTCAAATCCTGCCACAACTCCCATGATCACACCTCCTGTCGATTCCTGCCTCAGGTCGCCGGACGTTTCAAGCCCCTCTTTGGCGCAAGCGCAGGCACACTCCAGCGGACCTCTCGCAGCGGCACGCAATCACGATTGGTTCGTCCCGGGGAGGCTGGCTGCGTTGGCAGGGGTGGACTGATGACCGCAATCCGCAAAGACGTCAGCACCCTCGGCGCCATGACCGTGTGCTCCCGCAGCTTGCACAGCCCGCACTCTTTCGTCGCATCCACCGAGACCCCCTTTCGCGTTCCACTGAGTCGTCCAACCACCTCCAAGCTCCCGTCTGGGTTCGTCCTCTCCACCGTTACGTCTGGCGCGTACCAGAGTCTCTGGACACAGAGGTCCCTGCAGCATACCCGGTGCTTCCCACATGGAAGCTCCCGCACTGGTGCCCCAAGAGACCTCGCCGTCTTGAAGCAAAGCGAACAGCCACGTCCCGTTTCTTTCAGCGCCGTCTCCATCTCACTCTTTTGGTCTGCTGCAGGTTTTTCTGGTTCAGGGAGCCCTGTGTCCAGGAAGCCGAAGGACAACTCCTCTTCGGACTCCAACCGCGTTACCGGCATTTTCTTCGCCCACTCTCGCCACGCTTTCAGCTCACTCTCGGCAGCACTCAGAGACCCTTGCAGCTTCCACTTTTCCTGCTCCACCTTTTGACACTTGCTCCTCAGCCTTTCCAACTCCGCAACGTCGACTGCCCTCTTCCGCAGGACCTGCACCGCCTCCTCAAACGCCACAACCTCATCTGCCCCCTCGATCACGTCGGCTTTCTCCACCGCTGCCGCAGGGATAACCACAGGGGCAGCCTCTGCTGGTTCACTGCTGCTAGCGGGGGTTGAGACGATAAGGGCGGCCTGGTTTGCTGGTTCCATGTTGACTCCTTCCTTTCGAACGATAGGCTCCTCTTTCTCTCTTCCTGCTCTGCGCACGTAACTTGCTAGACAGTTTCCTGCTGCAGTATACTGCACTCCTATTTCCGTTTCTGTCGGGGTTGATTCAGTCTGTCAGAGGTATCAACCTGTCACCTCTGCTTGGCCAAGTCCTTTCAGCTCCTCATCTCAAACTCACGTAACTTGTCCGGTGCATTTCGCAAGTTTCTGGCAGGCTCCCACGTATCCTCTGATTGGTCATAGCCCTGCCACCTGACAAGGTACTGCTTCCTGCCTCTGACAGTCCTTTCTGCAAGAATCCTGTCCACCAGGTATTCCTCTTGCCCCTCAACCAGCTCTGGTTCAGGCTGCAGTGCATGTGTCCTCCTGGCTGGAAAACTGCCCTCCTGATCAATAAAGGCAGGCTTCAGCTTGGACACATGAAACACATCATGGATTCGCCAATGCCCTGGCAGCCTCAACCTGACTGCCACCTCTGACAGCCTTTCTACCACCTCAAATGGCCCACAGAACTTTGCAGTTAGTTTCCTGCTCAGCACATCAGGTAGGGGTAAGTCCTTGGTTGCCAGAAAAACTTTTTCGCCTGGCTCAAAGCCCCCTCCCCGCCTGGTTTGATCCGCCACCTGGCGATGTCGATCCTGAGCTTGAGCAATGTTGTCTCTGCCAGCAAGCAGAGCTTGTTGCCAAGTAGTCCACCAATCATCCACCGCAGGGCAGGCTGTAGTTGCTACAGCACTTGCAGGAGTTCGGGGATTCTGCCCGTACATAAGGAAAAAGGGAGAGAATCCTGTAGTGGCATTGATGCTGGAGTTGTAAGCAAACTCTGCAGCAGCCAAATGCTCTTCCCAATCTGCACCTGCAGGCTCAACATAACTTCGCAGAATCTCCTGCACAGTTCTGTTAGCCCTTTCTGTCTGCCCGTCTGTCTCAGGGTGGTAACTACTAGACATTGCCAATCTAGTATTTGCTCTCTTCCACAGAGCTCTCCAAAAATTACTAGTGAACCGACTGTCTCTATCCGAAACAATCTCCTTAGGCAACCCAAAGAAACGAACTACATTCTGAAAGAATAAATCTGCAACACCTGCTGCAGTTACCGTTTGTTTGGTTGGAATCAATCGCAACATCTTACTGAATCTGTCCACGACCACAAGCAAATAATCTGACCCCTTCCTGGTTTTAGGCAAAGGGCCTACAAAATCCATTGAAACACTGGACCACCTGTCATCAGGAATAGGCAGAGGCTGCAGCTTACCCAAAGGCCTCTGATTAGAAGCCTTATTTCTCTGACAGGGGATGCAATTCTTGACATACTTCTGTACTGTGCCTGAAATGCGTGGCCAGAAATAATGCGCCTGCACTCTGACCAGCGTTTTTCGTCTGCCCAGATGTCCTGCCAATGCTGATTCATGGCAGTCATGGAGCAACTTCTCCCTGAGCCCGTCTGCATCAGGTATCCACCATTTCCAGGCATTGCAAACCCTTCTCCAAAGCCTCTGACCATCCCACTTTACATGAGCTGGTCTGTAGTTTGCCTCAATCAATTGCTTGCATAAAGGATCCTTTTGATAGGCCTCCTTGACCTCCTCCTGAAATCCTTGGGTCAGGTCCAATCTTGCTTGTGCATTGACCTCAGGCTGCTCCCTTGCAGTCTGATGTGTGGCCCTGCTCAGTGCATCTGCCACCACATTGTCTCTTCCAGGTCTGTACTTGATCTCAAACTTGAAGGATTGCAAGGTCTCCATCCACCTTGCCTGCCTCTTGGACAACTGAGGCTGAGTCTGTAGATACTTCAGCGGTGCATGATCAGTGTGCACCACAAATTCCTGAGCATCCAGATAGTGCCTCCACACCTTGAGTGCATGTACAATGGCCAAGAGCTCCTTCTCATGGGTAGCATAATTCAGTTCTGCAGGTTGCAGTTTCCTGCTTTCATAGGCCACAGGCTGCTGACCCTGTCCATGGTCCTGTGTAAGGACTGCTCCAATAGCATAGTCTGAAGCATCAGTGGTGACTTCAAACTTCAATCCTGGGTCAGGCACCAACAACACTGGTGCAGACATCAATGCCTCCTTAATATCCTGCATTGACGCAGCTTCCCTTTCGGTCCATTGCCAGCTTGCTTCCTTCTTCAGCAAGGCAGTCAATGGCTTAGCCCTGGCAGAGAAGTCCTTGATGAACCTTCTGTAGTAATTTGCCAGGCCAAGGAAGGATCTGAGGTCCTTCACTGACGTTAAGGGAGGCCAGTCCCTGATAACCTGCACTTTGTTTTGCAACACCTGTATACCTGCAGCACTCACTTCATGTCCCAAAAACTCCACCTGCATCTTGCAGATGTCACATTTAGTAGCTGAAGCATACAGTTTCTGTTCCCTCAGTCTCTGCAGTACTTTCTGCAAGTGAACCTTGTGTTCAGCCCAATTCCTGCTGTAAACCAAAATGTCATCCAGATAAACTATGCAGAAAATATCCAAGAAATCATGAAGAACATGGTTCATGGTGTTCATAAAGGTGGCAGGGGCATTTGTCAGCCCAAAAGGAAGAACCACATATTCAAAAAGCCCATATCTAGTGCGGAAGGCCGTCTTTTCTGAATCTGCAGGGTCCAACCGCACTTGATGATAACCTGAGCAGAGATCTATTTTACTGAAACAACGAGCTCCCTGAATCTGATCTAGCAACTCCTCAATCCTTGGAATAGGATACCTGTTTTTCACTGTCAGTTTATTCAGTGCCCTGAAATCGACACACATTCTCAACTTCCCATTTTTCTTTGGAACGAATAAAACTGGTGATCCCCAGGGTGACTTGCTAGGTCTGATAAAACCCTGTTTCAGCAACTCTGCCAACTGCTTTTTCAGTTCTTCTCTTTCTGCAAAACTAGCCCTGTAAAGTCCCTTCTTTACCGGTTCTGCCCCTTCCACAAGTTCTATCTTGTGGTTAACACCTCTGTCAGGAGGTAACTCCTGAGGCAGTTCTTCTTTGAACAAATCCTGAAACTCTTTTCTGATTTCTTTTTCCAACTGCAAAGCTTCTCTTTCTTCCTCTGAGACTGTATCTGCAAAACTTCCTTTTACTGCTTCAGTACTTTCTAACCCATTTATTGCATGCTCAACATCCACTTCTTTCAAATGAAGTAAATATATAGGTCTGCCCTTGCGAGCAACCTGTGCGAACTCTGCTGCAGACATCAGATCCAACTCTGCTGTACTGCAATCCTCTACTCTACCAGTCTGCATTCTGAGATTGACTGCTCCCTGAGGTGTCTGCAAAACCAACAACTTCTTTTGCCAATCTATGACAGGGTTGTGTTTGCTTAACCAAGACATTCCTAACACCAGGTCGTACCTCCCTAGTGTTATGGCATACATCTTTTCCTCTGACACAAACTTGCCCATTTTGACACTGGCCTGCAGTTCTTTTTCTACCTTTTCTGAGGTTTTACCATCTGCTAACTGCACCTCAGTCAGTACCTCAGCAGCTTCTGTCTGAATGCCATTTTCAAGCAACCAATCTTTTGAAACAAAATTGTCAGTTGCCCCACTATCTATCAATATTCGAGAAAAACAACCTGCCACAGTTCCTGTGGTCTTCAACATCCCTTGAGTCCCCCCATGGACTCCTCTCAACTTCAAAAGTGGGGGTTCATCTAAGCTATGTCCTTGAAAGCAAACTTCATTAGGTCTGCCCAGCCCAGATTCCTCTCTCACTGAAAACGAGTCTGCAGTGTCTGCCCTCAGATCACTGTCAGCACTCACATGCACAGAAAACTCATGCAGGTCAGGTGTGGCCCCGCCTGGCCCTGCACCTCCTGCCTCAGGGACCTGAGAGGTGGTGGTTCCACTCGACCGACCAGCCTCCTCATTCCCGGAAACCTCCTTCAAAATTCCTGCAGATGCTACTGCCCCTGCAGCAGCACCCAGTAATTCATCCACTGACCTACTCGCAGGAGACTCTGCCTCCAGCAGAGTACCCGCCAATTCATCCACTGACCTACTTGCAGGAGACTCTGCCTCCAGCAGAGTACCCGCCAATTCATCCACTGACCTACTTGCAGGAGACTCTGTCTCCAGCAGAGTACCCGCCAATTCATCCACTGACCTACTTGCAGGAGACTCTGCCTTCAACAGAGTACCCGCCAATTCAACGTTTTCCAAACGACCGACCTTCCCTTTCGGTGTGGCTTCACAAGGCACACCACCTGCCGGGTTCTGCTTCCCTGAAACAGATGCTACCCTCCCCATGGTAGCCTCCTTGTGTGGGTGGCTACGCCGGCCCTCCCACACTCCTCTTCTGTCCTCCTTCACCTTTTCATTCCGGCCAAGGGACTCTCCAGCCCTTGACCTCTTTAGTTTTCCGAGCAGTCAGCGGCGAAGTGGCCTTTCTTGCCACACCTGTAACAATCAACATGGGCTGCTGATCTGCCCATATCCATTCTGCTCCTCCTGTCTGAGGAACCCTCTCCAGTTCCTCCTCGTTTCTGCCTCTGGTGTCTGCGAGGACTGCCACTGCGTCCTCTGCTTTTACTGCGACTGTAACTGCGATCACCACCGCGACTGCCGCTGCGACCTCTACTGCCGCTGCGACCTTCCCTGACATCAAACCCCACGCGGTTACGCTGGAGGCCATCAACCTCCATACGATCACCTAAGTGTGGTGCCTGACGCTGCGGGTGGTACCTGTCGCGTTCGGTGTTATACCTTCCTCGACTGCTACTGCGACCTCTGCTCTGGGATCTGCCTCTGCTGAACGACCTGCCACGACTCTTCGATCTGTCCCTGCGCGACCTTGCGCGTCTGCTGCTGAGACTGCGATCTCTGTGGTAGTTTTCAAGAGGACCTTCCCAGGTCGCCGCCAGCGCGATCGCTCTTTCGAGGGTGTTGGGATCTTCCATCTCAACCTTCGTCCGCAGACGCTCGTGCAGACCCTCCATGAACCTGAAGAGCTTTTCCCCAGGATTGCTGTCATGAATCTGCAGTGTGAGCCTGCGAAACTTGTGTACATACTCAGCAACCGAAAGTCGCCCCTGACGCAACCGAGACCACTCTCTTCTGAAGTCACGGTTCTCGTTCACCTTGCCAAACTCCTGTCTCAGCTGTTCAACCAAAGCAACAAGTGACTGAGGCAGTTCCTGGTGGCCTGCAAGAGCAGCCTCATATCTGCCTCTCCACCAAGTACCTGCAGCTCCCCTGAGTGATCCTGCAGCCACTAAAACCTGCTGCTCTACATCCCTTGTGCCTGTCACATCAAAATATGTCTGTAACTGCACCTGCCACTCATTCAGTGGGATATCACCAGGGTCACCATACCAAGCATCTGGTGTCTTTGCTCTGGCCTTGCCCAGTGCTGCTGGAGCCTGTGGCTGAGGCAACCTTTCTGCCACAGCCTGCTGCACCACATCATTCATCTGATGGTTGACATTTGCAGCAACATTCCTCAGGTGAAGGACTTCATTCTGCAGATCTGTTATCATCTGCCTCATTGCCTGCAGATCGAAAGGATCTGGGGCTGGTACCCCCATCTGCTCCTCCCCGCCTGACATTCCTTCTGCGCCTCAGCTCGTTCTGCTCACGCCTCTGCTCGTTCTGCTCACGCCTCTCCTGCGTTGCCCTCTGCAATCTGTAGATAGGACACTGAGGATCAGAACAGTCGTAGTATCTGATGACGTTACCACTGCGTTCTGTCTTTCTGTGGCCGTGAGGAGGCGCTCTGAGAGGAGGTGGTGGCACCACTGCCAACGGGTGTCTCACTGGACCCAGAACCTGCACCGGTCTGGGTAACCTGTAAGGAGCTGGAACCCAGTCCCCTGCGAAAGTAAACAGATCAGGTGGCAGGTTTCCCTGAAACTCTGCCTCACCCTGAATCACAGTTTCCTCGTCTGTTTCTGCCTCACTTTCGCTACTTCTCACTGCTACAGGTCTACCAAAACTCATACAACAACCAGAGTCAGAAGATCTCTTTTACAGGTTGCTAGTTCTGATCCTTTCCTTCTCAAGCCACTCTAACAAAAGAAGGCAGTTCGGATTCCTACAAGTAACAGAATATATCCAAGTACCCTGCCGAAACACCCAATAATGATCGTGCGAGGGAGCCAAAACTGAACTCTCCTCCACCTGACTCAGTGGTTCCTGCACCCTGTTTTCCCTGATAGGTCCTGCTCTGAAAACAAAGGCAGGTAAAGTCCGAGTCTGATCTGGCTGATTCTCACTAGGAAACCCGTCAGAGGACACTTCCTCTTCGTCAGAACTAACAACTGTAAAACCTGAGCCCGCACTGCTCATCAACTGCCGACCCTAGTTCCGCTACGCAAACTCTAACACTTCAGGCCGCGCAAATCTGCGTCTGTGCCCCCTTGCTGCTGCGCAAAACCTGCGCCTGCAAAACTCTACCACTCAAGGCTGCGCAAATCTGCGTCTGTGCCCGCACTGAACTGTGCCCCTTACTGCTGCGCAAAACCTGCGCCTGACAACGTTCTATGCTAGGCAACGCCTGCAAACTCTACTATAACCTTGCGTACAAAACGACCTCTGTGCAGCACTGCGCCTACACAAAACTGTGCGAAAACTGCGCCAACTATTCCTGCACTCAGCGCTACTCTGCGCCCTGATCGGTTCTGTAAAAACCTTGCGCCTGAAAACTCTGCGCCTGCTGCTTCACCAGAACTCTCTGCTTCTCCCAAGATCACTTGTGATCTTGCCACAAGAATGCTCCGAAACCAATGCAACGGCTGCGACTCTGCAAGTCTGCCAGCCAAGCTGAAGGTGAAACAAAGGGAGACCAAGGTGCAAAGCACTCCAAACAAGGTTAAAGCTAGGTTAAAACCAAGTGTACCAATACCCTAGAGGCGCTGCTCAAATACCCTGCTGCAGCACCTCTGACAAGACCTGATCCCCTGATCAGACAACTACTGAGCTGACACAGTGAACCCATCACTGTATCAGGTCAGATCACAGAATGTTCTGAGCTGCCAGTTCAGCAGGGACACCTGCTGAGCTGCCAGCTCGCCAACCTACAGTCAGATCTCCTGATTCAGGGCCCAGCAGGCTCTGAATCAGGCGATTCACTACACTATCTCCACCTTGACCTTCTGGAACATGAGAGGATGCAACGGCACATCAGTGCTGGCAATCAGAGTTGTGCGCCGTTGCAACGGCGCACATTTCTGCATCACACCACAGTCACTAAGCAACGAGGTTCGCTCGCGCTTTGGTGGCTGCTCGTTTTATTTTTTAGGAGTCACATCACATCATCAAAAAATATGTGAGAGTCGTGCCGACGTCGTTTTTGCGACAACGACAACGGCCGTTGTCGCTGTCGCAAAAACGACGTCGGCACGACTCCGCTGGCAATGAAGGGCATCCATACCTCCACTGTTTGCCACGCTTTTACCATGCATGATTTATTTCCTGGCACTTGAATGATGCTTCCCTTTTTCTTTAGAGGATACTTCACTCCTATTCTGGTCATGTGAAGAATCAGGTCCTCTCCTCCCTGGGTTTCCTCTTCTGGGTCACAGGCAGGTTGTTCGACTGCTTCTTCTTTCTCCACCTCCTGTAGCTCAATTCTCACAATCTGCTGTATCACAAACTGTCCCACCACCATGCCTCTAGTCACCTGATAATCTTCATTGGTGTTGTTAATGATCACGATTCCCAACATCCCTTTATAATCTGAATCAAGAATTCCTGCTCCCACATCAATTCCTTTGATCACTGCGCTTTTCGGAGCAAAAATCAGGCCATAATTATTTTTTGGCATTTGTATATTCAAGCCCAAATGAACCATTCTGCGTCCCTTTGCTGGAATTACCAAATTTATCGGGCTCTACAATTCATCAGATTTTGGAAGAAATGCTCCTTCCATAGTACGTCTCACCCTCACAACTCCTCCTTAGGCTGAATTACTTGGCACTGCACATAGGTATTATCATCCAGCACCAGCCTCCCAGTCCTTGGAACAGGGGTAAATCCATGTTGCTTCATGAGATCGAAACCCATAATAACCTTGTGAGAAGTAAACCCCACCACATGAAAAGAGTGGATAAACTCCCTCTTTCCCACTCTGACATCCAGGTCACACATCCCCACTGTCCTGCTTGTCGAGCCATTGAATCCTCGAATCGTTTTCGTCTTGGTCTCGTCGATAGGCAAACCGAATTTCTTGCACGGTGACACGTTGATCGTCGAAATTTCGGCTTCTGTATCGACCAAAGCTGTCGTCGTCACGTTGTTCATCTGGATCTGGCACATCATGGCAGTCGCCTTTCCCTCTTCGTTTATACTCCCCACGAATGGCAGTTCATCTCCTTCACTTTTACCTTGTTTTTCCTCCTCTCCCCAACCCTCGTCAGGTTCCTCGATCTCTTTTTCTTCTTCGATCGCTAACGCCTTGCTCCCAAAACGAACGCCTTTTTTCCCATAACTCATGCGTCTCCTTGCGAATTTTTTTGTCAAAACATCCATGCAATCTTGCTTCAACCGTCCATTTGTCCTTCCTGCGATATTCTTCAGACAGTCTTTGAAATCCTCAACGCTCTGTACCTGAGAAAAATCGATATTCCCTTTGTTCAAGATAGCGTTTATATCTACCTCTCCCCTTTCTCTCATTCCGGTATACCGGTAATCAAATTGATATCCATCGCTTCGCCAGGTCCTGCAATCTCGGCCAAATGCTTGCGCATTCATCATAGCCTACGATTCGTAGGTCATTTGAGGACTCAAAGCCAGCCCACTCCTAGCGATCGTTCTCCAAGCCGGCAATAGACTCTCCACAAGCGGTATTTCTCAGTCTTTCTTCCGTAATGCTCACTCCCAAAGCCATTGAGTCGAAACGCATCAAATACGTTATCCCATTCTCCCTTGCGCTTTGTCTTACTGCCAACAGGCATCTTTGCAAGGTCGCTTCTGTAGGCTTGACATGACTTTCCAAACGGTCGAGCAACTCCATTGTCGCGAGTGTATCTGGTAGCGACTCAAGGAAGGTCAATACTGAACTCTCGACATTCTGAAACAGCAATAACTTGCTTTGGACGTCCGGATACGTGCCGTCAGCTATGAATATCTTAAACTGCTACACGAAGTGGTGTACATCCGGATGCGTACGAGGATCCTCGTACGCTAGCTTTCGTAGTTTTCTATTCCATTTCAGATTCGGTCGCCCCCTACCTCCACCTCCATACACATCCATTCCCACCGGAACATTCCCCCCTGGGGGACTAGGCGGTCCTGGGGGTCCCATATCCCCTTGTGGCCCTCGCATTCTTCCTTCATTGACGATATGAAGTAACGTGCAAAAGACCCTATTAAGTCCTTCCGTCTGTATATCGTCTGGTATTGTGATAACCGGCGTTCCATCAACACCCTGCGTCACTTGGGGAGAAGGTATCATCCGCAATAAGAGCTCCATGTCTGCTTCCATTGTGTCTTCACTAGATACCCCTCTGGGTTTAGTTGCAAAAGCCTCCGTATCTTCGCTGGACGGCATCAAGTTGTCAGAGAGTTTGAGCCCTTCTGTATCAACTCCTAGTGTGGTCGTTGTCGTTATCCTTGCTCCGAAACCATGTTACGTCTCCGTTTCACAACATATCAATGATATAAAAAATTGTTCTTACAATATCCTAGTCCCTCAGCCTTTTCACAAATCCAAACAAACAAACAAACAACATTTCACAAATCCCACTGCTACAATCTCAGCGATCTCAAAAGCATATCTATACAATCAACTCATTACTTCATCAACCCCAACAATCATTACCACGTCGATCGTGGAGTACTCATAGACAGCAATGGGGGTTGCGCATAGGCGTCGGCCGACCTGGCATTAGTTATGATAACGAAGATAATGAAAACAAGTAGATGATCAGAAGCAGAGAATTCTCAACATTTAGAACCCCCAAACCAAGCAACAAAAACTGATTCCTTTCTATCGAAAAACGAAATACAAGAAATACACCACTACTAAAAAAAAAAAAAAATCGAATCGATCCAACCGAACAAAACATCATCTTTAATCAGAGAAATCATTGGATCGGCATGAACTATAAAAAAATGGGACTATTCTCCCAAAATCACCATAACATTTACCATATCTTTTTCTCACTACCAAAAACAAAAACAGCGAATGGATCACAAATCATAATGTCTTCCAGTTAATGTTAGTTAGTGACATCAACTGAACTATAAAAAATAATAAATGGAAAAAAAGACAGTCAGAAAGTCAGATTAGCTGTGTCTGACGCACAGGCGATTCTTCGGCAGCTTCCAGCTCACAGAGTTTCCGGTGGTTGGTTTTTCTTGCTTCATTTTAACCGTGCTTTCCTGTGAACATGACACGCAACAGTAAACAAAGTCAACACCTGGCGCTCACACCCTTTCCCACCACCACCTTTTATTCAGGTCGCTAATATCTTATAAATAAATATAGATCTCTGGAGATATTTTGGTTAGGAAATAAGGGAACTATCCTTTTTTTCTTTTTTCCTGACCAAATTATCTCCAGAAATCCATATTTCTATGCTTTAACTAGAACCATGCTTTTCTGACTGTGTTTCAGCATGTGAAATTGGGGTGTGAAGTACGATCCAAAGGACTACCACCATCTTTTACCCCGAAACAATAACAACAGGAGCAGCCGCCTTGCAGTCCTGGCTACATTTCCTGACATCCTTCGTGCTACACTCCTTCCCAGGCTTCTCGTAGCAGTTCTGCTCATTCACGGTTTTGCACTCCTCCTCCTCGACAGTCTTACAATCCGCCACCTGGTTTTCTTTGCAACCCGACTTCACCTCCCTCTCCTCGCACACCTGATTTTCCTCGTCGTGGCATTTCTGCTCCTGCTCCGTATGGCAGACTTGCTCGGTATAGGTCGAGCACTCCTTCTCGTAAATCGTTTTGCACTTTTTGATGTCTTCGTGTTTGCATTCCACCACTGGAACCTTGGAGCAGACCTTCACGATGTGTGGAGTGCAAACGATGCCGGCTTTCTTGCCGCCATGACCGCAAGCCTGCGGTCACAAAACAGCCATTCACAAAACAGCAAACATGTATGTACCCCCACAAGCATCTCGAGAAAACAAACCAAGGTCACCATTGCAGGGGCACCCCCAAAAAAAACAAACAAAAAAAGAGAAAAAAGAAAAAGAGCTGGAAGTGGAAAACAAATTTCACCCACACTGGAGCACCACTGTGATTTTTCTTCTGTGATTTATTAAGACTGATATTCACCCACCTTCTTGACGACGTCCTTGCACTGGTCGGTGTAAGATTTGTAGCATTTCCTCTGGGGCTCGTTCCAGCACTTCTACGAAGGCACATCCTTGCAGGAGGTCTTCTGCTCCGGATGACAGACCTGCTTGTCTTCCTCCCAGCACTTGGGGACCTTCACGGTAAAGCAATGCGGCACCTTCTTCGTGGTGCAGTCCTGGACGGTTTTCGTTCCGCCGCACACTTGTTTGGGAACCTTATGGCAGACCTACAGTCGCCACCCAGAACAAGATGGTGGAAAGACTCACTTCCAACGGATACTCGATCAGCGCAGCCCGTTTGAAACGTCAAATGGCGGGAAAGGAAAGGTGTTGCATGCGAGGAAACCGCACCTGTTTGGGAATGGTGTCGCAGATCTTCTTGAGCCCGTCATGGCACTCTTCGACCTTCTCGACCCAGCACTTGGGGGCTGCAGGAGAACGCCGTGGCGGCGTTAGAACCAGATCGTGGAACGATTTGGCTGAAAGGCTCACTTCGACGAGAAACAGGACATTTGAACAACTCACTGCATAGCCGCCTCCGCCGTTCTTGCCGAGGAGATCCCTCCCTGAACGCGCGCAATCCAGTCGAAGAAAACTAAGCGACCCATGCAGATTAGCACTGGCACGATTCTTGTCGATAACCGCACCCACCTGCAGATTCCACCGAGGCGAAAGAAAGCAGAAGGGCGGCGAAAACCGCAAGGACACGCAAACACGCCATTGTGAACGGGTTTCTTCTTGGAAAACGGTGTGGGGGAAGGCTCGATCCACTCTCGTTGCTTATTGATCCAGGGCCACAGGATTTGGAGTTGCTGAAGGAGGAGCCTTTGGGAAATTTATTGGTTTTCTGGGGGCAGTGGTTCACGATAAACTCGAAAACGTCTGATTAATCGATGTGACATAGCTCAAGCTTCGATTGCAGAGGAGGCAGACTGATGCAAGCTGACAAGGAGTGGCCTCCCCTGTTGATGTGACCACTGATCAAGAAAAAAAGGCAAGTCTACAGACCCCTTTGGGTAAGTCTACAAGCTTAATTGTACTGTGCCTTGCAACTGGTGGAGCTTCTGGAGTACAATGCTAGCTAATGGTTTGTTGTTTTTTCAATGCATTGGTCTGGCGTGTTTGTAGGAATTTCATAGGATTAGTTTTTGCTCACAAAAAGTTTTCTGGCCACGAGAATAAAGTGGACTCACCTCCTCTTCTCATTGAGCAGCCGTAGTTGAGTTTAGAAGGTGGTTTGTTTCAAACATTTTCGGACTTCCAGGGTCGAGTATTTTTTTTTAAATGGATGCCGGGAGGCATCTTCGCATTTTTTTTATGTTTGTTTGTTATTTTTTGAGACATTTGTTTTAGTAAGAGGCAACGGTGGAGAGGCACTATGGGAAAACCCGCTCTGTGCGGGGTAGTAAAATCACCGTCGATTTCCGCCGAAAACTGGAGTCGCGAAAACCGACGCGACAGAGAGAGGGAATGGTAGGAAACACCTGGGTTCGACTCCCAGGCATTCCCGTCACGATCTGGGGCGGAAAAACGTAGTCGCTGGCGAAGTCGTCAGCGACGGATGAAACCGCGGAAATCAACCCCGCACAGTCAACCCCGCATAGGACAGTAACCCCGTACAGGACTCTGTGCGGGGTTACTATCCTGTGCGGGGTTGACGTCACCGAATCGCGAAGGGTCTGGTACCAAATCCACCCAAACGCGTGCAAAAAAGTCAGACTGGCCGACGTCAGCATCCAAGTCACCATTCCCTTGCATGCACGCACAGAAATCACCAAGTGCCCTTCCCTGACTCAAGTGGAAGCGACGCGCGTGGGCGTGTTGCGTGGACGGCCTTGCACCTGGCGTACCTGAGATACCGCAAATGAGGACATTCAACGGCCGCAACCTTTTCGTGGTCGTCGCAACAACGCTAGGTCTGGTGGAAAAAAGGAGGTTCAATTCCTCCTCCTGCCTGGAACGATTCTGCACTGTTCGATTTCTCGAGCAGGGTTATCAGAGGCGGAAGGATCTTTCGGGACAATTTTGGCGGATGGTGAGTTTTACGCTTGAGTTTCGTGATATGCAGGAGCAAAAAGACTAGTGCTGTACTTGTCCCAAAGAGTCCAGGTTTACAATTTACAGGGCTTGATAATATGTGGCCACTGTTCTTATTTTTCTGACATTTTCCTTGTCTTCTAGAGGTCTAGGGTAGTCCTCTTTTCCCTGTTTTCTTTTTTTTTGGTTTCCTGGCCATTTCTTCCCATCTATTGTCGCAGGTTTACTCCCCTCCTTCGGTCTAGTCCCCTCCTTCGGTCTGAGTTTTTTCTGGAACTCTTGGGTCTTGTGTATCAAAGCTATTCTCATTTGTCTAAGGGTTTCATCTCTTTCTGATGCTGGAAGATCATCTAATCTGTCAAGTGCACTGTGCATCATTCCCAAAATTTGAGGATTTGGTGGATTTGTAGGAACCCCCAGGGCGACCCGTTCACGATCCTCAACACGAAGTTCTCCCTGTGAGTCTCCCGCTGAAGCGTCTTCGATGGTGATGGTTCCCGGCCTCATTGAATCAATGTTCAGTCCCCACCCCTCCAACCCTCCCAAAGAACGTGCAACAGCACGTAGGTGTTTGCAGAGAATGCCCGCGGAGTCCTTACATGTGCACGTGGAATGCCCCATATCGACTTGATATGTCTCAATCCCATCGCTGGATAGAACTGTTGCAAGCCCTTCATCAGGTGAAATAATATCAATCATTTTGTCTTGGTTTTCCCATATTGCCTTGGCCTGCGTCAAAGAACACAAAAAAATATAACGGATCTCTGAACATAGTCTGATTTCAGTATGTACAAGCAGAAAATCATCATTATCACCTTCGTTTCTCTCTCAAATATTTGATTCTTCAGTCGTGGGTTGTTCTCCTGATCGTTGTTCCCTGATTTGCTGAGGTATAAGTCTTTCACATTTGTCAACAGTTTGGATATAAGAATATCAAGTCGTTTGTTGAACTTTCCCCCCAGAACTGTGTACTTCAACTGAGCTTTTGATCGAACTCTTTTTTCGATTCCTTTGATGTCTTGTAATGTGACCTCGTAGTTGCTTTCATCCACACACCCAGGGGAGGCTCTTGGTCTTGCATGGGGTCGACATGGACAGTCCCCAGTGTGTTAAAAAACATGGACAGTGTGTTATAAAACATAAAAAAATGCCCTGGTGTGTTACAGGGAATTATGCTGTGGGTGCGTCAGCAAGATGCATTTCATGTAGCAGGAACCTTCTTTTGCAGTAAGGGAAATAGGCAGAAAATAAAACATGTTGAGGTGGCTTTTACTTTTCTTGAAACAACTGATTTATTCCAACCCTTGGACGCAGGAAATGTACAAAATTCGCATGATACGGCACACACCAGATCCTAGTTCTTGTTGATTGGGCAGGCCATTCCATTGGGTTGGGGGGGGGGTTGACACCTGGTTTTGTCTGCCAGGCAGTGAGGGATTCGATGGCCGGGCTAATCAGCTCATGGGTCTATGGGAGGGGGGATGTATTCTTTTGTCCGTAAAGATGAGGTACAGTGAAGATCATTCGAGAATGCCAGCCCGCTCGGTCGGAGGATCAAAAAGACCAATCCCAGCAGAAAAAGGAAGATGGAGGTGTGTTAGAATGGGCAGCCTGCCCACCCCATGAAAAAAAGGTAACAACAATTGCAAAGGGAAGCTGGATAGGGTGATTTCCGCCCCCCCTTTTTTCGATCAAGGTGCAACATGCTTGTTTTGTTTCTGGTATCATACGTGCGCATTGTTTTCTTAAAAAACGTTTTTAGTATTTGGTTTTGATTCAGGAGACGGACTTTATCAAGACTTTTCCAACCTCAGTGAACCTGGATTCATATGCATATGACAACATATGTTGCAGTTATTATGAACATTTGAACAATTGCACCTCATGTGCCTTATTCTGCTTTGCTGATAAAACAATTAAAAAATGGTTAGAAGTGGGTCAGATGGGTATTTATATGTTCAACGAGCTCTGTATTATTGAAAGACAAGCGCAGGGTCGGAATGGCAGGATCAGAGTTCATGGTTTTGGGCTATTTTTTTAGTTTCTATTTCTATTTTGGAATAAGTGGGAATGGGCAAGTCTTCGATCATAAAATGGGGTGTACATTTAAAAAGGGGTTTTGTCATTGTTGTTTTATTGTAACAACCATATTGTCATCATGAAGCTGCACAGATGTGTTTCTACAATCACCCAGCATACACACAGTAGAACCCCGCACAGCGATCCCGCACAGACTAGAACCCCGCACACGATTGTCATGATCACCCTGCACAGGAACGAAATACGCCGGCACACGCCTTTCACAATCACCCCGTACACACACAAAAGGAGCCCGCACAGTCACCCCGCACAGAGACCCCGCACAGTTGTGCGGGGGTCTGGCCCTCCTGTGCGGGGTGTTTCATTAATGGCACAGAACCCTGAACCGTCACGCACAGAGTTAAAAACACCCCGCACGGCTCTGTTCCCCGGTTTGGCCCCGTATTGTGCGGGGTCCCGATTTAACCCCGCACAGACTGGAACCCCGCACACAGAACCCGACGTCTTTCATATCCACCCCGCACGGCACCCCCGTACAGAGAATAGGATACCCCGCACACTGTACGGGGCTATGTTTCATCTGTGCGGGGTCCCACAACGGGAAAGACGTCAGGTTCTGTGTGCGGGGTTCCAGTCTGTGCGGGGTTAAATCGGGACCCCGCACAATACGGGGCCAAACCGGGGAACAGAGCCGTGCGGGGTGTTTTTAACTCTGTGCGTGACTGTTCAGGGTTCTGTGCGGGGTTGCCAAAACACCCCGCACAGAGCGCGATTTCCCATAGTGAGGGACGAAGATACGAACTCTCTTTTTGGAGGGTGGGAAAACACATCGAGGAGAATTTTTTTTTTTTTTGCACAAACAAAATAAGTAAATTCCTGGAATTTTTCGAGTTTTGTTTGGACATCTTGGGACTGAAGCAAGGGCGCATTCAACAGGCATGCTTTTTTTCAACAAGAGAACATATTACACTTTGTTAGTTCGACACGGTTTGACATCAACTTGATGAGACCAA
Source organism: Bryopsis sp. KO-2023 (assembly GCA_030272585.1). NCBI lineage: Eukaryota > Viridiplantae > Chlorophyta > Ulvophyceae > Bryopsidales > Bryopsidaceae > Bryopsis > Bryopsis sp. KO-2023. The sequence continues at coordinate 1,797,916 of BSYQ01000012.1, read as the reverse complement.
GAAACAAAAAAATTATGACTTTACTCAAATGCAACGCCTGAAAAAAAGATCGAATTTTAAAGTTTGTCTGAGCCACTGACAATAGTTTTTTATTGTCGACCATGGCCCGAAGTGCCTCAAAAGAAACAAAAATTCTAGTTCTCTGGTATGGCCTCAGAAAATTGGAACAGATCGTGTCACTGATATGAAAGCCAATCAACCTGTTGGTCAATTTACAATGAATGCTCCTGAAAGCCACTGGAACTTCACCCTCATCGGCATGGCACGGTGCGAAGAATACAATCTCTAGTTCAATGTTTCGGCAGGAAACTCTTATCATGGCTTACAAAGACCCAAAAAGCCTACACTATAAAATGCATGAAGTCCTGCAGCAGCCCCACTGGGGAGCCCTAACAAAACCAAAAAAAAAAAAAGAAAGAAGATAGAAGCAAGGTTGTCACACAAGCTCAAATCCACTCGAGCAACTCTTGCTCGATCAAGATGGATTCGTCAAAAAATGGCAGACTCACCACATGTTCCATCAAACCGACATGTTAACCCCTCAGCAATGCAGCCTTCTGGCTTGCAGGACTCAGTTGAGCAGCTTTTTTATTGTAAGCAAAGAATCAGATCCCAAGAAAACACTCACAAACTGTTTGTAACGCCATTACATGTACTGTACAGTTCTCCAACACTCTGCAGCCCTGTCTTGCAAAAAAAGAAACCGAATCCGCCAGAAAAGAAGCAATCTGTATTAGGAATACCCTAGAAGAACAGGGTTTGAATAATGTGATTTGAGTGTAATCCATAGATACTAGTTGTGTCGCTTGTCTTTATGAACATCTGTAAGAGGTGGTATGTATTTCCGATAAGCCTGATTGAAGAAGCAAACAGGGGAAAGCTCAGATAAACCTTGAAATCGTCCACCCACCCTCAGATTTAGGTTCTCATAGCACTCCCATGCCAATACCCCTTGAAAAATCATCAGAAGCCTTCACCCACGGTGGGTGTGGTATGAGGTTGAGGATTGTTTGGTTGAACGGTGTGGGATGGCATGGACGTTGAGGATTGTTTGGTGGGTTTTTGGTGTGGGGAGTGAAAGGAGTGTAAAATCTAGTTTGCAGAGTTTGGTTTGTCAGTGATGGTTTGGGGTCATGAGCAAGGATTTTAAGATTGACTTGGGAGAGAGTTTTGATAATAATGTTTGTTTGAAACAATAAGAGGATAGGCGAATCGGGTCCTCGGGCACTGTGTGCTCTTTTTGTAAAATATTTTTCCTAGTAATCGTTTTTCTTCTGAGGTGTTCTTGAATTCGTTGTTTTCTTTTTATTGCTCCTGTCTGTCTTCACTGTATTATTCTCATTGTTTTATAGTGGAAACTGATCCAGAGATTTATTTATTGGGGGGCAATACACACAACAAAGTTGAAACACAAATGATAGTTTTTGAAAGAAGTCTGTTAATTTATTGAGGAAAGCTATATTTTCTAACAAATTTGTGGACGGTATTGGAGGGATTTTTTTTCACAATAATAGGAGACCTTGGATTATTACTATACTGGAAAAAACGTGTGGCTGTTTTTGAGTTGTAACAAGAATCTTTCCATGTCCATGAGTTCAAATTTTTCAGAAAATCCAGAGCAAAAATCAGAAAACGAACTTATTCATAAAAAGATGTCCATGAACAATGATTAGTTAAGACTGAATGAAGATTAGTTAAACCAATCATAACTCCAGGAAAAACAAAACCAAAAAAAATTCGAAAAGCAAGAATCGTTTTCTCTTACAAAACACCTCTCCCCAAGCATTCTCAACCAAGAATTGAACAAAATCTTCTGGAAACGCACTGTTTGTTTTGACACTCTGTTCCTACTCTTTTTTTTTCGACACAGTGTTCACTCCCCACACCCTCAAAATCACTATAGGATTTGACCCCTAATACGCTGTGAATGCGCACAGCGTATTGATTGCGCTTCACATCGTGCTCACTGCTCTCTGCGACGTTTTTACAAAACGTTGTAGAGCGCAGTGAGCACGATGTGAATCAATGCAAATGAAAAAGACGTCAAATCGGAGGCCAAGCGTGGAAATGTCACAGTGTTATTGGACTATTTCACAGCGTTTTTTGTTCACAGTGTTATCGGACCATTTCACAACGTTTTTGTCACAGTGTTATCGGACAATTTCACGGTGTTATCGGATCATTCCACAACATTTTTGTCACAGTGTTATTGGACAATTTCACAGCGTTTTAAAAGACGATATGATGCTCACGGTGATTTCTCTTTTCACAGCATTACACCCCGTTTGTTTTACTCTGTATATATACTAAATTGTGGAGGCCAGCCCAGAATCGAACTGAGCTATGTTCCAATCAGCCTCAATTCTGATTGATAGAGCACTGAGGTGGAATTCCTTCCCTCCAAATATTCTCTATCCCTCTTTCTTTCAATTTCTTTTTTTTCTGCCCCTTTTGTGGATTCTGCATTAGGCCTCCAATCTGACTTTAGCTCTTGTTGAGGAGCCGATCCTTCAGGTCGAAACACAGCCACCCCCACCACCAGCAAGCTCTCCTAAACAAAGACCACCGTCACGAGGATTGGAACAAGGCGGAAACAAAGTCACAAACCTGAACCCAAATAAAAAGTTAAGTGCCTTGAACATGAAAATATGAAGCCCCTTTGAACGCCTACCTCACTGAGGTAACTTCAGTGCCTCACATACCTGGGCACCAAACCTCATTTCACCACCACTTCCTATCATTCTGCTGTGATTCTCAGATGAACAATTTCTTCCACAGTTACCTGCCTCCAGCCATATAACATTCTATAAGCCAGTTAGCTCTTTCGTCAAAGGCTTGTGATCACAAAGCCCCTAGAGAACCAGCAGTATATTTTCAGGGAATGAATGGTTCACAACTAAGCAATTTCATTCACACTTTCTTTCTAGAGTTCCGGTGGGTGAAGCTCTGTACATTTAATCCATCCTTCCTTGCATTTCTCACCGTTCAAACTTGCGATAGTTCTGGTCCATCGCACCCTTGAAGTGTTGTCCGAGCAACACAAAGCCAACGCCACTCCACAATCCCCTTCTTTGAGTGTCGAGGGGTTGACAAGAGTCCTAAAACTGGTCTTCATGCGCAGAGTGTTTTCCTTCGTGCAGTTCTCTCGAAAATCTCTAAATCCAAACATGACCTTGTGAAACAGGCCAAGGCACTCACCAGGTTGGCAAGAGACTGCAACCACGGATAGAATGGATTCAACAAGAGGCATTGTCCCGGCCTGCACTAGTTGGCCGAGAGTGACCACTCCCAAGGGAGAGCTCAGCAAGGTCATTCATCCAACATCCCACCTGACACTAAGAATTCAATCAGATAGTTTTTGTCATCATCTAAGGCAGTTTGTCCACCTTTCAAAAAAAAAAAATAGACAAGTAAGTACAAGTTCATGATCATCAGAGATTTGAGAATTTCAGAGCAAAAAGTTGAAAATGCATTCATGGGTGCTGAGCCCTCACCAAATAAAATTAATAGCAGTCCCTGCAACTGTTGCAACTCACAAGGAATCACAGCAGTCTTTTGAAGGCCAAAAGTCTGCAAGTATGTTAATTATGTAGTGGAAATACACTCAACTCGCGACTGTTGCCTGGCTTCTAAATTGAGATCTAACCTTTGGAAGCCGCGACTCTTGCAGCGAGTCAAGCGACATCGCTGAGAGCGAAGGTTCGAACTCTTTTGCACTTCCAGCTTGAATCTACGACCTCAAAAGGACGTTATTCACCCAGACGCCACGTCGCACCAAACAAACACTTACCGAAAGAGACAGCGCTTGACTTCGGGTTCGTGGCTTCCGCGGACCAATGCATCACGCCCAGAAAGTCGTCCATTTTCACTTGACGCGACGGCGAGCCGTGTCTGCGTCGCCCAACTTTCCCACGCTCGCGATGCTTCGGAGATCTTCGATCATAACCCCTGGAGTTCGATTTGGTTGTGCTAATCTTGGGGATTCTAAATGATGTTAATTAATATTCACCGACCACTTTTTTCACTTGACCAACTCCTGGAACTGGGATACCTTTCGCTTTCTCTTGGTCCAACGCTTTACCAAAACCATATGTGAACGAACCCTGGAACAAGAACGGGATGTAAGGGCTTTACGAGTTCCAGTATGGGTCGTGGTAAACACCGAAAACCACCGAAAACCACCGAAAACTACCGAAAACTACCGAAAACCACCGAAAACTACCGAAAACCACCGAAAACCACCGAAAACCACCGAAAACTACTCACGAAAACCACCGAAAACTACCGAAAACTACCGAAAACTACTGAAAACTACTCACGAAAACTACCGAAAACTATAAAAACTGTAACTATGCAGCGATTACCCTTTATAAAAGGAAAAGGGAAAGATAAATATTCAAAACTATTTCAAACAAGACATTTGCTTTCAGAGTGGTAACAAGTGAGTCTCCGAGTGATAGTACTTATCGGCAAGTGGGTATGCAAGTGTGACCCTCGGGATTCGAGCCCGAGTCAACCAATCAAGGAGCCACTGGAACCAAACCAAGAGTCCATACCATTTATAACATATTCACTCATATAAACAAAATGAATGTATTAGTTTCTTTTGTGTGTAATGGTTTTTTTCAGTGGACTCCCTGTTATAAATTTATTTTTACTGTTCAAGTTTTCGTTTTATCATGTCGATTTTTATAGTTTTCGGTAGTTTTCGGTAGTTTTCGGTGGTTTTCGTGAGTAGTTTTCGGTGGTTTTCGCTAGTTTTCGGTGGTTTTCGGTAGTTTTCGGTAGTTTTCGGTGGTTTTCGGTAGTTTTCGGTGTTTACCACAACCGTCCAGTAGTATGCGACTCGTTTTCGACCTCCTGGGTGACATTTTCACCGGCCCCCTCAGGCGACGCAAGGGGATCGTTGCCTCTAGCTTAAAGCTCGTCTATGGCGATACAACACGGCCTTGCAACGCGTTCCAAAACAAAAAAAAACTTCCACAAGGCATGCTAACCACGAAAGAAAACAAACAAACATGAGCCTTCTTCCTAAAAACATCCCAAAAACAGTTGATAAGATTCCGTGCAAGAAGGGCCCAGAAGGTCTCTATCCAGAGCAAAACGCCAAGGGGAGTCGAACCCCGTCACCTCAGGCCGTCTCCTGTGCGTTTTACCAGTTTTTTTCTAAAAATTATTTTCCTTGACGTCTTGTGGTCGTGGGGGTCCGAAACTGATACGCGAAAAAAGAGCCCACAACGCCACTGACCGACGCAAATTGCCAAGTGAAGTCAAACGCCGTCATATCGAGCCGTTTCCCTCGCGTTTCAAGCGTGAACTCCCCTTTTCGTTTTCAGCGCTTGTGTTCGCCAGAATTGTCGCAAATTTTCACAGCGTATTAGGGGTCAAATCCTATAGTGAATGTTCGAAAATACTTTGGTCTGAGTTTATGGTCGCTGATCATTCATGCAGCGAAATATGGAGGAGTAGGTGAAGCCAGGACGCGTTCTCCCCGGGTCGGACTTAATCCGAACGTGCAGGGAGGCTTTCATTGACAAAATACAGCACAACAACGCCATTTCTACTTAAGGCTCTTTTTCAAATCCAAAGGCGGCTGCCAGCCCTACAGATTTCGTCGTGACGCCCTGCATTGTCATAACGTTAGCGTCCGGGTTTCGATTTTGATAAAAGAGGTATTAAAATATAAGATCGCAAAACTACGCGTCCTTAAGTGAGACGTGTTGCAAAGTGTGCAATGCACACTGAATGTTACAAATGATCACCGAGATTTCCAGTATGCACTAGCTAGAGCTAAAAACTAGCTATGGACGCTAGTGATAGCCTAGTCAGAGCTTAAGGTGCATAGGATCCCAATAAAAGATCCTATAGCTCAAGAGCCCTGGAGCCTCGTCCTAATGACATGACGTCAAAGGTCCCATCAATAAGTGGGGGTTTGATGGGTTAAAGAGGCTTCGAGGGTTCTGGGAGGTTTTTGTAACAGTTAGTTTCGGAACATATGAGAGCGCGTCACGTTTTGACACATAACACGTTAAAAGAACTTGGAATTGGACGAAACAGGAGTTTAAACGTAAGCCGAGAACAGAGCGCTTCGGTTAAAACTTGTTGGAAGTCAATGAGAGTTTTGCGCAAAACGTTACAGCCCGACAAAGTTAGGGTTTGTTTTCTGAATCGGTTGAAAGCTAGTTCTGTGAGTTCGAGGAGACCCAAGAGGTCCTCGAAGGGCTAGTGAAGCGATAAAAGTTGGGTTTCAAAATTTTGGGCAAAATTCCTGTCTTTTTGTTGTGTTGTTTTTGTGTTCAAAGGAAACTAAAACAAAGATTGACCATAGGTCAAGAAGAACAAGAGGTACTTGCCTTAGAAGAAGGGTTTGTTCTGGAGGAAGTAAATGAGGGCTCTCCAAGTGAAAAAACAGAGGGACCCCAGTCCCTAGCACTCTCAGGTCTGGAGTGACCAAAGAAGAGAAAGATGCTAGCCTGGGCAAAACCAGAAGGGTGAATGCTGATGAACTTGAAAAGTACCAAGGCAAAGTCCCGTGGCCAGAATTCAGTTTGAAATTAGCCATGTACTTCAGGGCAGCAAAAGTCCCAAGAGAGGAGTGGGGAGTGATTGCACCTACTTTCCTCGGATCAAAACCCCGCCGACATTTATTGGTCAGGGTACCCAAGGAAGAACTCAAGGACGGATCTTTATCTTGGGAAAAATTCTGCCAAGTCCTGTAAGATGGCACATTTGGAAATCTTGCCACAAATTTCTCCATAAATAATGCCCTTACTTCCTGCAAGGATCATATTGACCAGAAGGCCGATACTCCCGGCTTTGTTTGCTTTGTGGATGCTCATTTGATAATGCGTAGAGAGCCAATGAATTTTACCACCAAGTGTTGGATCCTTCTGAGGGGTCTCCATCCACACTTGTGCAAACAAGTGGAGACTGATACACTCGGTCGGGAATGGAGAAGCTATTCGGCCTTGCGAACGTATGTGGTCACAATGCTCGTTTTCCGATGAAAACTACGGACCGAAAGGCTAAAAAGAGAAGTATGGAAACTACCTTCTCAGATCCAACCAAAGGAAGTAAGAAGAGGCAACAACCTAAGCAACCAAGGCTTAAAGCTGAAAGTGGCACTCAACCCTCACAAAGACCGGTGGTACGGTTGACTGAGAGTGAGAGGGAAGCTCGCAAGAAAGCTTGCTTATGCTGGTTTTGTGGGGAATCGTGGGCAAGAGGCCATAAGTGTGGTCAGTCTAAAAAAGTGAACCCCAGTTCTTGTGAAGTCCCACTTGAGTGGACACAATTGAGAGATCAAAAGAATCTGAATCCACATTCCACAATTGACCCAATGGACATCGATTGTGATGCTTTTCTTGCACCAATCTTGACCAGAAGTCAAAAGAGTCAAGAAATGAAATCTTCTGTGGAACTTAGGGATGAGAGAGAAAATTTTCACCGAGGAATTACAAAGGCGGAGTTGCAACGTCTTGAGACGCTTTCAGGCCGCGTATTTACGCTCCATGGGTGTTCAGATGTAAACAATGCCTTATGTAATACATGTTGCACAGCTTCTTAATTTCTGGAAAGAAATTTAGGTGGACAACATGTGTGGTTGAATCCTCTTTTCAAGGATATCAACAAATATCTCGATCACTATCTTCTCGCAAAGAAGAGATCTCCCCATGATACTTCTTGTTGCACTCTTGTTCCTGCAAGGTCTAAAGAGTTGCATCCAACCTTGACCTCAATGAGATTGATTGCACAATACAAGAAGGGAACAATCTCATTCACAACCAAAAAGGGGAAAAGTCGGAAAAGACTTCCTGGCATTCCTTGGCCCGAGAATGTTTCTATGATCCCCCGTACCCAAAATGCCGGAAGAAGCAACAGAACTTCTCATGCGAGATAAACTTGCAATGCATTTTGAGGGGCTCTTGAGTAGAATCCCCGCCAATTGTCTTTTGGACTCAAGAGCTTAAGGATTAGCTTTCCTGTCCAAACAGTTTTGTGAACAAAATGGGATCGCTTATCAAGCTACCGTTGGATCACAGGCCGAGTTGACGAATGGGGATAATATTGATATATTGAGAGAGACAAAGATCACACTGAAAATTTAAGGCTATCGGGAAAAGCTTGATTGTATGGTGTTGGAACTTTTAGATCGATTTGATATTATACTTGGTGATACGTGGTTGCAGAAGCGTAAAGTGGTTTTAGACTTCTTTGAAAAGAAGTGCGCTTTGACGACTTCATCCCATCAACGAATATTGCTTCGTCAGGGATTATTACCCAAAGCTACGGGTAAAGATCTTCCCCCAAGACTGGTTGCATCTCTACTCTCGATACCACAGGTTAAAAGGAAGTTAAAAGATACTTCAATAAAACCTACTTCGTTGGTAGTTCGTGAGATAGAAGAGATACCATTTGTAGCGGCTTTGTAGTACAGACAGTCGTATGTCTGACTCGGGATTAGGCTTAGATCAAAGGAATTGCCGTTGCGACCGGCGTCATTCCACGACATCGTAACACCATCCCATCTGAAGTTGGCGGATAAGACGAGTGAATCGGACAAAGTTCATAAGGAGCAAATAGAAGCTCTGTCGAAGGACTTTAATGATTTGTTTATTTTTGGTTTGCGGAATATCCTCCAGAAAGGGCAGTGGCAACGGATATCCCTTCGGTGGATGCAACGCGTTCGGTCAATAGACCCTTATTTAGATACACCTCTGCTGAAAGGAAAGAGATAGAGGACCAGTTGTCCGACCTCTTATCCAAAAAATTAATTCAGCCGAGTGCTAGACCGTGGGGCGCTCCGATCCTCTTTGTTCCTAAGAAAAGTGGAGGTTTCAGGATGTGCATTGACTATAGGGGTTTAAATAAAGTAACTATCAAGAATCAATTCCCGATCCCGCGAGTTGATGACCTTCTTGATCGGTTCCAAGGCGCGAGATGCTTCAGATCTCTCACCCTCAGAGCCGGTTATTGGCAAATGAGAATCAAAGACGAAGACATCCCCAAAACCGCCTTTAAAACGCCTTTTGGTTTATTTGAGTACCGGGTTCTCCCAATAGGATTAACGAACGCTTCGGCAGTGTTCCAAACACTGATGAATCATGTGTTTCAGGGAATGAAAGGCAAATATGTCTTGATTTACCTTGATGACGTTTTAATTTACTCAAGAGGAACATGTGGCCCATGTACGAGCCGTGATGCAAAGATTAAGAGAACATAAATTGTTCCTTAAGAAGTCCGAATGTGACTTTAACAAAACAGAGTTACATTACCTTGGCTTCATTGTAGGTCCCAAAGGTAGATATCTATGTAGACCCTCGAAAAACGAAAAAGTACGAGATTGGCCTCGTCCACAAGGGGTACACGATTTGAGATCGTTTCTCGGGCTTGCCAATTACTTCCGTAAGTTCGTCCATGGTTATTCTTCTCTGGCATCACCTCTCACTGATTTGCTTAAAAAGCAAAAGACACGGGATTGGACTCCAACTTGTGAGGCCGCTTTTGAGGGGGTGAAGAAGGCATTAATTGAAGCACCTTTCTTGGCTATGCCGCATTTTACTAAACCCTTTGAAGCAATTACGGATGCTTCTAACAATGCAATAGGGTAGTTGTTACAGCTCCGTGGAATACGAGCTGTGTAACGAACTGAGGGTGGGGCGATAGACACACACGAGCACACTTTGAAGGGAAAGATAACTTCAAGAATAAAAGTCGTTCAAACCTAAGACAGCGCCCTCTAAGTAACCTCTGTAGTACTATAGTACTTTGAGGTGACCCTGTACTAACCTAGGCCTGATCTAGTCAGAGATACAGCACTTGTACCACAACTGCGCTACAGCAGTTCTCCTTCAAGAGGGACATCCCATTGCATATGAGAGTAGAAAGCTTACCAGCCCACAACTGAATTGGTCTACAAGTGATCAAGAACTGTATGCTACATGTATAAACATTTTTCTTTCCTTTGGCTCCATTGTAGATTGCTGAGCATTTTCTTTTTCTTCACCATAGTTTTTTTTGGTGATGGAACTTGCAATAGGCGAGGTAACTCAGTAGACACTTGAAAACTTCTTGAATTACTATTCTAGACAATGTCAAGATCATATCCTTATCTCGCCAAACTGCTGTCCCGCTGTTCTTACATGTTGCTCCACCCCTCAAAGACGTGAATCCGTATATTCTGATGATCACGCATTTCCTTCCGCAGATTGTTAATTTGATCATTCACTCTTTGATCCATCAGATTCCCTTTAACAAGATAGGCTCCAAGGTTGCATGCTCTTGCAGTTCTTCCAAAGTATATATTGACCCTTGTCAATAGACGGTCTAACTTCAACCCAGCTGCCCTTATAAACTATAACAAATCATAATAATAAAAACCATCTGTGGCGAGATTGATCATCCATACAGCCGTCACAATCTTTAGTGCATTGCTGCAGTCCAGTTCGTGGCAGCGCTCTTGTTGTGAAGGATGTGCAGAAAATGGTATGGGAACCAAATTTTGAGGTTACACCCTGTAACAGGTGTTATTATATATATATAAGGCCGCGACAACCTGAGTGTTCCATGTCACATAGCTAAACAAACGGACCAGTCAAGATGGATTGAGGCAATCTGAACAGAAGAAGTGGATTGTATAGCAGCCCTAGGATCCAGGCTGGTTGAAAGCGTTACGAGTGCTTATAGCAAAAGTCCCAACGATCACAACAATGACAAAAATGAAGGAAACAAGCTCTTTTGCAATCACTACTGCCACATCAAAAATCATGGAGACCAAAGTTCCTGGAGCAATCATAAATACAAGAGCAACTGCTTCAGTAATCTTAGAAAAATTCCTTATACCAGTGGGATTATCACACCTAATGCAAGAACCAAAGGGCGTTACGGGGACTGCAACGGCAAGACTCGACAGGTAGTGGGTTACATCCCGGCCTTACCCATTGCTCCACCAAGAAAAAAATGGCCAACCGTCGTGATCAAGCGAATCGGAAACTGAAGAGGCAGCCAAGGCTGTGGAAGTTGGGAAATCAAGTATGGGTATTCGACATGGCAGCAAAGTGTGAAGCGGCACGGCGGTTGTAACTGTAAGCCGTGCCATTTCAGCTGCATTACTCATTGGCGTTTTTGGACGTGGTTGCCGAAGCACGGCTCCCTCCACGCGATCTTCGCCGAAAGCTAGGTTTTTGGGGGTTTCAAACGGGAGACCACTTATATATCACGGTCACGTCGATGCGTCCCAATGGAAAGCAAGCGGTTGTGGTCGTCGACAAGACCCGTTGGACCGAGGCACAATTGAAGAACGCTTGAGAAGCACAACGAGAACAAGAGGAGGCTCCGCTCGTCCACGTTCCGATACCGGGCGGGGACGGTTTGACTTCGGCAGCGTCAGCGATCGCGGATAGACGGGCGATGGGGGATTTTTACAGGAAAACTTTGTAAATCTTTTTTTATCCTTTTTGATTCGTCGTCTCAAAACCACAGCGCAAGAAGACTCTCATGAAAAATACAACTCGAATTCGAATTCACAAAGTATCGCACTTCATGTATAACATCAAACGTCCTCCCCCAAACAATCGAATTTGTTGCACTTCGTTATATCTATTTCCCAGAATTTCTTACTCCGCTTACTTTTTCATCATTGTTTTCCTGCCCCTATCGTTTTTGGGGTTTACCTTATCACACTCTTGACACGTGTTCGTGTTTTGTTGTGGTATAGGATTTCTTTTCTTCGGATCGATACGATGCCTCGGACCACGGAAAAAACGTTCACAAGGGGGGTTTTGTTTAGTCTCATCGGTGCAACGGGAATTGCGTGGTCGCACGAAAAATAAACGATGGACATGTTGAAGAAAAAGACGGAAAACTATGCGGAGAGGTTTTGGAGGGAATCCCGAGTGTGTGCCAATTGCGGGATCGTTTCCTTTATGGGACCCGGGTCGATTACGGGGATGATGACGTTCGACACCCCGAACGCGAGAGAGTTACGAGTGGTGGTAGCGATGCCCCATGTAGAAACGATGGTGAAGCATGTGCAAGGAACAACTTTTCGGGTTTGCAAAGACTGCGAAAAGGACGCGAGACGAGCGTCTTTCGTTATCGATCGAGACGTGGACTATTGGACGAAACTATTGGGGATTCCGTTCGATATCGGCATCGATTTCGCGCTCGTCTCGATTCCGAAGACGGCGTTCTACCCGCCGCAATGGATGCATAACCCTCGTTTGTTCCAAGGCACCCGACAGAACATCACGGCCACGTCATCCCGTTTTTTTGGGCCTCTCGTACGGGAACATCCCACGACAACGGTGGAGGACCAACACAGGACGACGATCGAGGAATTGCTGGGGGAGCTGGGACAGACGAAGTGTTTGTGCTACATTTCTTCTCAAACATCGAAAAGAGCGTCCAAACGTATCCGGTCACGTCGGAGAACGTGATTCGTAACATAACCGACCGAACAAAGAGAAGGAAAGCGACGTCCACGCCGCGGTCTTTTCACCTCCTCTTCGAGGTCTTTTTGTTCGGCTTTTAGTGGCTCGATTTGTTGTGTGTACATCAAATGTAGATGAAATTTTTTTTTGACTCCAAGAAAATAGTTTAGAAGTTTGAAGATTTCAACCCATTTGACCACACAACAATGAAAGAAGTTATTCGATCTACTCATGAAGTTTCTTGACGTTTGTGCTTGGACGTCACACGAAATAAGGCAAAATTATTATTATTATTTGGTCAAAGTCCACTTCTATTAGCGTCATTAAGAATGATCACGAGACCTACGGCGAAAGAAGAGTCCGAAATGGCAACCGAAATGGTAAAAAGAATGGACGAGCAACTGCAACAGGCAAAGCAACAGTATGCAACCGCACAAGAGCGGATGTGTGTCCAAGCGAACAAACGGCGGCGGGAAGTAATCTTCAAAGCAGGGGATAAAGTTCTGGTGAGGAGTGCATTTATTCCTTTGCAATCCTTGCAAAAGATCCCACCAAAAATCCGCCGGAGGTTTGTCGGGCCATTTAAAGTGGACAAAGCGATATCAGCGGATATCGCTTTGTCGCCTACAACTACCACCCCATTGGACTATTCATCCTACTTTCCATGTCTCCAAGTTGAAGGCATACAACCGCTTATCAGAAGATGATGAGCGGGAGGTGGAACCTCCCGAAGGGGAGTTGGTGGATGGCACCATCGAATATGAGGTCGAACGAATTCTGCGGGATCGAGGCACACCCAACCGTCGGGAGTACTTGATTTTGTGGAAGGGCTTTGATTTGATGGAAGCCACTTGGGAGCCAGAAGCCCACCTGGCCAATGCCAGCGATATTTTGGCTGAATATCTCAAAAATCGCACGCGCTTGTCGACCAAAGAGGAAATCCGCTCTAAGCGGGAAGAAAGGCGGATAAGGCGGCGAAAGCAACCTCTTTAGATGATGCAGATTGATGTGGGGAAGGGAACGATGGTTGATGCGATGGTATCAGTTCACACATAATCAAATACATCTAAGAGCGAGCTACAGAGAGCTGAGTCAAGATAGCGAGGGTAACATCAAAGCGGGCTAGAACCTTGGATGAGGAGACACTCAATAGAGGAAGTCTTCCATCAGTGACAAGTGAGTGACTCTATCACTTGTATAAACTAGCTAGGCTGCAACCCTCCAGCCCTATTTCGTCAAAAGGTTACGCCGAGCGCACTGAACCTTCAGAAGCAACCGCCACCAGAGCAATACATTGAGCGCATTTATACAAAATGTCCGGCAAATCAGACCATATGGAACATGTGGAGCGTTAGCAGAGGGATGAGTGGAAAACAAAGGCCTTGGAGACGGAGCTCGCGGAAGCCTTGGAATCTGGAAGTGAGGCGCTGGACTTACATGCAAATGTGATGGCGGATTTTGAAAAATTACACAAGAAGCTTCAGGAGGGTGTGACAAAAAGAGATGAGCAGGAGGCGGAAATCTGTGAACTGACGGCGAAACTCCGGGAAACAGAGGAGGAACGGACGACGGAAAAAACTAAGCTGGAGGCGGATTGGAAGGATCGATATCGGGCTCTTCAACAGCAGCTGAGTGATGTTCAAGTGAAAGCCCGCGGAGCGGAAGCGGAACTCAAGACTATAAAAAGAGAGTTATTCGCGAAAGATGAAGAGATATCCACAAAAGATCAAACAATATCCACGAAGGAGAAAGAAATTACCCAGCTCACCACCGACCTAAACCTCTCCCGGAAAGCAGCCACCAAAGCCCAGGCGGATACAAAATGGTACAATACCGAAAACCAGAAGCTGATCACCGAAGCGGAGAAACGATACAAACAACTCGTCACAACCCAAAAAGAGTTGGCATCCACAAAAGCAGCTCTCGACAAGGCGGATAAAGGAGACAATTTCTGTAGCAGCACGACCGCCAATATGTTAATGTCAGAGCTAGTGGCGTCCAAAGTTGGGGTCAACCGGCTTCAGGCCAGTCTCCGTGACATCCCTCAGTCACTAGCGAGCGTATGTCTTTGTTGCTTACACTTGATCTTTGACGTGCATTGGCTCCATAGTTACATATTGAAGCGCATTAGTGAATTTCGCGCGTATACGAAACCTCCAACCATGCGAGATATCGCCACGAGCATTAGAGCCCTATCTTTTACACCTGATACGCAACACGTGTTATAACGTCACACACATGTGTCACTGTGTGTCGCCACGTGTGTCATATGTCATGACACATTTGCATTTGTCCCCATACGGTGGTAGCAGGGTCCAATCACCAAGTATGATAATTGCTACCTTGTGTATTAGCAACGTTCATAAATGGCCTTGGTACACTCTCCTTCTAGTTTTTGAGCTCTAGTTTTGGATTGAGAAAGACTTCATTACTACTTGAAGTCATGCAAGCACGACAACACGTTTCATATTGTACGACACTTTTGTGGAGATGCGACCCCATTTCCTCTATTTGCAATTTGTTGGAAGGCCGAGCTTGGTGTTACAAGTATCATGCATACAATTCCCTCGTAAGTACAAGGGCAATGAGGCGACGTTTATTCCTTTGCAACGTTATCACCACTAGTGAATAATGAATAACCATGCATTAAAGAAATAAAAATAAATGGTCAATCTTGTGATAGCCTTCTACTTAGACCTATACGTAATCTTGATTGGAGAGAAAAAACAAAGACAAAGAAGGGTAGAGACTTCTCGCAACTATAAGCAGAAGGATTCTTTGGAACTGCATTGATAGACGCTCAAACGCTGAAACTCTCACGATTGGGGGGTCGTATGTAGTGATATGAGTTGTGGCAGATCGGCGTGGCTGGTGGTCTCCTGCCAGTAGAGAGGTCTAGAAGGTTGTTAGAACAGTAGAAAAGATTACGTGAGGGAAGTAATGAGAAGACTTGGAAGTGCATTAGGGTATACAACCAAAGTACCTGTAGCCTGTGTCAGGGGAGCTTCGAGCTTTGATCTTTGAACATGAACCTTGCTTTAGGAGTTGCTCTCCCAAGTGCTTTCCCTCATGACCGGTCAATAGAATGAACCCCCCAGACAGGCAGGCCGTTTGTTCACAGCGAGAGTTTGACAAAACCCGTTGAAATCCGACAAGAAGAGGTGACGAAGCGGATTAAAATTCCGTTCCTAAGGGCTCTCCTTTTAAGCTGTTGAAACGCAATTCCTGTCCACCCTTGGTCATTTGTTAAACGAGCCTGTTGAAGCCGCTCTTGAGTTGAGTTTTTACCATGAGCGGGGAGCATTAATTCATGAATACAATTTGCAAGATAGATATGCAGGGCCCGAGGCCCCGCCAACGCCGCTGTTGTATAAACCTTTCAGGTGACTTTACATGGAAGAAAATGATTCCACAAATGCCTTGAAGCAAACCCAGAAAAATCGCCTCGAGAATTCTGGCCTCATAATTCCTTGCACAAGCTCCCCCGGTAGGGAGACTTGGACTTCGTACAAAGCGGAAGCCATTCATGCTATCTAAGCGAACATAATGAAAGAAGCCGGAAAATCAGGTTTAGTAGTTGGTAGAGCTGAAGAGGACAAAGAAATGAAGAATCCCGATATCTTCAAGAATCGACACTCGCAGGAGCAATCCTAATCTTATGTACACTAGCAAAATAAGGGGTTGAAAAGCGTAAGGTTCGGGAGTCGCAAGAGCAACTCAATAGCATGCTATCTTATGAAACCTAAAATGGCACAAAGCAAGAACCTCAAGTTTATCAAATATGAAATCAGGGGCAGGATTGGTTGAGTTTCCGCCCACCTGAATTGTTGGGCAACAAAGAACTATGTGCAATGATGTAAGCTAAGAAATTGGGTCACTCCTAAATGACTCGGGGTGTACATAGACAAGAAGTGCACCAACATCCAGATTGAGGAAGGGAACATCTAGTTGAATATCGAATTTCTACTTATGGTTTCGCGCATTTGTCCTCTGATATTGTCTTGGGATTGCCTTGGTTAGTTTTCTAACAATCGATTGATCGATTTTGCACCAGTCACGGACATAACATCCGACAAGGAGGCGGGTTTGTGGCACAGTAGATGTAACGAGTTGGCTGACAATACCGGTCATAGAACGACCCACCGACTACTTAGAGATGTTTTAAAAAAATTCCTATCCTTGCTCACAAAAAAATACTCTGACACAATGAAAAGCGGGAAAATACTAAAGACAATCTGAAGACCGCATTCCAAACACGGCGTGGGCACTACGAGTCCCTCGTTCTATTCACAAGGTCAATCGTCCTGCTCAATTTCAAACAATGTTGCAGAGCTTGGCTTCTGGGACGAATTTTTGGACCACTTTGTGGAGGTTTTCATTGTTGTGAAACTTGGAAGGGGGGAAAGGACCCCGTGCCAATTTTTACATTTTCCAAAAAGAAAAGGTGTATTTTTGAGGGAGAAATTGCACACCCCCAAAATTTCGGAATCACTACGTTGTTCTCAACGAGAAGACATAATAGACCTACGGGAATTAATTCCATACCCACGCGCCTGAACTTCCGCTGATGTAGGACAAACATACTACCAAAAAATACCCACTGGCGCCCACCCAGCGATACGTTAGAACCCATATCGTTTTGGCCCTGCCGAGAATGAAGTAGTGAAGCAAAAAGTGGCAATAATGCTCGCTGATAGCAACATTCGGCCATCAAGTTCTACTTGGGCATCACCGATAGCAGACTCGCTCCGCCGTCGTTGTGGAAACAATTCCTCAGGATGGACAGGGTCAACCAGACCTTGGAGAGGAGCAGCTTTCAGATTGTTCCTAAACCAATACTGCAAGTGGGATTGAGTACGATTGCCAACGAGAAGACCAAAATATCACCTAAGATATTTCGAAGGGACGCTTCATCCCATAAGTTGCACTCGCAACAGAGAGGTTGAAATCTATGGCTTGACATTGAGGATCGGTTTGTTGTTATGCCATTGGGACCTCGCAATGCTCCGGATACGTTTCAGCAAGTCATAAAGAAAGTGTTGGGACCACTTCTGTGGAAAGTTGTTATAGCAGTCCTAGAACAGTCAGAACGCCCGAGGAACGAAAGGGGTGATAGGACATTGTGATACACGAAGCAACATGGGAGGAGCACCAACGATTGCGGAAAGTGTTGACCCGACTCACAAATGCAATTTCCACGGAAGTACGATTTCAGTTTCGCCAAATTTTTGTATCTTGGACATATGGTGGGAATGAACTAAATCCGAATGAACCATGGAAAGGTTCCAAGGCATGGCATCGTATTATCGTACGTTTTGAACGAATTTTTAAGTGACATTGAATAAAACGATGTGATTTTAAATGTGATTATATATTGAATAATAGTACTACAATTGTAGTACAATTTGAGGGGATAAAAAGAACGAGCCCCTTCATTTTCGACTAAGGGTTAGCGCTTCGAAGGCGGAAGAGCGATATTGGAGGCTTAAAGTTAGTTTGATGGGATGGATCGAGTTGGGATGAAAACCGAAAGGCCCTTTGATTTGAAGGGTGTAAAATCAATCAATAGTGAGTATAGAATGAAGGAGGCTTAACGTGAGTTTGATGGAATGGATCGAGTTGGGATAAAAACGAAAAGACCTTTGGCCGTAGCGACATGTGCGAAATTATTTTTTGCTTCTAATTGTGGCAAAAGTACAAAGCGCCCCGTGACCTTAGAGGGGAAAACAGCCTGCCGGAAAAGGCCCTTAATAATAATTAATATATAAGCTTGTTACGTGGAATAGCGGATTATTCGCAAAACTGAATCTGGGCGGAAATTATCACTCCCTGTACACCTCGGGTGCTGGACCGCCAACACTCGCCCCGAATCCGAGCGGGCATACTGCGGCGGGGCGCCACTAGAGTCAGCAGATACACGAGTGCAATTTCTGCGACCCTGCCCTACGACATAGCAACAGTTTAGTGGGAGCGCGCAAGCGCCCAGCGGCTTGCGCCAGCGGATCCGGGGCGGCCCCCCGGTCCACAGGCGTCTGTGAACACTGGGGAGGCCGGGTGATTACCCCCCGGACCATTGTGCCCAATTTTCCCGACCGCCTGCCCCCAGACGGCGCAAGCCGCAGCGTCCACACCTGCCTGCCTGTGGGCCGGCCGGCCGGGACCGGGTGGACCCTGGGCAGGGGGGAAATCACAAGTGCCCTCCCGATGGCCCCGCCCGAAACGGTCATCAGCGGCAAGTACTTGCGTAACTGAGTGGGCTGGGGGGTAATAACAGGTGACAAACAGAACGACTCTCGGAGATCGTTTGCCAAGCCAGGGCGTAACTACCTTTCAGAGGATCCGTAGCCCCCACCGAATTACTTATTGCCTAGGGTCACGTCAGGATGGCCCTGTCGGGGGTCTCTCCTAGGGGGCGGCCCCACGGCTGAAGAAAAAGCATTACTGATCATTATTGATCATTACTGATCATTACGAATTACGCAATCATTACTAATCGTTAGGTAATCATTATTTCTCGTAATTCTTAATGATTATTGGGAGGTCAATAATATCTTAAGATTGGCACCATCAAAAAGATTATTTTTAAGCATGTTGATACGACACGTTTATTTTCGCAATCGACATTTTTGTCCAAATTAGGTGGGAACTTAGTGACAATACCATTGGGGTAACTTATGGGACCATTAGTTATTGATTTACAAACTTGGACGATCGAAGAAAAAGAATTGGCGACTAACATCGTTCGTCAATTAAAAAGGAGTAACAAATTTGTTCAACAGTATATCACATCTTTTGACAAGGAACAATTTCCTGTACCGAGAGTGCGGAAGGCTACTATAGAACCTATTAATAAAGAAGTTGAAAAAAGAAGAATAGAAGGGGCTACATTACAAGGGGGGGATAGATATGGTGCTTCCAACACACCGAATCGTTAGTAGAACAAACGAAGAACTAGTGGGGATAGTAGAAACTAGGGAAATATTAGAAAAAAAGAACATTCGGATGTTGGGAAATAAGGACTTCATCCCGTCCGCTGAAATGGCATTAATGCCATATTTATTTTTGGATGGTCGAGGTGACTTGATGGCAAATGAACAAACATTTGCTTCGTACATGAAAGGACGATTCAACAATTTGCATCGCTTTTTATGTTAGACGATAATTATATTTTACTCATTTATCAGTTGTACATTAAATTCCGATTATACAATGTTTTGCGACCGATGATCAATTGGATTCAACTTTTTTCCGAAGCTAGCATACGGTACAATTGTTACGCCCTCCTCTTACACCATGTGCTTTCACCTTCTTTCCCAAGCAGTTGTGACAACAATCAATTTTAAAATAGGTAAGGTTTAAGGTTTATAAGGTGAGGTGAGGAGGATTCTACTCCTCAATGGTTAAAGAGTCGAAATAGGATTTGATTGAATTCGAACATCAGCCGTGCTTTGCGGCAAAGAGGTCAAGGATCATAAACATGAATAGGAAGTTATCGCCGGATAAAGATAGTGTCTCTTCTTGGGAGATCAAAAGTGTTCCATGATTAGTTGTGTCAAATTCAATGGTTAGTGTCTTTGCAAGGAGACTAACTTCTCTATAAGATCAGTATACTAAAAATTAACGGGAATATGCGGATGTGCGTGAAGTACTGATGCTTAAGAAACTGACAATCAAGAATCACAATCCGATTCCAAGCATTAAAAATCTATTGAACCAAGTATAGAATCACAAGACGTTTAGTAAAGTTGGTTAGTTACGCGACCATAATACAGGCGAGCAATTGCTCAGGTTTGTCGGAGGATTAAACGATAGACTCAAGACCAAAGTTGACGTGGAGCTTGTTGAAATAAGATTCAAGTTGTTTAGACTCGTGTGTCTCAGATTGTTCACGGGAACTATTTCAGTCATCTCCCAACGTGAACGAAACGGAACAGAAACTGTGGCGGCTGAAAGTATTTAAACCATTAGTGTAACAAATTCACATGGTTTGAAAGCTGTAGCCTTTCTGATTTGCTATAACCTTTCAAACCTAGACTGTTCGAGTGTTACGGTCGCTACATGGAGTGATGCTAGCTATCAAACAGGGTATCTGTGGTTAGGATATCTGTGTTGCTGAGAACATTTTGTAGGTAGTATTATTCTTCGGATTAATCCTTCCCGCTCTCGTAAAAAAGAGTCCGTTTGTTTTAGTGAGAATTTTCCATTTCATTAGTTTCGGAGCAAGTTTATATACCTAAAATAAAGGACCACGAGTTCTGGTTTGGCGAAAAAAAGGACCCTAGGATACTACTTGTCGATCTTTGGCTAGGAGATCACCCGCTGGAAATTCTGTACGTTCTTGAGGAAGACAATAGTGACACTGAAAGCATAGGCTCAAGTAAATCGATGCCTGAAATTAAGGCGACAGTTGATCTTCCGCTTACTCCGGGAACCCAAGAGGAACCGCAACAGTAATAAGTTTGTCAATGGATGCTTGGCTTAACCACCTCCTCCATATCTATTACAGAGTAGAGTGGCAATATCCTGACAAAGAGTTGGGACTATCGATTGTGCGACGAGAAGCAAAAAGAAATCTTGTCCAACTGAATAATCAAGAGTTGGAGCTGCTTTGTTTTCTTGTTGAATTGGAGAAGGCGGCGGATAAGGAAAATTAGCCGACGCCGGGTGTGGTGGAGCCAGATTTCCCTACAAATCCTAGGTGGTATACCTTTGAGGAAAAAGACGCCTTGCCCGAGTTCTTTTGCTCTTTGAACGCGACGGTGAATGAAGCTGTTGGGAATTCGATGTTGGATCAATTGACGGATAAGTTAGGGACTGCGATGGGTGCTACCACTTAACCATCGGCGCATACTCATCTACAAAAATATTGGATAGACCGCCATAAGCGGAGAGTAGCTTAAAAATTATAAGAAAGGGCCAACTTATTTTATCAGGACAAGCATCTTCGGGCTAACTAATGCCACAACGTTAACGTGCCTTCCGTGGTAAGCTTCGTTGGTTTTCCCATGCAGAGTAAGCACTTGGGTAGTTTTTAAGATATAAATTGTAGACGATAGTTCAGCTTCTCGGCTAGGACGAAAAAAGATTGGGCTAACCCAACCAACATTATTATGGGCTTCTAATATTCTAGAAAAACTGTGGCAGAAATCACCTATACCGATTTCTTTTCAAATCTAGCCACATCTCCAAGCCAAGATTACCCCTGTATATTTTTAGTAAGAGCTCTTTGTTTTGATTAATAAATCAAATAGGTGATTTATTCCCCTTGTATACCGACTATACCTATAAAGTTCATTTATCTTTCATCTTGATTGTCTTATACACCACTACCAGCTTGCCTAAACTTTTATCATATAGAGCTGATTACGAACCAAACTTTGGCGAAAGTATGAACGTCCCTTCGACAAGTTCACGTGATATTTTCGTTTTTCTTCAAAAAATTAGTTGGCTTACACCTTTTGGCTCGAAGTGTACGACAAAGGCATAGAAATAAAGAGTGAGGAGAGTTGATTCCCACTAGACCACTATTGCACGAGCATATGCAACAAGAAGATGCGACGGATCGATAGGATGCTACGATAATTGCTTTTACTCCGAAGTGTTCAATGGTAGACTCTCCAACAGAAGGGAAACGACATCTAAAAGAACTCGAGAAGTGTTTAGAAAGTTTTCACGTCAATAATCGAGAACAAGCATGCATTCATACAAAGAGACAATAAACTAGAATAGCGGAATCTATGGTTCACGAGTGTTGAGCTAGGTGAATAGAGTAAATTGTAACTCATCATCAGTACAATTTAGTATAGTTTCAAGCAAGAAAATAGGAGCTCATGGTCAGACCAATATTATGCACGGACGCAAAGAAGAGACCCAATATGTACTAGAGTGGGGACCTTCACCCCCAGTTTGTAGTTCTAGATTGCAGAGGGCTCAAATACAACACTAGATTGAAATAGAGGCTTGACTTTATTCTTTCATGTATTATCTATTTCAGGCTGAACGCAGTCAAGCCACTCGACGATAGTGCCCGAAAGTCGTCAAAACCTCCAGTTGGAAGTTTTCACTGATCCACGGATGTACACAGTGGTTCAGTGAGGTGTATACAAATCTCTACGAAAGAGAGTTTCTCCCTCTTGTAGAGATGGGACCATTGGAAGCCTATAGGCTACTGGCCTATGGGCCCAATTTATCCAGACACCCACTATTTGGATGTATCAAAAATGGTTTCGCGAGCTATTTTTACTATCAAGAAAAAAATGATGTCTTGGTACTGCTCTAATCACCATTTTTTTTGGTTCACAGTGATAGAAATTGAAAACCTGGAAAAAGGCCCCCGACCTTGAGAACATTCCAGGAGGTTGCGACCAAAACTATTTTGAGGTATGTAGTACCGAGTCGCGCGCCGGTGGAAACGCCCCTCCACGGGCCGTTCCTCGCAAAAAACGTCTCAAACAAGAAAACCTAGTGAAGCATTCGCTCGTCAGGTGGCGAAGTTTTCGATAAAACCCCCCACAGAGACGGCGGCAGAAGGGGCGTTCCCAGAAAAACCTCAACCCACCCCCCCCCCAAAAAAAACTTCGTTACCTCTCAAGGTCTGTGAGTGCAGCAGCTCCTGGAGAAGGGACAAAGTCGCGCAGTCCAGCCCCTCCACCCCTCCAGTCCATATCGCTGACATATTCCAGTCGAACCCACCACCAATTCCTGCAATTATCTGAACCACACACAGCAACAAGGTCAATAAAGTCCAAAGGAACTCTGTCCGAGGACACTGCTTTTCTGTGAACGACAGGGACTCACCCGCATCCTGTTTCGGATATTTTCCTCAGCTTTCGCTACCACCCCAACGGTGCGGAAGCAGTTCCACTCGTTTTGTCAAAACAGACCCTGCAACGAACAAGACACAAACGAGTGGAATCAACGCCAGACGAAACTTCACCACAGAACAGGATGCGTGGGTTGCTGCACCCAACGGTCTACCCAAAGTGGCGCCTAACGACGTACGAGAAGCAAATTGATCTGGAAGCAAAAATGCTTGCTTACCGCACATATCGAGCGAACACCTTATCTCCAACGATCGACCCGCTGACAATCCAACCGAAAAAAAAAAACAGGCAGCGACAACCCCGCCCCGGACAAAACCCCAATCGAAAAAAGGCAACGATTTCGAAGAGACAGGGAGAGGCTGATGGAGCCTCTCTGAGGAGAAGTTCCATCAAAAGCATCACCCAATGCTTTTGATCACGGCGGACTGCGCGCGTGATTCGTTGCGCCCCACAAATTGGTGACCTCCCTCACCGCCCTTGTTTCTCTGCTTTGAGAGTCCGAAAAAAAGAAAAAAAATGCTGCACAAGATGGGGTTCGAACCCACGCGGAGACTCGCTCCATCAGGTCTTAAGCCTGACGCCTTCAATCAATCAATCATTCATCCTTGGACCACTCTGCCACTTGTGCCCGTTGACTCCTTCGAAACTTGAATGCGAAATGTTGCGACTGCTGTGAATGCTCAGGTATCGCACAGATGATTGCACCCAAGGAAAAGCGTCGCGTCGGACGTCTTGCACTCGAACAGTCGTTCTTTCGCTTCGATTAGCGTTCCACCAACAGTTCTTCCCCTTTCCTTTCATGGGTTCCTTAGATTCTGTCTGTCAGTCGAACCGACACAACACAAATTTTCAACACACTTGCTGCTCGATGTCTTTTTTCGAAGTCTTTGATATTTTGAACAAACGTGTGCACTCGACTCATATATTTTCCAAAAACACTCGACAGAAAACTCTTTCATTCCGACTTGATTCTCACCATGGAGTTCCAAAAGACGAACCAAACTTGCGGCAAAACCCAGTGTCCCTCGTGTGTTGGCCTTTGACGCGATAACGAACGCAGTGTGAATTATGGAAAGGACTTTCTTTCGACCTCAGGAACGGGTCTTTGACAAAGAGACCATCACTGTATTCTTCCTGCGTACTCTTATACTGACCGTTCGGCCGAAACGCCACATGCCAGAAACTCGAACGTTCTCCTGATTATCCCATACTAACCACGATAATTGATCGGAATGTTTCCCCAATCACTTGGTTTCTCAACAACCTGTGCTCGACTCATTTTGGAGGACTTCAGTGAATGTGGATGCGTTCTTCGCCTTAGAGCCAGCTCTTCTATCTCCTCGGTTTTTCGTTTTCTAAAGTTGAAATTCTACCTCCAACCCAACAGCAAAATAAGTCTACCAGATGTGGACGTCACATTCTCTGAAAGTACACCCTCAATCGTATTTAGTGTGGGTCTTTTAATAGTGTTACCTCAGTAATAGTGCAGGCCACACTAATTCATGGAAAACCGAAACGTTAACTAGAAGTGTAGATTTCGGAAATAGTGTGGCCCACACTATTTTCTGTTTTCTAAAATTTCTGCCGTACACGGAAATAGTGTAGGCTACACTAAATACGATGAAGGGTGTACTGGAAACGAACTCGATTGGAGAGTGAATCTTTCTGCGTACATCGTCGCTTCGTTACACACGTCCTTCAATGGCGACCGCGTTGGTTTAAAAAGTGTGAAAAAACGGAGCGACGCCTCTGTCTTTAGAGCGCGTTACAGTCGCAAAGGCAACTTTGCAGCGAACACAGACGAACAAAAATGAAGCGGCAGCGACAGCGACAGCCCCCACCCCATCCAGCCACAGCAATAGGTAGCATCTCTATTGGTGGGAAAGGCGTCAGAAGTATTAAAACAGTCCTCTCCGAAAAGAAACTCCATCGCAACCGTCACGTCGAGCAGGAGCTGAATCTTTTCCGCTCCGCTTAGAACCGTCACGATCCCACCACTAGTTTTCAGTACTAAGAAAAAAGTGGGCATGGCTGCTCAGGGACGTTGGGGGGCTTTTTGCTATTGACGTCGGGGTTTTGCTCGGCACGAGTCTTGCAACAGAACGCCTCTGTGACGGCCGAAAGCGAAGGCTTCTTATCAAACGAGCTGCCTTTGGAAATCTTGGTGACCACCCCTTCGGAGCTTGCCGATAATTCCACGCGACGACTTAGAGTGGAAGATCAGCAAGCGCTCACGGTGCGGCGTCCAAAAATCGAACCTGTCAGACGACGCATCCTCGCATTACGTGATTGAATGTATTTTTTTGGTAATTACGTTATCGTCGTCTCTTCGTCCCACACTTGTGGCGGATCATGATTTTCCATCAGTAGTCATGTGGAAATAATAAGTCATAGATTTCATGGAAATGGAAACACAACCCATCAGATTCTGCAGTGTAAAGATCCAATCCTCAACTATGTTGCTGGTGCATTTTTCCAGGTAGTTTTTTCCCGATCTGTGATTGCTTTGGGTCAAGATTTTGGAGTGACATCGCTGCCAGATGACAAGGTGAGAGGACCAGTCGAAATTTAAAACAAAAAAAAGCATGATGACTTCACTTACGAACAGTTCTGCAGTAAAATATATTTGACCTGGGCTGTAGAAAGATGTATTTCATTCGACTGCTGCAGGTTCCTTTTTTCTTGGAGCCGGAGATTCCTGGTCGATTTCGCTGGGTTACCACTTACATTGCCAGATGGGATCCCGATGAGAGTTGGCTCCTGGATTATGAGGTCAAATTCTCATTGAACGAAAATCTGAAAACACATGATGGTACGTACCTGTTGTTTTAATGTATGATGTCCCCTAAAAATGTTTCCAGTCTGCCTGGCTAATGTTTTTACTTTTTGTTTTTTTTGGCAGGAATTTTGTTTCAATCGGAGGGAAATGCAGGATCAGTCATTTTAACCACTCCCTCTTTGAGCATGGATATTGAAAGCGTAGAGTCTGAAAAGGCAGCCAATCTCACGGATGATGGTTGGGATGCCACCGTTGGTCTGGAGTCTGACATACTGCCAGAAGTCCCACCGGATGGTGAGTCAACTTCAGCTTCGATTAGGTACTGTTGGGTGCAAATCGATACAGCGTAACTCATCGACCGGCCATTTGCTTTTCATTCTGTCTTATCAAGGACGATTTCCATTTTGCTCCTGTCTTTTTCTTTGAAACCTGTTGTTGGCTGTGTGTTAAATAAACTGAAGGAGCTTGATACTTACGTTTCCTCGGCTGGAAGATTCTCTGATAAAAAGAGGTTGACTAAAACAATTTTGCACATTTACTTTTCCCCAACTCCCTGTCCAGGTGTGATCAGACTGGCTTTCAACACCAAAGTTTCCTTGACAGCTCTCCAAGAAAATTTGAAGGTGTGAAAAACAATATCCCCGAAACAGTGTGGATGAAGTGGCTTCAGCTTTTTTTAGCAGTCTATATTTTCCTGTGGGGATTGTTTTCGAAAACGCCAGATGTTCAGTTTTGTATTTTTGCATGTCTGAGAAAAGCTGGGTACTTACAAATGTATGCTGTGGGAAGGGTTGCAAAAGACAATGTCATTTTTTTACATCAGGGATTCATTTTTTGACATTCCCTTTTGAGGAGTTTCGCTCCACTTTCAGGTATTGGATGATTCTTCTAAGAAGCCGGCCAAAGGGTTGGTGGTAAACGTGCAGCCTTGCGACCCTGAGTCTGACGGATTCATTTCCCCAAAGCCCTGCCTCAGAGTACGAGAAGTCTTTCGCATTCATATGGGCATTTTCATCAGTGTTTTTTTTTTAATAAATAAACGAAGGAATTCTTAGCAATGAACCTGTTTTATTGGAGTGTTTTTTCTGTTGGATAAGAACGAATAATAATTCAAAAGAAGTATTGGTTTTTGTCGTCTTGAAATCTGATGGGGGTTTTTTCTCCTTTAAAGTGCAAGGTGCCCATGACAGGATCTGAAAAAAGCGACGAAGAAAATTATTGTGTCGAGGTGTCGATTGATGGGGACCTTCAAATGGAGACAAGGTGAGGAGAGTTTTTATTTGCATAATTTTGAACCCAGTAGAACAGGACAGAAACTTTCCTAATATTCTTGAATCGTCGGCTTTTGAACAGAGCTTATATGTTGGATTTATTTTGCCTTGTTTGTTGGTTGCAGATATGCTCTTTTTTTGGCCAAAGGAGTTGAGTACAGCAAAAAGGCTGGTGCGTTGAAAGCTGAAAAAAAAGTCACTTTTGGAGGATTGAGGAGATTCAGAATTCCTTTCTTCAACACAACTGATGGGTAAGCTCAATACCCCCCCCCCCCCCCAAAAAAAAAACTATATTAACATGAAATTCCACAAAGTATCGTGACCGTTACCTAGTACACCTGTACATTTTTGGGTTGCTACAGGTTTATTATCATTCTTAATCTGTATGTTGTTTTAGGCGTTCACTTTTGATACTCAATTTCTGCATTCTTTTGTTTTTGTTTTTTTCCTGGGCCAATAAAGGGCACATAATTTCATTTTGATTTTTTCTGCCATTTTGAATTGTGCCGTTTTTTGGAGAAAGCATGGAAGCTTCTAGCATTCCATGTCAGACAAATGGATCGAATTG
Organism: Bryopsis sp. KO-2023; assembly: GCA_030272585.1. Lineage (NCBI taxonomy): Eukaryota > Viridiplantae > Chlorophyta > Ulvophyceae > Bryopsidales > Bryopsidaceae > Bryopsis > Bryopsis sp. KO-2023. The sequence goes on along the minus strand of BSYQ01000012.1, from coordinate 1,770,044 downwards.
GGATGCGTGCAGTGAACCCCCTCAGGTTGAATTGGGGAGTGGTGTGAATTTTTGGAATTTTTTTTTTCAGGGGTCCTCATATTATCGGTACGAATTTTCTTCGAATGAGGCTTCCGCATGGATTGGAAAAAAATACAGAGTCAGACATACAAGCATTGAAAAAACAATTCACCATATTGACTGAGGGTGGAGACGAGGTGGGTAAAAAACAAAGGGGAAAAAATACCAGATGTGTTCAGGAGCAAAGGGAAAAATCCAGCATGATTTTTTTTTTACGAACCATCCGTGAGTGAAGCAATCCTTCTACATGATTCTTGAGGTTTTTTTGGAGTCCTTGAAAGTTTTCTGACAGTTTGCAGTTTCTACCATTTTTTTTTTTTTTTTTTCATAATTTTCCAAGACTATACTCTTTTTTCTTGTGGCTTTCAGCTTTTTTAATCTATTTTTTCCCAAAGGTGGATTTTGAGCTGGAGCTGGAGAGTAATTCAACTTTAAGAATTTCGACATCTTTTACCCCTGAGACAAATTACACGTAAGGAAGAATCCTCATATTTTTTTTTTTTAAAGGAAGGCTGAAAGGAAGTTTTTTTTTTTTGAAAGGAAGGCTGAAAGGAAGGTTTTTTTTCTTTTTGTTTTGGTTGAGGTGCCTAGTGAAAAACTGTTGAGGGGCTGCCCTCTTCTACACAGTTTTGCTTAAATTTTCTTTGTTTTTTTTCACTTGCTTTTTCTCTTTTTATACTTCTCTCTCTATTTTTTAAATTTCCTTGATCTATTTTTCCAATATATTTTCTGAATCCTGCAGATAATGTAGCTTGGTAAAAGTTTCCGAGCACAGCTTTCTTTTCACTTCTGTTACTTTTTTATTTATTTTTCCCGGTCAGGATTTCTGTCGATGGATCGAGAAAGATTTTGGACGGATATGGCCTTTCATTGGAATCTTCGTCGATCAAAATTTTTGCCAAGAAAATTGACGGTGTATTGGAGCCATTCAGAATGGAGAAGGGGTGTGTTGATTTATCCAACAAGTGTTGTCAAATGGATTCCTTCCACCAATACATTTTTTTTTATATTGATTTCATTTCCTCAAAAAAAAAGTTACTGACAAATGTGATCAATGTGGCGCTGCGGATTAATTACCATATGATCTAAGAAAAACACCACCATTCCATTCCTAGTTCAGACATCATTTGTTTTCTGTTTTTTTTTTCACTGTATTATCCTCATTTCTTTGTCAGATATGCGATTTTCGAGGCCGGCGAAGATTGGGGGCAAAAAATTGTTACAGCTTTCAAAGGGAATCCTGACTTCACCTGCCCTGACATCGAATCAACTACACTTAGCATCTTCCCAATTTCTGGGTCAAAACATATCAAAACAATCTCCGATATTCTTGCGTTGTACTCGGTCGACCCGGATCCATTGACGAACGATCTAGGAAATCCCAGTAAGTAGTAGAAACTACTACCGCTCGATTTTTTTTCTTCTGTTTTCCCAGTAAAAAATAAAATCTTTTTTTTAACCTAAGCTAAATGAGCAAATGCTGCTGTCATCATTCAAACAAACCTTGGAAAATGATTTCGTCTCACTGATTGCATCATTTAATTTAAAGTGATTTTTTTTTTCAACATCGCTATTTTTTCCTGGTGTATTTCTGGTTGTGTGTTTTTTTTTCGAATTATTGTCAGTCCTGCTTTTTAAAAAAGATAAGAAAAAGAGCACTGGATGCTCTTCTCAGACAGTTTTTTTCTGTGTAGAATCGAAAAAGAGAAATATTGGACCTGCTAGTTTTCTGTTTTTTGTCATTTTTCTTATTTTTGTGTGATTTTGTGATTGGCAGTTGAGAAACTTCAGCAAGAAAATGAAGATTCCACCGAGCTGGTGGAATTCGACATCAAAAAATATCTGAACTCGACGGGGCTGGTCGCTGCTGAGTTCTGCAGGTAATGAAAAAGCACCTAACTAATTATCTGGCAAGAAAAATCAAACGAAACGCCCTTTGGACGTGGATGATTTGCTCCAGAGTGTTCTTTTTGGGGGGTTTTAGCTGCTATGCTGCTGGTTGTTTCAGGCATGACTCCATTTTGCAAATGCTCATAAACGAGTCTGACATGCAAGCATTGATACTCGGATCTGGGGATGGCCAGAGCATTGTGTGGGTAACTTCCATGAAAACAGGAAAACCGGTCCAAGGGGCAAAAGTTACGCTACTTATAGATGAGAAAAATGAGGTAAAGCAGTGCCTGATAAAAACGAAACCAAAAAATAGTTCAAAAGACAAGCAAAAACAATAAAAAAAATTATAACTGTTTTTTTGGATAAGTGCAGTTTCGAAGAATTGTATTTAGTTCCAAGCATCTACTACCTGTCAGATCTTAACTTTGAAACTAAGAACTGTCAGATCAATTTTGTTTTTCTTAACTTATATTTAACTTTAAGTTAAACATACTGACTTTGCTGTGATGATAGAAAAAAATTAATATAAATATATATAGATGTAGTTTTATAATTTTTTTGAATGTTTTTTTTTCGTTTTTCTCAGTTGTGAAAAATCCCCCCAGGATCAGCAAAGACTGGTGGTCATTCCCTTTAATTTTTTGTTAGACTATGATTGCGATTTTGGAACAAAAAATGCAGGTTTCGAAATTGTCGACCAATGTAACGGATGCGGAAGGAAAAGCTTTCTTCTTTGATGGTCTATTATTTGCTGATTTTGCCCACGTGGAATATAAAAAAAAATCCTTTTTCGTGAGAAGGGTCTACAGTGGATATGACGATTTGTTGGAAGAAATTTCGGCCTCTTTGGTTTTGGACAGAAGGTTGGTGAAACCTGGAGAAACCCTGCACATCAAAGGTAAAGGAAAAATAATTAAAAAAAAATAAAAATAGATAGATAGATAGATAGATAGATATAGATACATCATGTATATATATATACACACTTTGAAAGAAACTTTTTTTGCATGGACTGTATTTCCGCCAGAACTTCTTTTTGCGGGAATTTATTTTTGCCAATTGGAAAGGTGGCGAAAATTATTTCCAGGCAAAAAAAAGTTTTTTATGGTACAATAGGCCTTATCCTGACGTTTGATTTCCGCAATCTTTTAAGGATGAGGAAAATTTTGGACTCGTTTTCCAACTCTTTTGTGGAGCTAAAAGGCAATCCAGTGAGTATCTCAACTTTCTGAAAACGATTCTGTTTCTTTTTGGTAACTTTCACATTTATTTCCTTGCACAATAAAAGGTTTTTTTTTCTGTTTTTTGTTTTCTAACTACAGGTTACTCCAGAGGACCTGCTCTGACTGAATCTGCAAAAATCACCATGTATCCTGCATTCGACCCCGAAACCTCTGAAGAGCCAAGTTTTCCCGTCGACATTGATGAGAAATTTGGAACGTTTGATCTGAAAATCCCAGTCCCCAAAAATGCAACCAACACAGAGTACTATGTTTCGTTATTTGAAAATGTAACTCTTGACCAGGAAGGTTTTACGGTGGGGAATCCGAGGCCACCTGACTGTGGATGCCCCCTTTTGGGTGAGTTGATATTTTGACCTTGCTTCCCTGCTTTTCTCAGTTTTCCTTCATTGAATGTCATGGAAAATGACATTCAGAAAAACAATAAACTACTACTGCATCCCGAGAAGTTTCTCAGAATCTCTATGGGGGGTGAATTTTTTGAAAGAAAAAGAAAACCTTTGATTTTTTTTTCCTTCTTTTCAGGCCAAACCTGATTCGAAGGTGGAAATTAAAATCACAGCTGAGAGTTTCATCGGAGCCGCTGTTGGGGATGCAAAAATTACACTCAAGTGGTCCATCCCTGGTAATAAATAAACATGCTCTCTTTGTTCAGTGGGGGTTTTCGGCTTTTTTTTCCTTCTATTTTTTTTTTCCGTGTTTCCTTCAAGTCGAATCCAGCAGATTGATTCATTTATTCTTTTCAGCATCATTTTTGCTTTTTTGGGGGGAATAAAATTCCTGGTTTGTATTGTTGTTTTTTTTACATTGTTTTTTTTGTTTTTTTTCCCGACAAACTTGTTACTTTTTAATGCATGACTGTTTCACGAAAGCTTGAGCAAAAACTGGAATCATACAAGTCCGCTGCCAGAGAAATTTGGTGAAACTGTAAATGTAGAAGAAAAAAAAACTTTCATTGAATCATCTGTATGTAGGTGATGACACCTCTAACGACAAACCCTTGGAAGGAGAAGTGGAGTTGATCACAGATTCTTTGGGAAAACTTTCGACGGAAATAGATCTGGGTGCCCTGGAAAAAACGCCTTCCACAGACACAAGTCTTGAAATTGAGGTTTCTTGGGTGGGACTCACCAGACAGCTCCTCGAAGAAAGCGCGTCAGTCCTGTGAGTATTTTTTATTATTATTTTATTTCTCATCTTACGCTTTTGTTGAGAGATCAAAATCTTACGATCTTTGATATCGATTTTTAAATTTTTGTGCTATTTTCTGCGCCTATTTTTTCTTTCTGTTGAAATTCCTGATTATTTCACTTGTTGTCTTGAACAACTTTTTTGTTTTTTACCTTTCTAATTGTTACAGGTTGAGACAGGCTGATGTGGAGATTGAGTTTGATCGGAGCATCGGGACCGATTTCCCTGGTCAAGAGTTTGGCGTGAAAGTGTCTCAAACCAACCTTGAAGGAAAGGCCCTCAAAAACAGAACATTGGTTCTTGACTTGAAGCAAATTTCCAACCCTGAAAGCGACCTTCCGTCCAAAAATTCTCAACCTTTGGATGAGGCCATCGTTGACTCTTGCAAAATACAATCGAGTAAGTTTTTGACTGAAGAAAATCTATTCTGGGGAAGAAGCACTATGTTTTTGGATTCATATACATGTAGTTTTTTGGGTCAGTCTAGATATGAGCTCTTGTTTTTGTTTTTATTTTTATTATTACAGAAGTAAAAAATGCCTTTCTCTCTGGTGGAAACATAATATCTTTTTACTTTTTTTTTTTTTTTGGAAAAAGAAAAAAACCAATGAAAAAAAATCAGACTCAGACCCAAATTGAGTATATATCAGAAGGCACAGATAGAATAGCAAACAGTGTTTTTCTCTATTTTGTTTTTCCCGACCATTTGCTGGAAAAAGAAGATATTGATTAAAATATGCCATTTATTGACTTTGAACTAAAAGTGAAATGTTCATTAAAAGGCTTTTTTTTCCCTCCCAGATTCGAAAGGGTATGACTGTCGATTTTCGATCCCTGATTTGGGACTTTTCGTTTTGGAGACTTGCATCGTAATTGACACCGATTCTGGGGAGCAGTTCTGTAAGATTTTAAAAATGGGGAAAACGGCTGAAATGTGGAAAGAAGATGGGTGAGTAAAGATCGCAGTGTGTGTGTGTGTATGTGTGGAGGGGAAGGTTCTTTAGAAAAAACAAGGTCCAATGAATTTCTGAGGGGAAAAAACCAAGTTGGTCGAGTTGCAGACACACTGAAATATTGTTACTCTCTTTTTCAAGCGTTTTTTTGGTAGCATTACACATTCATTAATCAGGAATGCAAATGTTATCAGCCCCGATTAATTTAAATTTGTTTTGGTCCTGGTTTAAATCTAGATTAGTCCAGGAGCATCTGAGGATGGAGCTCGTGAGACTGACAGAGGGCCCCCACAAAGTTGGAGATCAAGTGAAGTTTGGCATCGAAAACCCCTACCAGAATGTGAAGGCGCTCGTCATGTGGGGGAGTCGCTCTGGAGTCAATCACAAGGTATGGGAGGAAAAACACTACACCCATTATTTCCCTTCCAATTCTTTCCAAGTGAACCCAAGCCCATGCATCCACAGAGTCTAAAAATGATTCCTGCTCAGTGACATGTTTAAACAATTCCTGACTTTTTCAAGTGTTGAATAGAATTGTTTCGCTTCACTGGGAATGCGCTCAAATTATTGCCGTGTGTTCAACAAACCGCAGATAATGCCCATCAACGACAGCAGTTTGCATGAATTCTCGATCGACCTGGGTGAAAACTGCGCAAAGGGCTGCAGGCTGAGTGTGGGAGTGATGGTCCCAAGACAGACGGAGGGCATCGCTCTCAATCCCAACAGAGTCCCTGTTTCCAAACTGTTTGATCTGGCAATGCCTCATTCCACTGAGCTCACCTCCAAGATCTACATCAGAACGGTCTGTGGCTGTGGTGGAATTAGGAACCGCTTTTTTAGGGGGGGGGGGGAACTTGCAAGAACTAAACAAGAATTCGATATTGATCAATATTAATTTCTGACAGTTGAGTGATGGATGACTGGAATGGCTTGGTGCAAGACATTTTTTTGATTTATCATAACATGAAAATAAATGTTCAGTATTTTTTTTTTTGGGGGGGGGAAGGATCGGATACGTGCACCAATCCAAACTGCTTTTTTTGATAATATTGAGTCACTTTTCCTGAGATATTTGTGTGGGTTAATGTTGCTGCAGGATTTGCCCCTGGATGTGGAGATCACGTTTCCAGATGTTGAAGAGGACGAAGACGATGACTTTGTGATTTCCCCTGGGGAAAAAACAACCATCCAAGTGAATATCGCCGATCCAGAAATCGACGAGGCCGAAGTCACAGTGATTGCCGTGGATAAGGCCATTCTCGAGCTGTTGCCCTATGCCCTCAAGGATTTGACGGGGGCTCTGGAATTCACCGATATTTTGGACTTTGGATTTTCGAGCTCGGGGGCTGACCTGGTGTCTCCAAGGGCGATTGAAATCTTGATCCAAGACTTCATGCACAAAAAGGAAATAGACCCATGGTTTGATCCAGTCAGTGAGGTAACTTTTCATTACTGAGTTGAACGAAAAGAAATTCCTCCACATGTTGATTTTGCTTCCTTCTGTCCCCATTTTACTCCTACAGTTCTTTTTCTTTGATGAGTTTTTTTTAATTATTATCATGTAAATGATCTATTTTATTTTGTTGCAGTTGGATCCAGACTATTATTCTTCTGTTGTGGATAAAACAGAAAAAGAATATGTGGATTCGAGAAGCAAATTCGTAACTGTAAATGAGGGCTCTGAGTATGATGAACTGGATTATGACTACGAATCTGAAGAATCTTATGGTAATGAGAGTCCACCATGCTGAAATCAAATTAATTATTTTTAATTATTTATTTTTAATTATTATTTATATTATATTACACAAAAAGAAAGCCCATGAATGTTTTGAGTTAAGGTCATGACCGTTTGTGCTCATCAGCACAAAGTTGACCAAAACTCTTGTGTTCAATAGACTTGAATAAAACACCAGAAGAAATTTAATTTGACCGTTTCATTTTGTTTTGTGGCATTTGAAAAGAAATTTTTCATGCACTTGTTTTGACACACATATCTTAGGTACAATACTTGTAGCCTTAAAGGCTGAGCGCCAGAGTTTCTCAATTCCAGTTTTTTTCTTTCGGGGGAAAAAAAAACAGAGGATCTCTTTGTCTGAATTTCCTTGTGACCTCTCGGCTCAAGGTATCTCGTTTCGGTCCGCTTACGAAAGTTTCGGCGGCGGCGGAGGTGGTGGCGGCGGCGGCCGCGGCGGTGGAGGTGGCGGCGGCGGCTCCCGTGCTTTTGCTTCTTCTGCTTCCGTTGCTTCTGAAAACGGAAGGTCTGGTGCTGCAAGCGCCTCCAGTGCAGCACCCCCTCCTTCAGGCAGCGTCCGAGTCTTGGAGGACTTCGTGTCGACAGCTCTGTTTGAAACCGTGATTGCGAAGGGTGGGATCGCCACCGTCAATTTCACCGCACCTGACAACCTTGGGACGTTCAACATCAGATCTTACGTCGCAACTGGTGGGTGGGTCCAACCATGATCCCCACCAAAATATCCGAAAATTTTCAACTTGGATCATCTGAGGGGGGGTTCAACGTTGTAGTGCTTGTTCGTTTTTATCCTCATATTTTTTTCTTTATGGGGAGATCTTAGTCTGTTTTTCAACTTCTTGTTGCAGCAAATGAAAAGTATGGCATCGTGGAAAGGGAGCTTATCGTGAGGCGGGCAATTTCGCTGACCCCATCGGCACCCAGATTTGCTCGAGTGGGGGATGCCTTTGAAGCGGGAGCAGTGGTCACCGTTTCTGGGATCAACCCATCCAAAACCAATGTTTCGGTTTCTATTGATCTGTTAGAGGGGGCATGTTTGGAAATTGTTGGAAAATCTGAAAGGATCGTCAAACTGGGGGAAGATGGCACGGAGGAAGTCAGATTCCGGTTCAAAGCCAAGAAAATGGGGGAAGCAAAATTCAAGATCAGTGCGGGTAATTGTGTTTCCAGCTTTTTCAGGCCACATCAAGGCCAGAAAAAATTCTCTGCTAGGGGAAGCTGAGTGGTACAAGAACTCCCCCCCCCCCCCCAAGTTGAATTTGTACATGATCGTTCCTCAGCTGTGTGCTAACTTTTTTGATGTGGGGATGTTTTTCTGAAAGAAATTGAAGGCCAAGGTGCCAGTGATGCCTTGGTGATAAACTTTCCGGTGGAGGGCTTACAAGATGCTGTGACTGTCGCTACTTCTTTTGCCATCAATGGAAATTCCACCAGCCAGTGGCAAGAGGGATTGCAGCTGCCCCAAAGTGTCCCTGGAAGTGGAGCAATCGCCATTCAAGCTGGAGTGGGGCGCCTGCCAGCTGTCCTCTCCATGGCCAATCAGCTCTACGAATCAAATCCAGAGTAGGAGCAACAGACTGCTAAAACTACTACAAACTACTACAAACTGCAAAAAAAAATGTTCTCGGTGTTTTGTTTTTAGTGATTCTAATCAAAGAATGCGATGTTTGCTTGAAGGTGGGGCTTCTGGCATGACACCTCTATCGCCCGTCCCCTTATTAGAGTTGACAATGAATCTATTGTCCGATGTACTCCCCTCAATGATCTCTTTCAGCCGATATTCTGCATATTGGTTTCTTCTTTGTCCTGATTTTGGTGTCTTAAATCGAAACGTTTTTCCCCTTTTTTCGACAGCTACCAGTGTCCCATGGATGCGACCTTTGCTTTGGCAGTGGTGGCCATCCCTTTCGTAACGGAGACGTACAAGGTGTTGGACCTGGATCCAGCCAGCCTGGACGGAAATACTTTGGAGGTCACCAATGGCATCCGGTCAAATTTCACCAGTGGTCTGGAATCCTTACAAGAAATGACCCGGGATGAGATCGGGCTGGACTACGTTTTGAACTGCAAGAAATACCCCCGAACGTTCCCCACACGGCCATCGCTGACCATGAATGCACGAGGGGTGTTTCTGCTGCGTTTGTTGAAGGACGACTTGGACACCCTTGAAAGAGAGGTTAGAGAAAGAACAAGGAAACTTTTCAGAGACTTTTTGAACAAGACTGTTTCCTCTTTTGAATGGTTTCTTTTGGATTCTTGCTTGTAAGGTGGTGAAAAATGGTATCCCTCCTTTGGAATCTTTGAACGAGGGCTGGACTTCTGCCTTGGAAACTGCCCTTCTAGATGAGGCGAAATCCAGCAGAAAAAACAAGCGAGCCATCTATATCGCAAGTCTGGCTCTCGCACGGTAAGAGAACAAAAACCGAAAGCAGTGCAGCGGCGGGACTTTCTGTGGAACGAACAGTCCTGGGAGAAACAACATGATTTTATTCGCTGAAAACTTCGTATTTCTCTCTTTTGTTACAACCTCAGGGCTGCTTTGGGTGGGGACTGGGTTCCGCCACCAGAGACCAGCAAACAAATGGTGAAAGACCTGTCCATGGATAGACTGTCGGAAGAGTTCGATTCGATGGACGTCGAGAGCCAGACATACTGCATCCTGACCCGCGTTTTGATGGATGGAGAGAAAAACCACTCGGACATCCAGAAAGCCATCAAATCGTGGACATCCAATTTCAGAGTGACTGGAAGGACTGCGTATATCGCACGATCCGAAGGCTCCTCCACCCCGGCGTCCAATATCGCCAACTCCCTGGCGCTGATGGTGATGCTCAAAGCCAAAGTCGAGAATTCGTTGCTGGGAAAGCTTGCCAACTTCGTCAGCAGCCCTCCCGTGAGCCAGTATGGCTTCCGCGTGTTTTCCGACTTCGACAAGGCTGTGGCAATGGTCGCCTTGAGGAATTACGATGTGGACCGCGGCAGCGATCAACCGGATCTCAAACTGGAAGTCAGGAGTGGGGAACCAAACTTGCTAGATGTAAGTGTATGCGAAGTATCGATACTTCCCATACGATATCGTTGCGGTGTTTTCCTTGCATAAATTGTTTCTCCCTGATATGTTATATAGACATCGAGCTTTTTGTCGCTGTCAGGTTCAGGTTAGTGGAAACGCAAACCCACTGGCGTCCTCCAGCACCCCATGGGAAGCACTGGCCTCCCCCCTTGAGCCACTCGAGTTCCGTGCGGATGGCATCGGCGAAGTCACGCTGGCGGCGGCGCTAACATTTGTGCCTGCCGAAATCCTGCGTTTCCCCACCTACAGGGGCATTTTTGTTCAACGCTCCATATCCATCGCGGACTCCGAAAACAAGGTGTGCCTGAAAACCATCCCCGTGACTTCGGTGGTGGAGGTCTCTGTGCAGTTCACCACGCCAGACAGGCTGGGCCCCACCACAGTCAGGGTGTTGATGCCAGCCGGGCTGGAGCCTGTGGATCCAAACATCGATGGACCTGGGAACACATGCCCAGTTCCGTTGGCGAGCTGGGGTGGTTCCTTCTTCACTTGCCCTGACCAGGTACGAAATCCAATCTTCCTTTTCTCGATCGACCGCTTTTTATACCAGTTTCCCCCAAGTCTTGAAGGGTGTTGCCCACCGAAAACGGGGTCCTTCCAAACCACGGGGACACAGTCCTCGAAACGCACCCAAGAATGTTCCAGATTTCCCAAAACCAAGAACCACAATCTGTTTCCCGTTTGCCTATTTATACCCCCCACTGTCTGACATATCGGTTGTTCCCTCAAATATCCCTCAAATATTAGTATTGTTCCCCCATTTGTCGTAGCAAAGGGCTTGTGTTTTGTAGGAGACGGAACCGTCGGTTGTGACCTTCAGATTCAACAGCGTGAATGCTGGCACGCAAACTGTCAATTTTCGAGCAGTCGCCGCCACAGCGGGGACATTCACTTTGCCACCCGTGAAGACGTTTGTCAACGAACAGCCCGAAGTGATGGGCCTGAGCCCTGCCAGCGAATTGGAAATTTGTTCGGGTAAAAACTGCGTGGCTGTGGAGGACGCACCATCAGAGACCCCAAAAAGCTGTCCCAACGACTGTAGCGACAATGGCGCTTGTGATTTGGATTCCGGCGTCTGCCTGTGTCTGAAAGGGTTCAGGGGGAAAGATTGTGGCAAACTGGAGGTAGCCTGATTTCAGGATGGTTGGCTGGGGGGTGATCAACTAATTTTGAAGAATATGTATATTTGCACTGTGTATTATATCCCAACTGTCAATAGTGAAGTTTTAGTTCAGGCTTTTATTTTTGTTTTCATACTGGATTTTGAATGCGGTCAACTTAAGGTGGAAGATGAAGAGGAGTTTGATTTTGATGAACGATTTTGTATTTCTAATATGCATGATGATTATTAGAACTGTGATGTGTGTGATTCCTTTCTTGATTTTCCGTAAAGCCAAAGATCTCGAAGATGAAAATTCTATTTCATTCACATGTTTTTGAGAAACAAACAAATTGGAGCAGTTCGTAACGAAACAAAATGAGCCCTCCCCTTTAACCGAACAAAAAAAAAGCCAGTTTCTCGGAACAAACCAACAATATATATCTCATAAGCACCTCTTGAGGAATATCAATCAATCAATGATTACATTTTGCACTTGATGAATATATGCAACTTTCTAGGCGACCAAAGAAACACCTGAAAAAAGTTAAACTCAAAAATGCGAATATGATTTTGGAAAAGATCAGGGTCGAGGAAAAAGCACATTCGAATTCGAGAGGAGTTTGTGGTTGTGTCTGTTGGGATGGATCCGCAACGAATTTCCTGCTTCCCACTGGAAACAACAACGCTGCAAATTCTGTTTTTTTTTCCGCAACGATTCCGTCTGATTGCACCACTGATTCGGAACCTCTCTCCTGTTTGGTTGCTCCGCACGCTTTGTGTGAGGGTCCCTCTCTTTCTGCGCCGGCTTCACCCGTCCCTCTGTGGGTTAGGGAGTGTCATTCTTTCGTTTCTCCTTCGTCTGTTGTTTGTATGAAAACTCCTCGGGGTCGTTCCGGCGGGGACGATAGGGTTCCGCTTGGTGCAACCGCTGATCAGATGAAAAAGAAGAAGAAGGAAAGCGTTACGAATTATAATGCCCTGTTGGCGAACTTGCAATATGCCCCGTTGCGTTCTGGACCCAATACCTCCCCGCCTGATGGGGAAGGTGCGTTGCCGCAGCGTATGGAGGTCGATAGTGGTGCTGGTGTTGGCGGTTTGAGGGATAAATTTTTGGACAGCGTCCGGCAGTTTTTTCCGGATCGGGAAGGGGTGGATTCATTGGCAGCGACTTTGTTGGATGCCCTGGATTCTACTATCCGCCACCATTTGTCAAAAACAGAGGACTTGATAACCCGGTTCTCACATCGTCTCCGTGTCCTGGAGGAGCAAGTTTCTAATTTGGAGGGGATCAATGACAGGCTGGAACAGCAACTCAAGAAAACCAATGTTGTCCTCCGTTGGTTGCCCGAGTCGCCAACGGAGTCCGAAGCCTCTTTGGGATCGTCTTTACAAGCGTTTTTCGACTCCTTATCTTCAGATGCCCCCAAAGTAGTGAAGGCTTATCGGATGGGAGCTCGAGCTGACGGATACAAGCGCCCCGTTTTGATTCAGTTTCAAAGCGAGGAGATGAAGATCGCGGCGTTGCGTCTTCGTCGTGCTAAACGTGATGTCCAAGCGTCAGACAGTACCAAGCCACCGGGGAATCGTCGCCTTCCAGAGGACTTTTGGAAGGTTGATTGGTTTGCAGATTTAACTACGTCGCAACAAAATCGCAGGAAACAATCCCTCGATGTTTATCGGCGTGCTCGAGAAGCTGGTCTTACGGTTCGTTGGCGTTTTGGATATCGTCTTCAATTTTCTGGTGAAGGCGATACATGGAAAGATTGGTCTCCTGGGGATACATGGCATACCTCACTTTTTCCCACTTCTTTTTCTTCTCGCTAGGATTCAAGCCATCATCCTCTGTTAAATTTGGTATGTTGGAACTGTCGTGGTTTTGTATCTTATAAGGAGCCATATTTGTTGCAGTTGATTTCTAATAATCATTTTGTTGCGCTGTCTGATATTGGGAATTTAGCTTCTCTACCATGTTTTGGTAATACACGTTTTTTTGGGATTGAGCGCTCTATTTCGGATCGAGGTGGAGGTGTAGGAGTGTACATTAAGCGATCGAAAGGTTTGAAAGTTTCTATGGATTCCACTTATTCTTCTCACTGGTTGATAGTTTTGAAGTGTATTTTTTATTCTTTTCATTTTTCGGTTTTGGCCATTTATGTCCCTCCAAGCTCGTCACCTTTTTGGGACATTTCTCTGTGGGACAGATTTCAGGAGGTTTTGACTGCTGTGTCAAGCAGTGCTCCAGTTATTTTAGTAGGGGACTTTAATTCGAGGATTGGCAAGGGAAACAGGTTTTACGGTGATTCTCTGGACTCATCGGTTTTTGTTCCCAATAGGCAGAATCGGGACACATGTATCAACCGGAACGGACGCCTATTGCTTCAATTGTGTGAGTCCTTCCAGTTGGTAGTTTTGAATGGGCGAGCTAGAGGTGATCAATCTGGAGGTTTTACTTTTGAAAATAATAGGGGGGATAAATCTACTATTGATTTTGTTATTGTTTCGCGTTCTATTTGGGGGTTATTGCCGACCCTGTTTATCCCCACATTGGTTCCTTTTGAATCGGATCATCGACCGGTTAGGGTTTCTTTATCGAATGTCCCGGTGGGCAGGGTTCGTTCTCAAAAGCCGAGGTGTTTTTGGAATGTGGCAATGTCGGGGTTTTTTCGTACTTCTTTTTCACGCCACACCCCTTCTTTACTAAGGGTGTTTTCGTCTTCCATGGATCTCGATAGTATGGCGGATCAAATTCTTGCTGCCATTCGTTCTTCTATCCCAGCGTTTGCTTGGAAGATGCCTTCTCAAAGAATTTTTTCTCGATTTCAATGGTTCGATTCGGAATGTTATTCTCTTCGTGCGCGGGTTTGGCGGGCATATAGATCGGACAAGCATGGGTCTGAGTATAAACAGTTGAGGTCAAATTATCAAAAATTGTGTTCAGGGAAAAAATCTGATTTTCAGAAGACATACGGGGATCGTTTGTTAGGCCTATATCATAGTGATCGTAAGGCGTTTTTTTCCCATTTTCGACCAAAGTCTTTGGTTGAACCGGACTGGGTTTCTATGGACGATTGGGTCAGTTTTTATTCCTCTTTGTTTTCCCCTAAGGACCATGACTCCTCATGGTCTCTTAGTTCTTTTTTTGAGCATACTTCGGTGCAGGATACCAGTATTTTGGAGCATGCCATTACATTGGAGGAAGTGTTGGGGGCAATTATGCGGTTACGACGTCATGCAGCTCCAGGACTGGATGAGTTACCAACGGCCCTCTTTAAAGATGCCAAGGATTGTCTCATTGGGATTTTGGCAGGTTTTTACCAGGTGTGTTGGGATCGTAAGCAATTCCCCAGGGGCTGGTTAACAGGGATTCTACGGCCTTTTTACAAGGGTAAGGGTAATCGTGCTGTCCCTGAATTTTACAGGCCCATAGTCCTGACGTCTCCTCTATATAAGATTTTTTCTTATATATTATTGGGTCGCATGGAGGTTGTAGATTGTCGTGTCGGTTTACGTTCAGATTTGCAGGCGGGATTTCATGTAGATTTTTCTCCAAATGATCATCTTTTTCTTTTTTGGTTGTTTTGGTTTCATTCTAAGGACCAGCGTCTGCCCTTTTTTATTTTATGGTTGGATTTTCGAAAGGCGTACGATTCGGTGCAACATAGGCGTTTGTGGGAGACTCTTTATTGTTTTCGTTTTTCAAAAGCCTATGTGGAGATGTGGCAGTATTTATACGAACATTCTTCTTTCGTTATAAAGGCATCAGTAGGGACTTCGGTACCGATACCTCTTCGGGCCGGGGTTTTACAAGGTTGTCCAGCAAGTCCTTCTTTATATAGTCTGTATCAGGAGCCACTCCAAGATTTATTGAACTCGAGGATTGCTGCTCCTTCCTTGGGTGGGGAGACCATTCCATGTATGATGTTTGCAGATGATACGGGGATACCAGGACATTGTTGGTCTGGGGTAAAGGAAGTGTTGCAGGTTTTGATTGAATGGGAACAATATTCGGGAATTGGTTTAAATTTTTCCAAAACGATTCTGATGGTTTTTTTTCAGCAGCTTATGTCTTCTTCTTTTCATTTTCATGAGCATTCTATACCAATTTCAGAGGACCATACATATTTAGGAATTCGGTTATCATCAAGTTCTCATCATCCTTTTTTGTCGCATATTGATTATGTTTTAGCACAGTGTCGGAAAGCAATGGGGTTTGTTTTGTCGCGTCTTTTTGCTCTGAAAATTGAGGATCCAAAAGTAGCATACAATCTTTTTAAGGTGTATGTTTTGGGCAGTATAGGATATGGGTTTCCTATTTGGGGTCCATTCCTAACAGTTTCTCAGTGGCGTTTGTTGGAAGCAATTCATCTCCAGTTTATGAGAAGTATCCTCCGTTTGCCTCGATATACGCCAAAGGAGGTTCTGTACGGGGAATTAGGGTGTTATCCATTAGAATTAGCACTTTGGTCGCAATTGTGCCGATATTGGAACAAGTTGGTTGGGTTATCAGTTGATCGATTGCATGGAAGATTGTTTTGTTGGGGTTTTGATCAATATCACGCATCTCGATCTTCTTGGTTTGGGCGTATTTTGGGTTTTTTCAGACGGTTTTGGCCGGAGAAGATATTTTCTTCTACGACTTTGGTGGACATTTCGGAATTTCAGCGTCGTTATAAAGCTATGCATGCTGAACATGTTTTCGGTTCATCTGCATCTCGAGTTATATCTTGGTATCGGCATATTAAGTTTTCCCTCAGATTTGAACGGTATTTGACAACTTTAAAACCAACTTCTCTTCGGGTTTTCTTTACTCGTTTTCGTTGTGGTATTCATTTCTTGGAAGTGGAAGTGGGACGATATAATGGTGTACCAAGGGAAAACAGGATTTGTCGGTTGTGTCGGTCCGCGGTGGAAGATGAACGGCATTTTCTTTTTGAATGTCCTTTTTATTCTTCCTTTCGTTCTTTGCATTCAGATGTTTTTCGATGGGCTAATCCCAAGGATCTTTTTAGTAGGGTGCCATCGGGCAAATTAGCTTTAGTTATCAGCAAAATGGCTTCAATACGTTCAGCAGGTTTACAATCCTAAGGTTTTTGTTTTGTTTTTGTTTTTTTTTGTTTTTCTCTTTCTTTTCTTTCCTTTTTGTCTTTGTTCCAGCATCATAGAGGGTGATGGCTCTCTTTTGCTGTGGGTTGTAATTATGATTATGATTATGTGGACTTCAGTAACAAAAAGAAGCCAAACAAGAATAATAAAATGGGCGGGGGCCCCCTTGTCTCACTCCTAAAAACAGTGACCGAACTAGAACGATTCCAAGTGACTAAGCGTTTTTTCGGTTTCAACGAAAGTGTAAGAGTGCCTTGACACAAATTTATCCCATACAAGATTTTTTTTCCCTCGGTTTCGAGTTTGTCATGTTGGGGATCTATCAAATTGTCTTGAGTACCTGAATTGAGTGGCGAACACTGCTCTATTTTTTTCTAGATAACAGGGTAAAAATTTGCGAACTCCAAGCATATACAGGCAGAATATCAAGCAATTCCGATTCGCGTTGCGTGATGCGGTCATTAAAGGAGTCACAATCAATCAATCATTACATGTTGCCTATTGCAACCCAATACCAGACAATCACCTCATAAAAAAAAAGTAGGATCCATAAGCCCTTCTGAAAAAAAATAAAAAAACCAAAGAACTCCCAAACACAACACCAATCACACCTTGTGAGAAAAAATCTATCTACCTATCTATAGAATTGTTCTTCGAGAAGCCACAACAATCTTGTCCCCCCAGTTCCAGGGAACTCATTTTATGAAGTTACTTGATTCATTGATATTTGTCTTGTCTTTCAAAATTGATCGAAATATATAAGCATAACATCCTGGCATCATTTTTTCAATCAGTGGCTAGCTTCTGTCCGTCTGGAACAACAATCTCTGTTCGAATTCCTTTGTTCTGTTTTTTCTCGAGATTTTTTTTTTGTAGCAAATCAAAATTCCACAAAATAATCACAGAGCAGAAGCGGCATCAAATACGTGAAACATTTTCAATCTCTGGTTGTCTGGCTGGGTGAAAGGGAGGCATGCAGGAACCCTTGCAAACTCAGAGAGAAATCTCATTTTACGCTTGGTTTTTCCCGCCTCAAGTCTTTGTGATTTTTCAAAAAAGTACACTCAGAATCTGCCCGTCATTATGGATAAAAGGCGAATTTTCTTATTACATTTCGTGGGCACAAGTGGCCGAGTGGTCCAAGGCGTCAGACTTAAGACCTGATGGAGCTAGTCTCCGCGTGGGTTCGAACCCCACCTTGTGCAAGGATATTATACCCATCAACCCTACACATTAAAAATACAGAGGAGTGGACTTGGAGAGGCAAGCTTGCTTTTTTCCTTAAGGAAACGAACCTTTCCTTTTAATCTTAAGGAGAAATAGAGATACAGAGTTTGCAGCTGCAGGCTGAGTACACCCTTGCTTCGAATTTCCCAGAGAATCTCCTCGAGAACGTTTCCTCACGAAAAAAAAAATAAATGATTCGACAGGAGCAAGAAGTTGTCCCCTGGATGTCAGGCAACATTCGATCATTGGTTGATCTTCATGGCACTGTCAAATCATAAACAGGTGGCACATCATTTCCTCGCTTTTTTCTGTTGACGCAACATTTCGTGCTGGGGCAGTCTCGTCGACGCTCCTGGTATAAATACACAGGCTGCGCAGCAACCCTCAGCAAAAAACCAGCCAAATCGTCTGTTGCGATTTACAAAGCGTGTTTGAAAATTTTTCTGAAAAGAAATACGTCCTACTGCTGCCTGCCCCATACTACATGCCACCTGCCCCAATGACGAAGCAGTTGATTGCCGTGGCATTAGTGGGGTTGCTCCTTCTCGCTGTCCATGCGAACGCTGGTATTGAGATGATTGAGTTGGACACTGCTTGCTTATTGATCCTTCAATTCTCAATTGGAGTGCACACGGGGGGCTTCTTTGCTGGCGACTTTTTTTTTGCGTCGTTTTACCTGCGTGAACCTTGGCGAACGCTCGTGTGATTGATCGATGGCTTTTGCCTTGTTTTGCAGATCTGGATGAACGACGGGGACGAACACGTGCGTTGCCCGTTTCAGGTTTTTGTGCTGGCTTCATTCTTCCATCTTCTTTCTATAATTTTCGACGTTTTGAATCTCTTGCAGTTAGGCGCAGCCTGATTGTTGGTGGAGGCGGAGGCGGAGGCGGAGGCGGAGGCGGCGGCGGAGGAGGCGGAGGCGAAGGAGGCGGCGGCGGCGGCGGTGGTGGAGGAGGAGGCGGCGGCGGCGGTGGCGGAGGAGGAGGCGGCGGAGGTGGCGGCGGCGGTGGAGGAGGAGGAGGTGGCGGCGGTGGTGGAGGAGGAGGAGGTGGCGGCGGTGGTGGAGGAGGAGGAGGTGGAGGAGGTGGTGGTGGAGGAGGAGGAGGAGGAGGTGGCGGCGGTGGTGGAGGAGGAGGAGGAGGAGGTGGTGGTGGCGGCGGCGGCGCAAAATTGAGTCGGAGATTCAAACACCACAGCTTTGGAAAGCGTAAGTCATCC
This sequence comes from Bryopsis sp. KO-2023, assembly GCA_030272585.1. NCBI lineage: Eukaryota > Viridiplantae > Chlorophyta > Ulvophyceae > Bryopsidales > Bryopsidaceae > Bryopsis > Bryopsis sp. KO-2023. The sequence continues at coordinate 1,751,230 of BSYQ01000012.1, read as the reverse complement.
TCCCGCTCGTTCTCGCTGGAAGTTTTCAAATTTTTTTTTTGGTGTTTCCTTGACCAGATTCTTCTTTTCTGTTTGTAGTTTGAGAGCTCCTTGGTGGTGGCAGTGGCATCGCCGATATAGGCTGGACGTGAATATGTTGATGGATTGGTTCTCAGATCCGAGACTAGATGATGTTTTTATTTCTGAGGCCAGACCAGAGCACGAGACTTTTTGTTTCCCTGAGCCGTTTCAGACCATGGTCGACAATAAAATAATATTGTCATTGGCTCTGATATCCAAGATTCCTTTTATTTTTATGTTGCATTGGTCCCAAGTTTTTTTGTTTCTTGGTCCGATCAAGTTGATATCAAACTGATTCAAACTGACAAACTGTAATATGTTGCTCTTTTTATACACAGCATGCTTGCTTCCTCGAATGCCCAGAAGTCATGAACATGTTCTGTATTTTTGACTTGTTAGTGTTCCAAGAATCATCATCATCCATTTCATTGTTGTCTGCAGGGCGAATGTATTCCCTTTTTTTTCTTTTTTTTTTTTAGTGTTGAAAGAATCGACGTGAGGAATTTTATGCATATGAACTTTGAAAATGCGACTTCTCTGTTCCCCTCAAGAACACTTGATACTCAAATGTACCCATGGGAATGTGCAAAATGCCAGCCAAGCATGATCAGATTTTCATCGTCTGACAAACCCTCAACCTGCAGGCTGTTCAGAGTCGAAAATCCTGGCACTGGTTCACTTATTTTTTTTCCGTCAGGATCTTCAAGCATGAATATAAAATCATCGATTTGTGATGTGTTGAATTCCGCCGTCAATATTCATGTGCTTTGGCTTGCTGACGTAACGAAGACCAGCAAACAAACAATGAATTTGGCGATTTGCTGCCAATGATTTCTGTGAAAATCTTAGTTCATTATTGAGGATGAGTGTGATCTGACATGTTTGCTCCATCATTGCTCGGTTTTCCTAAACTCTTTGAAAAAAGTCGAATGCATTTTTCAGGAGCACTTCTTTCTGTTTGGTTTTTCTACATCGTGTGTCAGATTGATCCAGTCCGATTTTCATTACACTCCTGGACTTCGCATCAACTCACCACCGAAGATAATAAGGATATTTCGATGTTCATGGAGTGCCACTCATTTGATCAATCGTTTCTTGATGGCTCAGCCAATTTGATGCACTGAGCTGAGATTTCTCTGCTGAGTAAGGAGCTGGGCTTATTATCAAGGTTTGGAACATCAGATTGTGCCCTCAGGTTGATGGATGGGCTCAAGTTTGAGTAAGATTTGCAGGAAAAAAAAAGAAGAAAAGAAGCAAATATGATGAAATCCATCCTCATTGAAGATTCCTCGACAAACGAAAGTTTGCTTGGATTGTGAAGGAAATCCCGTTATTTTAATCAAATCGATTCAGATGTTCTACTTCTGTCCAATTTCTCGTGCACATTGCCTTTCATATCGATGGACAACCGGCCAGATGTTTGATTCGACCATAAGATTCCACATTGGCCGCTTTTCAGCCCCCAGATGGTGGTGGTTTCAGAAACTCCGAGCTCTACGGGCCTGGAACTTCTCAGTTTTATTTTCCTAACTAAATCCCTTGCCCCACCCTCAGCAACACTACATATTAAAAATGCCATGCTTCCAGTAAGAATTGCCTTGATTTCCTTCCCAAAATTGGTGGAAAATCAAGATTTGGAATGTGATATCCACAGGGAAGTATGGTTGAAAAGAAACAAGGAAAAAGCAGAATGGAAACATTTGTGAAGCTGCCGAAAAAAGGTTTGTGTTTTTTCTGTTAGCTTTTTTAGCATCTCTCGAGTTCATGTCAAGGCGACATGCCTTATTGCGATCCCCGTTCTTATTCTGTGAAGTCCTTGTATTTATGAGGGAAAAAAACTGGTGGGGTATTTCTGACAAAATGTATTTCACTTAATGCTTATCCATCATACAAACTGTCTGATTGAATAATCCCTTGCCTACTTGCAACTTTAACTAAAAATGACTTGTCCATCTCAACAGAAGAAGACTCGTTTCTTTGTTTGGGTCGTACGAGATCCACCCTCCTTCATTTGTTGTTTTCAACAAAAGTTCAATGAATTCTAAAGGCTTCAAGATAATCTACTGTTTTTTCAACTTTCAAACAAAAACGCAGTGATCGGCACTCTATCCCTGTACTTTTGCTTCATACGAATCGATTATCATCTTTTTCATAGAGTCCACCCCACCTCCCTCAAATTTGATTTGATTTGATAAAGGTAGTGGATCAGACATCAGATTTTGGCGTCAAATTTTCAGGGGCTAAAAACGAAGGTATGTACGGGTTTCTGATTTCTATCAGCGAAAGTTCACTGCCCTGCAGGTTCCCTGAAATTCTTTGGGTTTGAAACACACACACTGATTTTTCCTCCAACAATCAAAATGGCTTCGGTACTCAGATCCACCTTATTTGTTCACCACGCATTTTTCTCAGCATTTCCTGTGGAATATCGCCCAAAAAATGTTACGGATATCGTTTCATTTTTCATCGAACCCACTTGATATCCTTGCCAGAAACTAAAACACCTCGTTCGATATTTTAACCGTCACTCCTCCCACTTGATGTCCATCTAACTCGATATCTGAGTTTAAAATCATTCTCATCCCAGCTCACACAGAAATCACACAGACCCTCTTAAATCACACTCGGCGAGGTCGTGGAGATATTTAGCGACAAGGGCCAAAGAGGAGTTTTTTTTTCTGGTATAACCACATGGATTGTATAAGTTGTCTTTCTTTTTAATCTATTTTTTTCCATAGATTTTGTATTTACTTTTAGATTTGTTTTTAACGGGAAGACGGAGGAGTCTTTGATTTTTCTATTTTATCCTAAATATTGGCAAGGCAAATGCTTGTACTGTGTTTTTTTCGTTTTTCTCAGCTGCATGGCATCTCTTATAATTGTATCTTGTAAGTTCGTGATCTGTTGTGGTCAGGGGTGTGCCATCTTGTTCCCTATTGCCATCTGTCTATGCTTCTCTCCAGCTAGGCATTCCATCCAGCGGGAGTAGAAGCAGTCCCCACCCCCCAAAAAAAAAGAAACCAAATAAATAAAACTGACCTCGCTCAATTCACCTCATATTTGTTGTCAGGCTGACCTATCCATAAAAAATGAAAGAGACCCCATTCCTCCTAATTTCAGTGTTCTTTCGAATGTGGCTAGGTTCACCTGGTATCATCTCAAGCAGTCAGCACTAGGAGGATTTGGGGCAAGGGCTGATCCACCCCCACCCAACATTCCCAGCCCATTGATCTTACCAATAGTAGCTCTCAATACAACTGCTATCACCCAAACTGGCATCAGAATCTGTCAGCTGGTGTGCAAAGGTATATTGCCTTTGTGTGCAGCAAGAATCATGACAGCTATACAATAAGGATGGGTGAATGTGTTGGTTTTGTTTTTGCAAGATTTGGTTGCTTACCAGTTTTTCCACAATCTACCACGGGGGACATCTGAGCCAGCTCATCGCTGTCGAGAGGGGCCAGCGCTGGCCAGGCACAGAAAGTGTCTTTTTCTAGGTTATCTGTCGAAAAAGCTATTTCGCTCCTGTTATTGTTTTGTTTCAAGTCAATTCTTTTGGCTTAAAAGCTCTTGGTCACTGGACATAAAAAGGAAGAAAAAGAAAGGCCTATTGATACTAGCGTACTGATGTGTCTGACACATCACAACGGCTGAAACAGTAATCTCACTCTCTTTTGTTCCTCTCTGTCTGACTCTCTGATTTCCGAAAAAATTTGGGGAAAGGGGTGTTTCGATTGATAACCTTATCCCCGACTTTTAGCAACCGTTAATTTTTCCACCTCCGTTCCAACTTCGCGCTGGTATCTTGCCGCCGCGTTCCATGTGGTCACTCTTTTTTGTGTCACCCCTTTTCTGGCACTGACTCATCCAAAAACACAACCGTCTGTCCCACCGTTTCACGGCAAGGGAATTCCTTTACGTCAACGACCGCGTCAGCCGTCGACCGGTTACCACAAGGCTCGAGTTTGAGGAGCACGCAAAAAGAAAGGTCCTCGTGAAAACTCCGATCGTCGCTCCGCATTTTGTTTCTGCATGTACGAAGGGAGGGACCTCTGGAGGAAAGAAAACAAGTGAGTGGTTGGGGGTGGGCTGTTGTTTGGTGACTTGTTTTTGTGTGCTGTGTTTCAGGGTCGAGGAAGGGACCCTCTGGAGCCAGAAGGAAGAAAATCAAGTGAGTGGTTGGGAGTGGGCTGTTGTTTGGTGACTTGTTTTTTTGTGCTGTGTTTCAGGGTCGAGGAAAGGAGCCTCTGGAGCCTGAAGGGGAAAAGGTGGTGGTGGGAGCGTTCACTGCTGGGGTTGACGCTTGGTTACAGATGTACTTGGTTCTGGGTTCGTTGTGGTGGATTTCAGAGTGGAAGTGGTGGAAGCCAACAATTTTCCACACAAGAGAATTGGGGCCACTGATTAGATGCATCTCGAAACGGACTGATTTCATTTTCCACAGCTTCCATCTCGACAGATGCTGTTTGATTTCTCGTTGTCTGTGAGCCAATTTCTTATTTTGTTGGCCAGCAGCAACTTTGCAGAACCGTGTTTGCACCGCAATATACTGGGCCCCGGAGGTATTTGCTCAGCAAAATAGGTCGGCTCTTTGTTGAACCAACAATTTTTCTGTCGTGAGGTTTGAAAAAGAAGAGTGTTCTGTTGTGAAAACATGCGATCCCATCCGAACTCTCCAATCACAACACTCGCATCAGACACAAAAAACAAACATGAACGATTACATGCAAAGATGCATCCTTTCAGACTAAGACAAGCTTGGTCCGTCATGGAATGTTGCAACAATGGTGAGGAATTGGTGGAAATCATTTTGTGCAGTTGCAGAGCCCATTGGGATCGATCCACGTTAACGTTGTGTTGAAGAAAGGGATTCTGAATCTCCTCAATCCTCCAAAAGTGACTTTTTTTTCAGCTTTCAACGCACCATTCTTTTTGCTGTACTCAACCCCTTTGAACAAAGAAAGAGCATATCTGCAAAAAAAAAAAAAAAAATTGATTGCCTACACCTCCCGCTTTCAAAAGCTGATGTTGCAAAACGTTTTCAGTAAGGTTACTGTCTTTTTTTTTTCATTAAGTTAAAAAACTACGCATATGAAAAAATTCTCCTCACCTCGTTTCCATTAGAAGGTCCCCGTTGATGGACACCTCAGCACAGTCACTTTCTTCATTGCTTTTTTTAGATTCCATTATCGGCACCTTGCACTTTTAGGGAAAGAAAAAACTCACCACCATAGTCAGCTTTCAAAAAAAAACATCATGGCAAAAATAATGCATCCGCACCAGAAAAAAATGGTTCAAAGAAACAAGTACACTGTTAAAAATGTCGAACGCAGTTTACATACACTTTATTTTGGTCCCTTTTGTATTTTTTTTTGTTATTCCTTTACGAGAAAGGGGGGGGGGGGGAGGGAAGGCTGGCGATAACGGTCCAATCCACCACTGAAAATATCCAACAGCAGCAAGAGAAAATACATCAAATTTGTTCCTTCGCTTATTTTAGAAACCACGACAATGATCGAAATGCCCCGAGAGACTTCTTACTCTGAGGCAGGGCTTTGGAGAAAAAATTATGTCAGACTCAGGATCACAAGGCTGCACGTTAACTCCCTGTTGAAAGTGTGCTTGTAGATTGCCTCGTTCGCAGGGGGGACGCGAACCTGTTATGTATGGCGAGACTTGATCGGGGACTTTCCAACCCGATCCTTGTAATACAGTCTTTTACAAACACTCTAACTTTTCCTTTCCGTTTCTCCCCTTAATATCCTAACTGTTCAGGCGAAACGCCACTTGCCAGAAAAACGCGGGCTGAGTTTCTGTCGTCAGACGAAACGCCACTTCCTCTCGAAAACGCCATTCGATCTAACTCTAATCCTGTTGATCCTAAAGACTGCTGTCCCATACCACCAATCTAAATCACAACTCCCCCAATCTCAACCTGGTTTAACAACATGGGCCCACCCACCTGGAGCTGTAGAACTCCGAAGAAAGAAAAGGAAAAATAGAAAAGAAAAAGAAAAGAAAAAAGAACCCCGAACCCAGTGCGAAGCCGAAGAAAGCTGAATCAAAGTCGAACGGAACAAAAGAAAAATCCCAGGCCTAATCCCGTTCGAAAAAATAAAGAAATAAGTTACTTCATATTTGGGAAAAAGGAAAAAAGCCCAAATCCAGTTCGAAATTGAAATTTTGCTGTGGCAGTTCGCCGAAAAAAGAAAAGAAAAAAGAAAACCCAGCAGTCCCAATTGAGTTCGAACTAAAAAGAAACGCACACCCAGTGCGGATAACTAAGAGGGCTAAAGCCAGTTCGAAAAAAAAAAGAGACCCAGAAGGCAAAATAAAAAACCCAATCACAGTCTATGCCCAAACCGACACCCCAACCTTAGTGCGAAGCCGAAAAAAGCGGTATCAACAAATCGAAAAATCCCAGGCTTAATCCAGTTCCAAAAAAATAAAGAAATAAGTTACTTCATAATTGGGACAGAAAGAAAGCCCAAAGTCAGTGCGAAAGGGATAAATTGCTATGGCACAGCACCCCACAGTTGTCCACAGTTTTTTTTTGTTTTTTTTTTTTACCTACCCAACTCAGAGTTCGTATTCTCGCATGTAGTCGGCATGCATGGTGACACGCCGGCCATCATGCATGTTGACCTCCCACCTCGTTTCTGAGAGTTGGTGGGCAATTCGTCCAGGTCCGAGCCAGCGAGGTCGAAACTTTCCACGAAGCGCGCCTGTGTGGCGCATGTCATAAATCCACACTTGAGCTCCTAGGCGCCAGCGTTTGGGGGTCCCTGTCCGAGTTTTGTTGACAAGAGCGCGGGAGTGAGCCATGTTGGTGTGGGCGGCAGCCCAGGCTGCTTCACTTGCGTTCCAGAAACGGCGGGGGGTGTCTCCCGTGATGCGATTGACCATATCATTGCAGGCTGCAGCAGCCTGGGGCAGCACATCCGTCCAGCGTCCATGTTTTTCATCAGCGAGAATCCGCCTTGTGCGCTCCAGGAAATTCCTGTTGGCGCGTTCACATATTCCATGTGCTCGGTGGAGGTGTGGAGGCGTCATAATCAAAGCGATATTGTTGTCAGCCAGCCATAAGTTGAAAATTCTGCCGCGGAATGATGCAGCATTATCACACATAATGGTTTGAAAACGTCCTCGAGTGTCGTTCCAGTGTTGCAGGGCAGAGACTACCTCAGTGGCTCCTGTACTTTTTGTAGGTGTGACCTGAATATACCGAGTGAGGTGGTCAATGATGAGGGCCACATAGCGATAGCCGTCGATGGTAGGCAGTGGCCCAATGTGGTCGATGGAGATGATAGCGTTGGGTCGCATGGGTGTGGGCGAGCTTCCATAAGGTGTGCGGAGGGTGAGGGTTGCAAATTGTTGGCATGGTGCACAGGTGCAGATCTTACTGGCGATTGTTGATCGTGAATAGGGGAAACCCAGGAGTCGAGCTCGTCGCCATGTGCCATCTGCGCTTGGGTGACCTTGATGGATCACGTTCCAGATATCCTCGGGGATAGTTTCAGTAGTTGGCTGCAGCGCATTGATAGTGTGACTGGAGGTCGCTTTGTGTGGGCGAGAGAGTAAATCCGCACCAATGTTATCGGTGCCAGGCACAAAGGTGACAGTGGAGTGAGCTTCGTTCTGAAAAAACCAGCCCAGAAGGCGAGCTTCTCTGACGTCAGTTGTTGTGATCGCACCAGCTTGTAGTTTGGAGGCCAACGCACAGTTGTCCGTTTTGATGTCTGTGTGTATGTCGCCACGCATTGGGCGTGTTTTTTTGCATGCCCAAATTAAAGCTTTCAGCTCGCCCAAATAGCTAGACGTGGGTAAAGCCATGACCGCACTCCCCATGTCCACCACGTTAGCGTCGAAGTGCTGGGTGTCGGTCGGATGCATAAAAAGCATGTATCCTGCAAATCCTGACGACCAGTCGCTTTCGAGAGTAAACGACTTAGGTGTAGTTCCTGTAGTCAGTAGCTGTCGTTGGCGCTGCATGGTGGAGCGCACGATACCGTGCGATTCTTCAGTTACTAGCTTCCAATCTACCTTGCCTCGTTCCATTGCTGTACGCAGATGCGCGCGCAGCGGCGCAAGCAGTACCTCAACATTCGGAATAGCCCTTCGGCAGTATGAGATAATTCCAATGATTCGTTGAAGATCTTTTACTGATTGTACTTGTCCGAGTTGGTCACACTTTTCCTCCAAATAGGGCCCCAAATCCCATCGCCCATTCTTGATTCGGTAGCCGAGGAAAGTGATTTCCTCGGTTAACCATATTACCTTTTCGTTATTTACTTTCATCCCGTACTGATTCAGTCGGTCATAGACCTGTAGAACTCCCTGCAATAAGTCTTGGCGACTAGAGGCACCCACCAGTACATCATCAGCGTACTGGATGCAGTCGAGTCCTCTCAGCACATGTGCAGTACGTTCTGCAAATAGCACGGACGACCATAAAAAACCCTGCGGTAGTCGCTTCCAAATATATCTCCGAGGACCCCATGTGAATCCACAGAATCTTGATAGATCCTCGGAGATCGGGATCGAAAAGAAGGCGTCTTTGAGATCAATGCGACATAGATATTTCCACGAAGGGTCTATGTCGTACATGGCACGCCATGTGTCATTCGTCTCTGTATTAGGAGGCGATCCCTGTCTGAAATATGCGTTGAGCTTTCTGAAATCGTTAGTCAGCCTGTACGTGTTGTTAGGCTTACGTACTGGCAGCAGAGGATTTAAATATACAGAATCCGATGGCGTGACTGATTGGATGTAGCCCTTGTGTTCGTACTCATCCAAAAGTGTTTGCACGGCTCGCCTGTCGGACACTGAGTCCATGCTGTACTGTGTCCGACTTCCATTCTCCGTGGGTGTGACATGGGGTAAATCCCGCAGTTCAACTTGCAGTTGGGCCATCGGTGGAATAATGGGATGTTCGCTGAGGTCGCCGACATCAGGGAAACGCTCGCACACCTCTCTTTGGATAGTTGCAGCATCGATCGCAGTTTCAGGATAGGGTACCAGGGAGGCGACAGTGTAATCCTCTGGTGGCGACTCCAATTTCTGTATGTGCCAGTCTGACAGTCCAGTCAGGTGGACCATTTGCGACCTGGGAGTGAAATGAAGTACCTCCGTGGTATTGTTGTACACCTCAACACGCAGATGTCCTGTGGCAGTGGTGCTGATTCCAAAGGTGATCCCCGTACGATGGATGGCTGAGGTGATAGTGACGCCCCCAATGACTGACATAGCGAAAGGCAAATATAGCGTCTTCCAGGTGAGGGGAGGTATAAAATGTGACTTCCCTGCCAGTACAGTGAGTGTGTCTTGTTTCCTCGAATGAACTCCTGGTCCTGATTCTAGTGGCCAAAGCTGATTCAGGGTTAGTGTGCCCCCTTTCGGGGGCGTTAGTAGTTTTTTGGAGGCGATTTCCTGACGACTGTGCACCTCACACATCTGCCTGTCTGGTTATTCATCAGCTCGCCAGACTGACAGTTGATTGTCAACCCAGCTTGTTGTAATCCTGGGTACCCCAGAATCACCTGCCCAACATTAGCAGATATCTTGAATGGAATCTGGGCTGGTTGAGTCATAGGTCCGACAGACGTTTCCATAGTGACACTTCCTGCGATGGGGGATTTGGATCCATTGAAACCAACGAGCGAGTCCTGCTGGGAGCACTTGTCATAAGCGAATCCATGTCGAATGCAATCGGTCAGTGGAATGATATTAGCTTCTGCACCAGTGTCGATGAGGCATTTTGTGATAGTAACACCGTTCAGGGTAATAGGGGTGTGAAGGTGTGTCTGTTTTGGCGAAATCATATCACCATTGCCGACTGCTTGCACTTTCGGTTGGGATGTTCGCCAGTTGGAGGGTGTGTCTGCGTTCTGTGGACGATGTGAATTGCAGTGCCTGGCGATGTGGCCGAATTTGCCGCATTTGGTACACCGTTTGTCGTTGTCGGCTTGATTTCGTTTGAGCAAATCCGCCAGTGTCGCCTTCATTTGCTTGAATTCCTGATCCCTCGAAGTATCTACTCGAGGTTCCTGAAGTGTGATCTGGAGCACTCGCCAAATTTTGCCACCCAGTACCATTGCCAAACGACAGAGAGGAATTCGCTCCACCAGCGTAAAGCCTTTTTTTAGAACGCCCAAAACGTGTTGAATGTAGAGATAGCAATAGGCGACAAGGTTCAGCAAACCGACAAACAAAAGCATACCCAGCGCCTGTGAGATCCAGATCGCACCGTCCTGGGTGAGTTCCTGTAGATGATCCCAGACGTCCCGGATGGTCGTCACTGGGTCGACGAAAAAAGAGAGGGTAGCTTGAAAAGCTGTCTCGAGTAAGTGATAGCCCACGCCCACCACCATTCGCACGCAGCAAAAGACTGACGAGCACCCTTCGATCACATATATCTTTTCGCGGGGTCGTAGCCAGGCAAAAAGCCCGCCCTCCGTCGATCTTTTAATTGTGATCTCCTTTTTCGGTGTTTCTTCCAGAGGTGGCGTTGGCTTGGGCGGTCTGAGGTTGTTGTTATTCTTAGCAGCAGCCAGACCCGTCCATTCTTGCCGTAATAGTTCCACCTGCTTCAATATTCTTTCGTGTTCCCTGGTAATTTCCTGGTGGTCACTCAGTTGCGCGACTACTTCCTTGTCAGTAAGCGGAGTAGCTTCCAGAACGGTGAGTACCAGGAACGCGACCAGCGTCGCTACGTGCTTTTGCTTCATCAGAATCTTACGGAGCTCCGAAACCATGTTGAAAGTGTGCTTGTAGATTGCCTCGTTCGCAGGGGGGACGCGAACCTGTTATGTATGGCGAGACTTGATCGGGGACTTTCCAACCCGATCCTTGTAATACAGTCTTTTACAAACACTCTAACTTTTCCTTTCCGTTTCTCCCCTTAATATCCTAACTGTTCAGGCGAAACGCCACTTGCCAGAAAAACGCGGGCTGAGTTTCTGTCGTCAGACGAAACGCCACTTCCTCTCGAAAACGCCATTCGATCTAACTCTAATCCTGTTGATCCTAAAGACTGCTGTCCCATACCACCAATCTAAATCACAACTCCCCCAATCTCAACCTGGTTTAACAACACTCCCAACCCTTTGACCGGCTTCTCAGAAGAATCATTTAAAACCTTGAAGTAGAACTAAACTGCTCAAAAATCCATACCATAAGAAAAGAACAATGTCTTTCGCAACCCTTCCCATAACATACATCGTTAAGTGGCCAGCTTTTTCTCAGATTCTCAGAAAATCTTTGATTTTTTTTGTTGAGAAACACAGTTTTGACATCAAAGCATGGACTACTACTCGAGCAACAAAAAAGAAATTTAAAGAACAAAATAAAGATCCTAAAACACAAGAGTCACTTCATACAAACTGATTTGGGGCTGTTGGCTTTTTTCACCTTCAAATTTTCTTGCAGAGCTGTCAAGGAAACTTCGGTATTGAAGGTCAGTCTGATCACACCTGGACAGGGAGTTGGGGAAAAGTAAATGATCAAGTAAACCGCTTTCATCAGAGAATCTTCCAGTCGAGGATTAAAAAATTTATCAGGCTCCTTCAGTTTAGCTCACACAGCCAATAGCAGTTTCAAAAGAAACAGACAGGAACAATAAAAATAGAATCACCGTTTGCAAATCAGAGTAAATGACATTTAGTGAGCAAACTCACTCTCTGTCGGTTTTCCCAAGGTGACTGACTGGCTCAAGTTATGGGTGACTCACCATCTGGTGGGACTTCTGGCAGTATGTCAGACTCCAGACCGATGCTGGCACCCCAATCATCATCAGTGAGATTGGCTGCCTTTTCAGACTGCACACTTTCAATATCCATCCTCAAAGAGAAGGTGGTTAAAATGACTGATTCAGCTTCTCCATCCGATCGAAACAAAATTCCTGCCAACGAACCAAAAAAGTATAAACAGAGGGCTTCCAGACTGAAAACATTCTCAAGGGACATGTCACATTTTAACAGAACAGGTACGTACCATCATGTGTTCTCAGTTTTTTGTTAAATGTAAATTTGACCTCATAATCCAATGGCCAACTCTCCTCAGGATCCCATCTGGCAATATAAGTGGTAACCCAGCGAAATCGACCAGGAATCTCCGGCTCCAAAAAAAAGGGAACCTGCAGTGGTCAGATCAAATATACATTTTCTGCAGCCCAGATCATTTTTTTTTTTTTTACTGCAGAACTGTTGATAAATGAAGCCAGCATGCTGTCTTTTGTTTCAAATTTCGACTGGTCCTCCCGCCTTGTCGGCTGGTAGTGAAGTCGCTCCAAAATCTTGACCCAAAGCAATCACAGATCGTGAAAAAACAACCTGGAAAAATGCACCATCAACATTGTTGAGAATCGCAATCCTGTTGTAAGGAGGTTCAGGATATCTTACACTGTGTTGAAATCTGATGGGAGGTGATTTCCTTTCCATGATTGGAATTTCTGACTAATTGTTTCCACATGACCAGTGATCGGAAGTCTTGATCCGCCACAAGTGTGGGACGTACAGATGACGTAATTGCCCCAAAAAATTCATTCGATCACGTAATGCGAGGATGTGTCGTTTGAGGGGTTCAGATTTTGGATGCGGCGCACCGTGAGCGCTTGCTGATCTTCCACTCTAAGTCGTCGCGTGGAATTATCGGCCAGCTCCGAAGGGGTGGTCACCAGGATTTCCAAAGGCAGCTCGTTCGATAGGAAACCTTCGCCCCCGGTCGTCGCAGATACATTCTGTTGCAAGACTCGCGACGAGCAAAACCCCGACGTCAATAGCAAAAAGGCCGCCAACGTCCCTGAGCAGCCATGCCCACTTTCTTTTCCGCCGAAAACGAGTGATGGGATCGTGACGGTCGTAAGTGAAGCGATAAAGATCTCGAGCCCCCCTCGACGTGACGCTTGCGATTTTGTTTCAGAATATCTTTTGTCGGAATGGGCTGTTTCAATACTTCTGACGCCTTTCCCACGAATAGAGATGCTACCTATTGCTGCGGCTGGATGGGGCGGCTGCCGCTGCCGCTTCATTTTTGTTCGTCTGTGTTCGCTGGAAAGTTGGCCTTGCGACTGTGGTGCGTTCTAAAGACAGTGGGCGTCGCTCCGTTTTCTCACACTTTTTTAAACAACACAGTCGCCATCCAAGGTGCTTGGTCTTCCGTGCGGAAGAACGAAGTGACGATGCACCCAGAAAAAGCCATTCGACTTCGCTTCCAGTACTTTCAGACAATGCGACGTTCACATCTGGCTTATTTTGCTGTTGGGTTGGAGCCAGAATTTCAACTTTAGAAAACGAAAAAACGAGGAGGTTGGCTCGAAAGCAAACAACACATCCACATTTACTGAAGTCCTCCAAAATGAGTCGAGCACAGGCTGTTGAGAAACCAAGTGATTGGGGAAACATTCGGATCACTTATCGTGGTTAGTATGGGATAATCAGGAGAATTGATCAGTCGACGTTCGAGTTTCTGGCATGTGGCGTTTCGGCTGAACGGTCGGTATAAGGGAACGCAGGAAGAATACAGCGATGGTGTCTTTGTCAAAGACCCGTTCCTGACGTCGGAAGAAAGTCCCGACCAAGTGTCTCTGTCATAATCCACACTGCCTTCGTTATTGCGTCAAAGGCCAACACACAAGCGACACAGGCCTGGGTTTTGCCGCAAGTTTGGTTTGTTTACGAGAACTCCATGGTGAGAATCAAGTCGGAACGAGAGCTTTCTGTCGAGTGTTTTTGGAAATCTATGAGTCAAGTGCACACGTTTGTTCAAAATATCAAAGACTTCGAAAAAAGACATCGAGCAGCAAGTGTGTTGAAAATTTGTGTTGTGTCGGTTCGACTGACAGAATCTAAGGAACGCATATGAAAGGAAAGGGGAAGAACTGTTGGTGGAACGCTAATCGAAGCGAAAGAACGACTGTTCGAGTGCAAGACGTCCGACGCGACGCTTTTCCTTGGATGCAATCATCTGTGCGATACCTGAGCATTCACAGCAGTCGCAACATTTCGTATTCAAGTTTCGAAGGAGTCAACGGGCACAAGTGGCGGAGTGGTCCAAGGCGTCAGGCTTAAGACCTGATGGAGAGAGTCTCCGCGTGGGTTCGAACGTTCGAGCCCTATCTTGTGCATCCATGTCTGACTTTCAAAGCAGATCAAGCAGGCACTCCAACCGCAAGGAAGTTCGCCAAATTGTGAGGCGTGGTGAGAATTCGGGCGCAGTTCCGTTGGCGTGATGTCATGTGCGCACATGATCGATTTGAGAACGGGGAATAGTTTTGACAGCTGTGCTCAAAGGCATTGGTTGATGCTCCTGATGGAACTTCTCCTCAAGGAGGTTCCATCAGCCTCTCCCTGTCTGTTTCAAAAAAAAAAATAAAAATTGCTGTCTTTTTCGATTGGGGTTTTGTTGGGGGGTCGAGCCCCCCCTGGGTTTTCATTGGGTTTTCGTTCGGTTGGATTGTCAACGAGTCGATCGTCGGAGAGAAGGTGTTGGCTTGATCTGTGTGGTAAGTTTGCACTTTTGAACCAATTTTGCTCTTCGTACGTCGTTAGCGCGCGACTTTAGGTACCTAGACCCCTGGTTGCAGCACCCCACGTAGCCTGTTTCATGGCGTCGATTTCACCTGTTGTAGTCTTGTTCGTTGCAGGATTTTTTGACGAAAAGAGTGAAGTGTCAGCAGTGGCTCCTTTCACACCGGTTGGGTGGTAGCGAAAGCCGAGGAAAAGATCCGAAAGAGGATCCGGGTGAGTGCCTGTTCGCAGAAAAGCAGTGTCTTTTGGAAAGAATTCCTTTGGACTTGGTTGACCTTGTCGTCTATGTTCCTGTGCGTGGTTCAGATTTTTGGGGGCGGCTTCGGGTGTAATGTATCAGCGATATGGACTGGAGGGAGTGGAGAGGCTGGACTGCGCGACGTTTTCCTTCGCCCAGGAGCTGCCACACTGGCTTCGCAGCAGTGTCTTGGAATTCGGAGGAGCTCAAACTCACACAGATCTTGAGAGGTAATAATTCCTTTTCTTTTTCCTTTTTTTGGGGGGGTGGTGTGGTCGGTGTTTTTCCTACCCTGTTTCGGAGGCCCTGCAGCCGCCGTCTGTAAGGAGCGTTCTATCGACTACTTCACCATCTCACGAGCCTATGCTTCATTAGGATTTCCTAGTTTTTTTTTCGCCTGTGGCGACCCGTAAGGAGGTGTTTCAACAGGCGCGTGACCCAGCACAGACGTCAAAATAGTTTTAGTCGCCAACCTCCTGTGATGTTTTCGAGGTCATGGGCTTTTTTTCAAGTTTTCTATTTCGATCGCTGGGAGCCTGCGCGAAAAAAGGTGCTTAGAGCAGTACCTCGACATCAGTTTTTCTTGATAGTGAATACCCCACGAAACCATTCTTGATACATCCAAGTAGTGGGTGTTTGTTGGATAAATTGGACAGGGCTGTTAGTGGGCTTCCAAAAGTCCTGTCTCTACAAGAGGGAGCATCTCTCTTTTGTTGAGATTTGTATACACTTCACTGATCCACTGCATTGCATTGCAGTGGATCAGTGAAAACTTCCTGCTGGAGGTTTTGATTAGCCTCCAGTGACTTGACTGCAAATAGCCTGAAATAAAGATATGTACAAGAACAATGTCGTTCCTCTATTTCAGTCTGTTCTTGCATAAAAGCCCTCTAGAACTATCAAGACAAGCTATTACGCCCCACTCTAGTATGTATAAGGATTCTCCTTTGATTCTGTATTTGGCAGTGAAGCCACTATTTACCTAAATTGGGCGAATTAGTTTTATCATAATTATATTTATTTGGAGCTTCCCCCAGCATTACTATCTTTCAAGAATTTTTGAGCTGCATCAGAGGGATTTGGATCCACTTCTACCTGAGCCAAACGAATAATCAAATGCCGTCTCTCAATTCTAGTTTAGGATTGAAGTTGGCATTTCAAGCAAGTCCAATCAGTGTTGATATTGCTTATTCCACAAGGTGATAATTGCACCTAGCGTAGCATCCTCTTAAATCTCAGATTCCTTTCTTACAGTTCATTGTCTCCTTGCGTGAATGTATGGTTGCCCTTGGGTGCCGACGTGAAAACTTCTTGTCTCCTTTGTGAATGTATGATTGCCCTTGGCTGTTGACGTGAAAAAACTTCCTACGTACTTCTTGAGCTCTTTTGGATTTGGTGGATGATATACACACATATATATATATCAGTTTATTTTCATTCCTCCTTCGCACACTTGTGCCCCTAAATCTGCATCCTCCTTCTATGTTAGGTTGCGTTGACCTCTTTATTCCCATTTTAAATACAAGCAATCGCTTAAATAGTTTCCAAAGATAAATTATAGGTACTTCGGAAAATTTACTACTTCTGGTAAAATTATCATAAAATCTCGGTATATATTTTCTTGTCGGTTAAGATTTAAAAAGCATCGGCTCGATCCAATCTTTACCCAATATCTTAACAATGAATTATGTGGCATCAGTTCGTATGAAGGTGCTTGACCTCAGAAAAATAAGGTGGTCTTTTCCTCAATTACATGATCCTTTAGGGAAATATTGTATGTTTTCATGATTGTCCACCAGTTGTAGTAATAAGCTCTCGTCGGATGTACGAGATCTTTGATTTAAATATTCACACAAGCGGATTCTCATCTCTTTCATGTTACGGGACTTGGAGATGAATTATAAGCGCAAAGACGCTAATCTAAAAGGGTTGAAACAACTTTCAACCAATGTTCATGTTCGTGTTTTTGGGGGTGTTTTGGCGTTTTGCGGCCTTTATTCCTATTACCATGAACCGTTTTTCTTTTCGACCATCAGCACCTAAACATGTTACAAATATATCGGTTGAAAAACAAGTGGTATGTGTCAACGAATACAAAAAAATCATACCCCACGCTCACGCAACATGCAATAAATAAAAGAATCATTAGAACCGGTAGACAAAATTCATTTCTATCACCATCAACCGTAAGCAAGTATTTGAAGAGCTTGTACCAAATAGTATCAATTGATAGTAAGCCGGATCCTTCTTGTTACTGCCCTTGAATCGATCGATTTTTGTCTAATTGCCGGTAATTGTTTTCATAATCTGAGCATTATAGCCCGTGAGTTATTATCTAGAATCAATGAGAAATATGCATGCGTAACTTTGGTAAATATCCTTGCGGTAAGTCTCTCTTTATTTCGATTGGTGGAATCGTTGTCGTTTTTATGTTTTTACGTTTTTACGTCCAGAGTTTCGTGTAGGGAGGACATGATTGAATACCGCGGATATCTCCCACTTTCCATCGTCTTCATTTATTTATATCCTTGGCAATGACCATCTTCATTTGAGTCGTCGATGGTGGTGTGCGTCCCTCTGAATCGAGCTCGCGATAGCGAGACTCGTATCCACTCAAGAATCCCCAATCAGCCTGCGATATAAGTCGACGCTATCCTGAAGCGACGCCTAGTCGAGCTTGTCGCCACCAATTCTCCAGGCTTTGTGGATCGGTCACGTCCACTCCCTCTTTTCAATGTAACGATACCAGCGTCTATATCAATGCCAAAGGCAATAGCTTGTCATCTAACTCTACCTCTATCTTTAGTCTTTCATCCACTTGAGTGTTGAGCGATACTACTGCGGACTCGAAAATGATCCAATCAAGAAGAATGAGAAAGATATTGTTTGTGTGTAGAACATCAATGTAGTTCTCCTACCCTTTCTTTTTTAACCCAAGAAGATCATCAGACTACGAACTCTAAGTTCTCTTGCACTCTAGTCTATTTCACTCTATCCATAATCTAAGATCTAACTCTTAATATGACCTATCAAAAAGGTTTATTCCTAGGGTACGTGAACTCTGAGACTTTCACCTTCTCAGCTTGCTTCTCTTTGTTTAGCAACTCCACGTTTCCCCTCTCTTGGTTCATTAAGGTATCGGGAATTATTCTGTGTCCCTTGTACACCTGCGAATAATATGTCTTCCCTTCTAGGGCAACTAAAACCGGCTCGTTTTCGAATCCTCTGACGTTGTGGATCTCAGGTTGAGCTAGAGCCCACTACACCTTATAAGAATCGTTGAGCCGCTCGAATCGTTCTTCTTGCATGGATCAAAGAACTCAGTCAAGGCATCTCTTTCCTCGATGATATACCACCTGGGATTCGTAAGAAAATTTGGCTCCACCACACTCAGCGTCGGCTGATTTTCTTTCTCTGCCTCCTCTAATTCAACAAGAACATAGCATCTCCAACTCCTAATAATCCATCTGCACGGAATTTATTTTTGCTTCTCGTCGCACTATCGGCATAGTAGGATCGCTTTAAGGACTCGACCCTTTTGTTGTGAATGTCGGCCGCAAAGTGAATCACCATACGCATTTGCTCGGGTGCAGCTGATTCGATCGCAAGCTTCTGGCTCTCGAATGCCCCTGTGGCACGTCGTTCCCTCTCTAGCAAGCTCCGTTGTTCCCTTTTCACACATTGAATTGAAAGAGAGCTGAGAAGTCTCTTACCTGGCTCCGAAACTAATATTCGGGAGTGCCAACCGGATCTTTGAACTATCAACGTTAGACAACCTCGTAAACATAAAGTTTGTGGCGGAAACCCAATGACCTCTCACGTAGACGAAACCAAATCTTTAATTTAAAATCTTGGGGGCGTAATGCCCACCGCAAGAGTCGTTCAAAGATATTTGTGCCCGTCGTCAACCATTGCAATTGAAAGGGTTGCGACACTTGAGCGGCCTGACGGTGTCGCAAACAAGTTGAAACGCTTCCTCTTACCCCCTCTAGCGTTAGGGGTTAAAACATTCACCACACACACTTGTGCTCCGGGGGAATCGAACCCTCGACCACACCGCCCAAGGTTATTCATCTTATCGGCGGAGCACTCTAGGCCACGATATAAAACGGGCCTTAAGTCTTTTTGTAATCACTCTTTCAAGTCACCTCGAAAGTGTCGTCCGACGTTTTTCCGAAGGACCCTCGGGTTCGTTGCACAAGTTCTGAGACGAGAGGAGAGAGTTCAAACCCCTTCTTCAACCACTGCCTAAAAGTAAGGCAGTTAACACTTCTGCAGTGTACCACTTCAAAACTTTCGCCCACTTTGATCAACCTAGTGTGATCGTGTATCGGCGCAACTATCTTTGCCCCGTTAATCTGCTGCAGTGCTGATCTCCGCCGATCAACCCAAGTCAAAATCCTCTCTTCCCAAACAAACGCTCTATCGACTCTTAACCTGCTAGCGCATAGGTTCTCGCTAAAATATCCATCGCCGAAAGTCCAACTGTCTATGCTTTCTACTGTAAATCCTGAGTCTGTACTCATGGACGAACTTGCGCAAAAACCTGCGTCTTCTAGATCTCTTTTCTTTGCTTCCTTCTGAAGCCTTTCAGAAACGCTGCGATCTTGTCGCCAGGCCTGAGCTCCGAAACCAATACAAGGGTTGCGACACTTGAGCGGCCTGCCGGTGTTGCAAACGAGTTCTGAGACGAGAGGAGAGAGTTCAAACCCCAAAATCGAGTTACAAGAATGCCTCTGAGGTTTCAATCTCTTTAACGAGCCGTGAGTAGACCTCTGCCCCTCTGCCCTTCTTCATGGTATGGTTGGCCGCTTTAAGTAGAGTTGTCCAACGGTCCTAAAACAAACACAAAGTAACGGTAAATAATAAATAAACAAATAAATAAGTTTTTTTTCCTTACGTCCTCATCCCCTCAAGCAGACTAAGGGTTTCCTCCTTGGTCCAAAAATGGCGAACAAGATGGAGACGGGGCCGTAGTAGATTTCTGCTCCTGTCTTGGCCATCAATAATGTCCAACGATCAATAACAAATGATTATTATGCACGACGCTACATGATCATTTGCGGGCATTGACTCAAAGAGATAGGGATATATACCCGATGGCCTGCCAAGTATCTTTGTTGCAATCTTGCGTCCCTTTAGCTTCTTCATCAAGTGTATGAGTCCCTTCATCCAGAAATGGTCGTCGCAAGGCTGAGTATGTGTTCCACATATCCGCAATCATAGTTCTCTTATAGGTTGTGGTAGGAATATTACGCATCTCCGTTTCACACTTCCAGCATTGTCCACGAAACACTTCATCCACGGTTCAGTCGGGTCGGTATGTAGGAAAAGCAAGCTCCTCTTCAGGAATAGGTCCCATGATCAACTCCCAGCTATGGCATTCAAGATCAGACGTGGGCGCCGGCAAGTTTTAAAGGACCGGACCGGACCGGAAAACCTGTCTTGGACCGGATTTGACCTTTCTTAGACAGGTCAAACCGGTCTGGAAAGGTCAAATCCGGTCTAAGAAAGGTCAAATCCGGTCTAGTAAAGAACACCTTTCTTAGACCGGATTTGACCTTTCTAGACCGGTCTGACCAGTCCAGACAGGTTGTCGCCTGTCTGGACAGGTCATACTCGTGTGACCTGTTTTAGACCGGTGTGAGGCCTAGTGTGACCTGTTTTAGACCGGCTCCAGGTCGGTCTGGACAGGTGGGCTGCCTGTCCAGACCGACCTGGAGCCTGTCTAGAACAGGTCGCACAATTAAGCACATAACTGGGAATCAATCAGTTGGGAAGTGATTGAATTAATTAAAGCACCAAGTAATACTATTATATATATTTTTAGTGGATGAATAACGTGAGCCAAGCTCACCAGCCACCGACTGGAGGGAGTCGGTCGACTCTGGGAGGACTCGAACTCGGGTTGGCTAAGTCCGAGTCGAGAGCACTACAAGGTAGCGGACCCCACCATAGGGACGCTCAAATGGGGTCCGCTACCTATAAGTACCCGTTATTTTCCATTACAAAAAGTAGGTACTTAAAGGTAGCGGACCCCATATGAGCGTCCCTATGGTGGGGTCCGTTACCTTGTAGTGCTCTCGACTCGGACTTAGCCAACCCGAGTTCGAGTCCTCCCAGAGTCGACCGACTCCCTCTAGTCGGTGGCTGGTGAGCTTGGCTCACGTCATTCATGCAATGAAAATACATGTAACAATATTATTTGTTGTTTAATTAATTAACTCAGTTCCCAGTCAATTGATACACAATTGGCACGCTAAAAGTGCTTAATTGTGTGACCTGTTCTAGACAGGCGCCAGGTCGGTCTGGACAGGCAGCCCACCTGTCCAGACCGACCTGGAGCCGGTCTAAAACAGGAGAACAACCCTGTCAAGACAGGGTCGTTCCGGTTTTAGACAGGTCACATCGCCGGTCTAATAAAGGCGAAATGTGGGTGTGACCTGTCTAAAAACGGAAAATCTGTCAGAAAACCGGTCCAGATTTTTGCAGATTTCCGAGGTTGACTGGACCGGAGTGGACAGGACCGGACAGGTCGCAACCTGTCCGGTCTTGCAAGGACCGGCATTTTTTCGTTGGACCGGACAGGTCGGCCGGTCCTTAGACAGGTTGGACCGGACCGGACCGGTTTTTCGCTGCCGGTCCGGTCGGGCCCAGGTCTGTTCAAGATCTCTTCCACTCAGAGCAACCAATATGCTCAGTACTGATTTAGCACATGCTTTCCAGTTGCAATCGTACCTATCCTTGTTGCAGTGACAATGGTGGCCTCGGCTATTGCGATAGCGATACTGCTCTGGCACATATGCATTCGCCCCGCGTGGTTTCGAGCAACGCCTGCATTGAGTCTCTCGCACATCTCGCCCAGGTTGTGCTTGATCACTTCCTGTAGCTCCTCTCCGTCGGATACTTGTGTTGGAATTTCTTCCCCAATTGCTTCTTTGAAAATTAATTCCAAGGCAATCGTTTCTTTATAACGGTTCAAGCTTAGATGCTCCTTCGAGATCTGGTGCATGGAGTTCGAAAACATTCAATGCGCGGAGCAAAGGGTCTAACGCAATCTTTTCATCGAAAATTAAAACTAGGACATCTTAATATTTTGCATTATCCTTGGAAAACGCTAACAATTCTCTCCTAGTGCATTGTAAATAATAAATGAAAAAATCACATCTTTTGAAGATCGTATAATGATATCTTGTTACAGCTGCATGACGTAATTGTCGCAGTCGACGCTTTTCCGACAACACCCTTAACTCTTCCAGCGTCAGAGGTTGACGCCAGACCTGGGCTGGACCGGACCGGCAACAAAAAACCGGTCCGGTCCGGTCCAACCTGTCTATGGACCGGCTGACCTGTTCGGTCCAACGAAAAAACGCCGGTCCTGTCAAAACCGGACAGGTCACCACCGGTCCGGTCCGGTCCGGTCCGGTCCTGTCAACCTCGGAAATCTGCAGAAATCTGGACCGGTTTTCTGACAGATTTTCCGGTTTTAGACAGGTCACACCCCACATTTCGCCTTTATTAGACAAGCGATGTGACTTGTCTAAAACCGGAACGACCCTGTCTTGACAGGGATGTTCTCCTGTTTTAGACCGGCGTCAGGTCGGTCTGGACAGGTGGGCTGCCTGTCCAGACCGACCTGGCACCTATCTAGAATAGGTCACACAATTAAGCACTTTTAGCATGCTAATTGTGTATCAATCGATTGGGAACTGAGTTAATTAATTAAACAACAAAGTATTGGTATTATACATACATTTTTAGTGTATGATTGACGTGAGCCAAGCTCACCACCCACCGACTGGAGGCTGTCGGTCGACAATAGGAATCAAACTCGGGTTGGCTAAGTCCGAGTCGAGAGCACCAAACCAATGGTGGACCCCACCACAGGGACGCTCAAATGGGGTCCGTTACCTTTAGGTACCTATTTCTAGCAATAGTAACAAACGGGTACTTAAAGGTAGCGGCCCCCATTTGAGCGTCCCTGTGGTGGGGTCCACCATTGATTTGGTGCTCTCGACTCGGACTTAGCCAACCCGAGTTCGATTCCCCCTTGAGTCGACCGACTCCCTCTAGTCGGTGGTTGGTGAGCTTGGCTCACGTTAATTATACTAAAAATACATCTAACAATATAACTTTATCCTTTAATTAATAAAAAGTCAGCTTCCAATTGATTAATCCCCAGTTATGTGCTTAATTGTGTGACCTGTCTAGACAAGCGCCAGGTCGGTATGGACAGGCCGCCCACCTGTCCAGACCGACCTGGAGCCGGTCTAAAACAAGTCACACTAGGCGTCACACCGGTCTAAAACAGGTCACATCAGTATGACCGGTACTAGACAGGCGACAACCTGTCTAGACAAGTCAAGACCGGTCTAAGAAAGGTGTTCCCTTACTAGACCGGTTTTGACTTTTAAAGACCGGTCTCCCACCTGTCTAGTAAAGGTCAAAACCGGTCTAGTAAAGGGTTTCCGGTCCGGTCCGATCCTTTTAAACATGCCGGCGCCCAGGTCTGCCGTCGAGGTCTTCTAAGATCCTTTCTCTGAGCTGTTTCGCTAAAATCCCAACCCTGGTGGACATGGTCTTCGCGCTCAAAGGAGGTGCGGATGCGTTCAGGGCTCGACACACCTGAAAGCTGCACCGGTACTGACCACAAATTTCATGACCTGATACCGATAGTTTTTGCACTCTTTGGTCAGGCAGCCCCATTTGGACACGAAAGGCAATGTATTCTGAGTTCCAAATGAAACTATCCGTTCCCCCCCTGCTCGTGATGATGTCCCACAAATTTGTTCTAGACAACAATCTGCATCTGCTCCGGGGTGGTCAAACCATGCCTCTTAGCATGGGTCAACAGCGAGGTGCGCCCTCCCTTGCTGTAGACCAACCGACTCCGGAATATCCTACATGTCACTACATTCCTGTCCCACTCATCCACGAACTGCTCCATTTCTCCTTCACTGTTCTGTACATACATGAAGTCCACCCATGTATAGATTCCTGTCCGTTTCTGATTCTGTGCCCCCGTCCGATCTGATGTATGGGATGTCAGATCCACTACAAGGCAACCAGCGTGAGCCCACATGTGACCAGAGTTGTGCCGAAGTCGTGTTTGCGACAACGACAACGGCCGTTAACGGCGTTAACGGTTAACGGCCGTTGTCGTTGTCGCAAAAACGACGTCGGCACGACTCTAATACATTTTCCAATAATTTATCATTTTTTCAAAATCTCAAACGCACGATTGTCGACGAGCTGATTGGCGATTGGGAGCGTCCCTTGGAGCCAGAGTTGTGCGCCGTTGCAACGGCGCACAACTCTGCATGTGACATATCCCTGCCTGCAGGTCTGAGGCAGATGCAAGGAAAGACCAAAACCCCAAGAGTGCCCCACCAAAACAATCACACCTTATGAGTTGACTGCACAGCAACTTTGTCACACCCACCGGTTTCTGTTCCAAATCATGTTCCTATTCCTCCTGTTTCCGTTCCAGTTCCAGATCCTCTTCTCCCTCCGCGTGCAACCCCGGTTAGGTTCACAGATTCGGAGCTCCTGCGGTGTAGCGTCGGCTGGACTGCGTTCGGTTCCCGTCGCACTTCATCCCCGGACAGGTCGACGGGAGGTAAGATACTGTGCAGCGCTCACGATTGCGCTCGCGGTCATACTATGGATCCGATCACCGATCTGATCGGTCGCCGATCAGGTCTGCCAGGGCCGGTCATCGATCATGATCTGCCGATCATGCCGATTGTTACAAAAACCTCCTAGAACCCCCCCCGAAGCCTCCTTAACCCATCAAACCCCCACTCATTGATGGTACCCTTGACTAATGTCATTAGGGCGAGACACCAGGGTTCTTGAGCTATGGGATCTCCTATTGGGATCCTATGGACCTTAAGCTCTGACTAGGCTATCACTAGCGCCCATAGCTAGTCTGTAGCTCTAGCTAGTGCATACTAGACATCTCGGTGTACACTTGTAACACCGATCAAGTGTCGGCAGGGCGCGGCGCTTGATCGAGATCGGGATCAGAGCTGCTGATCAGATCGGTATCATGATCAATTGATCGGTCTCACGAAAATGCCTACAAGTCACCACCCGAAAGTGTTTCTTGGGTGGAAAGGTTCGAACCAAAGACCTCACAAACTGGAAGCAAGCGCATCGATGCTTGGACCACTTTGAGCCACGATGAATGGGTCATCCGTGTCAATATATAGGTGATCAGTCAGTCCGATCAAATTGAGGTATATAATGACGATGACCTAGTAACCGTGGCTCAGAGCAGAGATAGGACTTGGGCCAAATTTTTGGTCCGACTCCGGTCCGGTCCGGTTACGGTCGGGTTACGGTCACCGTACTACGGCCGTAACTCCGTACCGTAACCGGAGTAATATGTTGTTTTTACGGTACGGAACAGGTACGGTATAACTACGGTAGGCCCTAAATCACCGTGAAGTAGCGTGGTTCAGTGCTAAAGCGTTAGGCTGCAGTCAGTAGGGTCGCAGGTTCGAATCCCCCTGGGTTCCTTTGGAATCGCGGGACCCTGCGGGGGTCACTTTCTACGGTTTACGGTTGTTACGGCCGTTACGGTCGTTACGGTCCGGTACGGAGCGGTACGGAGTGGTACGGTGCTACGGTTACGGCCGTAAAAGTACGATTTTCTGACGAAAATTGTACTCCGGTTACGGTCCGGTTACGGTGGTTACGGTCCGGTTACGGTGACCGTAACCGTAAAGTCCTATCTCTGGCTCAGAGTGGTCCAAGCGCTGATACTGATATAAAGATGCTTTACTACAGTTCAGGAAGAGGGAGACTAAGTCTTTCTTCGAGTCCAAGTTGTTTTACAAGAAGGTCTGGTCCGAATAAGTATTCAGTCCAACCTGACAGCCTGTAACCTGAGGCTGTGTACAATCCCAGTTGTATGGTCCAGAGCGTCTCAACCTCTCTGGCCATACGACACTTGTCCGACTATAATGCATAAGGCACTCAGCGGTACGCGGTCTGGACAGATGGCACCATCTGTTCCAGGACGCGGAACTCTGAGTGGTACTGCGAATCTGAGCCGTGGATTCGATAGGACCCGCGGCCATTTCAATGGTCAGGACTTGTCTGTCCTGAGTCTGAGTCATCAAGGAGTCAGTCGCATCAATACGATTCTACAGAATCGCACCGAGTGCTCCTGGGCCTGACTGGGGACCTGAGCTGAACCAGGTTCATATCAGATACGCTTGCTTCCAGTTTGTGAGGTCTTTGGTTCGAACTTTTCCACCCAAGAAATACCTCCGGGTGGTGACTTGTAGGCATTTTCGTGAGACCGATCAATTAATTGGTAAAATGATCGGTAATAGCGATCAATTGATCATGATGCCGATCAACGACAAGGTACCGATCATGGTCGGAGCTGATCGGAACAACGACCGATTAATCGGCGTTTCACCAATCTTTATCGACCGATCACGTGCCGACAGATCGCGGCGCTTGATCGTGATCGTGATTGGCCGATCATGATTGTGATCGGAAAACGCCGATCCCGATCCTGATCCGATCTGGTTTCAGAGGCAGAATTGGATGATCGGCCGATTTTGATCGGAAAAGTCGGATTGATTTTTGTGATCGGTCCGATTTTGATCGGTACTCGGTTTGATCAGACCGATTTGATCAGAGATCGATTTGATCGGAAACTGCAGACGCCGATCTTGATCGGAGATCGATTTGATCGGTGACCGATAAATCGAGATCGGATCCATAGTATGCTCTTTACCGTTACGGTTGGGAAATTGCAAGGGTTCCGTAAGTGTTGTGTTGAAATATAACACTCCCTGTAAAAGTACTTCATAAAATCAGTATGCATCACTATTCTGGTGCCATTAGGCATATTCACCCCCCACAAACTCTGTGATACCTCCTGTGAGCTACCACACCCGGCCCCTCCCAGAGTGGCTGAAATTTTCCACGCAAACAGGGATTGGTCACAATATCATACACCCACACCTGATCTCCCAGTTTCCACACTCTGGGTGTGTTCTTCCTTTTTCGATTAGCATATTCCCTGCGTCGAGACATTTCGGCCCGAGCTGACTCCCACTCCCTCCTCGTTTTAAACCACACCTCGTGGGGTGTGAACCCAGTAATTGAGCAAGGCATGGAGTTGCAGGCTGATTGAGCGCGAGCAGTGACTTTGTGCCATCTCCAATGTCCTTCCTCAATTAGTTATCTCCTCATACGCTCCAGCAGTTTCCGATTTGCCCTCTCCACCGCACCGTTACACCAATGGTGATATGCGGGTGCATAAACCAGTGTGACATTCACTGACCGAGTCCAATCCCTAAAGGACCTGCTTGTAAAAAATGAGGCATTATCACACAAAATGCCCTCAAACGTCCCATGATCAGTGATCCACTTCTGGAGTCCTTTAATAGCGTGGGATGATGTGGCAGCCGTCACTGCTATAGCCTGTATCAGTCGGCTCAGACTGTCAATTATTACGAAAACATATCGGCAGCCACCTGAGTTTGGCAATGCTCCGATAAAATCCACTGAAACGAATTCACCAGGGTGAGAAGCATCTAGGACTGACTTCAGAGGTGACCTTGAGTTGAGTGGGGCAAAGGACTGACATGCCCTGCACCTGGATAATCGATACTCAACCTCCCTCTTAGTCACATGTAACCCATGAGCTTGTGCTCTCAGCAGAGTTTCCCTTACTGAGGGGTGCCCTTCATGGATCAGATCCCACTCATCCTCTGATAGTGACATTTTCAATTGCAGTTCATTTACTCTCA
Source organism: Bryopsis sp. KO-2023 (assembly GCA_030272585.1). Lineage (NCBI taxonomy): Eukaryota > Viridiplantae > Chlorophyta > Ulvophyceae > Bryopsidales > Bryopsidaceae > Bryopsis > Bryopsis sp. KO-2023. Next base: position 1,723,628 of record BSYQ01000012.1, on the reverse strand, counting down.
CTGGTCTCGATAATAGATCAGCTCCAATATTTTCTGATCCGGCGACAAACTCTGTAGAGAAATTACTCTCATTCGCCATCAACCACCATACTATAGATCTGATCGATCTTCCAAAACTAAGGTAATATTAGGTCACAGCAATAATCCGACATCATAACTGCGTCCTAGAACCGATTTTAGCAATGATCGGTTTTTTTTTTTTTTTTTTTTCATTTTTGGCTGATCGGTGATCGTGATCGTGATCGGCCGATCAAATGTTGATCGTGCTCTTGATCGTCCGATCACACGTTGATCGTGATCGTGATCGGTTCGCCGATCACCGATCTGATCGGTTGTTCCGATCACGATCCCGATCACGATCAAGCGTCGCGACCTGTCGGCACTTCATCGGCTGACCTTGATCGGACCTGCATCCGATCATGATCGGTATTGATCATTTGATCGATGAATTGATCGGTCTCGCGAAAATGCCGACAAGTCACCACCCGCAGGTGTTTCTGAGGTGGAAGGATTCGAACCGGGTACCTAACGGATTAGAAGCATACTCACTAACGCTTGGACCACTCGGAGCCACGGTTTGTAGGTCATCCGTGTCATTATATACGTGATCTGTCAGTCCGACAAACTGAGGTATATAATGACACGGATGACCTAGTGACTGTGGCTCCGAGTGGTCCAAGCGTTAATGCGTCTGTCTCTAGTCTGTTAGGTCCCAGGTTCGAATCCCTGCACCCCAGAAACACCTGCGGGTGGTGATTTCTCGGCATTTGTGATGGACCGATCAATTGACCGATCATGATCCGATCTAATCGGCATCTCCGATCACGATCACGATCACGATCAAGCGCCTCGCCCTGTCGGCGCTTGATCGGCCGATGTTGGACGGTGTGATCGTGATCGGCCGATCAAAGTTGGCCGATTAAATCGGTCAGCCGATCAGATTGGTGATCGGCCGATCTCCATCGATGATCGGCCAAACCGATTTGATCGGCGATCGATCTGATCGGAAAAACCCGATCACGATTTAATCGGTCGGACCGATCAATCCACGACCGATTAGATCGTGATCGGATCCATAGTATGTCAACCACCCCCACAATCGCATCTCTCTCGCATCCGTCGCACCCAGCCCGCCAGCTTTCAGCTTCTCGCAAAGGGCCAGATTATCCGTGCGAATGGTCATCGCCACCTCCCCTCTATACTTCTTCGTCCGTTTGCAGGCCCATACCACCGCGCGAAGTTCTCCGAGGAACGATGACAACTTTTCTCGCAGGACGCAGCTACCAACGTCTACGAGCACCTCGCGTCGTCCGTCCACTCCCGACACCTGGGCGAATAAGAGATATCCTGCGAACCCAGTCGACCAATCGGTCTCCAACACAAACGAATTCACCTGCGCACCAAGCACCGCCAGCCGCAGCTGGTCGCGTAACGCCTCCCTGAAGATCAGTTTCGCATCACTTTTTGCTCGTAGCCATTCCTCTTGTGTGTAACGTCTTTTTTTATCTTGTGCGACATGGGCACGTAACGGTGCCACCCTGCGTTCCATGTCAGGTATTGCTCTTCTACAGTACGATAAAATACCGATCACACGCTGCAGATCCTTAGAAGATCGGATGTCACCCATGTCACTCTGTCGGTCATCCAAGTATTTTTTGAGCGACCAGCCACCCGGCGTGATTTGATATCCCAGGAAGGATACTTCCTGACTCATCAACTCGATCTTTTCCTCGTTTGCTTTCATGCCAAAATCAGCTAATCGTTTGAAAAGCAGTACCAGTTTGTCTCGTAGCTCTTTGAGTGACCTGGCGTCAGAGTTGTGCGCCGTTGCAACGGCGCACAACTCTGCGTCACACCAAAGTCGCTGCGTTGCAAGGTTCGCTCGCGTTTTGGTGCCTCCTCGTTTTAGGACTCAAATCACATCATTGAAAAATGTGTGAGAGTCGTGCCGACGTCGTTTTTGCGACAACGACTTCGGCACAACTCTGCCTGGCGCCCACCAGTAGGTCATCCGCAAACTGTACAGCTAAACCTGCTACCACCTCAGCAGCCATACCAGGGATCCGATCCCGATTTGATCGGTTTCCGATCATCTGGGCGGCCGATCCCGATCCCGATCACCGATCATCACCGATCAACCGATCAACCGATCATGCCGATCATCGAATGATCGGCCGATCAAAATCGGTCCGATTTGAAAATTGATCAAAATCAAAATCAAAATTGATCGACTAGATCGGGGACCAAGATCGGATCGGTGATCGAGATCGGCACTGAGCCGATTTAATCGGTATTTTTGGAAATGCCGACAAGTCACCACCCGTTGGTGTTTCTAAGGTGAGAGGATTCGAACCAAGGACCTAACGGATTGGAGACAGATGCATTAACGCTTGGACCACTCGGAGCCACGGTTGGTAGGTCATCCGTGTCACTATATACCTCAGTTTGTCGGACTGACAGATCACGTATATAATGACACGGATGACCTACCAACCGTGGCTCCGAGTGGTCCAAGCGTTAATGTAACTGTTTCCAGTCCGTTAGGTCCTAGGTTCGAATCCCCTCACCTCAAAAACACCTGTGGGCGGCGACTTGTCGGCATTTCCAAAAATACCGATCATAATCGGGATCTAAAATCAAATTCCGATCAACCGATCATGATCGGAGCGCTTCCGATCAAGTGCCGATTGGTTGGAGTACGACCGATCTTGATCGGCCCGATTGAGTCGGTCACGATCGGCCGACTCGATCAGATCGGCATCATGATCGGTGACCGATCATCGATCATGGTCGGCGTGACCGATTTGCCGATCATAATCGATGATCGGTCGCCGATCATGATGCCGATCCCGATCAAGTCGGCCGATCCGATTAATCGGGCCGATCTTGATCGGTTTTTAAAAAATCGGTCAAAAACCGACTATGACCAGTTTCATTCCCTTAAGGTAACTGTCAGGTCAGATCAGGTGTTTGACCTCATCAGTACAGTGTTCTGGGTGGTCGATCATTACCTATCACCAGAGCTGGGCAGTAACCCGTTTGTAACGCACCGTACCGTAACGCACAGGGTCGGTACAGTAACATGTACGGTCGGTGCACGCACCGACCGGACGTTACAGCACGTTGCACACGTTACAACAACGACCCAGTCGGTACAACAACGATCCGACGTTACTGTAACGCCAAAGCGTTGTTGTAACGCAGTACGTTATCAGTAACGTCTACGCCGGCTGCTATAACGTCCGCACCGAGGCAAGACGTTACAACAACGATCGGTTGCGTTACGTGTAACGATAACACGTTACAACAACGGCCAGGTCGGTACAACAACGTAATGGCGTTGCAGTAACGTCATGTGGATGACGTACAAAGTGACCCCCGCAGGGTCCCCAAAACCCAAGGGAACCAAGTGAGATTCGAACACCGTACCGCACGGTGTCGAGTCATCTACACTGAGCACTAAGCCAGGTGGACCACGATGATTTTGTGGCTGTTGCGGTGATATACCTTAATCTGTTTGTAATTCTGTGAAATTAGGGTATATTATTGCAACAACCACAGAATCATCGTGGTCCACTTGGCTTAGCGTTCAGTGTAGATGACTTGACACCGTGCGGTACGGTGTTCGAATCTCACTCGGTTCTTTTGGGTTCTGGGGACCCTGCGGGGGTCACTTTGTACGTCATCCACATGACGTTATTGCAACGTCATTACGTTGTTGTAACGAACATCGTTACTCGAACCGTCTAGGGCGGTACAACAACGCTAGTGACACGTTGCAACAACGACCCTTTAACGGGTGCCGGTCATTGGCGACAACGTATTGTACCGACCCGGTACCGATGTTGTACCGTAACGTGAAAATATCCGATACCGTACCGTACCGTAACGACCCCTTACGGTACGGTACGGTACGGTACGGTACGGTACGGTTCGCACCGTGTTTTGGGGGTCGTTACGGTACAGCCCAGCTCTGCCTATCACCATCCCTGGTATGTCAGCAGCCCTCTCAGAAAACAAGGTTGATGGCATCAACTTGATGCCCACAGAAAACCTTGGGGCAATCTTTTCCATACGAAAGTACGATCTCCGAAGGTGAAACCGAAATAGCGTTGGATTTCGTCTGATAGGGGGATGCTAAAAAAAGCATCTTTTAGATCCACCTTGGCAAAGTACTGCCATTCGGGATCAATCTCCCACAGTTTGGTCCATGAGTCAGCGTGTGAGGTGACGGGAGTACCACCAGTCCTGAAATATCCATTGAGTTTTCTGTAATCGTTCGTGAGTCTTACTTTTCCATTCGGCTTCAGTACCGGCAGTAAAGGTGAGAGGTATATTGACTCAGATTTCGACGCTGATATTAGGTATCCTTTCTTCTCGTATTCCTCCAGTATAGCTTGTACAACACTCCTTCCTGACGCGCTGGACAGCGCGTATTGTGTTCGTACTCCCAGTTCGGGTGGTTCAGGGAAAGGTACTTCATTTCTCCTGATGGCCATTTCCGCCATCTTTTCTGTTATCTCATGTGCTTCATGGTCAAAAACAATAGGAAATCTCACGCAGATCTCCTTCCTTAGAGTTTCCCCAGTTATCTCCAGTTTGCATGTATTGGCTCTTTTTGCATGCATTGTTCCCCCCGTGATCCTTAACTCTTCCACACCAGAAATGTTAATCACGGGTGTGGTGGGCGTCAACGTCAGTACTTTATCTGACGCATTATACACATCCATGCGCATTTGTTCGCCAGGTGTCGAAGACACACCAGAAATCACACAGGCCCTGTGTATTGCACTAACCAGTGTTACAGTGCCCAGAATAGTCATTGAAAAGGGCAAGTATAGTTTCGTCCACGTCTGCGGCGGTATGAAACGTGCCTTTCCACTTAACACTTGCACACAATCATCCTTCAGCGTAAAGCCATGTCCCTTCTCAGGCTCCCACTGAACTGCCAGCTCCACAAAACCCCCCTTCCTGTCGAAAGGGGGGCCACTCAGAAGTCAAAAAACTGAGTGAAGTTCACTCGTCGTCCAGTGGCGTCGCATAATGCGACTCGCATAATGCGACTCGCATTTCAGTTCGCCACGCTCGCAATCCACCGAAAGCTTGCATGCACGCAGCCCAGGCAGCCCAAGCAAAGTGCTAGTCACGTTCATCACCACGAAAAACTCCAAGGGAGTGGGGTCTGCCGGGCCCACCACAGCCTCCAACACAGTACGCCCCAATATCGGACTCTGTTCTCCACTGACTCCAATAATGTGCTCCCCTGTAACCGACTCATAAGGGATTCCGTGCCTTACGCACTCAGCTGACGATAGGATGTTTACTTCTGCCCCAGTGTCTATTAAACAAGACTTAACGGCCCTTCCACCAAGCACAATAGGAGTGTACATCAGGCTGTTTTCATGTTCCATCCTTGAGTCAGAGGGGTCACCGGTTCGATCTGCATTCCCAGCAAAGTGTACCTTTGGAAAAAAGGACTTAGGCACTCCTTGTGCCTTCTTCGGACAACGTTGGATCCCATGTTCTTTGCTACCACACCATAAGCATCGCCTTGGCTCAGTACAGTCAGCTGTTCTGTGAATTTTGCTACCACAGTTTCCACATGTCGGGCGGTATGGTCGCTCAGTCCGACCACCTCCATTATTTTCCATCATTTCCTTGAACATCTTACTCTGAGCCTGTAATTCATTTTTCAAACTTCGTATCTCTTCAGCAGTCTTGTCACCACCATCACGTCCCATCTTCGACACCCTTAGTGTCTTAACCATCAAATTCCACAGCTTAATAATAACCTTTGAGATGAATAACATCAAAGGCAGCTTCAAACTCCACCTAGCACAATCTACTGCCACTTTTTTCAGGTTTGAGAGGTACAAATAAAGATATGCCACAACATTCAATGCCATCATAAAAAAAAACCATCCCAATGCCTTGGACAGAATGCCCAGGTTTTCCCTCAATTCAGGTATCATCAATTCATATCCTTCTTGAATATATCGTAAAGGATCTCCGAAAAACGCACCCAAGTGCTCCAATGCCAACGTAATAACCGACTGCGCGAATTCCATAATTAGGCGCGAACAGCACGTGACTGAAACGCACCCCTTCACTACTACTACCTTCTGACGTTTCTCGCCAAAAAGCCACGCCCACGCACTTGAACTCTTTAGCGGCTCCTTCTCTTCAATCCCCGCCAAAACGCTTTCTTTTCTCTTTTCGCGTTCCTTTGCCTTCGCTTCTGCAGCATCGCTCACAAAGTGCGAACCACTAGTCTTTACTCCAGACTTCTGCGCGTCCGCTACCTCGGACGTCCAGGCCACGCGCTCTTCCCCCCGCCATTCCCTCACGCGATCAATCTCCTCACGCAATCCTTGTATCTCCCTCACTTCGTCGACATACCCTTGCGTAAACACGTTCTGCGCATCTACTGATATCAGGGCGATCAACAAAAGGCCTACCACTCTCCCTATCTTTCGGGCTCCGAAACCATGTTGTGTTGTTCTCATCTTATCTCGTTTCGCACAGACGTCTCCTGTCTGTCGACACTCTTCGCTTTGGTTTTTTCAGTTACGGACGTCCACTCGACGCCGTTTCACTCTTAACGGTTGGAACACCTCTCGAGTACAAGCTTTGTTTAGCGACTCGCTGTAAATATGTGCGTTTACAAGGATACAACTTTGCTCTTTTCACCGTTTGCGAGTTTCTGGCGTGCGACCGTTCGTCGTCCCCGCCAAAACTCCTTCGCTGAGATGTCAGCTGAAACGGCGCAGCTTACAGTTATAACTGCTGCGCCGTTACGTTTACGCTGACACCTGACTGTTCACAATCGTTCACTGTTCCTGTTCGAATCCCCCCCATTTCCCTTAATAAATGTCCCTACTTCCACTACTCATATTGACAACATTCCTCCTCCTTTTTTCCATTAATTGCCCTTTTCACACCAGTAAGGTGACTATGTATGAATCTTTTGGAGAGTTTCAAGGTATTACCGAATTTTATGGTGATTTTCCTTCATCGCAAATCTGTCGCCTCCCACTGCCACATTGGGCTTCTGGGCTTTCGTGCATGTAATATTGATTGATTGAACACTCATCGAGGTTTTAAGATCAAGGTTTAGTGCTGGCGGGCGGCATCTTCGCATGTTGTCATCTTTGTTTTTAGATCATAGCCCCCATGCGTCAGTGGTCGCCACCATGCAGCACCCACGTCCATACTCAGCATGCTCGATGAGTCGCCCCGCGGTGACTGACTGCGTGAAAGAGTAACACGAATGAATTCGATTCGCTGACTGCGGCATCAACCAACTGTGGAGTAAAAGAAAAGACCTTCCGATACTTAAGATGTAAGTCGATGCTTACGTTCATGGCCTGAGTACCCTCCCCATCACGGAAGCCGGCAAGGAAGTACTATGAAACGTCAGCGACAGCCCTTGCCTCGAGGCAGCCCGAATGCATCACGAGGTAGCGTGACGCTTTGATAGTGACAGGAACGTAACAGAAGCGGAAGGAACACACGCACACACATAGCGAAAACTCCGAAACAAAAATGTAGCGAATCTCGCCGTCACAAAGACGTCGGGCGTGAGTTCATCGTTTTCCTCTTGGTTTCGGTTTCCCTCCTCCGCGTTCTGTTCGAATCCCCAGCGTGAAAACACTGTGTTGGCTCGTCAGGGGTGTGGGTAACGATTCTGCTGTTGACGACGTGGATCTGCTCGGCGCGAGCCTTCCAGGAGGAATCCAATAAGGCGGTGGAGGGCGGAGGCTTCCTGTCCAGCGAGCTTCCTTTGAAGGTCCGTGTGACCACCCCCTCGAACCTCGCCGATGGCACGGAGCGATTGGCAGTACAGGACCAACAAGCGCTCACGGTGCGTCTCCATTGCCCGAAATAGAGGCCGAAAGGCTTCTGTGTGTGTAATCTTTGATTTGATCGCCAGAAATTCACGCCGCACCACGACACGGCCTCACTCTTTTGCGTCGTGATCACCCACGAAACGATGAAGATCATCTGCATGGGAACGGGCGATCGCTGCCAGTGTTTTTTCTCACTCTTTTCATGGGGGGCGATGACCTCTTTTTGCTGTAATTGATTGATTGTTTCTTCTCACTCTTTTTCGAAAGTCATTACATCATGACGCACAATTTGATCGAAAAGATGCAATCCTCTGATTTTAAAAGATTTTGCTGGTGCATTGTTTCAGGTTGTCTTTTCCCGATCTGTGATTGCTTTGGGTCAAGATTTTGGAGTGACATCGCTGCCAGACGACAAGGTGGGAGGACCAGCATTTGGATAATTGACTCAGCCCCCAGACTTGAGAGATGTTTTTCAACATTGTAGCCACTTCCAACATCGGACCAGTAACACCAGCCCATATATGTATATGCTAAATGCAGTGCCAGAAATTCAGGGGAATATAGCCACAGTTCACTGCAATGTGACAGCGATATGCATGAACCGTCTTGTTTATGAGGTAGCACGGCTTTCTCACCTTTTTGGGGTGTGATTCAATTGCTGCAGGTTCCCTTTCTTCTGGAGCCTGCTGTTCCTGGTCGATTTCGATGGGTTACCACTTACACTGCCAGATGGGATCCCGATGGCAGTTGGCCGTTGGATTCTGAGGTCAAATTTACATTTAACAAAAAACTGACAACATATGACGGTAGGTTTACTTGCTCTATAATTTGATACAAGGTTCCTAGGGCTGAAATTTCCTTGATGCTTTATGTGATTTGTCAACAAGTTGATCCAGCGTTTTGAAACGGAAATGGGAATGTGGGTTAGGTCCCGTAAAATCCTTATGCTGCAAATTTGAAAATATGATACTCTTCCCTTCATATGTCCTGTCTGGAAGGTTGTTTTTACTTTTTGTTTTTTCTTGGCAGGAATTTTGTTTCAATCGGAGGGAAATGAAGGATCTGTCATTTTAACCACGCCCTCTTTGAGCATGGATATTGGAAGTGTGCAGTCTGAAAAGGCAGTCAATCTTACCGATAATCAATGGCATCCTAACATTGGCCTGCCGTCTGACATACTGCCAGAATTCCCACCTGATGGTGAGTCATAAACCTAATTTGGTTGAGTCACCCCTTTTATACACGAAAAAAGGAAAATTTTGACTTTTTAAGAAGAAGCCACAGGGTTAAAAAATAAAAATAAAAATCAATAAACAAAGAATTCTCAGGGCATTTTTCTTTTCTTTCCGAGGATGTTTGGGTGCAAGTCAAGGCTGTTTATTGTTCGGATCCTTGTTGTTTTTCTGAGTGTGTTGTGGCGGTTTTTAATTTTTTTTTTTCAAGTCGTCTTTTTTTTTTAATGAATTTTTCCCCTTTACCTCTGTGCCCAGGCGTGATCAAGCTGAAATTCAACACCAAAGTTTCCTTGACAGCCCTGCAAGAAAACTTGAAGGTAAGGGGGAAAAAAAGCACAATAGGAACACAAGTAGAAGGTACATTCATTGTAAATGTCGAGTGCGGGAAAAAAAAATTCTAAAAAATCTGAAAAATCTAAAAATAAAAATATATTTAAAAAATCTGATAAATCTAAAAATAAAAATACATTTAAAGCTGAAAGTCCAGATTCCCCCCCCCCCTGTGTTTCTCTTGCAAGAACACAGAGCGTTATTTATAATAGCATTCTTATCAGCCTCAGAATTCTCAAATTTGAAAAAAAAAATGAAAAGAGGGTTTGTGGGGTGGGTGCATTCAAAAACCAAATGAAAGAGAAGAGGTTGCTCATTTTCATGTGTGTGTTTTCAGGTTTTTATTGGTACTTCCAAGGAGCCGGTCGAAGGGTTGGGGGTCAAAGTGCAACCTTGTGGTCCTAAGTCTGGCGGACATGTTTCCCCAAAGCCCTGCCTCAGAGTAAGAAAAATATTTTCACATTTGCTTTCTAGATCTTTATCATGCATGAAAACGAACAAAGACAAACCAATATCAAAACAAGAAAATATTGAATGTGTGTGTGTGTCTGCACCTGTCGTTTGCAATTATTATTCTGTTGAACAAAAAATTAACAATAATTCTTCTGGATGAGTAGTGGAATTTCATTATTGGGGAAAAGGCGGCTGAAAAAAAAAAGAAGAAATAGTGGACAGGGGGAAATACGCACTAGAATGTATAACATCTAGGTGTAAGCTGTTCTTTTTTTGCAGATGGGGTAAATCAGTTACCTCCAGGATAAACTTCAAATTTATATATATATATTTATATTTTTCAAATGATATATGAGAATTTTCGGTGATAAAATTTGTTTGCCTATTGTGTTGCAATCGGTTTTCAGCAGAAAATAGAAAAAAAATTGCCGTGCCAATTCTCTTCGTAATTTTGGCTATTCCTAACTATACTTTTCTCCTACCCTTTTGTTTTGCTTTTCCCACGAAAGTGCAAAGTACCAAAAATGGAGCCCAAAAAGAGTGAGGAAGAAGATAATTGTGCCGCGGTGTCGATCGATGGGGATCTCCAGCTCGAAACAGGGTGGGTCGCATCTTGAAAAGTGATTTTTTTTTAATTAGGGCTGACAATAAAGCAGCAAACCAGCTGCTCAAAGGTTCGAAAATGTTGTACCAATTAACTTCTGTAAAAATATTGAGCCGACCAAAGTATATCTCCGGGAAAAAAATAAAACAAAATAAAAAATAACAAATTTATAATTGTAAATAATTAAATTGAATCAGATTTCATTTTATGAAACGATGGCGGCGGTTTGGTTTTTCAGGCTGGGCCATGTATTGAGCTTTTCTTTTGTTTAACGAAAACAATTAATTAATTAACAAAGAAACTTAGTTTTTGTCGTTTTTTTGCTTGCAGATATGTTCTTTCTTTGGCTGAAGGTGTCCAGTACAGCAAAAGGAATGGTCCCTTGAAAGCCGAAAAAAAATTCAAATTCGGAGGTCCGAGAAGATTTAAAATTCCTTTTCTTGGGAAGCAGCGAAGCGGGTGAGGTTTATGAACCATTTTACATCTTTTTTTTTCGTATAATGGACCGCCACACCCACCCACAGTCGTTACAACAAGAAAAAAAAAAATTGAATGGAGAACTTTCTCATCTCCATCCATTTTCGATCCAAGAAAGAAAAAAACGAAAAAAAAAACGAAAAAGAAAAGAAGAAAAATACGAAATCTGATTCCCCACCTCCTGAAAACACCCCCAATGCGCATCAAACCCAAAAACTTTGATTCAATCGCTTCCTCAATTGTCGATTGTGTGGGCTGTCTGCATGAAGCTGAAAAATTCTTCTGTACCAAAAAAGTGCTAGCAGATGACAAAGAAAAAAAACAGAATTATTTTTTATGTTTGTTTATTTGGGAAAGAAAAGAAGGTAGAAAATTTGAAATCGAAATGACAAGTAATCTATGAAGAAAAGGAAATCGATGAAAAACGGTGGTGGTTTTTGTTTTTGTTTTCCCAGGGACGTCAGATCATTTGGTACGAATTATCTTCGAATGTGGCTTCCTCATGGATTGAAGAAAACTGCTGAGTCAGACATACAAGCATTGAAACAACAGTTTACTATAACGACGGATAATGGAGACGAGGTGGGGGAAAAAACGAAACAGAGAATGAAAATAATTGAATTAAAAGACACCCCAAGTAGTTTTTTCGATCGGTTCTACCAAAAAACCCTTTTTTTGTTTTGTTTTAAATGAAGTGTTTCAGGGCACACTTCGCTTTTGTTTCTGGATGAGTCGAGGGGATATCCCCATGAATCATCCAGCAATGTGTTTTTTTTTTCTTTTTTCAGTTTTTTCGAAGTAAATAGTTTGAAAAAAAAGAGTGTTTTTTTGTTTTTTTTTTGAAGTTGGATTTTGAGTTGGAGCTCGAGAATAAAGGTGTCTTGAGGATTGCGTCATCTTTCCTCCCAAAAACAAATTACAAGTAAGAATATGCTATTTTTTTCACTTCTTGTTTTTTCCACTTTATTTTTGAAGTACCATCTGTGAGAAAAAAAAAAGAAAAGAAAAAAGAAAAAGGTACCTGTGAAAGCTAATAACAGAAGGAATTCAAAAACAAAAAAGTGGTTGCCATCCCTATTCAGTTCTTTTTTCCTGCCGGATTCTCCAGAGAAAATAAAAACCTTTACATATATATATAATAATATGAATTATAGAAAAAATATTGGAACACAAAAAAAAGAACCTGAGTAAAAATCCTTCAGGGTTTTGTTTTTTTCCCTCTTTCCTCATACTTTTCAGTCTTCTACCCCCTCCCTTCACTTTTTTTGGAATATCCTGGCTGCTCCGTCGTATTTATGAAAGAAACATAGAAAGGATATCTCGTAGTTTATTCGTTTCTTTTTCCTGTTCTTTTTTTTTTTTGTTCCTATCAGGATTTCTGTGGATGGATCGAGCAACATTTTGGATGGATTCGGCATACCTTTGGAATCTTCATCGATCAAATTCTGGGCGGAAAAAGTTGATCCTGTGCTCCAGCCGTTCCATACTTGGAGTAGGTATGTTTTTAAAAAATAACAAACATACTTTCAGCTTTCGTTTTTCATTTCCGAACGCTCCCCCCCCCCCACCTTTTTCAAGAAAGGAAAAAAAAACAAAGCAAAAAACAAAGCAAATATCGATGGATGCTCGATACATACGGCCTTAACAGGCTCGTTTGAAATCAGACAACCGTTTTTTTTTTTTTCTTTTTTACATGGGTGGCAAAACAGAAAACGAGAAAAGGAGGATGTCCCATTTTATCTTGTTTTTCAAACAATTTCCTCCCAGCATCTTTTTTTTTTTCTCTCTTTCTGTGTGGAATTTCTATTATTTTTATTTTTCATTAATATTATTTTTTTTTCCATTTATATTTTTTTTTGGAAATAGGTGCCTGTGTGTGTATGTTTTTTGGTTTTTTTTCAATTTTGCTCGTTTCTTGCCAGGTATGCAATTTTCGAAGCCGGAGAGGATTGGGGGCGAAAGATTGTTGCAGCTGTCAAAGGAAATCCGAGAGCCAAAATCTCCTGTCAGCATATGAAAACAAATACGATCAACATATTCCCAGTTTTTGACTCAGAAAGATCAAGGCAATCACCAGAGATTTCCAATCCACCCTTTATTCCTCCAGCTTATCGAGATTAGACCAGGATCTCGGAAGTCCAAGTAAGGAAAAAAAAAAAAAAAACAGTAAACACATGCAAAACGTAGAACTCCGTTTTTTGAACTGGGTTCGAAAAAAAAGAAAAAAGGGAAGGGAAAACAAAAGAAAAAAACACCGTAAAAAAATCTTGCAACTTAAGTTTCCGGCCAGTTTCGGTTCTTCGATATGGATCATTTGGTATTTGAGTCAATCCCCCCCCCCCCCCCAAGTTGATATTTTTTTGTGGAGTTTGTTGAGGAATATTGCAATGTTGTGACTCTTCTTTTTTTCCTCAAATTTTCTTTTTTTGTCAATTCGGCAGCTGCGATATTGGAGCAAAAAAATCCAGGGTCCACAGAGGTGGCGGAGATTGATATTGAAAAATATTTAAAGCCAACAGGGTTGGTCGCCGCTGAATATTGCAGGTGAAAAAAAAATGAAAAAGAAACAAGAGAACTCGTTGATCCAATTTTTATTTATTCATTTATTTATTCATTTTAATATTTATTTTTTTCTAGGTGGGGGGGGGGGGGATGGGCAGTTTTTGAGGAGCCTTGAGTGGAAAAAAAAAAATCTCGTGGGTAATGGCCAATTTTCTGGGTTTGTGACGTTTGAAAAACGAAAATGAGTAAGTTAGAAATTGGAGTGCAGCTGTTGCTAATGCCAACGATTAAAAAAACAAAAAAGTGACATTCTTATCGCATTCATGCCCAAGTGATGAAACAATATTATTATATCATATTTTTTATTTACCATGCAAATTTTTTTGCAAATTTTGGAGATCTCCCCGATTGAAACTTGAGATGATTTCTCATGGTGCATTTTTGTACCGCTGAAATGTTGAAATGTTTTTTTTCTAGACGAGACGATTACTTCTTCACTACACGGATGCTGATAAACGAGTCTGACATGCAAGCGCTCATCCTTGGATCCAAAAATGGCCAGAGCATTATGTGGGTGACTTCCATGAAAACTGGAAAACCGGTCCAAGGGGCCAAAGTTTCAGTTTTTGATTCTCGGGTAAGGCCTTGCTGTTTTAGTTTTTTTTTCTTTTGGCTGCTTCTTTTTGTTTTTTGCATACCCTTGCCTAACTTACATATTACTAAAAAAAAAAATCGATTTCCCGGGTAATGAATTCAGAAAAGAAGTTCCTCTGGCAGAAAAAAATCGAAAAGGAAAAAAAAAAAGAACCTTGAAAATTTCAGCATGGAAGGGAGGGAAAAAAATCGCTGTTTTTTCCTGAGAAAAACTTTTACTTCGAAAATACATTGCACTCAGGAGAAAATACTGTTCCAAACAAAAAAAAAACAGGGCAAGGAAAACCCTGCTATGGAGTGAAAAATTCCAAATCCTATTTTTTACTGCTCCTCCCCTCCCTTCTCTTGGCTCGCGCATTTCAATGTTGTCTTTCAAAAAAAATCCCCCAAACCCCCCCTCCCTCCCTTTTTTCCCCTTTAGTATGAAAATGCATTTTCAAAAATACAAAAAAAAAACAATCTATACATATAGAGCGAGATTTTTTTTCTCTTTTTCTTTTTTTTTGATGATATTGATTTAAAAAAAATGAAACGAAGGATGATAACAAGGATTCGTGTTTTGAAAATTTTTCTCCAGGGCCGAAAGCCAGTTCCCAGCACTCGAACAGATGCAGAAGGAAGAGGTTTTTTTTCGAATGGCCTAAAACATGCTGAATATGCCCACGTGGAATATAGAAAAAAATCCTTGTTCATCAGAAACATCCTGACAGGATACTCTTTTTCCAAAGATAGTTCGGCTTCTTTGATTTTGGACAGAAAGTTGGTGAAACCTGGAGAAAGCCTGCACATTAAAGGTATGAAAATCATGAAAATATCCACATGCATCAAATGGTATCTTTTGTGGGTTTTTTGTTTTTTTAACGGGGGGGGGGGGATATCGACAGAGATCATTTCATTGAGGTGTGTTTCTTCGCCGTACCTGTGTGTGTGTTTTTTTTTCTCTTGACAATGCAGATCGTGTATTAGTTTAATATTGATAATAATCCAAGCATAATAAATTTGTTGACCAGAAAACCTAAAAGGGGTGAGGGACTGGAGAAAAGGATCGATCCGCTGGTTGTTTTTTTTTGTTTTTTTTTTAGCCATGTATTTTCTTGCATTTTTTTCTCTACTTTGTTGCTGCTGGTGTTGAAAATATTCATCGATAAATTATTTTCAAGTCGTTTTTTTTTTTTTTTTTTTTTATACAAAATTCATTTTTTTTTTTTTAAACCCCAGGTTTTCTCAGAGGGTCAACTCCGACCGACGGATTAAGGATCAGCATTGAACCTCAATTGGATCCTGATGCTTATGACGTGGAATTTCATTTCATTAAATTTGATAAAAAATTTGGGAGCTTTCAGCTGGAGGTCCCTGTGCCGAAAAATGCCCTTTCAAAACGACACAACATCCATCTCTTTTCAACATACGACTTTATTGCTACAGACAATTTCGTGGTGGGGAATCCGAGGCCACCCACCGTGGGTCTGACTGTTGATGCTCCCCGCTGGGTAAGTTTTTGTTTTTCTTTTCCTTTTCTCGCTCTGAAAATTTGGTTTTTTGTCTTTTTTTTTTCGGCTTTGAAAATGTAGGTGTGCATCTGCTAAGATATTTGTGAAGTTTCATGACGATGTGTTTCTCTTGCAACAATATAGATATTATATTGTATATATATATATATTATACAATATAATTTTTGATAACTAATATACAATATATATATATATTTATTTTTGTTTTGGTGGACAGGTCCCCACCATTTTTTACTTTTATGTTGTTTTTTTTTAAGCTGAGAATTGTGGGTGAATTGCTGAGTGACTTTGATACGTTTTTTTTTCTCCTTGAAAAATGTTTTGCTTGTTTATCAATTGATCCGTATTAAAAATGAGATAGATCCACATATGCCAGATGGCGTTTCACCATTTGCTTGTTTTGTTTTGTTTTGAAACCGCCTTTTTGTTTGGGTGTTTGAATTTTTTTCAGGCCAAACCTGATTCGAAGGTGGAAATTAAAATCACAGCTGAGAGTTTTATCGGAGCTGCTGTTGGGGATGCAAAAATTGCACTCAAGTGGTCTATCTCAGGTAATAAATAAAACATGCTCTCTTCTTTCGGTGGTTTCGAAAAAAAACAAAGAAAAAAATGATCTGTAAGTTTCGCCACACCCTTTTTTTGTTTTCAGCTCGTGAAAAATCTTAAAATGAAATCCATAGTATGGAAAAGCAAAGCTAGCTAAACAAAGAAAAACATACGGAGCAGATGAAGTGAAATTTTGGAATCTATTTAGGATTGGACTGAAAAATTTGGAGCTAGATATCGACTTTCAAGTGGAGAAAAAAATAATAAAATAAAGTATAAAAAAAATAAACCCCCATAAACCTAAGATCGAAGATTTGACAATCCTAAATCTTGGTAGGATTGCATTTGTTTTGTTTTGTTTTGTTTTTGTCTGTCTGTCGTTTTCTGGTTTTCAAACAGAGGCTCCTCTACTCCCTTTTGTTTTTGTTCCAAACCTCTGGAACTTTCAGAATATATCGATGGTAATTTCCCTTTTTTTTCAAATTTCCTCTCTTTCCACACTCAGGTGGTGCCCCTGACGGTACAGAGTTGAAAAAAGAGGTAGAGGTCATCACGGATTCTTTGGGAAAAGTTTCGGCGGAAATTGATCTGGGTTCGCTGGAAAAAACGCCTCCCACAGACGAAAGTCTAAAAATTGAGGTTTCTTGGGTGGGACCCACCAGAGAGCTCCTCGAAAGAAGCGCGTCAGTCCTGTGAGTGTGTGGATGTGTTTTATTGTTTGTATTTGTTGATTTAAAGAAAAATAATAATTATAATAAAAAAAAATGAATAAATATTTATATATATTTATTTATTTATTTTTAATAATAATATCACCTGTGTGTGTGTGTGTTTTGTTTATGAATCAATTATCTTTCCATGTGTGGATAATTTAGAAATTTTCAGGCTATTTGTGTCTTTCGCAGAGTTTTTTGTACAGGTTGACTTCTGTGATTGTTTTGTTCTGTGCTTTTTTCATTATGTGCATTAATTTCGTCATCCAACATCCAAACAATTGTTAAAAGTATTTTTTAACTTAGGACTTTTTTTTTTTTTCAATCAAGACAACCAGCCCCCCCCTTCCTTATCCTTTAAAAAAAACACGCATGGTGTTCTCATCTATACGTTGTTTTTCTTACAATTATCACCTGGATTTATTTATTTATTCATTAATTTAATTAATTTATTTACTGAATGCTGCATTTTTCCAGGTTAAGAAAAGCCGATTTGATTATTAACATCGATCGGACTGTCGGAACCAATTTCCCCGGTCAAGAATTTGGCGCGAAACTGCGTCTTTCCGACCTTCAAAACAACTCTGTCGAAAAAAGAACAGTGGTTTTGAACCTCAAAAAATTTTCCAGCCCTGACGAGGATGTCAAAAGAAATCCAATCATGGCTTCCCAACCGTTGGACGGACCCATCGTGGATTCTTGCAAAATCGAAACAAGTGAGTTTTCCAAAATAAAAAAAATAAAAATAAATAAAAACCCCTACGTACCAAACCCTGCTATTCTCGGTATTTTTTTCTTTCTTGGTCTTTTTTTTAATTTATCCGACAAGAATACAGAACCTCAAATCCTTCTTTCTTTTTTTTTTGTCAAATAACGCGTTACTCTGATCATCATTCAAAGAGGGGGGGGACCCACAGTGGATCTGATAGAACAGAATATATTTTTTCGATGTGTTGTTTTTTTTAACCGATTAAAAAAGAAACAAAAAAAAAATCGTGAAAATCATGACATGGATGAAACTTGGATTAAAAAAAAAAAAAAAAAATGGTGTGAGCGAATTATGTTTTATTTTTTATTTTTTCAATTTTTTTTCTCCCCAGATTCAGAAGGTTATGACTGTCGGTTTTCGATCCCTGATTTGGGCTATTTTGCCTTGGAGGCGTGCGTCGTAATTGACACCGATTCTGGAGAGCAGCTCTGTAGGGTCACCATCCTTGGAAAAACAGCTAAAAAATGGGGCAAGTAAGTAATGCCAAGTCTTTTTTCATTAGAAAAAAAACTAAAGCACGGGAAAAAAGTTGGGAGGTCAAAAAAAACTTCACAGAAATGCATAGGAAGAGTTTGGACCTAGAAAAAACTGCACACGATCGACAGAGCCCTTTCCAATTCCTAAGCCCCCCCCCCCTCCCCCAGGTCTGCCACATCGACGTTTTTTTTCTTCTTAGAATTGCAACAAGGTCCCTCTGATATTGCTATGGATCTATCCCTCTCTGGAAGGTGTTGGGTGGCAAACGTTTAACTTTTGAATCAAAATCATATCACTTGCAAATAGAATAGATTCCTCTAATTTTTTTTTTCTTGTTCTTATGCAGACTCAATTCCCATCTTCCAATTGGCCTTGTGAGTCTGACAGAGGGGCCCCACAAAGTCGGAGATCGATTGAAATTCGGGATCGAAAATCCTTACAGAAACGCACAGGCTCTCGTGATTTGGGGGAGTACTTCTGGGATCGATCAAATGGTATGGATTGAAAATACGAAAATTTGATGACTAATTGGTGAAAATTGTTTATTTTGCTAACACTACTCTCTATATCTTTTTTTTTCAATCATCACATGAAACTGGGCACTGCTCCAGTGGTAAAATTTATTCCCCCAAAAGTCAAAACTCGCTGGAAATATATAAATAGTGGAAAGAAAAAATAAAAATTGTGGGCTCTTAAGCACAATTTTTGTGTGTGTGTGTGTGTGTGTGTGTGTGTGTGTGTGTGTGTGTGTGTGTGTGTGTGTTTTTGCAGGTTATGCCCATCAAGGACATCAGTTTGCATGAATTCTCGATCGATCTGGGGGAAAATTGCGAAAGGGCCTGCAGGCTGAGTGTGGGCGTGATGGTCCCCAGACAGACGGAGGACACCGCTCTCAATCCCAAGGGAGTCCCTGTTTCGAATATGTTCGATCTGGCAATGCCCCATTCAACTAAGCTCACCTACGAAATTGTCATGACAAAGGTCTGTTGGGGGGGGGGTAAAAATTTTGGGGGAAGTGTTTTTTTGGGGGAAAATCATGCTGTGTGAAAATGAGGTCAAAATTGAGTGATGTATCCCTCAAATGGCTTGATATGAGACATTTTCTCTAATCATCAATGCGTGGATATCAATTCTTAATTTCTATTTTTATTTTTATTTTAATTTATTTTTATTGGTTTTTAATTTTTTAATATTAGTTTATAATTTCTTAATTTTATTTTAGCTTTTTTGGGGGGGATTGAATACGTGCAGCAAATCAAACTGGCTTTGTCGATAATAATTGGTCATTTTTTTAGTGAAAATTTCGTGTGGATTAATATTGCTGCAGGATTTGCCCCTGGATGTGGAGATCTCGTTTCCAGATGTTAAAGAGGATGCATCCAAAGACTTTGTGATTCCCCCTGGGGAAAAAACAACCATCCAAGTGAATATCGCCGATCCAGAAGTCGACGAGGCCGAAGTTACAGTGATTGCTGTGGACAAAGCCATTCTCGAGAGTCTGCCCTATGCCCTCAAGGATGTGGCGAAGGATCTGGAGCTTGATGCTAAGTTTGACGTTGGATTTTCGAATTCGGGGGCCGACCTGGTGTCACCAAAGGCGATCGAAACCTTGATCCACGACTTCAAGAAAAAACAGGAAATGGATCCATGGTTCCAGCCATCCGTCCTGGTCAGCAATACTTCTCGATTTTTTATTTATTTTTTTTGTCGGTTTATTCTTTCCCCCAAGTTCTGTACTTTCGCTGTGCCGAATTTTAATTTTTCATTTTCTTTGTGTCGGTTTCTATAAAAAGAGGCTTTTTTTTTGTTTGCTTATTTTTGTTTCCAAAGTGTGTTAAATTACACTTAAATCAGTCTTTTTTTTTTTTTTTTTTTTAAAAGAAGGTTTTGTTTTTCTTTTTTTCCGAATCAGCTTGATGGCTTAAACGTGGATCAAACGAAGGAAGAATATGTGAACATGATGAGCACATATGTGACAGTGCATCAAAAGACCTACGTGAGTTCTGACCTCGACTGTAAATATGAACACAGCTATCTATTTTCAGAAAACAGACAAAACCAATGAAATAGTAGGTTCATTTCTTCTTTTTTTGCTCCCAAACAATAGAAAGCATGAAAAGCAAGTACTTTCTTGTTTGAACCATGCATAGTTTCAGTTTCCCTGCAGCCCCTCCCCCCCAAAAAATGCAAAAGCAGAACGAAAATGAAAAAAAATCTGCTCCAGGATGCTTTTCTTTTCGGTTCGATTTACATGCACTAGAATAAAGGAGGGGGTGGTGGCGATGAGGTTTCGTGGAAGAAAAAGGACATGGGCAGAAAAAATAGTTCGAAAAAAAAAAACTAACTGTTCATTATATTTTTGTTATAATGAATGATAGTGTCCACTCTGGAGAAAACACAAAATGCTTTCAACTAATGGTTCCCATCTTCGAAAAACAAATATATACTTAAGTATAAAAGAAGTAAATAAAATAAAAATAAAATAAAAAAATAAAAAGTAAAGAAATAAACAAATATACCTTCACCGGGTCTGTGAATGCAGTTGCAGTTATTTGGTAGTGGTGGTGGTGGTGGTGTTGGTCGTGGTGGTCGTGGTTGGGGTCGTGGTGGTGGTGCTGTTGGTTTTGCTCCTCATGCTGGTTCTCATAGACACCATTCAACTTCAAGAGTCTCCACTGGACCACGCCGCCTCCCCTCACCTTCAGCTTCAGCCAGCGTTCGAGTTTTGGAGGACTTTGTGTCGACGGCGCTGTTTGAAACTGTGATTGCGGAGGGTGGGATCGCCACCGTCGATTTCACGGCACCCGATAACCTTGGGACGTTCAACATCAGAGCTTATGTCGCAACTGGTGGGTGGGGGGCGTGGGGTACACTTCCAACCACCACTCCTATTTTCGTTTTCCTACATCAGAAAATCAAGCTTGGATCTTGTGTTGTTTTCACACAGTTCACTACCTCGCCTTGTTTTTCGAATGTTTCATACTTTTATCGATGGTGGAGATGGCTTAGTGGATTTTTTCTCCAACCTCCCGTTGTTGCAGCGAATGAAAAGTATGGCAGCGTGGAAAGAGAGCTTATCGTGAGGCGGGCAATTTCGCTGACACCATCGGCACCCAGATTTGCCCGAGTGGGGGATGAATTTGAGGCGGGGGCAGTGGTCACCGTTTCTGGGACCAACCCATCACAAGCTAATTATTCGCTTACCATCGAGCTGCTAGAGTGGGCATCCTTAGAGATCGTAGGACACAGAAGGATCATTATACCGGGGGAAGATGGCACGGAGGAAGTCGGATTCCAGTTTCCTTGGCTTTATCAGTTCAAAGCCAAGAAAATGGGGGAAGCAAAATTCAAGATCACTGCTAGTATGTGAAACTTCCTTGAATCCACAAGTCAGACTCAGATGTTCTACAACCCCTCCCCCCCCCCCACACACACACACGAAAAAGAAAAAATTGAAATAACAGTTCTAATAAAGTGACAATGGAACTGTGCAATGCCAACCCAAATTGACTTTTGTTGCACGATTATTCCTCAGCTGTGTGCTAACTTTTTGACGTTTTGTTTTTTTTTTGGAAGAATTATTTGGAAGCCAAGGTGCCAGTGATGCCTTGGTGATAAACTTTCCGGTGGAGGGGTTGCAAGAGGCGGTGACTGTCGCTACTTCTTTTGCCATTGATGGAAATTCCAGCAGCCAGTGGCAAGAGGGGTTGCAGCTGCCCCAAGCTGTTCCCGGAAGTGGAGCAATCGCCATTCAAGCTGGAGTGGGGCGCCTGCCAGCTGTCCTCTCCATGGCCGAACAGATTTACGAATCAAATCCAGAGTAGGATTTTCATGATAACTCTGAGGACCTCTTGTCTTTTCATTGCAAAGAAAGCGTTTTTTTTCTTGATAGTTAGGTTCATTGGAGAATCAAGGGCGTGGGGATGGAACACCACTCCCCCCCACCCTCCTTTTTTTTATGGTTCAATTGATTCTTCTTCATTACTTCTCAATAGAATGATTCTCTCGAGCAGCCACTATTCCTCAGGTTTCTTTTTTGTCCTGATTTCGGTTTTCTGAATCAAACTTTCCCCCTTCTGTTTCAACAGCCACAAGTGCCCCATCGATGCAACCTTTGCTTTGGCATTGATGGCCATCCCTTTCGTAACAGAGACTTACAAGGTGTTGGACCTGGATCCAGCCAGCCTGGATAGACATACTCTGGAGGTCATCAGTGGCATCCAGTCAAATTTCACCAGTGCTGTCGAGTCCTTGAACGAAATGACCTGGGATGAGATTGGCCTGGACTACGTTTTGAACTGTAACTACCGTAGATTTCCCAAACAGCCATCGCTGACCATAAATGCACTAGGGGTGTTTCTGCTGCGTTTGTTGAAGCATGAATCGGACACTTTTGAAAAAGAGGTAAGGAGTGTGTTGCTTTGTCAAATGTTTTTTCTTTTTTTTTTTTGGATTAATAATACATGAACCAGCCAATGTGCCTCAATGTGGAACGAACATCGAAAGAAACTTTTCTTTCACGAAAGAAAAGAAGAAAATCACTTTTGTGTGGGATGTTTTCTTATGGTTTCTTGCTTGCAAAAGCTGGCGAGAAAGAGAATTCCTTCTATGAAGGAGTTGAACGTGGATTGGATTTTTTCCTTGGAAGCTGCCCTTCTCAGTGAGGCGAAATCCAGCAGAAGATATTACCGGATCATTCCCCCTCAAAGTGTTGCTCTTGCACGGTAAGGGAAAAAACCGAAAGCAGTGCAGTCATGGAGATTAGATTTGTGGAAAAAGTTCAGGGAACAACATCCTCCTGCTGTCTTTCTCGCTGGTAACTGTGCATATGTTTCTGTTGACCTCAGGGCTGCTTTGGGTGGGAACTGGGTTCCGCCAGAGAGGACCAGCAAACAAATCGTGGAAGACCTGTCTATGGATAGACTGTCGAAAGAGTTCGATTCGATGGACGTCGAGAGTCAGACATACTACATCCTGACCCGCATTTCGATGGATGGAGGGGAAAATCACCCAGACATCCAGAAAGCGATAAAATCTTGGACATCCAATTTCAGAGTGACTGGAAGGACTGCGTATATTGCACAATCCGAGGGCTCCTCCAATCCGGCGTCGAATATCGCCAACTCCCTGGCGCTGATGGTGATGCTCAAAGCCAAAGTGGAGAATCAGTTACTGGGAAAGCTTGCCAACTACATCGGCAGCCCTCCCGTAAGCCAGTATGGCTACCGCGTGTTTTCGAACTTCGACAAGGCTGTGGCGATGGTCGCCTTGAGGAATTACGATTTGGACCGAGGTAGCGATCAGCCGGACCTCAAAGTGGAGGTCAAGAGTGGGGAAACAAACTTGCTAGATGTGAGTATCTTCGTTGCGGTGTTTCACTGTGTTTTGCTTGCATGAATTGTTTTTTCCCCTGGTATGTTGTTTTGACGAGTACATCGATGTTGTTTGTGTGCTCAGGTTCAGTTTAGTGGAAACGCAAACCCAGTGGCGTCCTCCAGCACCCCATGGGAAGCACTAGTCTCTCCCCCTGAGCCACTCGAGTTCCGTGCGGATGGCATCGGCAAAGTTACGCTGGCGGCGGCGCTGACATTTGTGCCTGCCGAAATCCTACCTTTCTCAAGCTACAGGGGCATTTTTGTTCAACGCTCCATATCCATCGCAGACTCCGAAAACAAGGTGTCCCTGAAAACCATCCCCGTGGCTTCGGTGGTGGAGGTCTCTGTGGAGTTCACCACGCCAGACAGGCTGGGCCCCACCACAGTGAGGGTGTTGATGCCCGCCGGACTGGAACCCCTGGATCCAAATATCGTTGGATCTGGGAACACATGCCCAGTCCCGCGTTTCTTCTTCACTTGCCCTGATCAGGTGCGAAAGTCAAGTTTCTTTCAACCGTTTTTCGTTGTTCTCATCGGATCAAATCGCATTCAACTCAAAAAGCTAATGTTTTGTAGGAGACGGAGCCGTCGGTCGTGACCTTCAGATACAACAGCGTGAATGCCGGCACGCACAGTGTCAGGATTCGAGCGGTCGCCGCCACGGCGGGGACGTTCACTTTGCCGCCCGTGAAGGCGTTTGTGAACGAGCAGCCCGAAGTGATGGGCCTGAGTCCTGGCGGTGAGTTGGAAATTTGTTCGGGTGAAAGCTGTGTGGTTGTGGAGGACGCACCACCAAAAACCCCCAAAAGCTGTCCGAACGACTGCAGCGGCAATGGCACTTGTGATTTGGATCGCGGCGTCTGCCTGTGTTTTGACGGGTTCATGGGGGAGGAGGATTGTGGCAAACTGGAGATAGTTTGATCACTTATGGTTTGGATGCTTTTTTCATGGTCAAGATGAATTTTGTACTGCATGCGTTTTATATTTCATTCCGAAGTCATGCCGGATCGATCAATCAATCAATCAATTAATCAATACCAGACGGATCGTGCCTGGCATGGCTTAGGATTATTTTTACTTATTTTGTTTGAACTGTGTCCAGAGAGGACTGTTTTGATTTGATTTTGATTTTGCCCAAACGGTACCCATTTTTGAATTGTTATGGAACTCTCCAGTGATTGGAGAACAATCAGTCAATGTAATATTGAGTTTGTTTGGTTCCTATTGAGTTCCTATTTCAGACTGATGGCCAGTGTGCGTATCGGAGGAACGGCTTTTCCTGTGGTGGAGGATTGGGTTTTAAATTCGTTGGAGCTTGCAGAAAACACCAAATAGTGTTTTTTTTGTCCTGTCGCTTCAATCACAACAGTTTTCTCCTGTTTGTTATGTTTCGTCCTGCCAACCTCATGTAAACCATACACTCATCCAAACCCAGCCTCCCAATTCAGACCACGGCGAACCCGACTTTCCCGGGTTTTTTTTTTTTAATTGACTCAGCCGAACGCAACAGAAAATATACGCATCAGCTCCATCGTACAACCATACTGTTATGGCCAAACAAGATCCCACACTCGTTGGCACAATCAGGCGTGATAATAATTTTACAACCGTTCTTGTTCCTTAAATCACAATGTAATTGATGTTTGTTTGTTCCTTAAATCACGACATGTAACCGTTCTGTCTGACATAACCTCAGTCAGTCATATCACATACCAACCTACTCGTTTTTGGTTTAAAAAGAACTGCTTGTGTTTCCAGGGGATGGTGATAAGTTTAGTTTTCGTTCGAAAAGCTTTCTTGCGTGTATTATCGCATGTGTTCAACTTTATGTTTCTTTTTTTTTGGGGCACGAGACCTCGAAACGGATCAATCGAAGTTTTTCAGTTGAAACAATCGGGTTTGGGAGGGTATGGGGAATGAACCGTTGTGTTGAAATTAAAAACACGTATTGATGTTGGTGAACTGTTCTAAAAAATGATGTCAGGAATGATGAGGACATATTTCCGCCGACTTTGGTTCGGAGCAGTGGAAAAACGTGTTGCTGGATGGAACTTGTGTTGGGGTTTGTGAAAATTTTCCAAGAAAAAAATTCCCTGTAACTTTCTCTTGTTCTTTCTTTTTTTCTCTGGCCTCTTGCTTGCTCGTATTGAAAACTTCTGAAGGCAGCAGCGGAATCTCTTGTTCCGTTTCCCATTGAGCAAATAGAGGATTCGAATCCTCTATTTGAATACTTCCATATGAACATTCATATGGAACAGAGATAGGACTTTACGGTTACGGTCACCGTAACCGGACCGTAACCACCGTAACCGGACCGTAACCGGAGTACAATTTTCGTCAGAAAATCGTACTTTTACGGCCGTAACCGTAGCACCGTACCACTCCGTACCGCTCCGTACCGGACCGTAACGACCGTAACGGCCGTAACAACCGTAAACCGTAGAAAGTGACCCTCGCAGGGTCCCGCGATTCCAAAGGAACCCAGGGGGATTCGAACCCGCGACCCTACTGACTGCAGCCTAACGCTTTAGCACTGAACCACGCTACTTCACGGTGATTTAGGGCCTACCGTAGTTATACCGTACCTGTTCCGTACCGTAAAAACAACATATTACTCCGGTTACGGTACGGAGTTACGGCCGTAGTACGGTGACCGTAACCCGACCGTAACCGGACCGGACCGGAGTCGGACCAAAAATTTGGCCCAAGTCCTATCTCTGATATGGAAGTACAAGGCTCTCCTTGTTGATCATATCAAATAGGTGAAACATCATCAAATACTAGTTGTTGCTTTATTATCGTTCAAAACATATCACCCCCATCGGATATTTCCAAACAAGAGTGATTCACATCACTTGCACACTTGGAAAGTGGTGCACATAGAATTTCTAATACTCCTCTGTCACACGAACGGCTTGTTCATTTTTTGTACCGCTCCGCTGTTTTGATGTCGAAGTTCTAGTGTTTTTCGATACTTTGTGCGACACTTTGGATTTCAAGAGCCTCATCTCTGACACCACCAAATTATTTAAGAACAAAATTTTGAAACACTCTATGAAAGTGTTTGGTTTAAAACAAGTGTACGGAAGCTCATTGTCAAACGTGAAACGCTCTCTCTCTCTCGACCACGCCATATTTCAACAACATAAGAATACACACACAAACCATGAACAATCAATCAACCAATTACAGCAAAGAGAGGCCATCACCCCCCATAATGCCAGAGTAATACCAGGTAAAAACAACAAAAAGAAAACCCACCCAACACTAGTAAAAAAACGGCCAAAATACACGGTTTTTTAAGTACTGAAACTACACGGTTTGCTAGGGTTTCGTGTCCCAGGAGCATACACGTTTTGGGAAAGAAAACACGGTTTTTGAGTGTGCCATGACAACATACACAGTTTGTGACGTCCGGAACGCTCGCATACACGATTTTGAAAACCGTGTATCTGCATACACGATTTGGGAAAGAAAACACGGTTTTTGAGTGTGCCATGGCAACATACACGGTTTGTGTAACAGTAGTTCAATGGTGGTAGAGGATTAGTGGGATTAGAGGAAAGCATTTGTGGGGGTTGATTGATCGACTTTGGGCCTACCATGGGGTGGTTTAGTCCAGGAGTGGCTAGATTTATAATTGGGACAATCTGATCCAGGGGTGGTTAGATGGAGTTAACCGATCTTGATGTTTGTATGGGCGAAGGTTAGGGTAGGTTGACTCAGCAGGACTCTTTGGGCTATTTATTCCGATGAAAGGGTCTTGTTATCATCTTGTCGAAGGTTGTAAAATTGTGCGAGACAAGGTCCGCTCCCATCCCCAAGGAAACCGTCACAAGTGGTTTCGGAGCGTAGGCCGTCCTTAGCGATGGAGGTCGTGGAAGTTGAGGGGACCTTGTGGGGAGGAGCGCGTGTGGATTGTGTGGAAGAAGTGGTGTGTTGACCGAGTCCAAAGCTCGTGCT
Source organism: Bryopsis sp. KO-2023 (assembly GCA_030272585.1). Classification (NCBI taxonomy): domain Eukaryota; kingdom Viridiplantae; phylum Chlorophyta; class Ulvophyceae; order Bryopsidales; family Bryopsidaceae; genus Bryopsis; species Bryopsis sp. KO-2023. The sequence goes on along the minus strand of BSYQ01000012.1, from coordinate 1,696,169 downwards.
GTGTGTGAGGAACGAACTATCTCCAGAGTTTGAGGCCAAGGGAGTGCCTCTTGAGAAAAGAAGCTACGTTGTCTATTTGAGTTGGATCGGAGGTTGCGAAAGAAACTGGAACGTGGACGCGACGGGATTTTGAACCTTGGTTATTTCACCGACACGAAAGAAAAGAAAATAGCGACGCTTCCCAAGACTGTTGAGTGCGTGACACAAGGGAAAAGTTTTCTAGGCGGAAAAAGGAGACTTTTCGAGGACCTGTCCATCCCTTGAACGAGAAGAAAGTTTGCAGCGAGTGTTGGAAAAGGTGGAAGATTCTGCGCGAAGATGTGCAAACTCTTAAAGAAGCGCTGGTTGAAGGTTGCGTGGTCGAGCCTGAATACCTGAGATCGTTGGGAGCGCAAAGCGTAGGACAGACGTCCGCGAGGCAGACGACAAGTCGAATCGCATAGGAAGTGAGGACGCCAGGATCGGTGGAGAACGTCCAACAACGGAGGGGTGTGGCATACTGTGCAAGACAGTCCAAAGTTGGCGCTTGGTGAGGACGATCACTTTGAAAGAAGACACTGGTGGCGAGATGAAAGGTCGTCCAAACGAACGAGCGAAGTTCGAGCACAAAATGGTGTTCCGTCGGGCTGTGTAAAGAGGATGACGTCGAAGGGTGAAAACGAGGAAAAGCAAAGTCTACTGCACGAGGCGCTGAGATTGATAAGAATGGTCGGAAGTCGCGAGTCAGAAATGCATCCTACCGAGAAGAGAGTGAGCAATACAACGAAGGTGGCCTTAGCACGGACTTCTAACCAGGGCACGTAGAAACTTGAAAAGTCACTTCTGGAAGTGGTTTTCGAAGAAAATAAAAGTGGTGGCGAGTCGGATCTCGAAGCTGATCTGCGAATGCTAGTGCGGACGAACGGAGAGAAAGGGAGAGATCGATGCTGTGCGTTGGGGGAGGTGTTGGAACGGAACGAACGCCTTGGAGAGGATGGCGCTTCACCCAACCCTTTTGCAACGGAGGATCAGTCCTGATCACAAGAGCAGAGAAGCGCACACGGGGCCAAGAAGGTCGAGTTGACGACAGAGAGTGTCAGACGCACTTGGTGTTTTACGGACCGGAAAATAAATGGATGCCGGATGGTTCATGAAAAGACAGAAAAACGAAGAGAAGAACAAGGTCGAAAGGAGCCAACAGTCGAGTGCGTCCTAGACTACCAAAAAAGCAGTGCAAGGAGACAGTGGGTTAAGGTGTGTGCCGATTACGACGACTTTAGGGGCCTCAGGTCGAAAGTGTGACCCCACTGCGAGGACGAGAATGGGAGTAACGAATCTGGCGATGCAGTGGCGAACCAAGTGACACAGTGACGACCACATTGGAAGTGAGGGCGCCTGAAGCCGAAAGGAAGAATGAGAACCAAAGTGGCCAGAGAGCGTGCGACTGGTGATGATGCAATAACGACAGAAAAAGGCATTAAGGCCTGCTGGTACGAAGAGGAGAAAAAGGTAGCGTGCCAGACGAGAAGAGGAAGGGTTTGGTGCGACCATGTTGGAAGTGGCCGAGAGTTATGCTACTCGAGCGTTGATTTGACCCAGGAGGTGGAGCTGGAAATCTACTGAGGAAGTGTTGTGAAAGGGGAGGCGTTGGAATACAAAAGACGCTAGCAAAACTGGATTGGCGTGGACGCAGGCCTGAGTGTCACGTCGCCAATGAGACCCAACGCTTGGAACTCGGAAACAAGAAAAGAGCACTGTGGTCGATTCGACCCATGCAGGCGATGCAAAGTCGGAAAAAGGGCTCCAGTATCACTGAAAAAGATTGGTGGTGTGATCAAAAAAGGATTGCTTAAGTGGTCAAGAGGTGGATACAAGAAAACATGGCAACAGTTTATGATTTCCAGTAATAGGTGTGAAAGAAATTCGGTCAGGGAATTATTTTTTTTTTTGGAATATCAATGATTGGGGAAAATTGATCCAAATTCTTGGAGAGTGGATAAGACAGCTAGATTACTGGTTCCCGTGATATTATTTCAAGAGGAGTGGAACTTGCAAAGGCAAGAGATGCAATAGATAGCATCACTAAGGTTACTCTGATTCATTTTGGAACTGTGAAAGAGCAATCCCAGTAAGTGAATTCGGGAGAGATGTTCTAAGGAAAATGGATGGTGGACAAAATTATTCTTGACGCATGACCACCTGAGGCGTGATCTAGATTCAATCAAAGTGTTGTGGAACATTTGTGAGTAGGGAGCTGTGGACCAAGAATTCATTGAAAGGTGGTGGCAGATTTTCCAAGAGGACATATTGAAATTTTCAGGTGGAAAGCTAGCATCATTCACATGTTTTGAAAAAATAAAAAAATATGGGATTATTATCTGATCCCTGATTTTTTTTTGGTGGGACCATGACCAAAGGATGTGAAGAAATTTGATTTGAGGCACCAAAGGAACTGTTGGATGGGTGGATCAATTACATGGACTATGGAGACCAATTCGAGAGTGGCCACTGAGATGGACACATGGATGTGGAGGAGAATGGAAGGATGAGATGACCAATCAAGGATGAACATACACACATACACCTGAGACACAATGTGCAACACAAGAGCTGAGCAATTGCTCGGAATTTTTGGGGAATTCGAAGCAAGAAATGAGGGAACCCACAGGTGGGAAATATTCAGAATTGCATTGAACAATGGGCTGGATATCACTTGAAGAGTTGAGCCATTTCTGATCAGAATTGGGTTTGCAATTGGGTTGGTACCATACGGAAATTTTCTTGAGTATTCAACCGAAGGATATGGATTTCTTGTGATAATGGACTGGGTTGGATAGTACATGGATATCTCAGCAAAATTCATGAGGATTGAATCCACTTGAAAGTGAGAAAAGGGGCTGGATAGTACATGGATAGCTCAGCAAAAATTCATGAGAAGTGAATCCAATGGAAAAAAAAAAAAAAAAAAAAAAAAAAAAAAAAGGGGCTGACTATCACTAGATTGCTCAGCTGTTTTATGGAGAATTACACTGAATTTTCCGTAAGGATGGAGTAAGGTCAAGTTTGATGCACAAGATAGGAGACCCCAGTGTGATCAACTTGAAGGGATGGCCTTGAAGCGAGGTTCCCCTTGATCCAGACTTTCTTTTCATGGAAGAAAGCAAGGGAGAACGACTGTGGCAGAGCATGGATGCTCGGTGGATTACCACCAACTGTGCACGAGAATTTTTCGGTTCAGAAGGGGCGAAAAGACCCGCAGGTTGAACTTTGGGGGAGTCAGGCAGGCTGGCCGGACACCAAGTCAACCAAGACACTGATTTCCAATGATGTTCTTCTGCAAGAATTGTCCAAGATATTGTGCCACTCAGTTGGAAGGGTGGAGAAATCTGAAAGACAAGCTGGAGAATGGAATATGCAGTTGTCAGCCCAGGAATCGAGGGCCAGGATGTGGAGGAACATAGGAGTGAGGCGGATTCAGAAATTGGGCTGAGTGTAGCCAGGAGGCAAGTCTTCACTACCTATTGGGCAGGGTTTTGGACTGGTTCACATGCATGTGATTGGCTGTGCCTCTACTACATTGATCCACAACGCAAGGTCAGCGAAATTGGTTGTGGAGGGGGAGATTATGTGTGAGGCATGCGACAAAGCGATGAGCATCGATGGACAGTGAACCAAATCACAATCATGTGTGAGACATGCGGCTGAGAGATGCGGCTGAGCTTTAAGCATTAATTGATTGTGAACCAATGACAAAACCTATACTCTCTCGTATGGCTGGTTGGGGCCAGCATACATGACCACAGAGGACACTTTCGAACAAACAAACGGGCAAGAGAAGCATTGGTTGACAAAAGACTGAATTGCAATTGAATACAATGTTTGGGAGGATGCTTACCTAGTGCTGGAATTCTGGAGGCTAGGAAGCATGGCCGTCAAGTGTGGAGCAAGTGAAAGCAAAGCATGGAGAGGGTTGCCAGGTACCACTTGGGGTACTGAAAAATGAAGGTCACAACAAGCAACAAACCTGGAGAAAAGTGTGGGCAGCAAAATCAGAGGATATCTACAACCTACTAACCACATGGATGGGATCATCCTGGTGTGGGGAACTGAGGTGGATGATTTGTGCAGCTGAAGTTCAGTCATGAAGCTAATAAGGAATGACTCAAGGAGACCCAACTGTTGTGCCAAAGGGAACATTAAACAGTCATCAATTCCTTTTGGAAGATTCCTGGAAAATTCTGAGAGTCTCAGACTGAGACCACTGGGATCTGAGGTAAAGATTTGATAAAGGAGCTTTTCAAGGATTCGATTCCTAGAAGTTCTGAGGTGGGAAGGAACATTGGGATCTGAGGTAAACCTTTGATAAGAAAGCTTTCAATTGTTGGAACTTGATAAAAAGGTTGGTTTGTTGAGAAGTTTTGGTGCTACGGAGAATTGAATATTTGATTTTTCAGAGTGCATCAAACAAAGGCTGTTGCTGGGGCAGAAAGAGACTAGGTTCTAAGAGAATATAGACATGTGGACAGTTTTCCATCTGATTAGTTGGGATATAGATGAACTTTTTATTGGAGCTGTTGATGAGATTCAGTTGCCATGATGGGGAAGAGTTTTTTTTTTATATAGTACCTTTCCGGAGTTGTGGTGACAGTTTAGAAAGACGGGGGAGGAATGGTGCAAGCTAAATCTTTCTCCAAAGCTCTGAATATGAAAAGGTGTTGATGGGCGAAAACTGATTTCTGAAGAAGCCTGATGAGAGGACCTGAAATTTGTGAGAGATGTGCAGCCAAGTGACCGGAGTTGGACTGAACATATTGAGAAGGTGCTTGTGAAAGCAATCATCAACGAGAGGTTTCAAAGTCCTATATTGGATATTGAAGGAGGAAGCTTGAAGGAGCAACTCAGAAGCTAACAAAGCCACAAATCTTGTTGGGGGCCGGCAGGGGATTTTCAGAGTTGGAAGATCTGCAGCCCAGAGATGGCGAAAACCGTATACGTAATCGATTGCTAGGAGTGTTCACGTAGGGAGTGCAAGGAGGATGGACGAGATGGGCATGCTACAACTGGAGCTCTGAAAGTGTGCAGAAGTCAACCAATCATGACCTAGATCCCAGGGCAACCTGAGGTGACGAGTATCACCGAGAGATTGTATGGCATGTTGAGTTGTATGAGGTAGCCACATGCAACGACTGGATGTGTACAGACGACAGAAATATGGCGAGTGGGAGAAGGATTCTCTTGCGCAATAGCCATACACAAGAGGTTCAAGGCGGTGCGAAAGGCAAAGACCAATAAATGGTGTGCCAGAATTCGTGATGAGATGGAGCCGATTATCGTGTGTGTTATCTTCGAGAGGTGTGGTGCTACCTGATTTGCAGCCACAATCGCATTTTGAAATCTGTTTGGAGGGAGATTATTGGATGGCTGGCTCATATGACATCCATGTGGATGGTATGGGGGCATCAATGGAATTTGGAGCAGAAGCGGTTAGCTCGGACCAAGCAAAAGCTCAAGACAGGACAGAGACAAAGATCATAGAGGGGTTGGTACATGAAAAATTATCTTTTTATATGGGAAAGAACCGTGCTTTGAATTTATCCTGACGGGGGTTGCAGGGGATATGAAGTTTGGATTTCTGCGGACCAGGGGTGGTCATTGTGTTTTCGGTTTCTATTTGGGATAATGATCATGAGTATTGCGCACAAGGTGAGGATCCTAAAAGTGAGGCCAATATATAGGATCCTGGGGGAGTTTGTAACAGTAGTTCAATGGTGGTAGAGGATTAGTGGGATTAGAGGAAAGCATTTGTGGGGGTTGATTGATCGACTTTGGGCCTACCATGGGGTGGTTTAGTCCAGGAGTGGCTAGATTTATAATTGGGACAATCTGATCCAGGGGTGGTTAGATGGAGTTAACCGATCTTGATGTTTGTATGGGCGAAGGTTAGGGTAGGTTGACTCAGCAGGACTCTTTGGGCTATTTATTCCGATGAAAGGGTCTTGTTATCATCTTGTCGAAGGTTGTAAAATTGTGCGAGACAAGGTCCGCTCCCATCCCCAAGGAAACCGTCACAGTTTGTGACGTCCGGAACGCTCGCATACACGATTTTGAAAACTGTGTATCTGCATACACGATTTGGGAAAGAAAACACGGTTTTTGAGTGTGCCATGGCAACATACACGGTTTTGAAAACCGTGTATGTGCATACACGATTTGGGAAAGAAAACACGGTTTTTTAGTGCGACATCGAAACATACACGGTTTCACATATCGTACGAAGAGCAATTTCATTGCGATGGAATTATGAAATAATGTACAAAAATACTCACAATTCACAAATTTGTCATATTTTGAAACCACCAGGAGTCGGACCTGCAAGCCCCCCATCTGGGGATAATTTCCATATCAATTTATTTACATTAATTAAATTTAATCAAAAAAAAATAAAAAATAATAATAATAAAAAAATTGAAAAAAATAAAAATGGAATCCACAAAAAAAACTGGAAACTGGGTCCCAAAACTTGGATGGCCACTTTGCATGCGATGTAGGTGTTGACCATCACTTTCATCTGGATTTGCTTCGAGATGTGGTTTTCGTCTTTTTTGGTGCCTCCGAAATGTCGGAGGTTGTACCATTGGACTAGGGCTCCATGGAAGTAAGCCTGCAAACCACGAAAAGCAAACAAGTCTCAAGAATTTCCAGGCATCCTTCCGGAAGGAAAAAAATGACTGCTTGACAAGCAGGAGAAAAAGGAACCCACCTGGACAAAACAGATATATATATGTCTGTATATATATGCCGTGGTGTTCATTGGTGATTTCATACCTGCATGAGAGGTCTGACCAGGCTGATTTGGACGGCTGCCCAAACAAGGAACACAGCAATTCGAAGCTTTTGCAAGGAATCATTCGATAGCTCGTAAATTTCCACCAGGGGGTCCAGCCAAAGAATGCAGCAGGCTACCACCAACAGCATTTGGCCCTGTACCAGTGTTTTCGGCCCCAAACTGAAGGAAAGATGCTCCTTTAGCTGTTCGGGGGGAAAGAGCATCAGCTGATGGCACCTGCGAAATTGCCGTTCTTGATTTCTTCGGAATTTACATCGTAGCGATCGACTAAAATTCAAACTTGCCCCAGTGACCTTGCAGTTTTCTTGAGTTGGCATCGATGTGACCTTGAGAATTGTTTTTTCAACAGTGAACAAATTGAAGGTGATACAAAATAATAAAAGTCTTGACTTTCAGTGGATTTTTTTTTTTTTTGGGGGGGGGGAGGGTGAGGAAAAACAATTTACCTGATGACTCTGGTCACCGCAGTAAATAGCACAGCGCTCAACCCAACAGCAAATATTGCAAGAATGAAGGCCAATACGATGGGGTCCAAATTTACGCTTGGTAAAGAACCTGTTCACACACCAAAACAAACAAAAAAATCAAAAACGACCCCCCAGAAAAAATCTATCCAGCAGCGAATTATCTCCCCCCCAAAAAAATACGTTATAAAAAAACAACAATAAACTGAAGGCCCGAAATCGCTTCTTAGAGTTTTGCAGCCTCAATGTAAAACATTTCAAATATAATAATTGTAACGATTATAAAACACATAACAAAAATAATAACAAGAATTACACATGCTTACATAATGTCAAAGTTTCATCAAGAAAACCAACAGAGGTCCGCATTTTGCACAAATATACGAGTGTATTACATACAGTCGTATATACAGTCGTGTTGGTCTTGTTTTCCCGGGAAAAAAACACTGCTTGGATTAACTTAAACTTCAGTTTCTGTACCTGGACTGCATGCTCTTCTCTTGTTGCAATCTTGACTACGGCTGATCCACAGCTCCTGGCGCTGTCGTAGCTGGGGGAAAGACCACATGGTTGCTTCAGATTTCAAGGATGAACATTTGAAGGAAATCATACACACACTGGTTGGACACAGCCATGTCAAAATTCTGTTTCTCTGGGCTTCAACCATGACTTACTTCAACAAAACAAATGTTGATGCATGTATGGGGATTCCTGCCCCACCAGAAAAGTGACAAATATTGATTTCCAGTGACAAGTGGACAAGTTGCAAAAATCAACAGCCAGGCAGGGTCATTCCAAGGAGATTTCACTTGAAACACTTGAAAGATCTAAGCCCCTTTCAAATTTCTGCACAAGACCAATATGTGTTCACTGGGGTTGCTCACTTTATTCTTTGGAGTAGTTGCTCACCTGTCGAGCAGATCCAGCCGTTCAATATTGGCACAAAAGCACAGCAACAAACGGATTCTAGGGACAAGGGAAAGTTGCAAGCATTTGTCAATGTAAGCACCTGTCAGAATAAAAACTCACTGCCAAAAACTCGAAAGAAACAAAAAAGATCTCGCCAGCCCCACTGACCTGCATCAGTTCGAACCTTCAATTGACATCACTTTGGAGGAGTGGAGTCCTTCCTGTAAGCCAGACCACAAGATTGATTTTGCATCATACATTGCATGTACACATATTTTCTCGGTAGTTTAAAATTTTCAAGTCTCCTCTTTTTTCCCCTTGAGGTCATAGGTATTGGGTAATGGTAAAGCTAAGGCGAGTACAGGAGTACAGCAGTGAAGGGGGGTTTGAGCCCCCTGTAGATCCAGTCTCAGGTCACGACAACGTTCTGATAGAGCATGGCATACCGCCTATTCATAAGGGTTTTCGCGCTGCGCTGCACCTCCGGTTCTGTCGGAAACTGGACTCTTGAAAGACGGCTCCCACGTCACCGACTTCCGCGAAAAGCACGTTGGTCTTCAGAGAATCCATGTTCCAGGCGGGCTGACCCAGCTCGCCTCCCCGCATTAACAAGAGCGCTTCGTTCATGGCGGTCTCAGAACTGGACGTATATCTGTATGCGTGCTGCGCACAGCCTACGCGTTCAACTCGGCCGCCGCACACCAAAAAGAAACGAATTTTTACAAGTGAAATGTTCAACAAGACATCGTAAATCCACAGCAAAACTTGTCATGCACTCACCCTTCTCTTCTGCATACACAGTTTCACATACACAGTTTTAAGAACGACAAAGAATACACGATGCTGCATACACGATTTTCTATCCGGATACACGGTTTCTGACGACCTTGCATACACACTTTCTTAAGATACACGGTTTTTTCAAGAGATACACGGTTTTTCCCGAATATACACGGTTTCGAAGTGCACATACACGATTTTCTATCCGGATACACGGTTTCCGACGACCTTGCATACACACTTTCTTAAGATACACGGTTTTTTCAGGAGATACACGGTTTTTCCCGAATATACACGGTTTCGAAGTGCACATACACGATTTCGAAAGGATACACGATTTTGAAACCGTGTATATTGGCCGTTTTTTTACTAGTGCAAAAGAAGCTCCTTGGACAAAGAAAATCCCACCGTTCCACAGAAAAAAAAACCACAAACCATGAACAAGGTTTCTCATATAACAAAAATTCTCACTCTTTGGAGCAAGAGTGCGCAAAAAAGTCCCAGACCAAAATTTTCCCATCATCCTTCACGGTTGTCAGCTTATCCTCTGTCAAAAAAAGACCTATAAGTTCACCCCCTACACGAAACGTGTGGAGGAATCGATCCTCCCCCGCAATACCACAAATAATCACTTCCTTCGAGTTTCTCGAAAAGTATGCATATTTGGTTGTGTTCAACGCAACAAAACACAAACACGTGCCAACGCTGATAACTCGCACACACTCGAAGGTTTCTTGAACCCACACCCTGGCGGTACCGTCCATAGAGCCGCTGATGATCAGATTCTCGTTTACAGCAACGCCCTCGACGGGACCAGAGTGCCCCTTGAGCGTCGACACGCGAGCGAAGGAGGTCAAGCTCCACACCTGGAGATACCCAATACTCGACCCACATATCAACAAAGCCGCCCCCTTAGCGAAAGTCGCGCACAGAACATCGTTTTGGGACAACACCCAATCCCCCTCGTTCAAAACCTTCGCACGTGTCCAATCCGCCTTGCTCCACAGTTCGACACCCCCCCCAACACCAGCAAAGGCCACGTATTCTCCGACGTCTACGATCACATCAACTGCGAAACGAAGTCTCAGAGAAGCAATCTTCTTGAGTTCTTGAGTTGAGGTTTTTTCGAGTTGGGGCACTTCCAACGCGCACATGATTTTGAAATCTTCGCTGGACTTGCACAAGAGCAGTCCATCGATGAAACACAAACAAGAACTCCCCCTGGTGGCACCATCTGTGGTGGTGGAGACCTCGCCGGTTTCAGCGTTAACCAAGATAATCTTCGTGCCCTTGACCATCGCGAGCATCTCGCCCCTCATATCACAACTGTCCGTCCACCCACTCTTGTGGAACTCGATACATTTCGGCACGACCGCCCCACATCGCCAGGCTCTCTCCAAACCGACTTTTTCAGCGAAACGGTCGTCTTTAGTGATATCGTTCCATGCTTTAGTAACACAGGAGCACCTGGCCAAAGTTTTGGCGCAGAACTCGTCGAAAATTCGATCGAGGACGCCACTCGGGAGCTCCCACTCAACACTCACGTAATCGCTCATTTTCGCTAGCTCAACGTAAAGAACACAGGCGGCTCTTTGATCCCCACGCTATAGAGGGAAAGAAATCGGGAGAATTAGTCGGACCTGTTCTGCTACGCGAACAGGAGAAACGGAGTCTGGAACAACTTTTTTTCTGTTTTACGGAAAAAAAAAATCCCAAGCGCGAAAGCTCCGCTCCAGTAGGTTTTGGTGTTTAGAGGATTAAAAAAAGTGGAACAGTTGCCTTGGGATGGGGGTGCGTTTTTCTGTGACAATTTCTGCGGTGACGACGGCAGCAATGGTCAGACCAACGCAGATCTTCCAGAACAGGAAGCTGGACGTGACCGTGACTAATCGCAATTATTATGACCAATTATCGTGGAGGGATGTACCTTTCGTTTTTTTTTTTGGAGGGGGGGGTTGTCCCCATGGAAGCAAAATTGCCCCAGGAAAGAGGTTTCTTATTGGAAAACCACCAGAGATCCAAGGGTGCCCATAATATTCAAGAAGAAACCCCCCAAAAAAACGACAGAAACTCCCTCATTTTTATTTTTTTTGGCTACGATTCTGAAAACCAGCCTGTAATAAAAATAGTATATTCTTTTTCGACGGATTTAAGGTCGCTTAATGGTGCTACTGTATATGTATGTTAAGTTTTTGTACATATATATTTACGGGATTGTGTGATTGTTCTGCAACCTGGGATGAGAATGATTTAAGAATCAAATGGATCGAGTCAGATCATCTGAATCAGATGGAATTCGAGTGGGAGGAGTGACGGTTGGAATATCGAATGAGGTGTTTTTGTTTCTGAAGGGACAATAAGTGGGTTGATGAAAAGTCAAACGATGATTTATGTTCATTGTAATGGGTTTTTTTTGGGGGGGGGTGTAAAATATTTCTACAGGGTGCCCCACAGGAAAGGTTGATAAGAGAAAAGACCCCTTCCCCTCACAAAATGAAGCTTGCAAAAAGGTGGTTCTGTCTCACCACAAGAAGCAAGTGAACCAGTGCCAGGATTTTCAACACTGAACAGCCTGCAGGTTGGAGGGTTTGTCATAGGATGAAAATCTGAGCAACTGGTATTTTGCACATTCCCATGGGTACATTTGAGTATCAAGGAAAGAGTTCATGTGCAGACAATTCCTCACGTTGATTTTAAATCTCAGAGCGAATTTGATTACATTCTCCATACAGTAATGAAATGGATGATGATTCTTGGAACACCAACAAGTCAAAAATACAGAACATGTACATGACTTCTGGACATTCGAGGAAGCAAGCATTCTATGTATAAGAAGAGAAACATATTACAGTTTGTCAGTTTGAATCAGTTTGAGATCAACTTGATCAGACCAAGAAACAACAAAGAACTTGATAACTTTGGACCAATGTAAAATAAAAATAGAAGGAATCCTGGATATCAGAGCCAATGACAATATTATTTTATTGTCGACCATGGTCTGAAACGGCTCAGGGAAACATAAAAGTCCAGTGCCCTTAACTGGCCTCAGAAAATAGAAAGCGCATCTAGTCACGGATCTGAGAACCAACAACATCTTCACGTCCAGCATATATCGCCAATGCCACTGCCACCACCAAGGAGCTCTCAAACTACAAACAGAAAAGAAAAAGAATCTGGTCAAGGAAACACCACACAAAAAAATCGAAAACTTCCAGCGAGAACGAGTGGGAGGATGACTTACGTTTTCCAAAGCTGCGGTGTCCGCCGCCTCCGCCTCCGCCGCCTCCTCCTCCTCCTCCGCCACCACCACCTCCGCCGCCTCCTCCTCCTCCTCCTCCTCCTCCTCCTCCTCCTCCGCCACCACCACCTCCGCCGCCTCCGCCTCCTCCTCCTCCTCCTCCTCCTCCTCCTCCGCCACCACCACCACCGCCGCCGCCTCCTCCTCCTCCTCCTCCTCCTCCGCCACCACCTCCGCCGCCGCCGCCTCCTCCTCCACCGCCGCCGCCACCGCCGCCACCGCCGCCACCGCCGCCGAGAAGCTTTCGAACTGCAAAGAAGACGCATATTTTGTAAAGCATATTTAAGGAACGAACCAAACACATAATATGAAGTTTTACAAGGATTGCTTACGCTTCCTATGGCGGGAATAGTATCCTCCTCCACCACCGCCTCCACCTCCAGCGCGAAGCAACGCACGTGTTCGACCCCGACGATCATCGAGATCTGCAAAAAAACGCGAATGCAAACCATCAAATAGCATGGTCGTTAGACAGGGTTTTTTTTTAGGCAACACGGTGCAATTCAAATCACGGCGAGGACAAAGAAGGCCCCATGCGCACTTCAATTGAAAGGATCATAGAGAAATCAAGCGGTGTCGAGCTCATTCATCCAAATACCAGTGTCAGCATGGACAGCGAGAAGAAACAACCCCGCCAATGCCACGGCAATCAACTGCTTCGTCATTGGGGCAGGTGGCAGGCAGTATGGGGCAGGTAGCAGTCGACGTATTTCTTTGCAGAAAAAAAAAATCAAACACGCTTTGTAAATCGCAACAGACGATATGGCTGTTTTTTTGCTGAGGGTTGCTGCGCAGCCTGTGTATTTATACCAGGAGCGTCGATGAGACTGCCCCAGCACGAAATGTTGCGTCGACGTCAACAGAAAAAAACGAGGAGGTGATGTGCCACCTGTTTCTGAATTGACAATGCGATGAAGATCAACCAATGGTCGCATGATCCCAGGGGACATTTGTTTACTCCTGTCGAATCAATGATTCATTTCTTCGTGAGTAAACATTTTTTAGGAGGTTTTGGGGGAAGTTCGGGATAAGGGTGCACTCAGCCTGCCTGCAGCTGCAAAGTCTGTATCTCTATATCTCCTTAAAATGAAAAGGAAAGGTTCGTTTCCTTGCCTCTCCAAGTCCACTCCTCTGTTCTTTCAATGTATAGGGTTGATGGGTACAATATCCTTGCACAAGGTGGGGTTCGAACCCACGCGGAGACCAGCTCCATCAGGTCTTAAGTCTGACGCCTTGGACCACTCGGCCACTTGTGCCCACGAAATGGAATAAGAAAGTTTGACTTTTAACCATAATGACGGACAGATTCTGAGTGTACTTTTTTGAAAGATCACCACGACTTGAGGCGGGGAAAATGTACCACCCAGCCAGACAAGCAGTGATTGAAAATGTTTCACGTATTTGATGCCGCTTCTGCACTGTGATTCCTCTGTGGAATTTTTGTTTTCTACAAAAAGAAAAATATTGAGAAAAAACAAAACAAAGGAATTCCAACAGGGACTGTTGTTCCAGACGGACAGAAGCCAGCCACAGATTAAAAAAATGATGCCAGGATGTTATGCTTATATCTTTCGATCAATTTTGAAAGACAAGAAGAATTTACATTTTTCTTGTCTTTCAAAATTAAATGAATCAAGTAACTTCACAAAATGAGTTCCCGGGAACTGGGGGGACAAGCGATTATTGTGGCTTCTCGAAAAACAATTCTATAAATAGGTGGACAGATTTTTTCTCACAAGGCGTGATTGGTGCTGTGTTTGGGAGTCTTTTAATGACCGCATCACAAATCGCAAATCGGAATTGCTTGATAGTTTGGCTGTGTATGCTTGGAGTTCGCAAAACTTTCACCCTGTCATCTAGCAAAAAATAGAGCAGTGTTCGCTACTCAATTCAGGTACTGAAGACAATTTGATAGATTGATAAGCACTCTCAACGACTTGCTTAATAGACGGACTCCCTCGAACTCTGTTTACAACCCAGGTTCGATACAACAATAATCTCCAGCTCGGGCCGCTTATGTAGCCGGCCCGAGCCCTGAACTGTACCGGCCATTAGGACCCCTTGGGTTCTAATGGCCCCTTTACTGAATCGGCCGCGGCTCATGGACCGCATGTAAGCGGCCCATGGGCCGGGCCGACTGTGACTGGACAGGGCCGCGGAAGCTGGCCCGGGTTGTGGAGAAGTGGCGTATCATAGATCCCTCACATGACAAACTCGAAACCGAGGAAACAAACCAAACCAAAAATAAAACCGAGGAAAAAAAAATCCCGTGTGGGATAAATTTGTGTCAAGGCACTCTTCCACTTTCTTCGACACCGAAAAAACGCCGAGTCATTTGTAATCGTTGTAGTCCAATAGGAGTGAGACAAGGGGGCCCCCACCGGGCTCCAGTCCGGCTGGCATCAACACCCTGACTGTGGTGGGCCCCAGCCTGTCCGGCGTGGTGAACTGCACAAAGACCTCAACCACCGAAGTCACGGGGATGGTTTTCAGGGACACCTTGTTCCCGTCTTCGGAGTCCGCGATGGATATGGAGCGTTGAACGAAAATGCCCCTGTAGCTTGAGAAAGGCAGGATAAGCGCCGCCGCCAGCGTGACTTCGCCGATGCCATCCGCACGGAACTCCAGTGGCTCAGGGGGGGAGGCCAGTTCTTCCCATGGGGTGCTGGAGGACGCCACCGGGTGCGCGTTTCCACTAAACCGAACCTGACACCAAAACAAAGCACGATGTCTAAAGAACATATCAGGGAGAAACAATTCATGCAAGTAAAACACCGCAACGATATCATACGGGAAGTATCAACACTCCGCACGCACTCACATCTAGCAAGCTTGCAAACTTAAGTTTGCTTCCCCACTCCTGACTTCCAGATTGAGGTCCGGCTGATCGCTGCCGCGGTCCACATCGTAACTCCTCAGAGAGACCATCGCCACAGCCTTGTCGAAATCCGAAAACACTCGGAAGCCATACTGGCTCAATGGAGGGCTGCCGATGTAGTTGGCAAGCTTTTCCAGCAACGGATTCTCCACTTTGGCTTTGAGCATCACCATCAGTGCCAGGGAGTTGGCGATATTGGACGCCGGAGTGGAGGAGCCCTTGGATCGTGCGATATACGCAGTTGTTCCAGTCACTCTGAAATTGGATGTCCACGATTTGATGGCTTTTTGGATGTCCGGGTGGTTTTCCCCTCCATCCATCGAAATGCGGGTCAGGATGTAGTATGTCTGACTCTCGACGCCCATCGAATCGAACTCTTCAGACAGTCTATCCATAGACAAGCCTTCCACGATTCGTTTGCTGGTCCCTTCTGGCGGAACCCAGTCCCCACCCAAAGCAGCCCTGAGGCCAACAGAACAGAGAAGGTTTTTTGTTTTTTTTTCAAAGTTTAAAGTGAATAATAATTAAAGAAAATAAGACTCTTCACTCCATAGAACGTTCCACCGCTGCACTACTTTCGGTTGTTCCTCTTACCGTGCGAGAGCCAGACTTGCGATGTAGATGGCTCTCTTGTTCTTTCTGCTGGATTTCGCCTCATCGAGAAGGGCAGTTTCCAAGGCCGAAGTCCATTCTCCATTCAAGGACTCCAAAGGAAGGATACCATTTTTCACCACCTTACAAGCAATCCAAAAGAAACCATTCAAAAGAGGAAACAGTCTTGTAAAAAAAGGGTCGACAAAGGTTTCCTTGTTCTCTTAGCCTACCTCTCTTTCAAGGGTGTCCAAGTCCTGCTTCAACAAACGCAACAGAAAAACCCCTCGTGCATTCATGGTCAGCGATGGCCGTGTGGGGAAAGTTCGGGGGTATTTCTTGCAGTTTAAAAAGTAGTCCAGCCCGATCTCATCCCGGGTCATTTCTTGCAAGGATTCCAGGGCACTGGTGAAATTGGACTGGATGCCATTGGTGACCTCCAAAGTATTTCCGTCCAGGCTGGCTGGATCCAGGTCCAACACCTTGTACGTCTCTGTTACGAAAGGGATGGCCACCAATACCAAAGCAAAGGTTGCATCGATTGGGCACTTGTGGCTGTCGATAAAAAGGGTAAGTTTTGATTCAAAAAACCAAGATCAGGACAAAGAAAAAACCAATATAAAGAATATCGGATGAAGGAGATCATTCTATTGGCATTGAGGAGAGTGCATTGGACAATAGATTCATTGTTAACTCTATGAAGGGGACGGACAATAGAGGTGTCATGCCACAAGCCCCACCTTCAGGCAAACATCGCATTCTTTGATTAGAATCACTAGAAAAAAAATAGCGGAAACAACCGAGAACATTTTTTTTTGCAGTTTGTTTTGGCAGTACTTTTAGCAGTTTGTTGCTCCTACTCTGGATTTGATTCGTAAATCTGTTCGGTCATGGACAGGACAGCTGGTAGGCGCCCCACTCCAGCTTGAATGGCGATCGCTCCACTTCCGGGAACAGCTTGGGGCAGCTGCAATCCCTCTTACCACTTGCTGCTTGAATTTCCATCGATGGCAAAAGAAGTAGCGACGGTCACCGCCTCTTGCACGCCCTCCACCGAGAAGTTTATGACCAAGGCATCACTGGCACCTTGGCCACCAATTTCTTCCAGAAAAACACCCACACATCAGCCAGTCAGTACACAGCTGAGGAACAAACGTGCAACAAAATTCGACTTGGGGGGGGGGGGGTTGAGCTCGTACCACCCAGCTTCCCCCAGCAGAGAATTGTTTCTGGCCTTGATGTGGCCTGAAAAAGCTGAAATCCAACAAATTTCCAGAGTTTCTTATTTCTGATGATAAGACTGGTGGAGACACGGCTCCACGCGATTTGAGGCTGGGGCTGGCACCTGGGTATTTCAACAAGAAATGGGAGATGGTGAGAAAAGGCAAGTGAATTGGTTTTGGTATTCGTTTGGGAGGCCTTGTTAGACGATGGTGTGGTGGATATTATCATCATTGATGGAGTGAAGTGGGGTGGAGTGGAGTGGAGGGGTGCATGGGAAAAAGGAAAAATTAGATTCAAGTTGAGAATTTGAAGGAGGAATCCCGTGAATGTGTGGACCCCATGTATTTTACGAGGTGATTTTCAATGAGGAATGCAAGGATAAGAGTTGGTAGGTAGATTGTATTGCGTCTGTTTATCCCGCTGTTAACTCGAGTTTTCACATTATCCTTTTTGCTTTTTATTGATGGTGTGCCAGGTGGCCTACCAGTTTGGTTTGGTTTTCCACACAAACTATTTGCACTTCTCGTTCCACCAATCCAACTGTTTTCAGTTTTCTTTCATTCGGCAGAGCTTCTGACATTTGTTGATGGGTCGTGCGGTCCCCGTTCTGGCCGCGCGACTCGAAGCGGCTGGTGCTCTATAGAGCTACCTAGTGCTTACGTCTTATTCCCATCCTATTTCCTCCGAGTTATAAAGTTTTGCAGTAAAGCTTGCGATGAAGCGAGAGTTTCACACAGTTTCCGCCGTCCCTAATTTAGAAGTCACTCGCACTCCACAAGGAAGAGTGACTGCATCCTCCAAATTTCGACGTGGGCACGAAAGAGAGTGGCTCGTCGTCGTCGAGTCTCCGCACACATCAACAGGGCGGTCCGCCAAGAAAAATGCACTACACACAATGCTTTTGTATCTATCGCTATAATCATTGCTGTTTTCGACTTGCTGAATTGTTGTTTTTTTTTGCTTGCTAGCTTTCTTTTTGGGGGGGGGGGGCAGAGATTTCTTTAGCGGGGCCAGCCCCCCCCCCCCCCCCCCCCCCCCCCCCCCCCCCCCCCGCGCCCCCCCGCCGGCCCCCCCCCCCCCCCCGGCCCCCCCCTGGTTGCACCTATGCCTCCCACCACCAGAAGGGAGCTCGGACCAAAGTATTTTCGAACACTTTGGGGATTGAGAGGGTGTGGGGAGTGAATGCTGTGTTCAAGAAAGAATGAGTAAGAAAAGAGGGTTTCAAAACAAACCCAAACCCGGCATTTTCTTTTTGAATGTCCTTTTTATTCTTCCTTTCGTTCTTTGCATTCAGATGTTTTTCGATGGGCTAATCCCAAGGATCTTTTTAGTAGGGTGCCATCGGGCAAATTAGCTTTAGTTATCAGCAAAATGGCTTCAATACGTTCAGCAGGTTTACAATCCTAAGGTTTTTGTTTTATTTTTATTTTTTTTTGTTTTTCTCTTTCTTTTCTTTCCTTTTTGTCTTTGTTCCAGCATCATAGAGGGTGATGGCTCTCTTTTGCTGTGGGTTGTAATTATGATTATGATTATGGTCAAAACAAAAATTGCGACTTTCAGAGTCTTTCATCGGCAAAATACGATGCAACAGCACCAGGTCTACTCAAGGCTTTCTTTGCCTTCGACTTGTACAGAACGGGTCGAGGAAAAAAGGCGGCGCTTATCTCTCCACATTTTCTCATATTTTGCAGACGCTTGGACTGCTGGGTTGAATGTAGAGCTGAAGCGCTTGGAGTCAGCTCGTTGTGTTGTTTCACGTCGCCTGAGGGGGCGCCATTTTTTCGTGAGGATTTCTGGAATTTTTGCGATTATTTCTTTCCGCAGGTGTCGGGTGTAGGGTCGGTAGGTACGTTCGGAAAACAGCAAAAATCAGCCGGATGCGTTTGGTGGGAGGAAAACAGGCAGGACCCGCGCGAAGCGAATTGTCAGCAAAGCGTTTAGTGTGAAACAGCGTTCCGCCGCCCCCCCTCTGAATCACGCGCTCCCCTTAAGCGACGTCCGCAGCTGCTCACTCTACCTCTGCTTTAGTCATCATGGGAAATTGCCTGTTTTGGCACGGGAGGGGTGCGTTTCAATGCGAGCAGAACGTTTGGGGATGAACAACCACCAGTTGTTTTGCATGCCCCGCCTTGCGGCTGGACTGGAGGGCAGCGCAATCTTAAGACCCAGTGAAATACCTCTCTTGTCTGCTTAAAAATTTTCCAGATGATGTTTTGGGGATAAGTTCATCAGCAATATATCAGCAATAAATTTTGATCTTTTTATGAGAATCATGAAGCCTTTGAATTATCGGTTGAAATGAATTTGTGTGTTTGTGCCTCTGCATATTGGAAGATTTAGCAAAAATGATCGTTAAAATGGCTGCCAGAGTGATGCTTGCAATTCTGGCAATGAACATATGCATGAATCAAATATCAGCAGAAAAAGTGCCGTCACAGTTCATTGGATTGTGGAAAGGGAGTGCAGAGCTTGGCAGCAAGTCATGGGAAATCTTTACATCGATTGTTGGTAGGTTTTCAATGCTTGCAAACTCATTCTCCCAAAAATATGCAAGAAAAACATGAGTGGAGTAGCACTGAGGAATACTAAGTAAAACAAAAGAAAGAGATTGCTGATGAAGTGCATGGATATGTGCATTCTTTTTGGTGAAGAAATTTCGATTAATAATGTTTTTTTGTTGTTTTTTTCGTTTTTTTTTGCAGTGCACCAGCCTCTGTTTTTTGTTTATTTATTTTTTTTTAAGGGGGGGGGGGATTTATGATTCTTAAAAAGTGCGGTAGACGCGCGCATCACTCAATTGGAACGGAGTAAAACGGGCAGAAACATCATGATGATCTAACCTCCACTGTAACAGAACAGCATTCGAAAAACAATCTGATGTATCAAATGAAATTACAGAAAAATAATATATAGGGTCAATTTGCTTGTGTTTTTTCTGTTTGTTTCCAGGATCAAGAAATTCTACCATAGGCTTCGTGCACTTCATATCAGGTGCAAAAGCTTGCCTGTATGAACTAAAGATCCCGTCTGGCGAAATTGGGAGCAACAAACTGGGGGCAGGTGGTGGCTTCACGGCCTTAACCACATCAACGTGGGCTAGGAGCCAGCCCTTATGTACTGTGCGCAAGTTCAATTTCAATCCTCTGAATGGAATCGACAGAATGCTCACAGAAATCTCAATGTTGAATAAGAGAACAGGGCAAATCAGCAATGTTTCCTTTATTCAGGTTTGTTTCTGTGTGTTGAGAGGAATTTTGAATGCTTCGATGAGGTTTTGGGGTGGAGAATGGGACCATCAACTGTTTGGAGCACTGTCCATATATATATATATATATATTTTTTTATTTATTTTTATTTTTTTCACATTTTTTTTATCGACTTTTTTTTTGATATTTTGAAAAAAAAGTTGCTTCCACAAAAAAAGGGTGTGTTTCACTTTGGCCATGTCAAAATTGTACTGGCAAATAAATATCCTGAGGGATGCTGAGAACGCGAGGGGATTATTTTTTGTGGCGGCGCTGTAGGTTCGTGCTGATGATGCAGAGACGGCAGAGGTAAAATCGAAAAAAGAGTCCTGAATCAGAAAAAGCACGTGGTCCGTAACTATCATGCAGGAATCCCTGGGCAAAATACGAAAATCGAGCGATATTCATGGTTCATTCGAGCACCAGGGTGCTGTTTCCCTCGACGAAAGTGAGTCGTCTCGCTGTGTTCTTGTGTTCTGATGCAGCAAGCCGACGAGGAAGAAGCTGGCGCCGCCGATTCACCAGCTTCCCGGCTCAGGGAAAAGCTCAAGTGCAGACTGCGCATTAGGGAAGGTTGATGCTCTCGTCATGGACACAAGGTCCTTGTTTGTTTTTGGAGAACGTTTGTGTTTTTTTTGGTCGATGCCGTTTTCAAGGCACGTTTTTGATTCGAGAATAGGCAATGTGTTATTGCCCCATTAAAATACTCTTTTTTGAAAGCCTCTCAGAAAAGGGTAATTTTCCTGATGAACGGACGATGGGGCTTTAAACTGATTTTTGTCGTAAGCATAACTTTCTTTTTTTTCCACCTCTTCCAATTTTGAAATCCTTTCCGTTTTCGTTTTGTTGAGAATGTATGTAACCATGTCCAGTCAAGGGCGTTTTGGTATGATACTTTCATTTTTTTTTGCCGCTCCAAAGAAGCTCGAAAAATTATCTATGTTCTGTTTGAGCAAGACAAGTTACATTAGACAGTCTGGAGTGGCGGACACTTGGTCAAACGAGAGGACCACAAATATAAGGAACCTTCCAGTGCATGAAAAACACACATGAAAGTATATCTACGTGTATCTTTATTTATTCCGGGGGCTTGAGAGTGAAGGATTTATTGGTTGGGTGAAAAGTGTCGATTTTTCGCTGCTGCACCCTCTCTTCCATTGAAAGAAGAGACACACCTACGAAATTGTAACCCCACACCCTTAGCGCCGCTTTTGCTTTCCAACTTACTCACCCGAATTTGATTTTCGCTTGATGGGATGAAATGTCTGTATGACGGACTGGAGGCGTGCAGACGAATACACATGGTAGTACTCCCATCGATTTTACCAGTTTCATCCCTTAATTTCATCCCTTTCGCCCACACCCCATTTTCTGTCGCAAAGCGAAAGATTAAAAAAAAGAGCGGCAATACCGTTTTTTTCCAAGAAAAGAAAAAAGAAAAAAAAGCTACGCTGAGTAGCTTTTACGATTTTTCCATGTGTCGTCGACATCTTGGTTTTAGTCGAGTCTCTCTGTTAGGTTTGGGTGTTTCCTCTGCAAAAGTGGTTCGTGCAGCAGCAAATTTTCTGGGTAAGGGTTTTTCTTTGCATATGGACGTGCCTGTGGCCAGGCACGTCTTGTAATAATTTTGGTTGGTACGCGAAAAGGTATGTTTTTCTCATTTCTTTAGGCGCCGGTTTGCTTGGATTTCGTTTTGTTTTGCTGCAGAGTCGTTTGGAGGGCGTTTAATGTAGAGACAACCAACGGGTTCCGAATTCTGACCGCTTGGGAGAATGGTCGTCATCACTGGACGGACTCCTTTTTTTTTTCTGGTCGATATGAAAATGTAGACAGACAACGAAGATATTGTCCTTATTGTGGTTCACCTTGGATTGAAGATGAATGGCATTTTATTTTTATTTGCCCGTTATATAATGTTTTAAGAAGATCGTTTTCGGATCTCTTTGTTTTTCGAAATATCAAAGGATTTTTTAATCAACCTAACGTCTATAGGGTGGCTTTTTATTTACGAAAGGCAATTCAGATTAGACAGTTGATTCTATGGGAATAGATTGGATCATTATCTATCGTTGTAATAGGGGAGCGGTATCTCCTACACAATGTAATTTGATGTTTGTTTGTTTGTTTTGGAACCATTGAAATGCAGGAGAAACTTTTTGGGACTTTGTTGTGTGAGATGAATCAGCTCGACAGGGTCTATCTCGGCATAACACCATTTATAATCTGGGAGTGGATATTTGTTTGCTTCATAGAGGGTGATGGCTCTCTTTTGCTGTGGGTTGTAATTATGATTATGATTATGTTTGCTTCAACGTGGTATACAGATCGGAACTGAAATGTCCCTCAAAAATGTGATGATTTGGAGACGTCAGCCAATCTGCATCCATCTAGCTAGATAGTCTATAGACCTTAGACGGAGTTTCCAAAATTGTTAAGTGATGTGTGCTCAATTTGGATTTCAGTTTAAAACTAGTCATTGGACCTAAACACTTCGTTTTGTCCCCTTCCCATCATTCAGCTAAGAATGGGGGGGGGGGTGTTATAGCTGCATTCATACTTTTCAGTCATTTGTATTTCTTGTGTCCGTGCCCAGGGAAGGCAATACAAAATAGAGTGAGTCCGTAAGTTGGTTCAGGAGGGGGGAGTGTGTTATGCTGTACTTGATTACACAAACAGTGAGTTCGATAGGGAGTGCTGGGGATGTTGCAAAAACGGTGACATTGGATGAAGAAAAAGATTTTTGACGATTTTGACGTTCTTTACACTGATAGCACGGGTTCATTTGGTATTAAGAAAAGGAAACCTCGAGTAAGCTTCTTTGGAGCGGCAAAAAAAATGAAAGTATCATACCAAAACGCCCTTGACTGGACATGGTTACATACATTCTCAACAAAACGAAAACGGAAAGGATTTCAAAATTGGAAGAGGTGGAAAAAAAAGAAAGTTATGCTTACGACAAAAATCAGTTTAAAGCCCCATCGTCCGTTCATCAGGAAAATTACCCTTTTCTGAGAGGCTTTCAAAAAAGAGTATTTTAATGGGGCAATAACACATTGCCTATTCTCGAATCAAAAACGTGCCTTGAAAACGGCATCGACCAAAAAAAACACAAACGTTCTGAAAGAAAATTATATATATATTATATATATATATTCGTTGTAATAGGAGAGCGGCATCTCCTACACAATGTAAATGTTGTTTGTTTGTGAAAGAAAATTAAGGACATCTGATGCTTTGAAAAAACTGTTGCGCTGCTGGCTTCGTATGTCCAGAACGAGAGAATCAATCTCCTTCCTGTCTGCACTTGATCTTTTCCCTGAGCCGGGAAGCTGGTGACTCGGCGGCGCCAACTTCTTCCTCGTCGGCTTGCTGCATCAAAACACAAGAACACAAGGAGATGATACACTTTCGTCGAGGGAAACGGAACCCTGGTGCTCGAATGAACCATGAATATCTATGGAGCACGTGCTTTTTTCGATTTTACCTTTGCCATCTCTGCATCATCAACACGAACCTACAGCACCGCCACAAAAAAAAATCCCCTCGCGTTTTCAGCATCCCTCACAAAATTGCACTACAATTTTGAAACGGCCAAAGTGAAACGCACCCTTTTTTTGTGGAAGCAACTTTTTTTTCAAAATATCAAAAAAAAGTAAAAAAAATATATATATAAATATATATTTATATATATATGGACAGTGCTTCAACCATTTGATGGGCCCATTCTCCACCCCAAAACCTCATCGAAGCATTCGAACTCCTTTCAACACACAGAAACAAACCTGAATGACCGTGAAGGTCTCCTTGACTTCCCCATTTTCACGCAATAGGACAACATCCATGATCATCTTGTTGTCGGTTCCAGACACAGGCTCGAAATTGAACTCGCCCAAGTTGCATGAGCCCCAACCTTTTGCAAAACCTTTGGATACAGCCCTGAACCTGTCAGTGGTTTCAGATTCATTGCCTTCCTCTTCCCCTCCCTCCACAGGGGCGACCTGGATCTCATGCAAGCATCTGTGTAAACTTGACATGAACGACAAATATCCTATGGTAGAACCTCTGGGACCGCCTGGTGTAATGCAACATCCAAAGTAACGCCACCCGTTACTCTTTCTGTAAGTCCATACTTGATCAAATCGTGTTTTTTTTTCGTTTTGTCTCTCCACTGTGCTATCAATCACATCAAAGCTGAGACCCTCAGGGTTTTTTTTTTTGGTTTTCAGTGGAAAAAAAATGTGACCCTGCCACTCTTTTTTATGTGACATCAATCCCCTGTTCCGCCTTCACAAACAAGAGAAAAAAACGGACACCCTCCCACCTCCAAAAATAAAAAAAAACGAAAAAAAACAAACCCAATTTCGCGCTGCCCAGCAGAAAACAGGCTCACTTTGAATTCACAACAAACACCAACTGATATTAACAAGAAGAGATTATTTTGACTGAAGCCATTGAGTCAGACATCCAGGTAAGGGAATTTCAGTTACGAGTTCCTCCTTTTTATTTTGCTCTGATCGGGGGGTAAGACATCCACAAGCACTGAGATGAACCCACCCTCAACAATCGACGTAAAGACATCCCATGATCGCGGCCCAGATTTTGCACTCCCTTTCCACAATCCGATGAACTGTGAAGGCACTTTTTCTGCTGAAACTCGATCGATGCATATGTTCATTGCCAGAATGGCAAGCACCACTCTGGCAGCCATTTTAACGATTATTTCTGCAAAATCTTCCAATATGCAGAGGCACAAACACACACATTTATTTCAACTGATCGTCCAGAAAGAAAAAAAACTAATAGGTGTGTCTTATATAAGAAAATATATCATCACTTTCTATTGCTGATGGATTTTCCTTCCAAACTTTATCTGAAAAATTCAAAGCCCAAATTATTAACACAGCAGGTCCACCACTGAAAAAAAAAAATCTGATTGTCTGTGGCAGGTGAAGCGTTGCACTGCCCTGCGGCTGTTTTACATTCCCAAACTTGCGAACGCCGTTAAATACTAAACCAAAAACTTCCAGCAGTTTTGTTTGGTTTCCCCACACCAAGCGATACATCCAGTTGGGTTATGATTCGCCCCAGTTCGGTTATGATTCGCCCCGACTCTCGACCTCGTCACCTGTGGGACCTTCAAAAAGGAACAGCACTTGGCGGCACTCGAAAGCCGTATCCAAACAGAAATATCCGGAACACCTCGGAAGAGAGTTCTATCCCCTTGGGCGACGCAATAGAACCGCTCCAGTGGTTCTGTTTTACGTGCAAGCCAGCACCGGAATTGAATCTAGCCTCTGACAGCGCAGGCCGCCACGACGAAATCTGCGAGGCTGGCCGCCTTTGGATTTGAAAAAGAGCCTTGAGTAGACCCGGCGCTATTGTGCTGTGTGTTGCCAAGAAAAACCTCCCTGCACGTCCGGATCAAGTCTGACTGGGAAGAGACCACTCGAGGCTTCGCCTGCTCCTTCAATTTTCGCTGCGTTCAACCAAGTTGAGAGTGGAATTTCTTTTCGTCATCAACTTTGCCCAGAGTGGAATTGCTGCAGCTCAACAACACCCAACACGTTTTTTCCCGGAAATAATTCAAGGTCTATTGTGATATGAAAAAAAACCTTCCCATACCGTCGAGAAATTAATTAGCAAATATAATCTACCAGTTTTTCACAGACTTCTTTCTACACCTGTCATTTGTGTTTCAAGTTTGTTGTGTCTACATAGACAACCTTCTTCTCAAATCCGCTTGAATTTTGACTTTCGATTTTACCTGCTCTTCAGAATCTCACCAGGATTCCCACCATTCGCAGTTTCCTCTCCGTGCCTATCTAGGCCAAATAAAAGAGAATATGCCCAACTGCATCACTATCTTCAGAGCATATCAAAATCACCTGGTCGTAGTCGAGTCTGTTGATGACCAGTGCAGTGATGTCCCTTGTGTTTCAAGCTACATAGTTGAAGGGGAAATACTCCTGGGTCAACAACAGTGACAATGTTAGCTTTGTCTTTTGCAAATGGCATCCTTAAATCGACCAGACTGATTTTAAGGCACTGAATTTATGTCAATTGACGACTGCTCACCCTTGAAAACATTGGCGGTCTCATTCTTCACAAAAACGAGCCCTCTCATGTCACCTGCCCATAGCACTTCATACCAAGTTGATACAGATGTCATCGGTCATTGGTTATTCAGCATGATGCCTTCATTTGTCAACAGTTGTGCAGTAAAACATATTTGATTTGACTGCTGCAGGTTCCTTTCTTCTTGGAGCCAGAGATTCCTGGTCGATTTCGCTGGGTTACCACTTACATTGCCAAATGGGATCCCGATGAGAGTTGGCCCCTGGATTATGAGGTCAAATTCTCATTGAACGAAAATCTGAAAACACATGATGGTATGTACCTGTTTTTCGAAAAATTTCACCTGATATGCCTGGCAAAAACTGCTTTAGTGTATATTCAAGGTGTGGGTGTGCAGTTTGAAAGGTTGTTTTTTGTTGGTAGGAATTTTGTTTCAATCGGAGGGAAATGCAGGATCAGTCATTTTAACCACCCCCTCTTTGAGCATGCATATTGAAAGCGTGCAGTCTGAAAAGGCAGCCAATCTCACCGATGATGATTGGGACGCCACCATTGGTCTGGAGTCTGACATACTGCCAGAAGTCCCACCGGATGGTGAGTCAACCTTAACTTAAATTTGTCATATTGGGGTGCAAATCAATAATGTTTAAGTTTGTTTCTCGGAATATCATATGCTTTTTATTCCGTCTTGTCTGTCGATTTCCATTTTTCTACTATCCGTTTTTTTGAAGCTGCTGTTGGCTGTGTGCTAGCTAAACTGAAGGATCCTCACCTTTTTTTCGTCTCGACAGGGGAGTTTTTTGCTAAAAAGTAAGTATATTCCTGACCGGTGAATTATTTTTTCCTTTTTCCCTACCCAGGTGTCACACCTTACTAATCGTTCATGTTTGTTTTTTGTGTCTGGGAATGCGAGTGTTGTGATTGGCGAGTTCGGATGGGATCGCATCTATCCACAACGGAACACTCTTCTTTTTCAAACCTCACGACAGAAATATCGCTGGTTCAACAAAGTGCCAATCTATTTTGCTGACCAAATACCTTTGGGGTCCAGTATATTGCGGTGCAAACACGGTTCTGCAAAGTTGCTGCTGGCCAACAAAATAAGAAATTGGCTCACAGACAACGAGAAATCAAACAGCATCTGTCGAAATGGAAGCTTTGGAAATAGAAATCAGTCCGTTTCAAGATGCATCTAATCAGTGGCCCCAATTCTCTTGTGTGGAAAATTGTTGGCTTCCACTACTTCCACTGTGAAATCCACCACAACGAAGCCAGAACCATTTGCATGTGCAACCAAGCGTCGACACCAGCGGAAAATAATCATACCACCACCTTTTTTTCCTTCAGGCTCCAGAGGGTCCCTTCCTCGAACCTAAAAAACAGCACACACAAAAACAAGTCACCAAACAACAGCCCAACCCCAACCACTCACTTGTTTTTCTTCCTTCAGGCTCCAGAGGGTCCCTTCCTCGAACCTAAAAAACAGCACACACAAAAACAAGTCACCAAACAACAGCCCAACCCCAACCACTCACTTGTTTTTCTTCCTTCTGGCTCCAGGGGTCCCTTCCTCGAACCTAAAAAACAGCACACACAAAAACAAGTCACCAAACAACAGCCCAACCCCAACCACTCACTTGTTTTTCTTCCTTCAGGCTCCAGGGGTCCCTTCCTCGAACCTAAAAAACAGCACACACAAAAACAAGTCACCAAACAACAGCCCAACCCCAACCACTCACTTGTTTTTCTTCCTTCTGGCTCCAGGGGTCCCTTCCTCGAACCTAAAAAACAGCACAAACAAAAACAAGTCACCAAACAACAGCCCAACCCCAACCACTCACTTGTTTTTCTTCCTTCTGGCTCCAGAGGGTCCCTTCCTAGAACCTGAAAAACAGCACACACAAAAACAAGTCACCAAACAACAGCCCACCCCAACCACTCACTTGTTTTTCTTCCTCCAGAGGTCCATCCTCCGTACATGCAGAAACGAAATGCGGAGCGACGATCGGAGTTTTCACGAGGACCATTTTTTTTCGCGTGCCTCATAAACTCGAGCTTTGTGCTAACCGTTCGACGGCTGACGCGGTCGTTGACGTAAAGGAATTCCCTTGCCGTGAAACGGTGGGACAGCCGGTTGTGTTTCTATATGATAAGACGTCACTCCTCCAGTACAGTTTCTGGATGAGTCAGTGCCAGAAAAGGGGTGACACAAAAAAGAGTGACCACATGGAACGTGGAAGCAAGATACCAGCGTGAATTTGGAACGGAGTCGGAAAGATTAACGGTGTTGAGAAGGTGGGCATAAGGTTATCAGTCGAAAACCTGCCTTTCCCCAAAATTTTTCGGAAATCAGAGTCAGACAGAGAGGAACAAAAGAGTGTGAGAAAGAGTGAGACGATTTTTTCAGCCACTGGGATGTGTCAGACACAGCAGTAAATGAATAGAGCTGGTGAGAGTGTTTTGGGGACAAAAAAAAACCTGGGTGGGGCAATAGAAAAAAATGAAAAAACTGATCAGGTTTGAACCTCAGTTGTATCATGTTTTGGAGAGGGTTTTTTTTCGCTGGAGCCAAAAATTGTTCTTAATAAGTGCTAAGAGTTTTTTCTTTTTCAAAATTGCTTGCGCATATGATCATCAACTACAAGTTTAAACAAGGAAACTAATTTTTCAAAAGCACATGCATCTGCTGGTCCCAATTTGGCACCAATACGTTCCATTTGGTTTTTTCTTTCACCCCTCAGGTCAATATTTTTTAATGCCGACATTGATATTAACTTCCATTGCTCATTTGTTTCTTGCTTTTACTTGTCTTGTCCAAGCAGTTGCAGGCTGTAGACTGTGTGAAAGTTAAGAACTGGAATCACTGAAAGCAACCCAGGAAAACTGACGATTATCAACGAGCCAAATCTGAGGGCTGGACATTGGTGGGAACACCTATGGTGCGAGGAGAGACTGGAGCTTAGCACGTGTCTTGTGGATGGCTCGTTTTCGGTTTCCTCATTGTTCTGGCGATTGGTTTCGGCCACAACAATACTGCCATACTATGGGTAACCCTCAACTATTTCCTTAAAACTCTCTTTCATCAGTTGCTCTTTCCCACCACCCCCAGTGGTTGATTGCTCATGATAAATTGACCACACCTTCTGAAGCCAGCTATTTTGTTTAATGTCTTGGATGGGTGGTGGTGGTGGTGGTGGTGTGCACGTTCATGGAGCAGAACCCCCACAAAAAGTAAGAAAAACACTTTCCGCGCTTGGCCAGCCCCTCTCGACAGCGATGAGCTGGCTCAGATGTCCCCCGTGGTAGATTGTGGAAAAACTGGTAAGCAACCAAATCTTGCAAAAACGAAACCAACACATTCACCCATCCTTGTTGTATAGCTGTCATGATTCTTGCTGCACACAAAGGCAATATACCTTTGCATACCATCTGGCAGATTCTGATGCCAGTTTGGGTGATAGCAGTTGTATTGAGAGCTAGTATTGGTAAGATCAATGGGCTGGGAATGTTGGGTGGGGGTTGATCAGCTCTTGCCCCAAATCCTCCTAGTGCTGACTGCTTGAGATGATACCACGTGAACCCCACATTCGAAAGAACACTGAAATGAGGAGGAATGGGGTCTCCTTCGTTTTTTATGGATAGGTCAGCCTGACAACAAATCTTAGGTGAATTGAGCGAGGTCAGCTTTATTTATTTATTTTTTTATTTATTTTTTGGGGGGGTTATTGCTTGTACTCCCGCTGGTTGGGATGCCTAGTTGGAGAGAAGCATAGACAGATGGCAATAGGGAACAAGATGGCACACCCCTGACCACAACAGATCACGCACTTACAAGATACAAGATACAAGTATAAGAGATGCCATGGAGCTGAGAAAAACGAAAAAAACACATTACAAGCATTTGCCTTGCCAATACTTAGGATAAAATAGAAAAATGACAGACTCCTCCGTCTTCCTCTTAAAAAAAAATCTCTAAGTAAATACAAAATCTATGGAGAAAAATTGATTAAAAAGAAAGACAACTTATACAATATATAGGATATCCTGACAACCCCCTCCGCGGGTTTGGAGTAGAGAACGAAAAAGCTACGCGCTGGATATTTATTTATGCCATGCTTTGACACCCTTCTCACCAGCACAACAAGATACCCATCCTCGTCGCCGCATGGGCGGATGTACTGAGGGGGTCGGACAAGCTTTGGCCAACACATGCCAACGATCTAATGTTTTTTCTTTCCTTTTGTCTTTGTTCCAGCATCATAGAGGGTGATGGCTCTCTTTTGCTGTGGGTTGTAATTCGGATGTTGAAAGGGCGAAGGGGGATGTTTTTCTGACTGGGACTTGTATTCTCGAAAAGAGCTTCTTGGGTGAAATTTATGGAGGCCAACAGTCTCCAGGCGACATTTTTTTTTTTTCTTTCTTGGAACGCGACAAGACAGCATGCTGCAAGTAACTTGCCATCTGTGGTCAATCCAGACGTCATTGTACTGACATCCAGCACTGTCACGCCGCCCAACCGCAAGTAGTACGCCAGGTCAGAGAAAAAAGTGGTTCGCTTGCGAGAGGGAGAGTTCTTCCAAGCAGCAAAAATAAAAGAGAAGAGCAGGTCCAAAGCATTGCTATCTAACACATCCACTGTCTCGATTTGGTAACAAAAAATGACAATGCCCTTCAACGAACAGTAATGAGTCGAGGAGTCTTAAGATCAAATCCTGTATCTCTCTCGCCTCTGGGTCAGGGCCGGCCATCCGTGAATAATTGATCGCCTTGATTAGAGATCAAACCAACCCAACTCAAAGTTTAGCAATGAGGAACTATGTCAGCCAATTCACCCTGCCCGCAATACCCCCTCCAGCAGTGGCAGACAGGAGACGGCATAACCATCTCAGATCACGAAGTTTATAAGATGACAAAAACGTTACAGTTTATACGACAATTGAACCGTACAGTGCTTTTTGCAATTCCAAACAAAACAAAAGAAAACCACCAGGATCTGGAAACCACACACACATCCTGCCCTCGAACAGAAAAAGGAAGTCGAAAACATGAAATGCAAGCAAAAATTCAAAGAGAAACCAAGGAGAAAACAGTTGCTTTAAAGAGACATAATGTTTGGAGGAGAAAAAAACACCCAACGCCGTTTCATTCAAACCATGTTCGATTCTACTATCTTGCGCTCCTTGACCGCCTCGACCATTGCGAAGACCTCCACTTCGGCCATTGAGAGGGCCGCGCTGGGCGATACGAGCGTTATGGTCACGAATCTACCCCGCAACGCACAGGGAAACGACTTGCTTTTGTTTGTGGGAACCGCCCCATTAATCACACAAGCAGGATTCGACCCCGCAAACGGATTATCACCTACAGATATCACAAGATTTGAAGTTTCATGTGGAGATCCTTCTTCGCCGATCACCGCAACCCTGAAAACGTCGTAGGTGTCCAACAAATCAACCGACCACCAGGGGTTGCGCTCTCCGTGGAGGGTATGAGAGCAGCTTCTTCCCGCCCATTTTATGTTCTTATTTCCATCAACAGCCTTGGAGGGGAGTCCTCCCTCTGGGACAGTTTTATCTTTGTAAACACTAGACTGCGTCGTAGGTTTGCCCCGTGAAACCAGCTTCTCCGTGCGTTCGATCCATCGTTCATGGCACTCCCCCTTCTCGAGCTTATCCTTACGGCAGCACCCCATGATGGTCTTGTGGTACCCAACGAACTTTTGGTTGCACGTGACCCCACCATCTCTGTTCCTTTTTTGGCAACCCCCAACCCCTGTTCCCCAAGGCCCGAAAGAAAAGCCGTCGCAAGCAGGGGTGGAGAGACATTCCCTTTTCGCAGCTTGGAGTGAGGGGTAAGAGGAGCACTTGAGGTCTCCGCCGACGGACTCCAAGTATCCACCCTCGACCCTAAAAAAGTCGCACTCAGAGACGGAAACGGCTGCAACACAACCATAAGATCGTCAAGGATTCCTCATTCCGCTGTTCGGGTGGGAGTGATCTGTGATACGCCGAACCGTGTACCTGGCGCGAGTGCACTCAGCAAAACGGCTGCGATGACGCCGCCTATGGTGAGGAGATTCAGCATGATGTGGGTTTGGGGTGTTGCGCTTGAGTGTTGCTCTTTGTAGTACTGCAATCACGTTTAGCCTCGATCGATAGGACTTGTGTTCCTTCAAACACATCAGGTTCGAGCGCAGCCTACGTACGACGACGAGCGTTCTGTGCACTTCTCTGTGAGAGGGACCCACCTCGTGGCAAGGGGGGGCTTATCGTGTGCAGGT
Organism: Bryopsis sp. KO-2023; assembly: GCA_030272585.1. NCBI lineage: Eukaryota > Viridiplantae > Chlorophyta > Ulvophyceae > Bryopsidales > Bryopsidaceae > Bryopsis > Bryopsis sp. KO-2023. Next base: position 1,663,599 of record BSYQ01000012.1, on the reverse strand, counting down.
TTGGCCACATCCCCCTCGCGATCGGGGTGTGTTCTTCGGACTACTGCAATTTTGGCTGCTGGCTGGAACCCAATCAATTTTCTTCTTTGTTCGGAAAAAGAGAAACGTTCCACCAGATAGTATCTACTTGGACTCTGGTTTTGTGCATTTAAGGAAAAACGCCAGAAAAGGCGAGTGAGCCAGGGGTTGAGCAACCCATCAATCAATTAATCAATCAAAAACACATTCGGCTGGAAAAACCGCCGCCCTTTTTTCAATCAATCAATCAATATCACATGTGTGGAAGCCCAGGCCTCTATCGCAGTGGCCTGGGCTCTCATCACGGAGTTTGATGAGAGCCACTAGAGAAGCTGGGGTTGGTTTGCTTCGCGGTTTGGATCGAAAACGCGAGGTTGCAACGAAATGTGATGAACTGGGTTTGGATTTCATTTGTTTCGCAGTGAAAACTTTTGGAGGTTTTTCGTCTGATTGTCAAACATTGGTTCGTTCTTTATCACGTATGGTTGCTACCCTTCAAACTCTTCCTACGTCGATAGTTGTGGAAAGGGCTTGGCAAAAGCTGTCTCTTTCTTTACACCGTTCGCAAGCTTGTGCTTTGCTTGAACGGTCATCGTTTTTTAGTGATTCGATTTCTTTTGAGAGGGGGTGATATCGTTTTTCTTTTTTGAATCACAATCATTTGTTTGTAGATACGGACTTGTGTAATAAAGCCTCTATTGCAACTACAAAAATTCTCCTGGGTAAAGATCATACCAAACCCAAGAATGCCTACTCCCCAGTCGCCATCAAATGAACCCTAACTAAACCGCCCTTTTTACTATTGCACTCTGCCGTAGTGATTACATTAATGTGGGAGAAAGGTTTCAGTGCTCCATCAAATAGAATTGAGGATAGTTGGAACATTGCTGAGTTCGATTCTGGGTGGACCTGATTGAACCCCATCAATCCTGGAGCAGCAATTGAGATAAATACAATCATTTTTTGTTCTTGTTTTCGAGTTTTTTTCTTAATTTTCAGTTTTTGGGAGGGAGGATGAACGTATATATATATTTGCTTTCAGAGTGGTAACAAGTGAGTCTCCAAGTGATAGTACTTATCGGCAAGTGGGTATGCAAGTGTGACCCTCGGGATTTGAACCCGAGTCAACCAACCAAGGAGCTACTGGAACCAAACCAAGAGTCCATACCATTTTTAACATATTCACTCATATAAACAAAATGAATGTATTAGTTTCTTTTGTGTGTAATGGGTTTTTTCGGGGGACTCCCCGTTATAAATTTATTTTTACTGTCCAAGTTTTCGTTTTATCATGTCGTCTTTTATAGTTTTCGGTAGTTTTCGTGAGTAGTTTTCGGTAGTTTTCGGTAGTTTTCGGTAGTTTTCGGTAGTTTTCGGTATTTACCACATTACCGCCAGAAAAGGGGTGACAAAGAAAAGAGTGATCACGTGGGATGTGCCTGCAATATACTACGGGCGGAACGGTTGAGGTGGCAGAGAAGGTGGGGATAAGGTTGTGACACGAAACCCGCCTTTTCCAGAGTATCTCGGAAATCAGAGAGTCAGACAAGTTTAAGCAAGGAAGCTAATTTTTCAAAAGCACATGCATCTGTAGGTCCCAATTTGGCACCAACACGTTCCATTTGGTTTTTTCTTTCACCCCTCAGGTCAATATTTTTTATTGCCGAGATTGATATTAATTTCCATTGCTCATTTGTTTCTTGCTTTTACTTTTCCTGTCCAAGCAGTTGCAGGCTGTAGACTGTGTGAAAGTTAATCGCCGAAATCATTGAGAAGCAACCCAGCAAAACTGACGATTATCAACGAGCCAAATCTGAGGGCTGGGCATTGGTGGGAACACCTATGGTGCGAGGAGAGACTGGAGCTAGCACGTGTCTTGTGGATGGCTCAGTTTCGGTTTCCTCGTTATTCTGGCGATTGGTTTCGGCCACAACAATACTGCCATACTATGGGTAACCCTCAACTATTTCCTTACAACTCCCTTTCATCAGTTGCTCTTTTCCACCACCCCCAGTGGTTGATTGCTCATGATAAATTGACCACACCTTCTGAAGTTGCTCTGAAACTATTTTGTTTATTTTCTTGGATGGGTGGTGGTGGTGGTGTGCACGTTCATCGAACAGGACCCCCAGAAAAAGTAAGAAAAACACTTTCTGTGCCTGGCCAGCCCCTCTCGACAGCGATGAGCTGGCTCAGATGTCCCCCGTGGTAGATTGTGGAAAAACTGGTGAGCAACCAAATCTTGCAAAAACAAAACCAACACATTCACCCATCCTTGTTGTATACACTAGTGAAAAAACGCCGATTTTACAAGCTTGTAAAAGTGACTTTACAAGCTTGTAATCCACTTTACAAGCTTGTAACATCAGCACTTGGCCAAAATTTTGCGTCGCGGAGAGCTCTCTGTGGTTCCACCTTGTAATCTCAGTTTACAAGCTTGTATTCTCAGTTTACAACCCTGTAATCCCATTCTAGAAGGTCGTACACCATCTTTGGTGGTGCGAATCTCCATCTTTCGAATTTCCTTGCCTCCCATCCTATGTGACCAGCCATCGTTCAACGGCCTCCTCCCATCCGCGACTGCACGAGGTCGAGTGTGAGATTCGGGAGGACCGGTCGCGTATTCCCAGCAAAGCAGGTATTTGAAGAGCTTCCTTTGGCTGAAAGAAAAGTCGGAGACGAGTGCGCCGGCGCGCAGGGAACGAGGTACAGAGAGTGGGAATACCCCAGCAGGGGCGTTCGTTTCTAGATTGCTCATCCCATTCTTTCTTGCAAGAATTGGTCTCCGGTTGATGCAGTGCACTGCATCTACCGACCACGTGGTCGGTTTTACTTCTCTTTGGGCCGTTGAGGAGGCCCAGGCGGTCGCCGTCCCCTACCAAGAGTCCATCAAGCGCAAGCAAATGACCTCAACCGCCCATTCCGCCAGTGGATACGCGATGGAGGGCACCAAGGGTGGTATCTTTCTGTTGGGTAAGGTCACGGCGGCGATATTCATTATCCAGTTCAAGGTCAAGATCAAGATCCCCCGTGAGGTGAGTGTTTCGCTACAGCCAGCGAACTGCGTGTTTTGTTGCTGCTTTTTTTTTTCTTGGAGGGGAAAAAAGAAATTGAACAGGTGGCGACAGTGGAGGTGGTCGATTTTCTATATATATATATGCAGTTTCTGTCAGAAGAAAATTGGGGGAAGGTAATTCTAGCCCACTACAAAAACAGATGAGCTCTGTTCTTTCTGCTTTTTTTTCTTTTTCCTAACATAGATCCCTGTTTAAACCGGGAAGTCATCGTCTTTTTGTTTGGTGTGCTTGATTGCAGGAGTGGTGACTTTGTTGTCTACCTGCTCAGTGGCACTGGAGGCATCCAATGACACATTGCTTCGTATCGTACTTACGCTTGTAGATGATGAATGGGAAAAGGTGTGCAGAAAAAAGAAGTTGAAAACGCATCGCCAAAATAATCAATAACGAAAATTTGGGGTGCTTAAAGCCTCCTCCCACACGCATCACCCTTGGGTCTATTTTGGGGGGTTTTCTTCCCTTTCAAGCACAATTTTTATTTCCCTGTTGGAAGGTTTAGTTGACAGCAGGATGTAGGTGGCTCTGAAATTCCGCAAGTGGTGGCGTGGGTTTTGGTTTTGTTGTTCCAGGTCAGCTCTCCATGCTGCAAGTTCCTATATCCTTTGAGCAGGCAGATGAGCTCCTCAAGCAAGGGGAATGGGCAAGAGAATCATCCACTGGCGAAAATCATTGAACTCATCACAAAGCAGAGGAGTAGAAATCTACGCAAGGCAAATGAGAAAAGCAGCCAGGAGGGAGTGGCAGCTGCCAGGCAGCTGGCATCAGCTCTGGATATTGCAGGTGGGGTCCCTGTCTGTAAACACGTTTTTATTGGGTTCAACAGAACTTGAGCCTTTGTGCTGGTCCCCTGTTCGAATCATCACCTTTTATTTCTTCCTTTGCCTGTACAGGGCCCCTGAGAGTTCACCAGTTGTTGATTGGCCCTCCTATCAGACTCTCAACGTTCTGCACCTCCATCACTCGATGCTTTGCGTTCGACCCGACATCTGCTCCCTTATTGTTGAAGAGCTCAGCAGAACCTGGGCCACACTTGAAAACCCTCCATCGATCAATTGCGACCGGGGATGCATCGCCCACAGTAGTTCAAGGAGCATCTGCAATCTCGGTCCTATTCTCGTTCGAGATCTGTGTCCAGGAGCAGGTAGTGCCATTGCAATGAAAGCAGTCTGGTCAAGAATAAAATAGAATGAACATTAGATAAAGTGAAATGAACGAAGCCAAAAAAAGAATCCTCTGATGTAAACGGAGAATGTACGTGCTGAAATCTGTGCTGAAATATACGTTAACTTCTGATCTGAGTGAGTGTTAGCGGGCTTTTTTCCAGGTCATCATCCCACAACAATTGCAGTGGATGTTTTCTCTTTTTTCTTTCTGTTCTGTGTTTTATTGGGGTTTTCTTTACTTTTTTTTACTTTTTTTTTTTCGGGGTGGTGGGGAACAAGCTACCGAAGGAGATCGAGGGTTAGATCTCCGTCCAGATATCGAAGATCACGTTCCAGATCCAGGTCCTGATGCAGGGGACGGTCATACTCCGATGACAGACGCAAAGGACGAGACCGACGCTGGCGAACCAAGTAAATCCCGCTTTAAAAATAGTTAAATAAATTTAAAATGAGTAAAATCATTATATATATTGTTTTTGAATAAGTAAAGAAAGCAAGAATAAAAGTGCTTCGTAGGTGTCTGGGATGGGCAATCTGGCTTGAAGTTCTGGCTTGGATTCGCAAACCAGGAGACTTTTTAAGGAGTCCCTGAAAGAGGTCGTTGCCCTGCAACATGAGCGTTTTGAATGACATAATGAGGACCAGGGATCAAACCTTCCACGTGCACAAGAGGGGCTTCTCCTCGTTCTCGCTCACTTCTGATAGCTTTGCTTCTGGTTCTGGGTGCAAAGAGAGGAGATATTGAAGCAAAGGATATACTTGTTTCTTTGATAGTTGTGATGAAGGGCTGATGTTTGGCGTGTTTGGCCACTCATTTGCTGATTGGTATATTCCGATACATTCAGTCTAGGAAGAGTCGATTAGCTGGTTGATGGACAGGGCAGCAAATTCCTCCTGCAGCCTGACTTGGGGGCTGAAGGGAAATGAGCTGCGATCCTGTTTGAAGAGCCGAGATGGGGGTGATAACCCTGAACCTGTGGTGTCTTGATATGCATGACATGAACAGGACAGGGAAAAGCCTAGCTTCTGCTAATTTGTGCCTAGAACCAGAATTGGTGTCTTGTGTGATGGGTGGAAAAAACTCAATTGAGGTGGTTTAGGGGTGTTTTTGCTTTCTTTTGCTGGTTGTGAGGATAAACTTCCAGAAAGCAAGAATGTGCAGAAGGTGGATCCCAAGTTCGATTCTTGGGCACATCAAGCTGTTGAAAGGGATTTGCGTCTTTGTTGTAATTTATCATTGTAATTAGAAAAATTGAAATCATGATGATGTCCTGTCCATTACTTCATAATCATTAAAATATTGCAATGATTGTAATTTATAATAATGATAATCACCCATGTGGTTGAGAATGGAATCATCTATAGACAACCATCAATTAAAATTTACAATCAATCGCACCACGAGCGTGTGCTTGGGCTTGTGTGATGACACATCAATGACAAAGCTTGTAAAGTGCTTGTAACAGCTTGTAAGAGCTTGTAACCGCGTGGATCGGGAAAGCTTGTAACAGCTTGTAACAGCTTGTAACACCTTGTAAATTCCCACTTTACAAGCATGGAGGTGTTCCACTTTACAAGCTTTTTGCTTGTAACAGCTTGTAACAGCTTGTAATCTCCACTTTACAAGCTTGTAAACGATGGGGACAGTGTCAAGTCTTTACAAGCTTGTAATCGACTTTACAAGCACTTTACAAGGTGTTTACAAGCTTGTAAAAGCGGCGTTTTTTCACTAGTGATAGCTGTCATGATTCTTGCTGCACACAAAGGCAATATACCTTTGCATACCATCTGGCAGATTCTGATGCCAGTTTGGGTGATAGCAGTTGTATTGAGAGCTAGTATTGGTAAGATCAATGGGCTGGGAATGTTGGGTGGGGGTTGATCAGCCCTTGCCCCAAATCCTCCTAGTGCTGACTGCTTGAGATGATACCACGTGAACCTAGCCACATTCGAAAGAACACTGAAATGAGGAGGAATGGGGTCTCCTTCGTTTTTTATGGATAGGTCAGCCTGACAACAAATCTTAGGTGAATTGAGCGAGGTCAGCTTTATTTATTTGGTTTTCTTTTCTGGGGGGGGGGAGGGGAGGGGATTGCTTGTACTCCCGTTGGATGGGATGCCCAGCTGGAGAGAAGCATAGACAGATGGCAATAGGGAACAAGATGGCACACCCCTGACCACAACAGATCACGAACTTACAAGATACAATTATAAGAGATGCCATGGAGCTGAGAAAAACGAAAAAAACACATTACAAGCATTTTTCTTGCCAATACTTAGGATAAAATAGAAAAATGACAGACTCCTCCGTCTTCCTCTTAAAAAAAAATCTCTAAGTAAATACAAAATCTATGGAAAAAATTGTTAAAAAAGAAAGACAACTTATACAATCTTTTTTCTGGTTTATGTGGTTAAACCAGAAAAAAAAACTCCTCTTTGGCCCTTGTCGCTAAACATCTCCGCGACCTCGCCGAGTGTGATTTAAGAGGGTCTGTGTGATTTTTATTTGAGCTGGGATGAAAATGATTTTAATCTCAGATGTCGAGTTAGATGGACATCAAGTGGGAGTAGTGACGGTTAAATTATCGTGTTTTAGTTTCTGGCAAGGATATCAAGTGGGTTCGATGAAAAGTGAAAAGTGTAACATTTTTCATGTTACAATGAAATGGATAAGCATTAAGTAAAATAGATTTTGTCAGAAATACCCCCCCAGTTTTTCCCCTCATACTTCACAGAATAATAACGGGGATCGCAATAAAACATGTCGCCTTGACATGAACTCTGAGAGATGCTAAAAAAGCTAACAGAAAAAATACAGACAATTTTTCAGCAGCTTCACAAATGTTTCTATCCTGCTTTTTCCTTGCTTCTTTTTAACCATACTTCCTTGTAGATATCACAATGCCAGATTTTCCACCAATTTTGGGAAGGAAATCAAGGCAATTCTTACTGGAAGCATGGCATTTTTAATATGTAGTGTTGCTGGGGGTGGGGCAAGGGATCTAGTAAGGAAAATAAAACTGATAAGTTCGTTCCAGGCCCGCAGAGCTAGGAGTTTATAAAACAGCAACCATCTGGAGGCTGAAAAGCGACCAATGTGGAATCTTATGGTCGAATCAACCATCTGGCCGGCTGTCCATCGATATGAAAGGCAATGTGCATGAGAAAGTGGACAGAAGTAGAAAAATATCTGAATCGATTTGATTAAGACAATGGGATTTCCTCCACAATGGAAGCAAACTTTCGTTTGTCGAGGAATCTTCAATGAGGATGGATTTCATAATATTTGCTTCTTTTCTTCTTTTTTTTTTCCTGCAAATCATACTCAAACTTGAACCCATCCATCAACCTGAGGGCACAACCTGATGTCACAAACATTGATAATCAACCCAGCTCCTTACTTAACAGAGAAATCTCAGCTCAGTAAGTTGCATCAAATTGGCTGAGCCATCAAGAAACGACTGATCGAATGAGTGGCACTTCATGAACATTATCTTTGGTGGTGAGTTGATGCGAAGTCCAGGAGTGTAATGAAAATCGGACTGGATCAATCTGACACACGATGTAGAAAAAGAAAAAAAAAACAGAAATGAAGTGCTCCTGAAAAATTCATCGACTTTTTTCAAAGAGTTTAAGAAAACCGAGCAATGATGGAGCAAACATGTCAGATCACACTCATCCTCAATAATGAACAAAGGTTTTCACAGAAATCATTGGCAGCCAAATTCATTGTTGGTCTGCTGGTCTTCGTTACGTCATCAAGCCACAGCACCTGAATATTGACGGCGGAATTTAAGACATCACAAATCGACGATTTTATGTTCATGCTTGATGATCCTGACGGAAAAAAATAAGTGAACCAGTGCCAGGATTTTCGACTCTTAACAGCCTGCAGGTTGAGGGTTTGTCAGGCGATGAAAAACTGAGCATGCTTGGCTGGCACTTTGCACATTCCCATGGGTACATTTTTGAGTATCAAGTGTTTTAGAAGGGAAAGAGATGGTCACATGCATACAATTCCTCAAGTTGATTCTTTCAACAGTCAAAAAAGAAAAAAGAGAACGTATTCTCCCTGCAGACAACAATAAAATGGATGATGACGATTCTTGGAACACTAACAAGTCAAAAATACAGAACATGCATGACTTCTGGGCATTCGAGGAAGCAAGCATTCTGTGTATAAAAAGAGCAACATATTACAGTTTGTCAGTTTGAATCAGTTTGATATCAACTTGATCGGACCAAGAAACAAAAAAAACCTCAGGACCAATGCAACATAAAAATAAAAGGAATCTTGGATATCAGAGCCAATGACAATATTATTTTATTGTCGACCATGGTCTGAAACGGCTCAGGGAAACATAAAAGTCCAGTGCTCTTAACTGGTCTCAGAAAATAGAAAGCGTATCTAGTCACGGATCTGAGAACCAATCAACATATTCACGTCCAGCCTATATCGCCAATGCCACCACCAAGGAGCTCTCAAACTACGAACATAAAAGAAGAATCTGGTCAAGGAAACACCACACAAAAAAATCGAAAACTTCCAGCGAGAACGAGCGGGAGGATGACTTACGCTTTCCAAAGCTGCGGTGTTTGAATCTCCGACTCAATTTTGCGCCTCCTCCACCACCACCTCCTCCTCCTCCACCTCCTCCTCCACCGCCTCCTCCACCACCGCCGCCTCCGCCGCCGCCTCCTCCGCCACCTCCACCACCACCTCCACCACCACCTCCGCCGCCACCTCCGCCGCCACCTCCGCCGCCACCTCCGCCGCCACCTCCGCCGCCACCTCCGCCGCCACCTCCGCCGCCACCTCCGCCGCCACCTCCGCCGCCACCTCCGCCGCCACCTCCGCCGCCTCCTCCGCCGCCGCCTCCGCCTCCGCCGCCTCCTCCTCCGCCGCCAACAATCAGGCTGCGCCTAACTGCAAGAGATTCAAAACGTCGAAAATTATAGAAAGAAACATGGAAGAATGAAGTCAGCACAATAACCTGAAACGGACAACGCACGTGTTCGTCCCCGTCGTTCATCCAGATCTGCAAAACAAGGCAAAAGCCATCGATCAATCACACGAGCGTTTGTCAAGGTTCACGCAGGTAAAACGGCGCAAAAAAAAAATCGCCGGCAGGGCAAAGAAGCCCCCCCGTGTGGACTCCAATTGAGATTTGAAGGATCAGTAAGCAAGCAGTGTCCCACTCAATCATCTCAATACCAGCGTTCGCATGGACAGCGAGAAGGAGCAACCCCACTAATGTCACGGCAATCAACTGCTTCGTCATTGGGGCAGGTGGCAGGCAGTATGGGGCAGGTAGCAGTAGACGTATTTCTTTTCAGAAAAATTTTCAAACACGCTTTGTAAATCGCAACAGACGATTTGGCTGTTTTTTTTGCTGAGGGTTGCTGCGCAGCCTGTGTATTTATACCAGGGGCGTCGATGAGACTGCCCCAGCACGAAATGTTGCGTCAACAGAAAAAAACGAGGAAATGATGTGCCACCTGTTTATGATTTGACAGTGCCATGAAGATCAACCAATGATCGCATGTTGTCTGACATCCAGGGGACAACTTCTTGCTCCTGTCGGGGAGATTCTCTAGGAAATTCGAAGCAGCCTGCAGCTGCAAACTCTGTATCTCTATTTCTCCTTAAGATTAAAAGGAAAGGTTCGTTTCCTTAAGGAAAAAGGCAAGCTTGCCTCTCCAAGTCCACTCCTCTGTATTTTTAATGTGTAGGGTTGATGGGTATAATATCCTTGCACAAGGTGGGGTTCGAACCCACGCGGAGACTAGCTCCATCAGGTCTTAAGTCTGACGCCTTGGACCACTCAGCCACTTGTGCCCACGAAATGCAATAAGAAAATTTGTCTTTTAACCATAATGACGGGCAGATTCTGAGTATGCTTTTTTGAAAAATCACCAACACTTGATGTGGGGAAATCCACGCGTAAAATGAACTGTCTCTTCGAGTGTGGAAGGGTTTCTGCATGGTTCCCTTCCACCCAACCAGACAAACCAGTGCTTGAAAATGTTTCACTGTGATTTTTATGTGGAATTTTTGTTTGCTGCAAAAAAAAAAAAACGATGGAGAGAAAACAAAACAAAAGAATTCCAACACAGACTGTTGTTCCAGACGGACAGAAGCCAGCCACGGATTAAAAAAATCATGCCAGGATGTTATGCTTATATATTTCGATCAATTTTGAAAGACAAGAAAAATATCAATGAATCAAGTACCTTCATTAAATGAGTTTTTTGGAACTGGGGGGACAAGCGATTGTCGTGGCTTCTGGAAAAACAATTCTATAGATAGGTAGATATATTTTTTCTCACAAGGTGTGATGATTGGTGCTGTGTTTGGGAGTTCTTTAATGACCGCATCACGAAACGCGAATCGGAATTGCTTGATATTCTGTCTGTAGAGCTCGCAAATTTTTACCCTGTCATCTAGCAAAAAATAGAGCAGTGTTCGCCACTCAATTCAGGTACTGAAGAGAAATTGACAAATCCCCAACATGACAAACTCGAAACCGAGGAAAAAACAAATCTTGTATGGGATTAATTTGTGTCAAGGCACTCTTACATTTTCGTTGAAACCGAAAAAACGCGTAGTCACTTGTAATCGTTCTAGTTCAATCAATGTTTTTAGGAGTGAGACAAGGGGGCCCCCGCCCATTTTATTTTTCTTGTTTCGCTTTTTTTGTTACTGAAGTCCACAACCACAGACTCCTCTCGAATTCGAATGTGCTTTTTCCTCGACCCTGATCTTTTCCCAAATCATATTCGCATTTGTGAGTTGTGAACTTTTTTCAGGTGTTTCTTTGGTCACCCGGAAAGCTGCATATATTCATCAAGTGGTGCTTAATAAGCACTGCTTATCTCAAAAACATGTGAATGAAGTGGAATTTTCATCTCCGAGATCTTTGGCTTTAAGGAAAATCAAGAAAGGCATTACACACATCACAGTTCTAATAATAATCATGCATATTGGAACTACAAAATCGTTCATCAAAATCAAACTCCTCTTCATCCTCCACCTTAAGTTGACCACATTGAAAATCTAGTATGAAAACAAAAATAAAGCCTGAACTAAAACTTCACTATTGACAGTTGGGATATAATACACAGTGCAAATATAAATATTCTTCAAAATTAGTTGATCACCATTCAGCCAACCATCCTAAAATCAGGCTACCTCCAGTTTGCCACAATCTTTCCCCCTGAACCCTTTCAGACACAGGCAGACGCCGGAATCCAAATCACAAGCGCCGTTGTCGCTACAGTCGTTGGGACAGCTTTTAGGGGTCTCTGGTGGTGCGTCCTCCACAGCCACGCAGTTTTTACCCGAACAAATTTCCAATTCGCTGCCAGGACTGAGACCCATCACCTCCGGCTGTTCGTTGACAAACGCCTTCACGGGCGGCAAAGTGAACGTCCCCGCCGTGGCGGCGACTGCTCGAAAATTGACAGTTTGCGTGCCAGCATTCACGCTGTTGAATCTGAAGGTCACAACCGACGGTTCCGTCTCCTACAGAATACAATTCCCCTCAAGACTTGGGGGGAACTGGTATGAAAAGCGGTCAATCGAGAAAAGAGGGATGGCTTTCGCACCTGGTCAGGGCAAGTGAAGAAGAAAAAGGAACCACCCCCAAAAAAGCTCGCGAACGGAACTGGGCATGTGTCCTCAGATCCATCGATGTTTGGGTCCACGGGCTCCAGTCCGGCTGGCATCAACACCCTGACTGTGGTGGGCCCCAGCCTGTCCGGCGTGGTGAACTGCACAGAAACCTCAACCACCGAAGTCACGGGGATGGTTTTCAGGGACATCTTGTTTTCATCTTCAGAGTCCGCGATGGATATGGAGCGCTGAACGAAAATGCCCCTATATGTGGGGAAACGGAGGATTTCGGCAGGAACGAATGTCAGCGCCGCCGCCAGCGTGACTTCGCCGATTCCACCCGCAAGAAACTCGAGTGGTTCAGGGGGAGAAACCAGTTCTTCCCATGGGGTACTGGAGGACGCCACTGGGTTGGCATTTCCACTGAATTCAACCTGACACCAACAAAAAGCACGATATCTATATAACATATCAGGCAGAAACAGTTCATGCAAGGAAAACACCGAAACGATATCGTATGGGAAGTATCAATACTTCGCATACACTTACATCGAGTAAGTTTGCTTCCCCACTCCTGACTTCCAGTTTGAGGTCCGGTTGATCGCTGCCGCGGTCCACATCGTAATCCCTCAGAGAGACTATCGCCACAGCCTTGTCGAAATCCGAAAACACGCGGAAGCCATACTGGCTCACGGGAGGGCTGCCGATGTAGTTGGCAAGCTTTCCCAGCAACGGATTCTCCACTTTGGCTTTGAGCATCACCATCAGCGCCAGGGAGTTTGCGATATTGGACGCCGGAGTGGAGGAACCCTTGGATCGTGCGATATACGCAGTCCTTCCAGTCACTCTGAAATTTGATGTCCACAAGTTGATGGCTTTCTGAATATCTGGGTGGTTTTCCCCTCCATCCATCGAAATGCGGGTCAGGATGTAGTACGTCTGACTCTCGACATCCATCGAATCGAACTCTTCCGACAGTCTATCCATGGACAGGTGTTCCACGATTCGTTTGCTGGTCTCCGGTGGCGGAACCCAGTCCCCACCCAAAGCAGCCCTAAGGCCAACAGAACAGAGGAATACAAAGTTTGAGGCGAATAATAATAAAAAATATATGTTCCTTTCCCTCAAGCCTCTCCACTCCATAGAACGTTCCATCCCTGCATTGCTTTCGGTTTTTCCTCTTACCGTGCGAGAGCCAGACTTGCGATGTAGATGGCTCGCTTGTTCTTTCTGCTGGATTTCGCCTCATCTAGAAGGGCAGTTTCCAAGGCAGAAGTCCAGCCCTCGTTCAAAGACTCCAAAGGAAGGATACCATTTTTCACCACCTTACAAGCAAGAATCCAAAAGAAACCATTCAAAAGAGGAAACAGTCTTGTTCAAAAAGTGTCGAAAAAGTTTCCTTGTTCTCTTAGCTTACCTCTCTTTCAAGGGTGTCCAAGTCGTCCTTCAACAAACGCAACAGAAACACCCCTCGTGCATTCATGGTCAGCGATGGCCGTGTGGGGAACGTTCGGGGGTATTTCTTGCAGTTCAAAAAGTAGTCCAGCCCGATCCCATCCCGGGTCATTTCTTGCAAGGACTCCAGGCCACTGGTGAAATTTGACTGGATGCCATTGATGACCTCCAGAGTATTTCCGTCCAGGCTGGCTGGATCCAGGTCCAACACCTTGTAAGTCTCCGTTACGAAAGGGACTGCCACCAAGGCCAAAGCAAAGGTCGCATCGATGGGGCACTTGTGGCTGTCGAAAAGAAAACAAAACCAAAATCAGGACAATAGAGAAATCTGAGGTATATTGGCTCCCTTAAGTCTATCAGTCTCTCCAGCAGTGTGAAGAAATACAGAGGACCATAAAAAATTTTGCAAGGAAAAATGAAGGGGTAGTCTATTGCTCCTACTCTGGATTTGATTCGTAGAGCTGATCAGCCATGGAGAGGACAGCTGGCAGGCGCCCCACTCCAGCTTGAATGGCGATTGCTCCGCTTCCGGGAACAGCTTGGGGCAGCTGCAACCCCTCTTGCCACTGGCTGCTGGAATTTCCATCGATGGCAAAAGAAGTAGCGATAGTAACAGCCTCTTGTAAGCCCTCTACCGGAAAGTTTATCACCAACGCATCACTGGCACCTTGGCCTCCAATTTCTTCCAGAAAAACACCCACACATCAAAAAGTTAGCACACAACTGAGGAACGGTGGTGCAACAAAAGTCAACTGGGGGGGGTGGGGGGGGTTGCGTTCTTGTACCACTCAGCTTTCCCTAGCAGAAAAGTTTTTCTGGCCTTGTTGTGGCCTGAAAAGGTTGAAAACACAAATACCCGCAGTGATCTTGAATTTAGCGTCCCCCATTTGCTTGGCTTTGAACCGGAATCTGACTTCCTCCGTGCCATCTTCCCCCAGTTTGACGATCCTTTCAGATTTCCCAACAATTTCCAAGAACGCCCCCTCCAGCAGATCGATGGCAACCGAAACATTGGTTTGGGATGGGTTGGTCCCAGAAACAGTGACCACTGCTCCCGCCTCAAATTCATCCCCCACTCGGGCAAATCTGGGTGCCGATGGTGTCAGGGAAATTGCCCGCCTCACGATAAGCTCTCTTTCCACGCTACCATACTTTTCATTTGCTGCAACAAGAAGTTGAAAAACAGACTAAGATCTCACCGTAAAGAAAAAAATATGAGGATAAAAACGAACAAGCACTACAATGTTGAAAACCAGCCAGAAGATCCAAGTTGCCACATCATTCGGATACTATGGTGGTGATCATGGTCGGAAGTAGGCCTACCGGTTGCGACGTAAGCTCTGATGTTGAACGTCCCAAGGTTGTCGGGTGCGGCAAAATTGACGATGGCGATCCCACCCTTCGCAATCACGGTTTCAAACAGTGCAGTAGACACGAAGTCCTCCAAAACTCGAACGCTGCCTGAAGGGGGGGGTGCTGCACTGGAAGCGCTTGCAGCCCCAGACCTTCCGTTTTCAGAAGCAACGGCAGCAGAAGAAGCAAAAGCACGGGAGCCGCCGCCGCCACCTCCACCGCCGCCGCCGCCACCTCCACCGCCGCCGCCGCCGCCACCACCACCACCTCCTCCGCCGCCGAATCTTTCGTAAGTGGACCGAGACGAGAAAGCTTGGGCCGAGAGGTCACAAGGAAATTCAGACAAAGGAATCCTCTGGTTTTTTTTTCCCCGAAAGAAAAAAAACTGAAATTAAGAAACCCTGGTGCTCAGCTACAAGTATTGTACCAAGATATGTGTGTCAAAAACTAGTGCATGAAAAATTTCTGTTCAAATTCTATAGAACAAAATGAAACGCTCAAATTAAATTTCTTCTGGTGTTTTATTCAAGTTTGTTGAATAAAAGAGTTTTAGTTATGTTTGTGCTGATGAGCACAAATGGTCATGACCTTTACCCAAAACATTCATGGGGTTTCTTTTTGTGGAATCATTATTAAGTTTGACTTCAGCTGAAGCATGGTGGACTCTCATCACCTTTTTCGTAGGGGAAAAAGGAGCCCTCTTTTACTGTTACGAACTTGCTTCTCGAATCCACATATTCTTCTTCTGTTTTATCCACAACAGAAGAATAATAGTCTGGATCCAACTGCAACAAAAAGACAATAGATCATTTACTACATAACAATAATTAAAAAAAACTCATCGAAGAAAGAGAACTGCAGGAGTTTAATGGGAACAGAAAGAAGCAAAATCAACATGTGGAGGAATTTCTTTTGGTTAAATTCGCTAGTGAAAAGTTACCTCACTGAGTGGCTCGAACCATGGGTCTATTTTCTTTTTGCGCATGAAGTCTTGGATCAAGATTTCGATGGCCCTTGGAGACACCAGGTCAGCTCCCGAGCTCGAAAATCCAAAGTCCAAAATATCGGTGAATTCCAGAGCCCCCGTCAAATCCTTGAGGGCATAGGGCAGCAGCTCGAGAATCGCCTTATCCACGGCAATCACTGTGACTTCGGCCTCGTCGATTTCTGGATCGGTGATGTTTACTTGGATGGTTGTTTTTTCCCCAGGGGGAATCACAAAGTCTTTGGATTCATCCTCTTCAACATCTGGAAACGTGATCTCCACATCCACAGGCACATCCTGCAGCAACATTAATCCACACAAATATCTCAGGAATAGTGACTCAATATTATCAAAAAAAGCAGTTTGGATTGGTGCACATATCCGATCCCGACCCCCCCCCCCCAAAAAAAAAAATACTTAACATTTATTTTCATGTAATGATAAATCAAGAAAATGTCTTGCATCAAGTCATTCCAGTAGTTCTTCCAAGTCCACACCCCCCCCACAAAAAAAAACGGTTCCTAATTCCACCACAGCCACAGACCGTTTTGATGTATATTTTGGAGGTGAGCTCAGTGGAATGGGGCATGGCCAAATCGAACAGTTTTGAAACAGGGACTCCATTGGGATTGAGAGCGATGCCCTCCGTCTGTCTGGGGACCATCACTCCCACACTCAGGCTGCAACCCCTTTCGCAATTTTCCCCCAGATCGATCGAGAATTCATGCAAACTGCTGTCGTTGATGGGCATTATCTGCAAACAAACATACGGCAGTAATTTGAGTGCATTCCCAGTGAAGCCAAACAATTCTATTCAACACTTGAAAAAGTCAAGAATTGTTTAAACATGTCACTGAGCAAGAATCATTTTTAGACTCTGTGGATGCGTGGGCTTGGGTTCACTTGGAAAGAATTGGAAGGGAAATAATGGGTGTAGTGTTTTTCCTCCCATACCTTGTGATTTACTCCAGAGCGACTCCCCCACATGATGAGCGCCTTTGCATTCTGGTAGGGGTTTTCGATGCCAAACTTCACTTGATCTCCAACTTTGTGGGGGCCCTCTGTCAGTCTCACGAGCTCCATCCTCAGATGGTCCTTGACTAATCTAGATTTAAACCAGACCCAAAACGAAGTTAAATTAACCGGGGCTGATAACACTTGCATTCCTGATTAATGAATGTGTAATGCTACCAAAAGAACGCTTGAAAAAGAGAGTAACAATATTTCAGTGTGTCTGCAACTTGGCTTTTTTCCCTGAGAAATTTATTGGACCTTGTTTTTTCTGAAGAACCTTCCCCTCCACACATACACACACATTGCGATCTTCACTCACCCATCTTCTTTCCACATTTCAGCCGTTTTCCCCATTGTTAAAATCCTACAGATCTTGTCCTTTGAATTGGTTCCGATTTCGATGCAAGTCTCCAAGGCGAAAATCCCCAAATCAGGGATCGAAAATCGACAGTCATACCCTTTCAAATCTGGGAGGGAAAAAATAGATATTTCACATAAATCTCACTTTGAATCCACGATCAATGGCACAATTTAATCAATATCGTCTTTTCTCCGGCAAATAGTCGGAAAAAAAAAGAAAAAAGAAAAACACTGTTTGCCATTCTATCTGTGCCTTCTGATTGATACTCAGTTTGAGTTTGAGTCTGATTTTTTTTTCACTGGTTTTTTTTAAATTTCAAAAAAAAAAAAAAAAAGATAAGATGTTTCCACCAGAGAGAAAGGGATTTTTTACTTACTGTCTGTCTTTGCATTTGAGCTCATACCTAGACTGACCCAAAAAACTACATGTATATGAATCCAAAAACATAGTGCTTTTCGTCCAGAATATATTTTCTTCAGTCAAAAACTTACTCGATTGTATTTTGCAAGAGTCGACGATGGCCTCATCCAGTGGTTGAGAATTTTTGGACGGAAGGTCGATTTCAGGGTTGGAAATTTGCTTCAAGTCCACAACCACTGTTCTTTTTTTGAGGGCTTTTCCTTTGAGGTCAGTCAGAGACACTTTCACGCCAAACTCTTGACCAGGGAAATCGGTCCCAACGCTCCGATCAAACTCAATCTCCACATCAGCCTGTCTCAACCTGTAAGAATTAGAAAGTAAAAAAGAAACACAAGTGTTCAAGACATCAAGTGCAAAAATCAGGAACTTCAACAGAGAAAAAAATATACTACAGAAAATAGCACAAAAATTTAAAAATCGATATCAAAGATCGTAAGATTTTGATCCCTCAACAAAAGCGTAAGATGAGAAATGAATTAAAAAAAAAGATCACTCACTGGACCGATGCACTTTCTTCGAGGAGCTCTCTGGTGGGCCCCACCCAAGAAACCTCAATTTCCAGACTTGCGTCTGAGGAAGGCGTTCTTTCCAGCAAACTCAAATCTATTTCCGTCGAAACTTTTCCCAAAGAATCTGTGATCAACTCCACCTCTCCTTCCAAGAGTTCCTCTTCATCTAAGTACAGATGAGTAAACATCTTTCAGAATTTTTCGAAAATAATGTGCTGTAGCGTGCAATGACTCAACTTCTCGTTCCTGATTTGATTCGCAAAAACTGAAAAACAATAAAACACCCCACCCATTGAAGAGAGCAAATTCATTTATTACCTGGGATGGACCAAGTGAGTGTAATTTTTGCATCCCCAACAGCAGCTCCGATGAAACTCTCTGCTGTGATGTTCACCATCACTTTGGCATCAGGTTTGGACTGAAAAAAAATAAAAAATCTTCAAAGCTTTTCTTTCTTTTGTCAAAAATTCATTCCCCCCTGAGATTCTGAGAAACTTCTCGGGATGCAGATAGTCGTTTTTTTGTTTTTCTGAAGGTCATTTTCCATGACATTCAATTAAGAAAAACTGAGAAAAGCAGGGAAGCAAGGTCAAAAAAAATCAACTCACCCAAAAGGGGGCATCCACAGTCAGACCCACAGTGGGTGGCCTCGGATTCCCCACCGTGAAACTTTCGTGGTCATGAGGTAACGAAACATAGTACTTTGTATTGGTTGCATTTTCGGGGACCGGGATTTTCAGCTCAAAGGTTCCAAATTTCTCATCAATGTCAATGGAAAGACTTTGATCTTCAGCGTTTTCGGGGTCGAATGAAGGATATATGGTGATTTTTGCAGATTTAGTCAGAGCAGGTCCTCTGGAGTAACCTGTAGTTAGAAAACAGAAAAAAAACCCTTTTATTGTGCAAGGAAATAAATGTGAAAGTTACCAGAAAGAAACTGTGAGAATCACAACTCTTTGAAAATGATTCAGGATTGCCTTTTACCTCCACAAAAGAATGAGAAAAAGTATTGGAAAACCAGTCCAAATTTTTCATCCTTTAAAGATTGTGGAAATCGAACGTTAGGATAAGGCCTATAATACTCTAGAAAAACTTTTTTTTTTTTGCCTGGAATTCATTTTCGCCACCTTTCCAAATGGCAAAAATAAATTCCCGCAAAAAAAGGAAGTTCTCGCGAAAATACATTCGATAAAAAAAAGTTTCTTTCAGAGTGAAAATATGTACATGATGTATCTATATATCTATATATTAGCTTTTTTTTTCATTTTTCCTCCTACCTTTGATGTGCAGGGTTTCTCCAGGTTTCACCAACCTTCTGTCAAAAACGAACGAGGTCGAACTTTCTTTGAAATCATCATATCCACTATAGACCCTTCTCACGAAAAAAGATTTTTTTTTATATTCCACGTGGGCGAAATCAGCAGATAATAGGCCATCAAAGAAGAAAGCTTTTCCTTCTGCATCCGTTACATTGGTCGACAATTCCGAAACCTGCATTTTTTGTTCCAAAATCGCAATCATAGTCTGACAAAAAATTAAAGGGAATGACCACCAGTCTTTGGTGATCCTGGGGGGATTTTTGACAACTGAGAAAAAAAATCTTTGAAAAACATTAAAAAAAATATATATGTATTTATATATATATATTTATTTTTGTATCATCACAGCAAAGTCAGTATGTTTCTACTTTGAAACTCAAAGTAAATACAATTGTTCAAAACTGCACTTATCGAAAAAGGAAAGTTGTAATATTTTTACTGTTTTTGCTTGTCTATTGAACTTTCTTTTTTTCGTTTCGTTTTTATCGGAAACTGCTTTACCTCATTTTTCTCATCTATAAGTAGCGTGACTTTTGCCCCTTGGACCGGTTTTCCAGTTTTCATGGAAGTTACCCACACTATGCTCTGGCCATTCTCGGATCCCAGAATCAATGCTTGCATGTCAGACTCATTTATCAGCATTTGCAAAACGAAGTCATCCCTGAAACCAGCAGCACAGTAGCTAAAACAAAACAAAACAAAAAAACACTCTGGAGCAAATAATCCACGTCGAAAGGGCGTTTTGTTTCATTTTTCTTGCCAGATAATTGGTAGGTGCTTTTTTATTACCAGCAGAATTCAGCAGCGACCAGCCCCGTCAAGTTCAGATATTTTTTGATATCGAATTCCACGAGCTCGGTGGACCCTTCATTTTCTTGCTGAAGTTTCGTAACTGCCAATTACAAATCACACAATAATAAAAAAATGAGAAAAAAACAGAAAACTAGGAGGTCCAATTCTTCTACTTTTCAATTTTTGACAGAAAAAAGAAAATCTTCTGAGAAGAGCATCCAGTGCTTTTTTTGAATGATTCTAAAAAGCAGGATGATATTAATTCCCCCCCCCCAAAAAAAGGGAACTGCACCAGGAAAAAAAAAGCAATGGTAAAAACAAAATAAAAAATCATGCCATGAACGAGACAAAATATTTTTCCAAGGATCGGGTTAATAATGACAGCAGCATCTTCTCATTTAGGTCAGGTTTAGGGTTTTCCCCTCACCATAACTGGGAAAACATAAAAAAAAATCAAGCGGTAGTTTCTGCTACTTACTGGGATTTCCTACATCGTTTGCCAATGGCTTCGAGCTGGCCGAGTAGTAAAACGCAAAAATATCGGAGATCGTTTTGATATTCTTTGACCCAGCAATTGGGAAAATGCTAAGTGTATTTGATTCGATGTCAGGGCAGGAGGATGTAGGATTTCCTTTGAAAGCTGCAACAATTTTTTGCCCCCAATCTTCGCCGGCTTCGAAAATCGCATATCTGACAAGAAACGAGGATAATAGAGTGAAAAAAAAAACAAAACAGAAAACGAACGATTTCTGAACTAGCAATGGAATGGTAGTTTTTTTTTTTTAATCATATGGTGTTTAACTAATCTACAGCGCCACATTGATCACATTTGTGAGTAATATTTTATTGAGGAAATAAAATAAAATAAAAGACAAAATGTATTGGTGGAAGCAATTCATTTTGGAACACTTGTTTGGTTAATCAACACACCGCCCCTCCATTCTGAATGGCTCGAATACACCGTCAATTTTCTTAGCGAAAATTTTGAGTGATGAAGATTCCAAAGGCAGGCCGTATCCATCCAAAATCTTCCTCGATTCATCGACAGAAATCCTGATAGAGAAAATAAAACAAAAAAATAGAACAGAAGTGAACAGAAAGCTGTGGTCCAAAACTTTTACCAAGCAACAGTATCTGCAGGATTCAGAAACTATAATGCATTAAATAGATCAAGGAAGTTTGAAAAATAGAGAGAAAAGTATAAAAAAAGAAAAAGCAAGTTTAAAAAAAGAGAAAAATTAAGCAAAACTGTATACAAGAGGGCAGCCCCTCAACAGTTTTTTCACTAGGCACCTCAACCAAAAGAGAAAGAAGAAAAAAGTTCCTTTGAGCCTCTCTTTCGAGAAAGAAAAAATATGAGAATTTCTTCCTTACGTGTAATTTGTCTCAGGGGTTAAAGATGTCGAAATTCTTAAAGTTGAATTACTCTCCAGCTCCAGGTCAAAATCCACCTTTGGAGAAAAACAGATCAAAAAAGATGGAGAAACAGAAGAAAAAAAGTGAAATCTTGGAAAATTAAAGAGAAAAACAAATTTGGCTGAAACTGTCAAACTACTCTTTAGGACTCCAAACAGAACTCAATAATCATGTAGAAGGGTTGCTTCACTCAGGGATGGTTTGTAAGAAAAAATGCATGCTGGATTTTTTTCTTTGCTCCTGAACACATATGGTGTTTTTCCCCCTTTGTTTTTTACCCACCTCGTCTCCACCCTCAGTCATTATGGTGAACTGCTTTTTCAATGCTTGTATGTCTGACTCTGTGTTTTTCCCCAATCCATGCGGAAGCCTCATTCGAAGAAAATTCGTACCGACAATATGAGGACCCCTGGGAAAAATGAAATAAAAATCACACATGTCCCCAATTCAACCTGAGGGGGTTCACTGCAAGCAACCCAATTCGACTCATTCGTCTGACATGGAACGCTAGAAGCTTCCGTGCTATCTCCAGAAACAGCACGGTTCAAAATGACTGGAATAAACAAAATAAAAGTAGCTGCTTTTTACTGGTTTGAGGAAAGAAAAAAAAAACGCAGAAATGCTTGAGCCGCCTAAAACAGCATACAGATTAAGAATGATAATAAACCTGCAGGAACCCCAAAATGGACTAGATCGAGTTGACGATAGTTTGTGTTATTTCATATTAATATATATTTTTCTTGGGGGGTATTAATCTTACCCATCTGTTGTGTTGATGAAAGGAATTCTGAATCTCCTCAATCCTCCAAAAGTGACTTTTTTTTCAGCTTTCAACGCACCATCCTTTTTGCTGTACTCAACTCCTTTGGCCAAAAAAAGAGCATATCTGCCAACAAACAAGGCAAAAGAAATCAAATATATAAGCTCCATTCAAAAGCCGACGATTCAAGAATGTTACGAAGGTTTCTGTATTTCTCCATTGGATTCAAAATTATGCAAATGAAAACTTTCCTCACTTTGTTTCCATTTGAAGGTCCCCATCGATCGACACCTCGATACAATCATTTTCTTCGTCGCTTTTTTCAGAGCCTGTCATGGGCACCTTGCACTTTGGGGAAGACAAAAAAAACTCATCAGATTTCAAGACGACAACAATCAATCATTCTTTTGAATTATTATTCGCTCTTATCCAAAAGAAAAAACACTCCAATAAAACAAGTTAAGAATTCCTTTGTTTATTTAAGAAACCCTCAACACTGATTCAAGAAAAAATCTGGAATGCAGAAGACTTCTCGTACTCTGAAGCAGGGCTTTGGGGATATGAATCCGTCAGACTCAGGATCGCAAGGCTGCACGTTTACCACCAACCCTTTGGCCGGCTTCTTGGAAGACTCATCCAATACCTTAAAGTGAAGCAAAACTCCTCAAAAGGGCATGTCAAAAAATGAATCCCTGATGTAAAAAAATGACATTGTCTTTTGCAACCCTTCCCACAACATACATTTGTAAGTACCCAGCTTTTCTCAAACATTCAAAAATACAAAACTGGACATCTGGCGTTTTCGAAAACAATTTCCACTAAAAAAAGCTGAAGCCACTTCATCCACACTGTTTCGGGGATACTGTTTTTCACACCTTCAAATTTTCTTGGAGAGCTGTCAAGGAAACTTTGGTGTTGAACGCCAGTCGGATCACACCTGGACAGGGAGTAAGGGAAAAAAAAAGTAAGGGTTTAAAATTGTTTAAGAAAACCGCTTTCATCAGAGAATCTTCCAGTCAAAGAAAAAAAAGTATCGAGCTCCTTCAGTTTATTCAACACACAGCCAACAACAGGTTTCAAAGAAAAAGACAGGAGAAAAAAAAAGATAGAATAGAATGAAAAGCAAATGGCTGGCTGATGATTTACTCTGTACCGGTTTGCACCGCAAGGTGACTGACTAATCGAAGCTAAAGTTGACTCACCATCCGGTGGGACTTCTGGCAGTATGTCAGACTCCAGACCAATGGTGGCATCCCAATCATCATCGGTGAGATTGGCTGCTTTTTCAGACTCCACACTTTCAATATCCATGCTCAAAGAGGGGGTGGTTAAAATGACTGATCCTTCATTTAATTCCGATTGAAACAAAATTCCTGCCAACACACCAAAAAGTAAAAACAATATCCTCACAGACTGGAATCATTTTTAGGGGACATCATATACTAAAACAACAGGTACGTACCATCATGTGTTTTCAGATTTTCGTTCAATGTGAATTTGACCTCATAATCCAGGGGCCAACTCTCATCAGGATCCCATCTGGCAATGTAAGTGGTAACCCAGCGAAATCGACCAGGAATCTCCGGCTCCAAGAAAAAAGGAATCTGCAGCAGTCAAATCAAATATACATTTTCTGCAGCCCAGGTCAAATATATTTTACTGCAGAGCTGCTGATAAACGAAGCATCATGCTGTATTTTGTTTCTAATTTCGACTGGTTCTCTCACCTTGTCATCCGGCAGCGATGTCACTCCAAAATCTTGTCCCAAAGCAATCACAGATCGGGAAAAAACTACCTGGAAAAATGCACCAGCAACATAGTTGAGGATTGGATCTTTACACTGCAGAATCTGATGGGTTGTGTTTCCATTTCCATGAAATCTATGACTAATTATTTCCACATGACTACTGATGGAAAATCATGATTCGCCACAAGTGTGGGACGTACAGACGGCGATAACGTAATTACCAAAAAAAATCATTCAATCACGTAATGCGAGGATGTGTCGTCTGACAGGTTCGATTTTTGGACGCCGCACCGTGAGCGCTTGCTGATCTTCCACTCTAAGTCGTCGGGTGGAATTATCGGCAAGCTCCGAAGGGGTGGTCACCAAGATTTCCAAAGGAAGCTCGTTTGATAAGAAGCCTTCGCTTTCGGCCGTCGCAGATACATTCTGTTGTAAGACTCGTGCCGAGCAAAACCCCGACGTCAATAGCAAAAAGGCCGCCAACGTCCCTGAGCAGCCATGCCCACTTTTTTCTTAGTACTGAAAACGAGTGGTGGGATCGTGGCGGTTCTAAGCGGAGCGGAAAAGGTCCAGCTCCTGCTCGACGCGACGGTTGCGATGGAGTTTCTTTTCGAAGAGGGCTGTTTCAATATTTCTGACGCCTTTCCCGCCAATAGAGATGCTACCTATTGCTGTGGCTGGATGGGGTGGGGGCTGTCGCTGCCGCTTCATTTTTGTTCCTCTGTGTTCGCTGGAAAGTTGGCTTTGTGACTGTAACGCGTTCTAAAGACAGGGGTCGCTCCGTTTTCTCACACATTTTAAACCAAGGCAGTCGCCATCGAAGGAGGTGTGGAACGAAGCGACGATTGTGACGCTCCGAAAACGCATTCGGCACAACTACTAATTCTTCATTCGCTCAGCGATTGAAGATAGAGTCGCACTGAATTACCGCAGAGTCTGTCTACGGCAACTGAGTCGGACTACGCCGACGTTGAATGTCTTATCCAAAAACTTGGTATCTAAACTGCGACGCACTGAAACTATCGTCACCTAAGAAGTCGGCTAAGACCAGTCGCGCTAACAATCATCACCATCCGAGAGTCACAGTCTCGATTCCCCATTTCAACGAAAAGCCTAAGACCAGGCATCTGAACGCAACACGAGTCAAAGTCGACGGAGACACCCGCTAAGAGGGCCTTGCTCCCGAGAGTGAGACAGAAAGTGGAGTCCCCTGGAGGATAGTCGCTAAGAGACCATGGCCTAAGGGGACTCTGGAAACTGAACTGGAGAAGAGAGTAACACAAAACGCAAACACCAAAAACGAAAGGGGACACTTAGAGGAGAGGTCGGCTCCTCTGAGTGGAGAAAAACCTCCTAAGAGAAGGGCAGCACCTTCTCTTACTATTCTGACTCCACTCCTATTTCCTCTCGAATCAAAGTTTGATCAGCAACAACCTTATTTTGAATAAAGACACTCAGAGACACAAGAAATAATAGCAAGAGAATATTTTTACAGAAAGAGAAGGGATGGTGTATCCCATTTCAAAAGCGTACTTCAGAAAACCTTGGATGATGCTATCTTTGGCCAGAAGTACCTCGTCCGATCGGGATTCCCGTTTAAGGTAAGTCGCGAAGCTTTCCTTAAGTCCGTCTCGATAAGAGAGTCCTCCTATAGATAGATGTCCGAAGTAAGAAGTAAACGAGGTATTCACCGAGTTCTGTCTGTTCTTAACCAGAATTCTGTGGGATATTTATACTCGCGGCTGGTTCTAGCGCTAGCGCATGTGTGCTGGCCGCGAGTTCGGCGTCACGACAGGGGTCGACTAGCGACCCGACTGCCAGTCGTGCGTATCGCCTAAGAGATCGTTTTTCGTAGGGAGTTGTATCCGTTTCGCTGGAATCCATAGTGTTTTCGCTGGCTCCTTGTGTTCCCAGCCGCACGTTTCGTAGAAGTCATACCTCGGATGTCATAAAACGACAGTGCCGGCAGTAAGACTCCTAGTACTCTGCGCTAGCCATGGGTTGGCGTGCCAGCTATTCGATATCTTCCAGCGTATCAGTATACAACTTTTCCTACGTCATCGACCTCGTCAGGAATTGAACCCGACGTACGAACCACCAGGTCTCACATAGAGCAGCGTAAAATACGACTGTTTATCAGTGTGAGTTGGCAATTCCATTCTTCCGAATTATCATCGGAATAATCATTACATCTGGTGGCAGTACATCTGCCATGTTCTTTCTAGCTCCGTCACAGCTGTGACGCTCCCCCTTACACCCGCATAGAAATCACTCTATGCGTACCCAAAACCTAATCAAAAACCCACTGCATCTCATGCAGTCTTTCTTCCTTTCAACCATACTGTTCATTTCACCTCTTGCACCCACATCAAAACTCCACTGAGTGTATTCAACACCCACATCAAACCCCCTATTAAGTGTATTCAACACTGCTAAGTCCTCCCTTATTCTACCAGAAAATCCACAGAATTTGTCTCTCCCTTATTGTCTACCAGAAAAATCCACAGGATTTGTCTCTCCCTTTTTGTCTACCAGAAAAATCCACAGGATTTGTCTCCCCCTTTTTGATAACCCAGTAGTAACACCCTTTCATAAAGGGAATCCCCCTCTTCTAATATTTTTTTTTTTTTTTTTTTTTTTTTTTAATTTCTACTCTCCCAGAGATTTACCCTCTCTCTAGCTGCCACTGAGTCCCCTTTGTCGTTTGCTGGATGCTGCAGCTGCTGATGTTGCTCCTTTTCGAGCGGTCCTCTTTCGGGAGAGTGGAGGATTGGTAGCCCCATGGATTTCGATCAATCTCTCATCCAGTAGGGTCTCCACGGGATGGCTCTGCTGCTCATTATCAACCCACGCTCCCGGGAGCTGCTCCGCTCGCACATTACTCCGAGCTCGATGCATGGCACGATTGAGTTCCAAACGGGGTCGAGAGGTCGCCGGGTAGATGGAGCGGAAATGGTTTGCTCCTCCGATCAATCGACATAGAGAACATGTCTGATCGGAGAAGTTTGCCGGCGGTGCGATCGATGCCTCGGGAGCGTATATCCTGCGAAAGGTCCCCATGCCCCCTTCATCCATGTCCAGCTCCAAGCTCCCCGCCAACCAGGCACGATCCCGACAACCAACCTTGTGACAGGCTTGGTGCCGAGAACATGCTCCGCCGATGGGTTTCACTGCATTTCGGGATCTGCAGAAAAAGCAGTTCCCATCGACCCAGTCCCCGCCGGGATTGTCCTCCTCCTCTTTGATCTGTGCTTGTTCGATCCTTGCACCTGTTCCTCCATCTCCCTCATTGCGATCCACCCTCTCTCTGATTCCGCTGCCACCCTGACTACCTCCCTCTCGTCCTCCCGTGGGATCAATCCTGTCCTGGTCCTCCACTCCTTCGTTCCTTTCCTCTCCAGCAACACCTCCACTGTTTCCCACTCTGCCAGATCCTCCTCCTTCTCTGTCTCCACCATGATCGATGTCATCCCCATCTCCTCTATTTCCTCCATGCTCTTCTCCATCCCCGTCGCTGTTGTGATCGTCATCGCTTTCATCGATACTGAATCCCTCCGCGGTTCTCCGATCCTCCAACTTCTGTTTTCCTGCATCCGTCTGCTTCAGCTGCTCTTTCAGATCCACGACTTCCTGTCGCAACCTCACAGTTTCCAAGTCCTCCGTCGCAATACTGGCTTGAGCCGCCTGGAGCGACTCCTCCAGTTCAACCACTCGTAAGAGCAGCTGATCTCGTTCATGCTGCAGGAGTATCACCTGAGCAGCAGAACTCGAAGAGCCCGCATCTCCCTCACTTGCAGCCTGTCGAAGGGCGGAGTTTTCCTGGATGAGCTTTTGTCGCTCCTCCTGCCATTCCAACTGGTTTCGAGTATATTCCTCCGCCAACGACTCTTCTCCCCTAAATAAATCCTCCAGCGCTTTTGCCCCCTCTCTTGACTGCACCGCCCCTGCCTCGATCCTCTCGATCGCTTCCTCCACCCTTTGACGCCACTCAACCATTTTCTTTTCTCTTTTTTTTTTTTTTTTTTAAATAAAAAGCAAAACCTCCCGCTCCGTTGGTTTTCTTTTTCTCCGTCGAAAGAATTCGATGCCTCGAGGCTTGGGGTTTAAAACACTTCTCTATGTCCTCTCAAGCTGACTCCATATCTATGCGTTGGGTCTCCCAATATTCTCCCTCACTCAATCAAAGTTCTACATCCTCCAGAGCTCTCCTGCCGATGTCTCAACCTCCCTTCTCTCCTTCGCTCTCACTATCGGTGACTTCAAACCCATCGCTCTCGCTCTCCTCCCCTCTCGCTCGCTTAACCTCCTGCTCGTGCAGGTCACCCACGACTTCCAGTCGTCGTTTTTGATTGGAATCTTGTCGTCGCCACCCAGAAGTTCTAGACCTCTCGCGAACCACCTCCTGCAGCCGCTTCTCCGGAATTTCCTCTTCCTCTTGAGCTTTCCGCAGGCGACTTTGAAACTCTTCTATCCTTCCCAAACTTTCTAAATTACTTAACAGGACGATTTTCTGTCGCCTGAGTAAATCCCTCGCAGTCCTCCCAGATGCGGTTTCGTTCGTGAAGGCCCGCTTGAGCCGCCTAGTGACCTCCCCCTTTTGTTTTTCTAACTCCGTCCGAAGGTGCAGCACTTCGGCTGCCATGCACTCGTTCAACTGCTGGGTGGACGTAGTTCCTGCCATTCTTTCCTTCTAAGTTTTCGTCGTTAACGAAATATCTTTTAGAACTTAAACCATGACCTCCCGAAGACTCCCCTTTAAGCCCGTCTCATTCGCTGCTACTCCCTCTCCTTGAGCATATCTCTAGTAGTTCGGTCCAAGGTTCTCCGTAAACTTCTCTTAAAGTACTCTCCTAAGTACTAGGCTCTCCTCCGGGTACAGCGACATCCTCTAGAGCCACCCACCGACTCTGTCGAGTACCCCTAGAGACCTTAACTCTAACTCCTGTTCTATCTATTTCCTCTATTCGAAATCCTGCCTGAGCTTTAACCACTAGCTTCTTAGAAGTCTTAATTCTGACTAAAACCGAGTCCCCTATCTTAAGAGTTTCTATCCTTTCCTTTTCTTTAAGTTTTTCACCATAGTTCCTCTGCTGCCTATACTGAGCTGTTCCTACTGATTCCTTAGCTCTTTCTTCCATCCTTTTTCTTAATTCACTCAGCTCTTTTAACTCCCTATCAGAGATCAAAACTGGCAGTTCCTGGACCACAGGATCTAATAAAACTGCCTCTTCCCTTTTCTCAGCTAAAGTCTGGGATCCAGAGCCTCCTCCCTGAGGTTGGGATCCTTCTCCTAAATCTCTCTGAGACTCCTCTAGTCGTTGTCCTAACTGATAGGCTGCCCAGTCTCTTTTGTTCACCTGTCTCCTAATATATACTAATTCAAAAGGGCTGTACCCTGTTGTTTCTTTTACTCTGCTATTATAGTCTCTAAGACTGTCTAATAAAGCCCCCTGTAAATCCTTTACTGAAAATAAGAGTGCACCTGTGGTGGGTGTCTCTTCTGCCTGCTTTTCTTTTAGCCTACCCACTATTCCCTGTTTCAGGGTCTGATTTAATCTCTCCGCCAGCCCATTTGTTCTAGGATGGTTCGGACTAGTGTTCTTAATCTCTATCCCCTCTTGCTTGCATAAATCTAACACTAAACCCTTAAACTCTGTCCCATTATCACATAGGAAGAATCTAGGAACCCCAAACCTACAGATGATGTTCTGGAATAGAAACTGAGCTATAAAAATTGGACTCTTTGCATCCACTATTCCAGCCTCAGCCCATTTTGTAAAATAGTCCACCACTACTAAAATATGCACTAAAGCCTGTGTGTCAGGCATCCTAATGGAAAATGTATCCATCCCCCACTGATAAAACGGAAGGCCAGCTGGGGTCTGGAGCAGTCTAGGCTGTATCAGAAACTTTGGCCTGATCTCCTGGCAGGTCTCACACTTCCCCAATGTTTCTTTTGTCTGTTTTTCCATCCCATACCAAAAGTAGTGCTCCCTGAGCTTCTCCAGAGTTCCCTTCACAGACACATGTCCTACTGCTATGTGTGCCTCCATAATTAGCTCCTGTCTCTTAGCCTCCACTGGCACCTCTCTCTTTTTATCTCCTCCTGGGTCTCTTAAGAATAGCTGCTCTGTCTCTGGATCCCAGAGATATCTCATCTCTTTCTTCCTGGCAGCTGCTTTCTCCTGGCTGGAATATCCAGCAAACTTCTCAAAGTCTTTCTGTAAAAGACTAAGAGTGCAGGAGTCCTTCCACACATCAAACTTCCTCATCTGTAGCTTTACTACCAGACTACTAACTTCTTCTTCTAGAGCCTCCTGGCTTCTATCTTTTTGCTTTTAAGTTGCTTATCCTGGGTAGATAAAGCAGTGTTTGCCCTTTCCTCTAGATATTAAGGGTTTCTACTTAAATACAAAATCCTTCAGGTTGAAACAGCTGGAACAGCTGGCTTGTGAGCTGGCTGAAAGCTGTAAGCTTTGAAGGTCATCATCTTAGTCACTTTAGACATCAGTTGTTTAATCCCAGGGTTCTGAACTATTAGTCCTGTTTCTGGGAGAGAGCACTTATCCTCTTAAGTGACCTCAACTTCTAGGCTGGATCAAACACCACACCGTTTTTAAATACATATGTTCTGAGGTCCTCACAGGGATTGATTTATAATAAATCAAGGTGTGTACAGTTTTACCCAAACTGTAGTCCTCAATCCTAGAGTTTCCCTTTTCAGGATACCTTATCTCTAGAGAATCTGAGCTTTTGTCTGAGACCACCCCTAGTCTGCAGACCTTTACTTTAGAACCTTTGGGATTAACTGGCTGTGAGCAGAGTGGTTTCCTGCTTTTCAGTAGGGATTGAAAAGAAACTCAGAGTGATGTTAGTTAAGGGGTGGAACTCAGCTGTTCCAGGGGTCTTAACTATTTCTGAAGAGACTTATATCACTGTTTTAGAGAAAAGGCAGAATCCTGCTTACAGACCCACTTCTCAACCCCAACCCTGACATCAACTTCTTAACCCAAACTCCCAAGCTAACCACCCAAACTTCCTAACCCACGACCTTAACTACTGGGGCCTGGTGCCCCTGCATCCCCCTCGTTCTCCTCCTCCCCGGAGGAGTAAACCATTATCGGCCCCTCTGGAGGCACCTCCTGCATCTCGCCATCCCCGTTCTCCTCGAACCTCGCCTCCACTCGCGCCACCGGGTAGAAACGCGGCAGGTTGAGGAGGTCGCGGGGTACTCCTCCTCCTCCGCCCTGTTCTCGCGCATTTCCTATTGACTGGGCCAGCGCCGCTGTAATCTGCGGTTGAGTAGGTCGAAGGGGGCCTGGCACAGTTAGAACTCCCGCCCGGAATCCTTCCAGCAAGCCTCGCAAAGTCATGAGCGTGCCCGTATACTGAGCGAGCTTCGAGACGTTTACTCTAGTCTCTCTTTCAGCAGTATGGTTCATTCTAAACTCCCCCTGGAGCAGACGCTGTCGAAGTTCCTCTTCAAACTCCTCCATCTCTACGATCAACGCTATCAGAACAGCGACAATGTGGGCGAAAGCGGCAGTCTGTGTTGCGTCCATATCTTCCTTGTTCTCCGAGTGTTTTTCTAAACCCTTAACTTTCGAACTCCTGTTTTACTGAACTCTGTGTTGTTTTTCGACAAACTTATTCCAGTATACTTTTTCCTAGACTGCGTTCGCTTTAAGAAGTCTAAACACGACTTGTTTTATCCCAGGCACTCCCTCCTCTCCTGGAGTTCTCTTGGATTAACTTCTATCTTTCCTATTCCAGTCCTGTGCCTCCTAATAAACTCTATCCCAGAAAATTCACGAAATATGGCCTCCTACTAGTCCTCCTCTAGAATAAACTTTCACTTCTTCCCAGACTCCCCTATTTTCACTGTTTTTCCTAAAAGTAAACGATCAGACACTGTAGGCCGACCCTGAGCCTCCTTTTTCTTTTCTCTATTCATCACAAGCCTGGACAATGCATCTGCATTGACATGGTGCTTCCCAGGCTTATGGATTACCTTGAAATCAAACCCTTGTAATTCTAAAACCCATCTGGCCATCATGTTGGATAAGTGTCTAGAACCCATAAGCCAGATCAAAGCCCCACAGTCGGTAAATAAAGTAAACTTCCTTCCTGTCAAATAGTAACTAAATTTTCTAATAGTCTTAATCACTGCCATAGCCTCTCCTTGACTAGGAGCATATCTAGCTTCTGTTTCACTATTCTTTTTAGAGAAGTAGGCGATTACCTTTTCCTGCCCCTCCTGAATCTGACCTAATACTCCTGCTATAGCATACTGACTCCAGTCAGTGCATAAGAACACCTCCCCTTCCCTCCTTAGAGTAGTCACTACTGGAGCTGTTGTAAGCATCTTTTTCAGCAGCCTCCATGAATATTCACATCTCCAAGTCCAAAGAAAGGGTACTCCTTCCTTAGTGAGTTCTGTCAGAGCTCCTGCCCTCCTAGCATAGTCTGGAGCATGTCTTCTGTAGTATCCAGTAAGTCCTAGGAAAGACCTAACTTGAGTGACAGTAGTAGGTGTTTTTAGTCTGGCTATAGAGGCCATCTTATCCTCTTGGGGGCTGAAGCCAGCTTTAGTAATGTGGTGTCCTAAGTATTCTATTTCCTCCTGAAATAGAAAACACTTTTCTATGGATAGCTTGGCTCCCTCCTTCTCCAGAATTTCTAACACCTTTTCCAGAGTTTCCAGGTGTTCCTGGAAGGTGTAACTAAAAATCACTATATCATCTAAATAAACCTGGACCCCTTCTAAATGACCAAATAGAGAATCCATAACTCTCTGGAAAGCCTCTGGCATTGTTTTTAGTCCCTGAGGACACCTAACCCATTCATATAACCCAGAGGAAGTTCTGAAGGCTGTTTTTTTCCTATCCTCCTCTGCTAGGGGTAACTGCCAGTACCCTGATTTCAAATCTAAACTAGAATAATATTTTCTTCCTCCCAGCCCATCCAGTAGCTCATCAATCAATGGCAGAGGGTACTGATCTGCCTCCACTAAATTGTTTAGATCCCTAAAGTCTACACACCACCTCCACTTCCCTGGAGCCTTCTTAGGAACCAGGAGGGTGGGTGAAGACCAGGGTGACCCTGGGCTGGGTCTAACTACCCCTACTTTCAGCAACCCTTCTAACTGTCTTTCTATTTCCCCTTTCTGGAATTCACTGACTCTATACTGTCTCCTGGCTACAGGCCTGGCTGTGCCAGTTTCTATTTCATAGCTATGATTTTTAAAGGAGCCTATCTCGTATTCACTTAGAGACCAGGCCTCCCTCCTACTCTTGCATAACTTCTCCACCGCCCTTCTTTCATCTCTGGAAAGACTTTTTCCTATGTTCAAGTCAGCAAAAGTAGATATCTTTTCCTCCTGTGCCACCAACACTGATTCCTGAGGAGGCACTCCCCTAGTAGTAAACTTGTGTAGCCCTGTGGCCACACCCCTGAGGTCACCAGGCCTGACCTCTGACCTTAGTGAAAATCCTTTGAAGGTCCTTCTCCTCCCTTGTTTTTCAATACTCCTGTGGCTGGGGCACTCCTCTGTCCAAATCCTGATGGCAAAGGGCTATGTGGAGCTTCCTTTGGGATGGTTTCAGGGGTGGTGTCAAACCTGACCTTTTTCTCCTGGGTCAGCTTCCCTCCTTTTCTCTTTTTCCCTACTGCAGCCTGGACTGTTTCCTCTGTCTCCAGGATTTGTTTCTCCTCTGTCTTGAGAGGGATAGCCCCCATCTTCCCATTTCCCTTATGATAAAATATTTGCTGTGGTCCCAGCATTATCATAGCCCTGATAGATTTTAAGAAGTCTATCCCCAGCAGCACACAGCAGGTGTCTGTGTCTGTAACCATAAAAGAGTTATAGGAGCCTGTCCCTCCTATGTTTACAAAGAGCTTGGGGAGGTACCCAAGGGAGGTGGCTATTTCCCCAGAGGCAGTCCTAAAAACCCATTCAGAGGGTAAGACCTGCCCCACCAGGTCAAGCTTTTCTACAGTCGCCTTTGAGATGCAACTGTGGCTAGCCCCAGTGTCCACCACTGCTTCTAATGTCTCCCCTTTGATCCTGATGGCACACTTGGCAGGGGTGTTCCTGGAGGCATCCTCTCTTTGCAGGGTGTCAACCTCCAACATGCCCACCTCTTTGTTCTCAGTCCCCTGGCCACTGATTTCCGGTTCAAAGTGGAGGGGTTGGGTCACCCCAGCATCCACTGATGTCATTAACTCTGCCTCTCTCATAATAGCCTCCCTGAGTTCAGGGGAGTAAAACATAAATGTTTTTAGAGGTACTGGCAACTCAGTCTTGTCCAGGAAGGCCTGAGCATCTGTCAGAGCATGTTTGTTCCCCATCCTATACTTGTTTTCCCCTCCTGAAGTCTTTCCTTCTACCATGTTCATTTGAGGGCCCTGAGTTCTAAAGTTCCTTGAATCTTTTTCCTGAACAACTAAAGGAGTGTTGCCTGCCCTGTACTGGAGGCTGTAGGACACTCCCGCCTTTTTCTGAGGGCACCTTCCCCATCTGTGTCCTGGTACTCCACAATTCCAGCAATCCCCCAGCATCAAATCCCTATTCAATAAAGGACTATAGTAGCCCCTGGGCCTGCTGCCCCCAAAAGTCTGTCTCCCTCCACCTCTGTTCCCTGAAGCTCCCCCATTCACTTTCTTCCTCCATTCCTGCAGTCTCTCTTCTGGAGCTGGAAGAGCTGCATAGATTTTGCTGATCTGCCCATCTAATACTTTCTGGACTTTGTTCATCACTTTACTCAAAAGTTTGTCTTCTTTTGAGTCTGAAGTCTGTCCAGTATTCTTTTCTGTATCAGAATCAGAATCTGTGCTGTCTGGGGCTCCTCTTTTCTTATTCATACCTAACCCTTCCACTGCCTTTGCAGCATTCACCACCTCATCGAAGTTCTGGTGTTGGAGAGGGGCTATAGCATCCCTAATTTTCGAAGGTATTCCAACCTGGAAGATATGACGAAGAAACTCGTCGTTCAGCGTAATCGGAGTAGCGCCGTCGGTGCGTGTCGCAGTCTGTATGTCTGTAATATCTTCTGCTAAGCCTCGAAGGGCGTCTGCGAAATCCTCCACCGTTTCCGTCGGCCGTTGACGACGCCGAGTTAGCTCACTCATCAGATCGTCCGTAGCTCCCAGCCACCTCTTCATGAACTTTTTCCTGAAGTTCTCCCAGCTCATATCTTCTGGGAGAGCCGTCGCCCATCGAGCCGCTCCGTGCGTGAAATTGGCTTTAGCCCGACTGACTTTTGAGCGAGATGGCCAGTTTTGCGCCGTGGCCGTAGCCTCCACGGTTTTAAACCATTCGGCGGCTGGGGGTTTCTTCCCGTCAAACTTTTCGAGCTTGGGGGCACGGTATTTGTCGGCAGAGTTGATTCCAACCATAGTTCCTACAGGGTGTTACACTTGTGTTAATTTTCTGGAGCGCTTTCTCGTTTTCGAGAGGTGATCCCCAGAATAAACCGTGTTGCACAGAACTTGTGTTGTTTTCGTTAGTGGGCCCATATTCCTAACAGGTCCGAAGCTCGTCACGCTCCGAAACCAGAAAACGCATTCGGCACAACTACTAATTCTTCATTCGCTCAGCGATTGAAGATAGAGTCGCACTGAATTACCGCAGAGTCTGTCTACGGCAACTGAGTCGGACTACGCCGACGTTGAATGTCTTATCCAAAAACTTGGTATCTAAACTGCGACGCACTGAAACTATCGTCACCTAAGAAGTCGGCTAAGACCAGTCGCGCTAACAATCATCACCATCCGAGAGTCACAGTCTCGATTCCCCATTTCAACGAAAAGCCTAAGACCAGGCATCTGAACGCAACACGAGTCAAAGTCGACGGAGACACCCGCTAAGAGGGCCTTGCTCCCGAGAGTGAGACAGAAAGTGGAGTCCCCTGGAGGATAGTCGCTAAGAGACCATGGCCTAAGGGGACTCTGGAAACTGAACTGGAGAAGAGAGTAACACAAAACGCAAACACCAAAAACGAAAGGGGACACTTAGAGGAGAGGTCGGCTCCTCTGAGTGGAGAAAAACCTCCTAAGAGAAGGGCAGCACCTTCTCTTACTATTCTGACTCCACTCCTATTTCCTCTCGAATCAAAGTTTGATCAGCAACAACCTTATTTTGAATAAAGACACTCAGAGACACAAGAAATAATAGCAAGAGAATATTTTTACAGAAAGAGAAGGGATGGTGTATCCCATTTCAAAAGCGTACTTCAGAAAACCTTGGATGATGCTATCTTTGGCCAGAAGTACCTCGTCCGATCGGGATTCCCGTTTAAGGTAAGTCGCGAAGCTTTCCTTAAGTCCGTCTCGATAAGAGAGTCCTCCTATAGATAGATGTCCGAAGTAAGAAGTAAACGAGGTATTCACCGAGTTCTGTCTGTTCTTAACCAGAATTCTGTGGGATATTTATACTCGCGGCTGGTTCTAGCGCTAGCGCATGTGTGCTGGCCGCGAGTTCGGCGTCACGACAGGGGTCGACTAGCGACCCGACTGCCAGTCGTGCGTATCGCCTAAGAGATCGTTTTTCGTAGGGAGTTGTATCCGTTTCGCTGGAATCCATAGTGTTTTCGCTGGCTCCTTGTGTTCCCAGCCGCACGTTTCGTAGAAGTCATACCTCGGATGTCATAAAACGACAGTGCCGGCAGTAAGACTCCTAGTACTCTGCGCTAGCCATGGGTTGGCGTGCCAGCTATTCGATATCTTCCAGCGTATCAGTATACAACTTTTCCTACGTCATCGACCTCGTCAGGAATTGAACCCGACGTACGAACCACCAGGTCTCACATAGAGCAGCGTAAAATACGACTGTTTATCAGTGTGAGTTGGCAATTCCATTCTTCCGAATTATCATCGGAATAATCATTACATCTGGTGGCAGTACATCTGCCATGTTCTTTCTAGCTCCGTCACAACGATGTACGCAGAAAGATTCACTCTCCATTCGATTTCGCTTCCAGTACTTTCAGACAATGCGACGTTCACATCTGGCTTTCTTGCTGGTGGGTTGGGGCCAGAATCCCAACTTCAGAAAACGAAAAAACGCGGAAATAGAAGAGCTGGCTCGAAAGCAAACAACACATCCACATCTATTGAAGTCCTCCAAAATGAGTCGAGCACAGGCTGTTGAGGAACCAAGTGATTGGGGAAACATTCGGATCATTTATCGTGGTTAGTATGGGAAATTTAGGAGAATTGATCAGTCGACGTTCGAGTTTCTGGCATGTGGCGTTTCGGCCGAACGGTCAGTATTAGGGAACGCAGGAAGAATAG
Organism: Bryopsis sp. KO-2023; assembly: GCA_030272585.1. Lineage (NCBI taxonomy): Eukaryota > Viridiplantae > Chlorophyta > Ulvophyceae > Bryopsidales > Bryopsidaceae > Bryopsis > Bryopsis sp. KO-2023. The sequence continues at coordinate 1,626,302 of BSYQ01000012.1, read as the reverse complement.
AGCGATGGTCTCTTTGTCAAAGACCCGTTCCTGAGGTCGGAAGAAAGTCCCGACCAAGCCCCTTCCATATTCCACACTGCGTTCGTTATCGCGTCAAAGGCCAACACACGAGCGACACAGGCCTGGGTTTTTCCGCAAGTTTGGTTTGTTTTTGGGAACTCCATGGTGAGAATCAAGTCGGAATGAGAGAGTTTTCTGTGGAGTGTTTTTGGAAAATATATGAGTCGAGTGCACACGCATGTCTAAAATATCAAAGACTTCGAAAAAAGACATCGAGCAGCAAGTATGTTGAAAAGTTGCATTGTGTCGGTTCGACTGACAGAATCTAGGGAACGCATGAAAGGAAAGGGGAAGAACTGTTGGTGGAACGCTAATCGAAGCGAAAGAACGACTGTTCGAGTGTAAGACGTCCGACGCGACGCTTTTCCTTGGATGCAATCATCTGTGCGATACCTGAGCATTCACAGCAATCGCAACATTTCGTGTTCAAGTTTCGAAGGAGGCAACGGGCACAGGTGGTGGAGTGGTCCAAGGCGTCAGGCTTAAGACCTGATGGAGCGTGGGTTCGAACCCCATCTTGTGCAGCATTTTTTTTTATTTTTTCGGACTCTCAAAGCAGAGAAACAAGGGCGGTGAGGGAGGCCGCAAATTTGTGGGGCGCAATGCAAATTCAACTCTCTCGCGCGCAGTCCGCCGTGATCCAAAAAAAAGCATTGGGTGATGCTTTTTGATGGAACTTCTCCTCAGAGAGGCTCCATCAGCCTCTCCCTGTCTCTTCGAGATCGCTGCCTTTTTCGATTGGGGTTTTGTCAAGGGGGGGGGGGGTTGCTGCCTGAGTTTTTTATCGATTGGATTGTCAGCGGGTCGATCGTGGGAGAGAAGCTGTTCGTTCGATATGTGCGGTGAGCAAGCATTTTTGCTTCCAGATCGATTTGCTTCTCGTACGTCGTTAGGCGCCACTTTGGGTAGACCCTTGGGTCCAGCAACCCACACATCCTGTTCTGTGGTGAAGTTTCGTCTAGCGTTGGTTCCACTCGTTTATGTCTTGTTCGTTGCAGGGTCTTTTTTGACAAAACGAGTGGAACTGCTCCCGCACCGTTGGGGTGGTAGCGAAAGCTGAGGAAAAGATCCGAAAGAGGATGCGGGTGAGTCCCTGTCGTTCACAGAAAAGCAGTCTCTCGGACAAAATTCCTTTGGACTTTATTGACCTTGTTGCTGTGCGTGGTTCATAGAATTGCAGGAATTGGTGGTGGGTTCGACTGGAATGTGTCAGCGATATGGACTGGAGGGCTGGAGGGGCTGGACTGCGAGACTTCAACTGACTCCCTCGTGCAGGAGCTGCTGCACTCACAGACCTTGAGAGGTAACGAAGTTTTTTTTGGGGGGGGGGAGGTCGTCGTCTTGTTTGAGACTTTTTTCGCGAGGAAAAAAGTGGAGGGGCATTTCCACAGGCGTGTGGCTCAGTACATACCTTAAAATAGTTTTGGTCGCCAACCTCCTGGAATGTTTTCTAGGTCGGGGGCCTTTTTCCAGGTTTTCAATTTCGATCACTTTTTACCAAAAAAAATTGTGATTAGAGAAGTACCAAGACATCATTTTTTTCTTGATAGTAAAAAGAGCTCGCGAAACCATTTTTGATACATCCAATTAGTGGGTGTTTGGATAAATTGGCCCATAGGCCAGGAGCCTATAGGCTTCCAATGGTGGTCCTATCTCTACAAGAGGGATACTCTCTTTCGTAGAGATTTGTTTACACCTCACTGATCCACTGTGTATATCAGTGGATCAGTGAAAACTCCCAGCTGGAGGTTTTGACAACTTTCGGGCACTAGCGTCCAATGGCTTGACTGCGATTAGCCAGAAAAAGATATACATAGAAGAACAATGTTGTTCCTCTATTTCAATCTAGTGTCGTATTTGATCCCTCTGGAACAATCTGGGGATGAAGATCCACACTCTATATATATATATTATATATTGGGTCTCTTCTTTGCTTCTGTGCATAATATTAGCTGACCATGAGCTCCTATCTTCTTGCTTGAAACTATACTAAATTGATGATGAGTTCTTATCATGGCGAACGCCCTCTCTTTATGCCCGACAATTTGATATTGCATGTAGTCTATTTTAATCACCTAGCTCAACACTCTTCTCGAACCATAGATTCTGGTATTCCGGTTTATTGTTTCCTTATATGAATGCATGTTTTTCCTCGATTATTGACGTGAAACAACTTCCTAAACACTTCTCGAGTTCTTTTGGATGTCGTTTCCCAACTGTTGCAGATTCTATCATTGGACAGTTCGGAGTCAAATCAATCATTGTAGCATCTTGTTGATATGTCGCATCTTGTTGTTACATCTGCTCGTGCAATGTCGGTCTAGTGGTAATCAACACTCCTCCCTCTATTTCTACGCCTTTTTCGTACACTTCGAGCTAAAAGGTGTAAACCAACTAATTTTGAAGTAAAACGAAAATATCACGTGAACTCGTCAAAGGGACGTTGACACTTTTGTCAAAGTTTGGTTCGTAATCAGCTCAAAAATAATGAAAGTCCAGGCAAGTTGGTAGTGGTGTGCAAGACAATCAAAATTAAAGACAAATCAACTATACAAATATAGTTGGCGTAAAAGGGTAGTAACTCACCTGTTTGATTCATAAATCAAAACAAAGAGCTCTTATTAAAAATATTCAGGGGTAATCTTGACCTTGAGATGTGGCCAGATTCGAAAAGAAATCGGTACTTTGGTGAACTCTGCCACACTTTTTCCATAATATTAGAAGCCCATAATTATATTGGTCGGGTTAGCCCAATATTTTTTCGTCCCAGCGGAGAAGCCGAACTATCGTCTGAAATTTATATCTTAAAAACTACCCCCAAGTGCTTACTCTGCATGGGAAAACCAACGAAGCCAGACAAGAAAGGCACGTTAACGTTGTGACATTAATAAGCCCGAAGATACTTATCCTCAGAAAATAAGATGGTCTTTTCCCCTTTCAAATACTCGATCTTTACCTTAAGGGTAATATTGAAGCTATTTATATTGTGGATCACTTTTAATAACACTTTCGAGTTAGCCAACGAAGCTTACATAACGTACTTGAGGGGGCGACTCTCGCGACAAGAAACATTGCAATGTCCTTCCCTTCACATACTTGTCTACCTTATCTACAATTGGAAAACAAAGCATGCTCAGATTGTACATCGTCCGGTGGAACGGAAAGCTAAATCAGACTGGTGGGATTGAGATCTAAGCTTTTGTGCACAACACTTGCCGTTGTCATCGGACTCTTTCTACATTGTTTGCCAATTATTTTTCCCCAAACGATTTTCTCTCTGTGTCCATTGTTTTTATTATGCTATTTTTTGTGCTTCATATTTATCTTTCAAGGTCTACTTTCGCGCAATTGTAAGATTGTAAACAAAAGAACTAACATGCACAAACACACAGACAGATTACGTTCGGGAGATTTTTCCTGTGGAACCTATCTATCATCTATTTGCGCCAACAAATGTCACCAACCTAACGCATGAGTCATCGTTTAGATCTATAAAAAAATCACTGGTGACTCTTTAAGCGGTCATGGGTCCTGTGACAGCGGACAAGCATCGGCTAAGATTTCGCCCTTGTTTTTGCCTTTGCTTTTACCTTCTTCGCCACTGGCTTCTTTCTCTCCTTTTTGTTCGTGTTTTGATTCGCCTTTGTTCTCGCCACGACCCTTATCCTCCTTCCACAGTATAGGACTGTTTTTCGGAATTGACCTCTTTGCCGCATGGCACGGCTGATCTTCGAATTCAATCAAATCCTATTTCGATTGAGGAGTAGAATCCTCCTTACCTCACCTTATAAACCTTAAACCTTACCTATTTCAAAATTGATTGTTGTCACAGCTACTTGGAAAAGAAGGTGAAAGCACATGGTGCAAGAGGAGGGCGTAACAATTGTACCATATGCTAACTTCGGAAAAAAAATCCAATCTAATTCTTTAACTCACATTAATCATATCTTTAATTAGATTTAGTTACTTGAGGATCATTGTTCATGACCAATTAATGTAAAATGAATCATATTCCTCTGGCTCAAGGGAATATGCTCCACAACACAAATGCACTCTTCGTTGAACTTAATTTTATGTAGACCCCTACGTTACTGTTATGGTCGTGCCAATGCAACAACAAGCAACTACAGTCGATCGATAGTGGTGACTCACCATTGGTGAAAAGCTACGCATATCTTCCCGGTTGCTGGTCAAATACCGCTAAAGGCTTCTCGAGTGGACCGAATCTCGAAGCATGTGCGCCATTCCCTTGTTGATTTGTGAGTGATAGCATTGGAGCTCATATCTCAACTAAAGGGTGTTTATTACGCTAACTCCTGCACTCCAGTCCAATTTCTTTTTTCACAATCTAAGAGATTACTCCTCGTGTGACATAACATAAAGGTTAGTATCTAATATCTATGGAACATGTTTGTTAACTTTGCATGTTCAAAGTTAACCTAGATTCTAATTAACTATCTAGTAATTATCTCCTGATCTCGTATAAAACTTATCATCAGTCCAAGAATGTTAGTCCAATATTGAGAAGTCTTGTTGTCGGAAGCATTCTTCTGAAGTAAGGCATAAGTGGTGATGCGATCTTTGTGGAGACATGCAAAAAACGTCAATAATACGATGCCATGCCCTGGAACCTTTCCATGGTTCATTCGGATTTGGTTCTTCCCCACAATATGTCCAAGATACAAGAATCTGGCGAAACCGAAATCGTACATTTGTGAGTCGGGTCAACACTTTCCGCCGTCGTTGGTGCTCCTCCCATGTTGCTTCGTGTATCACAATGTCGTATCACCCCTTTATTCCCCGGGCGTTTTGAGTGCTATAGGACGGTTGTAACAACTTTCCACAAATGTGGTCCCAACACTTTCTTCATGACTTGCTGAAACGTAGCCGGAGCATTGCGAAGTCCCAACGGCATGACAACAAACCGATCCTCAATGTGAAGCCATAGATAATCCCCTCTTTGTTACGATCGCAGCTTATGCTATGGAGCGTCCCTTCTAAATATCTTGGGTGATATTTTGGTCTTCTTGTCGGCAATCATACTCATTCCCTTGCCAGTATCGCGAGCGGAGGTCCAAGGCTGTGAAGTATTTCGAACTGGTGAATTGGTTCGAAGCGTCATCAATCTTGAGCAATCTTGTCGAGTTTTTTGTAGTCCACGCAAAAACGTACAATACTATCCGGTGTAGAAACAAGTACTATCGCGATGCCCAAGCAGAACTTGATGGCCGAATGATGCCATCAGCGAGCATTATTGCCACTTTTTGCTTCACCACTTCATTCTCCGCGGGGCCAAAACGATATGGGTTCTAACGTATTGATGGGTGGTCGCCAGTGGGTATTTTTTGGTAGTATGTTTGTCCTACATTGGTGGAAGTTCAGGCGGGTGCATCTGGAAATAGGTCCAATTGGTCTATTATGTCTTCTCGCTAAGAACAACGTAGTCCGAAATTTTGAGGGTCTGCAATTTCTACCTCAAAAATACACCTTTCCTTTTTTGGAAACTGTAAAAATTGGTATGGGGGCCTTTCCTCCTTCCGAGTTTCACAACAATGAAAACCTTCACAAAGTGGTCCAAAATTTCCTCCTAGAAGCCAAGCTCTGCACCATTGTTTGAAAATGAGCGGGACAATTGAACATTCCGAATAGACAAACGAGGGACTCGTAGTGCCAACGGCGTGTTCGGAATGCGGTCTTGTAGCGCTTGTGTGACCGTAACAGGTCTTTAGATTGTCTTTGGTATTTGCCCGCTTTTCATTGTGTCGGAATATCTTTTTGTGAGCAAGGATAAGAACTTTTTTCCACCATCTCTAAGTAGTCGGTGGGTCGTTGTACGACTGGTATTGTCACCTAACTTGTTACATTCACTGTGCTACAAAACCGCCTCCTTGTTGGATGTTCTGTCCGTGATTGGTGCAAAATCGATCAATAGATCGTTAGAAAACTAACCAAGGCAATCCCAAAACACTATCAGAGGACAAATGTGCGAAACCATAAGCGGAAAAAAGATATTCAAAGTTCCCTTCCTCAATCCGGATGTTGTTGCACTTCTCGTCTATGCACACCCCGAGTCATTAAGGAGTGAAATCGATTTATTACACCAACAAGAATCCAAACCCAATTTTTCAACTTATATCTTTGCACATAATTCTCTGTAGGTAGGCGGAAACTCAATCAATCTTGCCCCTGATTTCATATTTGATAAAATTGAGGTTCTTGCTTTTTGCTTTTTTAGGTTTTATAAGATAGCAATCTATTGAGTTGCTCTTGCGACTCCCAAACCTCGCACTTTTCAACTCCTTAATTTTGCTTATAAATCTCTTGATAGTGTACGTAAGCTTAGGATTGCTTGATATCCTGCGACGGTCGGTTCCTGAAGATATCGGGATCCTTCATTTCTTCGTCCTTTCTGCAACTGTTTCCTTGGTTTTATTTCTTTCACCTGGCCAAGACAAAGCTGCATGTCTCCGAGGTATCAACAGAGCATGCGTTGCTTGGTTGGCCTTAATAAAAAGGTCCCGCGACGGCAGATCTCCCAAGTTAAGCTTCGCTACCTCTGGCTCCTCTTCTCGTTGCCTCGCCATATCCTGGAGGTAAAGCGCATGAGCTTGCTCTGGTGGCATGCTACACGCCCTTGTTCAACGCATCTCTACCACATCCCTTGCCTTGATCGCAAAGGTCACGTACTGCTCCGCCCGGTGCAAGTGTTCTCAGAAGTAGTGCCTCCATGCATCGGCCCGAGTTGTGTTCCTCCTGGTTGTAACAATAAATTTCGGCCCCTCTCACAAACTTGGCACACCGGCCGCCGGAGGAACGGTTGCAGTCCCCCTCTGGTGGGATGGACTGAGGTAAACGGGGACAACCTCTTGAGATTGAGGCGCTTATGCACACACGAGAAACACTGGTCCGCACTTGTTTCACAAGAAGTCCTTACATGCCCAAAAAGATCTTTCATAGAAGAAGAGGAACCCCTCGTGGTGGAAGAAGAACGAACAAACCTCCACTACAGTCCCTTAAGTAGGTTGTAGCAAGCATGTCGCCTGTCCCATTGATCCAATCTCTGAGTAGGACCTTCTAAGCTGTCAAACCCATCTGATCCCCTTGACTATCCCAAGTCGTCTCATGAAACAAAACCCCCCAGGGGAGATCAGTCCAGTCACTCCTGTAGCGAAACTGCTACTCCTCGCTTTTGGCAAAACTCTCATGGCAGAACTGCCCTCAAATCACTAACACCCCTGATCAGACCGATAATACAACTCTGAGTAGTCCCTTCTCCAACACTTGTGCTCTAGAAGGTGTGCCAAAAACGTTTTTTGGTGTCCAAAATTTGGGGTTACACCTAGCTTCTGGTGTATCTTCTCTTTGACCTCCTTCCATGCTGAACTCCATCTCGGCAGCCCTGCAGTCAATCGCCTCCAACTCCTTCTGGTACCTCTCATGCGCCTCCGAGTCCAACAGATTTTCATCTCCTCGTGTCTACTGACCGCCTCCTCCCTCTGCCTTCGGATATAGTCCAAAACTTCTTCTCTCCACCACTTCTACGTTCGATCATCCCAAACCTTTCTCCCCGCGTTTAAATTCCTCATCAATTATGAAGGCCCCTGTGCAACTCTTCTTCCTTCATCCAGCCCTGGGCGCAGTGTCATTGTCGGCTTGTGAGGTGGGTGCCTTGGTGGTTCCCTCTCAAAACTCCTTGTTTCGGACAATCCTTCCCAGACGTTTATCTCTTCCTGTGACTTGACGACCGTGGAGGTGTGTGTGTGTTGGTCTCCATGGTGTTTTCGGAAACGGCGACTGGGTGCATTGCGTGATAGGAGAACTCGATCGGTACTAACCCAAGTTTCTGCCCACTTATAGTCGTTACGAGGCGGCTGTAACCTCAAATTTCGTCCCCTTCCTCGAACTTGGCACACCCGCCGCCGGAGTAACGGTTGCAGTCCTCCACTTGGTGGGCTGAACTGAGGTAAAACGGGGAAAACCCCTTGAGGCTGAAACACTTATGAACACACGAGCAAACACGGGGCCACACTTGTCCGGAGGAAGTTCTTTACATGTCCTAAAGGTAATTTCAAAGGAGAGGAGGAATCCCCACGTGGAAGAAAAAAAAGGGAGAGAGTGTTTAAAACCTCCACTACAACCTACTTAAGTAGGTTGCAGCAGGACTATCACCTGTCCCATTGATCCTATCTCTGAGTGGGACCTTCTAGGCTATCAAAACCCATCTGATCCGCCTGACTAGCCCAAGTCGTCTCATAAACCATAAACCCCTAGGGAGGATCAGTCCAGTCACTCCTGAAGCGAAAATGCTACTCCTAGCCTGTGGCAAAACTGCTATGGAAGAACTGCTAGGGATAAGATCAATCGCCTCATCCTCTTCACGAGCGCGTGGACATTCAGCCAACTCATCCGCAAATCTGTCCTCATATTCATTCAACAAGCTTTTTAGCTCACCTGAATGAGACACACATGGAAGGGATTCAGTTTCGGGTACCTCACGTTCCTCCCCCTCAACAGGGTGCGGGTGTAACCACCAAATACGTCGTCTCTCCCCAATAGGTCACCCCTGCGGAGGGACTGATCGTGGGGAGAACGGAAAAGAGCCTAAAGGCTCGTGAGTGAACGGGATAGTGTGCAAAGGTCGGAAAGGAGACTTGAACAAAAACTCAAGCAAAAAGAGTTTTACATCGAATATGTTCAGAGGTGCTTTATAAATACAAAAACTGTAGCTTTAGCCCCAATGGACTTCAGCTACAACCTAGCTACCTCTTTGACCTATAATAACCCTTACTAACCCTTATTGAACCTAACAAATGGACGGTCTAATTACTACCCAACTGCCCTTAGAAACCTTGACAAATCGTTATAAAAAACACCGTGCTGTGGCAGAACTGCTCCTTCACCACAATCTATACTGCACTGCTGCCACAGTCCCAGTTCTGTGGCAGCACTCCTTCTGTGGAGGTGACCAAATATGTTAAGGCGACGTGGTTGGTGGTTACATGCGAGACCTCCCGAACAACACAAGAAAAGGCGAAAGCGAAGATTTCTTCAACCGCCTTTTCACTTGTGAGACACGCAACAAGGGATTGATCTGTGCATTCGACGGAGTAGGGGCATGCAACGCCAAGTCAGGTCGTAACGTGAGTCGGTGTCCCTGTGTGGAATCCACTTGAAACTCTCTTCGAGCCAGCCTTTCGAGCATCTCGCTCTCATACTCCTCCATATCGACTAGCAGTTCCAACAAGACGGCAATGATATGCGCGAGTGCTGCTGCCTAAGCTGCATTCACCATTTTTCCCTTCTTGGGCTCGAACCTTTGACCTTTCGTTTACTAACCAGATTCCGTTCCGTCCCCTCTACCTTTGGAGAACCTGGTGATTGTTAGCATTCCTTCTACCTGCTTCTCCCTTAAGAGTCGTGAGAACTCCTTGACTCCTCCCAGGTATTCTTCCCCCTCCTCGGGGTTTCTTGGATGATCCTTCACTTCACATCTTCAGTCCCAAACCAGGAGACCTCAATGTGGGTCTCCTTCCCTCGTACCCTTTCTTTTTAAACCTAAAAAGATGATCAGTTCTCTTGCACTCGAGTCTATCTTACTCAATCCATCATCCAAGATCTAACTCTTAATATGACCTATCAAGAAGGTCTCTTCCGAGCATTTAGTATCTGTACGACATATAGGTCAACTTTGCCCACATAAGCTAAGCTAACCTTTGAATAAAATATAACCATAAAAGTTCGAATGATACCACATTGATTCGTAATCATGCGTGAAAAAAGTTCCCATGGACATTCCTTCTGAATGACTTGATCGAAGAGTCAGTTGCCCCACAATCTAGCACTTTTCATCCTTCTCCCAACATTGAGCTTTTTATTATAATCAGCTTGTTTGTGTAGTTTTCGACTTCAGTCAAATTAACTAATCTATCCCTATCAGTTGAAAAGATGATGTTCCTTTGTTTTCAATATTCTAGGCTTATTATTTTTCTTCGACGTTTCTTACGCCACAAGGCTAGATACCTAGTATTGATCACCTGGCTTTTTATTACCTTCCAGACCAGCGATGTTCAGGCATTCGGCCACCTTAAGAGAGTCGCCGCGTGGCTCTCTGGCCCGCAAACAATATTCGAAACATGTTTCGTTGAATCAGGTAATATCGCTTCACTCGTCTGGTTTTCAACCACCACAATAATATTACAAACTTGTTTTTTTCCAATACATACAAACACCTCACGTAAGTCCCATATGTTCCTTATTCACTCTTTTCAGTATACACAAGTTTTTGAACATTCAAACCCTAGATAACGACGTGTACCAAATTGCTCTAACGGTCGGAAAGTTTGTCGGATCTATGACTATCAGATTTTCAAATGTTTTACCTTCTGCCTTGTAGCATGTCAAAGCTAAAGCCGGCCTAAGTGGGAATTGTTTTCTAATGACCTTATAAAAACGGCCAAACAATCTAGTCCAAGATCTTCTCATCATTCTTTTTTTCTCTCCATTAGACACGATTTTGGTATCAATGTAATCATCGTGTAAAGCCAAAACTGTAGCTGTAGAGCCGTTTGTAACACCCATTGGAATGTTAATATTTTCCGTAAACAGAACCGGCATTCCAATCGCTAGGACTATTTTTTCTAATAATCGACATTTGTCCCGCATAAAACACTTGTATCGATTCGCTAATTCTCGAGGGATGGCTACATGTTTATTCTTCACTTGAATTCGATCTACACTATCATATTCCTTGCTTTCTTCGTATTGTTCATCCACTGGTATCGAATTGTATAAAACCACATTGTCATTATTCCACGCTATAAAGCAAACACCCGGTATACTGATCGCTTCTTCTAACCTAATTTCTTTTTCGTTAATCTTTTCAATATCACTATCTTCAAAATTCTCATATCTAAGTCTACCCATAAGGTCCTCCATTTCGAGACAATCTTTGAAACGCATATTGGTTGTTAACTCATAACGAGTAGCTTCCTTATAAATCGGCAAACTCTTAATCTGGCAGCTACAATCCGTTGCATTGCAATTTTTATGACGACAAATTGCAGACAATTGAAACGGATCACCAACTAATATGATTATTTTTCCCCCATATAAAATTTTTCTTTTGTTGTTTGCACCATTGATAATCTAGTTGATGTTAACATGTGTAAAAACACACTTTGGTTCCCACTTTGGCGGTGTACTTTGGTTCTTGTTAGGTGTGTCAAGAACTTACAAGAGAGGATAAGATAAGAACAATAAAAGAAGAAAGGAATAGAAAGTTCTCCTACATATAATCCCTGTCCTAGCTTCTCACCACCTACCCAGTAATCCATTGTAATACATGATACTCTTAATATAATCTTATGTCATGATGACTCACACCCACATCATCATGATGACTCATATCCTCGTCATGTTGACATCACCAGAAACTCGGCTCTTGTAACCTATTCATTTGTTAGCAAGGCAATCCCTCGCCTAGTGCCCCTTTCTTTGACATTTGAAGCATTTTAAGTTGTGACCGGAATTTGCCTTGTTCCGTGAACCTTCTTAGGTTTCACTTGTTCAGTTCTGTTGCGTCGGCTTCTTCCTTGTAGCGACGTGGTCGACTTGTATCACATTCGTCTTGCATTTTTGTCTAGTTTCCTAGACTCCACCCTTTCTTTATACCACTCTGATTGCTTTGTCGAGAGTCTTAGGGTTCTTCGAATCTATTTCTCTTCCCATTCTTTTACTCTGGCCATCAACATATCAGTGAATCCGCTCGTCTTCAACATTGATAGGCGGCAACAAAATTGGGCTTATCCTGTTTCATCATGTCTCCAAAAAGTTTGCTCTTGCGCAAAGTTCATAATGTTCTTGACAGGCCATAGTAAATTGCATGAGCTCAACCTACTACGCCTTAATGCGTGCATCTTTATTTTTTGGCATTGTAGAATCGCTTTCCGGACTCGACCCTTGTGTTGTTAATGCCGGCCGCAACGTGAATCACCATACGCAGCCGCTCAAGTGTAGCTGATTTGATCTCAATCTCCTGGCTCTCGAGTGCCCCTATGGCCTGTCGTTTCCTCTTCACACATTGAATTGAAAGAGAGCTAAGAAGTCTCTTACCTGGCTCCGCAACCAATATTTGGGAGTGACAATCGCATTCTTTAACTATCAACGTTATACCACCTCGTAAACACGGTATTTTTCAGAGCTTCGGGTCTTTGGACGGGGCGTTGGTGAAATCAGTGGTTTAATACTGCAATGGCTACGACTCCATCTGCCTCGTCGCCTGCAAATCGAAAGGGTCTGGGGCTGGTACCCCCATCTGCTCCTCTCCGCCTGACATTCCTTCTGTTCCTCAGATCGTCCTGCTCACGTCTTTCTTGTGCAGCTCTCTGCGATCTGTAGATAGGGCACTCAGGATCAAAACAGTCGTAGTATCTGACAATATTCCCAATGCGTTCTGCCTTCCTGTGGCCGTGAGAAGGTGCCCTAAGAGGAGGCGGTGCAATCACTGCCAGTGGGTGCCTCACTGGACCCAAAATCTGCACAGGTCTTGGTAACCTGAAAGGGGCTGGAACCCAATCCCCTGAGAAAGCAAACAAGTCAGGTGGCAGCCCTAGAAACTCCGCCTCACACTGTATCACAATCTCTTCGTCTGATTCCGCCTCACTTCAACTACTTTTCACTGCTACAGGTCTACCAAAACTCATATAACAATCAGGGTCAGAGGATCTCTTTTACAGGCTGCTAGTCCTTATCCTTTCCCTCTCAAGCCACTCTAACAACCGAGGGCAGTTCGGACTCCTACAAGAAACAGAATATATCCAGGTACCCTGCGGCTGGTTCTCACTAGGAAACCCGTCAGATGACACTTCCTCTTCCTCGAAGCTGACAACTATAAAACCTGAACCCACAATGCTCATGAACTGCCAAACCTAGTTCCGCTGCGCAAAAACTGCGACTCGCAAACTCTACTACTCAAGGCTGCGCAAATCTGCGTCTGTGCCCGCATTGAACTGTGCCCCTTACTGCTGCGCAAAACCTGCGCCTGACAACGTTCTGTGCTAGGCAACGCCTGAAAACTCTACTACAACCTTGCGTACAAAACGACCTCTGTGCAGCACTGCGTCTACACAAATCTGTGTGAAAGCTGCATCAACTGTGCCTGCACTCAGCACTAGACTGCGCCCTGATCAACTCTGTGAAACCTGCGCCTGAACTCTGCGCCTGATACTGTGACTGCAGTTTCACCAGAACTCTTTGCTTCTTCCCAGAAACCTTCCAATGTCGCTTGTGATCTTGCCACAAGTCCTGCTCCGAAACCAATGCATCAGCTGCGACTCTGCAAGTCTGCCAGCCGGGCTGAAGGGGAAACAAAAGGAGACCAAGGTGCAAAGCGCTCAAAAACAAGGTTCCAATTACCCTAGAGGCGCTGCCCAAATACCCCGCTGCAGCGCCTCTAACAAGACCTGATCCCTTGATCAGACAGCTACTGATACTGAGCTGACCCTGTGGACCCTTCACTGTGTCAGGTCAGATCTCAAAACGTACTGAGCTGCCAGCTCGCCAGCCTACAGTCAGATCTCCTGGTTCAGGGCTGCTGTTTGGCGATTCACTACAAATACCAACTTGGTATGCTTAGAAGTTAAACTTCCTTTCATGAAGGTGTTGACCGAAATAGGCTACTTTACCACCTATTCTTATTGTATATGGTTAGTTTATACGCTTGGTTTTATTTGTTAGACAAAATATCATATGCTTATCACGTTCGAGGTTTTCACACGTTTCTTAATGGGCGACGTATGTTCGGCTTGACCACTAGCCGAAATGCTTGGTTGTGGGATTTTAATTTTGTTTGAGATTTTCAAACGTTTTTTCTTTCATGCGGCGGTCACCGACATTAACACCACCAAAAGAAACACCATTGACACTCATTAAAAAGCTCCAAAACCAACGCCTTCGACGATATCCACGTTTCAATGTAGCAAAAAACGCCACACTTATCCATGTTAAACATACGTCACATTAAAAACATAATAAAAAAAAATCAAAATCGCGAATACCGCAAGTCATTACTTCCCCGTCAGGGGGCTTTATGTAAATCAACTCCCCTTCAGGGGGCATAACCATCCACGTTTTGTATTTGCATGTTTTTGACATAATGAATGTATTGGTTTGATCCAAATGTCACCCCTGTCGCAACACTTATGACAAGGACAATTCTTCTTGCAATCTTCCTCAATCTTTATTTTTTTGATCTCACAATCTTCTCTATGCATTTGCCGCACATGCACTTGTTTCGACATCTTGGACACCCGTTTTTCATGCCATTTTTCACCGTAATGCCAGAATGCCTAATGTACCCCTTGTGCATCGAATCGCAATCAAATGTGCGCCCAAATATATACATGTCGCCAACAGGTGGTGGAATATAACGTATATCGTCGAAGCCTTTGATCAATCACCGCCACCACTCAATGGCTTCGTTTTCTTCATCGCAACAAGTTTCTATCATTTGCTTCATTATTTGCTTGGTAAACATCCCTGTAGGCTCCTTCTTCAATGAGTTGCGACACCTCGTATGGATCTATATTTGTGGGGGCTGTTGATCGGGTGGAACGCCATTTGGTAATAGGATAGGCGTGACCCATGTCCGAACATGCGAAGAATCCTTTCCTTACGAGACTTTCGAGACGCACCTTTGGAACTTCCACAAAAATATTAAACTTCTTGAGTCGATCCTCCTCTGTTTGCTCCCGAATAGATTGCGCTTGGAGTAGAGTTGTGAGCCAGCCCAAGAACCCAGAACGGGTACGGGCTTTACAACGGAAACGGCCGCAACGGGTACCCGTTCTAAAGTTGCAGCGGCTCGTTGCGGCTCTTCCCGTTGTAAACTGTTGTGGCACGCGAACGGGTTAGAACGGGCCGTTCCTATTAGGAACTTTGGAATAACAAAGACTTTACGTCTAGAGCAAACGGGAACACTTCCAAACAAGGATCTTTACAATAGTCCAAGTTACAATCAGGCTTCGATGGGCCGAATAAGTACTCGCTCGGGCCGAACAGCCTGTCCAACCCCAATCCATAATGTACGTTCTAATGGCCCCCTGGCCGTGTCCTAATGGACCCTTGACTGAACGTGTGGTACCAACTGAGGCTTGTCACCTCAGAGGCGGTCTCGACCCTTTTCCCTGCCTGTGACTGTGAGTGTATGAGTGTGTGAGTGGGCCGAGCCACGTGTTGGACGAGGTTCGTATCAGTTCCAATCGTTGTCGGTTTACTACGATTTATTAGGGTATAGCTACGGAAGCCCCTAGATCATCGTGGTGGTTTAGAGTGTTAGAACGCATGGTCAGTGATGGGCTGAGACCCCCGTGCACAAGACAGAACAGGACAAGGTGTCTGTGCACGGAACAGGGTTGGACCTGTGCGCACAGGCGCACAGACTGTACAACACAGGACAGACCGTGTCTGTGCACGTGTCTATGCGGATTCTGTGCACTTTCTGTCCTATCCTGTACAGTCTGTGCGTTTGTGCGCACAGGTCCGACCCTGTTCCGCGCACAGACACCCTGTCCTATTCTTGAGAGTGGAATTTCGAAAAACAGGACAGGACAACACAGGCCGCACAGATTTGTACAGACCCCTGTTCTGTGCGGCGCACAGAACAGGGGTCTGTCCTGTGCAGCCCATGACTGCGCATGGTTATAGTCTTAGAAGTCGCAGGTTCGAATCTCGTTAGGTTCTTTCGGGTTTTGGGGTAGAGATGTGCGCCGTTGCAACGGGTTTCCGAGTAACGGACCCGTTAACGGCGGCTTAAAATCCGTTAATGACCGAAAAACGGGAGTGAAAAATCCAGAACGGGAACGGGTTTTTCACGACCCGTTCCCGTTCCGTGACCCGTTATCACGGAAACCCGTTCCAACGACGCACATCTCTAGCGTGGAGCGCCACCTCGTCTTCTTCCCACTCGAGACTCTAAGGTTCCTTCGCCTTTGGGGAAAAAATCTCTCGGTCTTCGTCTTCATTTCCTACCACGGCCTCTTGTTCCTTCAGTAAACGGGTTTCCTGGCGATAAAGTTGCTCGGCTTGCTGGGCTGGCATCCCATTCCTCAGACAACTCTCTTTCACTTCCAGCAATCGTTGTTGTTTCTCATACGTTGTTTCGACTCATCGTCCTTCAATTGCTTCTCATACTCCGCCTCCGCCTTCTCCTTTCCATTAAAGCGCTTTTTGAGGTCTCTCATTTCTTCCAGGTCCAATTTCTCTTTGGTAGTAAACTTCCACGGGGTCTCTTTTGCTTGTAATCGGCTGATATTTTCCACGTACTATCACTAGAAAGCTTCAGTCATATCCTTCTCGAACCAAGTTGTGCTTCTGCCTTAGATATTCCAACATTTCGACTGTTCCTCAACAGTGGTGGGATGAACAAGACAGACCCCTGTTCTGTACAGAGTCTGTGCACCCTGTGCAGGCCTGTTCTGTGCAGCGAAATTCCACAAATTCGAGTTTCTGTGCGCGACACAAGTCGGACCCGTGTTGCACAGGTGCGCAGACTGCACAACACAGCACAAAATCTGCACGGAATCTGCATGGAATCTGCACGGAATCTGCACAGAATTTGCACAGACCGTGCCTGTGTTGTGTTGTACAGACTGTGCGCCTGTGCAGCACAGGTCGAACCCTGTGCACAGAACAGAAACTCTATCTTGTCCTGTACACAGGGGTCTCAGCCCACCACTGTTCCTCAATGCCTTTAGTTGAGCTCTCTCCTCCTCCGGCACTTCTCCCGAATTCTGAAATGTATTTCCCTTTGTCTTTCCGGCCTTGCGATCACCACCGCTGGCTCCGCAGATACGGCTTCTGTTACCGGCTGGTCGGCTTTCGATACCTCCATCTCACCCTCCAACATGAGGATCATCCAAGACTGTAGCTACCACGAACGTCTCCGCAACATATGTGAAGTCTATTGGGACATTCCCCAGTCGTACTTCGTTGAGATAGGGGTAACCCTTCCGCCTTGGCACTACTATGGGGAGCGACCAACCAACGAGTTCCAAGAAGGAGTGGGAAGTGGCCGCTTGTCACCACATGACAAAGAACCATCAAGCGGCACTGTCTAATAGCAATAGGAAGGGTCGGCAGAAAACCAACTGCGACCATACTATGGACGTGATCGGAAATGATCGGCCGTCCATTTTCGATGTCAGGACAGGTCGTTTCATCGATCTGACCTGATACGATCTCGTTCCACATGATTCTGAAAATGATCGGTCTTTTTTTTTTTTTTTTTTACCGATCATGATCGATGATCGTGATCGTGATCGGCCGATCAAAACCTGATCGATGATCGTGGTCGGCCGATCAAAGCTTGATCGTGATCGTGATCGGTTCGCCGATCACCGATCTGATCGGTTGCTCCGATCACGATCCCGATCACGATCAAGCGTTGCGACATGCAAACGCCTAATCGGCCGATCAAGATCGGTAAAACGCCGATTAATCGGCCGTTGATCCGATCAGCTCCGATCATGGTCGGTTGATCGGGATTTGGTTTCAAATTCCGATTATGATCGGTCCAAGAAATCAAAAACCGACTTTTGCGCCGATCATCACTTCCGATCAAATCCAAAGTTAGTCAGTTCTGCCGTACTGTCCCGAATATATCGACTTCGCTCCCTGTTCAACTTCACCGCACCGTGCGCCTTTGTATCGTGGTATCTTGTTGTTGTCTCGCCTGCAGTGCTGATCGATTGCGATGTACGTGGAACTCAAAGCACAGCAGTATGTCGTGAGGCTCCGGAACAGGCTCCAAAACCGAACAGACCTGTTCCAGCCCGGGACGGTGGTAGATCGGGATGCCGCCGAGGTGGTGTTCCGGCATTTGACGTCGCCTAACACGTATTTTGGTCTGGAAAATGTAAGTGTATGCTGCCTGCTATCTGCTGCGCTGTTTCTGTTTCGAATGTTTTGACTTAGGGTTACTGTTACTTGTCTTCCTAGGCTCTGTTCTGGAAAGCTGCATCCGCCCTGGACAGCGCTGCGGGAAGCGAAGACGAACTTTTCTTGCGAGCGTACCGAGCGGGCAACCCCCCTGAAAGGCGCATCGACCCCATACTCGATTCCATTCAGGTGACACCTCCAGGACTGACCAAGAAGGGGAGCACCAACCTGGGGGACATGGAATACCCCTACATGGTGCCTACAGGTGAGCAGTCCAGCATCAGGTTCAAATTAGGTTGTTTTTCTCTCTGCCCTCTCATTCACATTCTGTCTTTTGCAGAACTCCTTCGTGATCGCCAGCTATTGCCTCATCTGGACCAGCTCAGAGAGGAGGTTGCAACCATGCACGAGGTTGATCTAGATCCGAGCAGAACGTTCGACTGGAGCATCGAAGCTGCAAGTCTTCCAGCACCTGATCCTGCACAAGAGATTTTGCCTGAAGCTACACTTCCAACCGCAGATGAACCTGAATCTGAACCTGAACCTGAGGGATCCTCTGAGCAGCTGCCGGAAAACCCGTGGAGTATGACGGACGAGGAGTCTGTTTATGAACCTGAACCTGTGCTTCACCCTGGTGGAAGAGGCTCCCCCCCAAACATGTTCAGACCTGCTGGAGCTGGTGGAAGAGGGCCACCCCCCAAGCTGTTCAGAGCCTCTGAAGCTGGTGGAAGAGGGCCACCCCCCAATCTGTTCAGAGCCGCTGAAGCTGGTGGAAGAGGGCCACCCCCCAATCTGTTCAGACCCGCTGAAGCTGGTGGAAGAAGGCCACCCCCCAATCTGTTCAGAGCTGCTGAAGCTGGTGGAAGAGGGCCACCCCCAAACATGTTCAGAGCTGCTGAAGCTGGTGGAAGAGGGCCACCCCCAAACATGTTCAGAGCTGCTGAAGCTGGTGGAAGAGGGTCACCCCCAAACATGTTCAGAGCTGCTGAAGCTGGTGGAAGAGGGCCACCCCCAAACATGTTCAGAGCTGCTGGAGCTGGTGGAAGGGGGAATGTTGGTGGATGGGAATTCGGGGGAGGCGGCAGGAACAGGAACAGAGCAGGTCAGGGTGGTCAGGGTGGTCAGGGTGGCCAGGGTGGCCAGGGTGGCCAGGGTGGCCAGGGTGGCCAGGGTGGTCATGGTGGTCAGAGGCAGGCAAACCCCAGACCCCCATTGATGGACAGGTGGCCAATGGATTTTGATGGACAACCTTGCATCAACGACAGTGAGGGGTACCCTCGGCGCAGGCAGGCCCCCTTGCGAAGGATCATGTCTGAACGGAGCAGGGAACAGCGCAGAACTGCCCAGCGAGAGAGAGCCAACATGCAGACGGAGTACGCCTTCTTCCCCGACTTCACCATCCAATTCCCGATAACCTTCGCCTCCATGCCCCATCTGAATCAGTTCGTGCAAAACGTGTATCTGCAGAACTGTTACGCTCTCCACAGAGTCCGTGAAGGCCTCTTCCACCATCAGACCCGTTTGGAGGACCGAAACGTAATGAGGGACCTGGATACTGGCTCGGTCGACTTTGCACCGATCCCTGAAGACCGCACACGTGTGTATCGGGTCAGGGTTGGACCGGATGGGAGGTTGGTGGAGGAGGAGGAGCCAAATTAAATAACCTGTTTTGAGTCACCATAAACAGAGGGTTATCTGTTATCTGTTATCTGTTTTTTGATTCACGTAATGAACCATGAACCAGTCTGGTATCTGTTATCTGTTTTTTGATTCACGTAATGAACCATGAACCATGAACAGAGGGTTATTTGTGTGGGCTGAATCAGTGCTGGAATCTGTGGAACCTCTGAAACTTTTTGTTTTGTTTGAGTCATGTAATGAACCATGAACCATAAACAGAGGGTTATTTGTGTGGGCTGAATCAGTGTTGGAATCTGTGGAACCTCTGAAACTTTTTGTTTTGTTTGAGTCATGCAATGAACCATGAACCATAAACAGAGGGTTATCTGTGTGGGCTGAATCAGTGCTGGAATCTGTGGAAACCTCTGAAACTTTTTACCAAGCATTCAAAAAAGTTTGGATTACATACCCATACCAAAACAAACAAAACTCGGGGCAAATCACACCAGGTCAAGATGCAGATTGTCTGATCCATACCCAGCACCCCAAACAGAGAACATACCCGGCACCCCAAACCAAAAAAAGGAGAGTTCCTCCGAAACAGGAGGGTTCTGAATCAGACTGCAGATTGTCCCACACAATCAAACAGAAGCAGTTCAGGTCATGCCCTGAACAGATGCAGATTGTCCCGGAGCACGGTCAGTTGGTTGACCTTGCTCTCCTCCATCGCCCTCCTGCGCTTGTTCAGCTGGTGGCCATTGACACTGAACATCCGCTCAACCGAGGCGCTGGAGGCTGGGATGCAGAGATACTCGGCAGCCAGGATCGAAACTGTTGGGTATGCCGCCTGGTGTACCCTCCACCAGTCCAGAACAGATGAAGTGCTCTGAATAACCCTCCTGACCCCACAATATCGCTCCCACTCATCAGAATTAGAACCGCCCGTAGCAGATGGAGGAGGGCACACACTGAGCCAATCCCGTTCGAGATTTTCCTTTTTCTTTTTTTTTCCCTCTCTGCCTTCCCCCGGATTGTCAACACCTCTGTAATCTGATCGCAGCCGGATCTCCTTCAGCAGAGTCACGCACTCTTGCAGCACATCTGAAACCCACAGATCAGGTCTGCTGAATTGCTTCCTCAAGCAAGGAAAGCGCCCTGGGGTGCCCCACAAATACCGATTCACCTCAGCGTCTTCGAGTGATAGTTTGGTCGGATCCAGATGCTGCATGCACCCGACGGCCAGGAGCCATGCGGGATCGTCAAATTCATGGTCCATGACTGTGCGGAGCACATCTCTGAAGTCTATCACATCCGGTTCCTCGATGTTCATGGCATCTACCGCAGCGCTGATCCGAGCCATGAGCATCAGGACGGCACTCCCCGTCACCTTCTTTTCTGCCTCCAGTACCTTGGTTGCTTCCTTGTATGGCCTCAGAACCAGGTACAGTTCCAGCAGCACTTTCCATTCTTGGGGGTTGATATTGTATTGGGGGGGAAGGAGGGGAAAGAGCTGGATCAGATCGGGTTTCAAAATCAACAATCGATGCAACATGTACCAGATGCTGTTCCACCTAGTCTCCACCGCCAAGGTCAGTCTGAGAACCTTGTCAGATCTGCGGACAGGTCCTGGGCAGTCTTCTGCCTCCTCCACGTCGTCTCCATCATCGGGACATGCGTCTTCATCACTTGAATATATTTCATGTGATGTGGGGTCGTCCTGTTCCTGGCTCTGATGGTCGTTTTGATTAGATTCCTCTTGTGCATCCTCCAGAAGTTCATCCTCATCAACTTGAGATGGACCGGGGCTCTCACCAAGCCCACCGTTGCCAATCCCAGAGGCACCCGTGGCTGTCGAGGACCGGACCACATAAATTAACTCTTGGGGAGCAGCCTCCGCTTGTTGCCGTTCCAGATCAGCTTCTTTTCTTTTGGCTCGATCGATCTGAATCTGTTTCAGCTTTTCCCAATGAGTGGATGCACCCATCACTGTTCTGCACAGATCGTGTACTTTGGCCACAAGGTCGTTCACGCTTTGGGGGGCATTTTTCAGACCCTTCTTTACCCCCAAATTTATTCTGTGTGTCCCGCACCCGTGCCAATCGTAACTGTAGTTCATTTCACATGCTGCCCCCATTCTGGACTCGTGATCGGTAACGATGCTGGCCTGATATCCGGTCAGATCAAAGTCCTCCCTGATCTCGTTCATTTTTGTGCAAATGTCCACAGCAGTTGCGGTACCCTCCATTTCCCAGGTCCCGAGACTGATCCGCTTGAGTTCGAACAGATCCTGTTCCGGGTCCCGGTGTATGTAGACAGCCCCCATCGCGAACCAATGCTTGGGCTGCTGAGACCAACCATCAGCAACAAAGCATGGTCGGAATCTGCTCAGATCCATATCCTTCATCTTTTTTTTAAGCCTGTTGGAGGACAATCCGACCTGGTGAGACATGGATTTCGCTGATAGAGGCGGAGCAGATGCGTTCAGTTGAGTGCACATGTCTCGGAAGTGCTGATCTTCCACTGTCCTGAAGGGGGCCCCGACGCTGACCAGATAGCACATAACCTTGTGCCGGTACGACTGGAACTCCCGGGTAGTAGGTCCCCATTTAGACACAAACGGGAGTGTTTTCTGGGTCCCAAAAGAACTGATCCGACCCCCTTGTGTGCCTGTTTTCATGTCCTGATCCGTTTGCCTTTTCAAATGGCAGCCCTCAAAGCCTTCCGCGACAGCAATTTCCATTTCGGAACTGATCCGGATACCGTGTTTGGCCGCATGATTCAAAAGGGGGATCCTGCCTCCCTTCACCCATGACAATTGTTCATGACAGATTCTGCACGACACCACCTTTCTGCCCCGATCATCCTTATACACCAGGATCTTGCCTTCTGGACTGCTGACATACATCTTGTCAACCCATGTGTTACTTCTCCGAACAGGAATCACAGGAGGGCTTGCACCCAGTTCCAGCAGATCAGCTTCCTTTCCATTTCTGTTCACTGCAGGGCAGGGCAGGACAGGACAAACACCTCATAAAAGCAGAACCAGAACAACTGGAGAAAGCACAAGCACCTCACACAATCCAACAAGGGAACACCTCACCCCCCCACAAAACCATAAGAGTACAACAAGGCGGAACAGATCAGGGAGTAACGCACTGTTGGTCAGGTCAGATGCTTGCCCCGACCCCTGCGGCCCCACGGATGGAACGCTGCCCTGGCGACGAGGTTCCAACCCCCCGCTTCCAGATCCGGTCGGAACTGGTCTCCTCTGGGACGTGTGTGGGCGTTGCCCCGACCTCGCAGGGGTGACGAGCGCTTTTCTTTTTCCATGCCGGCCCATTTCGAACGGGGCGCTGATAAGACGTGGAGTTAAACGCTCACCAGATTAACAGCAACCGAACATGCGATGTGCCCGCGTGACTCACCTGCATCTCACCCGCGATCAATGATCGATTCTTGACGCAGACGACCCACCGATCATGATCGGTGTTGCGCCGATCATGATCGGCGCAAGCCGATTATAGTCGATCGCGCCGATCACGATCACGATCTCGATCAAGCGCCGCACCCTGTCGGCACCTGATCGGCAGTTTTTGATCAGCCGATCACGATCAGGCCGATCAAAAACTGCCGATCAAGTAGGGCGACCGATCAGATCAGTGATCGGCCGATCTTGATCGATGATCGGCCCTGCCAGACCTGATCGGCGACCGATCAGATCGGTGATCGGCCGATCACGATTTGATCGGTCGCATTGCTTGATCGGCGACCGATCAAATCGTGATCGGATCCATAGTATGACTGCGACCCGGGTGTCGTCGTTGCAATCCTTGTATCGTCCTCGAGGCTTTTCCATAAGGTGTCGGTGATGAAATGTTTCCAGGATTGTTTTTGATTACAAAAGCGCTTGCCCTTGTGACCAAAATGACGTATGTAACTTTGTGATCCATTATTTTGGCGGTTACCGTTGTTACGGTGTACCGAGTGGCCACTTCCTCCTCAGTGATGACCAGTCATGGGCTGCACAGGACAGACCCCTGTCCTGTGCGCCGCACAGGACAGGGTTCTGTACGGGTTCAGTGCACCCTGTGCAGGTCTGTCCTGTGCAGCGGAATTGCACAGGCCAGAACAGCACAGACTGTCTGTGCACGGAACAGGGTCGGTGATACGAACGTCCGTCGTATGACACGCGGTTCGGCCTGCTCACCCAACACGTGGTTCGGCCTGACAGTAGTCGGACCGAACCAGCTCACCATCATCATAGCCACACATTAAGGGAGAGGACCAGGCCGCCTCTGAGGTGGCAACCCTCAGTTCGGCCTGGAGCCTCACATTCAGCTTAGGGTCCATTAGGACACGGCCAAGGGGCCATTAGGACGCTGAGTTGGATGAAAGGGTTGGACAGGCTGTCGGCCCGGCCGAATACTTATTCGGCCCGGACCACAGCCTTATTGTAACTTGGACACATTGTAAAGTTCCTTGTTTGAAGTGTATTCCGTGCTCTAGACGTAAGTCCACTCGACTAGTCTATTTGTTCCAACGTTTGTATCAGTCGGACCTGTGCGCACAGGCGCACAGACTGCACAGAACTGCACAGAACAGCACAGAATCTGCACAGACTGTGCACAGAATCTGCACAGACTGTGCACAGAATCTGCACAGAATCTGCACAGAATCTGCACAGACCATGCCTGTGCTGTGCTGTGCAGTCTGTGCGACTGTGCAGCACAGGTCCGACCCTGTCTTGTGCACAGACAGTCTGTCTTGTCCTGTCCTGTGCACAGGGTTCTCAGCCCATGTCTGGTGATGACCCGCGGTAACCGTTGTTTAAGAACTCGTAACGCCTTCAGCCGGTGAAACGAACCTTTTGGTCGTGTTGGGTTGACTCTTGGGGGTGTGTCATTTCGTCACACTTTTGCCACTATATAAGGGATCCAATACACTCATTGTAAGATCTTTTTCACACGATTTCCAAGGATTGTTTCAGCCGGGCATCCACCAGTTCCGGATGCAGGCGACATAGCTAGGCCACGTGATACACGATACGGGACGTTGGTGGACCGGCCCGCCCCCTTTGCGGGCTCTTCTCGCTTTATCCCGTATCATCTCGTCCCCCCTCGGGCCAGTGGTCGCCCTCGACCACTTTCTCCTTGTGCCCGTTACTCCATTCTCCTTGACCCCTCTGCGATTACCGGGTTACCGTTCTCTCGCGGGTCTATTCGGGGGTTCTCCAGGATCTTTCTTGTGATCCTCTGATCCTTCGTTCTTATCCCTTTGATCCGTCTAGTCTCTTGAGCTCTATGGTCTTTGCTTTGCTTGCGGCGTCGCGTCTACTGTGATGATCTCAGCCCCCTCCCCTCCTTCGCAGTGACCGTCGCACCCTTTCACCTCTCGTTACTACCCCTCTTGGGTCAGAGGCGCCATCTCACTCTCAACTTCCATGGCCTCGCTAGGACTCGAACTTGTGACCTTCGGATCGCAAGTTCAGCTCCGAAACCAAATGATACACAATACGGGACATTGGTGGACCGGCCCGCCCCCTTTGCGGGCTCTTCTCGCTTTATCCCGTATCACCACGGTAACCTCTGCCGTCAATGTTTCAACGAACTTCCTGGCCTCAGAAGGGGTTTAGAACATGCCCTCGAAAAGGGCTTCTTAAACTTAAGGTAGATGTGGTCCACTCATGGCCCTGAATATTGCCATCTGAACTTTTTCAGGGCCACAATGGGCCAAAAATTACACATTGTTTGTTAGTCCCTACAATAACTTTGCTATGTGCATGAAGATGAAACCTATTCATTGAGCGAATATTCATCTAAAATATTTTTTTCTTGCAATCAAGTCCTTGTGAGGTGGCCTCTTTACCGTTACGGTTGGGAAACTGGTTCTGTGAGGTGACTATGTATGAATCTCTTGGAGAGTTTCAATATATCATCGGACCCTATAGTGATTTTCCTTCATCGCCAATCTATCGCCTCCCTCAGCCACACTGGGCCTCTGGGCTTTTGCGCTTCTGCGCATGTGATATTGATTGATTGAACACTCATCGAGGTTTTTAAATCAAGGTTTAGTGCTAGCGGGCGGCATCTTCGCACGTTATCACGTTTGTTTTCAGATCATAGCCCCCATGCGTCAGTGGTCGCCACCATGCAGCACCTACGTCCACACTCAGCATGCACGCACATGCTCGATGAGTCGCCCCGCTGTGACTGACTGCGTGAAAGAGTAAACACGAATGAATTCGATTCGCTGAATGCGACATAAACCAACTGTGGAGTAAAAGAAAAGACCTTCCGATACTTAAGTCGTAAGTCGATGCTTACGTTCATGACCTGAGTACCCTCCCCATCACGGAAGTCGGCAAGGAAGTACTATGAAACGTCAGCGACAGCCCTTGCCTCGAGGCAACCCGAATGCATCACGAGGTAGCGTCACGCTTTGCTCGTGACAGGAACGTAACAGAAGCGGAAGGGTCACACACACACACACACAACACAGGGAGAGAAAACTCCGAAACAAAAAGGCGAATCTCGCCGTCGCATAGACGTCGGGAGTGAGTTCATGGTTTCCCTCCTCCGCGTTCTGTTCTTATCCCCAGCGTGAAAACACTGTGTTGGCTCGTCAGGGGTGTGGGTAACATTTCTGCTGTTGACGTCGGGGATCTGCTCGGCGCGAGCCTTCCAGGAGGAATCCAACGAGGCGGCGGAGAGCGGAGGCTTCCTATCCAGCGAGCTTCCTTTGAAGGTCCTTGTGACGACCCCCTCGAACCTCGCCGATGGCACGGAGCGTTTGGCAGTGCAGGACCAACAAGCGCTCACGGTGCGTCTCCATTGCCCGAAATAGAGGCCCGGTAGGCTTCTGTGCGTGCAATCTTTGATTTGAGCGCCAGAAATTCACGCCGCACCACGACAAGGCCTCACTCTTTTGCGTCGTGATCACGCACCAACCGATGAAGATCATCTGCATGGGAATGAGTGATCGATGGAATCTCCTCACTCTGTTTCGAAAGCCATTACATCATAACGCACGATTTGATTGAAAAGATGCAATCCTCTAATTCGTAATTTTTTCAAAAGATTTAGCTGGTGCATTGTTCCAGGTAGTTTTTTCCCGATCTGTGATTGCTTTGGGTCAAGATTTTGGAGTGACATCGCTGCCAGCCGACAAGGTGGGAGGACCAGCATTTGGATGATTGACTCAGCCCCCAGACTTGAGAGATGTTTTCCAACCTTGCAGCCACTTTCAATATTGGACCAGCAACACCGGCCGATATATATATATATATATATATATGCTAAACGCAGTGCCAAAAGTCAGGGGAAAATAGCCACAGTTCACTGCAATGTGACAGTGATATGCATGAACTGTTTTGTTTATGAGGTAGCACGGCTTTCTCACTTTTTTTGGGTGTGATTCAATTGCTGCAGGTTCCTTTTTTCTTGGAGCCTGCTGTTCCTGGTCGATTCCGATGGGTCACCACTTACATTGCCAGATGGGATCCTGATGGGAGTTGGCCATTGGATTCTGAGGTCAAATTTACGCTTAACAAAAAACTGACAACACATGATGGTAGGTGTACTCGCTCTATAGTTTGATGCAAGGTCCCTACAGATAAAATTTCCTCGATGCTTTACGCGATTTCCCAACAAGTAATCCACCGGTTTGAAACGGAAATGACAATGTGGGTTAGGTCCCCGTAAGATTCTTATGCTGATATGATGTTCTTCCCTTCATATGCCCAGTCTGGAAGGCTGTTGTTCTATATTTTCTTGGTTTGTTGGCAGGAATTTTGTTTCGATCGGAGGGAAATGAACGGTCAGTCATTTTAACCACGCCCTCTTTGAGCATGGATATTGGAAGTGTGCAGTCTGCAAAGGCAGTCAATCTTACCGATAATCAATGGGATCCTGACACTGGCCTGCCGTCTGACATACTGCCAGAAGTCCCACCTGATGGTGAGTCATAAACCTAATTTGGTTTAGTCACCCCTTCTACACGAAAAAAGAAAAATTTTGACTTTTTAAGAAGAAGCCACAGGGTTAGAAAAAAAACAGAAAAAAAAATCAATAATTTTTATTTTTATTTTTTCTTTTTCCAAGGATGTTTGGGTGCAAGTCAAGATCTGTTTCTTGTTTGGATCCTTGTTGTTTTCCCGAGTGTGTTGTGGCGGTCTCCATGTTTTTTTTTTTTCGAAGTCGGTTTTTTTACCTTTCATCCAAAACTTTTTTTTATGAATTTTTCCCCACTACCTCTCTGCCCAGGCGTGATCAAGCTGAAATTCAACACCAAAGTTTCCTTGACAGCCCTGCAAGAAAACTTGAAGGTAAGGGAAAAAAAAAAGCACAATAGAAACACAAGCAGAAGGTACATTTTGTGTAAAGGTCGAGTGTTGGGAAAAAAAAAAATGTAAAAAAAACAATACTTTTAAATCTGAAAGTCCAGATTTCCCCCCCCCCCCCCCCTGCGTTTCTCTTGCAAGAAAACACAGCGTTATTAATAATAGCATTCTGATCAGCCTCAGAATTTTCAAATTTGAAGAAAAAATTGAAAATGTGAAATGTGGGTCTGAGGGGTGGATGCATTCAAAAACCAAATGAAAGAGAAGAGGTTGCTCATTTTCATGGGTGTGTTTTCAGGTTTTTATTGGTACTTCCAAAGAGCCGGTCGAAGGGTTGGGGGTCAAAGTGCAGCCTTGTTATCCTAAGTCTGGTGGACATGTTTCCCCAAAGCCCTGCCTCAGAGTAAGAAAACTCTTTTCACATTTTCTTTCTGGATCTTGATCATGATAAAAACGAACCGAGACAAACCAATATCAAACAAAAAATCATCGAATGTGTGTGTGTCTGCATCTGTTGTTTGTGATTTTTATCATTTTGAAAAAAAAAAACAACGATGATTCTTTTGGTTGAGTAGCGGAATTTCGTTATTAGGGAAAAGGCGGCTAAAAAAAAAGTAAATAGGGGGAAATACGCACAAGAATGTATGATATCTAGGTGTAAGCTGTTTTTTTTTTCAGATGGGGTAAATCAGTTGCCTCCAGGATGCACTTCAAATATATGTATATTTTCAAAATTTATGAGAATTTTCGGTGATAAGATCTGTTTGCCTGTTTGTGTTGGGGAACAAAAATTAAAATTGCGGTGCCAACTCTCTTCGTATTTTTGGCTAATCCTAACGATACTTTTCTTTCTCCTGCCCTTTTGTTTTTTTTCCCACGAAAGTGCAAGGTACCAAAAATAGAACCCAAGAAGAGTCAGGAAGAAGAAAATTGTGCTGAGGTGTCGTTTGACGGGGAACTCCAGCTCGAAACAGGGTGGGTTGCATCTTGAAAAGTGATTTTTTTAAATTAGGGTTGGCAAAAAAGCAGCAAACAAGCTGCTCAACGGTTCGAAAATGTTGTACCAATTTACTTCTAAAATTTTTAACCGACCAGAATATATCTCCGGGTCAAAAATAAATAACAAATAAAAAATCACAATTTTATAATTCTAAATAATTAAATTGAATCGGATTTCATTTTGTGAAACGATGGCAGCGGTTTGGTTTTCACGTTGGGCCATGTATTGAGCTTTTTTTTTGTTTAAACAAAAACAATTAATTAATTGGAAAAAGAAACTGACTTTTTTTCTTAACTTTTTCGCTTGCAGATATGTTCTTTCTTTGGCTGAAGGTGTCCAGTATAGCAAAAGGAATGGTCCCTTGAAAGCCGAAAAAAAATTCAAATTCGGAGGTCTGAGGAAATTTATAATTCCTTTCCTTGGGAAGCAGCAAGGCGGGTGAGGTTCATGAACAATTATAGATCTTTTTTTTTCGTAAAATGAAAATAAAAAAATAAGAAAAATCGCCATTCCCACCCACAGTCGCTAAAAGAAGAAGAAAAAGTTGAAAAGAGAAAAGAATTTGATTCAATCGCTTCCTCAATTGTCGATTGTGCGGGCTGTCTGCATGAAAGTGAATAATTCTTTTTTTCCAAAAAAGTGCTAGCAAATGACATTTTTTTTTTTATGTTTGTTCATTTGGGAAAGAAGAGAAGGTAGAAAATTTGAAATCGAAATGACAAGTAATCTATGGAGAAAAGGAAAATCGATGAAAAAATTCTGGTGGTGATTTTTTTTTTCCAGGCACCTCAGTTCATTTGGTACGAATTTTCTTCGAATGTGGCTCCCTCATGGATTGGAGAAAACTGCTGAGTCAGACATACAAGCATTGAAACAACAGTTCACCTTAATGACTGAGGGTGGAGACGATGTGGGAAAAAAACAAAACAGAGAATGAAAATAATAGAATTGCTTACCCAAGTAGCATGTTTTTTTTCTTTCTTTTTTTGATTGATTCTATTAGAAAAACAATTTTTCGATGGGGTTCACTTTTTTATTTTTTATGTAGTGTTTCAGGGCAGACTCTCCTTTTGTTTCTGGATGAATCATGGGGATATCCCCATGACTCATCGAGTAATGTGTTTTTCTCTTTTTTTTTTTTTTTTAATGAAACATTTTGAAAAAAACAGTGTTTGGTTTTTTTTTCAAGGTGGATTTTGAGTTGGAGCTCGAGAATAAAGGCGTTTTGAGAATTGTGACATCTTTCCTCCCAGAAACAAATTACAAGTAAGAATATTTTATTTTCTTTACTTCTTGTTTTTTCACTTAAATCTTGAAGTAGCATCCGTGAGAGAAAAAAAAAAAGAAAAGAAAAAGGTACCTGTGAAAGCTAATTACAGAAGGAATTCAAAAACAAAAAAGAGGTCGCCATCCCTATTCAATTCTTTTTTCCTGCCATATTCTCCAGAAAAAAAATATACATACAAATATAAAAGTACAGAAAACATTCTTGGAATACAAAAAAAGAAATAAAAATCCTTCATCGTTTTTTTTTTTTTTTCTTTTCTCCACACCCATACTTTTCAGTACTTTTCCACCCTCCTTTTTTTTTTTTTTGAATATTCATCCTGGCTGCTCCGTCGTATTTGTGTAAGAAAGAAAGAAAGAAAGGATTTCTCGTAGTTTACTTGTTTCTTTTTCTTTCCTTTTTCTTTTCCCTAATCAGGATTTCTGTGGATGGATCGAGCAACATTTTGGATGGATTCGGCCTACCTTTGGAATCTTCATCGATCAAATTCTGGGCGGAAAAAGTGGATCCTGTGTTCCAGCCGTTCCATACTTGGGGCAGGTATGTTTATAAAAATAACATATTTTTAGCTTTCGTTCTTCATTTCCGAACGCTCCCCCACCACCACCTCTTTTTTTTACGAGAAGGAAGAAAAAAAAGCCAAAAACAGAGGAAATATCAATGTATGCTTAACAAGCTCTTTTGATATTGGACAACCGTTTTTTTTTTTTTTTTTACATGGCAGGCAAAACAGAGAACAAGAAAAGCAGGAATTCCTCAATTTTTCTTTTTCTTTTTTCAAACAAGTTCCTCCCAACATCTTTTTTTCTGTCTCATTCTCTTCCTGTGTGGAATTTCTTTATTTTTATTTTTTTCATTATTATTTATTGTTTCATCAACATTATGATTTTTTTCCATTACTAATTTTTTGAGAATCTGTGCCCGTGCGTGTGTGTGTGTGTGTGTGTGTGTGTGTTTCTTTTTTTTGATTTCTCGTTTCTTTCCAGATATGCAATTTTCGAAGCCGGAGAGGATTGGGGGCAAAAGGTCGTTGCAGCTTTCAAAGGAAATCCGAAAGTCTCCTGCGCGGGCCTCGAAGCAAATACGGTCAACATATTCCCAGTTGTTGGCTCAAGACAGATCAAGGCGATCACCAAAGATTTCCAAAGCTCCTTCTTTTCTGCCAGCATGTACTCACTAAGCCGGGATCTCGGAGATCCAAGTAAGAAAAAAAACAAAAAAACTTTGACCACATGCAAAACATAGAACTCTGTTTTTCGAACTGAGTTCGGAAAAAGAAAAGGGGGAAGGGAAAAGAAAAGAAAAAAACAACGTTAGAAAAATCTTGCAAATTGAGTTTTCGGCCAGTTTCGGTGCTTCAGTATGGATCATTTTGTACATGAGTAAACATGGAACCTTCCCCCCCCCCTTGATATTTCTTTCTGGAATTTGTTGAGGAATGTTGCAATGTTGCGACTTTTCTGTTTTTTTCCTCAATTTTTTTTCTTCTCAATTCGGCAGTTGCGATATTGGAGCAAAAAAATCCAGGGTCCACAGAGCTGGTGGAGGTTGATATTAAAAGATATTTAAACCCAACAGGGTTGGTCGCCACTGAATATTGCAGGTGGAAAAAATGAAAAAGAAACAAGAAGAGAACTCGTTAATATTTTACTTTCTGCTTTTCATTCACTTATCCAATTTTTATTTTATTCATTTCTTCATTTTTTTTTTTGGGGGGGGGGTGCTGGGGGAATTCTTAACTCATAGTGCCCCACATGTTTTTGAGGAGCCATAAGTGAAAAAAAAATTCTCATGGGTTATGGGCAAGTTTTTCTGGGGTTTTGTCGTTTGAATTAAACGAAAATTTGGAAGTTAGAAATTGGTGTGCAGCTGTTGCTGAGATAATAATTAAAAAAAAAAACGTGCCATTCACATCGCATTCATGCTTAAATGATGAAACAATATTGTTATTATATATTTTTTTTTAATTACCATGCAGAAAATTAGGTAAATTTTGGAGATTTCCCCGATTGAAACTTGGGATGATTTCTCATGGTGCATTTTTTTACCGCTGAAATGTTGAAATGTTTTCTAGACGATACAATCGCTACACTATACGGATGCTGATAAACGAGTCTGACATGCAAGCGCTCATCCTTGGGACCAGAAAGAGCCAGAGCATTGTGTGGGTGACTTCTATGACAACTGGAAAACCGGTCCAAGGGGCCAGCGTTACACTTTTTGATTCTGAGGTAAGGCATTGCTGTTTTTTTTTGTTTTTTTTGTTTTGGTTGCTTCTTTTTGTTGTTTGCAGTATCCTTGTCCAACTTACATAATACTTTTAAAAAATATTTGATTTCCCGGGTAATGTGATCTCGGAAAAGAAGTTCCTCGGGCAGAAAAATATCGAAAAGCAAAAAAAGAGAACCTTGAAAATTTCAGCATGGAAGGGGGGGGGGGGAAATCCCCTGTTTTTGCTTGAGAGAAAGTTTTGCTTCGAAAATACATTGCAGTCAGGAGAAACCACTTTTCCAAACAAAAAAAAAAACAGGGCAAGAAAAACCCTGCTATGGAGTGAAAAATTCCAGATCCTATTTTTTACTGTTCCTCCCCTCCCTCCTCTTGACTCGCGCATTTCAATGCTGTTTTCCAAAATTCCCCGCCCCCCCTCTTTTTCCCCTTTAGTTCCAACTATTTTCAAAAATACAAAAAAACAATCTATATATATAGAGAGAGAGAATTTTTATTTTTTTATTATTATTTTATTTTTTTATGATAATGATTATAAAAAATGAAACGAAGGATGATAACCAGGATTCGTGTTTTGAAAACTTTTCCGTAGGGTCGGAAGTCAGTTCCTAGCATTCGAACGGATGCGGAAGGAAGAGGAATTTTTTCAAATGGCCTAAAAAATTCTGACTACGCCCACGTGGAATATAGAAAAAAATCCTTGTTCATCAGAAACGTCCTGAGAGGAAACTCTTATTCCAAAGATGGTTCGGTGTCTTTGGTTTTGGACAGAAGGTTGGTGAAACCTGGAGAAACCCTTCACATCAAAGGTATGAAAACCATGAAAATATCCACACACATCAAATGGTATCTTCTGTGTTTTTCTTTTTTTTTTTTAAAGGGGGGGGGAATATCGGCAGAGATCATTTCATTGAGGTGTGTTTTACTAAATAAAAATAAATAAATATTGATAATGATCCAAGCATAATAACTTTGTTGACCAGAAAATTTAAAAGGGGTGAGGGACTGGAGAAAAGGATCGATGCGCTGGTTGTTTTGTTGGTGTTTTGTTGGTTTTTTTTTGTGCCATGTTTTTTCTTGCATTTTTTTGTCTACTTTGTTGATAATATTCATCGATAATTTATTTCCAAGTTTTTTTTATTTTTAATTCTACCAATTTCATTTTTTTTTCAAAACCCCAGGTTACATCAGAGGGTCAACTCCGACCGACGCATTAATGGTCAGCATTTCTCCTCGATTGAATCCTGACGATTCTCACGTGGAATTTTTTCACATCAAAATTGATAAAAAATTTGGGAGCTTTCAGCTGGACGTCCCCGTGCCAAAAAATGCCATCCCAAAACAGCACCAAATCACTGTCTCATCTAGAAACCACTTTATTGCTTCAGACTATTTCGTGGTGGGGAATCCGAGGCCACCCACCGTAGGTCTGACTGTTGATGCTCCCCGTTGGGTAAGTTTCTTTTTTTTTTTTTGTTCCTTTTCTCGCTCTGAAAATTTGGTGTTTCTTTTTTCTTTTTTTTTTCGGCTTGAAAATGTAGGTGTGCATCTGCTAAGGTATTTGTGAAGTTTCGTGACGATGTGTTTGTTTCTCTTGCAACAATATTAGTAATATACAATATGTATATATTATACAATATAATTTATGATTACTAATATACAATATATATATTTTATTTTTTTTGGTGGATAGGTCGCCACCATTTTTACTTTTATGTTTTTTAAAGCTGAGAATTGTGGGTGAATTGCTGAGTGCCTTTGATACGTTTGCTTTTTTCACCTCAAGAAAATGTTTGCTTGTTTATCGATTGATCCAAATTAAAAATGAGATAGACCCGCATGTGCCAGATGTCGTTTCACCATTTGCTTGTTTTGTTTTTTTTTGAAATCGCCTTTTTGTTTGGGTGTTTGATTTTTTTTTCAGGCCAAACCTGATTCGAAGGTGGAAATTAAAATCACAGCAGAGAGTTTTATCGGCGCTGCTGTTGGGGATGCAAAAATTACACTCAAGTGGTCTATCTCAGGTAATAAATAAAACATGCTCTCTTCTTTCAGTGGTTTCAAAAAAAATATAAATGATCTATATGTTTCGCCACACCCTTTTTTTTCGTTTTCAGCTCATAAAGAATCTTAAAATGAGATCCATAGTATGGAAAAGCAAAGCTAGCTAAACAAAGAAAAACATACGGAGGAGATGAAATGAAATTTTGGAATCTGTTGTGAATAGGATTGGACTGAAAATTTTGGAGCTAGGTATCGACTTTCAAGTAGAGAAAAAATAGAAAAAAATAAAATAAATAAATAAATAAATAAATAAATAAATAAGATTTGACGTTCCTAAATAATATAAAAAATCTTGCAGGATTGCGTTTTTTGTTTTTTTCCGTCTGTCTGTCTGTCTTTTTCTGGTTTTCAAACAGAGGCTCCTCTAATCGCTTTTTTTTTTTGTTCCAAACCTCTGGGACTTTCAGATTATATCGATGGTAATTTCCCTTTTTTTTCAAATTTCCTCTCTTTCCACACTTAGGTGGTGCCCCTGACGGTACAGAGTTGAAAGAAGAGGTGGAGCTGATCACAGATTCTTTGGGAAAGGTTTCGACGAAAATAGATCTGGGTTCGCTGGAAAAAACGCCTCCCACAGACGAAAGTCTGAAAATTAAGGTTTCTTGGGTGGGACCCACCAGAGAGCTCCTCGAAGAAAGCGCATCAGTCCTGTGAGTGTGTGGGTAATTGTTTGTAATTGTTGATTAAAATAAGCATTTTTTATAACATCACCTGTGTGTGTGTGTTTTGTTTATCAATCAATTATCTTTTCATGTGTGGATAATTTAGAAATTTTCAGGCTATTTGTGTCTTTGCAAATTTTTTAGGAGATGATGAATTCTATGATTGTGATTTTTCTGTGCCTTTTTTTTTATTTTTCATCCAGCATCCGAATGATTGTTAAAAGTGTTTTTAACTCTCACATGAATTTTTTTTTTTTGCAATCAAGACAATCAGCCGCCCGCTTTCTTCCTTACCCTTGAAAAAAAACATGAATGGTGTTCTCATCTGTACGTCGTTTTTCTTTCAATCATCACCTGGATTTTTTTTTGATTATTAATTTATTTACTTAATGTTGCATTTTTTCAGGTTGAGGAAAGCCGATTTGATTATTGACATCGATCGGACTGTCGAAAGCGATTTCCCTGGTCAAGAATTTGGCGCGAAACTGCGACTCTCCGACCTTCAGAAAAACCCTGTCGAAAAAAGAACAGTGGCTTTGAACCTTAAAAATTTTTCCAGCCCTGACGAGCATTTCAAAAAAAACCCAAACATGGCTTCCCAACCTTTGGACGGACCCATCGTCGATTCTTGCAAAATCGAAACAAGTGAGTTTCAACAAAAAAATAAAATAGTAAAATAAAAACCCCTATGTACCAGACCCTGTTATTCTCGGTCTTTTCCTTTTTGGCCTTTCTTTTTAATTTATCCGAAAAGAATATGGAACCTCAAATCATTTCTTTTTTTTTTAGTCAAATAACGCGTTACTCTGATCATCATTCAAAGAGGGGGGGACCCACAGTAGATCTGATGTACGGAATATGTTGTTTTTTCAACCGATTGAAAAAAAAATAAAAATCTAAAAAATCATAACATTGATGGAACTTGAATTTATTAAAAAGAACAATGGTGCGAGCAAAATAATGTTTTTGTTTTTGTTTCTTTCCCCAGATTCGGAAGGGTATGACTGTCGGTTTTCGATCCCTGATTTGGGCTATTTCGCCTTGGAGGCGTGCGTCGTAATTGACACTGATTCTGGGGAGCAGCTCTGTAGGGTCACCATTTTTGGAAGAACAAAATCGGACAAGTGAGTGAAAATTGCCAAGTCTATTTCATAAGAAAAATAACTAAAGCACTAAAAAAAGTTGAAGTCAAAAAAAACTTCACAGAAATTCATAGGAAGAGTTTGAACCTGGAAAAAACTGCAGACGATCGAGAGAGCCCTTTTCAATTCCCAAGCCCCCCCCCCCCCCCCCCAAGTCTGCCACATCGACTTTTTTTTTCTTCTTAGAATAGCAACAAGGTCCTCCTGATATTGCTATGGACCTATCCCTCTCTGGAAGGTGTTGGGCGGCAAACATTTAACTTTTGAATCAAAAGCATATCACTTGCAAATTGACTAGA
Organism: Bryopsis sp. KO-2023; assembly: GCA_030272585.1. Lineage (NCBI taxonomy): Eukaryota > Viridiplantae > Chlorophyta > Ulvophyceae > Bryopsidales > Bryopsidaceae > Bryopsis > Bryopsis sp. KO-2023. The sequence continues at coordinate 1,589,666 of BSYQ01000012.1, read as the reverse complement.
TTCCTCCATTTTCTTGTTCTTTTGCAGACTCAAGTCCCATCTGCTAATTGGCCTTGTGAGTCTGACATCGGGGCCCCACAAAGTCGGAGATCGATTGAAATTCGGGATCGAAAATCCTTACAGAAACGCAAAGGCTCTCGTCATGTGGGGGAGTATTTCTGGGATCGATCAAATGGTATGGAAGGAAAATACGAAAATTCAATGACTAATTGGTGGAAGTTGTTTGTATTGTTAACACTTCTTTTTAAATCTTTTTTTTTTTTAATCATCACATGAAACTGGGCACTGCTCCAGTGGTGAAATTTATTCCCCCAAAAGTCAAAACTCACTGGAAATATGTAAATAGTGGAAAAAATAAAAATAAAAAAGTAGGCTCTTGAGCACAATTCTTCTGTGTGTGTGTGTGTATTTGCAGATTATGCCCATCAACGATATCAGTTTGCATGAATTCTCGATCGATCTGGGGGAAAATTGCGAATTGGGTTGCAGGCTGAGCGTGGGAGTGATGGTCCCCAGACAGACGGAGGGTATCGCTCTCAATCCCAAGGGAGTCCCTGTTTCGAATATGTTCGATCTGGCAATGCCCCATTCAACTTACCTCAACTACGAAATTGTCGTCACAAAGGTCTGTTGGGGGGGGGGGGGGGGGTAAAAATATTGTGGGAAATGTTTTTTGGGGGAATATCATGCTGTGTAAAAATGAGGTCAGAATTGAGTGATGTATCACTCGAATGGCTTGATGTGAGACATTTTCTCGAATGATCAATGTATATTTATTTATTTTTATTTTTTTTAGGGGGGGGGGAGAGTGAATTGGATATGTGCAGCAATTCAAACTGCCTTTGCTAATAGTAATTGGCCCTTTTTTTGGAGGAAAATTTTGTGTGGATTAATATTGCTGCAGGATGCGCCTGTGCATGTGGAGATCTCATTTCCAGATATTGAAGAGGATGAATCCAAAGACTTTGTGATTTCCCCTGGGGAAAAAACAACCATCCAAGTAAACATCCCCGATCCAGAAATCGACGAGGCCGAAGTCACAGTGATTGCTGTGGACAAGTCCATCCTCGAGCTGCTGCCCTATGCCCTCAAGGATTTGACGGAGGCTCTGGAGCTTGATGCTGAATTTCACGTTGGATTTTCGAATTCGGGGGCCGACCTGGTGTCTCCAAAGGCGATCGAAACCTTGATCCACGACTTCAAGAGAAAACAGGAAATGGATCCATGGTTCGAGCCATCCGTCCAGGTCAGCAATACTTCTCGATTTTTTTTCTTTTTTTGCCGGTTCATTCTTGCCCCCTCCCCCCCCAAGTTCTGTACTTTCGCTGCGCCGAATTTAAATTTTTCATTTTCTTTGTGTCTGTTTCTTCTAAAAGAAGCTTTTTTGGTTCTTTTTGCGTTGATTGTTTATTTTTGTTTCCAAAGTATGTTAAATCACACTTAAATCACTTTTTTTTCCGAATCAGCTTGATGACTTGAGCGTGGATCAAACGAAGGAAGAATATGTGAATTTGAGGAGCACATATGTAACCGTGCATCAAAATACCTGGGTGAGTTCTGACCTCGACTATAAATATGAACACAGCTATCTACTTTTAGAAAACAGACAAAACCAATGAAATAGTAGGTTCGCTCCCAGGGTATTCGTTTCTTCTTTTTTTTTCGCTCCCAAACAACAGAAAGCATGAAAAGCAAGTAGTATCTTGTTTGAACCGTAGTTTCAGTTTCCCTGCAGCCCCCCCCCCAAAAAAAAAATGAAAAGAAAAATAAAAATGAAAAAAAATCTGCCCCAGTATGCTTTTCTTTTCGGTTCGATTTACATGGCTCTAGAATACAGGTGCTGGTGGTGGTGATGAGGTTTCGTTGAAGAAAAAGACGTGGGCAGAAAAAATAGTTCGAAAAAAATTTTGAACCATTATTTTTGTTATAATGAATGATAGTGTCCACCACTCTGGAGAAAACACAAAATGCTTTCAAGCAATGGTTCCCATCTTCGAAAAAATATATATATTAAAAAAAAAAAAGTTAAAATAAACAAATATACCTTCACTGTGAATGCAGTGGCGGTCAACGTACAGCCGAGGTGCCGGTGGTGGTAGTGCTGGTGGTGGTGGCGCTGGTGGTGGTGGCGCTGGTGGTGGTGGTGCTGGTGGAGGTGGAGGTGGTGGTGGGAGACGCCATTCAGCTCGTGTCTCCACTGGACCACGCCGCCTCCCCTCACCTTCAGCTTCAGGCAGCGTTCGAGTTTTGGAGGACTTCGTGTCGACGGCACTGTTTGAAACCGTGATTGCGAAGGGTGGGATCGCCACCGTCAATTTCACGGCACCTGACAACCTTGGGACGTTCAACATCAGAGCTTACGTCGCGACTGGTGGGTGGCACTTCCGACCACCACTCCTGTTTTCGTTTTCCTACACCAGAGAATCCAGCTTGGATCTTGTGTTGTTTCAAACAGTTCATTACCTCGCAATGTTTTTCGCAAGTTCCATACTTTTACCCGCGGTGGAGATGGCTTAGTGGGGTTTTTTTCTCTCCAACCTCCCGTTGTTGCAGCAAATGAAAAGTATGGCAGCGTGGAAAGAGAGCTTATTGTGAGGCGAGTGGTTTCGCTGACGTCATCGGCACCCAGATTTGCCCGAGTAGGGGATGAATTTGAGGCGGGGGCAGTGGTCACCGTTTCTGGGACCAACCCATCCAAAGCTGAGGTTTCAGTTGCCATCGAGCTGTTAGAGGGGGCATCCTTGGAGATCGTAGGGAAATCCCAAAGGATTGTTAAACTGGGGGAAGATGGCACGGAGGAAGTCAGATTCCAGTTCAAAGCCAAGAAAATGGGGGAAGCAAAATTCAAGATCACTGCTGGTATTTGGAACTTCCTTGAATCCACAAGTCAGACTCAGATGTTCTATAACCCCTCCCCCCCCCGGGGCACGCACACACACACACACAAAAAAAAATGAAATAATAGTTCTAATTAAAGTGATAATGGAACTGTGCAATGCCTACTCAAATTGAATTGACTTTCGTTGCACGACTGTTCCTCAGCTGTGTGCTAACGTTTTGATCTGTGGGTGTTTTCCTGGAAGAAATTGAAGGCCAAGGTGCCAGTGATGCCTTGGTCATAAACTTTCCGGTAGAGGGGTTGCAAGAGGCGGTGACTGTCGCCACTTCTTTTGCCATCGATGGAAATTCCAGCAGCCAGTGGCAAGAGGGGTTGCAGCTGCCCCAAGCTGTCCCTGGAAGCGGAGCCATCGCCATTCAAGCTGGAGTGGGGCGCCTGCCAGCTGTTCTCTCCATGGCCGATCAGCTCTACAAATCAAATCCAGAGTAGGAGGGATTAACTACCAAAAAGAATAATATTTTAATTGGAACAGAAAACAGGAGATCCTCAGATTTTTCATCAACTATAATTCTCTGAGGACCTCTTGTTTTTTCATTGCAAAGAAAGCCATTTTTTTTCTTAAAGGTTAGGTTCATAGGAAAATCAAGGGCGTGGGGATGGAACACCACTTCCGCCCCCCCTTTTTTTAAGGTCCAATTGATTTTTCTATATTACTTATCAATAGAATGATCCACTTGAGCAGCCACTATTCCTCAGGTTTCTTCTTTGTCCTGATTTCGGCTTTCTGAATTGAAATTTTCCCCTTATTAGGCACAAGTGCCCAATCGATGCAACCTTTGCTTTGGCATTGGTGGCCGTCCCCTTCGTAACGGAGACTTACAAGGTGTTGGACCTGGATCCAGCCAGCCTGGACGGAAATACTCTGGAGGTCATCAATGGCATCCAGTCAAATTTCACCAGTGGCCTGGAGTCCTTACAAGAAATGACCCGGGATGAGATCGGCCTGGACTACGTTTTGAACTGTTACTACCGAACATTTCCCGAACAGCCATCGCTGGCCATGAATGCACTAGGGGTGTTTCTGCTGCGTTTGTTGAAGCATGACCTGGACACCATTGAAAGAGAGGTAAGGAGTGTTTTGCTTTGTCAAATGTTTTTTCCTTTTTTTTTTGAATAATAATACATGAATCAGCCAGTGTGCCTGAATGTGGAACGGACATCAAAAGAAACTTTTCTTTCACGGAAAAAAAAGGAAAAAAAAAACATCACTTTTGTGTGGGATGTTTTCTTATGGTTTCTTGCTTGCAAAAGGTGGTGAGAAAGGGCATTCCTTCTCTAAGGAACTTGAACGAGGATTGGATTTTTGCCTTGGAAAAAGCCCTTCTCAGGGAGGCGAAATACGGAAGATATTACCCGACCATTCTCCCTGAAAGTGTTGCTCTTGCACGGTAAGGGGAAAAATCGAAAGCAGTGCAGCCATGGAGATTATATTTGTGGAAAAAGTCCAGGGAACAACATCCTCCTGCTGTCTTTCTTGCTGGTAACTGTGCATATGTTTCTGTTGGCCTCAGGGCTGCTTTGGGTGGGGACTGGGTTCCGCCAGAAGGGACCAGCGAACAAATCGTGGGAGACCTGTCCATGGAGAGACTATCGGTAGAGTTCGATTCGATGGATGTCGAGAGTCAGACATACTACATCCTGACCCGCATTTCGATGGATGGAGGGGAAAACCACCCAGACATCCAGAAAGCCATCAAATCGTGGACATCCAATTTCAGAGTGACTGGAAGGACTGCATACATCGCACGATCCAAGGGCTCCTCCACCCCGGCGTCTAATATCGCCAACTCCCTGGCGCTGATGGTGATGCTCAAAGCTAAAGTGGAGAATCAGTTGCTGGGAAAGCTTGCGAACTACGTCAGCAGCCCTCCCGTGAGCCAGTATGGCTACCGCGTGTTTTCGAACTTCGACAAGGCTGTGGCGATGGTCGCCTTGAGGAATTACGATTTGGACCGAGGTAGCAATCAGCCGGACCTCAAACTGGAGGTCAAGAGTGGGGAAGCAAACTTGCTGGATGTGAGTAACTGCCTTGCGGTGTTTCACTGTGTTTTCCTTATATAAGCTATATAAGCTATCCATATATCGTGTTTCATTTCGTTTGTGTGCTCAGGTTCAGTTTAGTGGAAACGCCAACCCAGTGGCGTCCTCCAGCACCCCATGGGAAGCACTGGCCTCCCCCCCTGAGCCACTCGAGTTCCGAGCAGATGGTATCGGCGAAGTCACGCTGGCGGCAGCGCTCACATTCGTGCCTGCGGATATCCTACCTTTCTCAAGCTACAGGGGCATTTTCGTTCAGCGCTCCATATCCATCGCGGACTCTGAAGATGGAAACAAGGTGTCCCTGAAAACCATCCCCGTGACTTCGGTTGTGGAGGTCTCTGTGCAGTTCACCACGCCAGACAGGCTGGGCCCCACCACAGTGAGGGTGTTGATGCCTGCCGGACTGGAGCCCCTGGATCCAAATATCGCTGGATCTGGGGGCACATGCCCAGTCCCGTTTGTGAGCTCCTTGGGGGGTGGTTCCTCTTTCTTCTTCACTTGCCCTGACCAGGTGCGAAAGCCAGCTTTCTTTTTCTCGTTTTTTCCGACCGCTCTTCAGACCAGTATCCCCAACTCTTGAGAGGGATTGTGTTTTGTAGGAGACGGAGCCGTCGGTCGTGACCTTCAGATACAACAGCGTGAATGCCGGCACGCACAGTGTCAGGATTCGAGCGGTTGCAGCCACGGCGGGGACGTTCGCTTTGCCGCCCGTGAAGGCGTTTGTCAACAAGCAGCCCGAAGTGATGGGTCTCAGCCCTGGCGGCGGATTGGAAATTTGTTCGGGTGCAAACTGCGTGGCTGTGGAGAACGCACCACCAGAGACCCCCAAAAGCTGCCCCAACGACTGCAGCGGCAACGGCGCTTGTGATTTGGATTGCGGCGTCTGCCTGTGTTTGGACGGGTTCATGGGGGAGGATTGTGGCCAACTGGAGACAGTTTGATCATTCATGGTTTGGATGCTTTTTTCATGGTCAGAGGAATTTTGTACTGCATGCGTTTTCTCTTTCATTCCGAAGTCATGCCGCGGATCGATCGATCAATCAATCAATCAATTAATCAATATTAGACGATTCGTGCCTGGCATGGCTTGGGATTATTTTTGCTTATTTTGTTTTGATTCTATTTTGATTTTGCCCAAACTGCACCCATTTAAAATTTTTTGAAGTGTTATGGAGCTGTCCATGGAGATTGATTGGAGAACAATCAGTCAATGTATTATTGAGTTCCTAGTTGGGGCGATCGGACTGATGGCCGGTGTGCTTATCGGAGGAATTGTCTTTCCTGTGTTGGAGGGTTGGGTTTTCAATTCTCTGGAGCTTGCAGAAAACACCAAATAGTGTTTTTTTTTTCCTGTCGCTTCGATCACAACAGTTTTCTCCTGTTTGTTACGTTTTTTGGTCAAAACACACGACTTACGTCCTACCAACCAAACCGTTCATGTAAACCATACACTCATCCAAACCCAGCCTCTCAATTCAGCCGACTTTCCTGTGGTAAAAATTGACTTAACCGAACGCAACAGTATATATACGCATCAGCTCGATCGTACAACCATACCAATCTACTCGTTTTTGGTTGAAAAAGAACTACTTGTGTTTTCAGGGGATGGTCCTAAGTTTAATTTTCGTTCGAAAAGCTTTCTTGCGTGTATTATCGCATGTGTCCAACTTTATGTTTCTTCTTTTTTTTGGCACGAGACCTCGAAACGGACCTTTTGTCCAGCCGCGGCGGCGTCTACCACCAAGAAAATCACGAAAATGTTCAGGGGTGCACCTCTGAACCACCGGTGGCCACCAGATCAATCGAAGTTTTTCAGTTGAAACAGATTGGGTTTGGCTAGTACGGTTAGTACGATAGGTTAAAGAACGCAATGACTCAGGGTGGGACGAAAAGCCATCCCTGGAAGGGACAGGTGACGCCAGTTGGGGATCCAGTTGGGCTGGATCTTAGAATGATCAAGGGAGTAGTTCGCTTAAAAGAGGGCGGTTTTCATATTACAATCGAGGTTTTTCTTTCTTTGGATCTCCAAAGAAAGTATTGGTTCTTCGAACTGATAGTTTTTCTGCCGCTCGCGGCGTCCCAACCCAGAGGGTTGTGTTGTTTTCATTTTGATCCATCTGTATGGATCGTCTTTTACCATTGTATACCACAGCAGCTCGAAACTACGGAGTTTCTATCCCGCAAGATTTGGCTTTGTATCGACAATTGTCGGATACAACCCTTTTGCCCGCGGCGAATAACCCGGTCGAGGCTCCCTCGACAGGAGCGACTTTGGGACTTTGGTTTGATTTCGGGCGAACGGCGGACGGTCTAGAGTTACAATCGACTCTGGGGAAACGCTCAGGCTTCTGGCAGGAGATTGCGAATACAGCCCCGGTATTGTATTCGCTGTTTGTGACTACTGCTAATCTGGTTGGGTTCTTGGCGCACCCTGGAGTTCCGAAGGCACTGCGTGAACATCTCCACCCGATTGTGTCTGCGCAAGTACGCACCTTGGATTTAGCTGTTGCCCAGTGGCAGGTGTTACAGACGCGGGGTTCCCAAGACCCTGACGTTCCCGGTGCAGCAGCAGGGCTGCAGAATCAGATTCGATTACAAGGAGCTCAGTTCCGGGGATATTCCGCCCCAGTGGCCCACGAATATTTCGGCTCGTTTCGGGAGCAGTTGCAGCGGGCGCAGGTTAAGCACGCTACTACGCCCTCTCGGGGTGATCAGAAAAAAGGTCGTTCTCGTAAAGGAGCGCAGCAAGGACAGGGCGAGAATTCTGGGGCTCAGCAACAGCAGCAGCCTCCGCAGAATCAGAATCATCCAAAGAAGTGAATGCGGTATCGGCCGCCAGCAGAATGGCCAGTTCGCGATCAGACGACTTTTCTCTTCAATCAGCCGAGGAAGCGGTTGACGATTTGGAGACGTATGGGAGCTTCCCGGCGCACAATGAAATGGTTGCATCAGGGGGTGGATTGGAATTGGATCTCAGGACCGCCGCCCCCCTTCCACGAGGGGAATTCAGTGATGGAGGGGGCAACTGGTCAAGCATGGGACAAGATTTTACAAGAGTATTTGGATCTCGGGGTGTTACGGCCGGCCCGTTCGAATCGCTGGGTGTCCAAGGCCTTCTTGATCAAGAAACGCGATTCTCCCGACTACAGGCTCATCATGGATTTACGACCAATCAATCAGTGGATTCAGGTTCCCAAAGTCCGGTTCGAGACTCTGCAGTCGGCGGTCGGCCATTTTCCAGAAGCCGCCCACATGATTCAATGGGACTTGAAACATGCGTACTTCCATGTGCCCATCCACCCCAAGCTGAGGAAATATTTGACGATTATGGTAAATGGTCGTCTATTCGAGTGTTGTGCATTGCCGTTTGGTTTGTGTATTTCGCCCTTTGTATGGACAAAGGTGATGAAGGATGTGTCGTCCTTTTTACGTTTTCCGCGACAAGTGGCTTGTCCGCCAGGGGGCATTTTGAAGAAAATTTGGAAAGCCGATATTCCCGTCACGCTTTTAGTGTATTTAGACGACTTTCTAGCGTTATACAAGGGGAAAAAGGTTTTGTCTCGATGGGGCAGGTGGATTCAGAAATTTTTCCAGGCTTTAGGCCTGTTAGTCCACCCCATCAAGAGCGATTTTTCGCCCTCCAGGAGGAGGATTCATTTGGGATTAGAAATAGATACCAATCAATGTCTTTTACGAGTACCGGTTACAAGGTTGTGTCGGATCCAGGGGTTGGCACGGTTGTTGCTCGATCGGGGGCGCCGACAGCGTTGGAAGCTCCCAGTTCGACTGGTGGCATCGTTCTGTGGCCTTTGCCAGAGCACCAGCCCAGCGTTAAGCGCCGCCAGGTTCTATTTGAGCCATTTATACGCTCAGATCGGTCAAAAGAAGACTTGGAATTCATGGGTTCCCATATCTGCAGCCGCGAGGAGGGAGTTGCAGTGGTGGCGAAACGTTCCCGCGTCCTGGAATGGAACTCGGTGGAAAGCCGGGAAGATCCATTGGACGCTGGAAACCGACGCCTCCCTCACCGGCTGGGGGGCCTCGTTGTTGAAAGGCTTGGTGGAGACCGACGAGCGGGAGCGACGAGCACAGGGGGCAGTGTGTCACGGCTCTTTTCAGGCCGACTATCAGCAACAGTCAATCAATTGGAAGGAGCTGACGGCAGTGTCGCGCGCCTTGGAGCATTGGGAACCATGCCTCGACAAATGTCTGGTATCCGTGGTTACGGACTCCAGGGTAACTTATTGGGCGCTCAAGAAGCTACGGGTGTACGAGCCGACTCTGGTTCCTGTATTACAGCAGATCGTCGAATTTCTGACGCGGACGGGGGCGCGGTTGTGCCCACGTTGGGTGGCCTCCCAGGACAATTTCCAGGCAGACGCATTGAGCCGCCTCCAGTCTCATGGCTGGAGACTCAATCCGGCTATTTTTCGTCGGTTGGAGGTTCACTTTGGCCCGGTTCGGATAGACCGGTTTGCCACGCTCAGGGATCGGCAAGTGGAGGAATACAACTCACGAACTTGGGAACACGAGAGCTCAGGCATCGATGCTCTCTCCCAGAGGGATTGGGACAGAGGCGTTTCGTTCGTTCACCCACCCTGGGGATTGTTGGAGAAAACTATCGACTTCCTCAACAACCTACCGCGAGTTCGTGCCCTGTTGGTACTGCCTTGGTGGCCCGGAGCAGTGTGGTGTCGCCACGTGATGAGCCTAGCCCAAGGAGGGATTTGGCTCCCGGATCGAGCAGGGACATTTTTACCTCATCCGGGGACGTGCAACCAGACCCCGTACCCCCCTTGGCGTTCGGTAGTGTGGATTATCAACAAACCGAAGAAGGTTTGGTTCTGGAAGGACAAGGTAATTCCCTTCGAAAGATTGTCCTCGCAGTATTAAACGAGGAGTTTGGACAGCAACAGTATGATTGGGAGCGTTTGCTAGAAGTGGATATACAATGGCCGTCTGAGATTGTGGCTTTGCGGCTGCATGTGGTGCCCGATTTGGTTCGCAAGATTATTGCATCGAATGCGCCGTCTGGACGGGATACTATTTTTGCAAAGTTTAGAAAATTTTGGCATTTTATGCAGTCTACCAAAGGGAAACCCCCGTTTCCTGTATTAACCCCGGAGATTTATGAGTACTTGACTTTTTTGAAAGAGGAAGGAAAAGTGAGTCCTGTGTCCGCGCGCCAGTATTGGACGGCGATCCAATCCATGCACTCGTGGACTATGTTGGGCGCCTTGAAACTTTCGGACGAGGTGACCAAGAGGTTTATCGCGGGATGGGGCAAGGATTTGGCGGAACAATCACCGGAGAAGATTCCGGTGCAGCACTCGCCAGTGCCCTCCAGGGCGGTCCAATTTTGGCTATCTCTGGTTCGGGAACAGGATCTGACCCTTCCTCAAGTCAGAGATCTTTTATTGATGGTATTCGATTTCCTTTTCTTCGCTCGGGCGGATACGGCGTTCGCGGTTCGCCTGCAGGATCTGGAACTGGATGCGGGTGAGTGCACGATACATTTTATCGAGCGACGCTATAAAGCGCATAATGCTTTTGAGTTGCGACGGTCGAGGCTTTTTCCTTGTTCGGGGTGCCCAGAGGTTTTCGGGGCGTTTGAAAAGTTTTTGAAAGCGCGGAAAGAAAACTGGGGCCAGGATCACGAAATGGCGACGTCTCCACTCGCCTCATTATGGCGATTGCCTGGCGAGCCAGTTTCATTGGATGCGAAATTTGTGGCGAAGTGCTTCTCCAGAGTTATCTTGAATTTTGGAGACGCAAGTGGATTGCCTAAGGGTTGTGTGTATGGCCATCACTCTCTTCGTCGGGGCGGCGCATCCGCAATGTATGCGATTGGGATTAGTGAAGGGGACATTAAATTCTGGGGGGGGTGGTCTGCATCGTCGACGGCCGTTTGGTCGTATATCGACAAAGCGCAGGTCGCGACGGAGTCCGACTTGTTATTTTTTGCATGGAAAAAACGGTAGCTGAATTATTTTATTAAGTAGTTATTAGGGACAGCTGGGGACCGTTTTTTTCATGGTATTTGATTCCTTACTGCTTACTTGTGAGTTAAGGGGCATTTAGTATTAATATGTTTAGCCTTTTGTGAAGAGAACTCCTCCAGCTTTTCTGGGTGGGATCCTCATGAAGTGGGTTAATGGCTAGTACGGTTAGTACGATAGGTTAAAGAACGCAATGACTCAGGGTGGGACGAAAAGCCATCCCTGGAAGGGACAGGTGACGCCAGTTGGGGATCCAGTTGGGCTGGATCTTAGAATGATCAAGGGAGTAGTTCGCTTAAAAGAGGGCGGTTTTCATATTACAATCGAGGTTTTTCTCCCGCCCATATATTTTTTTCCTTTTTCGCGGGACTCAGTGGAAAAAATTTTCCCCCCCTTTTTTTGTTCGGTTTATATTGGGTAGTCAGCCTGGTGGGCTTTCTCCCCTGAAAGTTTGTGTTTTTGTTTTTTCCAGTCCATTTTGTTTGGTGGAAAATGAGTCTGTCAAATTTATGCTTGTTAATGAGGGTTTGGAATGGTTAGGTTTGGGGACAAACAAACAAACAGTTCGAAGTGTAAACCAATATGGCATTTAGTATTAATATGTTTAGCCTTTTGTGAAGAGAACTCCTCCAGCTTTTCTGGGTGGGATCCTCATGAAGTGGGTTAATGGGAGGGTATGGGGAATGGACGGTTGTGTTGAAATTTAAAACACGTATTGATGTTGGTGAATTGTTCTAAAATGATGTTAGGAACGATGAGGACAAACGTGTTGCTGGATGGAACTTGTGCAGGGGTTTGTGAAAAATTTCCAAGAAAAAAATCGCTATAACTTTCTCTTGTTCCCTTTTTTTTTCTTTGGCCTCTTGCTTGCTTATAAGCAATAATTATAATTATATTAAAAAATTCTGAAGGCAGCAGCGGAATCTCTTGTCCTTTTATGCCACCATATATCCATGAGTAACTACACCACCGCTGTAATCCAAAAGAAGAAGAGGAAAACAAAAAAAACCCCACCAATCTCTTGTCCTTCCGTTTCGTCCTTCCGTTTCCCATCAAGCAAAGAGATGATTCATATGGAAGCAAAGTCTCTTCTTGTTGATCATATCAATTGGGTGAAACATCACCAAATACTAGTTGTTGCTTTATCGTTCAAAATATATCACCCCCGTTAGATATTTCCAAACATGAGTCATTCACATCACCTACACACTTGGAAAGTGGTGCACATAGAATTTCGAATACTTCTCTATCACACGAACGACTTGTTCATTTTTTGCACCGCTCCGCTATTTCGATATCGAAATTCTAGTGTTTTTTGATACTTTGTGCGATACTTTGAAATTCATGAGCCTCGTCTCTTGGCGCCATATTTCAACAACATAAGATAACAGAAACAAACCATATGAACAAAGTTTCTCATAACACACATCAAAAATTCTTACTCTTTGTAGCATGCTAGAGTGCGCAAAGAAATCCCAAACCAAAATTTTCCCGTCATCCCTTGCAGTTGTGAGCTTATCCTCCGTCAAAAAAAGACCTATACGCAACAAAACACAAACACGCGCCAACGCCCTCGACGGGACCAGAGTGCCCCTTGAGCGTCAAGCTCCACACTTGGAGATGCCCAATAATCAACCCACATATCAACAAGGCCGCCCCCTTAGCGAAAGCCGCGCACAGGACATCGTTTTGCGACAACACCCAATCCCCCTCGTTCAAAACCTTTGCACGTGTCCAATCCGTCTTGCTCCACAGTTCGACCCCCCCCCAACACCAGCAAAGGCCACGTATCCTCCAACGTCCACGATCACATCAACTGCGAAACGAAGCCTCAGAGAGGCGATTTTCTTGAGTTCTTGAGTTGAGGTTTTTTCGAGTTCGGGCACTTCCAACACGCACATGATTTTGAAATCTTCGCTGGACTTGCACAAGAGCAGTCCATCGATGAAACACAAACAAGAACTCCCCCTGGTGGCATCGTCTGTGGTGGTGAAGACCTCGCCGGTTTCAGCGTTCACCAAGATAATCTTCGTGCCCTTGACCATCGCGAGCTTCTCGCCCCTCATATCACAACTGTCAGTCCACCCAGTCTTGTGGAACTCGATACATTTCGGCGCAACCACCCCACATCGCCAGGCTTTCTCTAGACCAACTTTTTCAGCGAAACGGTCGTCTTTGGTGACATCGTTCCAAGCTTTAGTAACACAGGAGCACCTGGCCAGAGTTTTGGGGCAGAACTCGTCGAAAATTCGATCGAGAACGCCACTCGGGAGCTCCCACTCAACACTCACGTTATCGCTCATTTTCGCTGACCCGCCATCATAAAGAAAACACAGGCGGCTCTTTGAGTCCCCACGCAAAAGAGGGAGCGAAATCGGGAAAATTAGTCGGACCTGTTCTGTTACGCGAACAGGAGAAACGGAGTCTTGAACAACTTTTTTCTGTTTACCAGAAAAAAAAATCCGAAGCGTGAAAACTCTGCTCGAGTAGGTTTTGGTGTTTAGAGGATTAAAAAAAGTGGAGCGGTTGCCGTGGGAACGGGGTGCGTTTTGTGTGACAATTCCTGCCGTGACGATGGCAGCAATGGTCAGACCAATGCTCAAGAGATCTTCCAGAACAGGAAGCTGGACGTTACCATGACTAATCGTAATTATCATGACTAATTCTCGTGGAGGAATGTACCTTTCTGTTTGTTTTTGTTTTTTTTTGGGGGGGGGGGGAGATTGTCCCCATGGAAGCAAAATTTCCCCAGGAAAGAGGTTTCTAATTGGAAAACGAGATCCAAGGGTGCCCATACTGTTCAAGGAAAACCCCAAACCCCAAGCAAAGAGACAAATAGAGTGACCCTGGAACAGGAAAAGAAGCGGAAAAATATGTTTTGATATGAACAACTGGTTGATATGTCGTTCGCACACTAGCGGCGTCACTTCCTAGTTGCAACTGACAGAATTTATGCTCGTTGATCTCTACCTTATGTTGGTGGCTTTTTTCGAGCGAGTTGGGCATTTAGCATTAGACTCGTTGAATATTTAATCGAAAAATTCTGACTCAAGAGTCCTCAGCCGCAATGACTAGCCGGGTTTGAAACCATTATTCATGTCCTAACCACGAACTTTGCGATGTCGTGTGTCATTGAACCTTCACAATTGACCGAGAAAATTTTTGACACCACAGGATATCCGGTCAGAACCGCCAGTTTTTTGTTTGAAAAATTAAATACTTTTTTTAGATTGTGTCTTTTTTGAGAAGATATTCTTGTGTATTTGCTTCTTAAAACTCCATTTTTTGCTCAAAATGATCCAACAAAGCCTTGGAGTTTTTTTTTAAGCGATCCCGAAAAACTGCTGTCGATTCAAGAGTTTTTTTAAATAACTCCGGGGAAAAATTTTCCTTGAACGGTACATCAACCAGAGGGTAGGCTTGCCTTGCTAAAAGCTAAATAAACGAAAACCGATGCCTTGAAAAAAAAACAATCATCGAAAGTCAATTTCTACTTGCATGGACAAGAATAAAAAGGCTTGACGACAATTGAAAACAAAAAGTCTACGAAAACAAAACCATGCTAAAACAACGTCGACAAAAAAATTGTTTGAAGAAAAAACCAACACATAATTGGAAAAAGTAAATGTGTGAAAGTATAAAAACTGAAATCAACACGAAAACCACGCAATTGTCAACAACCAACCCACACCTCGCAACCGAAAAAACCTCAATCACCAACCCACTTCCACACCTCTCAACCAAAAGAACCTCAATCACTAACCCACTTCCACACCTCTCAACCGAAAAAAACTCAATCACCAACCCACTTCCACACCTCTCAACCGAAAAAACCTCAATGTTATGCTCTCCTTGCCTCAGTGTGCCGCCTTCACTAGCCATGTCAGTGACATGGTGTATTGGGCGGTCAATGTCACATCCCCTTGATAGGTGATGTGACGGGATAGGGTGTCCGCCTAGCTTGCTAGGTTCCTCCACGTGGTTGATGGGACCCATGGGGTTGGAGGCTTAAAGGACTTCAAAAGGCTATCCAAGGGGCTTCTTTTGGCGACAAGGTCGTGAAGAGAGGTTCTAAACAGTTGGTTTCGGATCAAGTGACGACTGACGCACGTTTTCGACTGCTACGGGTCGAACAGAACTTGGAATTTAGATTCCAAGGTTCCAAACAGTATCTACAGAGAAAGAGCGTTCCAGAACATTTCGTCGTTTTGTAATCGGAGTTCAGACAAGCGAGTTATGGCTATTTAAAGATCCTAACGGCTGTCAAGGTGGCCTATTTTAGTTCGTTTGGGTTCGTGGAGGGAAAACTTGGGTTTTCTTTTTCACTGAGTGGCAGACCTGGGCCCGACCGGACCGGCAGCAAAAAACCGGGATGTTTCAGTTTAATATGTCTAGCATCTAGCAAGACCATATCTCCCACTTGAACATCTACCGGACATCAGCATAAGATTGATGAGCCGCTTCCAAACATCGCTTTGCTCTGGCAATTGCCTCGCGAATGTCCTCAATCATTTTCTTCACCGCCGATACCCCCACTTGGGTCTTACTCGTCCCACCTTGATCACCTGATCCTTCAGTAGGGAGTTACACCGTCAACGGCGTCCACGGATCTCTACCGTAGTTCAAGAAGAACGGCGTCTCATCAGTGGCCATTGACTTGGAACTAATCAATGCAAATTCCACCACTGGTAAAAAATCACTCCAATCATTCTGGCGCGATCCAACGAAATGTCTCAGGGTATCCTCGAGGACCCTATTCATCGCTTTGGTCTCACCATCAGTCTGTGGATGGAAAGCCGTCGATAACGCTCGAGTGACTCTCAAGGTACGACACAATTCCTTGAAGAATTTCGAAGTCCACCTTGTATCCCTGTCACTGATGAGAGTCTTAGGAAGACCGTGTGAACGGAAAATCTCGCCAACAAACAGCCTCGCCGATTCAGTTGCATCACAAGTCGTATGTGTAGCAACACATCGAACCATCTTTGTGAGCCTGCCTACGAAGACAATGATGGCGTCAAATCCATTTGGACCCGACTTAGGCAAATTAATAATCAAATCCATTGATACTGATTCCCCCAAAAAAAAATTCAGGAAGAGGTCGAAAGCCGCAGAGGTGCTAAAAGGTCCGCGGTTGGAAAACCGGATAAGTTCGATGGACAATGTCCATGGGTTGAGCACAAGGTGACCTTAGAATTATTTTTTTTTTGTTGTCATAGAAAAGTGACGAAGAGGACAAAAAGAGCAAAAGGCGCAATGAAACAAACGAAAAGAGCAAAGGAGGGTCGAATAGTCGAAAGAAGTTTCGATCGGCTCCGGCTTTCACACCAGATCGTGGTGGTGATTCTCAACCAACGCGGATGCGTCGGGGAAATGAGAAACGCTCTTTTGGCTCGAGTCCCAAGGAACTCGAAAGGCGTAGAGCAACTAGTTTGTGTTTCAAGTGCGGTGCACCATACCAACCAGGTCACGTGTGTGCGTCTGGAACGGTAAGCAAGGGTGTATTTCCTTGTTTCGGGAAAGAAATATTTCCAACAGTTATTTGCGCAGCCTTGAGTAGTAGAGTTTGCGAGTCGCAGTTTTTGCGCAGCGGAACTAGGTTTGGCAGTTCATGAGCATTGTGGGTTCAGGTTTTACAGTTGTCAGTTCCGAGGAAGAGGAAGTGTCATCTGACGGGTTTCCTAGTGAGAACCAGCCGCAGGGTACCTGGATATATTCTGTTTCTTGTAGGAGTCCGAACTGCCCTCGGTTGTTAGAGTGGCTTGAGAGGGAAAGGATAAGGACTAGCAGCCTGTAAAAGAGATCCTCTGACCCTGATTGTTATATGAGTTTTGGTAGACCTGTAGCAGTGAAAAGTAGTTGAAGTGAGGCGGAATCAGACGAAGAGATTGTGATACAGTGTGAGGCAGAGTTTCTAGGGCTGCCACCTGACTTGTTTACTTTCTCAGGGGATTGGGTTCCAGCCCCTTTCAGGTTTCTTGTGCAGATTTTGGGTCCAGTGAGGCACCCACTGGCAGTGATTGCACCGCCTCCTCTCAGGGCACCTCCTCACGGCCACAGGAAGGCAGAACGCATTGGGAATATTGTCAGATACTACGACTGTTTTGATCCTGAGTGCCCTATCTACAGATCGCAGAGAGCTGCACAAGAAAGACGTGAGCAGGACGATCTGAGGAACAGAAGGAATGTCAGGCGGAGAGGAGCAGATGGGGGTACCAGCCCCAGACCCTTTCGATTTGCAGGCGACGAGGCAGATGGAGTCGCAGCTGTTGCAGTATTAAACCACTGATTTCACCAACGCCCCGTCCAAAGACCCGAAGCTCTGGAAAATACCGTGTTTACGAGGTGGTATAACGTTGATAGTTAAAGGATGCGGTTGTCACTCCCAAATATTGGTTGCGGAGCCAGGTAAGAGACTTCTTAGCTCTCTTTCAATTCAATGTGTGAAGAGGAAACGACAGGCCATAGGGGCACTCGAGAGCCAGAAGATTGAGATCAAATCAGCTACACTTGAGCGGCTGCGTATGGTGATTCACGTTGCGGCCGGCATTAACAACACAAGGGTCGAGTCCGGAAAGCGATTCTACAATGCCAAAAAATAAAGATGCACGCATTAAGGCGTAGTAGGTTGAGCTCATGCAATTTACTATGGCCTGTCAAGAATATTATGAACTTTGCGCAAGAGCAAACTTTTTGGAGACATGATGAAACAGGATAAGCCCAATTTTGTTGCCGCCTATCAATGTTGAAGACGAGCGGATTCACTGATATGTTGATGGCCAGAGTAAAAGAATGGGAAGAGAAATAGATTCGAAGAACCCTAAGACTCTCGACAAAGCAATCAGAGTGGTATAAAGAAAGGGTGGAGTCTAGGAAACTAGACAAAAATGCAAGACGAATGTGATACAAGTCGACCACGTCGCTACAAGGAAGAAGCCAACGCAACAGAACTGAACAAGTGAAACCTAAGAAGGTTCACGGAACAAGGCAAATTCCGGTCACAACTTAAAATGCTTCAAATGTCAAAGAAAGGGGCACTAGGCGAGGGATTGCCTTGCTAACAAATGAATAGGTTACAAGAGCCGAGTTTCTGGTGATGTCAACATGACGAGGATATGAGTCATCATGATGATGTGGGTGTGAGTCATCATGACATAAGATTATATTAAGAGTACCATGTATTACAATGGATTACTGGGTAGTTGGTGAGAAGCTAGGACAGGGATTATATGTAGGAGAACTTTCTATTCCTTTCTTCTTTTATTGTTCTTATCTTATCCTCTCTTGTAAGTTCTTGACACACCTGGCAAGAACCAAAGTACACCGCCAAAGTGGGAACCAAAGTGTGTTTTTATACATGTTAACATCAACTAGATTATCAATGGTGCAAACAACAAAAGAAAAATTTTATATGGGGGAAAAATAATCATATTAGTTGGTGATCCGTTTCAATTGTCTGCAATTTGTCGTCATAAAAATTGCAATGCAACGGATTGTAGCTTCTAGATTAAGAGTTTGCCGATTTATAAGGAAGCTACTCGTTATGAGTTAACAACCAATATGCGTTTCAAAGATTGTCTCGAAATGGAGGACCTTATGGGTAGACTTAGATATGAGAATTTTGAAGATAGTGATATTGAAAAGATTAACGAAAAAGAAATTAGGTTAGAAGAAGCGATCAGTATACCGGGTGTTTGCTTTATAGCGTGGAATAATGACAATGTGATTTTATACAATTCGATACCAGTAGATGAACATTACGAAGAAAGCAAGGAATATGATAGTGTAGATCGAATTCAAGTGAAGAATAAACATGTAGCCATCCCTCGAGAATTAGCGAATCGATACAAGTGTTTTATGCGGGACAAATGTCGATTATTAGAAAAAATAGTCCTAGCGATTGGAATGCCGGTTCTTTTTACGGAAAATATTAACATTCCAATGGGTGTTACAAACGGCTCTATAGCTACAGTTTTGGCTTTACACGATGATTACATTGATACCAAAATCGTGTCTAATGGAGAGAAAAAAAGAATGATGAGAAGATCTTGGACTAGATTGTTTGGCCGTTTTTATAAGGTCATTAGAAAACAATTCCCACTTAGGCCGGCTTTAGCTTTGACATGCTACAAGGCAGAAGGTAAAACATTTGAAAATCTGATAGTCATAGATCCAACAAACTTTCCGACCGTTAGAGCAATTTGGTACACGTCGTTATCTAGGGTTTGAATGTTCAAAAACTTGTGTATACTGAAAAGAGTGAATAAGGAACATATGGGACTTACGTGAGGTGTTTGTATGTATTGGAAAAAAACAAGTTTGTAATATTATTGTGGTGGTTGAAAACCAGACGAGTGAAGCGATATCACCTGATTCAACGAAACATGTTTCGAATATTGTTTGCGGGCCAGAGAGCCACGCGGCGACTCTCTTAAGGTGGCCGAATGCCTGAACATCGCTGGTCTGGAAGGTAATAAAAAGCCAGGTGATCAATACTAGGTATCTAGCCTTGTGGCGTAAGAAACGTCGAAGAAAAATAATAAGCCTAGAATATTGAAAACAAAGGAACATCATCTTTTCAACTGATAGGGATAGATTAGTTAATTTGACTGAAGTCGAAAACTACACAAACAAGCTGATTATAATAAAAAGCTCAATGTTGGGAGAAGGATGAAAAGTGCTAGATTGTGGGGCAACTGACTCTTCGATCAAGTCATTCAGAAGGAATGTCCATGGGAACTTTTTTCACGCGTGATTACGAATCAATGTGGTATCATTCGAACTTTTATGGTTATATTTTATTCAAAGGTTAGCTTAGCTTATGTGGGCAAAGTTGACCTATATGTCGTACAGATACTAAATGCTCGGAAGAGACCTTCTTGATAGGTCATATTAAGAGTTAGATCTTGGATGATGGATTGAGTAAGATAGACTCGAGTGCAAGAGAACTGATCATCTTTTTAGGTTAAAAAAGAAAGGGTACGAGGGAAGGAGACCCACATTGAGGTCTCCTGGTTTGGGACTGAAGATGTGAAGTGAAGGATCATCCAAGAAACCCCGAGGAGGGGGAAGAATACCTGGGAGGAGTCCAGGAGTTCTCACGACTCTTAAGGGAGAAGCAGGCAGAAGGAATGCTGACAATCACCAGGTTCTCCAAAGGTAGAGGGGACGGAACGGAATATGGTTAGTAAACGAAAGGTCAAAGGTTCGAGCCCAAGAAGGGAAAAATGGTGAATGCAGCTTAGGCAGCAGCACTCGCGCATATCATTGCCGTCTTGTTGGAACTGCTAGTCGATATGGAGGAGTATGAGAGCGAGATGCTCGAAAGGCTGGCTCGAAGAGAGTTTCAACACAATTTGATGGCAGACCGAGAAGCGCGGAGGCACATTTCCGTGCTTGCCAAGTTCACAGAAGCATTGAGGAGTCTGAAGATACTCCTCGAGCAGTACAGAGAGGGAACACCGACCGGCCCTGTAAGGCCAACTCGCCAGCAATTTGCTGGACGCTCGCTCGACTGAGAGAATCTGTCTGCAGAAAGAGGAGGAAATGAGGGGCCATCCCATGACCCTTCCAACATGCCAGCATTCTTCTTGGTGGCACGCATCGAAGCAAGATTCGAAGAGAATAGTGACGGCGAAATGCAAGAGGTTTTGCCTAACGATCCGATTGTGGTTCACTCCTCTGGGGAGGAAGAGAATGGAAGAGATGTGGGGGCACCAGGTCCCAATGGATAGGAAGTATTTTTGTGACAAAAACACTCATGTTCCCTCACGATTGGATGTGAGGAAGTGCAGGGAAGGTTGACCTAGGAGGCAGGATGAAAAGTTAACGAAATTGTGGGGGTTGAAGAGCTGGTTTTGTTAGCAAGATTCTGCAGTTTCACAAGTGAAGTAGTTTCTTCAGATACAGACAAGACTCCTGGAACAAATGAGTTCCACCTCTTGGCAAAACACTAATCTAAGTTTCTCAAAGTCACCACTAGAAAGCAGGAAACCACTCTGCCCAAACCAGGCAATCCCAGAGAGTGATGAGTGAAGGTCTGAGGATTAGGAGTAATCCCAGACAAATGTACAGATTCTGTTTAGATAAGGTATCCTGAAAAAGGGAAACTCTTAGAATAGAGGACTACAGACTTGGAAAAGACTGTACACACTTTGATTTTCAAAATCAATCCCTGTGAGGACCTCAGCCACTAAGCAGAAAAGAGGTGTGGTGTTAGATCCAGCCCAGAAGTTAAGGTCACTCAGGGTGACAAGTGATCTTTCCCAGAAACAAGACTGAGAGTACAGACCCTGGGATTAAGCAAAGGCAGGCTTGAAAACTAAGAGAAGACCCCCAAGGCTTACAACACTCAGCCAACTCACCAGCCGGCTGTGACAGTTGTACCAATCTGGAGGACTTGTATTTTAAGTTGAAACCCTTAAAACTAGAGGAGAGGGCAAACTTTGCACTATCCCCCAGGATAAGCAACTTAAAAACAAGAAGGTTACAGAGGCCAAGAGGCTCTAAGAATAGAAGTGGAAGCAGTGTTAAGAAAAGGAAGTGAACAGATGGCGAAGTATAATATATGGAAAGACCCTTGCACCCTAGTCTTTTGCAGAAAGCCTTTGATCAGTATGCTAGACACCCCAGCCAGGAGAGGGCTGTAGCCAAGAAAAAGGAGTCCAGATACACCTGGGATTCTAAAACAAAGCACATGTTCCTAAGAGACTCAGGAGGAGATAAAAAGAGAGAAGTGCGAGCTGAGGCTAAGAGACAAGAGCTGATATTGGAGGCACACACAGCGATGGGACATGTGTCTGTGAAAGGAACTCTTGAGAAGCTCAGGGAGCAGTACTTTTGGTATGCAATGGAACGGACAAAGGAAACATTAGAGAAGTGTGAGACCTGTCAAGAAATCAGGCCAAGGTTTCTTATACAACCTAGACTGTTACAAACCCCAGTTGAACTTCCTTTTTATGAGTGGGGAATGAACATTGAATATTGGATGCTAAGAGTCCAATCTTTATTTCTCAGTTCCTATTTCAGAACATCATTTGTAGGTTTGGGGTCCCCAGATTTTTCTTGTGTGATAATGGGACAGAATTCGAAGGCATGGTACTAGACTTATGCAAACAAGAAGGGATAGAATTAAAGAAATCCAGTCCTTATCACCCTAGGACCAATGGATTAGCTGAAAGATTAAATCAAACCCTGAAGCAGGGAATATTGGGTAGATTGAAAGGAAAGCAGGTGGAAGAGACACCCACCGCAGGCAAACTGTTATTTTCAGCTCAGGAATTACAGGGAGCTTTACTGGACAGTCTGAGAGACTAAAACAATCGAATAAACGAAGTTACAGGTTACAGCCCATTTAAATTAGTATACATTAGGAGGCAGGTGAATAAAAGGGATTGGGCAACCTATCCGATAGGTCAGCAACCAGAGGAGTCCCAGGGGGATTTAGGAGAAGAATCCCAGCCTGAGGGAGTGGGATCCCAGAGTCTAGCTCAGAAGACAGAAGAGGCAGTTTTAATAGATCTTGTAGTCCAGGAACTGCCAGTCCTGACCTCTGACGAAGAATTAAATCAGTTGCATGAAGTACGGAAAAGGATGGAGGAAAGAGTTAAGGAAACCATAGGCACAGCCCAGCATCGTCAGCATAGGAATTATAATGATAAACTTCAGAAGGAAAAGAGAATGGAAGCTCAAAAAATAGGAGATTCGATTCTAGTAAGAGTTAAGACTTTCAAGAAGCTAGTAGTGAAAGCACAGTCGCGATTTCGGGTCGAAGAGGTAGACAGAACAGGAGTTCGGGTTAGAGTATCCAAGGGCACTCGAGGACATAGCCATACCCGAGTAGAGTCAAAGAGCGAAAACAATACTTTGGAAAAGTTTCACGACAAACCTTGGACATACCTATTAGCGATCCATCCAAGGACAGAGAAATGTGACGACCAAAGCTGACAATATGGAGGACTCCCGAGAAGTCGCTGCATTTTTCTAAAGTCGCTTTGAGAGCGAGGAAGAGAAGTAGGGGATACATATCGAGAGATGGAACGTCTGAAAACAACATGACAAAGTCGATGACAGAGCAACAACCGAGTGAATGTTTGACGGTCGAATTGTTGCAGCTTCGGTCCGATTTAGAGAAAAGGACTGAGAAAGCAACCGAACGACTTAAACGGGCCTTCAGAAGCGAGACCGCCACCGGGCAAACTGCATGGGACTTGCTCAGGCGACACAAGATCGACCTAATGAGCAGCTTGGAGAGCATGGATCAAATAGACATCTTTTGCAAACGACTTCGAATTAAAAACACGCGAGCTCAATTAAAAAACTCGAAAACGTAAGTGGAACTTATTAACAATATTACCAGCCATGACTCTCTTATATCGATATATTTGTAACAAACATGCTTAGCGACTAGTGGTCAAAAAGAAAAGCGGTTGGTGGTCGAAAAGTAGAGCGATTGATGGTGATAGGAATGCACACCGTCTGTTGGTACTAATGAGTTTTTTTTTATTGCATATGCTGTGGGTTTTTTGTATTCGTTGACAAATACCACTTGTTTTTTAACGTATATATTTATAACATGTTTAACGACTGGTGGTCGAAAAGAAAGCGATTGATGGTGATAGGGATGAAGGCCGCAAAATGCCAAAAATCGCCCAAAAGAAATAAACATGAAGATTGGTTGAATAATCATAAAACCATACGATATTTCCCTAAAGGATCATGTAATTGAGGAAAAGACCAACTAACTAATCCCACACAATTCATTTGAAAGATATTAGGTGACAATTGGATCGAGGCAATGCTCTTTCCATCCTAACCAACAAAAAAAAATACTAAGATTATAAGATTATACTATAAGAAAAAACTTTCACCACAAGTAATACATTCTCCGAAGTATCTATAATTTATCTTTGGAAATTATCCACGCACTTGCTCATATTTAAAATGGGAATGGGGAGGTCAACACAACCTAACACAGAAGATGCAGATTTAGGGGCACTAGTGTGCGAAGAAGGAATGACAATCAACAGGACGAAGAGCTATCATCCACAAAATCCAAAAGAGCTTAAGAAGTACGTGGGAAGTTTTCACGTCAACAGCCAAGGACAATCATACATTACAAGGAGACGAGAAGTTCTCACGTCAACATCCAAAAGCGATCATACATTCACGCAAGGAGACGATGAATCGTAAGAAAGGAATCTAAGGTTTAAGAGGATGCTACGACAGGTGCAATTATCATCTTGTAAAATAAGCAACATCAACACTGATTGGCCAACTTCATTCCCAATCTAAGATTGAGAGGCGGCATTTGATTATTCGTCCGGTCTAGCTTGAAGCAGATCCAAATTCCACTCATGCAGCTCAAAAATTCTTGAAAGATAGTTAATGGATGCTGGGGGAAGCTCCAAATAAATCTAATTATGATAAAACTAATTCACCCATATTTGGGTAAATAATGGCTTCACTACCAAATGCAGAATCAAAGGAGAATCGTAATACATACTAGAGTGGGGCCTGATAGTTTGTCTTGATAGTTCTAGATTTTAGAGGGCTTAAATGCAAGAACAGACGGAAATAGAGGAACGACATTGTTCTTGTACATATCTTTATTGGCTATTTGTAGTCAAATTGCTGGATCCTAGTCCAAACTTCCAACCGGAAGTTCTTACTGATCCAATGCAATGTAGTGGACTAGTGGAGTGTATACAAATCTCAACAAGAGAGAGCTGCTCCCTCTTGTAGCGACAGGACCTTTCGAGCCCACCAACAGCCCAGTCCAGTCCAGTCCAATTTATCCAAACACCCACTATTTGGATGAATCCAAAATGGTTTAGCGGGCTATTCACTATCAAGAAAAAATGATGTCAAGGTACTTCTCTGAGCACCTTTTTTCGCGAGGGCGAAAACCTGAAAAAACGCCCCCGACCTCGAAAACATTACAGGAGGTTGGCGACCAGAACTATTTTGAGATATGTACTGAGTCGCGCGCCGGTGAAAACGCCTCTCTACGGGTCGCCAAACGCGAAAAAAACTAGGAATGTCTGGTGATTGCGGTGGCGAAGTATTAAATAAAAACTCCTACACAGACGCCGGCTGTAGGGCCTCCGAAACAGGAAACCCCCCTCCCACAAAAAAAGGGAATCATTACCTCTCAAGGTCTGTGAGTTTCTGCTCCTCCATCCCAATTCCAAGACAAGCCAGTGCGGCAGCTCCTGGGCAAAGGAAAACTTCGCGCAGTCCAGCCCATATCGCTGATAGATTACACCCGAAGCCGTCCCCGATTATCTGAACCCCGCACAGGAACATAGACGACAAGGTCAACCAAGTCCAAAGGAATTCTTTTCAGAAGACACTGCTTTTCCGCGAACAGGCACTCACCCGGATCCTCTTTCGGATCTTTTCCTCGGCTTTCGCTACCACCCAACCGGTGAGAAAGGAGCTGCTGCCAACACTTCACTCTTTTCGTCAAAAAAAAAACCCTGCAACGAACAAGACTAAAACAGGTGGAATCGACGCCACGAAACAGGCTACGTGGGGTGCTGCAACCAGGGGTCTACCAAAAGTCGCGCGCAAACGACGTACGACAGCAAATTGGTTCAAAAGTGCAAACTTACCACCCATATCAAGCGAACACCTTCTCTCCGACGATCGACTCGCTGACAATCCAACCGAACAAAAAACCAGGGGGGCGCGAGCCTCCCCAACAAAACCTCAATCGAAAAAGGCGGCAATTTCGAAGAGACAGGGAGAGGCTGATGGAGCCTCTCTGAGCAGAAGTTACATCAGGAGCACCACCCAATGCCTTTGATCACAGCTGTCAAAACTATTCTTTGTTCTCAAATTGATCCTGTGCGCACACGACACCACGCCAACCGAGCTGCGCCCGAATTTTCACCACTCCTCACAATTTGGCGAACTTCATTACGGTTGGAGTGCCTGTTTGATCTGCTTCGAAAGTCAGACATGGCTGCACAAGAAAGGGTTCGAACCCACGCGGAGACTCTCTCCATAAAGTTTTAAGCTTGACGCCTTGGACCACTCCACCACTTGTGCCCGTTCACTCCTTCGAAACTTAAATACGAAATGTTACGACTGCTGTGAACCCTCAGATGATCGCATCCAAGAAAAAGCGTCGCGTCGGACGTCTTGCACTCGAACAGTCGTTCTTTCGCTTCCACCAACAGCTCTTCCCCTTTCCTTTCATGCGTTCCTTAGATTCTGTCAGTCGAACCGACACAATGCAACTCTTCAACACACTTGCTGCTCGATGTCTTTTTTCAAAGTCTGTGATATTTTAGACATGCATGTGCATTCGACTCATATATTTCCAAAAACACTCGACAGAAAACTCTCTCATTCCGACTTGATTCTCACCATGGAGTTCCCAAAAACAAACCAAACTTGCGGCAAAACCCAGGCCTGTGTCGCTCGTGTGTTGGCCTTTGACGCGATAACGAACGCAGTGTGGAATATGGAAGGGGCTTGGTCGGGACTTTCTTCCGACCTCAGGAACGGGTCTTTGACAAAGACACCATCGCTCTATTCTTCCTGCGTTTCCTTTCCTTTTTCTGACCGTTCGGCCGAAACGCCACATGCCAGAAACTCGAACGTCGACTGATGATTTCTCCTGAATTTCCCATACCAACCACGATAATTCATCCGAATGTTTCCCCAATCACTTGGTTTCTCAACAGCCTGTGCTCGACTCATTTTGGAGGACTTCAATAATTGTGAATGTGTTCTTCGCTTTCCAGCCAGCTCTTCTATCTCCTCGTTTTTTCGTTTTCTAAAGTTGAAATTCTGGCCCCAACCCATTTTTTATTATGGCAAAAAAGCCAGATGTGAACGTCGCATTGTATGAAAGTACTGGAAGCGAGGTCGAATGGCTTTTTCTGGGTGCATCGTCACTTCGTCCTTCCACACGGAAGACCAAGCACCTTGGATGGCGACTGTGTTGTTTAAAAAAGTGTGAGAAAATGGAGCGACCCCCACTGTCTTTAGAACGCACCATAGTCGCAAGGCCAAACTGCCACCGAACACAGACAAAAATGAAGCGGCAGCGGCAGCCTCCGGCCCATCCAGCCGCAGCGATAGGTAGCACCTCTATTGGTGGGAAAGGCGTCAGGCTTTCCGACAAAAGATATTCTGAAACAAAATCGCAACCGTCACGTCGAGAGGGAGCTGGATCTTTTCCGCTCCGCTTAGAACCGTCACGATCCCACCACTCGTTTTCAGTACCAAGAAAAAAGTGGGCATGGCTGCTCAGGGACGCTGGCGGCCTTTTTGTTATTGACGTCGGGGTTTTGCTCGGCGCGAGTCTTACAACAGAACGTCTCTGCGACGGCCGAGGGCGAAGGTTTCCTATCGAACGAGCTACCTTTGGAAATCTTGGTGACCACCCCTTCGGAGCTTGCCGATAATTCCACCCGACGACTTAGAGTGGAAGATCAGCAAGCGCTCACGGTGCGGCGTCCAAAAATCGAACCTGTCAGACGACACATCCTCGCATTACGTGATTGAATGAATTTTTGCCAAAAATTACGCATCGCGGCTTGTACATCCCGACTACTTACTTGTGGCGGATCATGATTTTCCATCAGTGGTCATGTGGAAACAATTAGTAATAAATCCCAAGAAAAATATATTAAAAAAATAATATATAAAAAAATCACCCCCAATCAGATTCCAACTCAGGATTGCGATTCTTCGTTGTGTGCATATTTGTTGTTAAAATTTCTTTGCCTATGGAATCATCCAGTCCGTATTGAAGCATTTAGAATTCAGTGAAAATAGTTTTTAAAACATATTCTGAGTTGTTGGCGGATGTGATGTCAAGACAGCAATTTCAACTCAAGAATTGTTGATGGTGCATTTTTCCAGGTGGTTTTTTCCCGATCTGTGATTGCTTTGGGTCAAGATTTTGGAGTGACATCGCTGCCAGCCGACAAGGTGGGAGCACCAGTCGAAATTCGAACAAAACACAGCATGCTGGCTTCACTTATCAACAGTTCTGCTGTAAAAAACAAATTTGATCTGGGCTGCAGAAAATATATATTTGATTTGACCGCTGCAGGTTCCCTTTTTTCTGGAGCCGGAGATTCCTGGTCGATTTCGCTGGGTTACCACCTACATTGCCCGATGGGATCCCGATGAGAGTTGGCCCCTGGATTCTGAGGTCAAATTCACATTGAATGAAAATCTGAAAACACATGACGGTACGTACCTGTTCTGTTAAAATGTGACATGTCCCATGAGAATGTTTTCAGTCTGGAAGCCCGTTGTTTTTACTTTTTTGGTTCGTTGGCAGGAATTCTGTTTCGATCGGATGGAGAAGCAGGATCAGTCATTTTAACCACCCCCTCTTTGAGCATGGATATTGAAAGTGTGCAGTCTGAAAAGGCACCCAATCTCACTGATGATGATTGGGGTGCCAGCATCGGTTTGGAGTCTGACATACTGCCAGAAGTCCCACCGGATGGTGAGTCACCCGTAACTTGAGTTTGTCAGTCACCTTGGGCAAACCGATAGAGAGTGATTTTGCTCATTAAATGTCATTTACTCTGATTTGTAAACGGTGATTTTTATTTTTTTTTTCTTGTCTGTTTCTTTCGAAACGGCTGTCGGCTATTTGTTAGGTAAACTGAAGGCAGAATTTTTTTTTCCTCGACTGGAAGATTCTCTGCTGAAAGCAATTTTTAAACAATTCTGCACTCTTACTTTCCCCCACTCCCCTGTCCAGGTGTCATCAGACTGACCTTCAACACCAAAGTTTCTTTGACAGCTCTACAAGAACATTTGAAGGTGAAAAAAAACAACAGCCCCGAAACAGTTTGTATGAAGTGACTCTTGTGTTTTAGGATCTTTTTTTTTTCTTCAAATTTCTTTTTTGTTGCTCGAGTAGTAGCCCATATTTTGATGTCAAAACTGTGTTTTCAAAAACGCATACGCATCTGAGAAAAAGCAGGCCACTTAACGATGTACGAGTATGTTGTGGGAAGGGTTGCGAAAGACAATGTCCTTTTCTTATGGCATTTATTTTTTGGCATGCCTTTTTGAGCAGTTTTGTTCTACTTTTAGGTTTTAAATGATTCTTCTGAGGAGCCGGTCGAAGGGTTGGGAGTTAACGTGCAGCCTTGTGATCCTGAGTCTGACACAATTATTTCTCCAAAGCCTTGCCTCAGAGTAAGAAGTCTCTCGGGGCATTTTGATCATTGTCGTGGTTTCTAAAATAAGCGAAGGAATAAATTGGATGTATTTTCTCTTGCTGCTGTTGGATACTTTCAGTGGTGGGCTGCACCGTTATCGCCAGCCTTTTCCCCCACCCCCCTTTTCTCGAAAAGGAAAAACAAGAAAAAACGAAGGGGACCAAAATAATACATGTAAACTGCATTTGACAGTTTTAACAGTGTACTTGTTTCTTTGAACTATTATTTTCTGGTGCGGATGCATAGCTTTTGCCATGATGTTTTTTTTGAAAGCTGACTGTGATGGTGGGTTTTTCCTTTCCCTAAAAGTGCAAGGTATCGATGGAATCTGAAAAAAGCGACGAAGAAAGTGACTGTGCTGAGGTGTCGATCCATGGGGACGTTCAAATGGAAACGAGGTGAGGAGAATGTTCTCATATGCATAGTTTTTCAACTCGAGGGAAAAAAAAGACAGCAACCTTAGTGAATCCTTTTTGCAGCATCAGCTTTTGAAAGTGGGAGGTGTAGGAAATCATTTTTTTTTTTTTGGGTTGGTTGCAGATATGCTCTTTCTTTGTTCAAAGGGGTTGAGTACAGCAAAAAAGATGGTGCGTTGAAAGCCGAAAAAAAAGTCACTTTCGGAGGATTGAGGAGATTCAGAATTCCTTTCTTCAACACAACAGATGGGTAAGTTATTTTCCGCCCCATAGAAACATATAACTATAGTATGAAATCCAAAAAATATTATGAAATCAACCTACACCTGCACCTTTACTTTTTTTTGGAGAACAGTTTTATCATTACTAATCTATGGCCTGATATTAAAATGTGCATTTTATGCTGAACTGCTTCCATAATTTATTTTTTTTGCCATCAACAAAACCAACATCGTTTTCGAAAAGACATGGAACTGTGCAGCATTTAATGCTGGTGTTAATACAAAATCTTTCAGCGACTTCTTGAGGTTGAGGTGGAGAGTGGTGTTAAAATTTGTTTTGCAGAGGTCCTTATGTTATCGGTACGAATTTTCTCCGGATGCAGCTTCCACATGGATTGGAAAAGAACACAAAGTCAGACATACAAGCATTGAAGAAACAGTTAATGGTAATGAATGAGGCTGGAGAAGAGGTGGGTGAAACTAATTAGTTGAGAAAAAATAAAAATAAAAATAATTCATTTCGAAGGGGGGGGGGAGAATACTTTCACAGTAAGGAAAAAAAAAACTCCAGCATGGTTTATCTTTTTTTTTTTTTTTTTTTAAATCTTCCCTGAATGAAACAACCCTTGTGCATGATTCTTGAGATTTCGAGTCCTTGACAGTTTTTTTATTTATTTTTAGCAAATTTCAGCCATCTAGCAGAAACTTCGAGAATTCTTACTCAAATATGTCGTTCAGTGCAATTTATCAATTTAAAAATATATATATATATATTTTTTCAAATGTGTTACATCGAGGCAAACCGCCCCATGTAGCCCGTCCACCATACAGATGAGTGATATGGGCCCTCCACTCTAATAATAATTGTCTGTACTACCCCTGTCCCGAATTTACTCCCAAAAACAACCTGCTAAAATAAAAATCACCCTTCTTCCGAGTCAGCGCGTAAATTGTACATACGAACACAAAATTCCACTAGTACCCTTAACCCAATTTCCGAAGCAAACATCCCCTCCTGCCAAATCAGGGGTTCCGATGAAAAAAGTTGAACCACCGCGATACTATCCCGCCTGCAATCCTCGAGCCCCGGACAATCCCATAGTAAATGGTTCCTAGATCCCAACACCACTCGGTCCCGATGCGCACAAAACCAACAGTCCGGGTCCTCACCCCAAACCCTGTTGTTGTACACTGGAAAGTTTCCATGTCCCGTTGCGACCTGGGCTGCCCGTGCTAATTGTTGTCTCGTGTAATTCCATCGCCACGAGTTATCACGATCCACGTAAGGGGCATCGCGCAACTGCCAAAGCAATCGGCCTTTCTCCGTATTACGCCACTGAGCGCGCCAGCTCGTTGCAATCCACTCTGAGATTAATTGCAGGAGCTCCTGATAAACCGTCTTGGGCGAGCGCGGTCTCAAATCCCGAGGGAGTTCCCGGAGTTGGATCCACTCCTCTTTTTTTTGGGCGGTCGCATGATCTCGCATCCATTCCCTTTGCGTTGCTCGCAACACATCCAAGGCACTCGTAAAGTATGGGGTGGTGTTGGGAGGGGCCTCCAACAGATCTCTCCCTGCCCACAGCTCCTTGTAATAGTGCATTCCCAATCGATTATGAATCCGAAAAAACGCGGGTAGAATCCGACCCCACGCCAAAGCGGCGTCGACAGCCACCGAGCTGTAGAGTCCTTCCCCCAGGCGCATATATATATATATTGAAAAGAAAAAAAATTGGGTTCGATGTTGTTTGTTTTCCCACAGGTGGATTTTGAATTGGAGCTGGAGAATAATTCAACATTGAGGATTTCGACATCTTTTACTCCTGAGACAGTTTACACGTGAGAAGAATCCTGAGGTTTTAGAAGTAAAAAATCAAAGGGGGGAAAGGTTTTATTTATTTATTTATTTTTGGTTTTATTTTTTTTAGGAAAAGACATATTTGTAAAACATGCTGCCTTTTTTCCTGCCTCTGTACAGGTTTGTGCT
The DNA here is from genome assembly GCA_030272585.1 of Bryopsis sp. KO-2023. Taxonomy (NCBI): domain Eukaryota; kingdom Viridiplantae; phylum Chlorophyta; class Ulvophyceae; order Bryopsidales; family Bryopsidaceae; genus Bryopsis; species Bryopsis sp. KO-2023. Next base: position 1,557,901 of record BSYQ01000012.1, on the reverse strand, counting down.
TTTTTTTTCTCTTTTTCAGCACCTGTTTTCTCCTTTTTTTTCAACCAGTTCCCTTCTTTTTTTTCAATTTTCTTCTTTCTATATTTTTTTAAATATCAAACTTGCAGACTATCTTGCTTGGTATAGTTTTGGACGACGGCTTTTCGCCTCCACTAAAATTTTCTGTTTTTTTTTTAACCGACCAGGATATCTGTCAATGGATCGAGCAAGATTTTGGATGGATTCGGTCTACCTTTGGAATCTTCATCGATCAAAATTCTTACCGAAAAAGTTGGCGGTGTGTTCGAGCCCTTCAGGATGGAGAATAGGTGTGTTGTTTTTATACCAAAAAGAAACGATATTGGACATATCGCTTTTACCAATATTTTTTTCAAATGGAAAAAAAAAATTAAAGACGAATCTGTTTATTTTCCCATAAAATACTGTTGGCAAATCAACATGGCGTTGTATGTGTATAGACCACTATATTCAGAAAAGCACTGTTATATTCTTCCTAGTAGTTTGCTTTTTTTTTTTTAATTTGGACTCTATTATCCTAAATTCATTTCAGTTTTACTTTTGTTCTTATTATTTTATTATTTACTGTTATTTTTTATTTTTTCTAGTTACGCTATTTTCGAAGCTGGCGAAGATTGGGGTCAAAAAGTCGTCGCAGCTTTCAAAGGAGATCCTGACATCAGCTGCCCCTTAATCGAAGCAAACACACTCAGCCTTTTTCCAATTTCTGGGTCAAAAAATATTGAAACGATCTCCAATCTTTTTGCGTCTGTTTATCGGTCCAATCCGAATCCATTGCGAAACGATATCAAACATCCCAGTGAGTCTCAAGAACTATACTTGATTTTTTCTGTTTTAAATTGTGGTTTAGAGAAAAAAAGAGTCCAAATATGCTGCTTTCAATTAACTGGACTTTTAAAAAATTACCTCATGCTGCTGACGAAAACTTTTTGTTTTCTCCATGAATGTTTTTTGTGGGTTCATGTTTTTTCTTTCAATTTTTTCTATTCTTTTTTATTCGTATTATTTCTGTTTTTTTTTCTGTTTTTTTCTTATCAGTCCTGCTCTTAGAATCATGTTTGAAAAAAAAAAAAAAAAAAACTGGTGAAAATAGATTGATGTTCTTCTTCAATTAAATCGTCACATCTTTTTTTTTTTGTGATTTTGCAATTTGCAGTCGGAAAACTTCAGCAAGAAACCAAAGGGTCTACCAAGCTGGTGGAATTTGATCTCAAAAAATATCTCAACTCGTCGGGACTGGTCGCTGCTGAATTCTGCAGGTAATGAGGTAAAGCACCTATTAACCAATTATCTGGAAAAAAAAAGAAAGAAAAAAGAAAGAAAGAAAATGCCCACCTAACCGATTATCTGGAAAAAAAAAGAAAAGAAAATTCCCTTGGATCTGGATGAATTGCTCCGAAGTTACTTTTGTTTTTATTAGTTGCTCTGGGTGATTTCAGGGATGACTCCATTTCGCAAATGCTGATAAACGAGTCTGACATGCAAGCATTGATTCTGGGATCCGAGAATGGCCAGAGCATTGTGTGGGTAACTTCCATGAAAACTGGAAAACCGGTCCGAGGGGCAAAGGTTACGATACTTCAAAAGATTTATGATGAGGTGAAGAAGCAGTGCCCTAATAAAACAAAACAGAAAAACAGCTAAACAAATCACAAAAACAGTACAATTTCCAATAAGTGAAAAGAGTCAAGTTTTTTCCTTATTCCAGGACAACTACGATTTTGTCAGATTTTAACTTTGAAAAAACTTCCAAGTAGAAACAGAGTACCTTTCCTGTGATGATGCTGTTTTAATTTTTCTCAGCTGGCTGGTAAAAACCCCATTGGGGGTTTTGGCAAAGCACTATTGCCTTTTGAATCATTACAACAGTACAAATTCATTTATCTGTTGAAAATGCAGGAGGTCAAATCAGTGGCGGCCAACGTAACGGATGTGGAAGGAAGAGCTTTCTTCTTTGATGGCCTATTATCTGCTGATTTCGCCCATGTGGAATATAAAAAAAAATCCTTTTTCGTGAGAAGGGTCTACAGTGGATATGACGATTTGTTGGAAGAAATTTCGGCCTCTTTGGTTTTGGACAGAAGGTTGGTGAAACCTGGAGACACCCTGTACATCAAAGGTAGGGCATTCTCATGATGAAAATTTTTTCAGCTGTATTTTTTATGTAAATTTTTCTGCACATCAAAGGTAGGCATCATCATCATGAAGAAAACCTTTTCATCAAGTGTATTTTTTACGTATAGTTTTTTTTCTATATGTTTGGCATTATCCTCAACTCTGATTCCCACAATAATCAAGGTTAAAAAAGTTCTTCAATTTTTATTTTTTTTTTCTGAATTTTGGAGCTTGAAGACAACCCTGGGAGGAGGGAGCGCACAGTTTTCTTTTTTTCTTTTTTTTGTTTTCATAGCGCAATCTTCACATAGTTCGATTGCTTGAAAAAGACAAAGAAAAGATGTCATGTTTTCTTGTTTTTTTTTTCTGTTTTCTGACCACAGGTTACTCGAGAGGACCTGGTCTGACTGAATCTGCCGAAATTTCCCTTTATCCTGCATTTGACGCCGAAACCTCTGAATATCCAATTTTTCCCATCGATTTTGATGAGAAATTTGGAACCTTTGAGCTGAAAATTCCGATCCCCGAAAATGCAACCAATACAGAGTATAACATTGCGTTAAATCAAGATCATGATCTTGAAACGGAAAGGTTTACGGTGGGGAATCCGAGGCCACCCACTGTGGGTCTGACTGTGGATGCCCCCTTTTGGGTGAGTTGATTATCGTTGATTTTGTAGCTCTCCGGCTAAACCCTTTTCTTATTTATTGTTATTTATTTTTTGTTTTGTTTTTTATTTTATAAAATTAAAATTGATTAATTTTATTTTTTTATTATTTTACTGGATGACTTGATTTTGTCATTTTGTTCGTGACTACATGAAATTTCTCAGATCTGGGATGGTTTTAAAAAATGAACAATCAGATTGTTTTTATGTTTTTTGCTTATGGAATTTTCAGGCTAAGCCTAATTCAAAGGTTATGGTGAACATCACAGCAGAGAGTTTCATTGGAGCTGTTGTTGGGGATACAAAAATAACACTCACGTGGTCCATCCCAGGTAATAAATAAATTTGCTCTCTTCAATGGGTGGGGTCTTTTATTGTTTTTCAGTTTTTGTGAATCAAATCAGGAACGAGAAGTCGAGTCATTGCACGTTATTACAGCACATTTTGTTCCAAAAATTCTGACAGATTTTTACTCATCTGTACTTAGATGAAGGGGAACCCTTGGAAGGAGAGGTGGAGTTGATCACAGATTCTTCGGGAAAAGTTTCGACAGAAATAGATCTGGGCTCGCTGGAAAAAACGCCTCCCTCAGACGAAAGTCTGAAAATTAAGGTTTCTTGGGTGGGACCCACCAGAGAGCTCCTCGAGGAAAGCGCATCAGTCCTGTGAGTATTTAGTTGTTTTTTTATTCAATTTCTTGTTGAAATTGACATTGAAATTGTTGCTATATCTGACGTTGGAAGGTTTTCTTGAGATCAAAATCTCTATATGGATTTTTTAAATTTGTGTGCCCATTTCTGTCTGCATCTTTTCACTCCGTTGATTCCTGATTATTGAACAAGTTTTTTTTTTGGAACCTTTTAACTTTTTTTTTTTTTCAACTTTTCAAATCTCACAGGTTGAGGAATGCTGATGTGGATATTGATTTCGATCGGACCGTTGAAACCGATTTCCCTGGTCAAGAGTTTGGCGTTAAAGTGTCTATGACTGACCTCAAAGGAGAGCCTATCGAAAGCAGAACATTGGTTGTGGCTTTGAAACAAATTCCCCCCCCTGAAAAAATTGATGTTCTATTCAAAAATTCTCAACCTGTGGATGGGGACCTCGTCGATTCTTGCAAAATCCAATCGAGTAAGTTTTCAACTGAAGAATATCTATAGATAGAGAGGGAGAAGTTTTCTTCAGTTCAAATTTTTATTGGGGGAAGAAGTGCGATGTTTTTTGTGTTTATTGTTTCTTGGGGGTTTAATCCAGTTATTAGCTCACCTACACAGAAAGTTAGTAACTAAACTGCATTTCTTCTTAGGGAATTTAACCCAAAACATCCTTATGTTTTTATCTTTTTCTTATTGTTCGAACACCACAGGTATTATTGACTTTTTTATTTCTTTCAGAGACGTGAGGGCGAAGTAAAAATTTTAGAGTCTTTCCCAGTTTTTTTTCTCCACCACTTCTCCAGCAAGTTTATCGTTAAAAACAAACAGACTGTTTCTCATGACATTGGATTCAAAGTGAAATGAACTGTCAAATGTGTGAAATTTTTTAATTTTTTTTTTCCCAGATTCGAAAGGGTTTGACTGTCGATTTTCGATCCCTGATTTGGGCTATTTCGTCTTGGAAACATGCATTGAAATTGAAACCAATTCAAAAGACAACGTATGCAGAATTCTGGGAATGGGAAAATCAGCAGAAATGTGGAAAGAAGATGGGTGAGTGAATTTTGCAAATGTGTCAAGTTTCTTTTTTTTTCTTTCGGAAAACAGAAAGCTGCGGTGGTTTTCCATGTCCAGAAAATTTCCCAGGTGAAGAGAAATGGGTGCTGTCTTTTTTAGTTGTTCTTTTTGTAGCTCCACGGTTATCCAGGAATGCAGATTTTAACAACAATTTGTTTTGGGTCTGGTTTAAACCCAGATTAGTTGAGGACCATCTGCCAATTGGCCTTGTGAGTCTGACAGAGGGCCCCCACAAAGTTGGAGACCGACTGACGTTCGGCATCGAAAACCCTTACCAGAATGTGAAGGCGCTCGTCATGTGGGGGAGTCGCTCTGGAATCAATCACAAGGTATGTAATACCCCCCCCCCCCCCCCCAAAAAAAAAAAAAGAATAATAATTAATCTCCTTTCCAAAAAATCACTTCCGGAGACGAACCTTGCTCAGTAAAAAGTCTTACTATTCTCAATGGAGTGCTGCTGAAAAAAACTGTTTTTTTTTTTTATGGAACATCTGGGATTGCATCCAAATTGTGACTGTGTGTCTTTATAGATTATGCCCATCAACGACAGCAGTTTGCATGAATTCTCGATCGATGTGGGGGATAATTGCGAAAGGGGTTGCAGGCTGAGTGTGGGAGTGATGGTCCCCAGACAGACGGAGGGCACTGCTCTCAATCCCAAGGGAGTCCCCGTTTCGAAATTGTTTGATCTGGCAATGCCCCATTCAACTGACCTCTCAAGCAACATTGAAGTTTTAACGGTGCGTGGATGGGGTCGAAAATATTGTAGGAGCTGTTTGGGGGGATTGGACATGCAAGATTGTGTGAATGCGTCGCTAAATTTCGACATCTCCAGATAGATGTGCCAACTCTACTCCTTTTTTTGATTTTTTTTTTTTGGGGGGGGGACTTGGACAGGTGCATCAATCCAAACTGTCTTATTTGGTAATATCGAGTGGTTTTTCTCTGAGATATTTGTGTGGATTAATATTGCTGCAGGATTTGCCCTTGGATGTGGAGATCACGTTTCCAGATGTTGAAGAGGATGCATCCAAAGACTTTGTGATTTCCCCTGGGGAATCCACGGCCATCCAAGTCAATATCACCGATTCAGAAATCGACGAGGCGGAAGTCACAGTGATTGCTGTGGACAGGGCCATCCTCGAGCTGCTGCCCTATCCCCTCAAGGATTTGACGGATCTTCTGGAGTTCACCGATTTTTTCCCCATCGGATTTTCGAGTTCAGGGGTTGACCTGGTATCTCCAAGGGCCATAGAAACCTTGATCCAAGATTTCATAAGAAAAAGGGAAATAGATCTATGGTTCGAGCCAGTCAGTCAGGTAACTTCTTCTTCATTATCAAATTCAACCAGCAAAGATTCCTCCACCTGCATGTTGATTTTACTTTATTTCTGGAATCAACTTCCTGTCTCCATGCCATTGCTGCACCTCCGAGGTGTCAGAGTCTGTTACGTTATTTATTTTGATTGATTGCCTTTTTCGTATTTTTTTTGCAGCTGTATCCAGAGTATCATTCTTCAATTGTGGATAAAACAGAAGAAGAATATGTGAATTCGAGAAGCAAATTCGTGACTGTGAATGGAGGAGACTCTGTGGTTGATGAGCTGGACTATGACTATGACTATGTCTATGACTATGACTACGAGACTGACGCAAGAGCATCAATAGGTACGATTCAAGAATGAGAGTCCATCACTATCACTATTTTCTTCCAAAAAAATGAAAAAAAAAAAAATGGGGCCTGGGCTTTTGCGCATGAATGTTATTTTTGTTATTATTATCAATTATTGTTAATATTGAATGATTGATTGAAAATATATGTAGTCAAAAATGGAAAACAAATGGCATAATGTAATGGGTATCTCCATGACTCAACACCTGTTGTAGTGAACAGATCGGAAGAAGTACACCTCTAATAAATGAACCAAGACAACAAAACAATTCAGAGAATTTACATGCATTGAACACACACATGTATCTTAGATACAATATTTGTAGCAGATTTTTCCAGGGAAAAAGCTATCAAAATAGGGGCTGATTCATTTTGTCATTCATCAGATCAAGTTATCATGCATGATACCTAATAAGCAGGTGTCGTGAGGTCACGGTCTGGTTTCGACGAATACATGAAACAGAAGGAGGCTGGTGGCGGCGGCGCTCTTTCTAAAGAAGAAGCAGCGGCAATACCTGATGCAGCACCCACCCCTTCGGGCAGCGTTCGAGTTTTGGAGGACTTCGTGTCGACGGCGCTGTTCGAAACCGTGATTGCGAAGGGTGGGATCGCCACCGTCAATTTCACGGCACCCGATAACCTTGGGACGTTCAACATCAGAGCTTACGTCGCAACTGGTGGGTGGGGGGCGTTGGGTACACTTCCAACCACCTCTCCTATTTTCGTTTTTCCTCCACCATAAAATCCCAAAGATGTGCTAACTTGGATGTTATGTCTTTTCATTCCCTTGGCTTGTTTGTCTCATATATTTTTCTCCACGGTAAAGATGCCTTAGTGGGTTTTTTTTCCCAACTTCTTGTTGCAGCAACCGAAAAGTATGGCAGCGTGGAAAGGGAGCTTATTGTGAGGCGAGTGGTTTCGCTGACACCATCGGCACCCAGATTTGCCCGAGTGGGGGATGAATTTGAGGCGGGAGCAGTGGTCACTGTTTCTGGGACCAACCCATCCAGAACCAATGTTTCGGTTGCCATCGATCTGCTGGAGGGGGCATTCTTGGAAATTGTTGGGAAATCTAAAAGGATCGTCAAACTGGGAGAAGATGGCACGGAGGAAGTTAGATTCCGGTTCAAAGCCAAGCAAATGGGGGATGCTAAATTCAAGATCACCGCTGGTATGTGAAACCTAAGTCAGATTTTCTGTGCACATATGGAACAACACTGACCTGTTTCAGGCCTGCCACCCACCCCCCCTCACCAAACAGAGACATGCATGATGATGGAGCTATGCAACACCACCCCAAATTGGAGTTTTTTATGCATGGGTGTCTTTTATCTGTGTTAACTTTTCGATGTGTGGGTGTTTTTCTGGAAGAAATTGTAAGCCAAGGTGCCAGTGATGCCTTGGTCATAAACTTTCCGGTGGAGGGCTTGCAAGAGGCGGTGACTGTCGCTACTTCTTTTGCCATCGATGGAAATTCAAGCAGCCAGTGGCAAGAGGGATTGCAGCTGCCTCAAGCTGTCCCTGGAAGCGGAGCAATCGCGATCCAAGCTGGAGTGGGGCGCCTGCCGGCTGTCCTCTCCATGGCTGATCAGCTCTACGAATCAAATCCAAAGTAGGAGCAACATGCCACCCCTTCTTTGTTTCTTGCGAGGAATCCATGGTCCTATGTATTTCTCTACAATGCTGGAGAGACTCATAAACTTAAGGGAGCCAACATAGCTCAGGTTTCTTTTTTGTCTTGATTTTGGTTTTCTGAATTAATATATCCCCTGTTTTCGACAGCCACAAGTGTCCCATCGATGCGACCTTTGCTTTGGCATTGGTGGCCGTCCCCTTCATAACGGAGACTTACAAGGTGTTGGACCTGGATCCAGCCAGCCTGGACGAAAATAGTCTGGAGGTCATCAGTGGCATCCAGTCCAATTTCACCAGTGCCCTGGAATCCTTACAAGAAATGACCCGGGATGAGATCGGGCTGGACTACTTTTTGAACTGCAAGAAATACCCTCGAACTTTCCCCACACAGCCATCACTGACCATGAATGCACGAGGGGTGTTTCTGCTGGGTTTGTTGAAGGAGGACTTGGACACCCTTGAAAGAGAGGTAAGAACGCCTCTTCTTTGACTCTTTTTGACCAGAGTGTTTCCTCCTTGAAAAGGTCACTTATGATCTCTTGTTTGAAAAAGGTTGTGAAAAATGGCATCCCTCCTTTGGAGTCCTTGAACGGAGAATGGACTTCCGCCTTGGAAACTGCCCTTCTCGACGAAGCAGAGTCCAGCAGAAGAAACAACCTAAGGAACGACCAGCCCATTCGCCTTCATAGTGTTGCTCTGGCACGGTAAGGGGAAAAACAATGGCAGTGCAGTGGTGGAAAAGAAAAGAAAATTGGAGGGAGACAGTCCTGGGAGAAAAAACATGATTTTACTCACTGAAAACTGAGTATTTCTCTCTTCTGTTACAACCTCAGGGCTGCTTTGGGTGGGGACTGGGTTCCGCCACCAGAGACCAGCAAACAAATCGTGGAAGACCTGTCCATGGACAGACTGTCGCAAGAGTTCGATTCGATGGACGTCGAGAGTCAGACATTCTACATCCTGACCCGCATTTCGATGGATGGAGGGGAAAACCACCCAGACATCCAGAAAGCCATCAACTCGTGGACATCCAATTTTAGAGTGACTGGAAGAACTGCATATGTTGCACAGTCCGAGGGCTCCTCCACTCCGGCGTCTAATATCGCAAACTCACTGGCGCTGATGGTGATGCTCAAAGCCAAAGTGGAGAATCCGTTGCTGGAAAAGCTTGCGAACTATGTCGGCAGCCCTCCCGTGAGCCAGTATGGGTTCCGCCTGTTTTCAAGCTTCGACAAGGCTGTCGCAATGGTCTCTCTGAGGAATTACGATGTGGACCGAGGTAGCAATCAGCCAGACCTCAAACTGGAAGTCAGGAGTGGGGAAACAAACTTGCTCGATGTAAGTATCTGCACATGCGTTGCAGTGTTCCACGATATTTTGCTTGCATGAATTGTGTTTTTCCCTGGTCTGTAGTTTTGACGAGTACTTTGATGTTTCGTGTGCTCAGGTTCAGTTCAGTGGAAACGCAAACCCAGTGGCGTCCTCCAGCACCCCATGGGAAGCACTGACCTCTCCCCCTGAGCCACTCGAGTTCCGAGCAGATGGTATCGGCGAAGTCACGCTGGCGGCGGCGCTGACATTCGTGCCTGCCGAAATCCTGCGTTTCCCCACCTACAGAGGCATTTTCGTTCAGCGCTCCATATCCATCGCGGACTCCGAAGATGGAAACAACATGTCCCTGAAAACCATCCCTGTGACTTCGGTGGTGGAGGTTTCTGTGCAGTTCACCACGCCAGACAGGCTGGGTCCCACCACAGTTAGGGTGTTGATGCCTGCCGGACTGGAGCCCGTGGATCCAAACATCGATGGATCTGGGGGCACATGCCCAGTCCCGTTTGACAACTTCTTTGGGGGTCGTTCCTTTTTCTCCTTTACTTGCCCTGACCAGGTGCGAAAGCTATCCCTCTTTTTGTCCATCGACCGCTTTTCCGCTTTTCGGACCAGTTTTCCCCAACTCTTGAGGGTGCTTGTGTTTTTTAGGAGACGGAGCCATCGGTCGTGACCTTCCGATACAACAGCGTGAATGCCGGCACGCAGACTGTCAATTTTCGAGCAGTCGCCGCCACGGCGGGCACGTTCACTTTGCCGCCCGTGAAGGCGTTTGTCAACGAACAGCCCGAAGTGATGGGCCTCAGTCCTGGTGGCGAATTGAAGATTTGTTCGGGTGCAAGCTGCGTGGCTGTGGAGGACGCACCACCAAAAACCCCTAAAAGCTGTCCCAACGACTGTAGCGACAATGGCGCTTGTGATTTGGATTCTGGCGTCTGCCTGTGTTTGGACGGCTTCATACGAGAGGATTGTGGAGAACTGGACATAGTTTGATTTCATGGTTGTGGTTGGCTGAGGGGTGATAAACCAATTTTGGAGAATATGCTTTTTTTGTACTGTGTACTATATACAAACTGTCAATGAGTTTTGGCTTTATGTTTCTTGTTATGCTAGATTGTCAATGTGGTCAAGTTAGGGTGGAGGATGAAGAGGAATCGATTCTGATTTTGATGTACGATTTTGTTCTTGCAATATGCATAATGATAAAAACTGTGGGGTGTGTAAATGCCTTTCTAGAGTTTTTTCTTGAAGCAAATTGTTGTGTGGAGATGCAAATTTGACTGTAGTTACACGTGTGTTAGTCATATGCACCCCTCCCTCGAAAAAACAACAATAAACGAGAGAAAAAATTTATACCCAGCTTTCCATGCTAGGACACCCAGCAGAAGAATTTCAAGGACTTGAAAATGATGTGGGAAAAAGTCAGGGTCAAGAAAAACAACACGAAAAACAACACATTGGAATTCGACACGGGCATCTGGATTAAAAAAAAGGAAAAAAAAAAGGAAGAACCAACACTGATGGAATGGATGTCCTTGAGCATTAGCGCTTACAAGCGACTGAATGCCGGCGGACCAGCTTTTCCCCCAAGAAAACAACAACAGCAAACATCAAATCACATTGCTTTTCCCCCAAGAAAACATACACACTCCCAAAAAACAAAGATTGAAAAAATGTCTAGTTGGATGACATTACTCCGCTCCAAAAAATTGTTCAAAAATACCACAATAGTCTTTTTTTGTACCACAACCGTTCTCCTCACACCCTCCCAAACCCCCAAATGTTCAAAAATACCAAAAAACATCATATTTTTCCTCAACACACGTAGCGTTTTGAGGATTGTCTCGGCGTGTAGAAGAGCCCTGTGAATAGCTTTGGTGTAATTCAAAATGTGACGAATCCATGAATAAAAGTCGATGTCACGGTTCCTCTTTTTTATTGGTCTTGTAAAATGAAGATGGTAGATGGCCCCTTCAGATCAAGAAACGATAGGTCCCTTTCCTCTTGAAGAAAACAATCCCATGGAAAAAATATGGGAAACTTTTAAAAACTGGGTCTTGCAGCCTGCAAGTCCTTGACTGGCACACTATTGACAGGATTGATGGAAAGTATATATATATATATATATATTGATTAGATAGAGTTTTATCGTAGGATTAGAGTACGGGATGAGACAAACACGGTTTGTGGTTGAAAGAACGGAGGTACTTGGATTCAATGTAAGCAGCTGTTCAACAGTAAAGTTTACTGTTTGTTTGACACTATTTTCCCTTTTTTTTGAGGAATGCTGAAACAGTTGGCAGGTATGGGCGGATGTTTGATCAAATATGTCATGACATTTGTTTGAACCTCCATATTCTTTCTCAAATTGCTCTCTACTGATAAGGAAACGATGGGGCTGCTGCATGAAACTCAACTTTATAACATCCCTGCAAGAAAAAACATATATGTCCAGAAGTTCTCTGAGGACGCTGTATCTTTTACATGATACAAGCTGATGAAGGGCTGTCAGGTACAGTTTAAGGACACTGCCTAAAAATTCCTGAGTCGAGTGTTGTGCTATATCTCCCTTGCAACATGCATAAAATAGATTCTGTCTGACGAACAAGCAGCAAGTGAACCAGTGCCAGGATTATTCAGCTCTGAACAGCCTGGTTGAGGGTTTTTTCAGGATTCTCCAGGTCTCAGCAGCTTGGCTGGCATTTTGCACATTCCTGAGAGAGGGCAGAATTTAATTGATAAGTGTTCTTGAGGGGAAAGACAGGTCCAAATTTTTTCCTTCGTGCTAACCTCATATACATGCAATCATAGATCCAATTCCAAGTTTTAACACGCATTGAAGTGTAAAGCCACTCTCCCTTTATACAACACAATAAAATGGATGGTGCTTCTTGGTAACCAATCTAAAACACAGAACATATATATATGTATATATATACACTTCTGGACATTCAACTTCAGAGCATTCAAGAGAGTTTCCAAGAAGCGAGCATTCTATTTCCAAGAAGAGCAACATATTACATTTTGTCAGTTTGAATCAGTTTGAGATCAACTTGATCAGACCAAGAAACAAAAAAAACCCTTGATAACTTGGGACCAATGCAAAATAAAAATAAAAGGAATCTTGGATATCAGAGCCAATGATGACAATATTATTTTATTGTCGACCATGGTCTGAAACGGCTCAGGGAAACAAAAAAGTCCAGTCCTCTTGTCTGGCCTCAGAAAATAGAAAGAGCATCTAGTCACGGATCTGAGAACCAATAAACATATTCACGTCCAGCCTGTATCGCCTGGTGCCACTGCCACCACCACGGAGCTCTCAAACTGCAAACAGAAATGAAAAAGAATCTGGTCAAGGAAACACACCACACAGAAAAATCGAGAATTTCCAGAGGGAACAAGCGAGGATGACTTACGTTTTCCATAGCTGCGGGGCTTAAATCTCCGTCTCAATTTTGCGCCACCACCTCCACCGCCGCCGCCGCCTCCACCTCCTCCTCCGCCGCCGCCACCTCCGCCGCCGCCTCCACCGCCTCCTCCGCCACCTCCTCCGCCACCTCCTCCGCCACCTCCTCCGCCGCCCCCTCCGCCGCCGCCACCACCACCTCCTCCGCCGCCCCCTCCGCCGCCGCCACCACCTCCGCCGCCGCCACCTCCTCCTCCGCCAACAATCAGGCTGCGCCTGACTGCAAAAGATTCAAAACGTCCCAAATTACAAAAAGCAAAATGGAAGAATGAAGCCAGCACTGTAACCTGAAACGGGCAACGCACGTGTTCGTCCCCGTCGTTCATCCAGATCTGCAAGACAAGACAAAATCCATCGATCAATCACACGGGCGTTCGCCAAGGTTCACGCAGGTAAAACGGCGCAAAAAAAATGTCACCAACAGGGCAAAGAAGCCCTCCGTGTGCACTCCAATTGAGAATTGAAGGATCAATAGGCAAGCAGTGTCCAACTCAATCATCTCAATACCAGCGTTCGCATGGACAGCGAGAAGGAGCAACCCCACTAATGCCACGGCAACCAACTGCTTCGTCATTGGGGCGGGTGGCAGGCAGTATGGGGCAGATAACAGTAGGACGTATTTCTCTTCAGAAAAATTTTCAAACACGGTTTGTAAATCGTAACAGACGATTTGTCTTTTTTTTTGCTGAGGGTTGCTGCGCAGCCTGTGTATTTATACCAGGGGCGTCGATCAGACTGCCCCAGCACGAAATGTTGCGTCAACAGCAAAAAACGAGGAAATGATGTGCCACCTGTTTATGATTTGACAGTGCCATGAAGATCAACCAATGATCGCATGTTGCCTGACATCCAGGGGACAACTTCTTGCTCCTGTCGAATCATTTTTTTTTTTTCGTGAGGAAACGTTCTCGAGGAGATTCTCTGGGAAACTCGGGGCAAGAGTGTACTCAGCCTGCAGGCTGCATCCCCAAACTCTGTCTCTACTTAAAATGAAAAGGAAAGGTTCGTTTTCTTGCCTCTCGAAGTCCACTCCTGTGTTTTTTGAATGTGGAGGGTTGGTAGGTATAATATCCTTGCACAAGGTGGGGTTCGAACCCACGCGGAGACTAGCTCCATCAGGTCTTAAGTCTGACGCCTTGGACCACTCGGCCACTTGTGCCCATGAAATGTAATGAGAAAATTTGTCTTTTGACCATAATGACGGGCAGATTCTGAGTATACTCTTTTGAAAAATCACCAAGACTTGAGGCGGGAAAAAATAAGCGTAAAATGAGATGTCTCTTGAGTTTGTAAGGGTTTTTGCATGGTTCCGTTCCACCCAGCCAGACAACCAGTGTTTGAAAAGGTTCCACGTATTTGATGCCGTGATTCTGCTCTGTGATTCTTATGTGAAATTTTTGTTTGCTACAAAAAAAAACGATCGAGAAAAAACAAAACAAAGGAATTCCAACAGAGATTGTTGTTCCAGACGGACAGAAGCTAGCCACGGATTAAAAAAAACTATGCCAGGATGTTATGCTTATATATTTCGATCAATTTTGAAAGACAACAAAAATATCAATGAATCAAGTCACTTCACAAAATGAGTTTCCTGCAACTGGGGGGACAAGATTGTTGTGGCTTCTAGAAAAACAATTCTTTAGATAGGGAGATAGCTTTTGTCTCACAAGGGGTAGTGCTATGTTTGGGAGTCCTTTGATGACCGCATCAAGAATCGCGAATCGGAATTGCTTGATATTCTGTCTGTGTATGCTTGGAGTGATTGATGAAGTGATTGTTTGGTACTGGGTTGCGATAGGCGCAGAGTGGCTCCTCAGGCAACATGTATGATTGATTGATTGATGCTTGGAGTTCAAACAAGAACTCAAACTTTCGTCGAATGCTTTCAACTTTTTGCTTCGGTGGCGTCTGGGAATTCCAATTTACGACGAGGGGGTTTCTTGTCCTTTGTGTCACGCGTCGATGGATATTTTCGGGGATCATGCTGTTATGTGTCATGTGGGGGGAAGCATTTTGGCTCGCCACGATGCTATTCGTGATGCTTTATTTCGTTTGGCAAAAACCGCTGGGGTTCGCCCTCGTGTGGAGGTTCACGTTGATTCTACTTTTGAGCGCCCAGCGGATGTTTTTATTCCCTCTTGGCGGTTTGGCAAATCATGTGCGATTGATGTCACGGTTTCTCATCCTTTACAATCTCGCTCTTTGTTGAGGGCTTCCAGGGAAGCGGGGGTTGGTTTGCTGCGCAGTCTGGATCGAAAACGCCGAGCTGCGTCCAAATGTGACGAGTTGGGCTTGGATTTTATTTGTTTTGCAGTAGAGACTTTTGGGGGGTTTTCGTCTGACAGTCAAATTTTGGTTCGTTCTTTATCGCGTATGGTTGCCACTCTTCAAAACCTTCCTACGTCGATAGTTGTGGAAAGGGCCTGGCAACAGCTTTCTCTTTCCTTGCACCGTTCGATAGCTTCTGCGTTGCTTGAACGGTCGTCGATTTTTAGTGATTCGTTTTCTTATGAGAGGGGGTGATTTTGTTTTTTTCCTTTTGAATGACAATCAGTGTTTGTAGATACGGACCGGTGTAATAGAGTTCAAACAAGCCGGACCGGTGTAATAACAGTTCAAACAAGCAAACAAACATCAAATAACATTGTGGAGGAGAATTGCCACTTCGAGCTCGCAAAACTTTTACCCTGTGATCTAGCAAGAAATGAATGATTTTCGACAGCAAGCGAATCTCAGAACTGGCGGGGTACCTCCTGGGACATCCAACCGTGCAACTTCGATTTGTTTGTTTGTTTGGTCACCGATAAAACACAGGGGTGCCGATTGATTTCCGTGGGCACAAGTGGCCGAGTGGTCCAAGGCGTCAGACTTAAGACCTGATGGAGCTGGTCTCCGCGTGGGTTCGAACCCCACCTTGTGCAAGGATATTCTACCCACTAACCCTTTTCATTCAAAGAACACAGGAGCGGACTTCGAGAGGCAAAGGAACGAACCTTTCTTTTTCATTGTAAGGAGAGATACAGAGTTTGGAGATGCAGCCTGAAGGCTGAGTACACCCTTTAACCCTTTAACCCTTTAACCCTCGAATTTCCCCAGAAACCTCCTCAAGAATGTTTCCTCACGAAAAAAATTAATGAATTGTTCGAGGCAACGTGCGACCCTTGGTTGATCTTCACGAGAAAGATTTCCTCATGGCACTGTCAATTCATTAACAGGTGGCACATCATTTTCCTCGTTTTTTGCTATTGACGCAACATTTCGTGCTAGGGCAGTCTGATCGACGCCCCTGGTATAAATACACAGGCTGCGCAGCAACCCTCAGCAAAAAAAAACAGCCAAATCGTCTGTTGCGATTCACAAAGCGTGTTTGATTTTTTTTTTCTGCAAAGAAATACATCTTCTAATACTTGCCCCAATGACGAAGCAGTTGGTTGCCGTGGCATTGGTGGGGTTGCTCCTTCTCGCTGTCCACGCGAACGCTGGTATTGGGATGATTGATTTGGACACTTCTTGCTTGTTGATTTTTTAATTGAAGTGAACACGGAGGGCATCTTTGCCCTGCTGGCGACTTCTTTTGTTGCGCCGTTCAACCTGCGTCAATCTTGGCGAGCGCCCGTGCGATTGATCGATGACATTTTCCTTGTTTTGCAGATCTGGATGACCGTCGGGGACGAACACGTGCGTTGCCTTCTTCAGGTTACAGTGCTGGCTTCATTCTTCCATTTTGCTTTTTGTAATTTGGGACGTTTTGAATCTTTTGCAGTCAGGCGCAGCCTGATCGTTGGAGGTGGCGGCGGCGGAGGCGGAGGCGGCGGAGGCGGCGGAGGCGGCGGCGGAGGCGGCGGTGGAGGCGGCGGAGGAGGTGGAGGCGGCGGAGGAGGTGGAGGCGGCGGCGGAGGAGGTGGTGGTGGTGGTGGCGGTGGTGGCGGTGGAGGCGGCGGCGGCGGCGGCGGAGGTGGCGGAGGAGGTGGTGGTGGTGGTGGTGGTGGTGGTGGTGGAGGCGGCGGTGGTGGAGGCGGCGGCGGTGGAGGTGGTGGCGCAAAATTGAGACGGAGATTTAAGCCCCGCAGCTATGGAAAACGTAAGTCATCCTCGCTTGTTCCCTCTGGAAATTCTCGATTTTTCTGTGTGGTGTGTTTCCTTGACCAGATTCTTTTTCATTTCTGTTTGCAGTTTGAGAGCTCCCTTGGTGGTGGCAGTGGCAACAGCGGTGTAGGCTGGAAGTGAATATGTTTATTGGTTCTCAGATCCGTGACTAGATGCTCTTTCTATTTTCTGAGGCCAGACAAGAGGACTGGACTTTTTTGTTTCCCTGAGCCGTTTCAGACCATGGTCGACAATAAAATAATATTGTCATCATTGGCTCTGATATCCAAGATTCCTTTTATTCTTATTTTGCATTGGTCCCAAGTTATCAAGGGTTTTTTTTGTTTCTTGGTCTGATCAAGTTGATCTCAAACTGATTCAAACTGACAAAATGTAATATGTTGCTCTTCTTGATGCTGCTCTTCTGGAAATAGAATGCTTGCTTCCTTCAATGTTTATGTGTATATATATATTCTGTATTTTGGACTTTGGTGGTGGGAATTATTTTTATTTCTTGGATAGTGTTCAAAGAATCCTCATCCATTTCAGTTGTCTATGCAAGTGTTTACACTTCACTGAGTCAACATAAAAAGCTGGATATGAAAATTGCACCTCATAAGGAAAATACAACCTCGATTTCGTTTTTTTTTATTTTTTTTAACACTAATAGGAATGTGTAAGATGCTATCCAGACTAATTTGTACATATTTATAAATATTGCACTGTACCTGACAGCCAAGCATCAATGATTGTATTGTGTGGAGATTTTTTTGATGACGTTCAGGCGAACGGGGCTGGACAGTTGGTGTTTTCTAAAATATTGCACATGGTAGGGACTTGCAGCAAACTTGCAAGTTGCAATACTCAGTTTCTTCTAATCTTCCATATTTGTTTCATGAGATCGTTTTCTTGTTTTAAGAGGAAAAGGCGCTATCAGTTGTGCATCTGAAGACACCACAAACAAACAAACATCAATTACATTGTGTAGGAGAGATATTGGGCGGATTTGAGATTGGAGGCGACGCGTCCACGCCAAAAAAGCTTCGGCGCACTCCACAGAAGATAAAAAATCGAGAGGAAAAGTCGTCATAAGGACATCACAAAGACCACGCCCTTGAAGACACCACACACCATTGATGGATATCCCTGATGAGAGTGTCTATATAATCATTGTAGACACTAATAATAATAAAGTAATAATAATAAAGTATGTATATAATCTATCCATCATTCATTTTTTTTACCTTTGGTCCAAATTACCTTGTGGAAACTTGTTTGACTGTCTATACAATGGTTTTCTTCAGAAATTGAGGATGGAGAGGGGATACAATTGAACAATCGATCAAAAACGAATCGACCGACTCAGAAAGGGGCACTTACAATTGATAGTCGACATTGCTGAACAGGACAAAAAGAATCCCCTCTCCACTCTATAGTCACTCTTACAACAATTGTTTTACTGCTGTGAGACTTTCCAACCCTTCCTAGCCAACCACTTCACCAGCAGAGGTTTCAACAAAAACATACCGATTTTTCACATCAGTACACTCATATGGTGGCCAGAAATACAACTAAATAATAAAGCAAATCATATTACATTGTGGATGTGGTTCTCCAATCACAGGAGAAAACAAACAAACAAACAAAAATAGGTATTATTGAGCAAAAAAGAGAAAATCACAAGTCCTCTCAGGACACAATCCTAACAATAAAAAAAAAAAACGCATGCCAGGCGCGGTCTGAAGCGCACACCAGCTTAGATTTGATATCAAATACAAAATACATATCCTAAGCAATTCCAACATCACTCGAAGATTTGAACAACTAATTATGAAATTAGCATCCATGAGAAACGATACAAAAAATCAAACTAAGTTCAGTTCTCCACAATCCTCTCCTATGAACCCGTCCAAACACAGGCAGACGCCGGAATCCAAATCACAAGCGCCATTGTCGCTACAGTCGTTGAGACAGCTTTTGGGGGTTTTTGATGGTGCGTCCTCCACAGCCACGCAGCTTGCACCCGAACAAATCTCCAATTCGCCGCCAGGACTGAGGCCCATCACTTCGGGCTGTTCGTTGACAAACGCCTTCACGGGCGGCAAAGTGAACGTGCCCGACGTGGCTGCGACTGCTCGAAAATTGACAGTCTGCGTGCCGGCATTCACGCTGTTGTATCGGAAGGTCACGACCGATGGCTCCGTCTCCTAAAAAACACAAGCACCCTCAAGGGTTGGAAGTTACTCGTCTGAAAAACGATCGAAACGAAACAGAAGGTTGGCTTTCGCACCTGGTCGGGGCAAGTGAAGAAGAAAAAGGAACGACCCCCAAAGAAGCTGTCAAACGGGACTGGGCATGTGCCCCCAGATCCATCGATGTTTGGATCCACGGGCTCCAGTCCGGCTGGCATCAACACCCTCACTGTGGTGGGCCCCAGCCTGTCCGGTGTGGTGAACTGCACAGAAACCTCCACCACCGAAGTCACGGGGATGGTTTTCAGGGACATCTTGTTTCCATCTTCAGAGTCCGCGATGGATATGGAGCGTTGAACGAAAATGCCTCTGTAGGTGGGGAAACGCAGGATTTCGGCAGGCACGAATGTCAGCGCCGCCGCCAGCGTGACTTCGCCGATACCATCTGCTCGGAACTCGAGTGGCTCAGGGGGAGAGGTCAGTGCTTCCCATGGGGTGCTGGAGGACGCCACTGGGTTTGCGTTTCCACTGAACTGAACCTGAGCACACGAAACATCAAAGTACTCGTCAAAACTACAGACCAGGGAAAAACACAATTCATGCAAGCAAAATATCGTGGAACACTGCAACGCATGTGCAGATACTTACATCGAGCAAGTTTGTTTCCCCACTCCTGACTTCCAGTTTGAGGTCTGGCTGATTGCTACCTCGGTCCACATCGTAATTCCTCAGAGAGACCATTGCGACAGCCTTGTCGAAGCTTGAAAACAGGCGGAACCCATACTGGCTCACGGGAGGGCTGCCGACATAGTTCGCAAGCTTTTCCAGCAACGGATTCTCCACTTTGGCTTTGAGCATCACCATCAGCGCCAGTGAGTTTGCGATATTAGACGCCGGAGTGGAGGAGCCCTCGGACTGTGCAACATATGCAGTTCTTCCAGTCACTCTAAAATTGGATGTCCACGAGTTGATGGCTTTCTGGATGTCTGGGTGGTTTTCCCCTCCATCCATCGAAATGCGGGTCAGGATGTAGAATGTCTGACTCTCGACGTCCATCGAATCGAACTCTTGCGACAGTCTGTCCATGGACAGGTCTTCCACGATTTGTTTGCTGGTCTCTGGTGGCGGAACCCAGTCCCCACCCAAAGCAGCCCTGAGGTTGTAACAGAAGAGAGAAATACTCAGTTTTCAGTGAGTAAAATCATGTTTTTTCTCCCAGGACTGTCTCCCTCCAATTTTCTTTTCTTTTCCACCACTGCACTGCCATTGTTTTTCCCCTTACCGTGCCAGAGCAACACTATGAAGGCGAATGGGCTGGTCGTTCCTTAGGTTGTTTCTTCTGCTGGACTCTGCTTCGTCGAGAAGGGCAGTTTCCAAGGCGGAAGTCCATTCTCCGTTCAAGGACTCCAAAGGAGGGATGCCATTTTTCACAACCTTTTTCAAACAAGAGATCATAAGTGACCTTTTCAAGGAGGAAACACTCTGGTCAAAAAGAGTCAAAGAAGAGGCGTTCTTACCTCTCTTTCAAGGGTGTCCAAGTCCTCCTTCAACAAACCCAGCAGAAACACCCCTCGTGCATTCATGGTCAGTGATGGCTGTGTGGGGAAAGTTCGAGGGTATTTCTTGCAGTTCAAAAAGTAGTCCAGCCCGATCTCATCCCGGGTCATTTCTTGTAAGGATTCCAGGGCACTGGTGAAATTGGACTGGATGCCACTGATGACCTCCAGACTATTTTCGTCCAGGCTGGCTGGATCCAGGTCCAACACCTTGTAAGTCTCCGTTATGAAGGGGACGGCCACCAATGCCAAAGCAAAGGTCGCATCGATGGGACACTTGTGGCTGTCGAAAACAGGGGATATATTAATTCAGAAAACCAAAATCAAGACAAAAAAGAAACCTGAGCTATGTTGGCTCCCTTAAGTTTATGAGTCTCTCCAGCATTGTAGAGAAATACATAGGACCATGGATTCCTCGCAAGAAACAAAGAAGGGGTGGCATGTTGCTCCTACTTTGGATTTGATTCGTAGAGCTGATCAGCCATGGAGAGGACAGCCGGCAGGCGCCCCACTCCAGCTTGGATCGCGATTGCTCCGCTTCCAGGGACAGCTTGAGGCAGCTGCAATCCCTCTTGCCACTGGCTGCTTGAATTTCCATCGATGGCAAAAGAAGTAGCGACAGTCACCGCCTCTTGCAAGCCCTCCACCGGAAAGTTTATGACCAAGGCATCACTGGCACCTTGGCTTACAATTTCTTCCAGAAAAACACCCACACATCGAAAAGTTAACACAGATAAAAGACATGTTTATTTATTTATTTATTTATCATGTTTCTGAAACATGAAACAGGCCAGTGTTAATCCATATGTTCCCAGAAAATATGACTTTAGGTTTCACATACCTGCGGTGATCTTGAATTTTGCTTCCCCCATTTGCTTGGCTTTGAACCGAAATCTGACTTCCTCCGTGCCATCTTCCCCCAGTTTAACAATCCTTTGAGACTCCCCAACGATTTCCAAGGATGGCCCCTCTAACAACTCGATGGCAATTGAAACATTTGCCTGTGATGGGTTGGTCCCAGAAACGGTGACCACTGCCCCCGCCTCAAATTCATCCCCCACTCGGGCAAATCTTGGTGCCGATGGCGTCAGCGAAACCGCTCGCCTCACAATAAGCTCCCTTTCCACGCTGCCATACTTTTCATTCGCTGCAACAAGAAGTTGAGACGAAAAACCCACTAAGCCATCTTTTACCGTGGAGAAAATAATTTTGATTATGACATGAGAAAAAACATGAACAAGCACTACGACGTTGACCCCCCCCCCCCCGAAGATCCAAATTGCCCCATCTTTCGGATATTTTGGTGGTGATCATGGTTGGAAGTGGGCCCACCCACCAGTTGCGACGTAAGCTCTGATGTTGAACGTCCCAAGGTTTTCAGGTGCCGTGAAATTGACGGTGGCGATCCCACCCTTCGCAATCACGGTTTCAAACAGTGCTGTCGACACGAAGTCCTCCAAAACTCGAACGCTGCTTGAAGGTGGGGGTAGTATACTCGAGGCGAGACTGAAGATGCTGCTGTCAGCTGATGTTTCTGCTTCTTCTGCTTGGATAAGTCCTCGGCCGCCATCAGCAGCACTGGCTAAAGGGGCAGCAGCAGGTGCCAACTTTGGAACTGCCACTGTTTATCCAGGAAAACAAATGAGCAAAACGAATGGATGCTGTGTCGATTGCTTTCCTTTTTTTTTTTTATTATGTTGAGAGACTGACCGGTGGAGTCTTGGGGTTTTATTTTTACAGAAACTTAAAGTTGTTGATGAATTTTTTTACCATAACAAGCAAGTATTATTGTTGTGCTTGAATCATGCATATTGTTTTTTTCTGTATTTGTTTCGACAAACTGCCCAGTCATTCAGAGAATGAAAGAAATTTAGGAAAACAAAAGGGTGCTGTAAATCAAAAAAGCGCTTTCTTTTTGGAGAGATGCTGGAACTTACTGTGGCTGGAAGATCGTTTTCCCCGAAAAATAGACATGGACAGAAAAAATATATTCAGAAAAGAAACGGACAATGGTTTCCATTTACTTTCAGAAAAAAACCCACATATTTTCAGAAATATAAACGAACAACGGTTTCCATTTCCCCCCCCAAAAAAACCCAGAAATATAAACAAATAATGGTTTGCAATTTCCAAGAAACACACACCTCCCGCTGCGAGACCTCCGTAGTCAAAGGAATCGTAGCCAAAGTAGTCGGAGGTGTCATAATCACAATCTCGGCCGAAACAAACCGGTCCATCTCCATCCACAGTCACGAATTGGCTCCTAGAATCCACGAATTCTTCCTCCGTTTTATCCACCGGTGAAGCGAATGTGTCAGCAAGCTGGTTACACCAAAAAAAAAAAAAAGTATTTTCACCATGTCGAAAATATGAATTTGACCATAAATTCAACTCCTGGAGTTTTTTATTTACATCATTGGAATTAGAAAATGACGATTCGGAAAAAGGAAAAAAAAAGTGAATCGATTTTTTTTTTTTTTTTTTTTGCAAACAGGGAAGAGAAAAATGATAATATGGCGATATTAGCAATACTGATTAATAACTGCAAACCTCAACCTCATCAACGGAACGGGAGGGGGGAAAAGAAAAAAAAAAAAAAAAAACGAACAAAAAACTCAGAAAGCTTCTACCCCTGCACCCTTGATTAGGGAATATGGGCACAAACGAAGCGACGAAAAAAATAATAAAATATACATATATTTATTTATTTATTTATTTAATTATTGCTGACCTGGCTGACTGGCTCAAACCATGGATCTATTTCCTTTTTTCTCATGAAATCTTGGATCAAGGCTTCGATGGCCCTTGGAGACATCAGGTCACCCCCCGACCTCCGAAACGCAAACTCAAAAGGAAAAGCTATAAATTCCAGAATATCCGTCAAATCCGTGAGGGGATGGGGCAGCAGCTCGAAGATGGCCTTGTCCACAGCAATCACTGTGACTTCGGCCTCGTCAATTTCTGGATCGGTGATATTGACTTGAATGGTTGTTTTTTCCCCAGGGGAAATCACAAAGTTTTTGGATTCATCCTCTTCAATATCTGGAAACGAGATCTCCACATCCAGGGGCACTGACTGCACCAATATTAATCCACACAAATATCTCAGGAACAAACCACTCGATATTATCAACGAAAATATCCAATCCTCCCTCCTGCCCCCCCCCCCAAAAAAAAGGGAAAATATTTGAGTGATATTGACGCATTGACCTGGAGGTATCCAAACTTAGCGATGCATTGATTCACTCTTGCATAAGTTTTTCCCCAAAAAAAATGATTGCCACAATATTTCCCACCACATCCACAGACCTGTCTGATGTCGATTTCATAGGACAGCCTGGTTGAATGGGGCGAGGCCAGATCAAACAGTTTCGAAACGGGGACTCCCTTGGGATTCAGAGCGACGCCCTCCGTCTGTCTGGGGACCATCACTCCCACACTCAGGCTGCAACCCCTTTCGCAGTTTTCGCCCAAAACGATCGAGAATTCATGAAAACTGCTGTCGTTGATGGGCATAATCTGCACACACACACACGAAACCATTCTGCTGAAGATCCCATTTTTTTCAGCAAATCCTGACTTTTGGGGGAATAAATTTTACCACTGGAGCAGTGCCCAGTTTCATGTGATGATTGAAAAAAAAAAATCTGAAAAGACTTGTAAACAACATAAACAACCTCCACCGATTAGTCATTGGGTTTTCGGAATTTTTCTTCCATACCATGTGATCGATCCCAGAATCACTCCCCCACATGACGAGAGCCATTGCGTTTCTGTAAGGATTTTCGATTCCGAATCTTAACTGATCTCCGACGTTTCTGTAAGGATTTTCGATTCCGAATCTTAACTGATCTCCGACTTCGTGGGGGCCCTCTGTCAGACTCACGAGCTCCATCCTCAGAGGGGTATCACGTCTGTAAAATAAAACAACGAAATATGTTCGATTAGTAAGCTGTATGTTTTTGATTCAAAAGTGAAATGTTTTTTTTTATTTTCAGCCCCCCCTCCCCTGTTCAAATGCAGCCAAACAGATTCTCATCAACGATTTCAACTAGAGAATGTTGGGTCTGTACCAATATCGGTACGTCACAAAAACGAAAAGGGCTCCATCCGCCGTCTAGTTTTCTAGGTTTGATCTTGTTTTTTTTCCCTATAAATTTCTTATGAAATCTACTTCTCACTTTGTCTTTTTTTTTTTAATTTAATCAACTAAAATAAGAATTGGCATTGTTCGCTTACTTGAATCTGTTCCATTCTTTAGCCGTTTTTCCACGGATGGTGATCTGACAGAGCTGCTCCCCGGAATCGGTGTCGATTTCGACACAAACCTCCAAGGCGAAATAGCCCAAGTCAGGGAGCGATAATCGACAATCATACCCTTCCGAATCTGGGGAAAAAAGAGAAAAAAAAAAAACATTATTCACTCGCACAATTCTTTTTTCCTCTTAATAAATCCAGGTCGATCAACGTTGCGCTTTTTGTGATCTTTTTTTTCCAACTAGTGAGAAAACATGTCGAAAAAAAACAGTGTTATGTCCATCGGATCCACTGTGGTTCCCCCCTCTAAAAAATAAGAAAAAGAATAAGAAGAAAAATAAGAAAAAGAAAAAAAGATAAGAAGAGTAATGCATTGTTTGATTAAGAAAAACAACGGATTCGAGCTTTCATATTCTTGCCGAAAATATATATTTAAAAAACAAAAAAAAAAAAGAAAACTGCTGCGAACAACATGGTGTGCCTTTCACGAGGGGGGGGGGGGGGGGCCTCCTTTTTTTTTATTTATTTAAGTTTTTTTTCTGTTGAAAACTCACTCGATTTGATTTCGCAAGAATGCACGATGGGCTCGTCCAAAGGTTCAGAGGCCATGTCTGGAATATCGTCTATATTTTTGACAGGGCTGGAAATTTTTTTGAGGTTCAAAACCACTGTCCTTTGTTCGAGAGGATTTTGATCAAGGTCGGAAAGACGCACTTTCACACCAAACTCTTGGCCAGGGAAATCGGTGAAAAGGGTTTGATCGATGTCGATAACCAGATCCGCTTCCCTCAACCTGGAAAAAAATGCAACATTGTTTAAGAAAAATAGGAATTGGAAAACTGAGTTATGGTGGTGATTGGAAAGAAAACGTATCGATGAGATATATCACAATGCATGTTTTTTTGGGAAATCGGTCGGGAGGGGGAGCGGGGGGGGGGGGGGGGTAGTTGTCTTGATTTAGAAGAAAAAAAAAGTTCTCATCCAAGCGAAATAGAAACAAATTCAACGCTGATCTGGATGCTGGATGGAGAAATTCACACACAGTGGATAAGACACAGGAGGAAAAAAAAAAAAACTAAAAAAAAGTAACACCACACTCACAGAACTGACAGAGCAACAATTTCAATTTCAACAAGAAGTTGAAAACACACACACACACACAAAAAAAAAAAAAAAAAAACACTCACAGTACTGATGTGCTTTCTTCGAGGAGCTCTCTGGTGGGCCCCACCCAAGAAACCTCAATTTTTAGACTTTCGTCTGTGGGAGGCGTTTTTTCCAGGGAACCCAGATCTATTTCCGTCGAAACTTTTCCCGAAGAATCTGTGATCAGCTCGACTTCTTCCTCCAGCGTTCCACCATCAGGGGCACCACCTTAGTGTAGAATATATAAATAGATTAAAGTTCAATTTTCATCAGCTGAGTATTATTAGAGACTCAAGATTGTCAAATCTTTGATTGTAGAATTTTTTCATGAACCAACAAAAGAAAGGGTATGCGAAAAACTAGTGGAATGTTGATCGATATTTATGTATATGTTGTTTTTTTGCCTTCAGCGTATCCGGAACTGATTTATGGAAAATCATCATGAAGCTTCCCCCCCCAAAATAAAAATAAATTAAAATTAACAAATAAATTATTTAAAAAATAAAAAATAAATAGTCAAAGCTTCAGAGCCTCTACAGCCCCATATTGATTTCAATGTCCAGAAAGTTGATGTTCGACATAAACAATAAAAACAGAAAAGAACATATTTCACCTGGGATGAACCACTTGAGCGTAACTTTTGCATCCCCAATAGCAGCTCCGATAAAACTTTCTGTTGTGATATTAACCAGCACCTTCGCATCAGGCTTGGACTGAAAAAAAGAAACAAAAAACAAAAAACCGATGAAACTTTCAGAATCTCCCTTGAAACCAAACTACATGTGGAGCTGGAAAAAAAAAACACGGGAGAAAACACTCTTATGAAAAAAAAACAACGAAAAAAAACAATAACAGCACTTTTATTAAACTAAAAAAGAAAAAAAACACGGCAAAAAAACACTTACCCAACGGGGAGCATCAACAGTCAGACCTACGGTGGGAGGCCTTGGATCCCCCACAGTGAAAAAGTCTGGAACATTAAGGTCTTCTGAATTCAAGAGGGTAGCCTCGTAAGCTTTGGCGGTTGCATTTTCAGGAACGGGGACCTCCAGCTGAAAGCTCCCAAATTTCTCATCCAACTCGATGGGAAAAGTCGGATTGTCGAAACTTTCGGGATCAAATGGAGGAAATATCCTAATCCACAGAGGCGGGGTCGGAAGCGGCTCCTTGAGGTAACCTGCATTTTGCAAAAAAAAACAAAAAACATGGAAACAATAAATACACCCCCCAAAAAATGAAATAAAAAACAAACAGCAGCAAAAGGAACCACATTGTTCATTTATTCTAGGGGAAAAAAAAAAAAAAAAAACCTAACCAGGAAATAGGTTATTAATAAGTCTTTTTTTATTCTTTTTTACAAATTAATTTTTCTGCCCCTTCAACCCCCCCCCCCCCAAAAAAAAAAGCCAGAAAAAGGTCTTATCTGATGTATAAACATTTTTTCAAAATTCCTACCTGTGATATGAAGGGTGTCTCCAGGCTTTACTAATGCTCTGTCCAAAACAATGGTAGCCCCATTTTCTTCAGCATCATTGAATTCAGTATAAATCTTCCTGATGAACAGTGATTTTTTTCGAAATTCCACGTGGGCGAATTTGGCACTGGTCAAGCCATACAGGAAAAAAGCTCTCCCTTCTGCATCTGTTGAATTGCTGGCCAATGACCTCGGGACCTCATCATCCTAAGGGGGATTTTGGAAAAAAAAAACAAACAGAAATCCTTATTATTGTGGTGTGTTTTGTTTCTTCTCAATCATTATCATCAGTGCTATTTCTTATTTTTTTTTTTTTTTTTATTTATTTATTTTTTAAATATGTGAACATCGATATGGATGAGCTGAGGATATGAAACTTTCAACTCCAGAGGGTGTTTTGTTTTTGCCTTTTTTCCAAAGTAAAGTATTTCCCCTGACTGCAACATATTATGTATCCTCATTTTTTGAGCAAAAAAAATAAAGATAAAATAAAATAAATAAATTCCATGTTGACCTCTACAAACCTTTTCACTTTTTTTTCCCTTTTTTTCCTTTTGTTTCCTTTTTTTATTTTTTTGGGAAGGCGTGCTTCTTTTCCAAAACAAACCCTTGCTGAAATCACACTACCCAAGAAATCAAATCTCTTTTTTATTAATAGCCATGATGGGCAGGGACACTGCAAAAAAAAAAACAAAAAAAAACAAAAAAAAAACACCAAGGCCTTACCTGAGAATCAAAAAGCGTAACTTTGGCCCCTTCAACTGGTTTTCCAGTTTTCATGTAAGTCACCCACACAATGCTCTGGCCATCTTTGGATCCAAGGATGAGCGCTTGCATGTCAGACTCATTTATCAGCATCTGTGAAAGTCTGTTGCTATTTTGCCTTAAAACAAAAAGAAGAATGAGACATCAGCATTCCAAAAAAGCACCATGAGACAAAAATCGTCCCAACTTTTGAAAATTGGCACAGTGTGCTGCAAAATTTGTGCAGAGAATAATCGCTGCGATCATTTGCAGGGCTTGTTTTTAAAGTTTATATATAGTTCTTAAAGAGAGCTCGTTGATACGTTTCTTTCTGTTGTTCATTCACTTAAAAACTTTTCCACCTGCAATATTCAGTGGCGACCAGCCCTGTTGGGTTTAAATATCTTGCAATATCAATCTCCGCCAGCTCTGTGGACCCTGGATTTCCTTGCTTCAATATCGCAACTGCCAAATCGAGAAAAAGTAAAAAAAATGAGAAAAAAAAAGAACAGTCGCACCACAGCCACCAAGCCAATCAGCAACTTTTTCAAAAAAAAGATCAACTGGGAAGGGGTTGACGCATACCTATAATAATCCTTACTGAACAACCGAAACTAGCCAGGAACGAACTTTGGAAGATTTTTTAATGTTTTTTTTTCTTTTTCTTTTCTTTCCCCCTCCCATTTTTCATTTTTCGGAACCCAGTGCGAAAAACAGGGTTGTACGTTTTGCATGTGTTCAATTTTTAAATTTTTTGCTTACTTGGCCTTCCGAGATCCTGAGCTAATGACGATCGACTAGAGGGAAAGAGGGCTAGGAAATCTCCGAAAATCGAGTTGATCTGTCTTGAGCCAACAACTGGGAATATGTTGACCATATTTGCTTCGAGGTCCGCGCAGGAAGATGTAGCATTTCCTTTGAAAGCTGCAACAATCTTTTGCCCCCAATCTTCCCCGGCTTCGAAAATTGCATAGCTGAAAAAAAAAAAAAAAAAATGAAAAATACAGAAATCGAGAAAGAAACACACATACACATTTCGAAAAGAATCTCCATGAAGAGACCAAAAAAAAAAAAAAAGTCGGAGCAACCTGTTCGAAAAGAAAAAAAAAGCAGTTCAACGAAAATTTTCCATTTTTTTCTTGTTTTTTTCTTGTTATATATTTCGTGGTCCAAATTCTAAAGAGCTCTTTAAGCATACGATGATATTTGCTTTGCTTTTCTGTTTTGTTTTGTTTTTTTAATTTGTTTGGGGAGGAGGAGAGGGGGGGGGTTGAGTTGGAATCGGAAAAGTATAGATGAAAGTGTTTTTTTGCAAGAAAAATAACATACCCGCGCGCCTGGAACGGGCTGAATGTATCGTCAATTTTTCTGGTCAAAATTTTGATCGATGACGATTCCAATGGTAGGCCATATCCATCCAAAATGTCGCTCGATCCATCCACAGAAATTCTGATTGGGAAAAGAAAAAACAAGGAAAAAAAAAATAAAATCAGATGCATAATATACAAGAATAATTTCTGTGAGAAATGGCATTGGGGCAGCCAGGGCATTTTTCAAATCAAGAAAAATAAATTAAAAAAACAATGGAGGATTTTCATTTGGCCCTTTTTATTTTGTTTAAAAGCAAAAGGTTGTTTTATGTGTTTTCAGAATTGCTTGTTTTTTTAATCCTCCTCCTCGACATTTTCCTTAGAAACATAGCAGGAAAAGAATTAAAAAAATATAACAATTTTTATTTTTTTTGGTGAATTCCTTCAGCATTTAGCTTGTTATTTCCCCTGTTGTGAGCTCGTATTTAAAAAGTTAATTAAAAGACAAGTTAAAAAAAATATCTTACGTGTGATTTGTGTTTGGGAGAAAAGATGTCGAAATCCTCAAGACAGATTTATTCTCCAGCTCCAACTCAAACTCCACCTTCAAAAAACCCCCCAAAACACTTTTTTTTTTTAACTCACTCCCTCAAAAAAAAAAAAGAAATGGAAAAAAAATTCAGATGGATGAGTCATGGGGATATTCCCCACCCCTCATCCAGAAACGAAAGCAAAGTCGAAAGCCCGAAATTTTATTTCGATAAAAATGAAAACACTGTCGAGAGTTCGTCCCTGTGAGGATGGATCGACAAAAAAAAAAAAATCAAGATGCTTTTTTGAAATTTCATTTTTTTTTTCGTTCTGGACTTCCCCCCATCTCACCTCGTTTCCATCCTCGGTCGTTATAGCAAACTGTTGTTTCAGTGCTTGTATGTCTGACTCGTTATTTTTCTCCAATCCATGAGGAAGCCACATTCGAAGGAAATTCGTGCGCACCGAGGTACGACGTCTAGAAAAAAAAACCCCAAAAAATAAAAAAATAAAAACACTCTCTTTCAGCAATTCCTTTATTTCATAGTTCATGTCTTGTTCCATTTTCAAATTTCCTCACCTTTTCTTTTCCAAATTGCTTTTTTTTTTTTTGCTGGAATTTTCTCAACATCTGATATATTTCTTTTCAAAAATATCTTCACGCAGGCAGCCCAAAATAGCGCTATCAATCAATAATCGAAAAAACAGTTGAATCAAAATATTTTTTTCTATTTAAAAATTATTTTCTGATTGTATATATATATATATATATATATTTATTTATTTTATTTATTCTTTTTAAATAATTTTTTTATTTTTTTCTGTTGTTTATCATTCAAATTAACGAATTCCACAAATTTGAATGTACATTCGTTTATCAGCCTCACCCTTCTCTTCTGTCAAAAAACGGAATTTTAAATTTCCTCAAGCCTCCAAAAGTGACTTTTTTTTCGGCTTTCAAGGCACCGTTTTTTTTGCTGTACTGGACACCTTCAGCCAAAAAAAGAGCATATCTGCAACCAACAAGCAGAAAAAAATCAATTAAAAAAAAATAAAAGTTGAATTCATGTCATGGAAAAAAAATATATATATTCATGTCCCAACGTGCAAAAAAAAAAATCGCTGCCAAAATTTCACAAAATTGAATCAAACTCAATTCAACGGGAAAATAAAAAGTAAAAAATCAAGAAATTCTGTTCGGACTTTTGAAAGTTTGTTTTGGAGATGTTGATCGATTCAAAATTTTAGAAGCTAGTGGATGCCAGACTATTTTTAATATTTTGGGTGGTTTTTTTTTTGCTGCTTTTTTGCCAGCCCTAATAAAAAAAGAAACACTTTTCAAGATGCACCCCACCTTGTTTCGAGCTGGAGATCCCCATCAATCGACACCTCAGCACAATCATCTTCTTCCTGACTTTTTTCTGATTCCATTATCGGCACCTTGCACTTTCGTTGAAAAGAAAAAAAAGGTAGGAAGTCAGGAAAAGCAAAACAATTACAAAGAGAATTGGCATTGGGGAAAAAAAAATGATTCGAAAACTTATTGCAACAACATTCAAACGAATTTCATCATTGAAAATTTCAAACTGAAAATTTCCATATTTTTCGTACTCATAAGATTTGAAGTCTACTCTGGAGGCAATCTATTTATTCCATCTGCAAAAATAACCTTTACACTTGCACACACATATAAACCTGACGCCATATTTGACCCTATATATATGATATGATATGATATATATGTATTTTTTTAATTTTTGCCGGCCTCCTGTATATTTTTTATTTTTGCTTTTCGGCCTTCCTTCTCCGAAAATCAAATGCTGACACGTGTTTATTTTTTTTCGTTTCCTCTTCGGCTGCAAATATATTTCACACAGCCACATGCATGAGAAAAAAATTTCTTACTCTGAGGCAGGGCTTTGGGGAAAAAATTATGTCAGACTTAGGATCACAAGGCTGCACTTTAACTCCCAACCCTTCGACCGGCTCCTTGGAAGAATCAATCAAAACCTGAAAAACACACCCCCATGAAAATGAGCAACCCCCATCTCTTTTTCTTTTACTTTCGAATGCACCCCCCAAATACATTATATGTACATATATATATAACTCTTAACGTTTTTTCAACATTTTTTCCACCAAAGAAACTATGAAAAGATGTTCTGTTTTTCCTTCAAATTCGAGAATGCCAAAGCCTGATAATGCTTTTTTCCTGGGAGGATATATTTTCTTCCAAAAAAGAAAAGTCGGGGGGGGGGGGGGGGGGGGGGGGGGGGGGGAAATCTGGAATTTCTGATTAAGCTTTGAAAATAGTTTAAACCTTTAAACGAAATGTACGTTGTGGTTTTTTTTAATTGATTTTTCCCTTACCTTCAAATTTTCTTGCAGGGCTGTCACAGAAACTTTGGTGTTGAACCTCAGCTTGATCACACCTGGACAGGGAGGTGGGGAAAAATTCATTCAGAAAAAATTTCAAAGGTTGAAAACATCCCTCTGCCAGAAAAAACAAAAACAAAAACAAACTCGACTTGCACCCACAAATCTCGAAAAAAGAAAGAAAGATAAGATTTTTTTTTACTTTTTTTCACTTTGTTTTCTCGTGTTTTTTTTCTCAAAAACGTATTTTTTTTTCCTTTTATTTCGGCTCAAGTATTTCATTTATAGCCTAAAGCAAACAGTTCTTTCAACATGGGGTGACTAATTCGAGTTAAGAGTTGACTCACCATCAGGCGGGACTTCTGGCAGTATGTCAGACATCAGGCCAGCATTAGGATCCCAACGATTGTCAGTAAGATTGGCTGCTTTTTCCGACTTGACATTCCTGATATCCATTCTCAAAGAGGGCGTCGATAAAATGACTGATCCTGGATTTCCCTCCGATTGAAACAAAATTCCTGCAAAACATTGGAAAAAAAAACAAGTTGCAGTGAGCTTCCCTAAACCAACACGCCGCCCTCAAAAAAGAAAACCTTCAAATACTCATGAGGAAAATCACATTGAACTTCAATAACCAAAAAATTGTCCCGCCCCATTTCTGTAGTCTGTCAGACTGGACCTAATGAGGGCAAGAACATCATGTCCGCAAAAATTTGCAGCAATTTCCACATCCACTGATCAGGATTTTATTGGCCCCCCAACCCATGCTGTCATTTCCATATGCTGAAATGCTAGATCACCTTGTTTTCAAACTACATGAAGCATTCAGCATGTCAGCCATAGGGACCTTGCATTGAATTATCGAGCGAGAAAACCTACCATCATGTGTTCTCAGTCTTTTATTCAATGTAAATTTAACCTCAGAATCCAATGGCCAATTCTCATCAGGATCCCATCTGGCAATGTAGGTGGTAACCCAGCGAAATCGACCAGGAATCTCCGGCTCCAAAAAAAAGGGAACCTGCAGCAATCAAATCACACTTTATTGCCCCCTCGACTCATGAAACAAAGTGAGAAAGCCATACTGCTTGAATTGCGTTTGGGATCGGCATCATAAGCAAAATCCCTGTGCCAGGTATTACTGCCCCTCCAAAAAAAAATTCCAGCGAACTGCGGCTGTTTTCCCCTGAACTTCTGGCACTGCATTTAGCATATATGTATATATATATATATATATATATATTATTTATTTATTTATTTTTATTTTTGTATCGGCTGGTGTTGCTGGTATGATGTTGGAGGTGGCTGCAAGGTTGAAAATCATCTCAAGTGCTGGGGGCTGAGTTAAAGATCCAAAAGCTGATCCTCCCACCTTGTCGTCTGGCAGCGATGTCTTTCCAA
Source organism: Bryopsis sp. KO-2023 (assembly GCA_030272585.1). NCBI lineage: Eukaryota > Viridiplantae > Chlorophyta > Ulvophyceae > Bryopsidales > Bryopsidaceae > Bryopsis > Bryopsis sp. KO-2023. The sequence continues at coordinate 1,524,190 of BSYQ01000012.1, read as the reverse complement.
AATCTTGCCCCAAAGCAATCACAGATCGGGAAAAAACAACCTGGAACAATGCACCAGCAACATAGTCGAGGATCGGATCTTTTCAAAACGAATACTGCGTGACGATGTAATGATACCAAAAAAAAAGAGTGAGAAAAGACACCAAGCATCGATCACTCATTCCCATGCAGATGATTATTACGTAATCGCAAAAGAGTGAGGCCCTGTCGTGGTGCGGCGTGAATTTCTGGCAATATGGAGACGCACCGTGAGCGCTTGTTTGTTTCGTACTGTCAATCGCTCCGTCGAGTTATCGGCGAGGTTCGAGGGGGTGGTCACGATGACCTCCAAAGGAAGCTCGCTGGACAGGAAGCCACCGCCCTCGGCCGCCTCGGGGGCATCCTGCTGCAAGACGCGCGCCGAGCATATCCCCGACGTCAATAGCAAAAATGTTATCCACACCCCTGGCCAGCCAACACAGTGTTTTCACGCTGGGGATTCGAAAAAATGCGGAGAAGGGCAAGAGGAAAGCGAAGAACTTACGCCCGACGTCTTTGTGACGGCTAGGTTCGCTGCATTTTCATTTCGATGGAGGTTTCGTTGTTTCGTTTCGCGTCTTTTCCGTTCCTGTCGAAAGCAGAGCGTCACCCTACCTGGTGATGCAGTCGGAAGGGCTCCAGGCAAAGGCTGTCGCTGACGTTTCATCGTATTTTCTTGCCGTTTTTCGTAATAAAGGTGGTCTGCTGGTGGCGCAGGACCAACGGCTTAAGTACAGCGGCAGGTTTCGTTTCACAGCACAGCTCGTTGCGAAATTCACTTCCCGATTTGATTTTCGCACCCGTTTTCCTGTGGTGCTGTCCACAAGAGTGACCTTCACAGCCGTTCACTTTGTTTAGGCATCAGTACTGGTGCCCAAAAACGTCAGACATGGTGCAGCAAGAATCATATCTCTGTGAGGATGCCTCCACCCCCCCTTCAAATCTAGACCAAATTAAAAAAAAAGGTAAAAAAAAAAAGACCCCTGTTCCCCCCCCCCCCCCCCCATTTTTCTCAGAAGGGGTCTTCGGTGACTTTGGTTAATATAGAAAACCAGTTGGTGGGGTTGTAATTGGTGGAATATGTCTATTTTTTGTAGTGTTTTTCTTTTTTTTCTCTCTCTTTTTTTTTTCCTTCCTCACGGTTGTTGAAGAACCTAATATAGGAATTTAACGAAATTTAGAAAATTGTGGGGAAAGGAGATTTAAGGGAATGTTGGGTTGTATGGTTGTTCTTTTTTAAGATTTACAACACTGTGCAAATGGGTGATGTGACATGTTTGACTCAGGAGCTAGCTCCACAATCCCACCCTCTGCGTGTCACATTAAGGCAAATGGCATCAAAAAATCACAGTTGGATTGGGTAGAGTGGAAACAAACATAAAAATTTCATTGGGTGGAATGGACAGGTGCCAGAAAAAGTATGAATTCCCTTAAACAACAACATCCAATATCCACGAATGCCAAGCTTCATAACCAGAGGAAAATCATCCCAACCCATCAAAAATCAGCACTGCCCAAGGCGCCAAGGACCAACACAGATTTCGAAAAATGCAATTGCAGGAACAGGTCTCACTCAGCAACTACAGCCAGATTTGCTGAGGGGGGGAATGAATTCGAGGACAGGGCGGAATATCATGTCATATTACTATGGGGTATGAATAATGGCCATGGAATGATATATCACCGTTCTGGGGTCATTCCATCCAAACCCACTGTTTCAATTGCCATCGATCTCCAGGATTTTCCACAGGAGCAGTCCTTGAAAATTGTTTAATTCCTTTCCCAGAATTTAAAAATCTCACGAGCCCATGCAGAACTGAGTCGATGAGTGTGTGCGTGTTCGAGGGGAATTCCATGTTTTGAGAAATCGAGATGCTGTGGTGTCGAGAGCTCATTTGCTAGATTTCTTTTCCCCAAAAATGCAAGGTCAAGACAACAAATCTAGAAGTACTTTGGCTGTTTTCCCTTGATTGCTCCGTTCTTTCCACCCAACGAAAAATTAAAATAATAAACAGAAAAATGAAGACACCACACTTAATATATTGATGTCTCAAGACCTCCAAGAGCCAAAGCACAGTCACCCTCATTTTCTTTTTTCTTTTCTTTCTTTTCTTTCACAGCCAACCCCATGGGGTTCCAGCCATAACACACTCACAGCTTCTCCCATGTACTGTTTTCCTGGTTAAAAGAACCATGTCGATGGGAATAAAACTCCAAAGAAATTATTTGATTAGGATGGGATGATCGAATAGATGAATTGGTGGCGTTTCGCCTGATATATATATATAATATCAATTTCGAAAATTCCCACACCAACAAAAAAAAAAACATCCCAGCACACAACGCATTCATCATCTTAACCGAAAGCGATTAAAAACGTTGCGACAAAAGACAAATGGGTCCAGCTCAGCTACTGTGTTTTCTCTCTTTTTCAACCAGACGTCCAAAGAAGACATTCTTCTGTTGCTGTGGAAACGCATCAGGTAATCCTTTGACGGGAATTCTTTGCATAGAGGTCCCATCATCCTCCGCAGATCCCTTTGCTCATGATGCCTTCCTCGATTGGGTTTCGTGTCGGGGGCTAGGTTTTTGCCGTGGATTTATCCGCGGGCATATTTTGGGGGCCAAAAAAAATCTCCAAATCTCCGGTACGCGTCCCCTTGCATCCCACCAGCCATCCACGATTGGAAACGGCATGGCCGGAATCTTGGCGCGGTTAAAGATGGTGCAAGGAAGTTTTGCTAAAGAACGGTTCGTCTGAAAATTCATTGTTCATACACGTATTGAGTTTCGCTTTCGTGTCGCCGAGAGTAGGCATTGTTGAACGTCACACAGCCCTGCGATTTCTCTGAACACCTCCGTAATGGAACAGACGTCTGATTCTGTGTGGAAGTCGTCGTTAGCTTTTCTTGAACTACAGCCAATCAGCTGTTCACATGTATTCACACAGCCCCCCCCCCCCCCCCCCCCAGAAAAAAAAAAAAAAAATCCAGTTGCATGTAGGGGATTTTTCCCAACTTCAGTTTTCCAGTGTCTGCGGATGTCTAGTTGCAACTTTGCCACTTGAAAAAAAAAAGACTTGAGAAAACTTTTCACTTTTCTTAGTTCTTTCTATAATCAAGCTCTCTGATTGTCGTGTATGTCTGACAGGGGTTTGGCTTACTATGCCATCCAGGTAGCACCTGGATCTTGGAATTCTAGAGGTCGATTGAACAAACACCACCAGAGGGCAGTTCAAAGCAAAGCAAACTGGTGCGTTCAAATGGGAACCCAATAAACAATAGCATTAATAGCATTAAATAATAGCATTAATAGCAATAGCATTAGTAGCATTAATAATAGCATTTTCTTTGAACTCGAAAGAAAATCTGTTGCATGGTTTCAGTTCTGGAAATGTTACAAAGCAATTTTTTTCCTTTTTGTTTTGGGGGGAGAAAGGAGGGGGAATTATTTTTTCTTTACTGTTTTCAATATTAAATCTCCAGTACATCAAGAGCCTGAACCATCATGTTGCATCCATTGTTCTGATTTTTCGTCTCAATTTGGTGATCGAGCCATTCCATCTTGCCCCCCCCCCCTCCCTCCTTTTCCACTGTCAATGACCTCTTTGTTATTTAGAAGAAATGCCCCAAAAAACAAGTGAGTTCATGGAAAAAGAGTGTGGATTTTGCAGTCGAAAGCATCAATTTCGGGAGAAGATAGCAAGTCTCCAGGGGGGTCCCGAAAGGGGCAAATGAAAGAATCCACAGAGGAGCAATGGCAAATATTCACAGAAAAACTGCCAATAAAGGAGTGGACCTCATGAAATGGCGAATGGTTCAGTAGCAACAAAGCTTTGGAGTGGCTGGAGGGGTGGGGGGGAGGACAGATTGACTTCAAGCGCTTTCACAACAGTGTTGGGTGTGCAAGACCATTTCGAGAAATTGGGGTCGAGAGAACCTTTCAAAGGTGATTATAGTCTGGACATGTGAAACATAGCCAGCTTTTTTGTTGCCTTTTTAGCAAGGTATGCGATTCCATTTTGGAATTTTTGTGTGTGTCTGAGACACACCCAAAAAAAAAGAAAACAAAAGAGGGAAATGACTTCACTGAGTTGGAGTCTGTTGCTCTAGAAGATTTCATAATCGGTTTTTCGGAGGGAAGGTGGAGGTGCATGAATTGAAACTGTGGGGTGAAGATGAGGTCCATGAATGGCTGACGGCCCAAGAAAAGCCAGTTGAAAAAAAATTGAATAATTAGTTATTCTGGAGGATTTTTTTTTTTTTTTTTCTTCCCTGAATGGAATAATCACTCCGAGCGAATTGACGTCAGATCTCTTTGGTATAGGCTCTTCGACAGTGGGCAAGAAGAGGCCAGAAATCAAGTTTCTATATATGGGAGGAACCCCTTCTTGGTCAAACCTAGAAAGCTTCTGCAACAATATTGTCATCCACAGGTATGTAGGGTAATCAGGTTACGATCTTTGGTGTTTTAACCCCTCCCTCACAGAAAGCAAGCAAGATTTCTGACCTTTTTATGGGTGTTTCTGTGCGTAGTTTATATGATCGGATGGAATTGGGGGTGGCTCCATCCTGACATGGATTAGCGAAATCAAGCTTTCAGCTCCAGGACGAGGTTAATTTCCTGTATGGGCGCTGCTTTATATCTGGACTGGTCGACTACAATTCTTTTTCTTGGTGAACGGGCTGGACTGACACTGGCTCGCGGAGGTCAGGTGGAGGAGTTGAAACTCAAAAAACAGCTTGCAGGTAATGATGTCCTTCCCAGGTGCATGAGATTCTTCTCCATTTTTTTTTCCCTTTCATTTGTAGTGCATATTGGCTGCGCCCCATTCAGCTGATACCTGCAGTCCTCCCTTTGGACAACAAAAAAGAAAAAAGAAAGAAAGAGGTGTACGTAAATATTTTGCATTAGATGCTCTATGATGCACCCCCCCCCCCCCATTAAACCACGATCCAATGCAAGCAATTCTTGTAGCCAAACCAGGGGCGCCTTAGATAATGCTAGCGCACTTCTTGAGGTTCCATGCCGGCTTCAGGACCTCTTTTAGATCCAGGAATGATTTGTTGTGGGATTTCCTCAACTGACTGGGATAATCCCACAACAAATTATATGTATAGACAGACCGTAGGCAGAAATGATCAGGGGCCTTTCCTCACGCACTTATACTAGACGGGAAAACTGCATTCCCCATTGCAAATTGGGAGTCCCTGCCAACTTTAGTTAAGTCGTTGAGAGGAGGAGCCGAACATGTATGGGCGAACCCCATCTATCCAAGCTTTTTTTCTATAGAATAGTCTTCGATATGGTGTAATCTGTCAGCAATCTTTTATCTTTAGTAATAATCGATGCTTAAGGTGATGTAGTTAGACAACGAGTAGGCGAGTTATCGCCTCTATAATGGATTGGTGCGGGTTCTATATGTCCGTAATATAAATACCCTTTCATCAGATTCGTTGTTATTATGAGATACAATAAATCTCTCTATAGTTCAAAACTTGCGTTGGGTGTTGACACTTGGCTCGACAATTGTTGGAAAAAGTGGAGACCTTGATTACTTCCTATGTACAGTAAAGTCGGTCATTATCCCAATCCTACATGAGACGAACGTTGAATTGGACTAGCCAAGAACGAATGGATCTTGAGTTAGAGGCTCTTGCTCAGAAAAAAAGACAGTTGACACCTTCGTCGGTTTACACTATACGGAACACCTATACATTAACTTGTATAAATTAGGTAGGATCTTTTATTTAGCTTAAGAGTTCCTAGCTACTCTTTAATCTCTTGGATTTTCTCATGCAAAACTCAAAGTTTGGTAGCATTGATTTCTTGACCCTAGAATTGGACTTGGGTGAAGTTTTTTCGCATTTCTTTGTCGAAACATAAAGCTTCTACTCTTGTAACACTTACAAAACTTGACAAAATGCCCTTTGTGTCTTCGCCAATTGTGATTGTAGAACGATTAATTTCTAGTAGAAAACGCGAAATATATCCAATAAATCATGTAACACATGATGCATAGTATTCATGAATGTAGCGGGTGCATTTGTGAGACCATACGGGAGCATGACATACTCATAGCAGTCGTAGCCCGTATGGGATGTATTTTTTTTTTTCTATTACTTCAAAACATACTTGATGATATCCTGACCATAAGTCGATCTTCTGAAACACCTTGCGACCTTGGACGTGGCCCAATGGTGGTTTAATTCCGGGATTGGATAGTGATTTCTATTCATAAAGAAATTTGCTGTGGATCTCCTACGAACAACGTACAAACCAATCGACAACAATCAACAAAAGGTTTGCGACTTAAGAAGTGCGTCGATCACAAGCTGCGAACGAACTGCGAGCTCTTGGTACAAAGGAAGTTGGATCACTAAAGATGTAATAAAGAGTGAGAAGCGATCTAGCACCTAGAAACGACCAAGGTAACAAAACCTAGCTTGAGTATCGTTACGAGGATATGAGTTACCCAATTTCTTCCGCTCCTTGAACTTGAGTGTCGGTTATCTATGGCGGGGTTTTGCGTGACTTACGCGGGCTAAAGCTTGCTTGGGCACAAAGAAAACAAACGTGCGCAAACAAAAACGGGGCAAAGCAATTTTGTATGCCGCGTTGTGAGAGCCAGAAACGCAACTATAGGAAGTCATATCAATATAGTCTTTGGATGCAAGTTTGTTCAATCTTCGTAGTCTATGCACATTCGGAGTTTTCCATTCTTTTCCCGAAAATATAAAGGTGGAAGGTGTGGGCCAACAAAACACAGAGAGGAAGCAATATAAGAAGGAAAGAGATATGAAGAATAGGAGTTAAAGATGACAGCCGCTGGAATAAGAAAGATGTTCTCTTCAATTACGGGCTAAGTAATATTCCTTTATGATGATTTTTTTCATTGTGACCTGCTCAACGCTTCATTTGACCTAGTAATTTTCACAAGGTTGTAGCTAAGCTTAAACTTATCCAAATCGGACATGTCATAAGTCGAAAAATATCGTCGGAACATAAGAAATCAATTTCAAACCTTCTCTTTTTTGTTTGGAAGGTTTTTGGACCTCTGGAAACGACGGTGTCGAAAGGGGAATCTAAATGATAAACGATTGCCTAATAGTAACTTGTTCCGCCACCCATGAAGTCAATCTAATCTTCTGCGGCAAGCGTCTATACGTCATCATTAGGCTCTATTCAAGCTCTATTGCTAGTCTTTCGTTAGATCTTTATCTCTTTTTTTAAGTAACAATAATTGAACTTAATCGGGCCCAACCTAAATCGTCTATTATTAAAGAACCTCTTGTGAAAACCTCTACGCGAAAAATCCTGTCCAATGATATTTTGCTTTCCGAAATCCGAGAAGATTTAACCCTTCAAATCGCATACCGAACATAGTACCACGCAAGAGCATGTTTTTAAAACTGAGTGAGCACACACACGTCTTTGCAAAAAAATTATTTGCCTCAAACGACTCTGAATCAAATGTTTAAGCGTTCTAAAGGTATGAAGTTGACCAAGTCGACGCCCAACCTCTCAACAACAACGACCCAACCAACCTCAAATTTCAAATTCTGTCTATCCGAGTAGAAAAATAAACCCTAGGGCTTAAATGTCGGTCTTAAATTGAAGGATTATTTTTTCGCCCACCCCAGAAGTCCAGCCTTGCCGGTTTGCTCCTCAATTCTTCGTTGCCTTTGTTTCTTGTACATCCTCTTGTTTGGATTACACGTTGCAGCCCTTGTGGTTACTCCTTTCTTTCTCCCACATTTTTCATTAACTCCTGAATAATAGACTTGGTAACCGCTTTAAGCGCAAAATGCTATTCCTTCGTCCTCTTAAACGATATCCTGCAATTTAGCATGACTTCTACCTCTTTCAATACAACCCTCAATTCCGCTATATAAGATTCCATGTTTAGAAATCTTGAATAAGAGTATAGCGAGGATAGGTCCACACACCTTTGTTCTTTTTAACACGTTCTTCGCATCATGCAAGTCTATCGTTTTACTCTCGTCGTTTTAGCTTGGAAGAACTCCAACCTTTCAGACCGTTAAGGGTCGAACGTCATCATTCCCGTAATCGACTCGGGTCCCATAAAGGAAACGATCCCGCAATTGGCACACACTCGGGATTCCCTCCAAAACCTCTCCGTATAGTTTTCCGTCTTTTTCTTCAACATGTCCATCGTTTGTCTTTCGTGCGACCACGCAATTCCTGTTGCACCGATGAGACTAAACAAAACCCCTCTCGTGAACGTTTTTTCCGTGGTCCGAGGCATCGTATCGATTCGAAGAAAAGAAATCCTATACCACAACAAAACACGAACACGTGTCAAGAGTGTGATAAGGTAAACCCCAAAAACGATAGGGGCAGGAAAACAATGATGAAAGAGCAAGCGGAGTAAGAAATTCTGGGAAATGGATATAACGAAGTGCAACGAATTCGATTGTTTGGGGGAGGACGTTTGATGTTATACATGAAGTGCGATACTTTGTGAATTCGAATTCGAGTTGTATTTTTCATGAGAGTCTTCTTGCGCTGTGGTTTTGAGACAACGAATCAAAAAGGATAAAAAAAGATTTACAAAGTTTTTCTATAAAAATCCCCCATCGCCCGTCTATCCGCGATCGCTAACGCTGCCGAAGTCAAACCGTCCCCGCCCGGTATCGGAACGTGGACGAGCGGAGCCTCCTACCACTAGCCACGAGCTCCTACTTGACGTTCGTGGGTAAGGTCCTGGCGTTGATAATATCATCGGTAGCGCGGTGAACCGATAACATCTTTCAAATGTGACGCAGCAAATTATAATAATACCCCAGCCTTTTGCGTGACCTAGCCTTTTGCGTGACCTGGGAAAACAAAATAAAGGTTCTATTTTTTCTAAAATAAAGATTGTGTTAAAAGTTAATTGGTTTCGATAAGGTCCCCTATTCTTTTACCCTTCCTTGATCGAAAAGAAAGTCGAAAACTTCATGTTCGTTATGGTATCTGTGCAATTTAGTCGGGAAAGACGCTTGTTGGCGTTTGGTGGAACTTTATTTTCATTGGAACATGTATTGCCCTAATTTCTTTATCCTCTTTGCCTGGAGCCAAAAATGCTTCATGCGACATGTAATTTTCAGTAGATATTATTGATTGGGTTCAGGTTCGACTCAGCCGACTTGTTTGGCAATTATACAAGCGACCTTTGTAAGAACGAGCTTCAACAAACAGAGGGACCTTTTTCTTTTTTGTGTTTTGTGTGCACTCTACCAATATCATGACCAATATCTATCTTCGTCTCGTTTTCGATCACCTTAAAACTTCAAAGAAGTCTAGTCTAGCACCCTCCAGCTTTCTGTTTGTCGCGCCTCCCTCTAACCCTGCAGTACTTCCGGTACTTCCGGTACTTCCGGTACTTCCGGTACTTCCGGTACTTCCCCCACACAGGCTGAGAATCATCCCGGGCTCCTTGACCTTTAGTAGCTGTCAAACACAAGTAATCCTTTAATTGCTCCAAAATATTCCCACCTTCTTTTTACTGGTATGACTACTCTTGTCATTACCATCCATGGCTAAAGACACATACAATTCAATGAATGTAAATAGGGATGAGATGTACTATACTTGGCCGTACGTGGTCGATTGTATACCATATCATGTAGAACTTTGATGCCTCACCATGGGTCACTTTTCATTGTCACATCAGGTACACCAAACTTCCTTTAAAACATACGCATGCATACACGCCCCTCATTGTACCGTCGTTGTACAAGCGTTGCGTCGTGCAATCCCACGTAACCAAAACGTGGTGACCAAATTGAAAGCGACGAAAATCTAGAGGCAAATTCGTCACTCCCTCTCACACTATCTGCACTTACTTCGCCAAAGCTACATAAACGTCGCCCACTTCACACGAACGTTACCCGTTAACCCCACTCCAATGAGTTCCCAATCCAGGAATCGATTCTAATTCCAGCTCAGGCTCTCTTAGGACAGTTTTGGACACATAATACTAAATGCCCCCTGTACTTCACATAGGCATGACAAAATAATACGGAAAATTCATAGAACATCCCAGGAAACCCTATTAGTAGTAATGAAAAAATAAAAAATTGTCCCGTTCTAATCACCTTGACTTGCTTCGCTTCTTTCTCGGCTATCATCCACGTTGATGTAGGAAGCATCAGGCATGGTGTTTCATCCCTGTTGATGATTAGTACAATCGGGATGCTAAGGTTCCCCACCACCTTTCACGATTTCATCAAGAAAATCTTTTTTATGGCGTTCAAGATCCTCGTTGGGGATAGCCTTGCGTGGGTCTTTTGAAGCTTTTCATCGCACAAGGTCATTTTGTTAGACTTCACTAAAGTATAATGACTTTCAGTGGAATGAAAGTCTTCTCCATATTATCCTTATCCTTTTGATTTCCAAGGTCTGATAATTTCACTATAATAAATATCTTGGCATGATCAATTTAAATTTAAAGCATATTTTTAGGTCAATGTCTAATTCGTTTAATGCTTTTTTTGTTCCCATCGAAAGAGGTGTCTTATTTGATGGAGCTACATGAACAATCTTCCGTGTTTCGTATGTGACGGTTCTGTCTTGATAAGCTTTGACAAAGACTTCACTTAGACATAAAAGGGCTTCACAAATTGGAGCAGAGTCGACACGCCACTGTCGCAGCAACTGATCTAAGGCATTCAGGTTCGCTCATTTAGTGGGCAGTTTGGGTTAATGTAGTCCGACATAGGGGATGGCTTGGCGGCCACAAACGTGCACTTGTGGACAGGGTGAACAGACCAAGACGTAGTGCTAAGGGTCGATAGGAAGTGAGAAGAGCATGTGAAGGGTGCTGAGGGTGTGAATCCATGTGTGAGTTAGGAGTGAAAGGTGCTTGCAAAGGCCCTTGAGGTCGAGTATTTAAAGGGGCAGAACTTCTGTAAAGAGAACTTGGATTCAGTGTTTATGTCTGTGTGGGTTCCTGTGTGGTTGTTTGCCTGTGTGGCTCAGTTTCTGAAAACACTTCGCTATTCACACCAGACCGGTGGATAGTGCGTCTGTCGGTCTAAAAGAACTCTCTCGTCACCACCCACAAAGCCACAAATTGTGTGCTCACAACGCAAGTCATTAATGACGTCGGAGCAACGTCTCAAAAGCGAAAAGCATACATGTGGCACATTGTTACAGCCAGTCGTGACACACATAGTTCATCCATTAATAGAAGCTGAAACACCTCCAAATAAAGACGATGTACCATCTCACTTAGCAAGGGCCCCTTGCTCCTCTTTTTTATTTCAATTGTACCATGCTTTGAAAAAATTTGCGGCAATTGTTGCGCTTGGGCAGAAGATTTAGTCTCTTAAGATTTTGCGATATCCGTTGATTCGTTCAGTTGTAGGGTGAAAATTGGGCTCTTCTTCATCCTACCAACGATTTGGTCTTTCACTTCAAGTGATATCTCTTTAATCCGGCCACGCCCTATATTGTTAATAGAGCTAGGCGTAGACGGACCGGACCGGTCATGTCCGATCCACTCGTTCAACTGTAATGACCCCTCCGCTCTGCTTGGAACCAACTTAGCTCGGACAACGTTAGGACAACTCACATAAAGCATAAATCATCGCATAATAGGAAAGATATGTTTGTGGGACTCAGTAGATCATGGTTGGCTTCGTCCGGGTTCCTATTTGTTATAGCCGCGTTAGAACAACTCTCACATAGTCTATGAAATAAACTTTGTTCTTACCGTTGATTGATGCGGGAAGTTAAACCACCCAATACGAAAGCTTTCGTGGGTGCCCAACACTCTCCAAGTTCTTGTCTGATGAAAAAATATCCTCAAAGTTGCCAACTCGGCCTGCTTGATGAGAAGAATCAATTGATATCCGTCACAATCGTGTCTTCGACCTAGACATAGAAATGTTTTCAAGAACGTGTTCGCACACGGAAAGTGACGCATTTAATATTATATATCTGTTACAGTCGTCGGGTCTTTAGTGAGACTGACGGTACAGTAGTACCGTAGGTCAGCTCACGAGGTAACATGTCTATTTGCATTTCCTGATCCGCTAACTTTGTCTTGAACTCTTCTTGGAGTTCTGCAGTTTCTCTTCAAATTCTGCCAACTTGTTGGGGATTATACTTAATGCTTGCTTGCGTAGGTCATTCTCGCGATGGTTAGCTATCACGTGAGATTGAAACCTCTGCTTTTTCAACTTCAGCCTCGTGCTTCTCCTGCAAAATATGGAGTTTCTCTTTTCCCTTCTTTAACACCTTGACTTTCTCCGCTGCCTCCTTCGCAGCCTCAGCTGCTTTCGTTTGGTCACCCTACTCTGAGAGCTTCCGGGTTAACACCTCATTATTTTGCAGCACCTCTTTTGCGGTAACTATAAAATGGGTGAGTTCTGTCTCAAGCCTCGCGCCTGTCTGGAGCCTCGAGTTTTGCGTCACGCGACTCGGCAGATGTAGAAGAGGCAACCATTGCACACACACTTCTCGGCGGAAAGGAAACCAATAACAAAGTAGGAGCGCACTCCAGAAAACACTAGGGCAAGAATGGATTGGGTTGCGCTTATAAGGCTGAGTGGTTCGTACACTTTTCCTCGTTGGATTATTGGGGTGACACGCCACTAGAACGTCTCGTCAAGACCACCTCCACGCCGTCACTTTGATAGGGGTTTTCTTGGAATAACCACTCTATCATCCTATGAAACGCAACAAAAACCCAAATCATTAATCGTACCAAACGATCTGACCATCGAACCTCGCTTTCCTCCCATCGGCCAACTCTATCCTGATCCAAACACGATCCTGCCCCAGTTCGATTCCCGCTGAAATATCCGACGAAGGATTTGAAGGGGGGGTCTCATCTTGAGGGGAGGGAGGGGGGGGATCATCTCGAGGGGGGGGAGGGGGGGATCATCTCAAGGGGGGCGAGGGGGGGGATCATCTTGAGGGGGGGGGAGCTCGGGGTCTTCTCGGAGTTCGATGTTTTTTGTTACCCCAAAAAATTGGGGTGAAAATTGGGGTGAAAATTGGGGTATCGCTACCCCTACCCCTACCTCGACCCCTACCCCTACCTCTACCCCTACCTCTACCCCTACCTCGACCCCTACCCCTACTCCCACCCACATCCCCACCACCATCAGTAAACCCGTTTCCCCCCCCCCCCTTCCCCACCGCCTCCACACGGCCACGGTCTTGATAACAAGTGCGGGGGTGTTTAATTGTTACTACCAGTGTAATTGTTTGCCCTGCGTCAACAAAAGGATGTTGGATGGACATTGCGAATCGTGACAATTCAATGAAAATAACAAAGACAAGCTGCACACGCACACTGCCTACCAAGTCCAAGTTCTTGTGCCGCCTGTTGAAGTTTTCCAAGAACGTCACAGTTTCTGACTGTAAAGAGTTCGTTTGGAAGTTGACGGAGGTTTTCTAAGGTGCCCTTTTCCGCGTCCCCTTGCAATAAGGAGTTCCACCTTAGCCATCAAACACTCTATTTTCCTATTCTCTTCCTTTCTGCAACTCTTTTCATTCTTTTTCTCTAAACGCGCGAAGTATATGTGGTGCGTTAGCCAGATTAGCTTCGGGTTCCAAGGTGGCGTCAAGTAGATCGTATCCTTTCCACAGCACTAGGTATTCACGATTGCGTTTACCTCTAGCCCTTAGGATATTCTCGACCTCAAACTCTACTTCGCTACCTATCAACTCCCCTTCTTGAGGCTGTATTTGCCTGGTGTTATCACCAGACCTGGGCCCGACCGGACCAGCAGTCAAAAACCGGTCCGGTCCGGTCCCCTGTCCATGGACCGGCTGACCTGTCCGGTCCGGTCCGGTCTAGCAAAAAAACGCCGGTCCTTGCAAGATCGGACAGGTTGTGACCGGTCCTGTTCTGTTCCTGTCCGGTCCAATCAACCTCGGAAATCTGCAGAAATCTGGACCGGATTTCTGACAGATTTTCCGGTTTTAGACAGGTCACACTAAGATTTCGCCTTTATTAGACAGGCGACAACCTGTCCGGAAAGGTCAAATCCGGTCTAGAAAGGTCAAATCCGGTATAGAAAAGGTGGCTTTTACTAGACCGGATTTGACCTTTCCAGACCGGATTTGACCTTTCCAGACCGGATTTGACCTTTCCAGACCGGATTTGACCTGTCTAAGAAAGATCAAATCCGGTCCAAGACAGGTTTTCCGGTCCGGTCCGGTCCTTTAAAAGTTGCCGGCGCCCCGGTCCGTATTTGAGGACACATTGTGAGGCTTATTTGAGGGTTGTGTGAGGACAGCGGATAAAAACGGCACTAAAATGACAGAAAAGCGAACATAAGTATCATTTGGCGCAAGGCGACTTATTTGATCGACCCGCGCGCTTTCACAGGAGTGCAAAGTGACCCACTTCGTCCCGTTACATATTATAGTCCACTCAAAATATCCCAAATTCTCGATGTAACACTAGCTGCCACCCAAAATATCATCTCGAAAACACCCCAGTCACCCAAAAAACGTTCTTTTACCAAACTACAAGGCTTTAGCGACGGCTTCATACTGCTTGGCATGCATCACGCCTTCAAGAGAAAATCACTGAGCCCACTACAGAACTCATCTCGACGGTAGTTCATTAGGGAGAAATCTGCCTCAACGCGAGAGGTTGTTGTCATTCCAAGGGTGCTCACGCTAGGGTTTCTTCCTTTGGGGCATTGTTCGACAATTTGGTGGAGACAGTATACAAGTAGCATAAACGAAGAGAGAACGACCTTACATATTGTTTCCACCACCCCTATTTGAAGACTGTCGACCACATTCGTTCACTTCATTTGTGGTGGACGAATGTGGTCGACAGCCTTGAAAGGCGTTTTCGTCCACAAAGGCTCCACCTATGTCTCAGCGTCAGAATGCACAGCACAGAACATTCTCCTCCACTTTCATATAACGGTCGTTTTGGTGGCTGGTGACCCCCGACGCTCGACTCATTTTTTCGACGCAGTATGGCGTGAGAAGTGCCCACAGAATAAAGGGACAGTTTCGAGGCCGGGCGAAACACCTTTCCTTTCCTTGTGGGGGCCCAGGGACCAGACATGGGCTGGGACCCCTGTGCACAGGACAGGACAGAACAGACTGTCTGTTCTGTGCACAGGACAGGACAGAACAGACTGTCTGTTCTGTGCACAGACCTGTACAGCACAGCACAGACAGGGTCTGTGCAAAATCTGTGCAGTTTCCGTGCAGTTCTGTGCAGATTCTGTGCAAAATCTGTGCAGATTCTGTGCAAAATCTGTGCAGATTCTGTGCAGTTCTGTGCAGATTCTGTGCAGTTCTGTGCAGATTCTGTGCAGTTCTGTGCAGATTCTGTGCAGTTCTGTGCTGTGCTGTGCAGGTCTGCTCACCTGTGCAGCACAGGTCCGATCTGTGCACAACACAGACAGTCGGTCCTGTCCTGTCCTGTGTAATTCCGCTGCACAGGACAGACCTGCACAGGGTGCACAGAACCTGCACAGAACCCTGTCCTGTGCGATGCACAGGACAGGGGTCTGTCCTGTTTAGCCCATGACTGCCAGGGACAACAACTGTGTGAGTGGGCAGGGTCGCCTTCCCGCAAAACCGCCGTGCTTGTCTGCGGCTGACTGGATTCAACTTTGTGAAATGAGGACAGGTCGAAGACCTTAAATGAGGACAATGTCCTCACGTGTCCTCAAATAAAGACGCCTGCTCATATGGGGGCCGTTACCTTTAAGTACCCGTTTAATTTTATTGCTAAAAATAGGTACTTAAAGGTAACGGCCCCCACTTGAGCGTCCCTATGGTGGGGTCCGCTACTTCGTAGTGCCTTCGACTCGGGCTTAGCTAACCCGGGTTCGAATCCCCCTTGAGTCGACCGACTCCCTCCAATTGGAGCCGGTCTAAAACAGGTCACAGTAGGCATCACACCGGTCTAAAACAGGTCACATCAGTATGACCGGTACTAGACAGGCGACAACCGGTCTAGAAAGGTCAAATCCGGTCTAGGAAAGGTAGTCTTTTACTAGACCGGATTTGACCTTTCCAGACCGGTCTGACCTGTCTAAGAAAGGTCAAATCCGGTCTAAGACAGGTTTTCCGGTCCGGTCCGGTCCTTTAAAACTTGCCGGCGCCCAGGTATGCCCACGACATACCAAGCGTATCTCGCTTACCATATGATACGGGATAAAGCGAGAAGAGCCCGCAAAGGGGGCGGGTCGGTCCACCAACGTCCCGTATCGTGTATCATTTGGTTTCGGAGCTGAACTTGCGATCCGAAGGTCACAAGTTCGAGTCCTAGTGAGGCCATGGAAGTTGAGAGTGAGTTGGCGCCTCTGACCCGAGAGTGGTAGTAACGAGAGGTGAAAGAGCATGAGGATCACTGTGAAGGAGGGGAGGGGGCTGAGATCATCACAGTGATTGCCGCCGCAGAGCAAGGCAAATAACCATAAGCTCAAGAGACTAGACGGATCAAAGGGATAAGAACAAAGGATCAGAGGATCACAAGAAAGATCCTAGAGAACCCCCGAATAGACCCGCGAGAGAACGGTAACCCGGTAATCGCAGAGGGGTCAAGGAGAATGGAGTAACGGGCATAAGGAGAAGGTGGTCGAGGGCGACCACTGGCCCGAGGGGGGACGAGATGATACGGGATAAAGAAGAAGCGAGAAGAGCCCGCAAAGGGGGCGGGCCGGTCCACCAACGTCCCGTATCGTGTATCACCATAGGCTTGTGGTTTGTGTGAGGTACTTACCCAATTCTACCCACTACTCGGTATGGTTTGGGTACAGTTTGGGTGGTGACGTGGGTAATTTCCCAAAACGTACCCAATGTTTGGTACGGTCTGGGTATTTGATGGGTATCGTTTGGAGACTTGGGTATGTTGTGGGGGTGTCGCCCCATAACCGCTACTCCCATGTCTGCTACTGCCACTACCGCTACTCGTCAGACATAGCTAAAAATAGGCAGCCACGTCAGCATATGTCGTACAATTTAGGTTATTTTAGGGTTAGATTTAGGGTTTTAGGGTTTAGGGTTTTAGGGTTTAGGGTTGCGCGACCGGCGCGACCGCGAGTTAGACCGGCGCGCGCCGAGCGACCGCGAGTTAGACCGGCGCGACCCGAGCGAGCTCGAGCGGTCTATTTTTAGCTATGTCTGACGAAAAGCGGTTATGGCAGTAGCGGACATGAGGGGTAATCGTTGTGGGTACGATTTGGGTAAAAGTGCCGTTACGCGAGTGCGCCAGGTTGAAGCTAACAAATCAAATATCCTAGGAATCTACCTTATCCCACTACTCTCGTTAGAAGAACTTCTAGGATGGCTCACACCTTTCAAGAGCCATCCTATAATTTTATTATTATTATTTTTTATTTTTTTTAGGCCCTCATCAAAAATAAACAAGTCGGTTGTTGCAGTCGCAAAGCTTTTCTGAAAAAAACTGTCTTGTCTCTCACAACTCCCAGTTTTATTTCCTCCCACAGCAACACACTACCCAACACTAAACTCAGTACACCTTACTGATTCTCTCATTCCTCCTGTTATGCTTCCCGACTATTACTCCTTTTAACACAAGTCTCAAATTGCTTCACACAGGCAAGCTGGGATTCCGGTGGCAAGCTCTTTTCGTCGTCATCTTTCTTTTTTTTGGGGGGGGGGGATGATGATGATGATGATGATTATTATTATTATTCCTCATGATACATATCGCTGGACGAGCATTCTTGACTTTTGGAGTACTGACTAGGATGCAGTGCGTGATTGAAACACACTGAATTCTGGCTTGTGGCTGCGATAGGGTTTTGTCACTGTGGGTATTTTCATAGTGGAGTTTGGGACTCTCGTTGCAAGCTTTTTTTTTGCGTCTGTGGGATCGTGCTTTGCGTGAATGAAGGAAACTTCACCAAGGATTGTTGTTCTTCAATTTCGACAGCCCTTAGTTATTTAGACTTCACCTAGTTTTCAACTTCACTAAATTTTAGGCGGGACTTTATTTTCGGCACCGCCTCAGGCGACGAAAATTAAGTCCGACCAACATTCGAACACATGAATACAAAGTCTGACGAACAAAAAGGATTTGCCAGTAAGATAATGTTATTAACTTCCAGTTCATGAGTTTATGGGCTGGATCGGTACTGGGCGGGTTTTGCTGGCACAGTCAGCCGCGGCTGACGCATTTGTGGCAGCGCTTGCGTTTTGTGTTTGGGGCAGCGTGCGCCTTGTTTTAGTTTGTGGCTTTAAAAGGCGTTGTCCTTATGTTCTCGCCACCTTTTTGCTTTTCCCGCCCACCCGGCCCGTTTTTCTTTGGTATTTTGTGCAATTTTTTGTTTAAGTCCTGCACGGGGAAAAGAGAGTTACAGGGAAATGAATGAGGATTTTGTATAGGGGGTAATCTCTTTCGGACAAAGGCATATTTGATTTTCGAACATATGGGACAGTTTTTTAAAGGTTGAATGAATGTTTTCTACAGTTTTCTTGGAGTGTTTGTGTGGTTGTGTTGGGGTGGGTACTTCGAGCCAGTTTTTTCCATAAATTCCAACATTGTCTGAGGAGCATGCGTTCATGCGATCTGCTCAGATATACAACAATTTGAACCCAAAAAATGTGAACCATTCTGGACTATGGGAGTCCAGTTTCGAGTTTAAGAACTGGTTTTCAAAATTATTGAAGCTGTTGTTGGTTGGGGTTTGTGTCGACGGTTTTTCACCAGTCGAATTTCTAGGTGTTTCTTGGGGGGGTGGTTAATTTTTGGGTTTTTTTCTGGGTTTTCAAACTTGGTGGTTGCTCGTTGGTGGGTGGTAGAATTTCTTAGAATTGTCACGGAAGTTTCTGTTGGTGTTTCTGATTTTGGACATCATGGCCCGGTAACCGATCCGTCAAAAGATCAATGGATGTGTTATGGGGAACAGAAGAGATCAAAGACGAATATTGTGATGTAAGAGTGAACAGTAGTGTTTTGAAAAAAAAAAAAAAAAAGAAAGTGTAAAAAAGACAGAGAGAAGAAAATCGAAAAGGGTCGTGATCAGCGACGAAATTGAGTCACCTCGGGATAGGAGTCGTTCGATTGGATCAGGTGTGAGTAACTGTCCAACAGGGACGATTTCGTGTGGGGCAAGTGAATTTTCCAGGTTGATATTTTTGCAAGGCAGGAGAGAAAGAATGAATAAAGTCGAAAACCTGTCAAAATTCGTCTCTTATTATTTTTACGCCTGCTCGGATGGTTAAGCACGAATTCGAAAACAACAGTGATTAAGGAGAAATAGAAACGGAAAAGGAGGTCCAGGAGGTCGACCAGCCCTGTCGTTGCAATGGGGTTTCCGCCCTCAATAACGAATTCACACGTAGCGATAGCGATTTAGCGAAAGCAATGCACCGAGCAACAAGGTCGGGCGTGAAAAAAGTCAGCGAAATGCCCCTGACGAAAGGTTTACCCGAGTCCGAATTTGGAGCGTTTTAAAACGCAGGGTTTCAGTTGCGGCGCACTGCGCAAAAAATCACGCAAGAATTGCAAGAAACAATTTCGTGGATCGTGGTGGAAGATTTCCTGCGATTGGAAAACGATGTATTCCGGATTTTGTCATTTTAATCGTGGAGGATTGAAGTTCACATGGTGTAGTGGTTATCACGTCTGCTTTACACGCAGAAGGTCCCCGGTTCGATCCCGGGTGTGAGCAATCTCATTTCGTCCCCAACATGATATAATATCAACCACCCCCACCGCTGGAGTCACAATTTCTCCAAAAGGAATTCATTCGCGTTCATTAAAATGAACAAAAATGAACCCAAAAAATGAACAAAATTGTGCAATTTCTGAATCAGAAAGATGTTCTAATATTTTTCAGTTATTGGCCGGAGGGAGGGGAACCACTGAAAAATATTATTATATGTGGGAGGGGATGCTTCTAATCGTTTCTGCAAGCAAGAAGAACAAGATGTTGGATCGACATAATTAATGTGGCTGTTGAATTACAATTGTACAGTGCCACAAGTGGCGGCAAAGATACAGGAGGTACCTGATAGGTGAACCTTCTTTGTTTTTCTTTTTTTTGAAAGGTTTAGACAGTTCTGACCCAACCGAGCCTTTCTGTTTTTTGGGGGCTCTCAGCACTGTGGTGAAAAGGGAAGAGGGATATTTCAAAACGTTCCTTTACTGTATTTCTTGTAGTCACAAGAAAGTTTCCCAGTGATCTCAGCGTGTCTCCGAAATCACCATTTCAGACAAGGAGAAACGGTGGGTTCCATATCCTACAGGCAAGCCCTTTCAAAACAAGCGCCGAGAGTTGAAAATCATGAAAGAATGGGTCGCCCTTCGAATGTGACCCCGCTCGTTAACGATTGCGGCGGAGCGATGCATTGATTTTAGCGCGCCGCATGTCCGTCATCATGCACTGCATCACATCCTACCTGGGCGTTCCATTCTTGCAGTGCATGCAGCGAAAAGGAAGAAAATTCACACCGATTTCCGGGTGCGTCTCACCGCGTTCTGCGCGACTGACTACCATGTGAGTGTCTGCGTGAATCTGGGGCGCGGAACTCCACGAAACTTCTCGTAAAGCCTATACTGCGACTTGATTTTCTTTGCAGGGACTATTTTCAACAAACAATATGCACGCGGATTTTTTTCGTGTTTGTTTTTCCTGATGAAGCCAGGAGCCGTTGCACTGCACGGTGTGAATGCTAACGGGGCGAAGGAAATCGCGTTTTCCGCCAGTGTCCCAGGTGACTGAGTCACCTGGGACAGCCAGTCCACAAAAGTTCATTAAAATCTAATTCAAATGGTATATATATTCAACTTGCAGCTTCACACTCGTGAGTCGCGATGGCCGAGCGGTCCAAGGCGCTAGATTCAGGTTCTAGTTCGAAAGAGCGTGGGTTCGAATCCCACTCGCGACACTTTCCCCTTTTTCGCGGGGCTGCTCGGACTCTGGTTCGCCTGCGGCGCGCCTCCGCTCTGCTTTACAAGTGAGCATACGGAGTAAACCGACGAACTTTTTGAAGTTTGTGCGCGGAACAGCCTGCGAGGGCCGTTTTGCTTTTTTCCACTCAGAAAACAGGGTGTGTGTGCTGTCGGAGCGCGCGGTGGTGGGGATATTCTGGAGGTATGGACCGTTTGTGTGACGTCTCGCAGCGGAGAGTGCTTTTACAGCCGAATTCCACGCAGGAGTTACAAATCGAGGAACAAGGAAACATGTGGAAAAACTGGGCATCGTCTCGATTCGACTTGCGACGTCGACGTCGGCCCAAGTCGATGAGTCGCGCGGGTCGAGTCGAAAATTTGGCAGCCCGTCGACCAAAACGAAATTCTAGGGAGTTCTATGGCGTTGCGGGACACCTCAGAAGTTCGGAACTGAAGCGAAATGTCCGTCGCGTCAGTCGGAGTACGAGATATGATTCGGCGGTCGTACTCTTATGAGACAGTGAATTGGGAACAGAGTGGGAGTTGCATTGGGGGAAGGGGAGGATCGATAGATTGGGAATGTCGAATGAGAGTGCGTTGCAGATAAAACAAGGGGACAACGATGGAGCTAGATCACCGTGAGGTTTTTGGACTCTGGGTTCAGGGACGAGGTACGTGATCGGGGGGCTTAGTAATCTGCTTCATCAACAGTTTTTGGTTGGGTGTTGAAATAGAGCAATGATTTTCTCTATTAAAACAGGGAGATTTGATGTGGTATATGATGTACGGATATTTAGAATGATAGGAGATATCAAAAGGGGATATAAATTCGGTGGATGACTGAATCCGAATGAATTTTGTGAAAACGGTTCTGTATTTTAACATTGGGTTCAGGATCTGTTGACCTTCTCTGATTTTTGCCTCACATCAAGAGAAAATCCTGGACTGTAATGGTGGTGGACATTGGCAGTTCATTAGATCATTAAATCATGCGCAGTTGGAAATCAATTTCATTACTATTCCGATATGCGCCATAGCAACTACGAAAATTTCTGACGGCAATGTTTCAGAAATTTCTAGGGAGATGGAAGAAAACTTTCTAATGCAAAGGAGGTACTAGAATAACAACCATGGCACTAAAACCATCCTGCTGTAACAATCATCAAAACTGAACTTTGCAGCCACTCCAAGACTATAAAAACATACACCCATTGACATAGAAGTCACATTCTTCCAAGAGAAAGGTACGACCCCTGTTCCAACCAAAGCCCTTTCAAATACGACAACCTAGTGTCCCAACTGTACAACCTGCCAGCAACTAACAAACCTGGTTGCTCTTTTCCACACCCCAGAAAACTTTGGCCCCCCCTGTCAAGTTTATAACAATTATGGGGCTTGTGTTAGTGCGAGGGACTGGAATCTTCTGCGCGGCTGTCTCGGGGGCCATTGCTGAGAGTGGAGGTGGTCGAGGATTGACCCCTGGAGGGATTCAAAACAACTGCAGCTCTCCAAGGGTAGTTGAGAATATACATGCTTTAGGCTGGCCTGGCATGTCTTGTAACATTTTTGGTTTGGTAGTTAGGAAAACCCTTGGTGGATGTTACTCACAAAACAAGGGAAACGAACTACCAAACACAGAGTTTTTAGAGAAAGCTTTTACGAAGAAAGAAAGAGGAACGGTCATAAAAAAGAAAGAGGTATGCATCAGTAGGCTTGCGGCTGGGCTACCACCTTTCGCCCCACCTGAGAATGATTTGATAGCTAACTTTTACCTCTGCTGCTTCTAAGAAAATCTGAATAATCAAGTGGACCTGGCGGGGCTCGAACCCGCGACTTCCGGCTCATAAGACCGGTGCTCTAACCAACTGAGCTACAGGTCCGACAATTTACAAAAAAATAATAAAAAAAATTGCTGGTACAGATTTCTGTGCAACTATTGGAGTTGCACATGACGAGTCTCAGCCATTGTGTTAATCTTTGTACACTTGAGTAGGTCGTTGTACACCTTTTGTTACACGAGTCCGAATATATTTCCACGATCAATCAAACCAATTTGCAACCCATGTCTATCCTCGATCAAAAGAAACAGAATCAAACGACAAGGAAGATCGCTCCAAAAAAGGATTAGCCTGTGCCCTAAACAAAGAAAGAGAAAGCTGTTGCCATGCTCTTTCGACGACCTGGGGCCTATTTCGAGTCTCAATCAATGAACAGTTCATGGGCACCATCATCCTCATACCCATCCTCGCACTGTCCACAGCACCCAGCTGGGTACTGCAGTACTCTCCAAACGCCCACCCATGGGTACAGTTTCGACCTGCATACCTCTCGAACGTGCTACTCCTGGCGACAGGCGATAAACCACCTCGTGTTTGGTTCGTAACTAATGGCGATGTTTTGGTTGGCTGATTTGCGAGTCAGTTAGAGGGATCGATTGGGTTGGTCTAGTTGTGATTAGTTTGTGGGGATGTGTTTGACAGCTTTTCAATTCGCTTTTCGGTTGGCAGAACGAACTGGGCTGGTGACTATTTGAAGCAATCCGGCGACAAATGGACAGTCTTTTTTTTATCAATATTCATACATTCTCTCAGAGGTTCAGACTCTGCCCCGACTGTGTGGGGAATGTGTTTGTGGAATTGATCGTCCTCTCGAAAGCAATCACTATCATCAAACGCAGCAATGGCCAGCTGTGATCAACACTCTCTTCTTCCAGGTGCCCTCGAGGGCTCTTGTTTTGTAGAAGTTCTTTAGGCGAAAACAAGGAGAACTTGCAGAGTGATTCAGAAGTGAAACGAGTAGACCCATAAGACAAACGCAACACCTATGCCTGATCAAACGTCAAAACATATCTCACGTGACTTTATCGTCCCCACAGCATTCCGTATCGATGTTTTTGGGGCGGACAATGTACACCCAACACCTTCGACCTGCGACCTGCTCCAGATTTCCTTGCGCGAACTCTGCAACCAAGAGAGCTTTCGCCGCTTCTGGAGCAAGAAGGTAAGGAGAGAAAAAGAGGAGTAGGATATTTGGGGGGCTCTGCTTTGAGAACGACGAACCCAAGCGTTCGCTGTAAGCACGGCACCACGCATCAGAAAGGGCTTGAAAAATATTATGCTTGCTGTCGACATCATTCGTTTTTTCAGTTTTTGTCGCAGATGTTTCCGGGCCCCAACCCGATGGAACCTGGCCCCCAGCACGCCACCGCGGGGCCAGGTTCGCGTCCCCCCAAGACCCGCCTCCCACCATCGCGGCGTGCACGTGACACGTGTCAAGCCCGTGAGTTGCATGACAGTCATGGCAAAACTTGGAACTTCTCGTCCACGGTTCAACCCTGGGGGCTAGTTCGAGCGGTACTATAGTTTGCTTGGAGAATTTAGTACGCCTGAGGGGTGTTGAGTTCGAATCCATAAGTGATGTGGTAAATGAGTACCACCCAATGGATGGGTACAAGGATAATTGGTGGGCACAAACAGCTCATTGGTTGATAGGATAATTGTTCACGTGTCCTCCACAGAAATCATTGATTCGGTTCACTATACAAACCCTTCAGGTCATTCAATCCCTGTATGAAAAGCTCCATTTGTGTGTGAGCACCATTGGGGCAAAACTTCCCTTTTTTTTCTTTTATACATTGCATACCCACTTGAATCGTGTCTCCATTGACTGTAAGGCCATGTCGGGGGTCGACCGCTATTGATTTTGCTTTTTGTTTCTTTGGGGGTTTTTCGAGGGTAGATGTGATTGTTTGCTTTCTTTTGAATTCCAGATTGATGGGGAAGGCTCGCATCCTGACGACTCAAAAGGGGAGATTTCCCAAATGATACAAGCAATTCACAATGGGGTGGGTGAGGAGGAGGTGCACGATGCTTTGGCCATCACCTTTTCAAGTCTGGATTATCATAGTAGGAGTAATAGAGATCCACGCATGGCGGACAGAATGCACATTCCTTTCTCGATTCATGCAATCGGATGGGTCTATTGAGGCCTCCCAGGTTTCTGTGTGATCGGAGAATTTGACACCAGCATTGAAAAGAGCTTTTCATGCCAAATTGCTGTCAATTCCATCGACAATCTACACTGCCTGGTTACATCGGGGCTCTCCAAAAGAGTGAGCGATATTGCTGGAGTGTTCATATCCAATGAAGGTCAACGAGGATGTCGATCTGTGAGGAGGCAAACTCATTAGTGAAGAGAGCCTCCGGAATTCCATTCATTCTCTTCGACAGCACGTGCAGGATCAGTGGAATCAACAAAAATTGAAATGGAACCCAGGAGCAGGCATCTTGCATGCAAGCAAAACCCTGCTTGCAAACCCTGCTGGTAATTCAATCATACCAATGGAAATGTTTCAAGACATGAAAAAATCGTTTCCAGTTCGGGCTACTGGGTTGGGTGGGGAGTCATTTAACGCGAGGTGTGGTTCTGAGATTTTTGAGCGCTCTGAGATGCATTTCACCCCTGGTGATGTGGATTTTATTTTACAGGAGCGGGCTGGTCGATATGTAGCAGAAAAATTATTATGTGGTTTTTGACCCTCGGAAGAAATGCTTCAAGTATAGCTCAGCCACAGCCAGGGAGTCTGTCCAGGAAATCATGGCTTCTCTCTAAGGATGTGAGGGTAGAAAAACAATGATCTTTGAGCAACAAACGTAAATGCATATCCCCATCGTCTCTAAATCGCCTAATTGAATCAGTATGTTTTTATTGTTGATGAATTAATGCTGTTGCAGGTTTCGATGGAACAGATGGAGCTGTCGAAGTTGGTGTTGTACCTCTTTTAGCTCTTCTGTGGGTTGCCATTCTGATGCTTTGATCCGACTAAGAGCATTCGTATCTTTCCTAAGCTAAACGGATCT
This sequence comes from Bryopsis sp. KO-2023, assembly GCA_030272585.1. Lineage (NCBI taxonomy): Eukaryota > Viridiplantae > Chlorophyta > Ulvophyceae > Bryopsidales > Bryopsidaceae > Bryopsis > Bryopsis sp. KO-2023. The sequence continues at coordinate 1,498,451 of BSYQ01000012.1, read as the reverse complement.
GGGACTCTCTTGTCGACACGACCAATGCAAAAATTCTCAATGTTCTCCTGGGAATGACACCAGAAAGCATTAGCAATTCCCCACTCTAGTCTCCAGGGTGGGAGACTGTGGGAATAGATTAGAGAAGCACCATGTCCTCTTGGATTGCAGGCATTGTTGGGAATTGGGGATCATTGCCCTTGGCCTCTGAACTGTGAATTGTGAATCCAAGAACTACTCTTGAAGGGTTTCTGGAGCGCGAGGAATTCTTGATGATACGGCTGCTGACATCGTCTGGCCAAGCACCTCGGTCATCCCAACGATTATTTCTTTCCTCTGGATTCCATTCAAGGGCTGTCTCGACAGACCAATGCAAACCCCTTCAGGAGTAGGATTTCATCCCTGTTTGGTGGAAATTCATAATCGGATGATGTTTGTCGGGGGGTTGTTCCTTGGGTGATGATGCAGATCGATGGAGGAAAATCAAAAGGGATTTGGTTGGGGAAATTACTGCTCGACTCTTGCAGAAGCATGTACGGCTGAGAGATGGGCAATGTTGGAAATGGTGGATGCTGGAACGGTCTACTCGATTCTAGAAAGGCAAACTTGGATGCAGTGCATGGAGTAAGGCATCTTCCCATCATTCAGAAAGGGATGGAGAATTTCCTTCATGCCTCTTCTAAATGAAACAGTGTTGAGCTGTCTTTCCCACACTTCAGCGTTGGGCTATGCTGGTTGAAAGAGGGACAAGTCGAACACTCCATAAATACTCCATGTACGTACAAACAATATTGTGATTTTGAAAAACTGTTGAATTTTCTTCAACTGAGGACCGGATTTCTGATTGGGTCTAGAGGGAAACAGGGTATTAGTCATGGTTTTCTTTTGTCTTCCCAACGAGCCAGCACAAAATCTCAAAAGATTTTTTTTTGGCCAAAAATTGACCTAAGTTTTATCCTTGGTGATCCAGAAATCCGATGGTGAATAAAAAAAGTTCAAAATGAAATTTATCAAATCTTTGGGGTGCTTGAAATTGCAAATTGATTATGTGAAAGTCTTTTGTTTTCATGTGGGGTGAAAAGATATCGAAACAGGAAATGATATATTTCCTTTGTGAATGTTATTCCTGTATCCATTGGAATTAACCACACAAGAGGTATATATTGGGTTGGAAATTTTGCACTTTTCATGTTGCGTTTCATTATGGAATGTGTTGCTCGGTTTTGCAGGGTGTTGCGGGTTGTGGGGAGCCATGCATCCATGGCCTTCACACAGAATTATATGTCTTAGCATATCTCAAATGTTAAGATTTTTATTGAACAAGATGGGATGGGTGAATGGAGTTTCCACTGGTTTCAAACAAAAATTGAAAACCCCCTCTGCCTGATCATTAGGCAGAGGGGGTAAATGGCCAAAAAAAAAAAAGGAAAATGGCAGTTGGAAAATGGCCAGAATAGGCATAGCTAGCTGTTCAGTTTTGGGCCCCATCAAACCAAGCAATGGATATCTTGTGGCCAGATCAAGAACGATACCCTATCTGAAGCTTCTCCACAAAAAAAGGAAGATAGTCCCTTTGGACTTGAGAATCCATATCACAAGACTCCAAATTTGTTCCAATTGTTTTTTAAAACCCATCCTCCCAATTGTTTTTTTTTTTAATTTATTGGAGGAGGGAGGGCAGGAGGGGGGGGGGGAGGGGTGTTGATGGGGACGCGCGGTAATGTCCCCCATCAAGGGGGTCTGGAGGATTTAGTACATGGAGTTCGAATCCAGAAATGGTGTAAAAAGTTGATGGGTGCAAGGATAATGGAGGGCATGAATAGCTCATTGGTTGAGATCGTAAAAAAAACAAAAAACCTGAGGCTTTTCAGGCCCCAGGTGAAAAGCCAATGAACATTGGTTTGACTGATTTTGAAAAGAAATACAGAAAAAGGCAAACAGATTTCTAAGATTCCCAACACCTTGTGTGATTTATTCAGCCATTGGATTGTAGAGTTTGTTAGTGGTTTCCACAGAGAAGGGAGCGGTATGACTAATCATAGTTAGATCGGGTGGAATGGATGGACACCAGAAAATAAGAATTCCCCTCAACATCAACACCCAGAAATCTCAGCCCCAAAACTCCAAATAAATTTGCAATTGAAGGGGCCAGAATCAAGATGCACCATCTTTTCTGACAAAACATAGTCTGCCACACACATCAATTTAACACACACTTTTATGGCATTGATGAGCTAATTTGATATATATCTTGGCAGGAAAAATATATCAGTAGCGTTTTTGTGGTAGTCAGAGGTTGGTGGACTGAGCATATAACAGGGCCAAGGATCTGCAAGACTGAAATCAGCTGATTTCAATTTTCGCCTGTTCTTACCTTTCTCAACATATCCCAATCTTTAAATCTATTCCCAAATACACCCCCTCCTTCATCCAAAGCGATCCACTAACCCTTTTCATAAAACACTGATTTGAAACAGACAAAAACCTGTCAGATTCTACCCTTACACCAATCCCCAATCAGACCTCCCTATGTCACTCTTAAACTTTTTTTACCATAGATAACCCTTCACACACCCCACCCCCTTTTTCCAGCTACGAACCCATTTTCCCCCTGTTTCTCCAGTTTTTCTAATTTTTTTTGTTTGCTTTCCGAAACCCAGCCACACAATGTTCAGACAACATGAACTCTCCCCATCCCTCATACTTTTTCCTGAGTATCCGCGCAGATATATTTTTTTCTTTTTGATTTTGCATTGGAGAGAGAACCCCAGAAAAACACACTGGCTTTCACCTAGTCATTATGCACCCAGCCAATGCTTCTCTTTTTCCCCTTTTTTTATTTTTCTTTTGGATTCTCCAATATGAATGCACTATTTCGTGGATCTTTAACCCCCCCCCCCTCTAAAATCTAAAATTGCATCCAATGCATGCTGCTCTACCGACTTTTCCCCCATGATCAAAACCACCCACATCTTTCTCAGCATCTTTTTTGTCTTTCTAGGCACCCAGCCAATGCTTTTTCTTCTTTTTTGCTGTTCTTTTCTTTTTTGTTTATGAACGATCCCCCACCAATGCACGATATTTTTTCTGCCCAACTTCAATGCATTTCCTCAGAACCCACACTGAACCACCATACCATTCCAAAGTTGGTCCAACTTCCACCATGTGAAAATTCGCATCTTTTTTTCCAGTCCAATGATCTACCTTTGGATCCTTTTCTTTTGATCCAGATCAAGTTCTTTTTTTTTTCTGCTGGAATCACTTCCCCTCTCCCGAATTCCACTGTGGCCCTTCAGCATCCAGGTGGTGTTTTTTTTTCCCCCACTGAGGATCTCTTTCCATTTCTGATCTGCTGCTGGACCAAATCGCAACACCCTTCTCATGAAAAACCCAGAAAAAATGACGTCTTTTCGGTCGCAACTTTTTTTTTTTGGATGAGTTTTTTCTCATAAGAAAACGATTTTTTCTCGATCGTTCTTGGGCGAATGATTGAGATATCCAGTTGGGCCCCCCAAAGCTTTACAACTCCAGCAAATGAACCCTCCATTGTGGTGGTAGGCACCCCAAGCGAATGGACTCCTCCTCATTGTATGATCAGGCTCCATTTCTTGAGGTCAGCAAAAAAACAACGCCAAACCTCACCAAGACCGCCCCATCTCGAAGAAAAGAAAGTTCTACATTATCACACAACCCATTTATTCCTGAAGGAAAAACGAGGAAACCACAACACAGCCACTCTGTTTTTTTACAGTGTGTATTCTGGTTGTAAACCCTCATCTTGGCTCAATATCCAATGATGGCAAAAGAAAACAAAAAACAAAGATTTTTTTTTAACTCATAAATCCAGAATCCAGGCAGCCTCACTGATGCAACCCCACACCTTTTTCTGATCCACGAAACACCCCCTTCACCAAAAAAGAAAAGAAAACAGAAACAGGCTTTTTCCATCCTAACCAGATTCTTTCTTGATGTATTCATTTATGTTTTTTTTCTTTTCCCTTTTTCTACAGGCTTGCATAGATTTGGATGAAAAAAAGAAGGATGAGTTGTTGGTGCTGCTTACCGTTTTCAGATTGAAGTCCTGGCTGCATTTGAGGTTTGAGAAGGCCCCAGTGAAAAGTTCTCCAGTTGACTAATCAACTGTGCCATCGCTTTCCCTGGATCTTCTCGATCTACAAATATTTTCCCAAAATCAAAACCTTTACTCAGATTCGACGCCACTTCTGTGCACTGTTCAATAGGGTGTGGTTGTAAAACTGGTTTTTTGGATGAAAAAAGCCTACTGAAAAGACTTTTGAATCTGACAGATTTTCTCCAGGCCATGATGCGCACAAATTAAAAACAAAAAAAAACATTGCGGGACAAGAACACAAAATGGACAGAAAAATCAATTAGACAAAAAAATTGGATTTGTTTTTTTCATATGCGGGCTGTTTGAAAAACGCTCATCATTTGTACTTCAAGCTTAATAAAAAAATGGCCTGAAATCTTCTTTATTTTTGTTGAGAAATTTTTGACACGCAAATAAACCTCATGAAAATAATTATCAAAAAAATTTACCCTGAAGCGACATCTTCTTCAGCTTGTTGGTCATCTCTGCCATCATTTTCGCTGGCTCTTCTTTTTCTGCAAATATTCCCAAAACGAAAAAACCTTCAACCCAGATTGAAAGCGATATATCTCGGCAGAAATTCCATCCACCCGGCTCAGAAATGATAATACAAACATAATGATGATCTCAGATGAATCGTTTTTTCTTTTTTTAATTCTGGACATGCAAATAAACCCCATGAAAATACTTCTCGAAATTTTTACCTTCGATACTCATCCTCCTGAGCTGATTAGTGACCTCCATCATCAAATGGTTGAATGATGGCTCTTCTCGTGCTTCAAAAAAAAAAAAAAATCAAACATTCAACCAGATTCAAAGCCACTTTTGCCACTTTTGTTCAATAGGGTGCGAAACTGGTTTCTTGTTGAAAAACCTCCACAAGAATTCTGATTCTGGGAGTTTTTCTCAAGGTTGTGATGCTGACAGATTAAAAAAAAACAAAAAAAACTGCGGGGCAAGAACACCAAATGAACAGAAAAAAAATTAAATAGACACAAAAATTTGATTTTGTGTCCTTATCCTATTTTCCCACACTCTTTAAACATTAGACTTCAGACTTGACTGAAAAATTGCCTGAAATTGTAATATAAATGCAAAAGAGAAAACATAATATCCTTCACATCGAAAAACATATCTCGGCAGAAATTCCAGCTCAACCTCAGAATTAATTCAACCGATAGTACCAAAATAATGATGATCCCCGGCACAATTTTTTTTTTTTCAAATTTCTGTTGAATCGTGGACATGAAAATAAATATAATTCTAAGAGGGAATAAAGTTTAGCAAGAAAAAAAAATAAAAAAAGAAGAAAATACTTACAAGGCATCCAATCCATCATGTCCAATCCGAGCACGACCGAGATTCCGAAGGCCTTCGATTTTGCCTTGGCAGTCCCTGATCTTTTCATCTTCTTCGACCTTTCCGCCTGGAGGGCTCCACTCCGACGATCGGCCTTCCCCGATTGACGGAACTTTGCAGCTCCAAGGTCTCGGACAGTGTATTGGGCTGCGAAAAAAAAAAGAAAAAAAAAAGGAAAAGGTGTAATTTTATATCGACACCATGGTTGAGGGAAGGATTCGCTGACTTGCGAATCGAAACCACCCAAAGAATGTATGGTTGTGGGCAGCTCCAATCGGATTCCGAAAATCAGTAAATTCGCATGGTGTGTAGCTACACAAAAATAACTGCCAGTTCTGTTTGGGCTCCGCTGTTGCTGTTTCTTCTTTTTCTAGGTGATCCTTTTATGAAAATCAAGAAAATTTGGCCAGAATTTATTCTGGGAAAAAAAAAAAACACAAGAAAAGACATTACAGATTCTGGTCGAGAAAGATTCACTTACGATGACAAGGCATCGCTCAGATCTTTTATCTGCAGAAAATACAAAAAAAAAATTAAAAATAAGTTAATTAATTAAATAAAATGTATCTACGACACATCAGTAGAAAAAAAAGAAAAATTCCCTCAAAAGACCAACACCACTGCAGAAATATCCCCCTCCCTGTTCTTTTTTCTGTATCCATTTTCATTGGGCTGGTGGGTGCATGCTTGTGATAAATGCTAATATTGACTCAGAAACCAAAAACCATTGAGAATTGAAAATGGTGAAGAAACCATTGCTGTGAAACCAACTAATTCTTGCAACGAAACTTCAAATAAACTGCAGCCAGGGAAAAACCTCGAGAAGGAACCAGACCTGCCTTCGCATCTTTTTCTTGAACATACCATTGGGATTTTTTTTTTCAAATGGAGCGCCAAGAATTGCAGGCTCCATCCACTTGATATTGTCTTGAAACAGCTTTCCTTGGGTAGGTGTGCTCCAACCAAGGGCAGAAACAACTAAACAGTGGCTGAGTTTTTTTGACTTGAATAGGAAGAAGGGATGGGGGCGACATGATTGAAGCCGGCCCACCATCTACGACCAGATGGTCGAAACGAAACCAAAGGATGAAACGAACGAAGAACCAACCAGACGCAACAATCGAGACATCTCGAACATCTCAACCACAAATCCAAACAACCCAACAGCTCACATCCCTGGAACTCGCACAGAAGCATCACAAACATCCGCCTACAATTTATCCAAAACGAGATAGACAGGGAGAAAAACTTTCAAAGCGTCGATGCACTCACCACAGAAGGAACGACTTTTCTTCCACGATCTACGCTTCGCACTCTTCACACTCTACGTAAAACGCTCTTGGCTGGGAAGGAAGAAACGTCGAGTTTGGTGGCTATATTTTCGGCGCGAGCGAAACGAGTCAGACATACACCTCCCAGTGACAAATCTCGCGGATCATTTTCTGGACACAACGTTCTTTCCCCGAACTCAAACACCTGTCCTGACAACGATGCACGATTCACGCAAATGGAGAGCATAAAATCGACGTTTTTCGAAACAAAATGAAGCAACCTTTCGTTGCGCGTTTGCAGAAAGAATGCAAATTTCAGTATCATGGAACGACTGTCTGTTTCTGAACCAGTTCCGCTTCAAACAGAGGCAGCGCCAACACTTCCACCACCCCAGGTTTTATAGAATGCTGCGTGCGGTTGGGGATGGGCGACCTCGCAGTGGACGCCAAGAACCTGGGGGTTTCTTTTACTCCTATCCACGAGGACTTTGGAGCAGACGTGTCAGGAATGGACCTTGATGGAGGGATATCTGAAGCCCAAGGTGAAGACGCTTTGCTTTGGATTCACAAACCAACAAAATCAGTTTGTTGTGTTTCTCAGGTGCTGGATTCTCTTGGCTGGCGATCGCGGCACAAAACATGGACTCGGACGACAACAACGGCTCGACTTCGAAACGCCCCAAACGGACGGGGAGACGAACTTGGCATATGGATGCGAGCCAGCGGTTGTGCCCTCATATGTACAGCTACATGTACATGAAAATTGCGGCGCCAAACGCGGGAACGGCGTTCGCGAGCACTGTAAAAGCCTACTCGCTCCTCACTGATGAGCAGAAGCAGGTCGCTCACAAGCTGCGGACACGATACTACAAGAATGGAGCTCTTCCCGAGTTGTTTAAAGCAACTTACTCGCTGCGCGAAAGCGGCATGTCCTATGAGAACCCAGAACAGTTGGAAGAGCTGGTGAAAAGCAGCTACCCAGGAGAGTGCATGGTGGAGGACTATAACGGTTATCCAGGAAAAGGGAACCGGAGTGACGTCACTCCTCGCCACGCCTTTCACTATGCATTCGTTCGAGGGCATGAGCGTGGAAGAAACTCACGAACTGCTGGAAGAGTTCCTGGGTGCTCAGGGAGCGACGGCGCCTGAAAGGGTGTGGATTGCCGACTGGCAGCCAGGCGACGTCATTGTGTGAAAGAATCGACAGCTAATACATTCCAGCCCACCCCCTGGATCCTATGACGAACCACGTCTGAACCATGTGGCGTTCTGGGAGAGCAACGAACCTGTGATTGCAGTGGAGGATGTTTAAGCCTGATTCTGGCGCGTTGATCACTTGATGCTAGCGCACTGGTTGGGAGACTTGTCGGAATTGCAATTGCGTCCCACCAGGTCGCGATGACGTGTGGTGTTATTTCAATGAGATTGTTCGCCCCGAGTTGCTCGCTTTTTGTGCTGGTGCCTCCAACATTTGCGCCAAAAACGCAATTGTACACAAGAACCGCCAGTGAGATAAGAATCACTGATTTTTATGAACTCGAGTGACGGAACTGGTCGAACAGCTCAAAACACACTCGCGAGGGATATGTGATGAACACAACAAAAAAGAAATGCGGAGAGGGGGTAGAGGGGATTCTTCTTGCTGGACTTTGCCTTATCGATAAGGGCAGTTTCCAATGCACACTTCCAGTCTTTTTTCTAGGCCTTCAGAGAAATGATGCAATTTTTCACCACCTTATGGCCAAGAAATCATAAAGTGACACCAATAACCAAGCAAATCTTGTCAAGAAAATCTCCTGGTTCTTCATGCCTCTCGATCAAGAGGATCCAAATCCTTCCCCAATTAACGAAAAGATCCCGCATTCGTGGACATGGCCTTGCAAGGATTCGAGGCCACGAGTGAAATATTTCCATTTAATTGGACTGAATCTCATTAACGACCTACAGAGTATTCTGATGCAGGCTGGATGGATCCAGGTGAAGCACCTGGTATATCCAAAGCAAAACGTGCATCAGAATATTTTCAATTGTGGCTGTTAAGAGGAGGGGCAGGAACACAGAGAACTGTGATCGAGTCGCGGTTGAAACAGGGAAACATTATTCAGTCCAATATCACAAAATTGTACAAAGACACTTTGTCCTTTCCATACTCTCTTCTTATACCCCATGACCCAGCCTGTTGGGTAAATGACAGCGTTTTTTATAGAGTTTACAACAAAACCAAAAATTCAGGGCACTGTACTGGGAGGTATGCAGCCCCAGAAACAGTGACGGCTATCGAATTCATCCCCCACTCTGGCATATCGGGGCGGCGATGGAGCCAGCGTTTGTTTTTTGAGCCACCACACAGCCGGACTTTCCGCTCGAGCGGAGCTCCCTGCAACATCAAATTCATACCGTTTATTTTTTTTGCTTTGTTTGAAATATCAATTCGGTTATTTGTCTCCCTTGTTTTGGAATGAGTATCCACAAAAGGTTTCTTAATCACCCATAGTTCACCGGTCAATTCAGGTACTATGAAATAGCCTTCTTCGCAACCTTGTCCTAGATGGCTGTTGTTGATTTGGCATGCTGTAAAAAAGATTAATAGCACGCCCACGCCCGCACTAATATAAAAGAGATTTGATCCCTTAATAAAAAAAGTTTTCAGTGGGTGATCCAAAGAAGTGGTCCAAAGAAGTGGGTGGACCTGGCGGGGCTCGAACCCGCGACTTCCGGCTCATAAGACCGGTGCTCTAACCAACTGAGCTACAGGTCCGACATTTAGCGAAAAAGAATTAAAAAAAATTGCTCCTACACATTTCTGTGTAACAATCTTTGACGCAGGGAATTTTAGGAACTTTTGTACACTTGAGTAGGTCGCTGTACACCTTTCATTCCGCGAGTCTGTATTTTTTTCCACAATCAATCAAACCAATGTTCGACCCATGTTTATCCCAAACAGAATCAAACGACAAAGAAGATCGCTCCAGAACGCCATTAGCCTGTGCCCTAAGCAAAGAATGAGAAAGCTGTTGCCAAACTCTTTCCACAACCTGGGGCCTATTTCGAGTCTCAATCAATAAGCAGTTCATGCGCACCGCCATTCTCAGACCCATCCTCGCACCGTCCACAGCACCCAGCACCCTCCAAACGCCCACCCACATTTTAGATCTGCATACCTCTCGAAAGTGCTACTCCCCGCGAGAGGCGATAGAACACCTCGCTTCTTCCAGGTGCTTTCTTGTTTTGTAGAAGTTCTCTGGCGAAAACAATGAGAACTTGCAGACCGATTCAGAAGTGAAACGAGCAGACCCATAAGACAAAGGCAACAACTCCACTTGATCAAACGTCAACAAATATCTAACGCGACTTTACCGCCTCCGCAGCATTCTGTATCGATGTTTGGGGGGCGGACAATGTTTGCAACAGCCAAAACAAGAGGGCACCTGGAAGAAGCGAGGTGTTTCATCGCCTCTTGCCGGGATTAGCACGTTCGAGAGGTATGCAGGTCGAAACTGTGGGTGGGCGTTTGGTGAGTACTGGGTGCTGTAGACCGTCAGGGGATGATGGTGCGCATGAAGAGCTGATTTAATGAGACTTGAAATAGGCCCCAAGTGTACAGCCATCACCTGCGACCTGCTCCAGATTTCCTTGCGTGCTCTTGAGAGCTTTTTATTTCTGGAGCCAAGGAGGTAAGGAGAGAAAGAGAGGAGTAGGATCGTTTTTTGGGGTCGGCTTTGAGAAGGACGGCGTTCGCTCTGATGCATTGCGCCGCGGAACGAAAAGGGCTTGAGAAATATTATGCTTGCTGTCGACATCCTTCGTTTCTTTCAGTTTTTTCCGCAGATGTTTCCGGGCCCCAACCCGATGGAACCTGGCCCCCAGCACGCAACCGCGGGGCCAGGTTCGCGTCCCCCAAAGACCCACCTCCCACCATCGCGACATGTCAAGCCCTCCACTAGAGGTAAGTTCCATGACAGTCATGGCGGAACTTGGAACTTCGCTTGCATGTCTTAGCATTGTGATAGTCAGTGAGACGTATATGCGCAGCACTTGGGTTAGTGTAGGCATCCCAGCAATACAACAGTTTGGTGCGTTTAAGAGGTATCGAGTTCGAATCTGTGGGTGGTGTGGAAAGTTACTGGATGGGTATAAGGATGATGGTGGACATGAACAGGTCATTGGTTAAGACTATAAATAGTCTTGAGGTGAAAAGCCAACAAACACTGGTTTGATTGATTGTGGAAAAATTACTGAAAAAAAAGAGATAAACAGATTTCTAAGATTCCTACCACCTTGTGTGATTTTTTCAGCCCACCGCCGTCCATCCGCTCCAGTGGAGGCATCCCTCGGGAGATGTCTCCCTGTCCTTCCAGCTCAGGCATGCACATGTCCTGAGCTGGATGTTGTTCCAAGGGGGTCTGGGTTGAACACCTCGTTCACCCAGCCCTTCTTGGAACAACATGGTGGAAGCATCTTCCACCAGGACCTCCTCAACAGGTTGCAGGCAAAGAATTTGCTGCAACCTGGGGCCCTAAGGGTTCAGAGGAGGAGGAAGAGGTAAATTATTATTTTTACTGAAATTCTGAAATGTAAACTGTCGATTGTTATTAAAAGGATGAAGCACTCAGTGTCTAAAAGTAGCACATGTTCTGTCTAGGGGGTTGAGGGGAAGGCTGGCGCCTGTCGGTCTGGTGGTGCTGGGCCTCTTGGGCCTGGTGCTGCCTGCCTGACCAGGTAAAGGAGTTAGAGCGCCCCTCGTTGGTCGATGATGTAACATTGTTTGGAGTGACCTCGATATATGATCAAGTGATACTGCAGCGATTGATTGTTGTTGTTTTTTCCAATGGCAGCGCGTCCAGCGCCGTGATCGTTGTTCCCCGCCTCGCGACCATCTGCAAACAACGATCACGGCTTCGCGGCGGTGAGGGGAGGATCTGGTGAGTCGTTCAAAGAGTGACCCCATTGTGTTGTGTTGTGTTGTGTTGTGTTGTGTTCACACATAGCTGTTGGTGCCTTCATTGTTGATGAAGACCGATCAGTGTTGGTGTTATTTTACAGTTTTGCTTCCGGAGACTTCCTCCGTTCCTCCGTCAACCTTCGCGCGCAAAACGCCAAGCGGCGCCATTGGTATGAGCAACACAAGTCGAACCAAGACTTTTTGACGTGACATGCAGCATCAAAAATATCTTTGGGAATTTAATGACAAAAAGGCTTGGGACAGGTGGTGGTGGCGACCAGCCGCGCAGCCCTCTTTCGCATTTTCTGTTGGCTGTTTTTTTTGGGCGATTTGGGCGATTCAATTGATTTTCCCTGGTGGAAAACGTGAGTGCGAAAAGGTAGCCCATTGTTTTCGAAAATGTTCAATGGCGACATGACAGTTAAAACAAAGATTCTGAGCTACTGCTGTGAAACAACAATGTCCCCTGTTTTACTGGGGGTTTCCTTGTTCAACCCCAATTGAGACTCCAGGCTGTTTTTGGCAACTCTTTCCCAGTAATGCACAGATGTATGTTGCATTTTTTAAGAGGCCTCCAATGTTTGATTTGGTCTTGGTGTGGACATTCAATTGTTGCAAACCAATGCATGTTTTGATTGGTGGGTTTTTTTTTGTTTTTTTCGGGACACCCAGGTGCACCTGACTGAGAATCATATCGGCCTGCTGTTGTTCACTGTGATTGGGATGGTTTCTTGATCGAAATTTTGGACTGATCAGGATGTGGAGTTGCTCCTGCAATACTTCGTGTGCTAAAGAAAGTCGGCCTCTATTTTGCTCACATGTCCTCCACAGAAATCATTCATCATACAAACCCTTCAGGTCAGCCAACCCCTGTATGAAAAGCTCCATTTGTGCCTCCATTTGTGTGTGAGCACCATTGGGGCAAAACTTCCCTTTTTTTTTCTTTTATACATTGCATACCCACCTGAATAGTGTCTTCATCGACTGTGAGGCCATGTCGGGGATCGACCGCTGTTGATTTTGCTTTTTGTTTGTATGGGGTTTCTTCGAGGGTATGATTTGTGCTTTTTTTTTAATTCCAGATTGATGCTGAAGGAATTCATGCAATCAGATGGGTCTATTGAGGCCTCCCAGGTTTCTGTGTGATCGGGGAATTTGACACTAGCATTGAAAAGGGCTTTTCATGCCAAATTGCATCCACAATTTACGCTGCCTGGTTGGTTACATCGGGGCTCTCCAAAAGAGTGAGCGATATTGCTTCAGTGTTCATATCCAATGAGGGTCTACAAGGATGTCGATCTGTGAGGAGGCAAACTCATTAGTGAAGAGAGCCTCCGGAACTTTGTTCGTTCTCTTTGGCAGCACATGGATCCTGCGATGCTGGATCAATGGACTCGGAAAGAATTGGAATGGAATCCAGGAGCAGGCATCTTGCATGCAATCAAAACCCTGCTCGCAAACCCTGCTGGTAAATCAATCATATCGATGGAAATGTTTTAAGACAGGAAAGAATCGTTTCTTGGCCAGGCTACTGGGTTGGGTGGGGAGTCATTTAACTCGAGGTGTAGTTTTTTGAGCGCTCTGAGATGCATTTCACCCCTGGTGATGTGGACTTTCTTTTCCAGGAGCGGGCTGGTCGATACGTAGCAGAAAAATTATTATGTGGTTTTTGGCCCTCGGAAGAAATGCTTCAAGTCTCAAGTCTCAAGCCACAGCCAGGGAGTGTGTCCAGGAAACCATGGCTACTCCAAAAATGTGAGGGGACAAAAACAATGATCTTACGTAAATGCATATCCCCGTCGTCCCAATCGCATGATTGCATCAGGGCCTTCTTTGTGTTGATGAAGTAATGCTTTTGCAGGTTTTGATGCATAAAGATGGAGCTGTCGAAGTTGGTTTTGTACCCACAGCTCTTCTGGGTCGCCATAGAGATGCTCTTAAATGGCTGCATTCGTATCTTTCCACTACTAGACGAATCTGGGACTCTCTTGCCTCAACACGACCAATGGAAAAATTCTCAATGTTCTCCTGGCAATGACTCCAGGAAGGGCCAACAACCCCCTACTCCAGTCCCCAGGGTCGAACCCAGCTGTGGGAATAGATTCCATCATTGCACCATGTACTCTTGGATCACAGGCGTCGTTGGGAATTGGGAATCATTGCCCTTGGCCTCTGAACTGTGGATTGTGAATCCAAGAACCACTCTTGAGGGCTTTCTGGAGCGCGAGGACTGAATTCTTGATGATACGGCTGCTGACATCGTCTGGCCAAGCACCTCGGTCATCCCAACGATCATTTCTCTCCTCTGGATTCCACAGCTGTGGGGCTGTCTTGACTGACCAATGCAAACCCCTTCAGGAGTGGGATTTCATCCCTCTTTGGTGGAAATTCATAATCAGATGATGCTTGTGGGGGGGTCGTTCCTTGGGTGATCATGCAGATCAATGGAGGGAAATCAAGAGGGATTTGGTTGAGAAAATTACTGCTCGTCCCTTGTATGGACTGCTGAGGGATAGGCAATGTTGGAAACGGCAAATGCTGGAACGGTCTACTCGATTCTAGAAAGGCAAACTTGGATGCAGTGCATGGAGTAAGGCATCATTCAGAAAGGGATGGAGAATTTCCTTCAAGATGAAATAGTGTTGAGATGTCTATACCAGAAGCCTCTACTTCAGCGTTGGGCACCTGCTGCTGGGCTCAATTTTCACAAGCTGCTGGCATATCTGGAGAGAGGGGATAAGTCAGACAGTCCATAAAAACTCCATGTACGTACAAATAATGCGGTTCCTTCCCGAAAGCTTTTTCGATTTTCTAAAAATGAAGACTGGAGTTCTGATTGGTTCCAGAGGGTATTAGTCATGATTTTATTTTGTACTCCAATATGTGAAAGTCTTTTGTTTTCATGTGGTGTGAAAAGATATCGAAACAGGAAATGACATATTTCCATTTCTGTATCCACTCGAACTAACCACACAAGAGGTGGTTAGTGTCCCCAGAGGCATATATCGGGTTTAAAATTTTGCAGTTTTCATGTTGCGTTACATTATGAAATGTGCTGCTCGATTTCGCAGGAGCTTTATCATTTCTTGGAGGCGGTCATCATGAAACAAACAAACCTCCACAGAGGAATCCATTTGGAAGATGGAGTTCCCTAGCTCATATGAACTCCTTTCCCTTTTTTTTTTTCACTGAGGCCACAGGGGTGCACTGAAAATTGATTAGGGCAGTAGGGCGCTGTGTGAAAAACATGTATCGATTGTTAGTGTTGCGGGTTGTGGGGAGCCATGCATCCATGGCCCTCACACAGAATTATATGTCTCAGCATATCTCAAAATGTTGAATTTTTCCTGAACAGGATGGGATGGGTGAATGGAGTTTCCACTGGTTTCAAACAAAAAATAAAACCCCCCTCTGCCTGATCGTCAGGAAATAGTTGGAAAATGTCCAGAATAGGCACAGCTGGCTGTTCAGGTTTGGCCCCATCAAACCAAGCAATGGATATCTTGTGGCCAGAATACCCTATATAGGGTATTGTAAGCTTCAGATATATCTGAAGCTTTTCTATTAAAAAAAAGGAAGAGATTCCCTTTGGACTTGGGGATCCATATCACAAAAATCCAAATTTGTTCCAATTTTTTTTTTTAAACATCCTCCTGATTGTTTTTTTAATAATTTAATGGAGGAGGATGGGGGGGGAAAGGGCATTGATGAGGGAAGCGCGGTAATGTCCCCCGTCAAGGGGGTGTTAGTGGTTTCCACAGAGAAAGAAGCGACATGACTAATATCATAGTTAGATGAATGGATGGACACCAGGAAAAAAAAAAATTCTCCTCAACATCAACACCCAGAAATCTCAGTCCCAAAATTCCAAATGACTTTGCAATTGAAGGGGCAGAGATGCACCATCTCTCTTAACAAAACTTAGTCTGCCACACATATCAATTCAACACACAGCATAGCATTGATGAGTTAACTTAATAGATCTTGGCAGGAGAAATATATCAGGGGAGTGTTTTTTTGTTGTTTTTTTGGTGGTAATCAGGTTGGTGGACTGAGTATATAACAAAGGGCCCAGGATCTGCAAGAATGAAATCAGCTGATTTCAATTTTCGCCTGTTCTTACCTTTCTCAACATATCCAAATCTTAAAATCTATTTTTTCAATACACCCCCTCCTTCATCTGCACTAACCCTTTTCGTAAAACACTGATTTGAAACAGACAAAAACCTGTCCAGATTCTACCCTTCACACCAATCCCCAGTCAGACCTCCCTATGTCAGTTTTAAACTTTTTATACCATAGATAACTTTCCCTTCACACACCCCACCCCCTTTTTCCAGCTACGAACCCATTTTCCCCCCTGTTTCTCCAATTTCTCCAGTTTTTCTATATTTTTTTTGTTTGCTTTCCGAAACCCAGCCACACAATGTTCGAACAAAAACACATGAACCCCCCCATCCCTCATACTTTTTCCCGAATAGCCACACAGATATTTCTTTTTGATTTTGCATAAACCCAGAAAACCACACTACCTTTCACCCAGTCATTACGCCAATGCTTCTCTCTTTCCCTGTTTGTTTTTTTGTTTTTCTTTTGCATTCTCCAATATGAATGCACTATTTCGTTGATTAACCCCCCCCCCCACGTCCTCTAAAATCTAAAATGCATCCAATGCATGCTGCTCTACCGATTTTTCCCCCATGATCAAAAACACCCACATTCTACTCAGCATATTTTTTTGTGTTAAGACACCCAGCCAATGCTTTTCCTTTTTTTCGCTGTTCTTTTCTTTTTTGTTTAGGAACCATCCCACACCGATGCACGATATTTTTTCTGCCCAGCTTCAATGCATTTCCTCGGAACCCACACTGAACCACCATACCATTCCAAAGTTGGTCAACTTCCACCATGATTAATTCGCATCTTTTTTTCCAGTCCAATGATCTACCTTTGGATCCTTTTCTTTCGACCTGGCTCACTTCCTTGTTTTCCCGGTGGAATCACTTCCCCCTGACCGAATTCCACAGTGGCCCTTCAGCATCCAGCAGAAACAGGTTGTTTCTTTTCCCAATGAGGATCTCCCTTAGTTTCTGCTCCAGAGAACTGCTGGACCAAATCGCAGCACCCATTTCATGAAGTTTCGGCCGCAACTTTTTTTTTTGGGATGATTTTTTTCTTTGGGGCGAATGATTGAGATATCCAGTTGGGCCCCCCCAAAGCTTGACCACTCCAGCAAATGAGACCTCCATTGTGGTGGTAGGCACCCCAAGCGAATGAACTCCTCCTCATCGTATCACCCTCCTCCATTTCTTGAGGTCAGCAAAAACAACGCCAAACCTCACCAAGAGCTCCTATCCTTGTTCTTCGCCCCATCTTGAAGATAAGGTCTACATTATCACACAACCCCTTTTTTTTGGTGGGAAAAAAAAAAAACACGCAACCTCAGCACAGCCACTCTGTTTTTTTTCAGTGTGTGTTCTGTTTGTAAACCCTCATCTCGGGTCAATATCCAGTGATGGCAAAAGAAAAAAAAAAGAATATATATATAGATATGTATTTTTTTTTTCGACTCAGAAAATCCAGAATCCAGACAGACTCACTGATGCAACCCCACACCTTTTTCCGATCATCGAAATACCCCCTCACCAAAAAAAAAAAAAACGGCTTCTTTCCATCCCACCCAGTTTACTTTCTTGATATATTCAAATATGTTTTTTTTTTTCTTTTTTTCTACAGGCTTGCATAGATTTTGATGGAAAAAAAAGAAGGATGAGTTGCTTACCGTTTTCAGTTTGACGTCTTGACTGCATTCGGGGCTTTAGAAGGCTCCAGCGAGAAGTTCTCCAGTTGACTAATCAACTGTGCCATCGCTTTTGCTGGATCTTCTCGAGCTGCAAATATTTTCCCAAAATTGAAACCTCTACTCAGATTCAACGCCACTTCTGTGTACTGTACAATAGGGTGTGTGAAACTGGGTTTTTGGTTGAAAAATCCTCCACATAATTTCGAATCTGGGAGCTTTTCTCAAAGCCTTGAGAAAAGATTCAAAATAAAAAAAAATTGTTGGGCAAGAACATTAAATGGACACAAGAATTAATTGGTCACAAAATTTTATTTTATTTTTCATATGCGGGCTGTTTGAAACACGCTCATCATTTGTACTTTAAACTTAATCAAAAATGGCCTGAAATCTTCTTTAATTTTGTCGAGAAATTGTGGACAAGCAAATAAACCTCATGAAAATAAATCTCGAAATTTTTTTACCCTGAAGTGAAAGCCTCTTCAGCTTATTGGTCATCTCCGCTATCATTTTTGATGGTTCTTCTTGTTCTACAAAATCCACCAAATGAAACAAACCTTTAACCCAGATTCAAAGCCATATATCTCGGCAGAAATTCCATCCACCCGGCACAGATATACTTCAACCGATAATACCAAAATAATCATGATCTCAGATGAATCGTTTTTTTTTTTAATTCTGGACACGCAAACAAACCTCATGAAAAAAATGCTCAGAAATTTTTACCTTGAATAGACATCTTTTTTAACTGATTCGTCACCTCCATCAACAAGTGGTGAAATGATGGTTCTTCACGTGCTGCAAATAATTTCCAAAAATCAAACCATCAACCCAGATTCAAAGCCACTTCTGCCACTTTTTAGATATACACCTGGATTTTCTTGTTGAAAATTCTCCACAAGAATTCTAATTCTGGGAATTTTTCTCAAGGCTGTGATGCTCACAGATCTAAAAAAATTAAAAAAAAACACTGCCGGGCAAGAACACCAAATGAACAGAAAGAAAAAAAAAATAGATACAAAATTTGATTTTGTGTCCTTATCCTGTTTTCTCACACTCTTTAAACATTATACTTCAGACTTGACCGAAAAATTGCCTGAAATTGTAATATAAATGCAAAAGAGAAAACAGAATACGCTTCACATCGAAAAACATATCTCGGCAGAAATTTCAACACCAAGCTCAGAATTAATTCAACCGATAGTACCAAAATAATGATTATTTCCCCGGCACATAATATTTTTTCAAATTTCTGTTGAATCGTGGACATGAAAATAAAACTCAAAAACATAATTCTAAGAGGGAATAAAGTTTAGCAAGAAAAAAAATAAAAAAAAGGATATACTTACAAGGCATCCAATCCATCATGTCCATTCCAAGGACCACAGAGATTTCAAACGCCTTTGATTTCGCCTTGGTTGTCCCCGATCTCTTCATCGTCTTCGACCGTTTTGGTTGGAGGGCTCCACTCCGACGATCGGCCTTACCCGACTGTCGGAACTTCGCCGCTCCAAGGTCTCGGACGGTGAATTGCGCTGCGAAAATTTAAGGAAAGAAGTAAGAAAAGTGTGATTTTATATCGACACAATGGTTGAGGGAAGCACCTGGCAAACTTGCGGATCGAAACCAGCCATAGAATGTATGGGTTAAGGGGGAGCTCAAATCGGATTCCGAAAATCCGAAAATCCGAAAATTCGCATGGTGTAGTTCAGCAACACAAAAATAACAGGCAGTTCTGTTTGAGTAGCACTGATTCTGTTTCTTTTTTCAAGTGTTCCTTTTATGAAAATTAAGAAAGTGTTAGGTGGAACAAAGAAACGTGGGAAGGAAAAAGCAAATTCTGGCCCAGAATGATTCACTTACGATGACAAGGCATTGGTCGGATCTTTCAGCTGCAGAAAATACAAAAAAAAAAATGATTTAAAAATAAATATAATGTAACTATGACACATCAGTAGAAAAAAAAGAAAAATTTCCTCAAAACTAAAACCACTGCAGAACTATCCCCCTTCCTGTTCTTTTTCCTGTATACATTTTCATTGGGCTGGTGGGTGCATGCTTCTGATGAAAGCTCATATTGACTCAGAAACCAAAAACCATTGAGAATTGAAAATCAAGAAGAAAAGATTGCTGTGAAACCAACTAATTCTTGCAACGAAACTTCAAATAAACTGCAGCCAGGGAAAAAACCTCAAGTACAGACCTGCCATCGCATCTTTTGCTTGAACATACCATTGGGAATTTTTTTGTTCGAATGGATTGCCAGCAATTGCAGACTCCATACATTTGATACCGTCTTGAAACAGCTTTCCTTGGGCAGGTGTACTCCAACCAAGGGGAGGGAGAGAGAAACAAGTGAACAGTGGCTGAGTTTTTTTGGCTTGAATAGGAAGAAGGGATGGGGGCGACATAATTGAAGTCGACCCACCATCTACGACCAGATGGTGAAACGAACCAAGAACCAACCAGACGCAAGAATCAAGACCAATGCCTCAACCACCATTCCGAACAACCCAACAGCTCATCCCTGGAACTCGCACAGAAGCATCACAAACATCCGCCTACAATTTATCCAAAACGAGATCGAAAGGGAGAAAAAACACTTTTTCAAAGCGTCGATGCACTCACCACACAAGCAACGGCTGTTCTTCCACGGACTACGCTCGGTACTCTTTGCACTGCACGTAAAACACTCTCGGCTGGGAAGGAAGAAAGGTCGAGTTCGTTGGCTATATTTTCGGCGCGAGCGAAACGAGTCAGACATGCGAAACATCCCAATGACAAATCTCCCAGATCATTTTCTGGAACCAAAATAACACAACATTCTCCCCTTCAACTCAAACACCTACGATTCACGAGTCTACGCAAACAGCAAGCATAAGATCGACGTTTTTCAAAACAAAACGAAACAACCGTTCGTTGCGTGTTTGTGGGAAAAATGCAAATGTCGATACCAAGGAACTAGTGCCTGTTTCTGAACCAGTCCCGCTTCAAACAGAGGCGGCGGCAACACTTCCACCACCCCAGGTTCAATAGAATGCTGCGTGCGGTTGGGATGGGCGACCTCGCAGTGGACGCCAAGAACCTGGGGGTTTCGTTCACCCCTATCCACGAGGACTTTGGAGCAGACGTGTCGGTAATGGACCTTGATGGAGGGATATCTGAAGCCCAAGGCGCTCTCGTCAATAACGCTCTCGACCGCTTCTTGCTCCTCCGGTTCCGCCGACAGACGCCAGAGCCAGCCGACGAAGCAAAGGTGGGGATCAAATTCATCCCACGAATGGCCATAGGAGTGTTGTAGAGATGTCCGAAACAGCTGTATCCTATGAGAGCCCAGGACAGTTGGAAAAGCTGGTAAAAAGTAGCTACCCAGGAGAGTGCCTGGTGGAGGACAGTGGGGGTCCTTTCGTTACCAGGAAAAGGGAACCGGAGTGAAGTCACTCCTCGCCACGCCTTTCACTATGCATTCGTTCGAGGGCATGAGCGGGGAAGAAACTCACAAACTGCTGGAAGAGTTCCTGGGTCCTCAGGGAGCGACGGCGCCTGAAAGGGTGTGGATCGACGACTGGCAGCCAGGCGACGTCATCGTGTGGAAGAATCGACAGCTAATACATTCCAGTCCAGCCCCTGGATCCTATGACGAACCACGTCTGAACCATTTGGCGTTCTGGGAGAGCAACGAACCAGTGAGTCCAGTGCAGGATGTTGCTGCTTGATTCTGGCGCGTTGTTCACTTGATGCGTGCGCACTGGAACTTGTCGGAATTGCAGTTGCGTCCCACCAGGCCGCGATGGCTTATGGTGTGATTTCAATGATTTGGGGCACCCCGAGTTGCTCGCTTTTTGTGCTGGTGCCTCCAACATTTGCGTTCTTGTCGCAATATATATGATTGTTGAATTGTCAGGACGTTTTAATTATTTTCGAGGTAACGGACTCGATGTAAGAACCAACCGCCAGTCAGATAAGAATCACTGATTTTAAATAAACTCGAACCGGTCGAACAGCTCATGTTTTGATCAAAACACACTCGCGAGTGATATGTGATGAACACAACAAAAAAGAAATGCGGAGAGGGAGGAGGGGGGATTATTTTTTCTGGACTTTGCCTTATCGATAAGCGCAGTTTCCAATGCACACTTTCAGTCTTTTTTCTTCTAGGCCTTCAGAGAAGTGATGCAATTTTTCACCACCTTATGGCCAAGAAATCATAAGCTGACACAAATAACCAAGATAGCATTTTTTTAGCATATCTTGTCAAGAAATTTTCCTGGTTCTCCTATGCCTCTCGACCATTAGTATCCAAATTTTCTCCCAATTAACGAGAAAAAGATACCGCGCGCATTCGCGGACAGGGCCTTGCAAGGATTCGAGGTCACCAGTGGATTTGGACTGAATTTCATTGATGTCCTTCAGAGTATTCTGATGCAGGCTGGATGGATCCGGGTGAAGCACCTGGCATATCCAAAGCAAAGAGTGCATCAGAATATTTGCAATTGTGGCTGTTAAGAGGAGGGGGAGGAATACAGAAAACTGTGATCGAGTCGTGATTGAAACAGGGAAACATTATTTAGTCCAATATCACAATATTGTGCAAAGACACTTTGTCCTTTCCATACTCTCTTCATGACCCAGCCTCTTGGTTCCCGTTACAGCGTCGTAACTGCCCTAACCTTGAACCAATTAAACTCTGTTTCAACGGCTCCCAAATCACCTTCTTTATAGAGTTTCCAACAAAACCAAAAAATCAGGGCACTGTACTGTGAGGTGTGTAGCCCCAGAAACAGTGACATCTCTCGAATGCATGCCCCACTCTAGGGATGAATCGACAGGGAGGTGCTTGTTTTGACAAAAACAACAAACTTGGCCATTCAGAAAAACGTAACTGAAACAACCACAGACCCACAGTTTTGACAAGGTTGATGATAAGTGGCTTCCTCAAGACAACACCTACACTTGATCGGAGGTCAAAAATGTCTCAAGCGATTTTTTAACCTCTTTATTGTATCATATATGGGGGGCGGACCCAACCTTTCCAACATCCAAAACATGAGGCATGGATTCTTCAGAGATACAACCAACCGTTCCTAGGCAGCGTGCAGAGAGACATTAAAACTCCCTGCATACAAGTCGCGAGGTGGTTCTCTATCGTAGCCTGCGTGGCTAAGACAAGTCGACCATCCTAAGCGATAATATTGCCAATGCCTGAGACCACGACAGGAAAAGAGGTTGCGAAGAAGTCTGCTTTGGGAGGTTCTAGGCGTACTTCAAAAAGCGTTTGAAACACGTGGGAGAGAAAAATGTATAAAAATCGCCTGTTTAAAAATATGGGATGGACCTGGCGGGGCTCGAACCCGCGACTTCCGGCTCATAAGACCGGTGCTCTAACCTACTGAGCTACAGGTCCGACAATTCACAAAAAATAAGTAAAAAGATTGCTGCTACAATTGCTGTAACTCTTGGAGTTGCACATAACGGGTCTCAGCCATTGTGTTGCCTGCCTCGACAATCTTTGACGCAGGGAATCTTTGCAACCTTTGTACACTCTGGACACCTTTTGTTATCTTGTATTTACACGATGCCTTTTCTGTCATAGACACCTGCTACTATATGAATTGTTGTTACTTTATGAATGGCAAACAATTTTGTATCCAATTACTGAAGATCATACTCAAGTGTCCGTGTTTATTTCCACAATCAATCAAACCAAGGTGCAACCCATGTCTATCCTCAATCAAAAGAAATAGAACAAAACGAAAAACTCCAAAAAAGCATGAGCCTGTGCCCTAAACAAAGAAAGAGAAAGCTGTTGCCTTGCTCTTTCCACAAACTGGGGCCTATTTCGAGTCTCAATCAATGAGCTCTTCATGCGCACCACCATCCTCAGACCCATTCTCGCACTGTCCACAGCACCCAGTACTCATCAAACGTCCACCCACAGTTTCGACCTGCATACCTCCCGAACGTGCTAATCCCGGCGAGAGGCGATAAAACACCTCGCTTCTTCCAGGTGCCCTCTTGTTTTAGCTGTTGGAAACATTGTCTGCCCCAAAAATATTGATATAGAATGCTGTGGAGGCGATAAAGTCGCGTGAGATAGACATTTGATCAAGTGTGGTGTTGCCTTTGTCTTGTGGGTCTGCTCGTTTCACTTATGAATCGGTCTGCAAGTTCTCATTGTTTTCGCCTAAAGAACTTGTTTAGATCAGGAGGGCACCCCGAAGAAGCAAGGTGTTTTATCACCTCTCGCCGGGAGTAGCACGTTCGGGAGGTATGCAGGTCGAAACTGTGGGTGGGCGTTTGGAGAGTACTGGGGGCTGTAGACAGTCTGGGGATGATGGTGCGCATGAAGAACTGATCTATCGAGCCTTGAAATAGGCCCCCAGTGTACAGCCATCACCCGCGACCTGCTCCAGATTTTCTTGCGCGAACTCTGCAACCAAGAGAGCTTTCGCCAATTCTGTAGCAAGAAGGTAAGGAGAGAAAGAGAGGAGTAGGATCTTTTTTTGGGGTCGGCTTTGAGAAGGACGGCGTTCGCTGTGATGCATGGCACCGCGCATCAGAAAGGGCTTGAAATATATTTTGCTTGCTGTCGACATCATTCGTTTTTTTCTGTTTTTTTCGCAGATGTTACCGGGCCCAAACCCGATGG
This sequence comes from Bryopsis sp. KO-2023, assembly GCA_030272585.1. NCBI lineage: Eukaryota > Viridiplantae > Chlorophyta > Ulvophyceae > Bryopsidales > Bryopsidaceae > Bryopsis > Bryopsis sp. KO-2023. The sequence continues at coordinate 1,474,340 of BSYQ01000012.1, read as the reverse complement.
AACCTGGTCCCCAGCACGCAACCGCGGGGCCAGGTTCACGTCCCCCCAAGACCCACCTCCCACCACCGCGGCGTGTCAAGCCCTCCACTGGAGGTGAGTTCCATGACAGTCATGGCGGAACTTGGAACTTCACTTGCATGCGTTAGTATTGTGATAGTCAGTAAGACATGTGTGCGCAGCACTTGGGTTAGCGTAGGTATCCAAGCAATACAATAGTTTGGTACGTTTAAGAGGTATCTAGTTCGAATCCGTGTGGCAAGTGAGTACCCCCCAATGAATGGGTATAAGGATAATTGGTGGGCACAAACAGCTCATTGATTGAGACCTAAAATAGGTGTCAGATGTGTAGCCATTGGTTTGATTGATTGGGAAAAAAATAAAGAAAACATGAGATAAACAGATTTCTCAGATTCCTACCACCTTGTGTGATTTTTTCAGCCCACCACCGTCCATCCGCTCCAGTGGAGGCATCCCTCGGGAGATGTCTCCCTGTCCTTCCAGCTCAGGCATGCACATGTCCTGAGCTGGATGTTGTTCCAAGGGGGTCTGGGTTGAACACCTCGTTCACCCAGCCCTTCTTGGAACAACATGGTGGAAGCATCTTCCACCAGGACCTCCTCAACAGGTTGCAGGCGAAGGATTCGCTGCAACCTGCGGCTCTAAGGAGGGCTCAGAGGAGGAGGAAGAGGTAAGCAATGAAATCAAATTTTTGTAATAAAACTCTGAAATAAATTGGCCTCTCATTTTTAATGATGAAGCACTGGATCCCTAAAAGTAGCACATGTTCTGTCTAGGGGGTTGAGGGGAAGGCTGGCGCCTGTCGGTCTGGTGGTGCTGGGCCTCTTGGGCCTGGTGCTGCCTGCCTGACCAGGTAAGGAGTTAGAGCGCTCCTCCTTGGTCGATGATGTAACATTGTTTCGAGTGACCTCGACAAATAATCATGTGATACTGCAGCGTTTGATTGTTGTTGTTTTTTCCGATGGCAGCGCGTCCAGCGTCGTGATCGTTGTTCCTCGCCTGGCGACCGTCTCCAAACAACGATCACGGCTTGGCGGCGGCGAGGAGAGGATCTGGTGAGTCGTTCAAAGAGTGACCCCATTGTGTTGTGTTGTGTTGTGTTGTGTTGTGTTGTGTTGTGTTGTGTATTGTGTTCACACATTGCTGTTGGTGCCTTCATTGTTGATGAAGGCCGAATAGTGTTGTTGTTATTTCACAGTTTTGCTTCCAGAGACTTCCTCCGTTCCTACGCCAACCTTCGCGTGCAAAACGCCAAGCAGTCGAGTGGCGGGGCCGTTGGTATGAGCAACACAAGTCGAACCAAGAATTTTTGACGTGACATGCAACATCAAAAATATCTTTGGAATTTACTGACAGAAAGGCTTGGGACAGGTGGTGGTGGCGACCCTCCGCGCAGCCCCCTCGCGCATTTGCTGTTGGCTGGGCGATTTGGGCGATGCAGGGCCAGCAGCTTCAATTGCTTTTCCCTGGTGGAAAATGTGAGTGCGAGAATGTGAGATGTTCATTTGCAACATGTGGTGTTGGTTAAAACGAAGATTTTGTGCTTCTCACCCTTCTGCTGTGAAACAACAATGTCCCCTGTTTTACTGGGGTTTTCCTTGTTCAACCCCAGTTGAGATTCCAGGCTATTTTTGGCAACTCTTTGCCAGCAATACACAGATATATGTTGCATTTTTCAAGAGGCCTCCAATGTTTGATTTGGTCTTGGTGTGGACATTCAACCGGCGCAAACCAATGTATGTTTTGATTGGTGGGTTAACTTTTTTTTTTCCAAAACACCCAGGTGCAACCTGACTGTGGCCAACATCTTGAGAATTATGTTGGCATTCTCAAGAATCAGGCTGTGTTGCACAAGAGGTTGATCGGGTTTCTGGACAGTCCGTCTGTCTACTTGCAGCATCAAGCTCCGAAGGGCCCAGACAGGATGGCCGACATTCATCAGCCTGGATGTGAGCATTTGCTCAATTTGACGTGCTGGTGGATTTTGGAGTGGAGTAATATGTCAACCAGGTTGGTGGAAATTGCGTGCTGTCAATCTTTTGACTGGTTTACCCCCAGCACTCACTAACAGATGCAAAAAAAGCAACATTCGATCTTTGGTTTTTTGTTTCCTTGTTGGTTTCCCTTCAATTGGGGTAAGAAAGTCTGTCTGCTTGCTGTTGTTCGCTGTGATTTGGATGGTTGCTTGATACAGATTTTGGACCGATCAGGATGTGGAGTCCCTCCTGGAATACTTCGTGTGCTGAAGGAAGTCGACTTCTATCTTGTTCAAATGATACCTCCACCGAAATCATTGATTTGGTTCACTATACCAACCCTTCAGGTCAGTCAAGCCCTCTATGAAAAGCTCCATTTGTGTGTGAGCACCATTGGGGCAAAACTTCCCTTTTTTTCCTCTTTTATACATTGCATACCGACCTGAATGGTGCCTTCATTGAGTGTGAGGCCATGTCGGGGGTCGACCGCTGTTGATTGTGCTTCTTGTTTTTTTGGTTTTTCTTCCGGCTGGAAGGGTAAATGTGATTTGTGCTTTCTTTGGAATTTCAGATTGCTGGTGAGGGCTCGAATCCAGAAGAACCATAATAAGGAGAGAGTTCCCAATTGATACAAGCAATTTACCATGGGGTGGGTGAGGAGGAGGTGCACGATGCTTTGGCCATCACTTCTCAAGTCTCAAGCCAGGGAGTCTGTCATGGCGACTCTAAAGATGTGAGGGGAGAAAAAAAGCTGATCTTTGAGCAACATATGTAAATGCATATTCCTGTCGTCCCAATCGCATGATTGCATCAGGGCCTTCTTTGTGTTGATAGATTAATGCTGTTGCAGGTTTCGATGCATAAAATCGAGCTGTTGAAGTTGGTGTTGTACCCACAGCTCTTCTGTGATAGAGATGGTCTCCAATGGCTATGTGCATTCGTATCTTTCCACGACTAGACGGATCTGGGACTCTTTTGCCTCGACACGACCATGGGAAAATTCTCAATGTTCTCCTGGCAATGACACCAGGAAGCGCAAGGAATCCCCCACTCCAGTCTCCAGGGTGGGAGACTGTGGGAATAGATTCCATCATTGCACCATGTACTCTTGGATCGCAGGCATTGTTGGGAATTGCGGACCATTGCCCTTTGTCCCCTGAACTGTGAATCCAAGAACTACTCTTGAGGGGTTTCTGGAGCGCGATAACCGAATTCTTGATGATACAGTTGCTGGCCAGGCACCTCGGTCATCCTAACGATCATTTCTCTCCTCTGGATTCCACAAGCATCGAGGGGCTGTCTCGACTGACCAATACAAACCCCTTCAGGAGTGGGATTTCATCGCTGTTTGGTGGAAATTCAGATGATGTTTGTCGGGGGGTTGTTCCTTGGGTGATCATGCAGATCGATGGAGGAAAATCAAAAGGGATTTGGTTGGGGAAATTACTGCTCGACTCTTGCAGAAGCATGTACTGCTGAGAGATGGGCAATGTTGGAAATGGTGGATGCTGGAACGGTCTACTCGATTCTAGAAAGGCGAACTTGGATGCAGTACATGAAGTAAGGCATCGTCCCATCATTCAGAAAGGGATGGAGAATTTCCTTCATGCTTCAAGATGAAACAGTGTTGAGCTGTCTTTCCCACACTTCAGCGTCGGGCAGTAGGGCGCTGTGTGAAAAACATGTATCGATTGTTAGTGTTGTGGGTTGTGGGGAGCCATGCATCCATGGCCTTCACACAGAATTATATGTCTCAGCATATCTCAAAATGTTGAATTTTTCCTGAACAGGATGGGATGGGTGAATGGAGTTTCCACTGGTTTCAAACAAAAATTGAAAACCCCCTCTGCCTGATCGTCAGGAAATAGTTGGAAAATGTCCAGAATATGCATAGCTGGCTGTTTAGGTTTGGCCCCATCAAACCAAGCCATTGATATCTTGTGGCCAGAATACCCTATATAGGGTATTGTTATATATCTGAAGCTTCTCTATAAAAAAAGGAAGAGATTCCCTTTGGACTTGAGGATCCATATCACAAGAATCCAAATTTGTTCAAAAATGTTCAAAAAACCCTTCCAACTGTTTTTTTGTAATTTAATGATGGAGGGGGGGAGGGGGGGAGGGGGGGACGGGGGGACGTGCGGTAATGTCCCCCATCAAGGGGTCATGTAGACATACCTCCTCACCAAAGATTTGATCATCCCACACATCCCACACATCTCAAGAATCACTTGCTGCTTGCCTGACCACTAGTTTTCGTATGGCAATCCTCAAGGTTTGCCACCAGAACCAGTTTTCCTTTGGAACCTGAGCACTTTCCCTTTTCGTTGAGACTAAGCCTAAAACTAACCAGCAACTACAAATTTGTCGGTCATACCGACGCCCCATTTCAGCCCGATTTTGGGCCCTTTTACATTGTGTGGAGTAGAAAAGATTCGGTGGAGTGGGACTCATCTGTCAGGTGGGCTTTTGAAGAGTGTGGTTGTCCAGTTTGCGATTTGTTGGGTTGAGGTTACGTAATCAGTCATTAGTCAGACCAACGGGTGGATTATGTGTGGGCAATGACACCACGAGAGTGATGGGGTGTGATTTTCAGAACCCAGCCTTCCCTCTCACCCCAGGGAAAAAAAAACAAGAAAAAAAAACAGTGCCTCCAGACGATTTTTTTCTTGCGCAGACTGGAGGAAAACCACAGTGGCACTCTCTGTCTCGAAGAACACGTGTAGCTTTCGTGTATATAAGAAACTCGCGACGCTGGCCGTCGACGGCGAATTGTATCCTCTCTTTCGGAAGTCGGGGTCTTCGCATTGGTGTGAGGTGCAAGAAAACAAAGGATCAGCTGAAGAGAGGAGGAGCGCCGAATCTTTTCGTTCGCGATGGTTTGCCCCATGAGGTTCGTTTTGGTGGGGCTTTCCGCGGTGGTTGCTCTGGGATTCGCTTTGGTGGCGTTGAATCGAGAGGTCGAGCCAGACGTCCAAGGCACCCGGTCAGACGACCAGAAAAAAGGGAAACAGGTGAGGGGCCAAAACACATACCGCCAGCCTTCGTTTTTGTGTCGAAAAAGCCGCTCGTAAGAAGGGTTTTCGTCTGGCTCGATTTAATTCGTCTCGCGAAATACGGTTGGAGTTTTCGTCGGATAAAAATTTAGGCCCAGTTTTTTTTTTTAAGTTTTAATATGCTTCGTTCGCCGTTGCTTGGGGCTCCACGTGAATTTCTGGACGACGAATTCTAAGCATTTGTCGAGGTTTTTTTTCCCCTGACCTGAGGGATTTATTTTGTTTCTTTGTTTCTTTGTTTTTCCAGCGCACGAGTGGCGAGGGGTGCTGTGATTGGAGAAGGTGGATGACAGTGCTGTTCGACTGGTTCTCGGGGAGATACCTGTGGCAAACCTTTCGCCAATATCAAGGTCAAAAAGCCCACGTCAAGAAAACTTGACGTCAAAAAAAAAAAAAAAGGACTCCGGAGGTCTTCTCGCCTGTTTCCGTTCCATCCATTTTTCCGTCCGTGTTTTTTTAAATATTTTTCTAGCTCCTGGACGTTGAGCTTGGTCTGTCCGGGATGGCCAGAACTGTTGCAGAGGTAATAGAGAGATTTTCTCCAGCCTCTGCCAAAAAAAAAAAGAGGGAAAAAGAAAAAGAGGGAGAAAAGAAAAAGACGCACGAATGCCCCTTCACAAAATCACAAGCCGTGTAGAACATCCGAAACAAAAAAAAGGGTTCTAAATGTTGGAGAAAAAAAATGTGAAGCTCCAAATCCTGGAGTGCTGGAGGGAAAAAAAAAGGTCTAAAATATCTGGGGGAAAAAGAGGGAGAGAGAAAAATATGAGAGAAATGAAAAAAACAACACTAGCTAAATTGAAGTGTGATCGGTGGATGATTGAAAAAACACAAAAAAAACAGGGATGTGAGAACAAATCGAAACACAAATTGGGTTGAAAATTGTTGCAAATTGGGAGGGACGCTCTCTCCGAACGGAAAAAAAAAAAAGGAAAAAAAAAGTGACTTCCCAAAATAAATATATCCAACTGTATTTTTGTTTGTTCGAGGGAGAGTGTGCAGGGGATGGGGTGAATATGGGGATCAGTTTTCTGCGATTGCAAATTGTACATTTGTTTGGGAAAAGGGGAATTCGGGGGGGGGCTCATGGAGTTGGCGAAAAAATCACGGGAATTTTGGTCTCCACTCGTTTGATATTTGTGGGTTTTGGCTCGGCTGGGGTGGTAATTTGGAGCTAATCATTGTCAATGCTTGAAAGACAAACAAAAAATAAAATAGGTTTCTACTTGTCCATCTGACTCGTTCCTTCTGTTCGTATTTTTCCTGTTTCTCGAAGACCCTTCCCAGCATTGCAACAATTCCCTCTTGGTAGAGCAGACCAACCCGTCCAGTGGTGGTGTTGCGAGAAAGGAAGGGTGCCCATGACTTGAATTAAATTCAGTAACAAGAAAAATTCAGTTGCTGATTGGGGTAGCCCCCATCAACACTGGGCTGATATATATATCGGTAGGGTAGAAAATAGCGGAGTTTGGCTTTGGAAGAAAATATCAGTCATTTGACAGGGTGGCAAAGATCCGCTACACTCCACAATTGGAAAAAGAAAGGCTGCCGGGTATAAACAGAAAGGCATGCAATAGGTCCCAACACTTCAAATGCACAAGGGGAGACAATCGTATTCTTGACTTGAAATTTTACACCTGCGAGAGAAGACGCGGGAATTGCATTGTTTGAACCAACCCTCCCAAATATCATAATCCAACCTGAGCCCTGTTGGGAAAACTTTGCTTCAAATAAAAATAGAGACAACTTGAACAATCACAGTTGTCGAACACCAACGCAAGCAACAGTATCTGGAGAAAATCAGAGCTACTTCTTGCACCACCCTGGCTGGAGTCAAGCACTACATCAATACGCACCATGTGTCCATTCTAACCATCCTTGGGAAAAGCGCTTCCTCTCACTTTCCAAGCAGAAAAGCCTCTGACTCACTCGCATTAATTTGATTAATCTGATTAACACGAACTTCTCTTTCATCTTTCCACAGCCCCAATACCCTTGTTCCCTCCCAGCCCTTAAGTCAACAGCCTCGTGCATAACCAGCCCCCCCCCCCCCCCCCCACCTTCCGCACTTTCAAATCCCATATCAGGTGCATCCAATCCCTCTTCGGTCTCCGCCTCTGCAGATGCTTCTTTCTCTAATCTATCCATCACCTTTTTTCTCTTTAACAATAAAAATCTTTTTTCGCATCAGATATTTTATTTCATCGATGTCTACCGAGAACAAATCGAGCTTGTATTGCTCGCGCTCCAAGTGTTCCGAATCCTTTTGTGTGTCTTTTATTGTCTTTATCAAATTTGAAAAGTTTTCTCTTATACCCTTTTGTTTTTTGTTTCTTTTTGTGCCTCTTGGTCTCTAAGGAAAATCTTACATAGCCACTCTCCCCCCACTATTCTCCGCATCATCACTTCCTCCCCCTCCACTTCTCGTTTCCTCACTTGATCATGTTTTCCTCGAATAGAAGCCATCCATTTAGGAGATGCATGCAAAATCTCGTAAGCATGGTAAAATGCAAAACCACTGTTCTTCGGATGTCTTCTTTTATGGAGATTCAATGCTTTTGCAGTGGAGTCCTCCTCTGATGTTCCCGACTTGTTCAAGCTGTCGACAATTGCCACCGATCCTACAAATTTTTGAACATCGTGGGATAATGACGTCCATTTGGATCAAATAGATCTGATAGTTGGGGGGGTTGTTCCCGATCATAGAGTTCTTTAATTTTACTCCAAAAATTTTCTGATTTCTAGGAGGCACCAATATCTGCCTCCGATTCGGAGGCTCCGAAATATTCAACTAAGCTCTGCAAAGAGTGAATTCTTCGCTACTACTCCATGCTTTTCATTTGTTATCATCCGTTTTGCCTAAAAATTTGGATCTCACAGACCCCCTTCTTCACTATTCAAACAAACAATGTACTTTTTTTCTCTCTCCTGGCCAAACGGATGATAACTTAGGACCAAACTTATCTTTTCCTCCTGAAGGTGGATCACGGTGGTTCGTCTCTGGAAGCTGAAACGCTCGTTTTCTTTCCATCGTGCCCTTACCGCCCCAACCACTCTAGCAGGTGCTTACCTAATATTGTATTGTTGTACCCTTACATAATCAAACGTTACAAAGTGATGTACTTATCAATCAATAAATCAATGATTAGATGTTGCTTGAGGCCACTCTGCTGAGCGGAGTCTGCTCCTATCGCAACCAAATACGAGACAATCACTTTTACCAAGAAAAAACTCACAAAAACGCACCAACTTTGGATTAGCATTACGAGAGGATAATTGCGTCAAATGAGATCGGATTTTTTCCTTGAGAATCCTTGATAGGAGTGGATTTACCTCCAATGCATATCATGAGCAGGGATGGGCTGAGACCCCCGTGCACAGGACAGGACAAAACAGACTGTCTGTTCTGCGCACAGGGTTCGACCTGTTGTTATAAGTGTACGCCGAGTATGTCTATGCACTACTAGAGCTCAAGGGTTAGTCGTGGGCACTAACATGGCTCTAGTCATATGCTTAAGGTCCATGAGATCATTATAGCACGTGTGCTGAAAGGATGACTCATAGCAAGCCCAGGTGTCTCGCCCTGAGGTGATCCCTGTCATCTCAAGGGTCCCATCAAGGAGTGGGGGTTTGTGACGGAGCTAGAAAGAACATGGCAGATGTACTGCCACCAGATGTAATGATTATTCCGATGATAATTCGGAAGAATGGAATTGCCAACTCACACTGATAAACAGTCGTATTTTACGCTGCTCTATGTGAGACCTGGTGGTTCGTACGTCGGGTTCAATTCCTGACGAGGTCGATGACGTAGGAAAAGTTGTATACTGATACGCTGGAAGATATCGAATAGCTGGCACGCCAACCCATGGCTAGCGCAGAGTACTAGGAGTCTTACTGCCGGCACTGTCGTTTTATGACATCCGAGGTATGACTTCTACGAAACGTGCGGCTGGGAACACAAGGAGCCAGCGAAAACACTATGGATTCCAGCGAAACGGATACAACTCCCTACGAAAAACGATCTCTTAGGCGATACGCACGACTGGCAGTCGGGTCGCTAGTCGACCCCTGTCGTGACGCCGAACTCGCGGCCAGCACACATGCGCTAGCGCTAGAACCAGCCGCGAGTATAAATATCCCACAGAATTCTGGTTAAGGACAGACAGAACTCGGTGAATACCTCGTTTACTTCTTACTTCGGACATCTATCTATAGGAGGACTCTCTTATCGAGACGGACTTAAGGAAAGCTTCGCGACTTACCTTAAACGGGAATCCCGATCGGACGAGGTACTTCTGGCCAAAGATAGCATCATCCAAGGTTTTCTGAAGTACGCTTTTGAAATGGGATACACCATCCCTTCTCTTTCTGTAAAAATATTCTCTTGCTATTATTTCTTGTGTCTCTGAGTGTCTTTATTCAAAATAAGGTTGTTGCTGATCAAACTTTGATTCGAGAGGAAATAGGAGTGGAGTCAGAATAGTAAGAGAAGGTGCTGCCCTTCTCTTAGGAGGTTTTTCTCCACTCAGAGGAGCCGATCTCTCCTCTGAGTGTCCCCTTTCGTTTTTGGTGTTTGCGTTTTGTGTTCCTCTCTTCTCCAGTTCAGTTTCCAGAGTCCCCTTAGGCCATGGTCTTTTAGCGACTATCCTCCAGGGGACTCCACTTTCTGTCTCACTCTCGGGAGCAAGGCCCTCTTAGCGGGTGTCTCCGTCGACTTTGACTCGTGTTGCGTTCAGATGCCTGGTCTTAGGCTTTTCGTTGTAATGGGGAATCGAGACTGTGACTCTCGGATGGTGATGATTGTTAGCGCGACTGGTCTTAGCCGACTTCTTAGGTGACGATAGTTTCAGTGCGTCGCAGTTTAGATACCAAGTTTTTGGATAAGACATTCAACGTCGGCGTAGTCCGACTCAGTTGCCGTAGACAGACTCTGCGGTAATTCAGTGCGACTCTATCTTCAGTCGCTGAGCGAATGAAGAATTAGTAGTTGTGCCGAATGCGTTTTCTGGTTTCGGAGCGTGACGAGCTTCGGACCTGTTAGGAATATGGGCCCACTAACGAAAACAACACAAGTTCTGTGCAACACGGTTTATTCTGGGGATCACCTCTCGAAAACGAGAAAGCGCTCCAGAAAATTAACACAAGTGTAACACCCTGTAGGAACTATGGTTGGAATCAACTCTGCCGACAAATACCGTGCCCCCAAGCTCGAAAAGTTTGACGGGAAGAAACCCCCAGCCGCCGAATGGTTTAAAACCGTGGAGGCTACGGCCACGGCGCAAAACTGGCCATCTCGCTCAAAAGTCAGTCGGGCTAAAGCCAATTTCACGCACGGAGCGGCTCGATGGGCGACGGCTCTCCCAGAAGATATGAGCTGGGAGAACTTCAGGAAAAAGTTCATGAAGAGGTGGCTGGGAGCTACGGACGATCTGATGAGTGAGCTAACTCGGCGTCGTCAACGGCCGACGGAAACGGTGGAGGATTTCGCAGACGCCCTTCGAGGCTTAGCAGAAGATATTACAGACATACAGACTGCGACACGCACCGACGGCGCTACTCCGATTACGCTGAACGACGAGTTTCTTCGTCATATCTTCCAGGTTGGAATACCTTCGAAAATTAGGGATGCTATAGCCCCTCTCCAACACCAGAACTTCGATGAGGTGGTGAATGCTGCAAAGGCAGTGGAAGGGTTAGGTATGAATAAGAAAAGAGGAGCCCCAGACAGCACAGATTCTGATTCTGATACAGAAAAGAATACTGGACAGACTTCAGACTCAAAAGAAGACAAACTTTTGAGTAAAGTGATGAACAAAGTCCAGAAAGTATTAGATGGGCAGATCAGCAAAATCTATGCAGCTCTTCCAGCTCCAGAAGAGAGACTGCAGGAATGGAGGAAGAAAGTGAATGGGGGAGCTTCAGGGAACAGAGGTGGAGGGAGACAGACTTTTGGGGGCAGCAGGCCCAGGGGCTACTATAGTCCTTTATTGAATAGGGATTTGATGCTGGGGGATTGCTGGAATTGTGGAGTACCAGGACACAGATGGGGAAGGTGCCCTCAGAAAAAGGCGGGAGTGTCCTACAGCCTCCAGTACAGGGCAGGCAACACTCCTTTAGTTGTTCAGGAAAAAGATTCAAGGAACTTTAGAACTCAGGGCCCTCAAATGAACATGGTAGAAGGAAAGACTTCAGGAGGGGAAAACAAGTATAGGATGGGGAACAAACATGCTCTGACAGATGCTCAGGCCTTCCTGGACAAGACTGAGTTGCCAGTACCTCTAAAAACATTTATGTTTTACTCCCCTGAACTCAGGGAGGCTATTATGAGAGAGGCAGAGTTAATGACATCAGTGGATGCTGGGGTGACCCAACCCCTCCACTTTGAACCGGAAATCAGTGGCCAGGGGACTGAGAACAAAGAGGTGGGCATGTTGGAGGTTGACACCCTGCAAAGAGAGGATGCCTCCAGGAACACCCCTGCCAAGTGTGCCATCAGGATCAAAGGGGAGACATTAGAAGCAGTGGTGGACACTGGGGCTAGCCACAGTTGCATCTCAAAGGCGACTGTAGAAAAGCTTGACCTGGTGGGGCAGGTCTTACCCTCTGAATGGGTTTTTAGGACTGCCTCTGGGGAAATAGCCACCTCCCTTGGGTACCTCCCCAAGCTCTTTGTAAACATAGGAGGGACAGGCTCCTATAACTCTTTTATGGTTACAGACACAGACACCTGCTGTGTGCTGCTGGGGATAGACTTCTTAAAATCTATCAGGGCTATGATAATGCTGGGACCACAGCAAATATTTTATCATAAGGGAAATGGGAAGATGGGGGCTATCCCTCTCAAGACAGAGGAGAAACAAATCCTGGAGACAGAGGAAACAGTCCAGGCTGCAGTAGGGAAAAAGAGAAAAGGAGGGAAGCTGACCCAGGAGAAAAAGGTCAGGTTTGACACCACCCCTGAAACCATCCCAAAGGAAGCTCCACATAGCCCTTTGCCATCAGGATTTGGACAGAGGAGTGCCCCAGCCACAGGAGTATTGAAAAACAAGGGAGGAGAAGGACCTTCAAAGGATTTTCACTAAGGTCAGAGGTCAGGCCTGGTGACCTCAGGGGTGTGGCCACAGGGCTACACAAGTTTACTACTAGGGGAGTGCCTCCTCAGGAATCAGTGTTGGTGGCACAGGAGGAAAAGATATCTACTTTTGCTGACTTGAACATAGGAAAAAGTCTTTCCAGAGATGAAAGAAGGGCGGTGGAGAAGTTATGCAAGAGTAGGAGGGAGGCCTGGTCTCTAAGTGAATACGAGATAGGCTCCTTTAAAAATCATAGCTATGAAATAGAAACTGGCACAGCCAGGCCTGTAGCCAGGAGACAGTATAGAGTCAGTGAATTCCAGAAAGGGGAAATAGAAAGACAGTTAGAAGGGTTGCTGAAAGTAGGGGTAGTTAGACCCAGCCCAGGGTCACCCTGGTCTTCACCCACCCTCCTGGTTCCTAAGAAGGCTCCAGGGAAGTGGAGGTGGTGTGTAGACTTTAGGGATCTAAACAATTTAGTGGAGGCAGATCAGTACCCTCTGCCATTGATTGATGAGCTACTGGATGGGCTGGGAGGAAGAAAATATTATTCTAGTTTAGATTTGAAATCAGGGTACTGGCAGTTACCCCTAGCAGAGGAGGATAGGAAAAAAACAGCCTTCAGAACTTCCTCTGGGTTATATGAATGGGTTAGGTGTCCTCAGGGACTAAAAACAATGCCAGAGGCTTTCCAGAGAGTTATGGATTCTCTATTTGGTCATTTAGAAGGGGTCCAGGTTTATTTAGATGATATAGTGATTTTTAGTTACACCTTCCAGGAACACCTGGAAACTCTGGAAAAGGTGTTAGAAATTCTGGAGAAGGAGGGAGCCAAGCTATCCATAGAAAAGTGTTTTCTATTTCAGGAGGAAATAGAATACTTAGGACACCACATTACTAAAGCTGGCTTCAGCCCCCAAGAGGATAAGATGGCCTCTATAGCCAGACTAAAAACACCTACTACTGTCACTCAAGTTAGGTCTTTCCTAGGACTTACTGGATACTACAGAAGACATGCTCCAGACTATGCTAGGAGGGCAGGAGCTCTGACAGAACTCACTAAGGAAGGAGTACCCTTTCTTTGGACTTGGAGATGTGAATATTCATGGAGGCTGCTGAAAAAGATGCTTACAACAGCTCCAGTAGTGACTACTCTAAGGAGGGAAGGGGAGGTGTTCTTATGCACTGACTGGAGTCAGTATGCTATAGCAGGAGTATTAGGTCAGATTCAGGAGGGGCAGGAAAAGGTAATCGCCTACTTCTCTAAAAAGAATAGTGAAACAGAAGCTAGATATGCTCCTAGTCAAGGGGAGGCTATGGCAGTGATTAAGACTATTAGAAAATTTAGTTACTATTTGACAGGAAGGAAGTTTACTTTATTTACTGACTGTGGGGCTTTGATCTGGCTTATGGGTTCTAGACACTTATCCAACATGATGGCCAGATGGGTTTTAGAATTACAAGGGTTTGATTTCAAGGTAATCCATAAGCCTGGGAAGCACCATGTCAATGCAGATGCATTGTCCAGGCTTGTGATGAATAGAGAAAAGAAAAAGGAGGCTCAGGGTCGGCCTACAGTGTCTGATCGTTTACTTTTAGGAAAAACAGTGAAAATAGGGGAGTCTGGGAAGAAGTGAAAGTTTATTCTAGAGGAGGACTAGTAGGAGGCCATATTTCGTGAATTTTCTGGGATAGAGTTTATTAGGAGGCACAGGACTGGAATAGGAAAGATAGAAGTTAATCCAAGAGAACTCCAGGAGAGGAGGGAGTGCCTGGGATAAAACAAGTCGTGTTTAGACTTCTTAAAGCGAACGCAGTCTAGGAAAAAGTATACTGGAATAAGTTTGTCGAAAAACAACACAGAGTTCAGTAAAACAGGAGTTCGAAAGTTAAGGGTTTAGAAAAACACTCGGAGAACAAGGAAGATATGGACGCAACACAGACTGCCGCTTTCGCCCACATTGTCGCTGTTCTGATAGCGTTGATCGTAGAGATGGAGGAGTTTGAAGAGGAACTTCGACAGCGTCTGCTCCAGGGGGAGTTTAGAATGAACCATACTGCTGAAAGAGAGACTAGAGTAAACGTCTCGAAGCTCGCTCAGTATACGGGCACGCTCATGACTTTGCGAGGCTTGCTGGAAGGATTCCGGGCGGGAGTTCTAACTGTGCCAGGCCCCCTTCGACCTACTCAACCGCAGATTACAGCGGCGCTGGCCCAGTCAATAGGAAATGCGCGAGAACAGGGCGGAGGAGGAGGAGTACCCCGCGACCTCCTCAACCTGCCGCGTTTCTACCCGGTGGCGCGAGTGGAGGCGAGGTTCGAGGAGAACGGGGATGGCGAGATGCAGGAGGTGCCTCCAGAGGGGCCGATAATGGTTTACTCCTCCGGGGAGGAGGAGAACGAGGGGGATGCAGGGGCACCAGGCCCCAGTAGTTAAGGTCGTGGGTTAGGAAGTTTGGGTGGTTAGCTTGGGAGTTTGGGTTAAGAAGTTGATGTCAGGGTTGGGGTTGAGAAGTGGGTCTGTAAGCAGGATTCTGCCTTTTCTCTAAAACAGTGATATAAGTCTCTTCAGAAATAGTTAAGACCCCTGGAACAGCTGAGTTCCACCCCTTAACTAACATCACTCTGAGTTTCTTTTCAATCCCTACTGAAAAGCAGGAAACCACTCTGCTCACAGCCAGTTAATCCCAAAGGTTCTAAAGTAAAGGTCTGCAGACTAGGGGTGGTCTCAGACAAAAGCTCAGATTCTCTAGAGATAAGGTATCCTGAAAAGGGAAACTCTAGGATTGAGGACTACAGTTTGGGTAAAACTGTACACACCTTGATTTATTATAAATCAATCCCTGTGAGGACCTCAGAACATATGTATTTAAAACGGTGTGGTGTTTGATCCAGCCTAGAAGTTGAGGTCACTTAAGAGGATAAGTGCTCTCTCCCAGAAACAGGACTAATAGTTCAGAACCCTGGGATTAAACAACTGATGTCTAAAGTGACTAAGATGATGACCTTCAAAGCTTACAGCTTACAGCCAGCTCACAAGCCAGCTGTTCCAGCTGTTTCAACCTGAAGGATTTTGTATTTAAGTAGAAACCCTTAATATCTAGAGGAAAGGGCAAACACTGCTTTATCTACCCAGGATAAGCAACTTAAAAGCAAAAAGATAGAAGCCAGGAGGCTCTAGAAGAAGAAGTTAGTAGTCTGGTAGTAAAGCTACAGATGAGGAAGTTTGATGTGTGGAAGGACTCCTGCACTCTTAGTCTTTTACAGAAAGACTTTGAGAAGTTTGCTGGATATTCCAGCCAGGAGAAAGCAGCTGCCAGGAAGAAAGAGATGAGATATCTCTGGGATCCGGAGACAGAGCAGCTATTCTTAAGAGACCCAGGAGGAGATAAAAAGAGAGAGGTGCCAGTGGAGGCTAAGAGACAGGAGCTAATTATGGAGGCACACATAGCAGTAGGACATGTGTCTGTGAAGGGAACTCTGGAGAAGCTCAGGGAGCACTACTTTTGGTATGGGATGGAAAAACAGACAAAAGAAACATTGGGGAAGTGTGAGACCTGCCAGGAGATCAGGCCAAAGTTTCTGATACAGCCTAGACTGCTCCAGACCCCAGCTGGCCTTCCGTTTTATCAGTGGGGGATGGATACATTTTCCATTAGGATGCCTGACACACAGGCTTTAGTGCATATTTTAGTAGTGGTGGACTATTTTACAAAATGGGCTGAGGCTGGAATAGTGGATGCAAAGAGTCCAATTTTTATAGCTCAGTTTCTATTCCAGAATATCATCTGTAGGTTTGGGGTTCCTAGATTCTTCCTATGTGATAATGGGACAGAGTTTAAGGGTTTAGTGTTAGATTTATGCAAGCAAGAGGGGATAGAGATTAAGAACACTAGTCCGAACCATCCTAGAACAAATGGGCTGGCGGAGAGATTAAATCAGACCCTGAAACAGGGAATAGTGGGTAGGCTAAAAGAAAAGCAGGCAGAAGAGACACCCACCACAGGTGCACTCTTATTTTCAGTAAAGGATTTACAGGGGGCTTTATTAGACAGTCTTAGAGACTATAATAGCAGAGTAAAAGAAACAACAGGGTACAGCCCTTTTGAATTAGTATATATTAGGAGACAGGTGAACAAAAGAGACTGGGCAGCCTATCAGTTAGGACAACGACTAGAGGAGTCTCAGAGAGATTTAGGAGAAGGATCCCAACCTCAGGGAGGAGGCTCTGGATCCCAGACTTTAGCTGAGAAAAGGGAAGAGGCAGTTTTATTAGATCCTGTGGTCCAGGAACTGCCAGTTTTGATCTCTGATAGGGAGTTAAAAGAGCTGAGTGAATTAAGAAAAAGGATGGAAGAAAGAGCTAAGGAATCAGTAGGAACAGCTCAGTATAGGCAGCAGAGGAACTATGGTGAAAAACTTAAAGAAAAGGAAAGGATAGAAACTCTTAAGATAGGGGACTCGGTTTTAGTCAGAATTAAGACTTCTAAGAAGCTAGTGGTTAAAGCTCAGGCAGGATTTCGAATAGAGGAAATAGATAGAACAGGAGTTAGAGTTAAGGTCTCTAGGGGTACTCGACAGAGTCGGTGGGTGGCTCTAGAGGATGTCGCTGTACCCGGAGGAGAGCCTAGTACTTAGGAGAGTACTTTAAGAGAAGTTTACGGAGAACCTTGGACCGAACTACTAGAGATATGCTCAAGGAGAGGGAGTAGCAGCGAATGAGACGGGCTTAAAGGGGAGTCTTCGGGAGGTCATGGTTTAAGTTCTAAAAGATATTTCGTTAACGACGAAAACTTAGAAGGAAAGAATGGCAGGAACTACGTCCACCCAGCAGTTGAACGAGTGCATGGCAGCCGAAGTGCTGCACCTTCGGACGGAGTTAGAAAAACAAAAGGGGGAGGTCACTAGGCGGCTCAAGCGGGCCTTCACGAACGAAACCGCATCTGGGAGGACTGCGAGGGATTTACTCAGGCGACAGAAAATCGTCCTGTTAAGTAATTTAGAAAGTTTGGGAAGGATAGAAGAGTTTCAAAGTCGCCTGCGGAAAGCTCAAGAGGAAGAGGAAATTCCGGAGAAGCGGCTGCAGGAGGTGGTTCGCGAGAGGTCTAGGACTTCTGGGTGGCGACGACAAGATTCCAATCAAAAACGACGACTGGAAGTCGTGGGTGACCTGCACGAGCAGGAGGTTAAGCGAGCGAGAGGGGAGGAGAGCGAGAGCGATGGGTTTGAAGTCACCGATAGTGAGAGCGAAGGAGAGAAGGGAGGTTGAGACATCGGCAGGAGAGCTCTGGAGGATGTAGAACTTTGATTGAGTGAGGGAGAATATTGGGAGACCCAACGCATAGATATGGAGTCAGCTTGAGAGGACACAGAGAAGTGTTTTAAACCCCAAGCCTCGAGGCATCGAATTCTTTCGACGGAGAAAAAGAAAACCAACGGAGCGGGAGGTTTTGCTTTTTGTTTAAAAAAAAAGAAAAGAAAATGGTTGAGTGGCGTCAAAGGGTGGAGGAAGCGATCGAGAGGATCGAGGCAGGGGCGGTGCAGTCAAGAGAGGGGGCAAAAGCGCTGGAGGATTTATTTAGGGGAGAAGAGTCGTTGGCGGAGGAATATACTCGAAACCAGTTGAAATGGCAGGAGGAGCGACAAAAGCTCATCCAGGAAAACTCCGCCCTTCGACAGGCTGCAAGTGAGGGAGATGCGGGCTCTTCGAGTTCTGCTGCTCAGGTGATACTCCTGCAGCATGAACGAGATCAGCTGCTCTTACGAGTGGTTGAACTGGAGGAGTCGCTCCAGGCGGCTCAAGCCAGTATTGCGACGGAGGACTTGGAAACTGTGAGGTTGCGACAGGAAGTCGTGGATCTGAAAGAGCAGCTGAAGCAGACGGATGCAGGAAAACAGAAGTTGGAGGATCGGAGAACCGCGGAGGGATTCAGTATCGATGAAAGCGATGACGATCACAACAGCGACGGGGATGGAGAAGAGCATGGAGGAAATAGAGGAGATAGGGATGACATCGATCATGGTGGAGACAGAGAAGGAGGAGGATCTGGCAGAGTGGGAAACAGTGGAGGTGTTGCTGGAGAGGAAAGGAACGAAGGAGTGGAGGACCAGGACAGGATTGATCCCACGGGAGGACGAGAGGGAGGTAGTCAGGGTGGCAGCGGAATCAGAGAGAGGGTGGATCGCAATGAGGGAGATGGAGGAACAGGTGCAAGGATCGAACAAGCACAGATCAAAGAGGAGGAGGACAATCCCGGCGGGGACTGGGTCGATGGGAACTGCTTTTTCTGCAGATCCCGAAATGCAGTGAAACCCATCGGCGGAGCATGTTCTCGGCACCAAGCCTGTCACAAGGTTGGTTGTCGGGATCGTGCCTGGTTGGCGGGGAGCTTGGAGCTGGACATGGATGAAGGGGGCATGGGGACCTTTCGCAGGATATACGCTCCCGAGGCATCGATCGCACCGCCGGCAAACTTCTCCGATCAGACATGTTCTCTATGTCGATTGATCGGAGGAGCAAACCATTTCCGCTCCATCTACCCGGCGACCTCTCGACCCCGTTTGGAACTCAATCGTGCCATGCATCGAGCTCGGAGTAATGTGCGAGCGGATCAGCTCCCGGGAGCGTGGGTTGATAATGAGCAGCAGAGCCATCCCGTGGAGACCCTACTGGATGAGAGATTGATCGAAATCCATGGGGCTACCAATCCTCCACTCTCCCGAAAGAGGACCGCTCGAAAAGGAGCAACATCAGCAGCTGCAGCATCCAGCAAACGACAAAGGGGACCCAGTGGCAGCTAGAGAGAGGGTAAATCTCTGGGAGAGTAGAAATTAAAAAAAAAAAAAAAAAAAAAAAAAAAATATTAGAAGAGGGGGATTCCCTTTATGAAAGGGTGTTACTACTGGGTTATCAAAGAGGTGTGGATTTTTCTGGTAGACAAAAAGGGGGAGACAAATCCTGTGGATTTTTTTCTGGTAGACAAAAAGGGAGAGACAAATCCTGTGGATTTTTCTGGTAGACAATAAGGGAGAGACAAATTCTGTGGATTTTCTGATAGAATAAGGGAGGACTTAGCAGTGTTGAATACACTTAATAGGGGGTTTGATGTGGGTGTTGAATACACTCAGTGGAGTTTTGATGTGGGTGCAAGAGGTGAAATGAACAGTATGGTTGAAAGGAAGAAAGACTGCATGAGATGCAGTGGGTTTTTGATTAGGTTTTGGGTACGCATAGAGTGATTTCTATGCGGGTGTAAGGGGGAGCGTCACAGCTGTGACGGAGCTAGAAAGAACATGGCAGATGTACTGCCACCAGATGTAATGATTATTCCGATGATAATTCGGAAGAATGGAATTGCCAACTCACACTGATAAACAGTCGTATTTTACGCTGCTCTATGTGAGACCTGGTGGTTCGTACGTCGGGTTCAATTCCTGACGAGGTCGATGACGTAGGAAAAGTTGTATACTGATACGCTGGAAGATATCGAATAGCTGGCACGCCAACCCATGGCTAGCGCAGAGTACTAGGAGTCTTACTGCCGGCACTGTCGTTTTATGACATCCGAGGTATGACTTCTACGAAACGTGCGGCTGGGAACACAAGGAGCCAGCGAAAACACTATGGATTCCAGCGAAACGGATACAACTCCCTACGAAAAACGATCTCTTAGGCGATACGCACGACTGGCAGTCGGGTCGCTAGTCGACCCCTGTCGTGACGCCGAACTCGCGGCCAGCACACATGCGCTAGCGCTAGAACCAGCCGCGAGTATAAATATCCCACAGAATTCTGGTTAAGGACAGACAGAACTCGGTGAATACCTCGTTTACTTCTTACTTCGGACATCTATCTATAGGAGGACTCTCTTATCGAGACGGACTTAAGGAAAGCTTCGCGACTTACCTTAAACGGGAATCCCGATCGGACGAGGTACTTCTGGCCAAAGATAGCATCATCCAAGGTTTTCTGAAGTACGCTTTTGAAATGGGATACACCATCCCTTCTCTTTCTGTAAAAATATTCTCTTGCTATTATTTCTTGTGTCTCTGAGTGTCTTTATTCAAAATAAGGTTGTTGCTGATCAAACTTTGATTCGAGAGGAAATAGGAGTGGAGTCAGAATAGTAAGAGAAGGTGCTGCCCTTCTCTTAGGAGGTTTTTCTCCACTCAGAGGAGCCGACCTCTCCTCTGAGTGTCCCCTTTCGTTTTTGGTGTTTGCGTTTTGTGTTCCTCTCTTCTCCAGTTCAGTTTCCAGAGTCCCCTTAGGCCATGGTCTTTTAGCGACTATCCTCCAGGGGACTCCACTTTCTGTCTCACTCTCGGGAGCAAGGCCCTCTTAGCGGGTGTCTCCGTCGACTTTGACTCGTGTTGCGTTCAGATGCCTGGTCTTAGGCTTTTCGTTGTAATGGGGAATCGAGACTGTGACTCTCGGATGGTGATGATTGTTAGCGCGACTGGTCTTAGCCGACTTCTTAGGTGACGATAGTTTCAGTGCGTCGCAGTTTAGATACCAAGTTTTTGGATAAGACATTCAACGTCGGCGTAGTCCGACTCAGTTGCCGTAGACAGACTCTGCGGTAATTCAGTGCGACTCTATCTTCAGTCGCTGAGCGAATGAAGAATTAGTAGTTGTGCCGAATGCGTTTTCGGAGCGTCACAGGGTTTGATGGGTTAAAGGGACTTCAAGGAAGGGCGCTGGGAGGTTATTTTCCTAGGAGAGAGAGGTTTATAACAGTTTGGTTTCGGAGCAGGTGAAGAGTCCGTCACGGAAACGGCGATAACTTCGGCGTCTAAGGTCCGAATTGGACAAATAAGGTGTCAAAAAGTAAGCTAAGAAAAATCCGCTTCGTTTGAGTCCAGTTGGGGTTTATTCCGAGCTGTGTGCGGAAAGTTATGCTCTGTCAAAGTTAGGGTATTGCTTCAGACTTTCTGCAGAGTGGTTTTTCGAGTTGCGAAGGAGACCCAAGAGGTCCTTCGTCTATTTTAAGGAGACCCAAGAGGTCCTTAATATTTTTCGTCAGGATTGGACGATATTTTGAGATTTTTGGAGATTTTTCAAGCAGACCCTAGAGGTGCTTGTTGTGTCCAAAGAAAAATTAAACTAAAGCAGTTTACAAGGAAACACCACGAAAAGAATAAGTCTCCACACAATACTTCTTGTTGCATTCTGGTTCCACAGTGGAATAAAGAGCTGCATCCGGCCTTGGCCTCTATGAGACTAATTGCACAATACAAGAAGGGCATGGTTTTGTTCACCGCTATGAAAGGAAAGCGCCGGAAAAGACTTCCAGGTCTTCCTTGGCCAGTGAATGTATACTATGACCCACCTGTCCCCTTGGTACCAAAGGATACTCAAGATTTACTTACCCAAGACAGGATGTCAATGCACTTTGAGGGAACTCTTAGTGGCATTCCTGCCCATTGTCTTTTGGACTCAGGAGCTAAGGGATTAGCATTCCTTTCCAAGAGATTTTGTGAACAAAATGGGATTTCCTTCAAGGTAACCACAAGTTCGCAAGCCGAATTGGCCAATGGGAGTTATATTGATATCTTAGGTGAAACAAAGATCTCTCTGAAAATTCAAGGCTTCCGCGAGAAGTTGAATTGTTTGGTGATTGATCTGATGGAGAAATTTGATATCATTTTGGGTGATACGTGGTTGCGAAATCGCAAGGCAGTCTTGGACTTCTTTGAGAAGAAGTGTGCCGTGACGAATTCCGCAAGTCAACGGATCTTGATACGCCAGGGTCTTTTTCCCAAGGCCACTGGTGGAGAACAAAGCATTCCTCACAAAAATGTTGGTTCCTTACTCACTATTCCACAGGTGAAGAGAAAACTCAAGGATTCCTCTCTTCAACCATTTCTGGTGGTAATTCGTGAAGTACAGGACGTACCCGCACATGTAAGTGTAGCGGAGGAAACCGGTGAATCAGATCAAGTCCCTGAGAAGGAGATGGAATCTCTCTTGGAGGAATTTGATGATTTGTTTGTAACTGGTTTGGCGGAATATCCCCCGGAAAGAGCCGTAGAAGTGGACATTCCTTTAGAAGAAGGTACACGTCCTGTAAACCGGCCACTTTTTCGGTATTCACCCGCAGAGCGGCAAGAGATTCAGGATCAATTGTCCGAACTCTTAGCCAAAAAGCTCATAAGACCTAGTTCTAGCCCTTGGGGTGCTCCGGTTCTTTTCGTACCGAAAAAGGATGGAGGCTTTAGGATGTGCATAGACTACAGGGGTCTTAATAAAGTAACTATCCGGAATCAGTTCCCGATTCCACGGATCGACGATCTCTTGGATGAGTTACAAGGCTCGAGATGTTTTACTTCTCTTGACCTGAGAGCCGGATACTGGCAGGTCAGAGTCAAGGAAGATGACATCCCCAAAACAGCCTTCAAAACACCCTTTGGTTTATTTGAGTACCGGGTGCTCCCGATGGGATTATCAAACGCACCGGCAGTGTTTCAGACACTGATGAACTCAGTCTTCCATGGTATGATTGGCAAATATGTCTTGATCTACCTGGATGATATTTTAGTTTTTTCAAAGACACCAAAGGAACATTTGAAACATCTTCGAGAAGTCTTACAAAGGTTGCGAGAACATAAATTGTTCTTGAAGAAGTCCAAATGTGACTTCAACAAAACTGAGTTGCGCTACTTAGGCTTCGTGGTGGGCCGCAATGGTATCTCAGTTGACCCGAGTAAAACGGCTAAAGTGAAAAATTGGCCTCGTCCTAGTGGGGTGGATGACTTAAGGTCGTTCCTCGGACTCGCCAATTACTTTCGCAAGTTCGTACAGGGGTATTCAGCCTTGGCTTCTCCAATGACTGATCTTCTCAAAAAGAAGAAGACATGGGAATGGACTCACGAGTGTGAGACAGCTTTTGAAGGGGTGAAAACGGCACTCACGGAAGCACCGTGTTTGGTTTTGCCGGACTTCTCTAAACCTTTCGAAGTAATCACTGATGCTTCTACAAAGGCAATTGGAGCAGTTCTCCTGCAAGAAGGACACCCAATAGCTTATGAAAGCAAAAAGCTGCAAGGTCCACAACTCAATTGGTCGACGAGTGATCAGGAAATGTATGCTACTGTGTATGCACTTCAATTATGGAGATGCTACTTGCAAGGCAGAAAATTCCGAGTGATTACCGACCATAGTCCAAACACATTCTTTCATTCCCGATCGACCTTGAATCGACGGCAGGTCCGCTGGCTAGAATTGCTCCATGATTTCCAATTTGAATGGGAGTATAGACCAGGGCGAGTAAATGTGGCTGATCCCTTGTCACGTATACCGTCTTCTCCTTTTTCAATTGGAGTATTATGCGAGACCGTGAGATCGAGTGGCTTGGTTTCTAGACCGCGGGATCCTGGGGTCCCATCTCTGCCTCGGGGTTATCATACCCAGTTGGAGTCAAGGCTGGTTGAAGGGTACACCAAAGATCCTTGGTATCAAACTCTGGAAGCTGCCCAGATGTTACAGAACCAAGATGGAATTTGGTGGAATGGAAATGTGATATCAGTACCAAATGATGGATCATTGAGACAAGAAATAATCCAAGATTGCCATAGCACTGTCTATTCGGGTCACTTTGGAGTGGCTAAGACAAGTCGGCAAATCAAGAAACATTTCTGGTGGCCTCAAATGGAGGACCAAATCAAATCCTATGTGCGAGGATGTGACTCATGTCAAAGGCATAAAGGGAGGCGAACAAAGCCACAAGGCCCTCTGAAACCCTTGCCTATCCCGAAGGCACAATGGGAAAATGTTTCGATGGATTTTGTCACTAATCTCCCACCATCCAGAGGAGAAGGTCATGATGCAATCCTCGTATTTGTGGATATGTTGACCAAAATGGTTCATTTGGCGGCAACAAGTACAGAGTGCTCAGCCGTAGATGCAGCAAAACTCTTTGTGAACCATGTATTCAAAGCACATGGTATGCCAAAGAAGTTGGTCACAGATAGAGACCCGAGATTTGTATCGCACTTCTTCAGGGAGTTGTGCTATACATGGGAAATCTCACAGGCCTTGTCTTCGGCTTATCACCCACAAACAGATGGGCAAACCGAAGCTATGAACAAAGTCATGGAGGATACACTCCGCCACTTTGTCGGGCCATCCCAAAAGAATTGGGCGGATTTGTTACCGGTTGTAGAGTTTGCAATAAATAACTCTAAATCCGAAGCAACTGGTGAAACACCCTTCTTTCTGAATTATGGAAGAGATCCATGGACAGCATTGACTGCTCAGATCCCTAGAAAAGGGTCGAAGCAAGTGGCTGTACCAGAAGTTCAGAAAATGACGAATGAAATTCGGGAAGGGATTGTTGAGGCAAAGAAACGCCTTCAAGCCGCACAGCAACGCTTTAAAGCGCAAGCTGATCGCCATCGTGTACCAGTGCAAGTCAAAGTAGGAGACCTTGTATTATTAGATGCAAGAAATCTTCGACTCAAGCACCCAGGTTCACGTAAATTAACGCCAAAATGAGTAGGACCTTTCCCAATTGAGCGTGAAATAAATGAGGTTGCATTCAAGCTGAAGCTTCCTGCAACTTTGCCCATACATCCGGTGTTCCATGCTTCACTGTTAAAGCCATATTGGGCTAAAGGAACTGTACAACCACCACCACCTGTTGAGATCGAGGGAGATCTGGAGTGGGAGGTTGAGCGCATTCTTGATCGCAGAGAGCGACGCAGAGGGAAGAAATGCCATACAGAATACCTTGTGAAGTGGCTTGGTTATGGCCATGAACATAACTCTTGGAAACCCGAAGAAAATGTCTTGCATGCAAAGGAATTGGTTGATGCATTTCACCAATCGCAAGAACAGTCGACTGTAGTACCTCGCACGATCCGTAGAAGATCAAAAGCGAAGGTTTGAGACATCATATCACAGTAGGCCACTGGATGATGATGATCTTCTTTCTCTGAAAGTGCAAATGTCAAAAGACAGCTATCTTTTGCTTGATGCCAATCAGCATTTGATTCCCTAGTAAAGCCGAGGGCGGCTTCACATCAGGGAGGGGGCACTGTTATAAGTGTACGCCGAGTATGTCTATGCACTACTAGAGCTCAAGGGTTAGTCGTGGGCACTAACATGGCTCTAGTCATATGCTTAAGGTCCATGAGATCATTATAGCACGTGTGCTGAAAGGATGACTCATAGCAAGCCCAGGTGTCTCGCCCTGAGGTGATCCCTGTCATCTCAAGGGTCCCATCAAGGAGTGGGGGTTTGATGGGTTAAAGGGACTTCAAGGAAGGGCGCTGGGAGGTTATTTTCCTAGGAGAGAGAGGTTTATAACACCTGTGCTGCACGGGTCCACAGACTGCACAGAACAGCACAGACCGGGTCTGTGCAGAGTCTGTGCATGGTCTGCGCACAGTCTGTGCGGATTCTGTGTTGTTCTGTGCAGTATGTGCGCCTGTGCAGCACAGGTCTGACCCTGTGCACAGAACAGACAGTCTGTCCTGGAATTTCGCAAAACAAAACAGGACAGCACAGGCTGCACAGATCCGTACAGAACCTGTTCTGTGCGGCCCATCACTGATCATGAGCTCGGAAAATCTAGTTTCTTAGCTACCGGCCATAATGTTGTAGACAAGACAATTCTGCAGCAAGCTAAAATTACCTCCACAGGAGTGAGGTACTAGGAGTCTTTAAAAAATTTTTTTACTTCATTTTTTGTCACACCATATATTTTGGTCTTTTCAAAACACAATCCAAAAATGAAAGAGAAACTATTGTAGTGAATCTCGCTATTGTGGGCTGCAAGCCTGAAACGGCTTGGAGGGAAAGAATAGACGACTTGGAAGCGAGACAAAGGGAGTTCAATCCCAAAGTAAGGTTACAAGAACGTTCAAACCCCAAGAACTTATAGAATACCCGATCAGCCTTGATCCTAACTAATCATAGGCTGTAACATCAGTCTGCATCAATGCTGCAAGGCATCAGACCTTGCAGTCCTTTCAATCAGAGCCCAGCTCAGCCCCACGGCCATTCCTGTGGTGCTGAGCGACCTTCTAGAACATTCTAGCTGCCAGCTCAGTAGTCCACGTACTACTTCACTGCCAGCACACTCTGACTGACTGTATGCTGCCTCAGGGCATCCAAACTCCTATTCCAAGTACTGCAGGACTGTCAGCAAGCCTGCTGACGTACTGCAGAGCTGTCAGAAACCCTGATTCGCTACAACTATACATTCTAAGCGTCGTGGAAAGAAAAATGTGGAAGAGACTTAAAGCGCTGTTTCTGCGACACAGATTCCTAAGAAGGAGATAGGAGGCGTGCATTAGGATGTAATGTTTGAATTTTGATTTCATTTTTTCTTCCCAATATATTCAAGTCACAAGAAAAGTCTGTGCAAGATTTTGGGAAAAAATATGAAGTTTGAAACAGAAAGTGGGGTGAGGTGGTGAAGATCGTTACCAGAGTTGTGCGCCGTTGCAACGGCCACAACGCCCCTCCGCGTGCTTGACTTTCACCCTCTTGCACTCGATCTTGAGAAGGCGCCCCTTCCAACATATGCAAACGTGCTTCCAAGTCGCGTATCGACTTAGTTCTTGGCGAGTCCCCATGGCCATGGCTGTCCATGTTCCTGTCGTTTTGGGTATGGTACCATATCCACCCGATTGCGTGCAAAAAAGTCAGACTGGCCGACGTCAGCATCCAAGTCCACTCACTAGTAAAAAAACGGCCAAGATACACGGTTTTAAAATCGTGTATCCTTTCGAAATCGTGCTTGTGCACTTCGAAATCGTGTATATTCGGGAAAAATCGTGTATCTCCTGAAAAAACCGTGTATCTGAAGACAGTGTGTATGCAAGGTCGTCAGAAACCGTGTATCCGGATAGAAAATTGTGTATGCAGCATCGTGTATTCTGGTGAAGCGAGAATGCGACGATGTTCAAGAAGGGTGAGTGCATGACAAATTTTGTTGTGGATTTACGATGTCTTGTTGAACATTTCACTTGTAAAAAATCGTTTCTTTTTGGTGTGCGGCGGCCGAGTTGAACGCGCAGGCTGTGCGCAGCACGCATACAGAACCGGAGTGTAAGGATTCGGCGGAATCAAAGGAGATTCAGGCAGACCTGCAGGCTTGCAGACTGGCAGTGATGGAGCTGACAGATTAGACTGCAGGTTGACTGCTATGATTCGGCAGAAGCAGGAATGGTTCAGTTCCTTTAGACCTGCAGACTGATAGACTGGCAGTCAGCAGATTGGCAGACTGATGGAATGGCAGAGTAGTCAGGCTGGTAGGCTTGCTGACGACAGACAGGTGCTGGCAGCGCTGCAGAACGTGAGTTGCAGAGCTGGCAGGCACAAGGTTCTAGAAGGCCTTAGGTGGCAGAGTCAGGACCGCAGTATCGTGTAAGCGAACTGAGCCTGCATGAATGAAAGGGGACTGAAAGGGACTTGATAGTTTGATGGTCTGCAACACTGATGCAGACTGATGTTATGGCTTAGGATCAGTTTGGATCAGGGTTGGAAGAAACGGTATAAGTTGTTGGGGCTTGGACATTCTTGTAACCTTAGTTTGGAGCCTGATCTCCCCTTGAACCTTGCTAGGTTCAAGTGTTTCTCCCATGGTCGTTCAATAGAACGGCAGTTTCAGACTGGCAGACCGGCAGGGTCGCAGTCTTCGGTGGACTTGAGTGGAAAAAGCGATCTGCAGGGCAGGGTCGTTACACATGCCTGTGTCCAACTAGTGTGTGTATGATTTCCTTCAAATGTTCATCCTTGAAATCTGAAGCAACCATGTGGTCTTTCCCCCAGCTACGACAGCGCCAGGAGATTGGATTTCTTGTTTGCAAAGAAAATGCAGGTGTGATGTGGATGATGCAGACATTGGTGCAACAGAGCATATGAATGAATCATATGACCCCAACGCCTCTCACATTGCAACATGTAAAAAATCCTTTCTTACACAACTGTGATTTTCTGTGCAATATCGCTGCCATCAATTTCAAAACCACCAAGTTTAGAAACAATGCTATTCCGTGCTGAAAAGAAAGAAAAGTGCCGATCCTCTCTTTAATTTTGCTCATTCATTGTTTTGCTTTGCACATGAGAGCCCGACATTTGGGGGCTCGAGTGAGTTGCAGTTTGGAGGATTGGGGAAGAAAGAAAACCACATTGATTCTCTATCCCGTGAGGGAATAAGATTTCAATGTTTAGTATTGAGAGGGTGAGGGAATAAGATTTCAATATTTAGCATAAAGAGGGAGCTGTTGTGAAAAGTCTTTGCCCAGCCAGCATGAAGAAGCTTTGTCAGTGGGCCTTGCGAAGGGGATGTATCAGAAGGGGGCCAGTATTGCTGGGAATATAGGGAGGCAATGAAAAAGCGTCCAGGAGCACAAATAGTTTAGTTTTTTTTGTGGATTCCATTTTGATTTTTTTCCTCTTTATTTTGATTCAATTTAATTAATGTAAATAAATTGATATAGAAATTATCCCCAGATGGGGGGCTTGCAGGTCCGACTCCTGGTGGTTTCAAAATATGACAAATTTGTGAATTGTGAGTATTTTTGTACATTATTTCATAATTCCATTGCAATGAAATTGCTCTTCGTGCGATATGTGAAACCGTGTATGTTTCGATGTCGCACTACAAAAACCGTGTTTTCTTTCCCAAATCGTGTATGCACATACACGGTTTTCAAAATCGTGTATGCAAGCGTTCCGGACGTCACAAACTGTGTATGTTGCCATGGCACACTCAAAAACCGTGTTTTCTTTCCCAAAACGTGTATGCTCCTGGGACACGAAACCCTAGCAAACCGTGTTGTTTCATGTACTTAAAAAACCGTGTATCTTGGCCGTTTTTTTACTAGTGACTTGCACGCACAGAAATCACCCAAGTGCATGCACCCTCTCAGGCTCCGCGACGTAACGTCGACGACCAAGCCACGAACGTTGTTTTCGTCGAAAACTTTTCGACGTCTTCACGTCACATCGTTGCTCGTTTGACCCTCTGAAGCTCCGCGACGCAGCGTCGACGACCGAGACAGCTTGAGGTTTTCGACGTTCTCACATCCCATCCTTACTCTCTCCGTCCGTTCGGTTTTGGAAATGGAAGATACAGAGTTTCAGTGCAGTCGATGCAAAAAGTTCTTTTGCGACCCTTTTCCCGAAAATATGAAGACGTGCGAGAGTTGCAAAGAATATTCAAAGCTCAGGAGAAAGGAAATGGAAGAAAAAAAAACAAAGAGCGAATCGAAGGTGGTCACATTCTTGAAAACGAAGTATCTTTCAAGCTTGGCTTGAAGAAAAACAAAAAAGGGATGGACTGCACTACTTGCTGTGGTATCGAAAGGAGGTAGTGCAAGGATTGAGGAGACTATATAAATGTTGTTGTAATGGTAAATCCTTAATCCCGGAAAAATCGAAAGATGCCGGAGGTTCCCGGGAAAGCTTTCTGATGATGAAAAGTCAATTAAGGAACGTCCATCCCACATGGCGCACCCGAGTCAAGGTGGGAGGGTATAAGCACAACGGCTTATATCACTTTTACGCTACCACCATTCCTACGGGAGAGGCAGTGATAAAAAAAGGAAGACAAGAACATGAGGCGGAATTGTTAGTATTTTGAGCGCTAGAGGAGGCTACGAGGTAGTCTGGGGTTGAGACAAGGGTGGCTGACGCATGTGGGATTCATATGTCGGACTGATTAGACCCAGAGTTTGGGGCATGCAGTTTGGGAGTCCCAAATTGGGACCCACTCGCTCTTGTTGACATTCTTATTACTTGTAAACCGGGATTCGTGGGACTGGTGTGTGTGTGTGTGTGTGTGTGTGTGTGTGTGTGTGTGTGTGTGCGTGCTCCAACCTTTGGGGTTGGAGCTGAAAGTATTACGCTACTCAATTTCCAAATGTGTTTTGCGTTTGGAAGTTCAAGAAGGGAAGGAAGAAAAGGGAAAGAAAGAGTTTGCCGATAGATACAAAGCTACGGTTGCCGGAACACTTCGATTGACAAAGCCTTATCATGGATCACATAGGGTTTTGATTGCTGACTCTTGGTTCGGGTCAGTGATGAGTGATGCCGCTTTGCTTGATCACTGATTATATTCAATCTTGAATGTGAAAAATGGGGCATTATTTTTTCCCTGAAACGGATTTACTCAAAGATATGAATGGGCGGAAAGGTATGGAAGGGGATGCCTTTGTTGGTAGTAGGTTGGCACCACCTGCATGCAATGTTGATGGTTGCATCTGCAAGCACTGCAAGAATTGTGGAGGGCAGAGTGTCGCACAAGATTGGACGGTACAAAAGTGGTGAGGAAAGTTGAAAGTTATTCAATTATCGCCCGAGTTGCACCTTACAAGGGAAAAATGCAAGCTGTGGATGCTTTGAATCACCAAGGTTTGATACCCTCGGAAGACGTTAAAAGAACGGGTAATTGGCGAATTCGACACTTTTCTGGTGGGCTTGATTTCATTTTTCCCAAGTGACGCTTGCTTGGAAACTGTGGAGGGATTCTGAGGTGAAGCCGAATGCTTTGCATCATGAACTTGAAATGCAGCTACTTGATAATCTTGGTGGGATGAAGCTCGAACATCGAGACGATCGTCACTTTATGATGATTATGCCTTCGATCAATTGAATGAGGAATCTAATGAGGCGAATTTCGATGATCATTTGCTCGTTTCCGCCGGGAATCAATTTGCACGTGAATTCTGCCACAAAAAGACCAGTTTTGTTTGTGGTGGGTGTCATGGGCAGACCTGGGCCCGACCGGACCGGCAGCGAAAAACCGGTCCGGTCCGGTCCAACCTGTCCATGGACCGGCTGACCTGTCCGGTCCTGTCCGGTCCAACCTGTCCATGGACCGGCTGACCTGTCCGGTCCTGTCCGGTCCAACGAAAAAACGCCGGTCCTTTCAAGACCGGACAGGTTGTGACCTGTCCGGTCCTGTCCACTCCGGTCCAGTCAACCTCGGAAATCTGCAGAAATCTGGACCGGTTTTCTGACAGATTTTCCGTTTTTAGACAGGTCACACCCACATTTCGCCTTTATTAGACCGGCGATGTGACCTGTCTAAAACCGGAACGACCCTGTCTTGACAGGGTTGTTCTCCTGTTTTAGACCGGCTCCAGGTCGGTCTGGACAGGTGGGCTGCCTGTCCAGACCGACCTGGAGCCTGTCTAGAACAGGTCGCACAATTAAGCACTTTTAACGTGCTAATTGTGTATCAATCGATTGGGAACTGATTCAATTGATTAAAGAACAAAGTATTATTTATTATATACATTTTTAATGCATGAATGACGTGAGCCAAGCCCACCAGCCACCGACTAGAGGGAGTCGGTCGACTCAAGGAGGATTCGAACCCGGGTTGGCTAAGCCCGAGTCGAAGACACTATCGCTAGTGGACCCCACCACAGGGACGCTCAAAAGGGGGCCGTTACTTTTAAGTACCCGTTTAATTTTGGAAAATTAAACGGGTACTTAAAAGTAACGGCCCCCTTTTGAGCGTCCCTGTGGTGGGGTCCACTAGCGATAGTGTCTTCGACTCGGGCTTAGCCAACCCGGGTTCGAATCCTCCTTGAGTCGACCGACTCCCTCTAGTCGGTGGCTGGTGGGCTTGGCTCACGTCATTCATGCATTAAAAATGTATATAATAAATAATACTTTGTTCTTTAATCAATTGAATCAGTTCTCAGTCGATTAACACATTAAAAAGTGCTTAATTGTGTGACCTGTTCTAGACAGGTGCCAGGTCGGTCTGGACAGGCGGCCCACCTGTCCAGACCGACTTGGAGTCGGTCTAAAACAGGTCATATTGGGCGTCACATCGGTCTAAAACAGGGTCACACCGGTCTAAAACAGGTCACACGAGTATGACCGTACTAGACAGGCGACAACCTGTCTGGAAAGGTCAAATCCGGTCCAGAAAGGTTAAATCCGGTCTAGAAAAGGTGGCCTTTACTAGACCGGATTTGACCTTTCTTGGACCGGATTTGACCTTTCCAGACCGGATTTGACCTGTCTAAGAAAGGTCAAATCCGGTCCAGAAAGTGGTTGCCGGTCCGGTCCGGTCCAACGGGTCGGCACCCAGGTCTGGTCATGGGTAGCACAGGTTGTGCTCCTCAACGTCCAACAAATCGGTTTGTTTCTCCAAGCACGTCCAAGGAGTCATTGCACCACCTCAAGCAAAGAAAGGACAACGGCGACAATATTCTCTTGTTAGAGCACGTCCAAAAAAATGGATGAGGTTGTGCATAAATTGAGATGTAATTTACTTTTTTTCCACATCTTGGATTGTTTAAATGATGTCTTATCATTTTTGTAATGAAATGCACAAGTTCTAGTTTATATATAATCCGTTTAGAACAAATGTGGAAAAAACTCGCAAAAGCTAGCAGAATGCCTCAACTTTGGATTGGCATTACGAGAGGGTAGGATCAAATGGGATCGGAATTTTTTCCTAAGAATCCTTAACAGGTGTGAATTTATCTCCAATGCATCTAACAGAAGTGGGCTGAGACCCCCATGCACAAAGGTTCTGTACGCGGCACAAGTCAGACCTATGCCGTACAGATGCGAAGACTGCACAGCACAACACAGGCACGGTCTGTGCGGTTCCGTGCAGTTCTATGCAGTTTCTGTGCAGTTCTGTGCAGTTTTTGTGCAGATTCTATGCTGTGCCTGTGAAGTTTTGTGCAGTGCAGAATGTCGCTCCACAGGACAGAATAACACAGGGTGCACAGAAGCTGCACAGATGTGCGATGCACGGAACAGGGGTTTGTCATGTGCAACCCACCACTGGCATCTAATGAGCTCGAAAAATCTAGTTTTCTATCTACCGGCCATAATGTTGTAGAAAAGACTATTCTACCGAAAAGCGAAAATTACCTCCACATGAGTGAGATACTAGGAGTCTTCAAAAATTATTACTTCATTTTTTGTCGCATTGTTCAATGAATATTCATACCTGTCTTGATGACAATCCTTCAAAAAATCAGGTCTGAAATCTTCTTGCCTATTGGCGTGGAATGAAAAACGTGGAAGCAATTTTCACTGCTAGCGCTAGTAGTGAAAACTGATAACTCGGACAAGAATGGCGATAGCAAGATGGGCTAATGTACTGATGTAGTGCTGTAGTGAAGTAGTGAGGTTCGGAGTGGTATTGCATGTACTACAATATTGCGTTGAGTGTTGGCCTGGGTTGTATACAAAACGAACGTTTGTAGAACAATATCATCTTCTCTTCAAAGACGAAAGAGTTCTTGTTTTCTCAATACGCAATATAACTTCTAACAAAAACCATAGCTTGAGAGACGAAAGTGAACAAGCAACAATGTTGGGACCGCTATTAAAAGGGTCCGCCAAAACGTGGTTGACGTAGCTCTGCTAGTAGGTACTACCTACACATCCCATGCATGTCCCACAATTTGAGATGCGTTCCATTGCAACGGGTTTCCGTTAACCAAAACGGGCCGTGAAACTCCTGTTCTTGTTATCAATTTCCCCCCACCGTTCTTCCCTCGGAACGGTTGTCACAGGCAGGTTAACGCTCCCTCATCCGTGATCACGGCCCTTTCCGTTGCAACGACGCCGTTGCCGTGACATACTCAAAAAAATTGGTACGACCACAACGGCCCATTAAAAATTATAGATGGGAAAAATGGTCGGGCATCTGTTGATTAGTATGGGATAATCAGTTAGATGGGTTGGTGGCGTTTCGAATGTGTTTCTAGCATGAGGCGTTTCGCTTGGTGGTTGGGGTACTTAGCGAGAATTGCAAGGATAGTGATCAGAGGGTTGTAGAAACTTTTTTATTTCGGTTGGAGATCTATCCCAACCTTGACCCTCGCACACTAACACACCGTCAATGCAAGCAGGAACTGGTCGACGTCCGCGATCAAACTAAGCAATCGGACAGTAATGCCCCCATCAAAAGACGTCACGCCACCATGCAATCACAAGCGGAAATGAGGAAAACACAACACCCGTTGAAAAGTCGTTCTCGTTCAGGTTTTTACGGCTTGAAAACAACTCTACCCACAATCCCCTTTCCTTCCTTTTCCTCTGTCTCATCGTAACGATGTAACGATGAGACATCGTGATCCACAACCGATTCTTAGCCAGCTGACCATTACCCCTCACCTTTGCGTCATGGAAAGTTCAAGAATACGTGGTTGCTACTAAAAGGATTTGGATTCCGAGGGATAGGCAATGCAAGTTCATATGCAACTTCAAGAAGGAAAGCAGGTGGCGGAATCCAAAGTCACCCCTTGATTCTTGCCATGGCCCATGGCTCGACAAAGACAAGGAGAATATGGCATATCATTAAGCATGATCGAACACTAACTTGCTTTGGAATCGATGACGATTTGCACAAGATATTTACTGCAAGAGACCTGGCGTTATTTGAGTACGTCTCTTGCATCACTCTTTTTACTCAATTTGTTACGACCGTCCGATTGTAACACAATTACACACATCTAGTACTCTTTGCGGATAACATTACCCTCTTTTCTTGCAAGTACTTTAAAATGGTAATTCTCGAGTATCTCCATCTCGCAATTGTGCTCAAACCACGATGGCGTAGGTTACGAACGTTGGGAAAACATGTATTATGAGTGAAGAATACTTGCGTGACATTTTGTCGCGATTGACCAAAATTGTTAAAAAACAAATAGCATATATCCTTCCGGACGATATTGCCCTTTCCTCCGACAGATGATCGAGAACTAATATGCACTACCTTGTGGTGTATGCAACAATTATGGAATAACACCACAAAACTAAAAATGAAATACGTGTGGAGTTTGACTTTGACGCAAGGTACTACTTATTGTGATTCCGATGTAATGATGGCGACATATATGCGGATATATATAAAAACGGATTCATTACAAAGATCCATAAAAACTTGTTCGAGAGGATCTTAGAAGACTACTATACTTTCGTACAAACGAAAAGTGAAGGCGTCGATTGGGTGGAAAACTTGCACGAATGTTACAACGGCTCGACGAATTGCAAAACTCAACTTTAGTTACATATAATAGAGTGTTCCTGTAAGGATTTTACAGTTCAGGGGAACTGTCAGATCCTCAGTTCAGAGAACTAGCAGACCTGCAGTTCAGGGGAACTGACAGGCCTGCAGTTCTAGGGAACCAGCAATGCTGCAGCCGGTTTGCTGCAGCAGGGCGGAACCCTTAGATCTGTGAATGGGGGCCGACAGCTCAGCAGACGCTTTTCTGCAGGGCTGGCAGCTCAGAAGGTTTCAGACAGGGGGCCTGACACTGAGGCAGACTGTCAGGTCATGTTGATGGATAGGACCTTGAACGATCAGTTTGGATCAGAGGTGCAGCCTAGGGTATTTGGGCAGCACCTCAGGGTATTCTTGTAACTCGATTTTGGGGTTGAACACTCTCTCTCTCTCGCTCTCTCGTGTCAGAACTTGTTGCAGCCTTCTAGGCTGCTGTTTCAGGCTGGCAGACTGCTTCAGAGTCGCAGTCCGCAGCGCAGTCTTTACAGTTCCCTGTTGGCTCTTC
Organism: Bryopsis sp. KO-2023; assembly: GCA_030272585.1. NCBI lineage: Eukaryota > Viridiplantae > Chlorophyta > Ulvophyceae > Bryopsidales > Bryopsidaceae > Bryopsis > Bryopsis sp. KO-2023. The sequence goes on along the minus strand of BSYQ01000012.1, from coordinate 1,438,709 downwards.
ATTCCAAACCGGTGAAGTGAACACGAGTAAAGCATTGGAACGTGAAATGTTGGAGCGGTGGGTCTAAAAAATATTTTCAAAGAGGACAAGTTCGGGTAACCGTGGATTGTCGGGCACTAAACACATATTGTGTCCTTGGGTGTAACGTCGGACACTAGGAAATGTGCTCTTCCAGATGCTAATTCTCCCAAATGACCATAGTTAACTTTATCATGCGTTTTCTCGCGACCCAACTCGCCCCGTTTACGAAAGGCGTTCGGGCCTTGAAGGTTAATCTCCGCGATGAGGTCACCTCTTAGGCCAAGTATATCTCTGAGTTACATGATCGTATTTTAGTTCATCGAGCAATCAGCTTTTGTTTTCCCTCTAGACCTCACAGAGGACGTCGACATCCTCATGCGGGACATTGTGGGTAAGGAGGTCATTGTCTTTGGTGTTCCAAACGAAGCCCACGAGCCGGAGGTGTCGAGCCGTGTCTGGCGCGTCGACCTCTTGGTTTCCATATTGATGCTTGGGTTCGGTTCAGTAAATGGATTTTCTCACATTCCCTTGCTTCTTGACAATCAGTTTTGGTTTTGTTTTTTTTTTGAAAGTTCCTATTTTAAATGGAACCGCCTCCCCCAAGGGTGGTCCACGTCAGATGAGTGCATGCTTTCTCCACGACATGCTCGCCCTTTATCGTTTGGTTGATGCTCCCGTTTTCGACCTCTAAATTGATTAGTATTCCTACGGCTTTGGTTACGCTCTCGTCCAAGCTGGTGATTCTCGGCTCTCACATCAACCCTCTCACTCGTTCTCATGTGTTGTCATTTCAGGGGAAGCCCAGGTGTTGGTCTAAGTTTGCAACAAGTCTTCGAAGATTATCTCTTGGTAGGCTTTATCCTTGCATCTCAATTGGGGGTGGGAGAGGTGATGGCTACCTAGCCGTCACTGACTTGGGCAACACAGCGTGAGCTCAATGAAGGCGGTGTGTGTGTGTGGGGGGGGGGGGTGATGTGGGCGATTTTATCACCACCCTAGGATTGATGTTGCTCAGAAAGGATGGAAAAATCGTGGCTTTGATCGGTCCGGATCACTTCCAAGAGGTAAGATGTTTCGTTTGAAGCAAAAAGATTCTATGTGATATTTTATACTCGCTCGTGTGATGTAAACGGTTTATGTAAATTTTCACAGGCGGTGTGTGCAATGTAGTCAACCCTATGTGCAATGTGCAGTTTATGAAGGCTTCCAATAACATAGCCAATCACCCTATCCCTTGTGATCCAACTCCACTGTAAAGGTGGTCTCAAAAGTATGATCAGTATATTTAATTTGGAATTTCGTGCAAATGCGCCCAACGCCGAAGGATGCATTGTTCATTATTGGAAAAATTAATTAAAATTTTCCAGGGTAGATAAAGTAAGTCTATGGATTGTTTCTAGGCTTATTTGCAGCGTAATCTGATTGCTTTACAATAATGGTATGTTCTTGTCTTATTCTTGTTGTGCACTATTTAGTTGGCTTAAACCTGTTGGCCATTGTGCGTCGATGCCTCGGGAGTCCCTAGTTGTGAAAAGTGAAATTAGTACACCCTAGCACACATCGCACATGGTGTTTGGGTAATCGAGTGTGGGTCTACGTATTGCAATATGTTTGTCCCCTCCATGGGTAACTACACCCATGATGATCAGCCCCAGGCGTTATTGCACATTAATTCGCAAACATATGATGGGAGGTGAAACACTCCTCAAGGTCTCTGGTGAATGAAGTGATTGTGGGCCTGAGATGCTATTCTTGGTAATTGTTATCTATTCTCTACTTGAACCTCTCAGATTTTTCGTGCACCCAAACGTTCCAAATATACTCAATTCTTGCCTAATGATAATCAAGGAAGAATTAGAATGTCCTAATTCCTAATACAGCATTACAACTACCAGTTTGGTTGTGATTTAGATTTTTAACGAGAGTCTAGTTGTGGCTGTAACACAATATTGCACTATTGAACTGCAACAATTCGCCATAGATATTATTGAGAAAATGAAGGTGCTGCTATATTATCCAACGGTTGTCTTTGACAAATGCGCAGAGAGTATAGTGCTTCTATTGCAAAATAAGCGTAGAATTGAAAAGAAGGTCAACTTGGAGCTTAAAATCCCCCGTTACTTAGTGTTTCTCTCAGGCTCAATCAGGATACAAACTATTATGATAATTGGAAAGATAATGCCAATATTGAACACAAGACGCCCACATGTGTTTCTTGCAAACGGTTTTACACGATTGTTACAAGTCCTACGAACCCAACAAGCCAAGGACTGGTCGAAAGGGGAAATTGATTGTTAAAAGAGCAAGTCGTAAAGTTTTGTGGTGCACACAATACAAACGAATGGAGCAAAGTGTTAGGATATGCGCAATAAAGCAACAATACCTTAAACAATCCCTGAATTGAGATGACCTTATTTGAAGCAATATTCGGAGCAACCATAAGGGCAAATCTCCTCCCTCTTGGATTGTTTTAGAGATCCGAGATTCCAAATGAGGAGGATAACCTAACTTCCAATCATCGAAGTTAATAAGTAAATTAGGGACATTTGTGTTGTACGATGATGGACGTGATGCAGTATTCACCAAGCAAATTCTCGTTTGTCTACCACCAATAGATTTTAATAGCCCCCGACTGAGTCTAGGAAGAGACCAGGAAAACCTTGTTTAGATTAAAGTTGAAGTTCTCTTTAACACGAGTGGAAGGAATGAAGGAAGCTCCTCTATAGTTTATAGCCCAAAGATAACAACAAAGAATATATACCGAGTCCTTCAGCTAATCAACTTTGCTAGTTGCTCAAGACCTGTTCCTTTTGCATGTTTATATCACAAATATAGTGGGAAGTGCTTCCGCGTTAAAGAGAAGCATAAAAAGATTCTATATATCAAAACTCGAATAACTCCTCGAGGAAAAAAATGGTACGATCGGATCTTCAAGGATACTAAACTACTCTAGGTATTGAGTTTTATAAAAGGACCCCTTCTCTTGCTTTTGGTAAAGAGTTTTCGACACGAGCCAACTAAGGAGTGGCGAAGCTTTGTTTGTTTTTTCAATACCAGAAAAAAGTAGTGCATGATAAGAATGTATAAAGTCAACCGATGTAATGAAAAAGATTGAAAAAAACCAATCGCTTCGAACTAGATTGGACAGATTCTGAACATTTCAGGTTGTTTTCCCGAGAACGCCAAAAATATGAACTACTACAGCAGCCCTCCAAGAAACTATAACTTAACTTGTAACTCCCGAGAAGGCCAAAAATATGTACTATAGCAGCCCTCCAAGAAACTATAACTTAACTTGTAACTCAACTTTTCTTCCACAAGAAATACAGTTTCTCGATCCGATATCAAAGATGCGAAGGGGTTGCTTGCACTTGAAAAAAACAAAAACAAAATCTTCACCTTCCATGAGGAAACAATGGTTCATACCCCTATCCTCTGTAGATGATAAACGCACCAGTCTTCCTGCACTTCAAAATTCTTCATGCCATGGAGCGAACCTTGAACAAAATTGGAACAATGGGTGAGGAATATGGTAATGGGTGCACGAGCAGACATGAGATTAGGCGCCCTCCCTGGACTCTGCAGACAACGTTCACGAGACGCGTTCCAAAAAAAAAAGGAGGAAACCGCTGCGGATAAAGTCGTCGCAGCGAATCAGAGCAACCCGACCCATCCATCGAGCAAACAAATGACAAAATTCCAGCTGCACAACTTGCCTGGCGACGGTGGGATAACTTGAGGAACGGTCGTGTCTTTTTTCTCGCTGAAATCCGTGTCCTAAAAGTTGATTACCTGAGCGAAGAAGGTTTGGCCATTTCGTACGAACTCTGGCTGACTTGTGACGTTCACGAGCGTGACTAGTTTCTGGCGCTGCTGCTCTCTGAATTTTTGAATTTTTGGGGGGGACGTGGTGGTCTGAGGTACAACAGTAATCATTGCATGGCCGCGAATTTCGTCACTGCACACTATACAGCCTTCCCCCCCAAAAAAAAAATATATATATATATATGTTTTTTCCCCCAAATTATTCGAAATTATTCGATGGGAAAACAGGGGCGGACACAATAAGGTATTTACCCTCACGCAAACGTCCTTACACAATATCATCAAATATAAACACCCACTTTGATATCTTTTTTTTCAAAAAAAAAAGAAAACAATAAGAAAAAAAAATGAACAAAAAAGTACAGCTTCGATAAGAATCCACAAAGAAGCACATATCAAGCCCAACCAGGATTTTATATTCTCAGCCGCCACCAGGCTCATCCCCAAGACAAACAAACAGCACTGATCCCTTTTTCTCAAAATAAACCATGTACTCAGCTTCCTTTTTCAAATACGCTTCACTCAAACAAAACAGTACTTTTTTCAGCTGCCCCTTCGCACCAGAAAATCACCAAACACCTCTATTCAAAGCCATATCCATTCCCCAAATTGAAAAATCATTTTTGGCCAAGGATTTGGCAAATGGGAAAGTAAGAAGAGGGGGGGGGGGGTAGTGTTTATCTGCCTGCTTAATCCAGCTTATAATTTCATTCTACAGAAAATCAATCCAAAAATGGAAATGGGACGCATTCACAGATGGCATTCAGGAATTCATAAATGAAACAAGCCCCAAACCTATGGATTCTGCTTCAAAACTAGACCTTAAAACTATTGGTCATAAGGTCATTGCTTAGTAATGAGCAATGAATGCCAGCAAACCTAAGAACAGGTTAATTGCCCCCACCGCAGCTATTCATGAGGAAATAATAAAAGAGGGAAAAAAAAGAGCAGAATGTCTTTTTTTCCCCGAGTTTTCTTTTTTTATTTAACCCCACGCTAAATACATACGATAAAGCTCATTCCCTTCCACCTTTTTTATAAACCCAAATAGTAGTTCCTGTCTTTTATCTTTTTTTTTTTGCCCCTGAAACCCTAAATCATATCCCAGCTTGTTCTTTGGACATTGACCGAATAGGTTGCAAACGCAAAAAAATATGTCAAAATTTTCCCCACACTATATCGAGAAAGATTTTCTACCAAATAAAACTTATTATTCACCTTACATCCCAAGAAAAACAAGAAAAAATAATCCCTCATTTAAACAAACAGCGTAAGTGCTATGTTCAATCAGTCAATTTTCGTTTTAAAATTTCTTCATGTCCCCCCACTCGATTTTGTGTTTTTTTTCGTCATTCAGCCAGACCTTTTTTTTTCCCCTCTGAAGTCGGTTGTTTTTGTTTTTTTGCTTTTTTTTGAAACAGGCAAAACTGTATTCGATGTTACAGCCCCTTATCCCCTTTTCAGAAAATATATAACCACCCCCCTTGATTGCGGAAAATATTTATTTCTAAATGAACAAACTTCTAAAACGATTCTTTTTTTCTAATTCGATCAGTGACTTCTGCAAACGTTCATTAATGCAATAATACACATACAATTTCTCTTTTTTTTTTCGTTGCTGTTTTTAAAACAGAAAAAGCTAAAAATATATCCCTTACTTTGTGTGGCAGGTTGGTTCTTTGTTTATATCACCTTGATATATAACCTTGTGCTTCTATTGTGATTGAATCCCGTGTCCCCTCGGTCGATGACTGATACTCACCGGACCAGACATTTTTAAAAACAGGTCTAATCCTCAAACTGAAAAAAACAAAAATAGCCCCAAAAAAGGGGAAAACAAACAAAAATTCTTTCAGCAATTCATTACGTATGATATTTTCAACAGATTTCAAAGGGCCCCATTTATTCCGTGTGTGTGTTCATCAAGTTACTTTGACAAAGATATGAAAACAGGACATTCATCATGGATAGTAGCTGAAACTACTGTATTGTACTGTTTTTTAATTTATTAAAAATATTTTTAGAAAAGTCAGATATTCCTACTATCTGCTGTAAATTATATGTCATTTCCGTATAAATGTATATGATACAAAAAAAACTAAAAACTATTGAGACACCTTCTGGGACCAAAACGTTTCTGCCCGCCCAGAAAGGAACCCCCCCTCCAAAAAAAGAATGAAAAAAAGAGAAACTGCATGTTGTGGAACTGCATGCTGTCTGGATAATCCCAAAAAAGTGGTGGTGTTTTTTTTTCCTTTCTTCTCCCCCCCCCCCCCCCCCCCCCCCAATTACCAACCTGTTCGAAGATCTGTTGAACCCTGAGTTTGTCGTGCTCCTCGAACTGATCGGCCTGAAAGCCCCCCTGGGAAGCACCCCCATCCCAGCACATGCATGCCACATCTTTGGGGGTATTCCCATCGACATCCTTAGCCGAAGCATCCGCACCCTTACCAAAAAAGAAAAAAAACAACTCCTCTTCATTTTGGATTCCATCACGAAGGGGGAAATTTTTTGAAACGATTAGGAAGGAGTTGTAACTCGAAAACGTTTTCATTAGGTCGTGAGTTAATTCTTTTTTTTTATTTTATTGATCCAATGCTTCGCTGTGCTTGAGGGTTAATATATTCCAACATCAGTTTTATCCGTTTCATCGAACGTTTTCTAAGGAAAAAAAAAACCTTTTCCAGCAGAAGAAGAATGCACTCCTCGCTCCCAAATCGGGAAGCCCAGTGCAATGGGGTCCACTTGCAAAGATCCCTGCACCTGTGACAATTTTTTTTATTAAAAAAACAAAATGCAAAAAAAAATAAAATAAATAAAATAAAAAATTCGAAACTGAAAAACGCAAAACTCTTTGAAAAACAGTTTGAAAACAGTTCAAAACAAAACGCAAGAAATGCCCACACAGGATGATTTTTCAAATCCTCGTAATAAAACGCAAGAAATGTCCACATGATTTTTCAAATCCTCGTCTTCTTAAAACCTCGATTTTCTTTTCAACAAAATTAAGACATTGAGCAAAAAAATGACAGCTCCAGCTTGGCCATTCCCTGTTCGATTTAGTGATATCTGCTGGGTTTTTCCCCTTCAAACTCATGCTTGACAATGTAGGAATTCCTTTCAATATATTTTTTTTTTCATTTTTGAAAACATACTTGATTTTTGCTCCTTTCCGCAGAAGGTACTGCATCATTTTGACGTTGTCATTGACAGCAGCCACCATCAATGGTTGAACACTCTCCACGTTTTTAGCAGCAGGGTCAGCACCTATAATGCATGTGCATAAATATATTTCATTTTTTTTTTTTTTACAACAGCACCTACAATGCATGTGTATAAATATATCTCGTATAACATCTCTTTTTCCAACTTACACCATCAAAGAAACATCGCTCTACAAGAAGAGTGCAAAAACCACCACAGGATGTGCCGCCTGGGGAAACAGACAGAAAAGAAAAGAAAAGAAAAAAATTGCAACAGCCAAGTATTTGTCGTTTCCAGAAGTACCTGCAGAAAGCAAGAACTTGACCACAGGCAAATGATTCTGTTGAGCAGCATCGATCAGTGCCGTAAAGCCCTTGGAATTCTTCCCCTCAAGCTTGGCACCTGAAGCAAGAAAAAAAAAAAAGAGTTCAAAAAAAAAAGAAAAAACATGATCATCAATTTGCTTTAACCTCGATTCTTTCATCATGTTGGAAATCATGGAGATCTGCACATATTCTAAATTAGTTATCTTTTTTATTTGCATTTTGCATTGAGAAGAAGGTGGGTTGGTAAGGAAAGCCTGCAGTAGGTCCGCAGTCTGTACGAGGATTACCTTTGCTGACTAGGGCTTTGACGATTTCAAGATTGCCCTTGTAGGAGGCAGTAATCAAAGCCGTGAAACCTCTTCTGTCTTTGGCCTCCAATCGTGCACCTGTCGAGGAAAACAACAAAAGAATTTACATGAAAAACATAGCAAAAGAAAAAAACTCTACAAAATTCACCTTCAGTATGGGTTGAATATCAAATTGGGAGCTCAGGAAATTCTTGAGTAAACATTGGGATACTTGAAAAACGAAAAAAAATTATCCAGCCTCCAACAAGAAAATTTTATATTTTCTTCCCCCCCCTCCTTTAAAAAAAAAGAAAAGTGTACGTTATCTTGCCTGCATTGATAATTGTATTGACAGCTTTCAGCTGATTGTAGAACGTTGCAGTCAGCAGCGGAGTTTCCTTATTCCGGTTTTTGGCCTCGATGCTCACCCCCTCTTTCAACAGGGCCTGCATAGGTCAGGTGCATTCAATTAATTAAAAAGATATTAGGAAGAAAATCGAAGCAAATAACTTTTTTTAGGGGGAGGAAAAAAACCCTGTGGTTTCACCCACCTTGATTTTGAAGATATCCCCAAGGCGTGCTGCATCGTGAATTTGCAAGCTTTTCTCCACCTCGGATTTCAATAATGCAGCAGTCCCTCTCGGCTTAAAAAAAAAAAAGGAGTTATTATTGCACAAACTGTAAAAACACAAATCCCCACTGAAATGTTTTTTCCACACGAAAAATGCAACCGTCTTATCTTTCCAGGTGCGATGGCAGCATTGCTGAGAAGCCCACAAATGAAAAAAAAATAAAAATTATACTTTTAAAAAGTGAAACACGCACAAGGGTGACCCTTCGACAACGAAAAAGCATTCCACTATTGTGTTCGTTTTCTCGGTCAATTGCCATGCTCCTCCCAAAGCTTGCAATACCTCTGCAAGCTAAATCATAATTAGACTGGGTAAACACATCACTTCATGTTTTAAAAAAGAAGAAACTAAAAACGAAAGTTTGAAAACAAACTGAAAAAGGGCTTTACAGTGGAGAGCCTCGAGCTGCCCACACTCGCATTGCTGCAGGTACTCTTTGTCATCGGGAAGACCTTTCGTCCCAAAAGCCTTTTTTTGTGAAGTTGAGTCCAGGTGGAGGAAGAGTACCTGGACATCATCATATACAATTTTCTCCCAATTAATTTACATGGAACACATGCTTGAATAACACGTGGTAAAGTTTTAGTGTCTTCAAAAGTGCTGATAGTGAAAGTGAAAGAAAATGAAAGCCTTTTGAAACCATTTTCTGGCGACAAGCGATCCATTGCTTATGTATCGAAGGGCTCAACACTTTTGGTGGTGGGCGGGTCGTTTTTGTTTTTGTTTCGAAACCTACGATGTGAAAAATCGTTAAACCGACATGGATCCGTTCTGTGAACTGCGCACGTATTCTACTATTACCAACAGGGACCGAGAACACCCGTTCACTGAAAAGAAGATCTAGCAATGTCGAGTCCCCAGCCCCAAGTCAGCGCAACGCGCAGCGCGTAGTTTGGAAGCAACACGGCAGCAACTCGTCTGTGCCGCCGCCAGAGCCAGAGTGGCGAAGCGAAAACTCACCGTGTAATAAACCCAAAACACTTTTTCCGATCGGTTTGAATTCGCACGAGCCCCGAACGATAGACAATATAAATATAGCGAGGCAAATTTTTTGCGGAGCCTTTTGAGCAACGGCAGCGACCCGAATCAGGGACAGGTTCGAAAACGTTCGAGGATACGATGTGATGGCATTGGCCAATATGCTTGCCTGTACGCAGCACGCCGCCCTCAGCCGCCACCCCCACAAACAATCCTTGCGATCAGTGTTTTGATGGCGGCGCTGTTGAATTCATCTCAAGGCAAAAGAGGAAAGAACAACAGGGCTGTCTGTGTTGCTCGAATAGGCAGAAAAGGGCATGCCTATTCCCTCCGTGCATGCTGCCTTTGCCTGTGCTGGTAGTGCACACATATTCGTGGGATTCGTGGGATTCGTGCCGCTCCCCTGATGCATGTCGATAAGAGAGCTCTTCACAACACGCTGGAGCATGTCCCCTCTGCTGTGGGGTGTGTGCCAGGATGGCTCTGTGGTGGTGTTCTGTGGGGAGAGGATCAATCGATCATGCACCAGCATTAAGATAACTAGATCGATCATATGATTTCAATGCATTGAAATGGTGGCCCTTTGGGCCTTGCTGGAGATGAGCTTTGGTGTTGTCAGTCACACAAACTGGCAGTCTCTACTAAAGCACTATACACCCGACAACCCCTCCCTTCCCAGCCCCAGTTCTAATCTCCCCATCCTGCATCACACCTCACAATAAAAAGAAACCACCCCACATCGCCCAGATGCTAGAGTTCAATGACCATCGCAGCGACTTGGGCTGTGTTCATTTTCTGTTTCGTTTCGTCATGTCCTTGGACGCTTGAAGGAAGAGGCCCCGCCTCGTGAACGACCCCTAGAGAAATCCCTGGCTCCGAAACGATGCTTTCCCCTCAGCCTCGGCGGGGAGAAACCTTGACCACCTATCATTTCCCTAACCTTGGCTTTTTCCTCGTCCTCTGAAACCTTCTCTTCGCACTCGCCTGCAAAACAAACAACGAAAAGTAGGATGGATCGATAATTTCCCACCACTCCATATACAAACAAAAAGAAGGGGAAAAAAACCATAACAGTGACTTTTTTCAATTTACTTTTTCAAGCATCGGTCGAGAAAAAATCGTGGATATGATCAAATCATGCCGACACATGCATGGACTGTTGTGGCATCTGATTTTCTTGTGCTTGTTTCTGCGACTTTGCTTTTCTCCCATTATTATTATCACTATTACTTTCCTATAACTGTTCCTTTCTTTCATTTTTTCGTGTTTTCTTATTTCTTCTTTTTTTTATTTTTGGGAGGTCGATTGCTCACCTTCATAGCCTTCCGGCACGGGCAAAAAATCGACCCCTGTGCATTGATATTTGACGTAAACTTTCACCCTCATGACTCTCTGGGCGGTATCATGCAATCTTACGCAACGGTCCAGCCCTGCCGATGCCAACAGGGGTCTTTCGGGATGAGCAACCATGGATCGAATCGACCCCGTGATTCTGCCCGTCAAAGTTCCTCGAAGCCGTCTTTTGCTTACGTCGTATCGCTCCATGTGACCGAGGGCATTTGCCATCCAAATGTTGTCCCCTTTTTTTGTTGAAGAAACAAAATGAAAAAATGAAAAACAACAAAGGTACCAGAAAGAGTCATTTTTCTGAGAATTGTCCAACTATGGAATCGATTATTGTTCGTGCTGGTGGTTATTTCTTTTTTCTGGGGGAAGGGGGGGGGGGGGGGTTCGATAAACCACCACTTAACAAAATGTAGGGATATTTCCATCCTCATGGAAAAAATGAAACGGAAAACCCCTCCCTACCACCATACATGTTTTCTTGCTCGAAAAAAGAAGAAAAAAAAATCTTCGAACAATGTAAGTGCCACCCCACCATTGGATTCCGTCGCCATGGCCATCACACGGGCATCCCTCCATTCGATTTTCGAAACGGGTCTTTTCCCAGCCCTCACATCGTACAGTCTGACTTCGTGGTCGGCCGTCCCCACCAGGATCAAGTTGCAATCTGAGTTGGGTACGATGGCACAGGCAGTCGTCCAATTTCTCTTAGTCAGACCGTAAGGGTTGTCGGGAGCTTTGCCTTTGAAAGTTATTTTTTGGGCGTCCAGGTCGACCATCCTCAAATGGCATCCGTCGCCTCCGACAGCGAGAATTCGTTGATCTAAATCTGCACACTTGGGTGAAACGCAAAACCATCCACATAAATATCCCAGTATGTAAAAGCAAATTAAGAAAAAAGGGATCTTTTTCCCCCAAAAGGTGTCTAGGCAACTCGCAAAAAAAACTAAAGCCAAAAGAAAAAAAAAAGGAAGTTGTTTCACATAGGCCCATTGCATTTCTCTTTCAAATTAAAAAAAAAGGCCCAGAAAAAGGCTTCAGATCGTATGGTCCGCAATTTTCTTTGAAAAATATCGTGCAAACCCATCGATTTCCATATTTGTCGAAATTTCACTTTACAAAACAACCCCTCCCCCCAAGGGAAAAAAAGGGGGGAAGAAAAAAAGAAGGCGGCTCCTGAAATGGAGAGGTGAAAATGAAACAATAATGGACAGACTCACCGCTGCTGTGATGGAGTCCGCCACCAGCAAAGACATTGACTCTTTCATTTGTGTGTTGGAGTTTTTTCTGGAAGGTCTGCTCAGTCGAACCACCCCAGCGTCGCAACACGACAGCAAATTCGGAACTCTGCAAAAAAAAAGAAAAAAATGAAGGTGCTTCTTCTCAACCTTCATCCAGTTACTGTTATTACTGTTATTACTGTTACTGTTATCCTTTCATATTACTTCTTTGCTTTCTTTTTCAGCCCTGCATGATGGGAAAACTGGTGAAAAATTCGCACAGGAAATCTCCAGAAAAAAAGCCTTCAACGCAGATGCACCGCGTAATTACTAAACTGAACTGTCAGATTACTAAACAAAATTACCAAATTACTCAATTGACGGTACGTCCAAAACACGACTCGAGAAAAAGAAACCTAAAAAATAATTCTCTCTCAAGACAAACTTACGTATCATTTCGAGAATTCCAAGTGGGGGTTATCGACACGATCTGAGCGGGGTTGCCTTTTTGTTCAGAAGCTTCCGAATTGACGAACGGTTTGACCGTGCCTCGAACGGAAAAATCTTCAGCCCCGCGCACCTCGATGGTTCCATCCACTCGTGACAAGCACACCACCGCGAACTCTACAAACTGACAGAGATAAATTAAGCAAACGGTCGGAACAGAAAAGAAAAAAAAGGGCAAAGGCTGATGACTGTAAACCACCGCACTTAAAAATCTGTAAATTTTTTTTATTTTTTTTCTATTTTCAAGATTTGCATGTGGGTTTACAGTCATCGACCTTTCCCCTTATATTAGTATTTTTTTGGAACATCTTTTTCATTAACATGGATAATCGGAGCATGAAACCACCACAAAGCAGAAAGCAAAATTGCGTTGTTTCTTTACGGCTGTTTTTTTGTTCTGCCTGTCTTGATACAGGACGATCGACAAATTCAAAAAAAAATGAATAGTTTGATGTCGAGGAGAGGGGAAAATGCTAAGATATGAGGTTACAGATCAAATGCTTTTCCTTTTCTGGGCACCAGCACTGCCTGTTTTTTGGGGATAAAAAACAAAAATTACCTGTGTCAGTCAAACCCTCCCTGCTAGCTGTCGATAAAGTTTTGATTCCCATGGTGCGATCCGGCGGACCTCTGCACCACCAATCAGACTTTTAAAAAACGATGAGGTTGTCTCCATTAAAAAAAAAAAAAAAACAACTATCCAACTTTCCTTGACTGCAGCGTCAGAAAACTTTTCGAAAAACAACAATCTGTGAAAATTCCGACTTTGGTCCAAACCACTCATTTGTAAAGTAGACGAACTACATGGGTTTTTCCCCCTGGGTGCAATACATTCGAAGAAATGTATACAGACACTTTCCTTTTTCTTTTTTTTTTTCTAATTTAATCTGACAAGGATGCCCACCGACTTCGGTTGCATCCAGGGCAACCGCCATTTAATACAATCAGAACAAGAAAAGAAGAATGGGAAGTTTCAGCGGGTTTATTTTTTACCCCCGCCCCCCACTCACCCTTCATTAGGTCCCCATTTTTTCACGATTTTTGCTCCATGCCATCGATCTCTGGAGGGGACTTCCACCACTGCATGGAGCAACATTTTTTTTTCAAAATTTTGATTTCTTTCGTTGAGAAGAGAGGAGGGAAACACAAGCTGAAATTTTTGCACCATATTTCAAAAAACACAGAACATCTCCACTGACCCAACAGCTCGATTCGACATGCACTCCTGAATTTGTTGACATGACTGCTTCCTTGTTGAAAGGATGATTAAAACTCCACTTTTATTCCATAAATAAATAATGGGTTCAAAGCAGGCCACAAACAATGCAGCAATCAAAACCCCCAGCTTATTTTTTTGCCCTCAACTTTTCTACTTTTCCCCACCTCGCAGCACCCCCAGCTCGTCCCCCACCACTAATCGAAGCGCCGCCGTTTGTGGTCCATCCTCCGAGGAGCAATCGCTTTCGCTGCCGCCACTCATTCTCAACGCCGCCGCTGCCAGTGTGAACACCACGAAAACCCTGCCTCAAAGAAAGAAACAACTCCCCTCCCTTGTGTCTGACATGCGGTCACGTGTGGTGTGCATTACGTCAGTGCAGCGTAATTTCTTTTTGTGTTGTGTGTACGACCGAGGGCCACTCCAAAAACCCCACTCCCTTGTGGCGAAGAACAGAGAGGTCGCGGTTTTTTCGTAACGTTTTTCCGTTCTTTCTGGGGATTGTCGCGTTCGCCGGCTTGGCAATCCCGACTGTAGAGCTGGTCGATTCCACCTCGAGGTCTTCCCGACCAACGCACGCTGTTTCGACCTTTTTTCGCTTGGCCGTCTCTGGTGACGTCCCTTGGAAATCTTAAAAAAGAGGGGAGGGGGTGCCGAAAATGATTCGATTCGTGCTGCTGCAAAATAGGGCTGGGAAGACCCGCTTGGCGAAATACTACGTGCCGATGGAAGACAAGGACAAGCACAGGATGGAGTACGAGGTCCACCGTTTGGTGGTGGGTAGGGATCCCAAGCAGTCCACCAACTTCGCCGAGTTCCAGACCCACAAAGTGATCTACAAACGCTACGCCGGTCTGTTTTTCTCGATCTGCTGCGACGTCACGGACAACGAGTTCGCGTTGCTGGAGGGGATCCACCTGTTCGTGGAGGTTTTGGACCACTACTTCCAGAACGTGTGCGAGTTGGACCTGGTCTTCAACTTTCACAAGGTCTACCTGATTTTGGACGAGTTCATCCTGGCTGGGGAAATCCAGGAGACTTCGAAAAGGGTCATTCTGGACAGGATAAAAGAATTGGACGCCATGGACACATAGAAAGGAAGGAAGCAACGCTCCCTGGAAAGATAATCCTTTGGCTTTTTGCAAGAACAACTTGAACTGGGGGGAAGGGGGGGTTTGGAGGAGGGGGCTAGGGTGGGGGATGACAGATAGAGGGGGGAGTTGGGAAGGGGGAGTTGGGAAGAGAAAAATAAGCAAACAAATTTCTGAGCGAATTTCTGAGCGAGGATAGGAAATGGATTAGTAAGGGGTTGGTGAAGGGACAAACCCCTCCCTGGCAGTTATGGTTTGAGATGCATAGTCTGAAAAAATTCGACACATCAGCGGGCATTCGATTCTCTTTGGTTAAAAGTCTTAGGGGAAAAATATCAAATATGCTCCACCATAGATATGCAGCCATACTCCTGTGGCTTTTTTTTTTTTTTTTTTTTTTTGCGAGGAAAAGGGCGGGGGGAAGTGTTGAGGGGAGGGATCGTTTTTCTTTTCCTTTTTCATTTGCCCGGTTAACTCGGTAGGGCAGATAAAACTCTTTTTCTTGGTTCTAATTTCGTAAAATATGTCACCATCTTTGGAGCTGGTTTTTCCCTCTGCCTGTTGAGCATATGTTTAGTCCGCAGATCCACATCAATTGATGAGCGACAGCTAGCCATTAAAATCATATTTTTTGAGAAGATTCAAGATTCGGATGGTTTCAGAGGGTGTCTTTGGCTTTTTTTTCTTTTTTCTTTTTTTTTTTTTTTTGAAGGGGGGGGGAAAGGGAGGAAGGAGGGGGGTAGTTTCCTTTCAAAGTGTTTGCCATCCAACATGGCATTCAGACGAGAAAGAAAGATACGAATAATAATAGAAATTTTGGGCCATTTCAAATGTGTTGAAAGGAAAGTCTGGTGGGCAGCCTCCTCCCCACTTGTTGACAGCATGAACCGCAAAATTAGGGTTTCGAGATGTGGAAATTGTGGGATGCTGTGGAGGAAAACAGGGGAAGAAATCATGGTGGAAAGAGGTTCGCTGTGGATTAGGATGAAGAAGGTCAGGGAAACTTGCACATGGTTGCATGCGTGGTCAGGAACGCTTTCACGATTTAATTTGGTTTTGCCTTGTCAAATTTCTTGGCGGAAGATGAGATGCATCCCAGAGGTCGGAGCTCTGCTGCCCTCCTTACAGTTGTCAAAGAAATTTGCAAAAACCGTATCACCCAAAGGTTTCTCATACCCACCATCACCCCATTTTGTTTTTTTTGCTGAAAAGTTCATTTTCCATGCACTGGTGCTGATCAAATCTGAAGCCTGAGGAAAGGAAACTCAGAGGTGTACTGTGAAGAGGGGCTGCAAAACAGTGCGTCCTATGGGGTCTTTGTTTCCAGTCATGATAGTTCATTCATTCTGGAACAGCAACTTGGACAAGGTCTGGAGCTGGGGCTGCCCAAAAAGCGACCTTCCTAGCCTTGGCCACGCTTTTTTTTTTTTTTTTTTATGACTTTTCTGTAGCATTCTCTAATGAAGAGGCAGGGCGGGTTGTTTGAAAGCTGTGGAAACTCCATTCAAAGTTATGGACACGATGAACGAAAGTTTTCTCCATCCTGTTCAGGGAAAAAATATATATTAAAATATGCATTCTGTGTGAAGGCCATGGATCCCTCACTACAACCAACAGCAGCATAAGCATCTGGCTTTAATCCACAATCGATCAACAGCTCCAAGCAGAAACCCTTTTTTTTTTACTGGGAGTCCCCAGTAGTGGGGTGTTCAGATCCTCTATTCCATGTCCTATTTTCCTCTTTTCACAACATATGAAAACAAAAGAAAATCACATAATCGAATCGCAATATTACACGCCCCAAAGATTTGTTAAATTTGTCCAGTCACCATCGGATTTCTGGATCATCAAGGGAAAACTTGTATCAGCGAGGTCATCGTTGTGGCCAAAAGTTTCTTTTGAAATTTTTTGTTGGCTCTATGGGGTACAAAATAAAATCATGACTAATACCCTCTGGAACCAATCAGAACTCCAGTCTTCATTTTTAGAAAATCCAAAAAGCTTTTGGGAACAATTATTTGTACGTACATGGAGTTTTCATGGACTGTCTGGACTTATGCCAGCAGCTTGTGAGAATTGAGCCCAGCAGCAACAGCCCAACGCTGAAGTTGAGGCTTCTGGTATAGACAGCTCAATCCTCTTTCATGTTGAAGCACGAAGGAAATTCTCCATCCCTTTCTGAATGATGAGAAGATGCCTAGCTTCATGCACTGCATCCAAGTTCGCCTTGCTAGAATCAAGTAGACCATTCCAGTATCCACCATTTCCAACATTGCCCATCCCTCAGCCGTACATGCTTCTGCAAGAGTCGAGCAGTAATTTCCCCAACCAAATCTCTTTTGATTTTCCTCCATCAATCTGCATGATTACCCAAGGAACGACCCCCCCACAAACATCATCTGAATTTCCACCAAAGAGGGATGAAATCCCACTGCTGAAGGGGTTTGTATTGGTCAGTCGAGACAGCCCCTCGATGCTTGTGGAATCCAGAGGAGAGAAATGATCGTTAGGATGACCGAGGTGGTTGACCAAACGATGTCAGCAACCGTATCACTAAGAATTCGGTTATCGCGCTCCAGAAAGCCCTCAAGAGTAGTTCTTGGATTCACAATAGGCTCAGAGGTCAAGGGCAACAACAATTCCCAACAGTGCCTGCGATCCAAGAGTCCATGGTGCAATGATGGAATCTATTCCCACAGCTGGGTTCGACCCTGGGGACTGGAGTAGGGGGTTGTTGGCCCTTCCTGGAGTCGTTGCCAGGAGAACATTGAGAAATTTTCCATTGGTCGTGTTGAGAGAGGCAAGAGATGCATCCGCTTGGCCAGGCACTGATGAAAACGCACTCAGTCGGATCAAAGCATCACTATGGCGACCCACAGAAGAGCTGTGGGTACAACACCAACTTCAACAGCTCGATTTTATGCATCGAAACCTGCAACAGCATTAATCTATCAACACAAAGAAGGCCCTGATGCAATCATGCGATTGGGACGACAGGAATATGCATTTACATATGTTGCTCAAAGATCATCTTTTTTTCTCCCCTCACATCTTTAGAGTAGCCATGACAGACTCCCTGGCTTGAGACTTGAGAAGTGATGGCCAAAGCATCGTGCACCTCCTCCTCACCCAACCCATGGTATACCCATGGTATTGCTTGTATAAATTGGGAACTCTCCCCTTATTATGGTTCTTCTGGATTCGAACCCTCACCACCAATCTAAAATTCAAAAGAAAGAAATGTATAAATGTATGAATTCAATACAAATCACATTTACCCTTCCAGCTGGAAGAAACCCCATAGAAATAAAAAGAAAAATCTATAGCTGTCGACCCCCGACATGGCCTTACAGTCAATGAAGACACTATTCAGGTGGGTATGTAATGTACAAAAGAAAACAAAAGGGAAGTTTTGCCCCAATGGTGGTCACACACAAATGGAGGCACAAATGGAGCTTTTCATGCAGGGGTTGACCGACCTGAAGGGTTTGTATAGTGAACCAAATCAATGATTTCGGTGGAGGTATCATTTGGACAAGATAGAAGCCGACTTTCTTCAGCACACGAAATGCTGCAGGAGCAACTCCACATCCTGATCGGTCCAAAATCTGTATCAAGCAACCATCCAAATCACAGCGAACAACAGCAAGCAGATAGACTTCCTTACCCGAATTAAAGGGAACCCAACAAGGAAACAAAAAACCGAAGATCAAATGTTGCTTTTTTTGCATCTGTTAGTGAGTGCTGGGTATAAACCAGTCAAAAGATTGACAGCACGCAATTCCCACCAACCTGGTTGACATATTACTCCACTCCAAAATCCACCAGCAAGTCACCTTGAGCAAATGCTCACATCCAGGCTGAAGAATGTCGGCCATCCTGTCCGGGCCCTGTCCAGAAACCTGGTCAACCTCTTGTGCAACACAGCCTGATTCTTGAGAATGCCAACACAATTCTCAAGATGTTGGCCACAGTCAGGTTGCACCTGGTTGTCCTGAAAAAGACAAAAATAAACCCACCAATCAAAACATGCATTGGTTTGCAACAATTGAATGTCCACACCAAGACCAAATCAAACATTGGAGGCCTCTTGAAAAATGCAACATATATCTGTGTATTACTGGCAAAGAGTTGCCAAAAATAGCCTGGAATCTCAACTGGGGTTGAACAAGGAAAACCCCAGTAAAATAGGGGACATTGTTGTTTCACAGCAGAAGGGTGAGAAGCACCACATGTTGCAAATGAACATCTCACATTTTCGCACTCACATTTTCCACCAGGAAGAAGCAATTGAAGCTGCTAGCCCTACATCGCCAGCCAACAGCAAATGCGCTAGGGGGGCTGCGCGGCGGGTCGCCACCACCACCTGTCCCAAGCCTTTTTGTCAGTAAATTCCCAAAGATATTTTAAAAACAAATTTGATGCTGCATGTCACGTCAAAAAGTCTTGGTTCGACTTGTGTTGTTCATACCAATGGCGCCGCCGCACGACTGCTTGGCGTTTTGCGCGCGAAGGTTGGCGTAGAAACCTTCGGAGGGAGACTTCGGGCGCAAAACTGTAAAATAATAACAACACTGATTGGCCTTCATCAACAATGAAGGCACCAACAGCTATGTGTGAACACAATACAAAACACAACACAAAACACAACACAAAACAATGGCGTCACTCTTTGAACGCCTCACCAGATCCTCTCCTCGCCGCCGCGAAGCCGTGATCGTTGTTTGGAGACGGTCGCCAGGCGGGGAACAACGATCACGACGCTGGACGCGCTGCCATCGGAAAAAACAATAACAATCAATCGCTGCAGTATCACAGCGATCATATATCGAGGTCACTCGAAACAGTGTTACATCATCGACCAAGGAGGGAAGCTCTGACTCCCTACCTGGTCAGGCAGGCAGCACCAGGCCCAAGAGGCCCAGCACCACCAGACCGACAGGCGCCAGCCTTCCCCTCAACCCCCTGGACAGAACATTTAGAGCTGAATTTAGAGCTGATTGCTTCATCCATTGAAAAAGAGAGGCCAATTGACATTTCAAAAACAAACAATTTGGGTTTTAATTATTACCTCTTCCTCCTCCTCTGAACCTGCCTCAGAACTGCAGGTTGCAGCGAATCCTTCGCTTGCAACCTGTTGAGGAGGTCCTGGTGGAAGATGCTTCCACCATGTTGTTCCAAGAAGGGCTGGGTGAACGAGGTGTTCAACCCAGACCCCCTTGGAACAACATCCAGCTCAGGACATGTGCATGCCTGAGCTGGAAGGACAGGGAGACATCTCCCGAGGGATGCCTCCACTGGAGCGGATGGACGGTGGTGGGCTGAAAAAATCACACAAGGTGGTAGGAATCTGAGAAATCTGTTTATCTCATGTTTTCTTTATTTTTTTCCCAATCAATCAAACCAATGGCTACACATCTGATACCTATTTTAGGTCTCAATCAATGAGCTGTTTGTGCCCACCAATTATCCTTGTACCCATCCATTGGGTGGCATTCACTTGACACATCACTTATGGATTCGAACTCAACACCCCTCAGGCGTACTAAATTTTTCAGCCAAACTATTGTACCGCTCGAACCATTCCCCCGGGGTCCACGTATGGCTTTCTGGCCGTCACAATGTACAAACGTGCACGAAAAGTTCCAAGTTTTGCATGACTGTCATGCAACTCACCTCCAGTGGAGGGCTTGACACGCCGCGATGGTGGGAGGCGGGTCTTGGGGGGACGCGAACCTGGCCCCGCGGTTGCGTGCTGGGGGCCAGGTTCCATCGGGTTGGGGCCCGGAAACATCTGCGACAAAAACAGAAAAAAACGAGGGATGTCGACAGCAAGCAAAATATTTTCCAAGCCCTTTCTGATGCATGGCGCCATGCATCACAGCGAACGCCGTCCTTCTCAAAGCCGACCCCAAAAAACGATTCTACTCCTCTCTTTCTCTCCTTACCTCCTTAGCTCCAGAAATCAAAAGCTCTCAAGAGCGCGCAAGGAAATCTGGAGCAGGTCGCAGGTGTTGGCTGTACACTTGGAGCCTATTTCAAGGCTCGATAAATCAGTTCTTCATGCGCATCCTCATCCCCAGACTGTCTGCAGCACCCAGTACTCACCAAACGCCCACCCACAGTTTCGACCTGCATACCTCTCGAACGTGCTAATCCCGGCAAAAGGCGATGAAACACCTCGCTTCTTCCAGGTGCCCTCTTTTTTTGGCTGTTGCAAACATTGTCCGCCCCCCAAAACATCGATACGGAATGCTGCGGAGGCGATAAAGTTGCGTGAGATATTTCTTGATGTTTGATCTAGTGAAGTTGTTGTCTTTGTCTTATGGGTTTGCCCGTTTCACTTCTGAATGGGTCTGCAAGCTCTCATTGTTTTAGCCTAAAGAACTTCTACAAAACAAGAGATCACCTGGAAGAAGCGAGGTGTTTCATCGCCTTTTGCCGGGATTAGCACGTTCGAGAGGTATGCAGGTCGAAACTGTGGGTGGGCGTTTGGTGAGTACTGGGTGCTGTAGACAGTGCGAGAATGGGTCTGAGGATGGTGGTGCGCATGAATTTCTTATTGATTGAGACTCGAAATAGGCCTCAGGTTGTGGAAAGAGTATGGCAACAGTTTTCTCTTTCTTTGTTTGGGGCACAGGCTCATGCGTTTTTGGAGTTTTTCGTTTGATTCTATTTCTTTTGATCGAGGATAGACTTGGGTTGCACATTGGTTTGATTGATTGTGGAAATAAATACGGACACTTGAGTATGATCTTCAGAAATTAAAATTTTATCAAAAACTCCCTCAACTTGCTCCCAGAACAGTCTATAGTACGGATGGAAAATTGTTGGCCATTCATACAGTAACAACAATCCATATAGTAGCAGGTGTCTAAAACGGAAAAAGGATCATGTAATTACACGATAACAAAAGGTAAAAACAAAAGGTGTACAGCGACCTACTCAAGTGTACAAAAGATTCCCTGCGTCAAAGACTGTCGACGCAGGCAACACAATGGCTGAGACTCGTGGTGTGCAGCTCCAAGAGTTACACTGGAATGTTTAGCAACAATTTCTCCATTTCTTCTTTGTAAATTGTCGGACCTGTAGCTCAGTAGGTTAGAGCACCGGTATTATGAGCCGGAAGTCGCGGGTTCAAGCCCCGCCAGGTCCATCCCCTTCTTTGAATTATTAGGGAGAAGGAAAAAAGATTTAAAAAAGACGCACAAAAGGGATCAAATTCGATTCTGGCCAAGTCCCAGACCCTTTCACACTGATTCATACTGTCCTTTTAGCGAAAAGAACCCGCTCAACGACCACGCTATGTACATGTGTCCCCCTTGTTTTGGCAATATCCACAAGAGCTTCTGAATCACCCAAATTCTATTCTCTCAAGTGTTTCAAGCGTTCTTTGAACTACGCCTTGAACTTCCCCAAATAGACTTCTTCGCAACCTCTTTTCCTGTGGTGGTCTCAGGCATTGGCAATATTATCGCTTAAGATGGTCGACTTGTCTTAGCCACGCAGGCTACGATAGAGAACCACCTCGTGACTTGTATGCAGGGATTCTTAATGTGTTTCCGCACGCTGCCTAGGAACGGTCGGTTGTATTTTTGGAGAATCCATGCCTCATGTTTTGGCTGTTGGAAACGTTGTCCGCCCCCCATATACCATACTATACTATACAATGCTATAGAGGTGAAAAAATCGCTTGAAACATTTTTTGACATCCGATCAGGTGTAGGTGTTGTCTTGAGGAAGCCACTTATCATCAACCTCGGCAAAACTATGGGTCCGTGCTTGTTTTAGTTACGTTTTTCTGAATGGCCAAGTTTATTGTTTTTGTCAAAACAACCACCTCCCTGTCGATTCATCCCTAGAGTGGGGCATGCATTGAGAAGTCACTGTTACACACCTCACAGTACAGTGCCCTGATTTTTTGGTTGTGTTGGAAACTCTATAAAGAAGGTGATTTGGGAGCCGTTGAAACAGAGTTTGATTGGTTCAAGGTTTGGGCAGTTACGAAGCTGTAACGGTAACCAACAGGCTGGATCATGGGTGGGTATACGTATAAAAGAAAAGTCTGGAGAGGACAAAGTGTCTTTGTACAATTTTGTGATATTGGACTGAATAATGTTTCCCTGTTTCAACCGCGACTCGATCACAGTTCTCTGTGTTCCTGCCCCTCCTCTTAACAGCCACAATTGCAAATATTCTGATGCACGCGTGCTTTGCTTTGGATAAACCAGGTGCTTCACCTGGATCCATTCAGCCTGCATCAGAATACTCTGTAGGTCGTCAATGAGATTCAGTCCAATTTCACTCGTGGCCTCGAATCCTTGCAAGGCCCTGTCCACGAATGCGGGATCTTTTCGTTAATTGGGGAAGGATTTGGATCCTCTTGATCGAGAGGCATGAAGAACCAGGAAATTTTCTTGACAAGATTTGCTTGGTTATTGGTGTCAGCTTATGATTTCTTGCCCATAAGGTGGTGAAAAATTGCATCACTTCTCTGAAGGCCTAGAAGAAAAAGACTGGAAGTGTTCATTGGAAACTGCCCTTATCGATAAGGCAAAGTCCAGCAAGAAGAATCCCCTCTACCCCCTCTCCGCATTTCTTTTTTGTTGTGTTCATCACATATCCCTCGCGAGTGTGTTTCGAGCTGTTCGACCAGTGCCGTCACTCGAGTTCATAAAAATCAGTGATTCTTATCTTACTGGCGGTTCTTGTGTGTCCACATCGAGTCCGTTACCTCGAAAATAATCAAAACGTTCTGACTATTCAACAATTAGTGACGATGTACAAGTGCGTTCTTGGCGCAAATGCTGGAGGCACCAGCACAAAAAGCGAGCAACTCGGGGCGAACAACATCATTGAAATAACACCACACGTCATCGCGACCTGGTGGGACGCAATTGCAATTCCGACAAGTTCCCCAACCAGTGTGTACGCATCAAGTGAACAACGCGCCAGAATCAGGCTTAAACATCCTGCACTGGAATCACAGGTTCGTTGCTCTCCCAGAACGCCAAATGGTTCGTGATTCATGGTTCGTCATAGGATCCAGAGGGTAGGCTGGAATGTATTAGCTGTCGATTCTTCCACACGATGACGTCGCCTGGCTGCCAGTCGGCGATCCACACCCTTTCAGGCGCCGTCGCTCCCTGAGGACCCAGGAACTCTTCCAGCAGTTCGTGAGTTTCTTCCACGCTCATGCCCTCGAACGAATGTATAGTGAAAGGCGAGGCGAGGAGTGACCTCACTCCGGTTCCCTTTTCCTGGATAACGAAAGGACCTCCATCCTCCACCATCCGCGCTCCTGGGTAGCTACTTTTTACCAACTCTTCCAACTGTCTTGGGTTCTCATAGGATACGCCGCTTTCGCGCATCGTGTAAGTTGCTTTGAACAGCTCGGGAAGAGCTCCATTCTTATGAGCGATCTGCTTCTGGTCATCAGTGAGGAGCGAGTAGGCTCTTACAGAGCTCGCGAACGTAGTTCCCGCGTTTGGCGCCGCAATTTTCATATACATGTAGCTGTACATATGAGGGCATATATATGTTTGCTCGCATCCATATGCCAAAATCGTGTCCCCGTCCCTTCGGAGCGTTTCGAAGTTGAGCTGTTGTTGTCGTCCGAGACCATGTTTGTGCCGCGATCGCCAGCCAAGGGTATCCAGGAACGGTGGTCGGTATAAAGGTTTTGAATTGCCCCCTTTTGAAACGTTCCTCGTCGTGGGGAAGGAACGACAGCAACTGAGAAACACAACAAACTGATTTAGTTGGTTTGTGAATCCTAAGCAGAGCCCCTGCAACTGTGCGTCTCGAGCTCTCCTGACATTCTACATTTCGGATGACAAATTCATGATGCAGCCGCTACGAATCTAGGCAGTTTAAAGCTTTCTCCCACGCCGGTCGCGCCTTACGAACGATTGCGAGTTCCAGCTGTTTCGGGTATCCACTACAATATTCCTATGGTCATTCGTTGGATGAATTTGATCCCCACCTTTGCTTCGTCGGCTGCCTCTGGCGTCTGTTGGCGGAAGCAAGAAGCGGTCGAGAGCGTTTTTGACGAGAGCGCCTTGGGCTTCAGATATCCCTCCATCAAGGTCCATTCCTGACACGTCTGCTCCAAAGTCCTCGTGGATTGGGGCGAACGAAACCCCCAGGTTCTTGGCGTCCACTGCGAGGTCGCCCATCCCCAACCGCACGCAGCATTCTATTGAACCTGGGGTGGTGGAAGTGTTGCCGCCGCCTCTGTTTGAAGCGGGGCTCGTTCAGAAACAAGCACCCGTTCCTTGATATCGAAATTTGCATTCTTCCCACAAACACGCAACGAACGGTTGTTTCGTTTTGTTTTGAAAAACGTCGATCTTATGCTTGCTGTTTGCTTAGACTCGTGAATCGTAGGTGTTTGAGTTGAAGGGGAGAATGTTGTGTTATTTTGGTTCCAGAAAATGATCTGGGAGATCTGTCATTGGGATGTGTCGCATGTCTGACTCGTTTCGCTCGCCCCCAAAATATAGCCAACGAACTCGACCTTTCGTCCTTCCCAGTCGAGAGCTTGTTACGTGGAGTGCGAAGAGTGCCCAGTAGTTCGTGGAAGAACAGCTGTTGCTTGTGTGGTGGGTGCATCGACGCTTTGAAAAAGTGTTTTTTCTCCCTTTCGATCTCGTTTTGGATAAAATTGTAGGCGGATGTTTGTGATGCTTCTGTGCGAGTTCCAGGGATGAGCTGTTGGGTTGTTCGGAATGGTGGTTGAGATATTGGTCTTGATTCTTGCGTCTGGTTGGTTCTTGGTTCGTTTCACCCTTTGGTTTCGTTTCGACCATCTGGTCGTAGATGGTGGGTCGACTTCAATCATGCGCCCCCATCCCTTCTTCCTATTCAAGGCCAAAAAACTCAGCCACTGTTTAGTTGTTTCTCTCTCCCTCCCCTTGGTTGGAGCACACCTGCCCAAGGAAAGCTGTTTCAAGACGATATCAAATGTATGGCGTCTGCAATTGCTGGCAATCCATTCGAACAAAAAAATTCCCAATGGTATGTTCAAGCAAAAGATTGGATGGCAGATCTGTTTCTACTTGAGGTTTTTTCCCTGGCTGCAGTTTATTTGAAGTTTCGTTGCAAGAATTAGTTGGTTTCAGAGCAATCTTTTCTTCTTGATTTTCAATTCTCAATGGTTTTTGGTTTCTGAGTCAATGTGAGCTTTCATCAGAAGCATGCACCCACCAGCCCAATGAAAATGTATACAGAAAAAAGAACAGCAAGGGGGATATTTTTGCAGTGGTGTTGGTTTTGAGGGAATTTTTGAGGGAATTTTTTTTTCTTTTTCTACTGATGTGTCATAGTTACATTTTATTTATTTATTTTTAAATCTTTTTTTTTTTTTTTTTCTGCAGCTGGAAGATCTGAGCGATGCCTCGTCATCGTAAGTGAATCAGTCTCGACCAGAATCTGTAATGACTTTCCAAGTTTTTTTTTTCCAAAATAAATTGTGGCCAATTTTTCTTGATTTTCATAAAAGAAACACTTGAAAAAAGAAACAGAAACAGTGCAACCGTAACAAAACTGCCTGCATTTTTTGTGTTGCTGAACCACACCACGCGAATTTTTTGATTTTCGGAATCTGATTTGAGCTGCCCCTTCACCCATACATTCTATGGCTGGTTTTGGTTTGCAAGTCTGCCAGGTGCTTCCCTCAACCATGGTTTCGATATAGAATTACACCTTTTTCTTTCTTTTTTTCCTTAAATTTTCGCAGAGCAATTCACCGTCCGAGACCTTGGAGCGGCGAAGTTCCGACAGTCGGGGAAGGCCGAACGTCGGAGTGGAGCCCTCCGGGCAAAACGGTCGAAGACGATGAAGAGATCGGGGACAACCAAGGCGAAATCAAAGGCGTTTGAAATCTCTGTGGTCCTTGGAATGGATATGATGGATTGGATGCCTTGTAAGTATATCCTTTTTTTTATTTTTTTTTCTTGCTAAACTTTATTCCTTCTTAGAATTATGTTTTTGAGTTTTATTTTCATGTCCACGATTCAACAGAAATTTGAAAAAATATTATGTGCCGGGGAAATAATCATTATTTTGGTACTATCGGTTGAATTAATTCTGAGCTTGGTGTTGAAATTTCTGCCGAGATATGTTTTTCGATGTGAAGCGTATTCTGTTTTCTCTTTTGCATATATATTACAATTTCAGGCAATTTTTCGGTCAAGTCTGAAGTATAATGTTTGAACAGTGTGAGAAAACAGGATAAGGACACAAAATCAAATTTTGTATCTATTTTTTTTTTTCTGTTCATTTGGTGTTCTTGCCCGGCAGTGTTTTTTTTTTAATTTTTTTAGATCTGTGAGCATCACAGCCTTGAGAAAAATTCCCAGAATTAGAATTCTTGTGGAGAATTTTCAACAAGAAAATCCAGGTGTATATCTAAAAAGTGGCAGAAGTGGCTTTGAATCTGGGTTGATGGTTTGATTTTTGGAAATTATTTGCAGCACGTGAAGAACCATCATTTCACCACTTGTTGATGGAGGTGACGAATCAGTTAAAAAAGATGTCTATTCAAGGTAAAAATTTCTGAGCATTTTTTTCATGAGGTTTGTTTGCGTGTCCAGAATTAAAAAAAAAACGATTCATCTGAGATAATGATTATTTTGGTATTATCGGTTGAAGTATATCTGTGCCGGGTGGATGGAATTTCTGCCGAGATATATGGCTTTGAATCTGGGTTCAAGGTTTGTTTCATTTGGTGGATTTTGTAGAACAAGAAGAACCATCAAAAATGATGGCGGAGATCACCAATAAGCTGAAGAGGCTTTCACTTCAGGGTAAAAAATTTCGAGATTTTTTTTCATGAGGTTTATTTGCTTGTCCACAATTTCTCGACAAAATTAAAGAAGATTTCAGGCCATTTTTCGATTAAGTTTAAAGTACAAATGATGAGCGTGTTTCAAACAGCCCGCATATGAAAAATAAAATAAAATTTTGTGACCAATTGATTCTTGTGTCCATTTGATATTCTTGCCCAACAGTTGTTTTTTTTTTGAAATCTGTGAACAGCATGGCTTTGAGAAAAGCTCCCAGATTCAAAAGTATTTTCAGTAGGTTTTTTTCAACCAAAAAACCAGTTTCACACACCCTATTGAAACGTACACAGAAGTGGCGTTGAATCTGAGTAAAGATTTTAATTTTGGGAAAATATTTGCAGCTCGAGAAGATCCAGCAAAAGCGATGGCACAGTTGATTAGTCAACTGGAGAACTTCTCGCTGGAGCCTTCTCAAGCCCCGAAAGCAGCCAGGACGTCAATCTGAAATCGGTAAGCAGCTCATCCTTCTTTTTTTCATCCAAATCTATGCAAGCCTGTTGAAAAAAGGGAAAAAAAAACATATTTGAATATATCAAGAAAGTAAACTTGTTGGGATGGAAAGAAGCCGTTTTTTTTTTTTTGGTGAGGGGGTATTTCGTTGATCGGAAAAAGGTGTGGGGTTGCATCAGTGAGTCTGTCTGGATTCTGGATTTTCTGAGTCGAAAAATATATATATATATACATATATATATTCCTTTTTTTTTCTTTTGCCATCACTGGATATTGACCCGAGATGAGGTTTCACAACCATAATTCACACTGTAAAAAAACAGAGTGGCTGTGCTGAGGTTGCGTGTTTTTTTTTCCCACTAAAAAAAAGGGGTTGTGTGATAATGTAGACCTTATCTTCAAGATGGGGCGAAGAAGAAGGATAGGAGCTCTTGGTGAGGTTTTGCGTTGTTTTTGCTGACCTCAAGAAAAGGAGGAGCTCATTTGCTTGGGGTGCCTACCACCACAATGGAGGTTTCATTTGCTGGAGTGGTAAAGCTTTGGGGGGGCCCAACTGGATATCTCAATCATTTGCCCCAAAGAAAAAAATCATCCCCCCAAAAAAAAGTTGCGTCCGAAAAGAGTGGATTTTTTTCTGGTTTTCATGAAATGGGTGCTGCGATTTGGTCCAGCAGTTCTCTGGAGCAGAAACTAAGGGAGATCCTCATTGGGAAAAGAAACCACCTGTTTCTGCTGGATGCTGAAGGGCCACTGTGGAATTCGGTCAGGGGGAAGTGATTCCACCGGGAAAACAAGGAAGTGAGCCAGGTCGAAAGAAAAGGATCCAAAGGTAGATCATTGGACTGGAAAAAAAGATGCGAATTAATCATGGTGGAAGTTGACCAACTTTGGAATGGTATGGTGGTTCAGTGTGGGTTCCGAGGAAATGCATTGAAGCTGGGCAGAAAAAATATCGTGCATCGGTGTGGGATGGTTCCTAAACAAAGAAGAAAAGAACAGCAAAAAAAAGGAAAAGCATTGGTTGGGTGTCTTAAGACAAAAAAATATGCTGAGTAGAATGTGGGTGTTTTTGATCATGGGGGAAAAATCGGTAGAGCAGCATGCATTGGATGCATTTTAGATTTTAGAGGACGTGGGGGGGGGGGATTTTTTTAATCAACGAAATAGTGCATTCATATTGGAGAATGCAAAAAAAAACAAAAACAAAAAAAGGGAAAAAGAGAAGCATTGGCGTAATGACTGGGTGAAAGGTAGTGTGGTTTTCTAGGTTTATGCAAAATCAAAAAGAAATATCTGTGTGGCTATTCGGGAAAAAGTATGAGGGATGGGGGGGTTCATGTGTTTTTGTTCGAACATTGTGTGGCTGGGTTTCGGAAAGCAAACAAAAAAAATATAGAAAAACTGGAGAAATTGGAGAAACAGGGGGGAAAATGGGTTCGTAGCTGGAAAAAGGGGGTGGGGTGTGTGAAGGGAAAGTTATCTATGGTATAAAAAGTTTAAAACTGACATAGGGAGGTCTGACTGGGGATTGGTGTGAAGGGTAGAATCTGGACAGGTTTTTGTCTGTTTCAAATCAGTGTTTTACGAAAAGGGTTAGTGCAGATGAAGGAGGGGGTGTATTGAAAAAATAGATTTTAAGATTTGGATATGTTGAGAAAGGTAAGAACAGGCGAAAATTGAAATCAGCTGATTTCATTCTTGCAGATCCTGGGCCCTTTGTTATATACTCAGTCCACCAACCTGATTACCACCAAAAAAACAACAAAAAAACACTCCCCTGATATATTTCTCCTGCCAAGATCTATTAGGTTAACTCATCAATGCTATGCTGTGTGTTGAATTGATATGTGTGGCAGACTAAGTTTTGTTAAGAGAGATGGTGCGTCTCTGCCCCTTCAATTGCAAAGTCATTTGGAATTTTGGGACTGAGATTTCTGGGTGTTGATGTTGAGGAGAATTTTTTTTTTTCCTGGTGTTCATCCATTCATCTAACTATGATATTAGTCATGTCGCTTCTTTCTCTGTGGAAACCACTAACACCCCCTTGACGGGGGACATTACCGTGCTTCCCTCATCAATGCCCCTTCCCCCCCCCATCCTCCTCCATTAAATTATTAACAAAACAATCGGGAGGATGTTTAAAAAACAAAAAATTGGAACAAATTTGGATTTTTGTGATATGGATCCCCAAGTCCAAAGGGAATCTCTTCCTGATTTTTATAGAGAAGCTTCAGATATATCTGAGGCTCACAATACCCTATATAGGGTATTCTGGCCACAAGATATCAATGGCTTGGTTTGATGGGGCCAAAACTAAACAGCCAGCTATGCATATTCTGGACATTTTCCAACTATTTCCTGACGATCAGGCAGAGGGGGTTTTCAATTTTTGTTTGAAACCAGTGGAAACTCCACTCACCCATCCCATCTTGTTCAGGAAAAATTCAACATTTTGAGATATGCTAAGACATATAAATCTGTGTGAAGGCCATGGATGCATGGCTCCCCACAACCCGCAACACTAACAATCGAAACATGTTTTTACACAGCGCCCTGCTGCCCTAATCAATTTTTACTGCACCCCTGTGGCCTCAGTGAAAAAAAAAAAATGGAAAGGAGTTCATGAGCTAGGCAATTCCATCTTCCAAACGGATTCCTCTGTGGAGGTTTGTTTGTTTCATGATGACTGCCTCCAAGTAATGATAAAGATCCTGCAAAAGCGACCACCACATTCCATAATGAAACGCAACATGAAAACTGCAAAATTTCCAACTCGATATATGCCTCCGGGACACCACCTCTTGTGTGGTTAGTTCGAGTGGATACAGAAATAACATTCACCAAGGAAATATGTCATTTCGTGTTTCGATATCTTTTCACCCCACATGAAAACAAAAGACTTTCACACAATCAATTTGCAATTTCAAGCACCCCAAAGATGTGTTAAATTTCATTTTGAACTTTTTTTATTCACCATCGGATTTCTGGAATCACCAACGATAAAACTTAGGTCAATTTTTGGCCGAAAGTTTCTTTTGAAAGTTTTTGTTGGCTCTTTGGAGTACAAAATAAAATCATGACTCATACCCTCTGGAACCAATCAGAACTCCAGTCTTCATTTTTAGAAATTCTAAAAAGCTTTCGGGAAGGAACCGCATTGTTTGTACGTACATGGAGTTTTCATCGACTGTTTGACTTGTCCTCTCTCTCCAGATATGCCAGCAGCAACAGCCCAACGCTGAAGTTGAGGCTTCTGGTATAGACAGCTCAATCCTCTTTCATATTAAAGCATAAAGGAAATTCTCCATCCCTTTCTGAATGATGGGAAGATGCCTTACTCCATGCACTGCATCCAAGTTTGCCTTTCTAGAATCGAGTAGACCGTTCAAGCATTTGCCGTTTCCGTTACATTGCTCATCCCTCGGCCGTACATGCTTCTGCAAGAGTCCAGCAGTAATTCCCCCAACCAAATCCCTTTTGATTTTCTCCATCGATCTGCACGATCAACCCAAAGAACGGCCCCCCCACAAGCATCATCTGAATTTCCACCAAAGAGGGATGAAATCCCACTCCTGAAGGGGTTTGCATTGGTCAGTCAAGACAGCCCTGTGGAATCCAGAGGAGAGAAATGATCGTTGGGATGACCGAGGTGCTTGGCCAGACGATGTCAGCAACCGTATCATCAAGAATTCAGTCCTCGCACTCCAGAAAGCCCTCAAGAGTGGTTCTTGGATTCACAATCCACAGTTCAGAGGCCAAGGGCAATGATTCCCAATTCCCAACGATGCCTGTGATCCAAGAGTACATGGTGCATGATGGAATCTATTCCCACAGCTGGGTTCGACCCTGGGGACTGGAGTAGGGGGTTGTTGGCCCTTCCTGAAGTCATTGCCAGGAGAACATTGAGAATTTTTCCATTGGTCGTGTTGAGGCAAGAGAGTCCCAGATCCGTCTAGTCGTGGAAAGATACGAATGCAGCCATTTAAGAGCATCTCTATGGCGACCCAGAAGAGCTGTGGGAACAACACCGACTTCAACAGCTCCACCTTTTCCATTGAAACCTGCAACAGCATTAATCTATCAGCACAAAGAAGGCCCTGATGCAATCATGCGATTGGGACGACGGGGATATGCATTTACGTAAGATCATTGTTTTTGTAAACCCCTCACATCTTTAGAGAGAAGCCATGATTTCCTGGACAGACTCCCTGGCTGTGGCTGAGCCAGACTTGAAGCATTTCTTCCGAGGGTCAAAAACCACATAATAATTTTTCTGCTACGTATCGACTAGCCCGCTCCTGGAAAAGAAAGTCCACATCACCAGGGGTGAAATGCATCTCAGAGCGCTCAAAAAACTATACCTCGCGTTAAATGACTCCCCACCCAACCCAGTAGCCTGGCCAAGAAACGATTCTTTCCTGTCTTAAATCATTTCCATTGATATGATTGATTTACCAGCAGGGTTTGCAAGCAGGGTTTTGCTTGCATGCATGATGCCTGCTCCTGGATTCCATTCCAATTTTTGTCGATTCCACTGATCCAGCATCGCAGGATCCATGTGCTGCCAAAGAGAACGAACAAAGTTCCGGAGCCTCTCTTCACTAATGAGTTTGCCTCCTCACAGATCGACATCCTTGTAGACCCTCATTGGATATGAACACTGAAGCAATATCGCTCACTCATTTGGAGAGCCCCGATGTAACCAGGCAGCATAGATTGTGGATGCGATTTGGCATGAAAAGCCCTTTTCAATGCTAGTGTCAAATTCCCCGATCACACAGAAACCTGGGAGGCCTCAATAGACCCATCTGATTGCATGAATCGAGAAAGAATTCCTTCAGCATCAATCTGGAATTAAAAAAAAAGCACAAATCATACCCTCGAAGAAACCCCATACAAACAAAAAGCAAAATCAACAGAGGTCGACCCCCGACATGGCCTCACAGTCAATGAAGACACTATTCAGGTGGGTATGCAATGCATAAAAGAAAAAAAAAAGGAAAGTTTTGCCCCAATGGTGCTCACACACAAATGGAGGCACAAATGGAGCTTTTCATACAGGGGTTGACCGACCTGAAGGGTTTGTAAAGTGAACCAAATGATTTCTGTGGAGGACATGTGGGCAAAATAGAGGCCGGCTTTCTTCAGCACATGAAGTAATGCATGAGCAACTCCACATCCTGATCAGTCCAAAATTTCGATCAAGAAACCATCCCAATCACAATGAACAACAGCAGGCCGATATGATTCTCAGTCAGGTGCACCTGGGTGTCCCGAAAAAAACAAAAATAAACCCACCAATCAAAACATGCATTGGTTTCCAACAATTGAATGTCCACACCAAGACCAAATCAAACATTGGAGGCCTCTTAAAAAATGCAACATACTATGTAGTACATCTGTGCATTACTGAGAAAGAGTTGCCAAAAATAGCCTGGAGTCTCAATTGGGGTTGAACAAGGAAAACCCCAGTAAAACAGGGGACATTGTTGTTTCACAGCAGTAGCTCAGAATCTTTGTTTTAACAGTCATGTCGCCATTGAACATTTTCGAAAACAATGGGCTACCTTTTCGCACTCACGTTTTCCACCAGGGAAAAGCAATTGAATCGCCCAAATCGCCCAAATCGCCCAAAAAAAACAGCCAACAGAAAATGCGAAAGAGGGCTGCGCGGCTGGTCGCCACCACCACCTGTCCCAAGCCTTTTTGTCAGTAACATCCCAAAGATATTTTTGATGCTGCGTGTCACGTCAAAAAGTCTTGGTTCGACTTGTGCTGCTCATACCAATGGCGCAGCTTCACGACCGGTTGGCGTTTTTTGCGGGAAAGTTGGCGGAGGAACGGAGGGAGTCATCGGGCGCAAAACTGTAAAATAACAACACCACTAATCGGACTTCATCAACGATGAAGGCACCAACAGCTATGTGTGAACACAAAACAAAACACTACACAACACAACACAAAACGCTACACAACACAACACAACACAACACAACACAACACAACACAACACAACACAACACAACACAACACAACACGATGGGGTCACTCTTTGAACGACTCACCAGATCCTCCCCTCACCGCCGCGAAGCCGTGATCGTTGTTTGCAGATTGTCCCAAGGCGGGGAACAACGACCACGGTGCTGGACGCGCTGCCATCGGAAAAAACAACAACAATCAATCGCTGCAGTATCACATGATCATAAATCGAGGTCACTCCAAACAATGTTACATCATCGACCAAGGAGGGACGCTCTAACTCCTTACCTGGTCAGGCAGGCAGCACCAGGCCCAAGAGGCCCAGCACCACCAGACCGACAGGCGCCAGCCTTCCCCTCAACCCCCTGGACAGAACATGTGCTACTTTTAGATACTGAGTGTTTCATCCTTTGGAAAAAAGAGAGGCCAATTAACATTTCAGAATCTCATTAGAAAAATTTCGATTTCACTGATTACCTCTTCCTCCTCCTCTGAACCCTGAGGGCCCCAGGTTGCAGCGAATTCTTCGCTTGCAACCTGTTGAGGAGGTCCTGGTGGAAGATGCTTCCACCATGCTGTCCCAAGAAGGGCTGGGTGAACGAGGTGTTCAACCCAGACCCCCTTGGAACAACATCCAGCTCAGGACATGTGCATGCCTGAGCTGGAAGGACAGGGAGACATCTCCCGAGGGATGCCTCCACTGGAGCGGATGGACGGCGGTGGGCTGAAAAAATCACACAAGGTGGTACAAATCTTAGACGTCTGTTCTTCATATAGATATTTCTTTTCTTTTTTCTACATTTTTTCACAATCAATCAAACTAATGTTTTTTGGCTTTTCACCTCAAGCCTATTTACAGTCTTAACCAATGACCTATTCATGCCCACCATCATCCTTACACCCATCCACTAACTTTCCACACCACCCACGGATTCGAACTCAATACCTCTTAGATATACCAAACTATTGTATTGCTGGGATCCCGAGAAATGGGTGTTGGATGTTGTTGCTGCGCATACATGTCTTACTGACTATCACAATACTAACACATGCAAGGGAAGTTCCAAGTTCCGTCATGACTGTCATGGAACTCACCTCCAGTGGAGGGCTTGACGCGGCGCGATGGTGGGAGGTGGGTCTTGGGGGGACGTGAACCTGGACCCGCGGTTGCGTGCTGGGGGCCAGGTTCCATCGGGTTGGGGCCCGGAAACATCTGCGGAAAAAACTGAAAGAAACGAAGGATGTCGACAGCAAGCATAATATTTCTCAATCCCTTTCTGTTCCGTGGCGCAATGCATCAGAGCGAACGCCGTCCTTCTCAAAGCCGACCCCAAAAAACGATTCTACTCCTCTCTTTCTCTCCTTACCTCCTTAGCTCCAGAAATCAAAAGCTCTCAAGAGCGCGCAAGGAAATCTGGAGCAGGTCGCAGGTGTTGGCTGTACACTTGGAGCCTATTTCAAGGCTCAGCTCTTCATGCGCATCATCATCTCCAGACTGTCTACAGCACCCAGTACTCTCCAAACGCCCACCCACAGTTTCGACCTGCACACTTCCCGAACGTGCTAATTCCGGCGAGAGGCGATAAAACACCTCGCTTCTTTCAGGTGCCCTCTTGTTTTGGCTGTTGGAAACATTGTCCGCCCCCCAAACATCGATACAGAATGCTGTGGAGGCGGTAAAGTCGCGTTGGATATTTGTTGACGTTTGATCAAGTGGAGTTGTTGCCTTTGTCTTATGGGTCTGCTCGTTTCACTTCTGAATCGGTCTGCAAGTTCTCATTGTTTCCGTCTAAAAAACTTCTACAAATCAAGAGGGCACCTGGAAGAAGCGAGGTGTTTCAGCGCCTCTCGCGGGGAGTGGCACTTTCGAGAGGTATGCAGATCTAAAATGTGGGTGGGCGTTTGGAGGGTGCTGGGTGCTGTGGACGGTGCGAGGATGGGTCTGAGAATGGCGGTGCGCATGAACTGCTTATTGATGGAGACTCGAAATAGGCCCCAGGTTGTGGAAAGAGTATGGCAACAGCTTTCTCATTCTTTGCTTAGGGCACAGGCTAATGGCGTTCTGGAGCGATCTTCTTTGTCGTTTGATTCTGTTTAGGATAAACATGGGTCGAACATTGGTTTGATTGATTTGTTTCCACAATCGCGGAATGAAAGGTGTACAGCGACCTACTCAAGTGTACAAAGGTTCCTAAAATTCCCTGCGTCAAAGATTGTTACACAGAAATGTGTAGGAGCAATTTTTTTTAATTCTTTTTCGCTGAATGTCGGACCTGTAGCTCAGTTGGTTAGAGCACCGGTCTTATGAGCCGGAAGTCGCGGGTTCGAGCCCCGCCAGGTCCACCCACTTCTTTGGACCACTTCTTTGGATCACCCACTGAAAACTTTTTTTTTTTAAGGGATCAAATCTCTTTTATATTAGTGCGGGCGTGGGCGTGCTATTAACCTTTTTTACAGCATGCCAAATCAACAACAGCCATCTAGGACAAGGTTGCGAAGAAGGCGATTTCATGGTACCAGAATTCACCGGTGAACTATGGGTGATTAAGAAACCTTTTGTGGATACTCATTCCAAAACAAGGGAGACAAATAACCGAATTGAGATTTCAGAGAAAGCAAAAAAAATAAGCGGTATGAATTTGATGTTGCAGGGAGCTCCGCTCGAGCGGAAAGTCCGGCTGTGTGGTGGCTCAAAAAACAAAAAAAGAATCGCTGGCTCCATCGCCGCCCCGATATGCCAGAGTGGGGGATGAATTCGATAGCCGTCACTGTTTCTGTACCTCCCAGTACAGTGCCCTGAATTTTTGGTTTTGTTGTAAACTCTATAAAAAACGCTGTCATTTACCCAACAGGCTGGGTCATGGGGTATAAGAAGAGAGTATGGAAAGGACAAAGTGTCTTTGTAGAACTTTGTGATATTGGACTGAATACTGTACTGGCACGAAAAGATGAGAGGCTACGCGTTACGCTCACCTATTATCATCTCAAAAATTTACGCGTTACGCCAGCCCACCTATCATATCAATTTTCGTCGGTTACGCGTTACGCAAGCCGCAAAAAGTTCAGAAAGCCGTTTTGCTCGCGGGCGCATTAGTGTGTGTTGCTTTTCCGCGTCGTTTTTGTTGTATCGAAAAGGCCCAGCCTGTCGAGTTGGTCTGTCCAGCGAATACAGCGGTTCCAACAATTGTTGACCTTCCTAAATCCTCAGACGAATGCCTCTCTCTAGCGTGCGTGCGTGCTTCTACTCTTTACTATGCTATCAGCGCTATCTATATTTCCTTCTCTGGGAAGAAATATGAACGTTGCGATAATTTTGGCCCCTCGCAGCCATGGTCCCGGTCGCAGGTTCGGAGCACCACAGCGGTGTTCAGGGCAGGCATGTTTTATTTTGTCGCTAGGTCGAAACCATCCGACAGTGGTTCGGTCGCTGTGCGCCCCGTTTGAAACACGTCTTTTTTTCTGTTGGCCCCTCTTCTAGACGTTAACAAACTTTACCAAGTTGTGACGAAAGCAACACGCTAGAGTTTTGATTCCTTTCGCGGTGTTGGCATCGTTTACGCCGGCCCTCAGAATATCGCGCTCCTCATATAGGAGCTAGAAAGACTTTTCAGGAAAGGCAAAGAGAAAGTCCGTGACTTTCCTGTTGTGTCCACAGTTTCTGGCGGTGACAGAATCGATCATGCTTCGAAGAGCAAAGTCGAGGGGAATCTAGAAAATGATGGCTGCGGTCTGGCCAATTAAATAAAAGGTAGACCAACGGCGTATGCCGAAGCCTTCGTTCGAACCGGGTGACTCGCGCAGGATGCAGTACCAGGGCCTGCGCCAAAGGAATTCCTTTGAGGCTTCAAAGAAACAACATCGGAAACGCTGGGGCTTTGCGGCTTTGGACTTTCTGTTTGTTTATGTTCCGTGACATGTTTTCTCTTCTGGCCACCATTTCCCTTTGCAACCGACGCATCTCAATCGAGAGTCTCGATCAAGATACGTCGGTTCGAGAGAGCTCAGCTTGTGGTCCATCTTACAGTATATCCTCAGTGTATTGAACCATAGTGATAGCTCAGTATTTCGAGAAACAGTCGAACCCAAGCTCGTTGGCACGCGCTTCTCCGTGATATCATATCAATTTTCGGTTCGGTGCTTTCAGACCGAATGCCATTAGTCCGAAGTAAGTCCGAATGTCGTAAGTCCGAACGCCGTCAGTCCGAATGCTGTTACTCCGAAAATTTATGAAAGTGTTAATTTTCCACGTCGTCAAGTCTGCGTGTCGCGCCACGCAAACTCGCCGTTCGGCGACACACTTCTTGTCTCCGAAAGTAGGGCCGCACAAGCAGCGAGGATATTCGGCGAAGAATTATCGAACGCGCGTGTGGTGTGCAGCCAGTCAGCAGAACTGGCGCTGAGGGAGAAATCATCTAGCAATCCTGAAGTGGATGCCAGGAAGGGGTCAAGTTTCCGGACGCCATGTTGATCGCGTTCCTGACGGCTTGCGGCATCAGCAGCACGACGGAGGAACGTCGAAATCTGTACCAAGTCTTGCCTGACATACTCCCACCACTGCTTTCCGTCGTTCCCCACCAGCGTACGTAGCTTTGATGCACGACACGGACGTTGGGAGGGTTGGCTGGCCTTTCTTGTGAGGTTCGTTCGGCTGAATCACAGGTATGTCGTCAAGTGGTGTGGATGAAAAGTGACGCAGCGTCCAGGGACTATCAGAACGCTGTGACGCACGCTGTGTCTAGAGTTCCTGGCTCCTCTAGGTTTCATTCGAAGGAGCAGGTGTATCCAGTATGTTTTTCTTTGGTATTGCAGTTTATCATGTTTGTTTTTAGATCATCCTATTGGGGTTGGCATTGACCATAGGGCATCTGTTGGAATGGAAGAAAAATGGTGGATACCAGAAGCAGCTGCTGGGATGTTATTGGGGGTGCTCATGGGCTGGGTGGCAAAAACGACAGGAAAAGACGAAACATTTCAAGATTGGCTATCTTTTAAGGTTTCTCAGGCGACCCATGTCAAAACAAATCAATAATTTGATGCAAACTAGGTTTTATAGGTTTTATTTTCGGTATAGAAGAGGATAACTTTGCTGTGTTTTATTATCATTTTGTCGGGGGGGAAATATCAGTTTTGAGAAACGGCCGAAGAAATTTCAGGATTTTCACCATGCTTGGTTTAAGGCGTCTTGATTTCTTTCCTTTGCATTTTGTTTTTGTTTTTTTTTTAATGGTTTTTCCCTGAGAGTGGCTTTTTTGTTTGTTTTTTTGGCTTTTTGGTTGTTTTGATCTTGAATTCAAAATTTTGCAGGGTCATTTCTTCTACTTTGCACTTCTGCCACCGATTATAAAATAAGGTGATCTGTGTGTGTGTGTATTCAACAGGTTCCTCCAAAATGCTGGTGCCATCTGTGCTTATGCATTTATTGGAACCGCCATGTCCACAATCTTGATTGGCTTCACGATGTGAGCGCTCCGTCCCCCCTAAATAAATATAATTAAGTAAATGTTAATGTATACATGCACAGCTTTTATTATTTTGAATTAGCTTTTTACATTTTGCCTCTGGTTGGCTGATTTCGCTGCACTTTTGCTTTTTAAATCGTCTCAGTCTTGCGCACATCTGTGAAGAAAAAAACATCTGTTTTCTTTTCTTTGAAATATGTTTAATTTTTTGGAACCGATCGTAGGTGGGCAGCCGGAGCAATGGGGTTATGTTTTGCTTTTACTTTCTTGGAATCCCTCATATTCGGAGCCGTGATCAGTGCTACAGACCCGGTCAGTTCTCCGCACTTGAAAACTGAAAACTGAGTTTCAAGTTTTAATGTTACATTCGATTGTTGGGATGTGACTAGCAGTTGAGGTGTTGTTTTTTTCGTTCTTTTGAACCAACTCTTCTTGCTGCCTTTTCTGCAATGTTTTGCTGTTATTTTTTAGTCAATTTTTTTTTTTTTGGGGGGGGGGTGTATAAATGAACAGGTGTCGGTGCTATCAGTGTTTCAAAGACTCCAAGCCCACCCATATTTGTACACCTTGGTTTTCGGAGAGTCCATCTTCAACGATGCGGTGGCCATCGTTCTGTTTCGATCCTTGCTGACTTTCCTCAAAAAGGACGTCACTTTCAAGCTGGCCATGTTTGAAATGCTCACCTTTGTTGAAATTTTCGTCTGCTCCATGTTGATCGGCATTGCGTATGGCTTCATCGCTTCGCTGGCTTTCAGAACGGATGTGTTCAGAAACAAGCCTTCCCCCGTGGAGGCCAGTCTGGTGGTCTTGCTGGCACTCTGCAGTTTTTCCACTTCGGAAAGCCTGGGGCAGTCTCGTATTGTCGCAATCCTCTTCTGTGGAATGGTGAGTTTGCGATGCTTAGAATACACGAACATTTTTTTTTAAATAATAATAAGGGGGCGGGGAGGCAGCAGTAGTGGTGAGGTTTCATCATGACACCTTTCTCACATTAATCGAAAAACTTAAGAAAATTATTAAAAAAATTATTGTTGGGTTTTCTGTTTTTTTGGCTTTCCCGGCTTGTGTTTCGAAATGCTTCTGTGGCGGTGTGTGCATTAATTTAAAAATGAGGTGGGTTTATATAAAATTTATTATTTGTCCACAATAGTAATGTTGGTTTTCTTTTGTTTCAGATGATGGCGAAATACGCGAGGCCGAATTTGTCTCGAACTGCTGAGAATCGCAGCGTAAGGTTTTTTAAAATCCTGGCCTACATGTCAGAAACCTTTGATGTCATTTACATCGGAACCATGCTGTTTATCCGCAAGGAAGCCTGGAATGAAGGCATGATGTGGGCTTTCCTGGTGAGTATTTTCTTGTTTTGTTTTGTATATTTTACGGAGGAAAGGTGGACGTTCGAAAATAAAATAAACAAAAACAAAAATAGAATTCGCTCATTCTGAACATGTTGATGAAACAAACCGTAAAAAAAAATTGAAAAACAAGGAGGTGCCTCAAAAAGAAAAAAGGAACACATTAAAAAGATGAAAAACATTTTAAAAAATATCAAAATATCAACGTTTCCTTTATCATTTTTCATACGAGAATCCACCAGGCTTAGCGGATTCTTTGGGCCCTGGTGATGTATATGTTGCTACGACCTAAGGCATTTTTTGTTTTGCTTCTTCGTCTGTTGAGGTGGTGGCATTGTTTGCGATGGCCCATTCTCGCTTCTTCAACGTCTATGCGAATTCCAAGTTGGCGAATTCGTTGAGGCCTGAAGAAATGCACGTCCCGAAAACCCATCAGTCATGTTGTGGTTTTCGGGTCTCCGGGGTACCATCGCTTTCGCTTTGGCCATCTGGGCATCTTCCGAAATTTTCATTGGGGATAAAGCACCCGTTGGCCGAGTAAGCAAAAAAAAAATAATTGAAAATAAAGTAAGAAGAATGAAATAAAATGAAATAAAGTAAAATAAAATACAAAGTAAAGTTAGATATAAATAAAATAATGAAATAGTAAATAAATAAATAAATAAAAAGAAATAATCAAATTAAAAAAAAGAGAGAGAGTGTCTGGAAACAGAAGGCGCACCACCAAGTACTGTTTTCTTTTCAAAATGGCTGAAGTTTTTTCATGTCTGGTTTTTTCAATGAAAAATAATAAAAATATACACATGACTTTTTTTAAATTTGATCAGATCCTTTTTTTTGGAAAAATTTAGGAAAAGAAGTAACTGTCGTTATTGTATAATGGAATGTTTTTTTTCTTCCTGATCATCTCCTCCTCCAAAAAAGATCAGTGGTGCACTCATCTGATTTTTATTTTTTTAAAGTAACTTTTATTCTTAGTTTGGATGGAAGAGGGGAGGCACAAAAACATTGTGGATTTGTGTTTATGAATATCTCATATTTTTTGGTTCCTCTTTGCTTGCAGGTATTTTTGATATCGGGGTTTTTTATCGTTCTTATTGCTGTGGTGGTGAACGGGGGAGCCACCAACTCTCTTTTTGAATTATAGGTTCACGAGTCCTCCTGATAGTTCTTTCAAAAGGTGTTGGAATCGTGGTGGGACGAGGCCGGGAGGTTCTTGAAGCCCGATTAAGAACTGTGGATCATCCTGCAAAAATGGGACATGGCCTGGAGCGATGAACAAGCGGTGGGTTGAGCTGTTCTTGGACTCTGTCTGACTATCAGACATGGTTCCCAGTTTCTTAAATACCGTTCGAACTTGCCTCCTCCAATTTCAAGAAAAAATCAGCATTGATGGTGCCGTAAAAGTGAATTGGCAAACGAATGGGGTTGAAATGGGGTTGGCTGTGTGGACCGTAGGCTTTCAGAGGTGCATGAAAAACAAATGGGATTTGTGGAGGTGGCGGATAGGCGAGTGAGCCGAGTCCATTGTATAATCAGTTGCAAGGAATCTGGGGAGAAGTTGAAGCCCCGTTTAGAGGTAAAAAATTGAAATGGAACGTGAAACGGAAAATAAGTCAACAGTTCTGATCTTTCACTCGTGGATTTTCTTTGTCATGTTTTTGGGACCTTAGCTTTCTTTCAAGACTCCCCTCCATGTCCTCCTCAGCCACGATTTGAAGTAATTTTTTGTTTCTATAAGATGCATATAATAGTGTCAAAAAGCAATTGCCATGTTTCTTCAGGAAATGTTTGTTTTTCTTGTGAGAACTCTGCGTCTGGCTTATTGTGGTTGTGACCAAGTTGCTTTTCAATGTTTCTGTGTGCAGGACTGTAGCAGTAATGGGACGTTTGTAAATGGGGAAAAGGTTGGGAAAGGGAAAAGCTTGGACATAAAACATGGGGATCGAATTTCTATAGTTCTATCTGTGGCCACCCTTGTCGAGCAATACTTTATTTACTGGGCGGGCAGCCCTCAAGATTCTGACATTCCCAAGAGCCAAGGAAGCGCAAGTGGAGAAGGTATGCACAGGATTCAGTTTTTTGTTTCCCCTGCCAACCACCCCCTCAGTTTCATTTGTAGTTTTTGGCAAATATAATTCTCGACTTCGATTTTTTTTGCAAGTCCTAATCTCGATATTCTGGCCTGCAGCGTCAAACCAGTGTTCAGTGTATATGTAAATATATATATGAAGGTAATTTTTTCGACACAGGGTCCAGACCAAGAATTATAGCTCCGGGGACACCCGAACGGCCACCTCCTACTGGCGCCAACTCTCCTTCGACGCCGTCTCAAAGAATTTCTCGCTCTCTATGTTGATCATCCACCAGCCGGTACACCACAGCCGAGCAGTCCACGCTCGACGATTTTCAATGTCAAATTTGTCTGGGAACTTTACTAGGCTGCGTAGCGATTGAGACGTGCGGCCATAATTTCTGTGTTCCATGTCTGTCTCAGTATTTCGGAACCCAGCTGGAAAGTGGGGTCCAGTCGACTTGCCCTCTCAGGTGTCCGGACCTTTTTTTTGTTTGTCAACGAAACTGTGAGAAATCTGGTGGACATGCTTGACAAAGCAAATGCAGCAAGTGCAGGCTCGGTTGATGGTGAGTCATTATGACCATACCATACCCTGCCCCCCCCCCCAAAAAAAAAGGTAGATAGGAAACCTTTGGAAGCTGCAGAGAAGCTGTGTCGGCATCACTAGATCCATGGTTTCCCAATTTTGCCCCTAACGACCCAGGCATGGAGTA
This sequence comes from Bryopsis sp. KO-2023, assembly GCA_030272585.1. Lineage (NCBI taxonomy): Eukaryota > Viridiplantae > Chlorophyta > Ulvophyceae > Bryopsidales > Bryopsidaceae > Bryopsis > Bryopsis sp. KO-2023. The sequence continues at coordinate 1,395,177 of BSYQ01000012.1, read as the reverse complement.
GAATACAGCAATTCCACTTGCCCATTTTTTTAAAATGTATATAATAGATGAAAGGGGAAGGGAGAAAATGTACAGCTGATGCTGTTTTTTTCATTACATTGTTTGCAGAAAACGGGGAGCATGAAACAAGCATGTCCGTCCTTTGTCCGTTGAACGACACGGACTTGCCTGTGGATGCATCGAGTTTGAAAACTAGGCAGGTGGAGGTCACCCTCCGGCGATTGGGCTCTGCCGATGTCAGCGTGGATGATCAGTTGGTCTGCTTGGAGGTGTTGGCCCGCCTGGCCTGGAGCGATGACTCGGTTCGGGACGAAGTAGCCAACACAGGCGGCATTGAACTCATTATCAAGGTGTGAAATCTCAGGGGAAAAAGAAAAACACAAATCCTGGATGGGCTGTGGAGTCGATTGTAACGCATTATTGGAAGACTCAACAAGAATTTCATCAAATCAGCAAAAAGCAGTAAAAGAAAGAAAAAAAACAAACAGAAATACTTGTTGAAGTTGACTTTTCTCCCCCTTTTTTTTGGTAGAAAGTTTCAAGAGAACCTTAGTTTTAGTGTTTCGCAGTTTGATGCATAAAGTTTCCTGCTAATGGCTCTTGTTGTGTACTTCTTTTTCGAAAAGATAATGAAGCAGCTGCCTCAGCATGAGGGGATTCAGTGTAATTGTTGCTTGGCGCTGATGTCGCTGGTGAGAGGGGAGGGTGGAGTGTGTCAATCTAACCAATGGAATCTGGCCAAGGCCGGGGCGGTCGAAACAATGGCTGCCTCCATGAGGGCGTTCCATGAGGGATCACCCAATGGTCCAGCTCAGTGCCTTGTTGTGTTTCATTCCATTGGCTTTGGAAAACCCAATGATGCAGGTCAGTTGAATGTGGAAAGAATTGGACCAAGGGTTATGTGCCGAGAACAGCACCGCTTGAAGCAGGCGTGTTTTAGAAACAAAAACTGTTAATACTGCCTTAGCTTTTGGTTGATTGGTTTGTGCTGATATCTGCAACTTGAGTTCTTTTGCAGGCCCATTTGTGTCAACTTGTTTTGAGCGATGTGTGCACTGCTTTGCACAATCACATGATGGAGCCTGATATCCAATGCAAAGGATTAGTCGTCCTGGGCGTCATGGCGCAGGTATTCGTTCGAAAGGGCAAAAAGGAGTGGATATGCCATCTAGCATGTGTATGGTTGCATTTTTTACTTTTTGTTCAAAAGCACTTGGTTCAGTATTTGGTTTCCCAAATATCAAGCGATCAGTGGTTGGTTTATCCTCGAAGGGTGATGATGTAATGCATGACACCATTTGTGGTCGGCTGCTCGAATCCAACGCCCACCACCGAGTGGCGAAATCGTTACGAGTGTTTGGCAGAAAACGATGAGGTTTTGTGGGCAGGACTGTTCGCTCTGGCCACCTTGGCCAGGGACGGCAGCCGATTCTTTCAAGTGGCATGCACTTCGCTGGCTCAAGTGGGTTTGCTGCCGATTCTCAAGAGAGTGTTGGCGGCCTACCACAAAGCCATCCGGGAAAACGGCATGGAGGAGGACGAAACCATCGCCACTGCTGGGGACTACCTGATTTCGGTTATTTCGGATGCGGCCGATCAATTGCGGAAAGGATGGATGCAAATGTTTTTCACTGGGGTCGGGGTGACGATTTTCGTGGGCGGGTTGTTTTCTTTTGTTATGTCACGGAAACGAAAATGAAGTGGACAAAAAAATAATCTCATGAAAAAAGCTGAAAAGGGTACAGAAAAGGGTGGGAATTGGGGGAAAAAACACCCTCAGCAAAACGAAAACCTTGGCATGGGTTTTACTTCAAACTTTTGTTTTTTTTTTCTTTTTTAACTACCCTCAATACCGATGACGATTTTTTGTTGTAGAAAAGAAATACCAAAGGTGTTCAACAAAAGGACAAAAGGGGAAATTTGAGTCCAGTTTTTGTTCAACTTTCCATGGCGGATATTGCCAAAACTTCCTCAGAAGAAAAAACCGATATGTAATATGTAATATACCCCTACAAACTTGTTTTGAGGATGGAAAAAAAAGAGTGACAGAAAGAGTGAGAGGGGGAAGAGAAAAAAGTGTGGGGAGGTTTGTTGGAAAGGAAAAAAAAAGATACCCTTTTTGAATATCGTTCGATCGATTTGGTTGGAATATACCTACAAAGAAGAAAAAAGAAAAGAAATGGGAGGGAGGGGAGAAGAGGAAAGATTCTTTTTTTTTTTTTTTTTACGTTTTGAATTTTTCTTTTGAATTTTTTTTGTGCTCTTTTCCCTTTTTTTTTCACTTAATATTCTGCCCTTATTTTGGAAGAAAGCACATAATTACATGATTAAAAAAAAAAGGGGGGGGGGGGGGAAGGAAGAAGAAGAAATCATAAACCGTGCCAGAACGATTGAAAGGAGTAGATATGTAGGAGGGAGTGTGCGTTTGGGGGGTGTTATTGATTTTGAGGGTTTTTTTTGAAAAAATAAACCTATGGAAGAGAGGAAGGGCATTTTGCAGGGGGGTTGGGGTGGGGGGTTTGCCAAGAAGAAGCGAAAAGCAGTGTTGGGATGAAAATGGGGGGAAAAAAACACCAACAGAAGAGCATCATATATGAGTGGAAAAAAAAAAACAAGAAGAAATGGATTAGTTTTACTTCACTTCCAGAAGAAGAATTTGGCAGCGGGAAGAAAAGAAGAAAGAAAGAAAGAAAAGTACTATGAAGATGGGGGGAGGAGGAGAGAGAAAGAGAGAGAGAAATATATATATTCGGTGGGTTGGCTGGATAGCGTGATTACTGTAGTCGGAAGTTGAATGTTGATTATGAGTCCAACTGGGGACCAAAGGGAGCGGATTGACTTGGAAAAAGAGAAAAGAAAAAAAAAAAAAGAAAAAAACGAAGTGGAGGAACAACAAGAAAGGGGGGTTGAAGAAAACAGGGCAGAAGAACCCAAAACAAATTAAAACAGAGAAAGAGAGAGTTTTTTTCCACTGAAATGGGGAAAAAAGAAAATACACTTACATATATGTAAGAATTCCGAATTTTTACTTTTTTTTTGTCTTTAGTTTGAGTTTGATTTTTTTTTTGTGGTCTTTTGTTGGTTTACAAAAAAAAAAAAAAAAGTTTTTGCTCAGTTTCTATATAGGGTGAAGCTTTTTGTTCCTTTGGAAAAATAAATAAATATAGAAGTAGGACCAGAAGAGAAAAAGAATTGAGAAATGGGTTATGACCAACCAAAACAAGAGAAAAAGAGAGGGGGGGGGAAGAGAAGAAAAAAAGAGAGGAGAGAGAAAATAAAAAGTTAACTTTGCATTTCTGCTTGGCTCTCTCTCTCTCTGTGTTTGTCTTTTAAATGCATGAAAGCATTTCTGCTTGGACAAAGTGCCCTCCCTGCTGGCCTCACTCGCCAAAAAAGCAAGGGTCTCATTCTGACAGGGAAATGTGCCACCCCTTGAAACCTTCGACACAAAAAAATTGATCCCACACATTCAAAGCAACACAGCCGATCCCCAGTGTCGCGACGTATTTCTTTTCGTTGCGCAAACTTGCACCTCCTCTCCCCATATTTCCAGCACTCCGACCGACATCCAGGAGGCGGCCCGTTTGGCGACAGAATTTAGCTGTTTGAGATCAAGCGGGCTCGATTTTTCCTGTTGACATTCGCAGTTTTGCCTCCGCATATCGATCTTGCTAGCCAGGAGGAGCGCTCTCAAAATCGGTCAGTCTCGTGTGAGGAGTCCACCTTTCCCCTTCTTTATCAAAGGAGACGAAAACTTTTCAGAACAGGATGGAGGTTACACCCATTACACAGCAATTCATGTTTTTTCACGGCAAACCTCGTCAAGAGTGTCTTTCTCTCTGCCCGACGCGCCCCTCAGCTATTCTTTTTACGGGTCGTTTTGGAAAAAATTACTTCACGACAGGATTTTGTTTTTCGGGAGAACAGGGGGGAGGGGAGATATCTTCACACAAATTAAACACAAAAATTGAAAAAATTGTCTCCCTGTTTTTTGTTTTATTTTTTACTTTTTTTGGGGGGGGAAGAAAACATTTTCCCTTGGTCTGACCCATACCTTCCCACATTTTCCATGACGAATACAAACGAAAAATTCTCCCCCTCTTTTTAGTCTTTTTGATATTTTTTTTTGGGAGGGGAAGAAAACATTTTCCCTTGGTCTGACCCATACCTTCCCACATTTTCCATGACGAATACAAACGAAAAATTCTCCCCCTCTTTTTAGTCTTTTTGATATTTTTTTTTGGGAGGGGAAGAAAACATTTTCCCTTGGTTTGATCCATACCTTCCCACATTTTCCATGACAAATACAAACAAAAAATTCTCCCCCTCTTTTTTGTTTTCTTGAGATTTTTTTTTGAGGGGGGGAAACATTTTCCCCAGGTCTGACCCATACCTTCCCACATTTTCCATGACAAACACAAACAAAAAATTCTCCCCCTCTTTTTCTTTTTCTTCTTGATTATATTTTGGGGGATTTTTAAGAGATTCTCACAATTCGGTTCCAACAGAAAAAAGAAAAAAAAAAATTGAAAATTTGATTTGCGACACATGGCCGTGTTTCACGCCGTCGTAATGATAAAAGGAGATATTGTCCCACAAATTCTCGATTCTCGACACATGGCCGTGTTTCACGCCGTCGAAGTAATGAATCGAAGGGATTTCCCACCCATCGCACCGACTCGATTCTCGACACATGGTCGTGTTTCACGCCGTCGAAGTAATGAATCGAAGGGATTTCCCATCCATCGGACCGACTCGGTTCTCGACACATGGCCGTGATTCACGCCGTCGAAGAATGAATCGAAAGGATTTCCCACCCATCGGACCGACTCGATTCTCGACACATGGCCGTGATTCACGCCGTCGAAGTAATGAATCGAAAGGATTTCCCACTCATCGGACCGACTCGATTCCCGACACATGGCCGTGTTTCACGCCGTCGAAGTAATGAATCGAAAGGATTTCCCACTCATCGGACCGACTCGATTCTCGACACATGGCGGTGATTCACGCCGTCGAAGTAATGAATCGAAGGGATTTCCCACCCATCGGACCGACTCGATTCTCGACACATGGCGGTGATTCACGCCGTCGAAGTAATGAATCGAAGGGATTTCCTACCCATCGGACCGACTCGATTCTTGACACATGGCCGTGATTCACGCCGTCGAAGAATGAATCGAAAGGATTTCCCACTCATCGGACCGACTCGATTCTCGACACATGGCCGTGATTCACGCCGTCGAAGTAATGAATCGAAGGGATTTCCCACCCATCGGACCGACTCGATTCTCGACACATGACCGTGATTCACGCCGTCGAAGTAATGAATCGAAGGGATTTCCCACCCATCGGACCGACTCGATTCTCGACACATGGCGGTGATTCACGCCGTCGAAGTAATGAATCGAAGGGATTTCCCACCCATCGGACCGACTCGATTCTCGACACATGGTCGTGTTTCACGCCGTCGAAGTAATGAATCGAAGGGATTTCCCACCCATCGGACCGACTCGATTCTCGACACATGGCGGTGATTCACGCCGTCGAAGTAATGAATCGAAGGGATTTCCCACCCATCGGACCGACTCGATTCTCGACACATGGCCGTGATTCACGCCGTCGAAGAATGAATCGAAAGGATTTCCCACCCATCGGACCGACTCGATTCTCGACACATGGCGGTGATTCACGCCGTCGAAGTAATGAATCGAAGGGATTTCCTACCCATCGGACCGACTCGATTCTCGACACATGGCCGTGTTTCACGCCGTCGAAGAATGAATCGAAAGGATTTCCCACTCATCGGACCGACTCGATTCTCGACACATGGCCGTGATTTACGCCGTCGAAGTAATGAATCGAAGGGATTTCCCACCCATCAGACCGACTCGATTCTCGACACATGGCCGTGTTTCACGCCGTCGACGAAATGAATTGAAATTGTCGATGCTAATTAGTCTTTCTAAGTAGATAATAGGAATATATTAATAGGAATATTTTCTTTCTGTTCGCGCTTGTTATAGTAACATTATTGACTAAACTTGTATTGCATTTTTTGCTTCCTTGCAGAATGCAATCAACAAATCAGGACAGATGGAAAGTTACGCACGGACAACGACGTGGCATAGTTCTTCTTGACCGCTCCTATGGGAGAATATACCAAGTCAATAAGGACACCAAAAAAGTCATCTATTGGAGATGTGCTACGTTCAAGAATACGGGGTGTCGCGCCACAATCAAATCGCATGGTGGAAGAACTAACCCTACTATTGACGATTCTCGGCTTTCTGATACTGACCACACATGCGGCCCACCTGATTTTGACCTGGTTGAGGTGTATGAATTGAGGACCTCAGTACGAGAGAACGTTCAGAGAGACTTACACGTGCCTGTACCCAGAATAATACGAGATGTGGAATCAAAAGCTTCACAGAATGGGGTCGCTATGAGGTTTGGAGGGGTGCGGAGGATGGGGTCCATGGCATACAACACGAGGCGAAAAATGTTTCCACCGAATCCGAAAAATGCCTTCGACGTAGATATACAAGGTAACTTTGATGAATGGCTTTGTTAGGAATGTCCTTGCTGTTCGGGATGCGCCAGATTCTTCAGTTCGCTGCAGTTTGATCATTTGGTCCGATCTAAACAACTTCGATTGCATTAGGACGAGGTCTTTCCGTCACTCTCTGACGTATCTCCTTACCAAGGATAAATTACCTGACTATAATAACTTTTTCAAGACTGTGAGCACTTACTCCCTTAAGTTTTCAAGCTTCATTTCAAACGAGTTGATGACAGGAACATGAAAATGTATTACCTTCATCATGTCATCGTTTGTGTTGTTGTGGACGGAGTGCATATCCATAATTGTTTTTTTGCATCACCTATGAGGTCGATGGTGTAGTTGCCGTTTGCATGTGTTGCCCTATTTTGTTTGGAATAAAAATAGAAAAAAACCTCCCATTCCACTTCAACCATCTCGTTCAAGATAAAGTAGTCAAGGCAAGCGTAGAAGGAGCAATTTTATAATCTAATTATGGATACGCCGGTAATAAGTTATTATTTTTATGAGAAAATAGCGGCTGCTTCCTTCTTCGCCACCTTTTTGGGAGGTCCCCAAGCACCATGTCCTCTCTTCATCTATACGTACCTCCAAACACGAACCCCAACATTCGCTCCCCCCTTACGAAAAAGAGTATGAAAACTCACTAATGAGTTGCGGTTAGAATCGGCCCTGGTTCCAGTCAGACAAGTTCGCCGGACCTGATAGCTTCTGGAACCTATCTAAACCGGTTAAATTTGGACCGACCGACCTGTGTACACTCTAGACCAGTCCACACGGCTCGTGAACAAATTCAGACAGATATGTTCCAACATAATGCATTGGTCTAGACCGTCCAAACTTGTTGAACTTGTCAAGTCCGGTCCAATCTTTCTAGCGGTGATACGTCGTGTGGTCGTACATGATCGTTGTAGTACGGGATTCTAGGGGTTAAGTTAAAAGAGAACGCTTGTCAACTTAATTCTCTGGCACTTGTGTCTTCGTTTCACACTGTACCTCACTACCTTGCTTGATGTGAGAGTAGTCTATCAACGAGGTTTTTTTTATTTTTGGTATTGTTGTTTCACACAGGCGACATGGCAAACACGTTGGGTGGTGATGCCTTTCATCTCGCGACCATTGACTACGTGCGAGCAGGGACAAACCAACGGGTTGTTTTGTTTGCAACGGAGAGGAACATTTGCAAGCTCGCATCAACCGACAGATGGTTCATGGACGGGACTTTCAAAACGTCACCCCCCCAATTTACTCAGATCTACACTATCCACGGGGAGTTTTCGGGTTGGGTGCTTCCTTTGGTGTATTGTTTATGTACCGAAAAAACTTTCGAGTGCTATCAAAACATCATGCAGGAACTTATAAAGAAAGCTCACAATATGGGTTTGGTGTTGGACCCGGACTATGTCACCTGTGATTTCGAAGCCGCTGCAATCTCCGTCATTCAAGCTCTTTTCCCGAGTGCAAGAGTTCACGGATGTTTGTTTCATTATTGCAAAGCAATATGGAAACGGATTCAAACTGAAGGATTACAACAGGACTATGTCAGGTCTAATGATGTACGCAAAGCGTTCCGACTGTTCTTCGCGCTCCCATTCCTCCCTATCAATGACTTGAAAGATGGGTTGAAGGTTTGCTATGCGGAGTGTGTTTCAAAGATGGTGTTGAACCATGGTAAGTCCTAATTTTTTTCAAGGACACTTTTTCCATTTGAGTGATCCTCTAAGATTTACTGGTATCATTAATAGCAAACTTACAACACCATTTTTAGAACAATTATTATCTATTCACAATACCCCATTTACGAATAAAATAAAATTAATACGATAAGATAGATTAAGGTAAGAATGAGGTAGAAGACACGTGCTACACCAGTTGTGTGAGGTAATTTTGAGAAACGTATTCTTAATTTTGCGGTGCCTAGGAACAATTCTTATTTCACTCTCTCCTTGCCGAAAATCAACCACAAAATCAAACCATCTCTCATTCTTTTTTGTTTCTTAACGTAGGTGTTGATGGTGCAAAAATGATGAGATTTTGGCAATACTTTCTGAACACGTGGATGAAGCGATATCTCCCCGAAATATGGAATGTGCACGACTTCAGTGGCCACAGAACAAACAATAATTTGGAAGGGTGGCATTCCGAGATTGGAAAGATTTGCGGGACCCACTCCTCGATTTGGAGATTGATAACTCAACTGAAAAAAGAAGAAAGTCAAGTTCAGGGTTACATGGCACGACAAGAAAGTGGAGAAACCTTGGAGCCTCAAAGAAAATACAAGAGGTAAAAACTTTATCCACTCTTGTAACAAATCATAACTCAAAAGAATTTCCTTACTTTCGTAATGCTTATAGTCAATAGGCTCTCAAGCAGAGTTGTGCCGACGTCGTTTTTGCGACAACGACAACGGCCGTTAACCGTTAACGCCGTTAACGGTCGTTGTTGTTGTCGCAAAAACGACTTCGGCACGACTCTAACACATTTTTTTATGATGTGATGTGACTCCTAAAACGAGCAGCCACCAAAGCGCGAGCGAACCTCGCTGCTTAGTGACTATGGTGTGATGCAGATATGTGCGCCGTTGCAACGGCGCACAACTCTGCTCTCAAGTACTCACAAAAAAATATAGATCTTCCCTAATTAGTTATGGTTATATACTTAAGTAGGATATTCCGAATATCCTATATCATAATCTGGGAGTCGGAGGTTTCTCTATTTCGTTCTATTTGATTCGTTCTTATCTTCCGTGGGTGGCTTGATTGTGTTTACCTCCGAATACTCTTAATCATTGGAATGAAAAGGGTTTACACGAATGATACCGGAATAACGTTAGAATTCACTATTTGCAGGGTTAATGAGAACATTCACACTTTGAAGATTCGCTTGGCTCAAGGATCTATTGGTGTTGAAGAATACCTCGAGAATATTGCACTCAACCTCCCGGAGTTCTTTCCACCGAAACATCAACATTCGCAAGCTCCTTCGGCAAGCCAAGTGCGAGACTGAGTTCCACCTTCATAACAGCGCCTTGTTTCCCCAAAATTCTCGCCAATTAATACGACCATTTGATATCTCTAATGAGACTAACATATATAAAATTGATTTTTCCCAGGTCCCAAGCCAGCCTGCCGGGAGCCAGCTTGCCCTGAGCCCGCCCGCCTTGAGCCCGCCTGCCCTGAGCCGGTCTGCAGTGAGCCGGTCTGCCGGGAGCCAACTTGCCCTGAGCCAAGGCCAGCGCGCCATGAGCCCGCCTTCCCTGAGCCGGTCTGCCGTGAGCCGGTCTGTCGGGAGCCAACTTGCCCTGAGCCCGCCTCCCCTGAGCCCGCCTGCCTTGAGCCCGCCTACCCTGAGCCAAGGCCAGCGCGCCATGAGCTCGCCTTCCCTGAGCCGGTCTGCCGTGAGGCAGTCTGCCGGGAGCCAGCTTACTCTGAGCCCGCCTGCTGTAACGATTCTGCCCTGCAGATCGCTTTTTCCGCTTCAGTCTACCCAAGACTGCGACCCTGTCGGTCTGCCAGTTTGAACCGCCTGTTCTATTGAACGGCCATGAGAGAGACACTTGAACCCAGCAAGGTTCAAGGGCGAGATAAGTTCCAAACAAAGGTTAGGTTTAGTTACAAGAACGTTCAAACCCCAAGAACTTATAGAATACCCTAGCAGCCTTGATCCCAACTGATCATAGGCTGTAACATCAGTCTGCATCAGTACTGCAAGCTATCAGATCTTGCAGTCCTGTCAATCAGAGCCCAGCTCAGCCCCACGGCCATTCCTGTGGTGCTGAGCGACCTTCTAGAACATTCTAGCTGACAGCTCAGTAGTCCACGTACTACTTCACTGACAGCACACCCTGACTGACTGTACGCTGCCTCAGGGCAGCCAGACTCCTACTTAAAGTACTGCAGCACTGTCAGCAAGCCTGCTGACGTACTGCAGCGCTGGCAAAAACCCTGATTCGCTACATTCCTCCCCATCTGAACTGCAGTAGCCCCTTACTGCACTTTGACTGAAATAAACCAATCTTTTAGGGAAACTCCATAGCTCAATAAAGATCTGAAACCCATCTCTCATCATCAAATAAAACCCTACTCCCTTGTAGGTCTATTAGAACATTAACAACCAAAGAACCCTGCTGCACACTTGAACTTATGTTTCTGCAGCTTCTCACTTCCTTGGCATATAAAACACAACTAAGAAATAGTGTTTCGCCCAAGGTCACAACCCTTGCAAATATAAAGCCTCAAAGTTTAGTTTGAAAAGTTGCTATCCCATCTTGTCAACTGCCAAACACCTTCTGGAAGGACTGACCAACTGAAAATATCCTTTCGAAAAATTGCAAAATAAAGTATATGCTTCTTTCTCAACATTCTGATGCATACCTGTGAATTGCCTAGAAAACTGCTTAGATAAATCCCAATAGCACAAATAAGAGAACCAAACGAACTTCTCTTTCGGAATTGTAATGTGCTACTGAACAAAATTCAATTCCTTTCTGCAGCCTGTGAACTCAATAGATTTTATTAGAGAATCCAACAGAAAAATAGCAAAAATCTGCTGCAGCTTTTAGGATCTCAGCAATTCACCTTTCTGCCTTCTTTAAGACCTGAATGTTGCTATTCAGAAATCATTTGCCAATGATGAAAGAAAGCCACCAAATATTTTGCAACTACCAAAACTTCTGAAACTTCATGTTGTCCGATAATTTCCAACCCAACATTTGCATGTTGAAAACCTGCAAACTGCCACTACCACAGTCTGCAAATTCTCTCCGCAACTACTGCCACAGTCTGCAACCCTGCAAACTGGTGCTGCCAAAATTTGCAACTTAGCAAAATATCACTCTCTCAATATGCAAGCTGTCTTGGAAATTTCTTTATGGTAGAAAGAACTTCCGTCAATCAACCTTTTCCTTTTAAACAAAGGGATAAGATTCCAACCTTTCGAAAACAAAGAGGTCAGCAATCACTCCAGCAGCTCCTCAGAGTTGAAGCTCCTTGCTGCCTAGTGATCTGCAGCATGTCTCCAGCAATCACTCCAGCAGCTCCTCAGAGTTGAAGCTCCTTGCTGCTTTCTCTCTCCTGAGTCATGAATGTTCAGAGTACCTACAGATTGATTGCATTAATTGTTCCCGAGTTCTTCTATGTCTTCTCCGGTTTTCCCATATATGAATCTATACAGATCAGAATATATGAAAACCCAGAAATTCCACTTGGCCTATCTCGCCTTAATGAAATCAACCCTTTCTTTCAACCAACAAGACTTCACTCAGTGCTATTCCCTTTTTCTTTTTATCCAACAACTGAGTGCTGAAAGAATCCATACCAATGTACTCTCTGAAATTCAATAACCTCAAGTAAGCACCAATCTAACTGATTCAATCAATGGTCATGCAAACTTCCGTAAATTCCAAACCAACTAAATCCACAGCAAAATATGTGTCACGTACCAGAATATTTCAGTCCACCAGAAACACCCTTGCTAGACTGCAAATGTTTTAATTCTGCATCGTCCCAAAGCAGTGAACTATGCCTAGTTCCTTAATCCACTCTGCAAGAATAGTAGAACTGAAAACACATATTTACTGACCACCAAGATATTGCAAACACTATCCATCAATTCCCATCATGCTCTGAAAGAGTATTACTAACAACCTCTTCCTTCCTTAGAAACCTTGATAAAGATGTGTGTCTCTTTGCAACACCTACTGCGATAAATGCAATTTTGGAAAAACAAAAATGAAACGCATCGGTTCGACCGAGGCCCCCTCCCCATCTGAAATGGAGCTTGTCCTCAAGCAAAACCATGCAATCATGCAAAACCATATCATTGTACCAGCTACAGAAAGTTGAGCTGTTCGGAGCAACCAAAATAACCCCAAACAACTGAACAAACTACTTCAAGAAACAAGCCTGAAAAACTGAAGGCCTGAATTTGCTCGACCAAAGTCAGAATAATCTGCTGCCCCAGATTGTAATCAAATGTTCAGTTTTCAACCTTTGTGATATATGTTGTTCACACAAATATACACCAACTATGCCACTAAAGATCAAGGCTATTTCTGCTTCATTTACCAGAAAAGAAATAGAGAATAAAGAAAACACAGAAAATTTTGCAGCCCTGTAAAGTGCCTCTGCAACTAACAGGTTCTGCACCTGCAATGTGCCAACTGCTCATAACACATTTCCAGATCTGCCTGCAAAATTTCACAATCCCTTGAAAGATTTTCTTTTCTTCATCTAACGGAGTCCTCTGATCTCCACAGAAAATCCAAACCATAATCTCCGTAAAATCTTTGTCTCCTTGAAAGTCTGACAACAGAATCCAATATATGGAATCAGAAATAGAATCAGCATTCCATACTTCAGTCACTACCCTTGCAGCTGCAACAATAGTGAACTCTGCCACTGAAAAATGCTATCTCTGATCCTCTTTGACAAAAGATTCTGAAGCCTTATGAGTTTGTCAAACTCTCCTTCATAATTCTTTCTACATATGTTTTTTTTTTTTTTTTTTTTTTAAATATACCAACTAAATCTGAGTATCGTCATGTTGGTACACTGACTTGCAATAAACTAGTCAGACTTTCTGCAAAACTGCAACTAACTGTTTGCAGTTCGAGAATAAAATCCAACTTTCTGACTTCTAATTCTGCAAAAACAAACAATCTGCCACAAAACATGTGGTCTGCATCAACTTAGAGTCCCTCCCTAGACTCTTCTCAACTCCCAAAACTCCCAAAACTGGGGTACACTTGAACAAACATTCTTAAGGGAATCTGCACTTAGTTTCCCCTGTTCAAGCTCCTTTCTTACCGAAAAACCTGATGTGTCTGCCCTCAGATCAACATCAGTACCTTTACTCTCAGAAATACTGTGCAGCTCAGGTTCAGGTGGGGCCCCACCTAATCCTGCACTGCCTGACATCACCTGCAGGCTGGGTGTGGCTTCACTTGGCTCATCACCTCCTGCCTCAGAGACCAGAGCGGTTGTGGCTTCACACAGCCCACAGCCCTCCTTCGTTGTCTCTATATCCTTCACCAAACATTCTGCAAATGTGGCTACACACGGCTCTCCACCTGCAAAATTTAACACTGAAACTGCAGGATCCCCTTCAGATATGGCTACACATGGCTCTGTATCTGCAAGGTTCTCCATCATCTTCTTCTTTTTCGCCTCCCCATCAGGTGTGAACCCCTGGCTCATCACCCTCAGGGTTTCCTTACTCTCCTACGTCCTCCCCGGACTTCCGTTCCCGCGAAAACTTGGGGCTGAGCAACTTTCTTGAGGGATGCTGATCTTAGCTTCCCCGCTCAGTTGTCCTACATGGGTGTATGCTTCACATGGCACTCCACTCATGCACCATCTCCTCAGATGTGGCTACACATGGCTCTGCATCTGCAGAAAATATCTACTGCAAGTTTTGTTTACCCTTGTGAGGTGTGGCTACTCCACCCTCAGGCCTTCCTCTTCTTCATTTCAAAACCCTTGGACCAATTCCTTCCACAAAACATCAATTGCACGCCGCACACAATCTGCCTGGCATGTATTCTCATTTCAGCCGCACGCCGCACACGGCCTGCCTGGCATGTACACTTCACTCCCAATAAACAACTAACTACCATGTGGCTGTAAAGGTATAAATCTGCCACATACTTCCAATCTTTTTTTTTTTTAATCTACTGCAATCAACCTAAAAATAAGTTGAGTACACCTCTGTCTCACAACCTGGATCCTCAGCACTCTCACAATACTACTGAGTAAGAAATCAGCCCGTACGAAAGTCTGCCACTTCTCCTTTCCAGACTTTTAATGTACAGTCATCTCAAACACACTGTAGCATCCTACTGACCACAGGTTAGAAACCTCTACCAATATTACTGCACCAGAAATCAGCAACTTCTCAGCCAAATAAAAATGAAAAGGACAAAATCAAACCAAAGTACCATAGAAATTCTTCTTTTGTTCAGCCATTTGTCCCCTGAACTGATGTACTTTTTCTATGCCTCAAGAGCACCACTAGTGATCAATTACTCTCCAGAAATTTCTGATAAACTGAACAAACTTCCAGAATGGGGTATAACCTGAAAAACTCATCTCTCAGTCACCATAAAGAAAAGAAACCAAGAGTGTTTTAGAGAAATCACCATTTCTGTAAAAACCAAGATTCCCGAACTCAAACTGTTCCACTGAAATCTTGCTGAAACAAACTCTAGTATCGAAGAAACCCTGCCATCCACCAAGAATCACTCTGTCCAACAATGGGTAGGATGTGGCTGCATTGGCACTTCATCCTCCCTATCGGGTTTTATTCCTCTTCAAAGATAAGCATAATTCCTGATATCTAGAATACTCTCAACCATCTTTGTTCTACCAGAATTCTGTCGAACTAAACCATAGTAATTCGAAAATGCTGCCACCAATTGAAAAACAACCTCTTTACGAATGGGTAGGATCTGGTTATCTCATAACTGCATCCTCCCCATCAGATTTCTTCTTCTCTTCAAAAGATAATCTGTGTTTTCAATTCTGCGCAATTTCCTGAATACTCTAGAGACAGTCCAGAGCTCAGCCTCCTATTTCATTCAACTAAGGAAACTTTTCCTTTCCATAAGTCCTCTAATCACTGGCTACTACTTAGCTCACAACGAGGGTCATCCTTAGACAAAACAATTGCCCTCATTTGGAATATTTCTGACTGCATTTTTCCTGATAGCCAAGAAGGATAAGATGTTCTACTTCTGCAACACCCAAGAGTCAGCTACTGCTGTTCATATCCTTCTTCAAATACTAGCTACCACTCAGTCTAATAAGTGAAAGTCCCATAGACCTATTGGTCCTCAATAAATCTCTATTTTTCCCGTCCTGACAAATAGCAAGATATATACTGCCATCATCTCAGCCTGGACTGAAAAATGTCTGTCCACTTACAACTACCTTGACAAATACCACTGCGAATTTGCTCTATCAACGAACAGAAAATGATCTGCCACTGATCTGTCATAGACTGAAAATATTCTGTCATTCGTCTCATCAAACACCAGAAAATAATCTGCCACAAGTCTATTCGAGATCGAAAATTTGCTGCCCTTTGTCCTGCTAAGCAACTGAGTAATCTGCCCCTTGCTCTATATAGAAACCAAGAACAGATCCTGTGCATTTACCAAGATAAAGACACGAGACTCTTCCACTAAAATACCAAGACACTTCAACTGACCAATAGATTAGAACTGAAAGATGCCTTAGCTTTCTGCAAGCAACTCTAAACAAGTTCTGATCTTCAGTTCTCCTCATTTCAAGTTCAGAAACGACTCTGAAAAATTCCCTCAAGCTATTGTGCATTCACTGAAACACCTGAAAATGTTTCCACAATCAACACAAATGTAGCAAGTGTTCCTGATGTACAAACATCCAAAACATGTATGCACAATCACATCAAAGCTGATGTGACACATGTCCTGACCTGCCACTAAAGCCAAGAATTTTTCCACTGCAACCTTCCACACTCTGAAATGATAAGTCAACCACTATTGCTCAATCCCACTGAGCCAAGGATAATATTCCACTAAAGGATGCACAAATCCAAGCAATCAAGAAGAGACTTCTTTTGAAAAATGGACCTTTATCCCATATCAGCAAAGAAAAGTCTATGATCAGAGAATCCTAACTTCTGACCAATAAAGCTGTCAAATATCACCACCAGACTTTTCAAACAATATATCAAAACTTCCCTGAAAAATCTGCCTGGTCTCCAAGACTCCTTTCAAAATTTTCCCCACTGACTTGTGATCAATCACAGCCTTTCAGAAACATCTCCCTTCTTCAGCCTGAAAATTTGACTGCAACTCTTGAAATCCTTTCTAAAGTGATCAAACATCTTTTCCAGAATGTGTGCTGCAATCAGAAGATCATAGATCACCTGATCCTGAAATCAATCTGCAGCTCACTGCTTCTAAAGTCACTTCAATCAACCAACGAAATGATCAGATCACTTCTAATCAAATGTAACACTGCAAGCGTGTAACACTCTTGCATCTCACATCTGCGCTCAACCTGCGCTCAACCTGCGCTCAACCTGAGCCAGTTAGGCGATGCCTGCATCAATCCAGCGATGCATGCCGTGCATTGCTTCTGACATGCACATCACCACGTGCACTGCGACTCTTCCTGGTCGCAGCAACTTAATTTGCGCTGCGCAATTCTCACTCTCGCATACATCTTGCCACGTTCTGAGCAAGTCACCAAAACCTGCACCTTGTGTCGACCTTGCACAGAGCTGCGCGATCCCTGCATCAGATGTTCCTTCCATCGACACGCAGTCCCAACATCGTCTGCGAACTTCCATCAAGAGCTGCACAATCCCTAAAACACTGCGCAATGCTTGCACCATCTGCGCCATTCCTGCATCTGCGTGCATATGTCCCATCGACATTACAATCCATCGCATGCAGCGTAAATCTGTCGTCTGCAGTGCAATCTCGTATGTGCTGCGCTTTCCTGTGGCTGCTGCGCGTCACATCATCGACTTACGCCGTGCCAACATTCGCTGCGCAATTTCGCATGTGCAGCGCTTTCCTGCGGCTGCTGCGCGTCCCATCATCAACTTACGCAGTGCCAACATTCGCTGCGCACCTCCAGCAAAACCTGCGCACGTTACGCCTGCGACGCAATCCTGCACCCGCGGTACAATTCCATATTCGCTATGCAATCCTGGATCTGCTGCGCAGTTCTGCATCTGCGGTACAGCTTTGCATCTGCGGCGCAATCCTGGATTCGCTGCGCAGTTCTACATCTGCGACGCAATCCTCCAACTGCTGCGCCACCCAACGTTTCCTGCGACGCCGCACATAGTCGTGCTGCGCTTGACAATGCTGCGCGCCTGTGTGTGTGCTGCGCTTCTGCATACTCCAAGGTACTGCCCTGCGCTCAGCACATACCAATGCTGCGCATGCCATGTCTGGTGCACAGTTCTCATACACACATACACTGCAAGCAGCTGTACTCCTGACGCCGATTCTGCGCCTTTCCTCCATAAAGCACATTGAAAACTCCAACAGACCGCTCCAATCCTTCACAGCACCTGCTTCTGCCTTGCAAACCTTTGCTGTGCGTCTGTCAGCTGTCCTGCGCCTCTGCGCCTTCTACCTTGCGTGTCTACCACGCATAGTGCTGCCTCTGCAGCTTGCCAGGCTCGTTTGTGATCTTGTCACAAGCCTGCTCCGAAACCACTGTAACGATTCTGCCCTGCAGATCGCTTTTTCCGCTTCAGTCTACCCAAGACTGCGACCCTGTCGGTCTGCCAGTTTGAACCGCCTGTTCTATTGAACGGCCATGAGAGAGACACTTGAACCCAGCAAGGTTCAAGGGCGAGATAAGTTCCAAACAAAGGTTAGGTTTAGTTACAAGAACGTTCAAACCCCAAGAACTTATAGAATACCCTAGCAGCCTTGATCCCAACTGATCATAGGCTGTAACATCAGTCTGCATCAGTACTGCAAGCTATCAGATCTTGCAGTCCTGTCAATCAGAGCCCAGCTCAGCCCCACGGCCATTCCTGTGGTGCTGAGCGACCTTCTAGAACATTCTAGCTGACAGCTCAGTAGTCCACGTACTACTTCACTGACAGCACACCCTGACTGACTGTACGCTGCCTCAGGGCAGCCAGACTCCTACTTAAAGTACTGCAGCACTGTCAGCAAGCCTGCTGACGTACTGCAGCGCTGGCAAAAACCCTGATTCGCTACACCTGCCTTGAGCCCACCTGCCCTGAGCCCGTCTGCCCTGAGCCAAACACCATCAACTGCGTCAAAGATCCACAAAAGGCAAAACGTACCTCCTGCTCTTATTGGGAATTCTTTTTTGCAAGGGTCAATGCAACCTTACATGTCCTTGACGCAAACGAGCTTTGCTTCACGGGCAGAGATAGGACTTTACGGTTACGGTCACCGTAACCGGACCGTAACCACCGTAACCGGACCGTAACCGGAGTACAATTTTCGTCAGAAAATCGTACTTTTACGGCCGTAACCGTAGCACCGTACCACTCCGTACCGCTCCGTACCGGACCGTAACGACCGTAACGGCCGTAACAACCGTAAACCGTAGAAAGTGACCCCCGCAGGGTCCCGCGATTCCAAAGGAACCCAGGGGGATTCGAACCCGCGACCCTACTAACTGCAGCCTAACGCTTTAGCACTGAACCACGCTACTTCACGGTGATTTAGGGCCTACCGTAGTTATACCGTACCTGTTCCGTACCGTAAAAACAACATATTACTCCGGTTACGGTACGGAGTTACGGCCGTAGTACGGTGACCGTAACCCGACCGTAACCGGACCGGACCGGAGTCGGACCAAAAATTTGGCCCAAGTCCTATCTCTGTTCACGGGTGTCAAGGACGCCAAGTCCAACACTCCCTTCACCGGCACCGACACCGACACCTACCTCCACACAAGTATCGGCAACCGTTTCTACCCAACCCTCAACAGTAAGGAATTTCTTCACATCGAAACATTGATATATAAAAAAAATATTTCCCCACAACTTTTCACTACTTCTGTGAGTTCCTTATAATACCTCAATACATTTACCTTATTTAATGTATTAATTCTGCTTTCTTGGTGCAAAATACAGAGCTTAATACACAAAATCTCAAATTTCTTAAATGTTCTTTTTTGTGGCGTCACAGTTCTTGGGCTTCAATAATAAACAAAACTCGTGTGGACACGACTCCTTCACTGTGTTGATGGCAAATATCTTGCCGACGGGAACAAAACTCACTCACTCTTGGGGAGTGCAAATTGACAAGTACATGGACCTAATCTCCCAAGGGGCGGTCACCAAAAAGGCGCTGGAAGAAATTCAAACCAAGATATTCCGATGTGTGGAGCGCGAGTACGTGAAGTTTGACCCAAGTTGGACCCATGGAAGCTTCACATCAGCAGATGTCTTGTGGAGACTCATTGCAAAAGAAGGCAGGAAAGCAATTGAGTGCTTCGCCCACGAAATCAGAGAGTATGGGAAGTGTAAAGGGTGCAAGCACCGAGTGAGACTTGCTTCACCAGAAGAGATCGACTTCCACATTACTCCTGACATGATGGGAGAAGTTGCAAAAGGTGGAACTTTTTGTCTTCAAGATGTTGTGGACCTCGCAAGAAAGCCTCGCGATGTCTTTTGTACAAATTGCGGGAAACCTATGCATGTCAACCGGGATATCGCCAAAGTTCCCAAAATATTTTGCTTGACCTTAGATAAGGTTCAAGGCAACACCTTCACGGCTAACGCAGTGGGAAAGTCTACCTCTGTTATTCCGATAATATGCGACCCTTTGAATTTCTTTGACAAGGTTTGTGACCTCGTCGGGATTCACTACTGCTCGGGAGCTCACCACTGGGTAGAATTCCTTATTCAGGGAACAGGGTGGTTTCATTATGATGATATGGCGTCTGGATCATGGCGATTCATCGGGAAAACACATTCCCCAGTATCTGGAACAATTTGTTCATTATTTTTTGAAGTTCAGGGATAGACTTTGAAAGAGGGTATGATGTGATCGGAAAACGTTCTTGGTGAGGACTGATCGGGTCCAATCATTGATAGCTTTGTTTGCACTTTTACAATCAAACAAGCTTTCTCAAAAAACGAATTTTCTTCGAGGGGACAAACAAAAGGTGCAAGGCATTTTCTTTCATAGATTGATTCTGGGTAAGCAGCGATAACGATCCACCTAATCTGATTTTACGGTTGGGTCTTTTGTTATTTTTCTTTCTATTTGGTTGTTTTAAACATTGGTCGGGAAACATTTCTCAGGGGCGTTTTTTGCTTAGATTTTATCTTCCCTCCCCTTCCTTTTTCTGCTCTGGTTGGTCTTCTTAAGAGTTTACTCGAGAATCGTGGGTCGGGGCTGGTTCATTGTGTTTCAAAGGGTTTGGGACCCTTTGTTACGGCCCTAATTTTTTTTTTTCCGGATTTTCAAGTGGAGAGTGAACGGGTATTGATCTGAGGGGTCAAGAGAGAACCTAAGAAACAAATGATTAAAGGGTTGATATGTTGTAGTTTTCTTTGGCGGTGATATGTCTGAATGAAAGCAATAGTGTAAGGCCTTCTTGGTAGCCTTGAGGGCGCACAGAGCATGTTACACGTGTCAAGCAATAATCAATCTATGTTACCGCTCGGGAGGACTGACGTCCGCGAGTATAGTAGGTATATACCCTATTGATAGTAGGGTGTGTGGTGGAAATAAATTTTCTACATACTCCCTGTAACGATGCAGAACTGGACCAGTACTACTGGCAGTTCTACCCTGAGAAGGGTCCAACCACAACTATCACAACTGCTACTGCAGCAGCTAAGAATACTGCTGAACAAATAGTTCCAGAAGATGTAGCAAGGAATGGGGATGAGCAAGTAATGACTGCTGCAGGCATCATTACGTCGAGGAGTTAATTGTAACAGTCACAAGGGGAAAACACTTCGACACACGAAACAAAACGAAACCTTACACGAACACCAACAACAAGACAACCGCCGCCGACTCCTTAAACCCCAAGCAAGCCTAATCCGCGGCCCTGGCGTAGTGCCTAAGACTCCAGTCGCGGATGTCCCTGGTTCAAATCCCACTAACTACTGCCCCATTCTACACCTCCTGTACCCCTCCCTCGACTCCACTCTAACCTCACACTCACGTCACATCAGTCACCCCGCGGGTCACATCGTGAGTCAATTCAATCCCCTCCCATTACTCCCCCATTCTACACCTCCTGTACCCCTCCCTCGACTCCACTCTAACCTCACACTCACGTCACATCAGTCACCCCGCGGGTCACATCGTGAGTCAATTCAATCCCCTCCCATTACTCCCGAATCTCCCGAGAGCGACACCTATTACCTAATCCGGTATATAGGCGCCCTCTCCCCCAAGTTAAAATAAGAAGCGAACTCAGGACACCTGGCTCAGAGTAGAATACATCCATTCTGGCCCAGGTGGCCTGAGTTCGAATCTCAGCCACTACCACCACTAATCCCACACCTAAAGAGCTGCTACAGTCACACCGGTCTAAAACAGGTGACGCACCTAAAGAGCTGCTACAGTCACACCGGTCTAAAACAGGTGACACCAGTATGACCGGTACTAGACATGGAACCGGTCTAAAACAGGTCACACTAGGCGTCACACCGGTCTAAGACAGGGTCACACCGGTCTAAAACAGGTCACACCAAAATGACCGGTACTAGACAGGCGCTAGTTCCCTGCGGGAGCGGTGCCCCCACCGCTCCCCTCATCACGTGATGCGCTGATCGCATCACTCTTAATCATTTGGAAACGCCGCTGTAGAGACTCGAATTTCAGCGTTTCCTGTTCGTGTGGGGGTGGGCAGCCTGCGGGGGTTTCGACGTCCAGCGCACGACGCACTCGTCGAATAAGGGCGCGTGGGGCGCGTGGGGGTCGCGATCTCCTCAGCAAAAAGAAAAATCACGTCTCGGCTTCCACGGCCGCGGTCCGCGATTCCATCCTCCTCTGGAGGGCATCCTCCTCTGGAGGGTGTGGAGGGTTTTCTTCCTCACTCTATACCGGCATATTGCACTTGATTTGGTGTGCGGACTTTTCTTCAACAGGTTTTTCTGCCCGAGGGTTTTACCACAGTGTTCTCGCGCGTTTTATTTTCGAAAAGAAAACTACAGGCGAAAGAAAAAACGGTCGGGAGAGTCCGCGCGAAACGAGCGAGCATAGGCTTTGGAAGTCGCGCTGCGGACGGCGTCTTGGCACGTCACAGTCGCACTCGATCCGCCTCCTGTCAAGCCCGGACGACGCCTGCAAAGTCTAAACCCCTGGACAACGTTTGATGTGGCCTGGAAACTCCTTCCGCTCGCGTCTCACAACCTTACAACCTCAACCTCGTCCTTGATATCTCGAAAGCGCTTGAAAGAAACCACGCTACAGCCATTCTTCCAAAAAATGACCATAAGTCCATTATGGGACTTATGGGCAATCCTTGATTTTCCTAGAGTGAATTTCTCCACCAAAGTGGAATCCGACGCGGCAGCCCACATATACATTTTTTTGTTCTAATTTTTGGAACACCGAGATTTTGAAATGTGTCAAACACATCATTCGAGTTTCGAAAGAAAACTCTACCTAGGGTGAGACTTACAGGTAATCCATGAAAAAACCTGATTTTCCTAGAATGAATTTCTCCACCAAAGTGAAATCCGACGTGGCAGCCCACATATACAATTGTTTGGTCTAATTTTTGGAACACTGAGATTTTGGGATGTGCCAAACACATCATTCGAGTTTCGGAAGAAAACTCCGCCTAGGGTGAGACTTATGGGCAATCCAAGAAAAACCCTGATTTTCTTAGAGTGAATTTCTCCACCAAAGTGGAATCCGACGTGGCAGCCCACATATACATTTGTTTGGTCTAATTTTTGGAAAACTGAGATTTTGGAATGTGCCAAACACATCTTTCGAGTTTCGAAAGAAAACTCTCTCTGGGGTGAGACTTACAAGCAATCCAAGAAAAACCCTGATTTTCTTAGAGTGAATTTCTCCACCAAAGTGGAATCCGACGTGGCAGCCCACATATACATTTCTTTGGTATAATTTTTGGAAAACTGAGATTTTGGGATGTGCCAAACACATCATTCGAGTTGCGAAAGAAAACTCTCTCTGGGGTGAGACTTACAGGCAATCCAAGAAAAACCCTGATTTTCTTAGAGTGAATTTCTCCACCAAAGTGGAATCCGACGTGGCGGCCCACATATACATTTGTTTGGTCTAATTTTTGGACCACTGAGATTTTGAAATGTGCCAAGCACATCATTCGAGTTTCGAAAGAAAACTCTCCCTGGGGTGAGACTTATGGGCAATCCATGAAAAAACCTGATTTTCCTAGAGTTAATTTCTCCACCAAAGTGGAATCCGACGTGGTACCCCACATATACATTTGTTTGGTATAATTTTTAGAACACTGAGATTTTGAAATGTTCCAAACACATCATTCGAGTTTCAAAAGAAAACCCTCCCTGAGGTGAGACTTACAGGCAATCCTTGATTTTCCTAGAGTGAATTTCTCCACCAAAGTAGAATCCGACGTGGCTGCCCACATATACATTGTTTGGTCTAATTTTTGGAACACTGAGATTCTGGAATGTGCCAAACACATCATTCGAGTTTCGAAAGAAAACTCTCCCTGGGGTGAGACTTATGGGCAATCCATGAAAAAACCTGATTTTTCTAGAGTTAATTTCTCCACCAAAGTGAAATCCGACGTGGCAGCCCACATATACATTTGTTTGATCTAATTTTTAGAACACTAAGATTTTGGAATGTGCCAAACACATCATTCGAGTTTCAAAAGAAAACCCTCCCTGAGGTGAGACTTACAGGCAATCCTTGTTTTTCTTAGAGTGAATTTCCCCACCAAAGTGAAATCCGACGTGGCAGCCCACATATACATTTGTTTGATCTAATTTTTAGAACACTAAGATTTTGGAATGTGCCAAACACATCATTCGAGTTTCAAAAGAAAACCCTCCCTGAGGTGAGACTTCCAGGCAATCCTTGATTTTCCTAGAGTGAATTTCTCCACCAAAGTAGAATCCGACGTGGCTGCCCACATATACATTTGTTTGGTCTAATTTTTGGAACACTGAGATTTTGGAATGTGCCAAACACATCGTTCGAGTTTCGAAAGAAAAATCTCCCTGGGGTGAGACTTACAGGTAATCCATGAAAAAACCTGATTTTCCTAGAGTGAATTTCTCCACCAAAGTGGAATCCGACGTGGCAGCCCACATATTTATTTGTTTGGTCTAATTTTTGGAACACTGAGCTGAGATTTTGGAATGTGCCAAACACATCATTCGAGTTTCAAAAGAAAACCCTCCCTGAGGTGAGACTTACAGGCAATCCTTGATTTTCCTAGAGTGAATTTCTCCACCAAAGTGGAATCCGACGTGGTACCCCACATATACATTTTTTTGGTCTAATTTTTGGAACACTGAGATTTTGGAATGCGCCAAACACATCATTCGAGTTTCGAAATAAAACTCTCCCTAGGGTAAGACTTATGGGCAATCCAAGAAAAACCCTGATTTTCTTAGAGTGAATTTCTCCACCAAAGTGGAATCCGACGTGGCAGCCCACATATACATTTGTTTGGTCTAATTTTTAGAACACTGAGATTTTGGAATGCGCCAAACACATCATTCGAGTTTCAAAAGAAAACTCTCCCTTGGGTGAGACTTACAGGCAGTCCTTGTTTTTCCTAGAGTGAATTTCTCCACCAAAGTGAAATCCGACGTGGCAGCTCACATATACATTTGTTTGATCTAATTTTTAGAACACTGAGATTTTGAAACATGCCAAACACATAATTCGAGTTTCGAAAGAAAACTCTCCCTAGGGTGAGACTTACAGGCAATCCTTGTTTTTCCTAGAGTGAATTTCTCCACCAAAGTGGAATCTGACGTGGCAGCCCACATATACATTTGTTTCATCTAATTTTTGGAACACTGAGATTTTGGAATGTGCCAAACACATCATTCGAGTTTCGAAAGAAAACTTCGCGTAGGGTGAGACTTATGGGCAATCCAAGAAAAACCCTGATTTTCTTAGAGTGAATTTCTCCACCAAAGTGGAATCCGACGTGGCAGCCCACATATACATTTGTTTGATCTAATTTTTAGAACACTGAGATTTTGGAATGTGCCAAACACATCATTCGAGTTTTAAAAGAAAACTCTCCCTGAGGTGAGACTTACAGGCAATCCTTGATTTTCCTAGAGTGAATTTCTCCACCAAAGTAGAATCCGACGTGGCTGCCCACATATACATTGTTTGGTCTAATTTTTGGAACACTGAGATTCTGGAATGTGCCAAACACATCATTCGAGTTTCGAAAGAAAACTCTCCCTGGGGTGAGACTTACAGGCAATCCTTGGTTTTCCTAGAGTGAATTTCTCCACCAAAGTAGAATCCGACGTGGCTGCCCACATATACATTGTTTGGTCTAGGTTTTGGAACACTGAGATTCTGGAATGTGCCAAACACATCATTCGAGTTTCAAAAGAAAACTCTCCCTGAGGTGAGACTTACAGACAATCCTTGATTTTCCTAGAGTGAATTTCTCCACCAAAGTGGAATCCGACGTGGCAGCCCACATATACATTTGTTTGGTCTAATTTTTGGAACACTGAGATTTTGGAATGTGCCAAACACATCATTCGAGTTTCGAAAGAAAACTTCGCCTAGGGTGAGACTTATGGGCAATCCAAGAAAAACCCTGATTTTCTTAGAGTGAATTTCTCCACCAAAGTGGAATCCGACGTGGCAGCCCACATATACATTTGTTTGATCTAATTTTTAGAACACTGAGATTTTGGAATGTGCCAAACACATCATTCGAGTTTCAAAAGAAAACTCTCCCTGAGGTGAGACTTACAGACAATCCTTGATTTTCCTAGAGTGAATTTCTCCACCAAAGTGAAATCCGACGTGGCAGCCCACATATACATTTGTTTGGTCTAATTTTAATAACACTGAGATTTTGGAATGTGCCAAACACATCATTTGAGTTTCGAAAGAAAAATCTCACTGGGGTGAGACTTACAGGCAATCCTTGTTTTTCTTAGAGTGAATTTCTCCACCAAAGTGGAATCCGACGTGGCAGCCCACATGTACATTTGTTTGGTCTAATTTTAAGAACACTGAGATTTTGGAATGCGCCAAACACATCATTCGAGTTTCGAAAGAAAACTCTCCCTAGGGTGAGACTTACAGGCAATCCTTGTTTTTCTTAGAGTGAATTTCTCCACCAAAGTGGAATCCGACGTGGCAGCCCACATATACATTTTTTTGGTCTAATTTTTGGAACACTGAGGTTTTGGAATGCGCCAAACACATCATTCGAGTTTCGAAAGAAAACTCTCCCTGGGGTGAGACTTACAGGCAATCCTTGATTTTCCTAGCTTGTTCGCTGTTAGACTTTGCTTTGATTTTTAAAATGGCCCACCCCAATCTTTTTTTGCCCCGCTAAGTTCATATGGCTACAGTTATGAATAACACCCTACAGAAGCAATGATGAGTTTTATCATCCGCGGCTTCTTCGTGTGTAATCATGATTTGATTTGATTTATCATCCGCGGTACTGATGCGAGAGAGCTTTTCGGAGCGTCACAACACCTACATGACACCGTCTGAGGATGGGACTCCGAAGCGTCTTGTCCATGTGCAGTTCCCATCCCTGCAAATGCACCGCCTCTCAGTCGAAGTTCACAAAAGAATCTGATTCGATGATCGCAAGTGCTGTTGGTTCAGGTTGCTGCTCCTGAACCAACGACAATGAAATCACCGAATGCAGATGTCGCCGCGACACACATGGGCCGTGAGTTGCATCGTCAATCCGCGGGATCGTTTCTGCTCCACCCTTGTTTGCGATCGTAGGGGGAGATTGCGACGCGAGGAGGAAAGGGCCCAGGTAGATGGACTTCAGGAATGTGGCTGGGGCGGTCCCACTTTGGTGTGTTGGGCTTATGTGGGATATAATCAGGGCACGAAACTGGGGAGGAGAATGTGAATGTGTGCAGAGAGGCGGTGATCGACACCCCAGGAGGCCGCCTCCATACGTACAAATCTCGACAGCCGGACGCTTGCAGTCCGGCACCACCCTTCAACCTCCAGCCGGTTCTCAAGAAATACGACCCTCTGGATCTCCTCTGGAATTTTAAAGATTGGCGGCTCGCCGCCACCAAAGGACATAACTATTATGATTTCCCCAAGGTGTTTGGCGATGCTCTTTGTGAGACTTGGGGGGAGAGGGCAGCTGATGGGAAACCTGGTGCAGTCCCTCCTAGCGATAGCGAACGATTACGTATCAAGTCGGGGGATTTCGGGCCCAAAAAAGATGCGATGTTTCAGGTCGCCTCGAAATATGCTCTGCAAGAAAAGCTCCCTGTGGTGTGTCTCGCTGCCAATTCGGGGGTCAGGATTGGCCTGGCCATGGAAGTTCAAGATAAGCTCAAGGTGGTGCAGGATTGGGGGGACCATGGTTTGTCTTAGACATGCCACTCAATCCTGCTGATTCATACAGTTGCATACCCGGTTGAAAGACAGCTTGTTGTTTCACTGGAACAGTGGGACTGGTTCTCTTTGCCACGTTTATTAGTCAGCAAATTTTCGGATGTTTTTGGCTCTGTTTAGGTGGAATAGTTGAAACAAACTGGAAGATGCCAACTTTCGGAAACTCACAAACGCGGCAAAAGCCGCCCTGGAAAATGCTCTTTTCGCAAAGGGACCAAAGGACCACAAGGTGAAAAGCAATGGATTCTGACTGATGTCATTGGTCTGGAAGATGGCCTTGGGGTGGAGTGCTTGTCTGGAACCAGCGCCATTGCAGGGACTTTCTCCAAAGCCTTCAGGGAGGGTTTCATGATCACTCTGGTCAGTGGATAGACCGTCGGGATCAGGACTTGTGTCGCTTGACTTGGAAGGAGGTGAGCAATAATTGAAAGAAACACTCATAAAGTCTGCCCTTTTTGTGCTTTCTGTGTTTGTTTCTTCCTGAGGGGAGTGGGTCCCCCCTGCATACTTATTATTTTCCATGGTCTCTATGGTGATGTTCTAAAAACAATCTAACACATGATTGATGTTGAGAAATATGATTTTCTGCCGACCTCTAGATTCTCAGAGAGTTGATCTGATTTATTGAAAATGGACCGATTTTGGCATTTTCCAAGGTGCATTCAGCGAATCAACCAGCCAATCATTCTCACCGGATTTCAGACCTTAAACATGCTCCTCGACCATGAGGTTTACTCCTCCCACATGCAACTCGAAGGTCCCAGAGTGATGGGTGAATGGGGTGTCACACAGTAGACGGTGATTTGGAGGGCGTGCGGTGCATTCTGCGCTGGCTGAGTTATGCTCCCCACGTTCTTGGGGCAGCGCCCTTGCCACTTCCAACTTCTGACCCCATCATGCGAACCATTGCTTATTCCCCAACAGAGACAGAATCGCAGGTGGGTGTTCTGCAGCCATAGTTGCATGTCCAGTTCTTTAAAAAAAAAAAAAAAAAAAAAAACAGAATTAAAAGAAACAGAAACAGAATTATATGTGTCTCAGTTGTTCAGAGAGGCCTAACAATGTAGGATGCCAGCAGGGATGCCACTGGATCATGTTCTGGACTCTTTGTTGAGCGTGTTGAACTGTGTGCTGATTCAACTGTGAGAGGTGGGGTCTTGGAGCCTGAGGTGCTGTAAATATCAAGTTCCGTTGGCAAGGCTTGATCAAAGCCATGGACTGAGTACCCTGAGATCCAGTCGCTGCAGAGATTGGGGAAAGCTGAGAGTGGGCAGAAGCTGAAAGAATGGGTCAAGTGAATGGGTGAGTGGGTTGCTTCCGGTCTTCTGACAAGTCGCTGTCCAGTTCGCAGAAATGCACGATAAACCATCCAGAATGGGGGAGAAGGGAGTGATTCGTGGGGTGGTGGTTTGGAAGCATGCGAGAGCATTTTTTTGTTCAGAGGCGGAAGCGAACGTTGACGGAGGAAGCTCTGAAGCTCTGATCAAACACATCTCATCAGCTGACGAGAACATGGCCAGAAGCAATGGTTCTTGAATTCTTTGCTCGAGGATGTTGATTTGATGTTGATTTGCTGTCTGGTGCGTAGAACCTTTTCTCTTTCTAAATTTATCACTTTCGAAAGCCCGATACAGTCAGCCCATCCATGTTGGAAATTGGTGCCAATTAGTTTGTTTATTGTGAAAATGGTGGTGGAGGGCTGATCACTAAAGCTTGTCGTGTCCATTATTTTGACCAGATATGGAAGCCAAGGGCATCAAACTCTACAGCGATAAATCTGGTTTGAATGGCATTGAGAGCAAGCTGTGGCAAGACGATGGGATCGTGTTACGTTGGGGAAATTCACCTGTAGGCCGAGCTCGATTCACCATGGAGCTGAAATCGATTGGATCCATGGTGAACAAGTTGTCAGCACCCTAGGAGGAAAGATGGGTTTGATAGGAGGTCCAGAAGAAGCGATCAAAAATCGAGGAGAGAGAAGCAGGGAAAGAAGATTTCGAGTATTTATGGGGCTTTGGCTTTAAGTATGTGAATTGGTTTTGCATACAAAGAGCATTGATGCATTCAATGCAAATATTTTTCTTAGTAATAGGGGCAAAAAGGATCTGCATTTTCTCGGCACCTGAAGCAAAGGTCAAGAAGCAGCTGGATCCAGACAGTTTTGATGAAAAAAGAGCCACTGTGATGGTGGTGGCCCGATGCAACAGAGTTTCAGCTTTTACTGGTGAGACCATGGCTGGTGCAGCAGCCTGATTTGGAGGGTTGTTGAGTATCACCAAGAATCACCCATGGATATACCTGGATATACCTGGCCAGGTATCCCGTTTTTGTACAGGTTTTTTCTGAAGTGGGGCTTGTTGCGGCCTTCGTTTCACCAACAATTCGTTTCACCAACACCACCACTGCCACCCACCCTATCCCGTAATCACCTTCACTGCCATACAAGCTTATCACGATCTGCTACCTCGCCATGACGTTATAGATCACTGGTGTTCGTGGCCAAACAAGTGCCAGTGGCACTCACCACAGCCACCACCTTTACAACGCCTAAAAAGCCATTCACAATCGCTTCCTCTCACTCCCTCTTGACCTCGCCATGACGTTATAGTTCACTGGTTTTTGTGGCCAAACAAGTGCCAGTGGCACCACCACCACCACCATCTCTACACATTCACAATTGGCTTCCCCTCACTCCCTCTTGACCTCGCCATGACGTTTTTGTTCACTGGCGTTCGTGGCCAAACGAGCGCCAGTGGCACTCACCACAATCACGAAGTTCACTGGCGTTCGTCAAACGAGCTCCAGTGGCACTCACCACAGCCACGAAGTTCACTGGCGTTTGTGGCCAAACGACTCGTTTGAAACGAGCGCCAGTGGCACTCACCACAACTACGAAGTTCACTAGCGTTCGTGGCCAAACGAGCGCCAGCGGCACTCACCCACCGCCGCCCATCACCTTTCGAACACCTTATAAGCGAATCACAATCAGCTCCCTCCAAGTCCCTCTGCAAGCCTAGCACACACAAAAGACCTGTAAACACACGGAAAAAAAAACAGAAAGGAAAAAAAAAAAATGCCTTCGAGCGTCGATTCGGGAGAGTCCTTGAGACAAGTCTCACATGAAGAGAGCGAGGAAGGTATCTTTCCCGTGGTTGTTTGTGTCGAGTGGTTAAGCTGTTATCCTTTGGTCGGCGAGATCCAGGGTTCGATTCCTTGAGGGTGATACTTTCATGTTCATGTTCTATAGATTCTCGGGGAGCACTCCAACAATGTTTGAACGATGCGATGCATAGGGAGGAAGAGATGAGAAGACAACTTCATGTGATAGGCGAAGATTGCACTCGTTTAAAACTAGATTTGAAATCGGAACGTCACGGTCGATTAATGGCCGATTTAGATAGAAAACGACTACAAGATCTTCTTGGTGAGCAAGGAAAAAAAATCAGAGAACTAGAAAAAGAAATAAGAGAGTTGAGGTGTCCGTCTTTCGGGAAAGTCGGGAGTGGTGAAATAGGGACGAGGGGCCTAACGCCTATAAATATAGGCGTTAAACCGAAGGAAAATGCGGTGGTACCACTTCGATTGCCAAAATGTTTTTCATGCACAAAAACGGAATGCCGAAAAGTTTGCGAGCGAGGACACAGAATTTGTGTTGAACACACAATTGGGTTGTGGGTGTTGAAAAAAGCAATAGAATATTATCGGGAACACAAGACGTGGCCGGAGAGTGAAGACGTCGTTTTTTCAACAACAATTGGCGGGGGATTACCTCACCCGTGCCCTTTGTGTTCAAAAAAAAAGTTACGATTAACAAGAGGAAAAAAATCAATGGAGTTGGTAAGTGAATATACAAAAATGTATCTCACTCGTTCGGCCGAGGCCGAAGATGTGGCTTCGGTTAATAATGCCTAAATATGTATGCCTTTTTTTTTTTTTTTTTTTTTCGATCATAAAATTTCTGAGAGTGGTTCAAGGCTACTGGTGACCTGTGAAATTAGTCACTTACAGATGGTGGTATGTGGGAATTAGGTGACCTATGGAATTGGTCACTGACAGGTGGTGGTCTGTGGGAATTAGGTGACCTGTGGAATTGGTCACTGACAGGTGGTGGTCTGTGGGAATTAGGTGACCTGTGGAATTGGTCACTGTCAGGTGGTGGTCCGTGGGAACAGTGTGGTATATGATGAGGGGCCTGAGAGTTGCAGATTATGCATTATTCGTTTAGTTTCAATTTTTGTTGCATGTTTCGTCCCTGTTTACTTTTTTCCATCCTGCAGATTTCTTTTATTGTCCCAACTGAACTAAATTGTCCCAACTGAACCAAATTCGGCAGCAACAAAAGCTGCACATTTCATGAAGATGTGCACCAGTATTACATCAATTCTGCACCTGCACCAAAGTAAGCTTTGGGATATATTACGTCAATACATCTTCTTGTGAGACCCGGCATTTCAGAAACAAGCTCACACTATCCAACCAATGCAACACCATCCCAAGCATGTCCTCTCAGAACCAATATTGCTACATCAATATATTTGTTCATCATCCAGGATTTCTCTGCCCACATAACTCTACAGCAACCCCATACTATAAAAGTGGCAAAAAACAAAGAAGAAAAGAGTGCCCAAGCAAAGATATATCTTATTTATGAAAAATAACCATCCTCCCAGTGACAGCACCCTCCTGATTTTTGACCTCATAATATATATATATGTATATATATATTCTTGCGGGCGACTCCCCGCAAGAAGACTCCACCACAGCTGCCCCTCTGATCAGCTGCCAGCTTACTGGGGTGTTATCCACTAGCCTGTCAATCTGGAGACCAATCCCTGTTGCTTCGCCGGCTGCTCTGACCATGCCTTGAAAAAAGCATGAAGGGGAAAAAAACAAGAACCCCAAATATTATCCAAGATGAAAGTTTTGACCCACGAAATACCAAATCGATCAAAACTGAGAGAGCCAGAAATGGCGATAGGATGTTTGGTTTCATTTCCTCCTGCTGTCGAATGATGGTGAAGTTTAAACGAGCTAACCTGTGGAATGATTGCGATTCGGTCCCACAATTGCATGAGGCCGATCTTCGAAATGTCTACCCCATCGATGACAATTTTTCGGGAATCCAATTCCACCAGTCTGAACAAGGCATTGATCAAAGACAACTTGCCAGCTCCAGTCCGCCCTACAACTCCGATTTTTTCCCCTCCATTCAGAACTGCACTCATTCCTTTAAGAACCAACAGAAGCCCTGGCCGGTACCTGCGATATTAGCCAAAGGAAAAAAATATATACACAGAAAGCACCCATTAACTTCCAGCCTGTATTTCAATTCCTTAAAAAAAAAGCTGAAAAAAAAAATATCCACCCCTACAATGGAACGAAAAGGAAAAACAAAAAACCGTGTACAAAGCTTGAAAAGTGCTTCAAAAAAACACAAAAGTTACCCCAAAAAGCAAAAAAAACAGAGAAAAAGAAACGATCATAAAAAATATATGTCATAACCCCCCCCCAAAAAAATAAAATAGGAAATACAAATCGTTTCAAGCAAACCAACCTCATTTCCACTTTTTGGATCAAGACTCCTCTTGTAGCCGGCCATTCGGGGGGCACGGAATCCGGCATGTTGAACTCAGCCTCTTCTTCCTGATTGCCATATTCAACGATCCTTTCAACGGCATTGAACATATTTTCGGTCAGACTGGCCAGCCTGACAGTCATCGAAGTGAAAGCCGTGATTTGAAGGGCATAGGAGAGAGTCAACCCAACTATGGCGGAGGACCCTCCCTGCTCCACGGCCAGAACACCAGCGAACAAAGCAGCAAACGCGCCAAGACTTTCCAGTTGAAAGCTTAGCCACCTTAGAAAAAAGAATACACATCAAAAGGTAAATGAAAAGAACTTTTTTTACAATTCAACCTAAAGAGGTGGTCCTAAAAAGTTCAATATGCAGCATTTTTGCTCTCTTGTTCTTTCGGGGGGGAAAAATAAATCATAGCTACACTATATTGTGCATTTATTAATCGGACTCCTCTCCACAGTACTTGATCCCAGGTAAAACAAAAATTCAAAAGTATTTTAAATAGCAAAAATAAAAACAAAAAGTGTGGGGTAAAATGTTTTTTTTTAAATTGTAATGGTGAAATTAAAAAAACACCAGAAGCACATGAATGCACATGATGCCGAAACCAGCATTTATGAATGAATGTTTGAATTCAAAATTACCTTGGGATGAAAATAGGAGGGGGAGTAGGAAGATGGCCATCAAAGTGACAATCCTCAAATTCTATCTTGGTTCTGACAACCAGAGAATAAACAAAACAAAATACTTTAATTCTAATTTTTCTTGTAAAAAACTGCAAGATGTGCCAACAAAAGGAGCAGCGCAAGGGGAGCAATTTGCTTGAAAAAAAAATCCCACTATGTTTCTTTTCAATTAACGATTGCGCTGTGGATTCATAGTGCTGCTGGAAGCGTACTTGTGAAAATTGCCAGGGTGTTTGACCCAGTTGACCGAATTTGCAGTTTTTGATCTTGATCCTGAATCCACCACAAAGTAAGAAAAAAGCATTTGTGACAAAAAAACAAAAACGCAGATTTGAAACATGTTTCCTTTTCAGCAGTAAGATCTTTCTTGGATGATTAGGACGGAACAGATTGCAAAGAATTATCAACATCTTTTTGAATTGCATGTATCAGTTTTCAACTTGCATGTATCAGTTTTCAATGCTTAATTTTCCGAGAAGTAAGAGAGACTTTCCTACTTTGAAAGTCTTGGAGGGACGAAACCATTCTTGAACATTGAAACGATATCGTAGCAGCCATCCAAAACCAGCTCCTCGATAAACTTGAGTTCCGAAATCGAATCTCCCCATCCTGAAGAAACGACAAAAAAAAAAATGAACGAGCCCCAAAATGTTTTCGTAATCCGAGCAGTCAAAATTTTCCAGCTTTATTTCATTCTTAAACAAAATCTATATTTGTGTATGTGAATTGATGGTAATACAATTTAAGCAAAATACTATCTTTGTCACAGCTACTGAACGCACCTGTGGCAGAATCTGCATCGATGATCAGCTTGTCAATCTCCAGTCCATTTATCCATTCAAAAATTTCTTTTCTAAAGCCATCCTGATGCACTTCCAGCTCCCAAATCCTGGCATTGATTCAAAAAAAAATGTTTCAAGTAACAAAAAGCATGAAGAGAAAAATACACTTTTTCTGCTTCCATCGATGGCCCCCCCTTCTACAATATCAAAAGGATGCAACAACAATCAGAAGGAATATATATACATATATGTATGAGTGCACCTACCTGTCTGTCAAGGATTCTATATCCCGAAGTGTGATGCCGATTGCCTTTAGGTCCTGTTGAGTTCCATTCCAATTGAACCACGAATCCTCAACATATACACTGCATAATTACCAAAAAAAAAACACTCCCATTGAAAACCATCATGAAAGAACATGAAAGTAGAGGAATCAAACAATGATGATGATGACCAAAAAAGATATTGCAAGTGTTGCTAAGATTTCATGAGGAAGATCTGGAAAGAGCGGTGGCTGTGGTTGAAATTTTTGGACCGGTTCTTGGCATATCAGAGATCCGCACAAGCAATTTGCAGAAAAAAATAAATAATAATATGCTATTATTATTGAAGAAAATGTACCTGATAAAGTAATCATGGGCACTCTCGAAAAGATTTGGAAACCTGGGAAGCGGCCCCTCAAACTTGGTGTTATGTAATGACAACCTGGCCACACAGAAATTCGTCTTTCAAGATTAAAAAATATATGCACATGTTAATCTCATCAAAGTACTTTCACTTATCTTTTGGTTTCACATCTTTTTTGCGTTCGTTTAACTTTTCCATAACCCCCCTCCTTCGTTTCTTTCCTAGTTCCATGTTTGTTTGGTTTTTCACAGAAAAGATGAAGCTGAGAACTCTGCTTATGGGGCTCAGGTACTGTTATTGAAACCTACAGCATTCTTCCAGGATTTTATATTTATGTATAATTAAAAAAAAAATCCTCTGTGTTCAGTAGTTTGTTCTTTGTTGGGGAAAACGTTGCTGAGAAAAAGGGGTAGGTTTCCCATGTTGCCCACAGACAGAACCCACAACACTCTAGACCTAGCTTGTCAAGTGTTCACAGGGAATGCAGCAGAGCATCGACAGGTACAAGAGACCCAGGTCAGGTCCTTCAATCAATTAATTCCCTAACCACAATAGCACCAGTCTGTACTTATCAACCAAGCAAGCAAAACCAAAAACCCTTTTAAGCCAAGAAAAGGGCATCCTGAGCTTGGTCCTTACGTTTTGCGGGCATGAACGTAACAAGTGTTTTTTTTATTGGAAACCAAGAAAGCTCTGTAGTATTACGACAAATTTAATCGTATCACCACAGCGCAGGGCGTCTTCTTTCGGACGCGAGGTCTGATTAGATACTACAAAAGAGCTGCGCTGTACAAATTCACTGCTGCGGAACTTTTTAGAACGAGCAGCACGACGTGAGCGCAACGAATTCTTGTCCACAAAGGACAACTGGCGTCGGGGGAAGGGAAGCGTGCGCTGAAACACCTGGCCGCTTACCTTCACTGAGCTCTGTTTCAGGTGTCTGCAATGATTTGAACACCCCAACTGAGAATTCCATTCGCAGCAATTGCTGAAGGGTTCGCAGCCAGTCAGCCAGCACGCGCTTTATACAC
This sequence comes from Bryopsis sp. KO-2023, assembly GCA_030272585.1. Classification (NCBI taxonomy): domain Eukaryota; kingdom Viridiplantae; phylum Chlorophyta; class Ulvophyceae; order Bryopsidales; family Bryopsidaceae; genus Bryopsis; species Bryopsis sp. KO-2023. The sequence continues at coordinate 1,358,835 of BSYQ01000012.1, read as the reverse complement.
TGGATAACCGCCGAATATTCTCGCTGCTTGTGCGCTGCACGCTGCCAGTATCAGAGTACTCCTTTCGGAGCAAGAAGTGTTCGCCGAACGGCGAGTTTGAGTTATCTGGTGGTCCTAAAAAGGGGGGTAGCGTGCGCCCATCAGGGATGTCAAAAAACGGGGATGGCGGAGCCCCGCGGTCCGCCCTACTCCCAGGTGCGACATTTGCGAATAGCTGACTCACTCGCGACCATTTTCATTGCGCGACGCAATCTCGCCACTGCTTTCTTTGCTGAAACGAACGCGGGCGAGACTGAGGCCAGGTGGACTCCGTTAGAAAGAGCGAACGACGGCGACGGCGACGACGACGACGACTGCGAGTGCTGAAAGAAGTGAGTGCCTGTTTGTATGTCGTTCGGAAACAGAAGTGGTCGAAGGGAGGTTCGACTCCCCCTCTGTTCCAGATTTCGTCTCTTGCTTTCCGTCTTTCCCTCTCGTTCGATCGCCTGCGTACGCATGAGACGTACGCGCGCGCGTGCGTCGTGGTTCGCCCGTCGCCGACATCGTCGTCGCTCGTCTTTTCTATCGGTGCGCACTGCCCACGCGCCATCAGCGGAGACCCTCACACTCCTCCCCACGACAGGCGACGAGTTCCGAAGCACTCCTCCTCGCCAACCTGCTTTTCTCCCTGTGACGACCGGACGACCGGGAGAAACCAACGCTGGCGGATTGGCAACTGTGAGGGAGCTTGGAGGTGGTGATATGAGGTAGGGCTGAGGGTTTGTTTATTTTGTACCAAGTACCTGTGGAGTGCCACTGGCAAATGTATCACACAGGCATTTATTTTAGGTTTCCTTTGTTTTATTAATTTTGTCCTTTTTCTTACTTTGGAGGGGTTTGTCAATTCACTACCTAAGGGAAACCGGACAAGAACCCTTACAAAATGGTGCACCTCTCCTCCAGGGGTCATGCAAATACAATTTGTTCTTTTTTTCAATCCAGATCTAACAAGGTCTGAAGGATGATAGGATAATCTGAATCGTTCCATTCAGTAGCATGGATCTTGAGCGAGATTTCCTACTGATGCTGACAAAAAAAGGTAGAGTCAAGAAAACTCCTTGCTCCACTTCCAAGGAAGAAATTGCTTGGGTTTGTTGGTATGCTTTTTTCAGGAAGGGGATGTTATATTCGGTGCAAAACATTGGTGTGAATTCATGAAAAGGGTTTTTTTTGAAGAGCTGCAGGCTCATATCATTAATGTGAGGAGTTGAGGGACGATCATTCTCGATGAGATCTAATTTGAAACAAACCCCTGGTCAGGGGTTTCGACATTTCAACCTGTTGCTGAATTTTTGGCATTGCTTGTGGCTGGTTGAAGTTGAAAAGAAGAAACCTTGCAGGTGATATCGTGTGTGTATCCAGGCAAAGAAGGGCGAGGTCCAGATCATGAACATTCTGCTACATGAATCTTTGCTTTATCAACGGATAGAACAAACGCACCAACCAGTGTGTTGTGGTTTGGGAATTTCATTATAATATTCAAATTCAAGTGTCTCAGGGAGGGTTAGGTGGTGTTCAGAATGGAAGGGATGGGCTGAACAGGAAGAACATGGACACAATTTGAGTTACAGGAAATTCAGTGCATGGATGGAGGGTTTTTTCTGGAAATGTGCGTTTCGCCCGACAAGGAGGGCTGTCTGGTTGAGAATCACTAGGTGGTGGTATTTTGTTTTTTTTCCTTCGGTGTGTTGGTGCAGGAACTGTGCATTGGCTTGTGTTCTGGAACCCTATCAAGTCTTTGTCCCCCTTTTGTTGGAATGGGGCAGAGAATTACTGCTGAATTGTTGAGAGTTGAGTTCGATATTGAAAGAAATCTGTAACAAAAACGTTTCAGATATCAGTTAGCAATCAGTTTGGCTGAATGATGGGCTAGGTCTTTCCCCTGTTTGGTCTCAATGCAACTAAATAAATCAGCACAAGTAAAAGAACACAGAGAAACCTCGTTCGTGATCCATGAAACATGAGAAAAAGAAAGAGAACAAGGGGAGAAACCCTATGTAACAGTAGTTCAGTGGTGGTAGAGGATTAGTGGGATTAGAGGAAAGCATTTGTGGGAGTTGATTGATTCGTTTCGATTGGCTTTGGGCCTACCACGGGGTGGTTTAGTCCAAGAGTGGCTAGATTTATAATTGGGACAATCTGATCCAGGGGTGGTTAGATAGAGTTAATCGATCTTGATGTTTGTATGGGCGAAGGTTAGGGTAGGTTGACTCAGCAGGACTCTTTGGGCTATTTATTCCGATGAAAGGGTCTTGTGATTATCTTGTCGAAGGTTGTAAAATTGTGCGAGACAAGGTCCGCTCCCATCCCCAAGGAAACCGTCACAAGTGGTTTCGGAGCGTAGGCCGTCCTTAGCGATGGAGGTCTTGGAAGTTGAGGGGACCTTGTGGGGAGGAGCGCGTGTGGATTGTGTGGAAGAAGTGGTGTGTTGACCGAGTCCGAACCTCGTGCTGTGTGCAAGGAACGTGGACGTGACGGGATTTTGAACCTTGGTTATTTCACCGACACAAAAGAAAAGAAGATAGCGACGCTTCCCAAGACTGTTGAGTGCGTGACACAAGGGAAAAGTTTTCTAGGCGGAAAAAGGAGACTTTTCGAGGACCTGTCCATCCCTTGAACGAGAAGAAAGTTTGCAGCGAGTGTTTGAAAAGGTGGAAGATTCTGTGCGAAGATGTGCAAACTCTTAAAGAAGCGCTGGTTGAAGGTTGCGTGGTCGAGCCTGAATACCTGAGATCGTTGGGAGCGCAAAGCGTAGGACAGACGTCCGCGAGGCAGACGACAAGTCGAATCGCATAGGAAGTGAGGACGCCAGGATCGGTGGAGAACGTCCAACAACGGAGGGGTGTGGCATACTGTGCAAGACAGTCCAAAGTTGGCGCTTGGTGAGGACGATCACTTTGAAAGAAGACACTGGTGGCGAGATGAAAGGTCGTCCAAAGGAACGAACGAAGTTCGAGCACAAAATGGTGTTCCGTCGGGCTGTGTAAAGAGGATGACGTCGAAGGGTGAAAACGAGGAAAAGCAAAGTCTACTGCACGAGGCGCTGAGATTGATAAGAATAGTCGGAAGTCGCGAGTCAGAAATGCATCCTACCGAGAAGAGAGTGAGCAATACAACGAAGGTGGCCTTAGCACGGACTTCTAACCAGGGCACGTAGAAACTTGAAAAGTCACTTCTGGAAGTGGTTTTCGAAGAAAATAAAAGTGGTGGCGAGTCGGATCTCAAAAGCTGATCTGCGAATGCTAGTGCGGACGAACGGAGAGAAAGGGAGAGATCGATGTTGTGCGTTGGGGGAGGTGTTGGAACGGAACGAACGCCTTGGAGAGGATGGCGCTTCAACCCAACCTTTTTGCAACGGAGGATCACTCCTGATCACAAGAACAGAGAAGCGCACACGGGGCCAACAAGGTCGAAAGGAGCCAACAGTCGAGTGCGTCCTAGACTACCAAAAAAAAAAACAGTGCAAGGAGACAGTGGGTTAAGGTGTGTGCCGATTACGACGACTTTAGGGGCCTCAGGTCGAAAGTGTGACCCCACTGCGAGGACGAGAATGGGAGTAACGAATCTGGCGATGCAGTGGCGAACCAAGTGACACAGTGGCGACCACATTGGAAGTGAGGGCGCCTGAAGCCGAAAGGAAGAATGAGAACCAAAGTGGCCAGAGAGCGTGCGACTGGTGATGATGCAATAACGACAGAAAAAGGCATTAAGGCCTGCTGGTACGAAGAGGAGAAAAAAAGTAGCGTGCCAGACGAGAAGAGGAAGGGTTTGGTGCGACCATGTTGGAAGTGGCCGAGAATTATGCTACTCGAGCGTTGATTTGACTCGGGAGGTGGAGCTGGAAATCTACTGAGAAAGTGTTGCGAAAGGTGAGGCGTTGGAATACAAAAGACGCTAGAAAAACTGGATTGGCGTGGACGCAGGCCTGAGTGTCACGTCGCCAATGAGACCCAACGCTTGGAACTCGGAAACAAGAAAAGAGCACTGTGGTCGATTCGACCCATGCAGGCGATGCAAAGTCGGAAAAAGGGCTCCAGTATCACTGGAAAAGATTGGTGGTGTGATCAAAAAAGGATTGCTTAAGTGGTCAAGAGGTGGATACAAGAAAACATGGCAACAGTTTATGATTTCCAGTAATAGGTGTGAAAGAAATTCGGTCAGGGAATTATTTTTTTTAGGAATATCAATGATTGGGGAAAATTGATCCAAATTCTTGGAGAGTGGATAAGACAGCTAGATTACTGGTTCCCGTGATATTATTTCAAGAGGAGTGGAACTTGCAAAGGCAAGAGATGCAATAGATAGCATCACTAAGGTTACTCTGATTCATTTTGGAACTGTGAAAGAGCAATCCCAGTAAGTGAATTCGGGAGAGATGTTCTAAGGAAAATGGATGGTGGACAAAATTATTCTTGACGCATGACCACCTGAGGCGTGATCTAGATTCAATCAAAGTGTTGTGGAACATTTGTGAGTAGGGAGATGTGGACCAAGAATTCATTGAAAGGTGGTGGCAGATTTTCCAAGAGGACATATTGAAATTTTCAGGTGGAAAGCTAGCATCATTCACATGTTTTGAAAACAAATAAAAAATAAATAAAAAATAAAAAAATATGGGATTATTATCTGATCCCTGATTTTTTGGTGGGACCATGACCAAAGGATGTGAAGAGATTTGATTTGAGGCACCAAAGGAACTGTTGGATGGGTGGATCAATTACATGGACTATGGAGACCAATTCGAGAGTGGCCACTGAGCTGGACACATGGATGTGGAGGAGAATGGAAGGATGAGATGACCAATCAAGGATGAACATACACACATACACCTGAGACACAATGTGCAACACAAGAGCTGAGCAATAGCTCAGAATTTTTGGAGAATTCGAAGCAAGAAATGAGGGAACCCACAGGTGGGAAATATTCAGAATTGCATTGAACAATGGGCTGGATATCACTTGAAGAGTTGAGCCATTTCTGATCAGAATTGGGTTTGCAATTGGGTTGGTACCATACGGAAATTTTCTTGAGAATTCAACCGAAGGATATGGATTTCTTGTGATAATGGACTGGGTTGGATAGTACATGGATATCTCAGCAAAATTCATGAGGATTGAATCCACTTGAAAGTGAGAAAAGGGGCTGGATAGTACATGGATAGCTCAGCAAAAATTCATGAGAAGTGAATCCAATTGAAAAAAAAAAAAAAAAAAAAAAAAGGGGCTGACTATCAATAGATTGCTCAGCTGTTTTATGGAGAATTACACTGAATTTTCCGTAAGGATGGAGTAAGGTCAAGTTTGATGCACAAGATAGGAGACCCCAGTGTGATCAACTTGAAGGGATGGCCTTGAAGCGAGGTTCCCCTTGATCCAGACTTTCTTTTCATGGAAGAAAGCAAGGGAGAACGGCTGTGGCAGAGCATGGATGCTCGGTGGATTACCACCAACTGTGCACGAGAATTTTTCGGTTCAGAAGGGGCGAAAAGACCCGCAGGTTGAACTTTGGGGGAGTCAGGCAGGCTGGCCGGACACCAAGTCAACCAAGACACTGATTTCCAATGATGTTCTTCTGCAAGAATTGTCCAGGATATTGTGCCACTCAGTTGAAAGGGTGGAGAAATCTGAAAGACAAGCTGGAGAATGGAATATGCAGTTGTCAGCCCAAGAATCGAGGGCCAGGATGTGGAGGAACATAGGAGTGAGGCGGATTCAGAAATTGGGCTGAGTGTAGCCAGGAGGCAAGTCTTCACTACCTATTGGGCAGGGTTTTGGACTGGTTCACATGCATGTGATTGGCTGTGCCTCTACTACATTGATCCACAACGCAAGGTCAGCGAAATTGGTTGTGGAGGGGGAGATTATGTGTGAGGCATGCGACAAAGTGATGAGCATCGATGGACAGTGAACCAAATCACAATCATGTGTGAGACATGCGGCTGAGAGATGCGGCTGAGCTTTAAGCATTAATTGATTGTGAACCAATGACAAAACCTATACTCTCTCGTATGGCTGGTTGGGGCCAGCATACATGACCACAGAGGACACTTTCGAACAAACAAACGGGCAAGAGAAGCATTGGTCGACAAAAGACTGAATTGCAATTGAATACAATGTTTGGGAGGATGCTTACCTAGTGCTGGAATTCTGGAGGCTAGGAAGCATGGCCGTCAAGTGTGGAGCAAGTGAAAGCAAAGCGTAGAGAGGGTTGCCAGGTACCACTTGGGGTACTGTAAAATGAAGGTCACAACAAGCAACAAACCTGGAGAAAAGTGTGGGCAGCAAAATCAGAGGATATCTACAACCTACTAACCACATGGATCTCTGAATATGAAAAGGTGTTGATGGGCGAAAACTGATTTCTGAAGAAGCATGATGAGAGGACCTGAAATTTGTGAGAGATGTGCAGCCAAGTGACCGGAGTTGGACTGAACATATTGAGAAGGTGCTTGTGAAAGCAATCATCAACGAGAGGTTTCAAAGTCCTATATTAGAGATTGAAGGAGGAAGCTTGAAGGAGCAACTCAGAAGCTAACAAAGCCACAAATCTTGTTGGGGGCCGGCAGGGGATTTTCAGAGTTGGAAGATCTGCAGTCCAGAGATGGCGAAAACCGTATACGTAATCGATTGCTAGGAGTGTTCGCGTAGGGAGTGCAAGGAGGATGGACGAGATGGGCATGCTACAACTGGAGCTCTGAAAGTGTGCAGAAGTCAACCAATCATGACCTAGATCCCAGGGCAACCTGAGGTGACGAGTATCACCGAGAGATTGTATGGCATGTTGAGTTGTATGAGGTAGCCACATGCAACGACTGGATGTGTACAGACGACAGAAATATGGCGAGTGGGAGAAGGATTCTCTTGCGCAATAGCCATACACAAGAGGTTCAAGGCGGTGCGAAAGGCAAAGACCAATAAATGGTGTGCCAGAATTCGTGATGAGATGGAGCCGATTATCGTGTGTGTTATCTTCAAGAGGTGTGGTGTAACAACCTGATTTGCAGCCACAATCGCATTTTGAAATCTGTTTGGAGGGAGATTATTGGATGGCTGGCTCATATGACATCCATGTGGATGGTATGGGGGCATCAATGGAGTTTGGAGCAGAAGCGGTTAGCTCGGACCAAGCAAAAGCTCAAGACAGGACAGAGACAAAGATCATAGAGGGGTTGGTACATGAAAAATTATCTTTTTATATGGGAAAGAACCGTGCTTTGAATTTATCCTGACGGGGGTTGCAGGGGATATGAAGTTTGGATTTCTGCGGACCAGGGGTGGTCATTGTGTTTTCGGTTTCTATTTGGGATAATTATCATGAGTATTGCGCACAAGGTGAGGATCCTAAAAGTGAGGCCAATATATAGGATCCTGGGGGAGTTTGTAACAGTAGTTCAGTGGTGGTAGAGGATTAGTGGGATTAGAGGAAAGCATTTGTGGGAGTTGATTGATTCGTTTCGATTGGCTTTGGGCCTACCACGGGGTGGTTTAGTCCAAGAGTGGCTAGATTTATAATTGGGACAATCTGATCCAGGGGTGGTTAGATAGAGTTAATCGATCTTGATGTTTGTATGGGCGAAGGTTAGGGTAGGTTGACTCAGCAGGACTCTTTGGGCTATTTATTCCGATGAAAGGGTCTTGTGATTATCTTGTCGAAGGTTGTAAAATTGTGCGAGACAAGGTCCGCTCCCATCCCCAAGGAAACCGTCACACCCTAGAGACAATTGTCAAACCACAATAGGAGAAGGGGAATCAAACTCTTCTGTGCCCCACCCTCTCCGTGAGCCACTATCCCCACCCTGAAGAAACTCGTCGTGAATGGAAATTTCCAGAACAATAGAACACATGTCACATCATTCGATAGAGACGTACAACGTTCACCCATCGAGCACTCGACTAAATTTGGAAGACTCGAAAGATATGTACCTAAATGATTTCGGATGAACATAAAAATTTGCATACATAAACTCTTACATTATTAAATCATTCTCACGAAATTTCAGCTCCATCTGAAAACATCATCATAGTGAGGTGAGGTCCGTTCAACTTAGAAAATCAAGTTTTCTTTTAAGCGAGTCTTTAGCTCTTTCGGTCCAAACAAACCTCACCTCACTTTGATGATGTTTTCAGATGGAACTGAAATTTTGTGAGAATGATTTAATAATGTAAGAGTTTATGTATGCAAATTTTTATGTCCATCCGAAATCATTTAGGTACATATCTTTCGAGTCTTCCAAATTTAGTCGAGTGCTCGATGGGTGAACGTCGTACGTCTCTATCGAATGATGTGACATGTGTTCTATTGTACTGGAAATTTCGTTATTTTCTTATTCATTGTCGAGTTTCTTCAGGGTGGGGAATCCCCACTGGGGATGGTGGCTCATGGAGAGGGTGGGGAACAAAAGAGTTCAACCCAAAACGAAAATGACATTTCTAGACTCGTGATGCAGTCCGACGAATGAGTGGTGCCTGATGGGAGAAATATGGGAATGAACAGCATCGATATATCAAGACTCTTGAACACACCAATTTGAGTTTTTACACACAATCCACCAGTCTATGTTTCCTGACTTTACAGCACCGTCGATGATGAAGCCCCATGTCTTTCAGAAATGGAATCACTCAGCCCAGGACAAAGCAGTGAAAATTTTCCAACTATTTCTTTTCCCCAAAACTCTGTGCACTCGATCATTCCTGAATTTCATCCCCTTGGACCTGAATCGTCAAGTTTCAAGGCTGAACCAGAAAATTTCTGAGAAACTCCCAAGACCAATGAGCCTGTTTCCAGGCATAGATTGGTACACTATTGATGGACATCCTTGTCACCATGCCATTCAGTGAAACAACGATCCGCTCTGATTTCTTGGACACCGTCCCACCAGCTGCATAGTAAACTTGCTCAGGGTCCATGCTGCATGGAACGATTCTAGGTATCCTTCAGACCGGGGTAAAAACAAAACAAAAAAGCATGTAGGGAAAAAAACAGGGACATGGTGTATGCAGAATCAAAGCAGCAATCGAGGTACTCAGCAAACAGATCACTTATTTTCAAAAAAATAGCACTCACCCCACATTGGGTCAATGTGTATCCGTTTGTTCTGGAATCTTTCAAAAGAAGTTCAGTGAAAGACATATGGTTTCCGACAGCAGCGGCAGCCCGATGTAATGCCGCTAATCCATCCTTGAAAACAGAAAGGCACTCCCCTCGACAAACAAAGAGATGAAATCATCTAACTGCTGCGTTGCTGTGAATGTCTTCTCCCATCTCTTCTTTCCCATAGCCTGCACACAACAAATTCACAGTTCTTTTCTGTCTTCCCCGATACTCAAATATATCTAATGTTGGCCTCCCCCAACACCCCTTCAAAAAATATGAAGAAACTATTGAAAAAAAAGGAATAAATATATGTTCCAATAAGAAAAATTCCTCTCAAGCAATTTCGGCATCAGAGCTTTGGCAGGTTCACTCTTGAGACACTGGTTGCTCAATCATTTGCATCTATTCCTGATTCATTTTGTTGAGGCCCGTAATGTATTCATCAGAAGAAGAGAGACTTCTTAAAAAATAAACAAACCCTCAGCCCTACCTCATATCACCACCTCCAAGCTCCCTCACAGTTGCCAATCCGCCAGCGTTGGTTTCTCCCGGTCGTCCGGTCGTCACAGGGAGAAAAGCAGGTTGGCGAGGAGGAGTGCTTCGGAACTCGTCGCCTGTCGTGGGGAGGAGTGTGAGGGTCTCCGCTGATGGCGCGTGGGCAGTGCGCACCGATAGAAAAGACGAGCGACGACGATGTCGGCGACGGGCGAACCACGACGCACGCGCGCGCGTACGTCTCATGCGTACGCAGGCGATCGAACGAGAGGGAAAGACGGAAAGCAAGAGACGAAATCTGGAACAGAGGGGGAGTCGAACCTCCCTTCGACCACTTCTGTTTCCGAACGACATACAAACAGGCACTCACTTCTTTCAGCACTCGCAGTCGTCGTCGTCGTCGCCGTCGCCGTCGTTCGCTCTTTCTAACGGAGTCCACCTGGCCTCAGTCTCGCCCGCGTTCGTTTCAGCAAAGAAAGCAGTGGCGAGATTGCGTCGCGCAATGAAAATGGTCGCGAGTGAGTCAGCTATTCGCAAATGTCGCACCTGGGAGTAGGGCGGACCGCGGGGCTCCGCCATCCCCGTTTTTTGACATCCCTGATGGGCGCACGCTACCCCCCTTTTTAGGACCACCAGATAACTCTTTTTCAAGGGTCGATAGATCAGCTCTTCATGCGCACCATCATCCCCAGACTGTCTACAGCACCTAGTACTCTCCAGACGCCCACCCACAGTTTCGACCTGCATACCTCTCGAACGTGCTACTCCCGCCGAGAGGCGATGAAACACCTCGCTTCTTCCAGGTGCCCTCTTGTTTTGGCTGTTGCAAACATTCTCGGCCAAAAATATTGATGCAGAATGCTGTGGAGGCGATAAAGTCGCGTGAGATATTTTTTGACCTTTGATCGAGTGATGTTGTCGCCTTTGTCTTATGGGTCTGCTCGTTTCACTTCTGAATCGGTCGGCAAGTTCTCATTGTTTTCGCCTAAAGAACTTGTACAGATCAAGAGGGCACCCCGAAGAAGCAAGGTGTTTTATCGCCTCGCGCCGGGATTAGCACGTTCGAGAGGCCTGCAGTCCGTCCAACTGTGGGTGGGCGTTTGGTGACTACTGGCTGCTGTAGACAGTCTGGGGATGATGGTGCGCATGAAGAGCTGATCTATTGAGACTCGACATAGGCCCCAGGTTGTGGAAAGAGTATGGCAACAGCTTTCTCTTTCTTTGCTTAGGGCACAGGCAAATGCTTTTTTGAAGTTTTTCCTTTGATTCTATTTCTTTTGATCGAGGATAGACATAGGTCGAACATTAGTTTGATTGATTGTGGAAAAAAAACGGACTCGCGGAATAAAAGGTGTAAAGCGACCTCCCCATGTGTACAAAAGATTCCCTGCGTCAAAGATTGTCGACGCAGGCAACACATGGCTGAGACTCGTCATGTGCAACTCCAAGAGTTGCACAGAAATGTGTAGCAGCAATTTTTTTAATTTTTTTTTGTAAATTGTCGGACCTGTAGCTCAGTAGGTTAGAGCACCGGTCTTATGAGCCGGAAGTCGCGGGTTCGAGCCCCGCCAGGTCCACCCACTTCTTCGGATTTTCTTTGGATTTGAGCGGGCGGTGCTATTCATACCGTTTCCTTTTTTTTGCTTTCTCTAAAATCTCAGTTCGGTTTTTCGTCTCCCTTGTTTTGGAATGAGTATCCACAAAAGGTTTCTTAATGACCCCTAGTTCACTGGTGAATTCAGGTGCCATGAAATAGCCTTCTTCGCAACCTTGTCCTAGATGGCTGTTGTTGAGTTGGAAAGCTGTAAACAAGGTTGATTTGCCTTTTTTCAAATTCAAATTTGGTGTTGCAGCCTGTAGGCTCTAGGGGTCATCAATGAAATTCAGTCCAATTTCACTGGTGGCCTCGCATTCTTGCAAGGCCCTGTCCACGAATGCGCGCAGTATCTTTTCTCGTTAGTTGGGGGAGGATCTGGATACGCTTGATCGGGAGGCATAGGAGAACCAGAAATGTTTCTTGACAAGATTTGCTTGGTTATTTGTGTCAGCTTATGATTTCTTGGCCTGAAGGTGGTGAAAAATTGCATCATTTCTCTGAAGGCCTAGAAAAAAGAATGGATTGGAAACTGCCCTTACTTCACTTAAGCAAAGTCCAACAAAAAGAATCCCCCCTCCTCCCTCTCCGCATTTCTATTATGTTGTGTTCATCACATATCACTCGCGGGTGTGTTTTGAGCTGTTCCACCAGTGCCGTCACTCGAGTTCATTTAGAATCAGTGATTCTTATCTTACTGGCGGTTCTTGTGTTCTTACATCGAGTCCGTTACCTCGAAAAAAATCAAAACGTTCTGACTATTCAACAATCACATATATTGCGACAAGAACGCAAATGTTGGAGGCACCAGCACAAAAAGCGAGCAACTCGGGGCGCCCAAAATCATTAAAATCACACCACAAGCCATCGCGACCTGGTGGGACGCAATTGCAATTCCGACAAGTTCCTGTGCGTACGCATCAAGTGATCAACGCGCCAGAATCAAGCAGCAACATCCTCTACTGGAATCACAGGTTCGCTGCTCTCCCAGAACGCCAAATGGTTCAGACGTGGTTCGTCATAGGATCCAGGGGCTGGACTGGCATGTATCAGCTGTCGATTCTTCCACACGATGACGTCGCCTGGCTGCCAGTCGGCGATCCACACCCTTTCAGGCGCCGTCGCTCCCTGAGGACCCAGGAACTCTTCCAGCAGTTCGTGAGTTTCTTCCACGCTCATGCCCTCGAACGAATGCACAGTGAAAGGCGTGGCGAGGAGTGACCTCACTCCGGTTCCCTTTTCCTGGATAACGAAAGGACCTCCATCCTCCACCATCCGCGCTCCTGGGTAGCTACTTTTTACCAACTCTTCCAACTGTCTTGGGTTCTCATAGGATACGCCGCTTTCGCGCATCGTGTAAGTTGCTTTGAACAGCTCGGGAAGAGCTCCATTCTTATGAGCGATCTGCTTCTGCTCATCAGTGAGGAGCGAGTAGGCTTTTACAGTGCTCGCGAACGCCGTTCCCGCGTTTGGCGCCGCAATTTTCATGTACATGTAGCTGTACATATGAGGGCACAACCGCTGGCTCGCATCCATATGCCAAGTTCGTCTCCCCGTCCGTTTGGGGCGTTTCGAAGTCGAGCCGTTGTTGTCGTCCGAGTCCATGTTTTGTGCCGCGATCGCCAGCCAAGAGAATCCAGGAACGGTGGTCGATATAAAGGTTTTGAATTCTCCCCTTTTAAAACGTTCCTCGTCGTGGGGAAGAAACGACAGCAACTGAGAAACACAACAAACTGATTTTGTTGGTTTGTGGATCCAAAGCAAAACGCCTTCAATTGTGCATCTCCAGCTTTTTTCGCATGATTAATTCATGATGCAGCCGCTGCGAATCTAGGCAGTTTCAAGCTTTCTTCCACACCGATCGCACCTTACGAACGATTGTGATTTCCAGCTGTTTCGGGCATCTCTACAACATTCCTATGGCCATTCCTTGGATGAATTTGATCCCCACCTTCGCTTCGTCGGCTGGCTCTGGCGTCTGTTGGCGGAAGCGGAGGAGCAAGAAGCGGTCGAGAGCGTCTTTGACGAGAGCGCCTTGGGCTTCAGATATCCCTCCATCAAGGTCCATTCCTAACACGTCTGCTCCAAAGTCCTCGTGGATAGGAGTGAAGGAAACCCCCAGGTTCTTGGCGTCCACTGCGAGGTCGTCCATCCCAACCGCACGCAGCAAAGGCATTCTATTGAACCTGGGGTGGTGGGAGTGTTGCCGCCGCCTCTGTTTGAAGCGGGACTGGTTCAGAAACAGGCACTCGTTCCTTGATATTGAAATTTGCATTCTTCCCGCAAACAAGCAACGCGAGGTTGCTTCGTTTTGTTTCGGAAATCGTCGATTCTATGCTTGCTGTTTGCGTAGAATTTCAGAGCAGGAGTACTTTTGTTAATTTTGCTTCCAGAAAATGATCTCGGAGATTTGTCGTTGAGGTGTCGTATGTCTGACTCGTTTCGCTCGCGCCGAAAGTATAGCCGAGAAACTCGACGTTTCTTCCTTCCCAGCGAAGAGCGTGTTACGTGCAGTGCGAAGAGTGCCGAGCGTAGTTCGTGGAAGAACAGCCGTTCCTTCTGTGGTGAGTGCATCGACGCTTTGAAAGCTTTTTCTCCCTTTCGATCTTGTTTCGGATAAATTTTAGGCGGATGTTTGTGATGCTTCTGTGCGAGTTCCAGGGATGAGCTGTTGGGTTGTTTGGAAATGGTGGTTAAGATGTTTATTTTTTCGTTTGGTGTTGGTTCTTGGTTCGTTTCACCCTTTGGTTTCGTTTCGACCATCTGGTCGTAGATGGTGGGCCGGCTTCAATCATGCCGCCCCCATCCCTTCTTCCTATTCAAGGCAGAAAAAACTCAGCCACTGTTTAGTTGTTTCTCCGTCTTGGTTGGAGCACACCTGGCCAAGGAAAGCTGTTTCAAGACTTGCATGGAGGCTGCAATTGCTGGCAATCCATTCCAAAAAAAACAATTCCCAATGGTATGTTCAAGAAAAAGATGCGATGGCAGGTCTGTTCCTACTGGAGGTTTTTTTCCTTCTCTGGCTGCAGTTAATTTGAAGTTTCATTGCAAGAATTAGTTGGAATGGTAATGGGTTCACAGCAATGGTTTCTTCTCCATTTTCAATTCTCAATGGATTTTGGTTTCTGAGTCAATATGAGCATTCACCAGAAGCATGCACCCACCAGCCCAATCAAAATGTATACAGAAAAAAAAACAAAGAGGGGAATATTTCTGCAGTGGTTTCGGTTTTTTGGGAACTTTTCTTTTTTTTCTACTGATGTGTCATAGTTACATATTATTTATTTATTTGTTTGTTTTAAATCTTGTTTTTTTTGTATTTTCTACAGCTCGGGAATTGGAGGGATGCCTTCTCATCGTAAGTGATTATTCTAGACCAGAATCTGTAATTTCTTTCCCGATGTTTTTTTCCACAATAGATTCTGGCCAGATTTTCTTGATTTTCAAAAAGGAATACTTGAAAAAAAAAAGCAACAGCGCAACGATAACAAGAACTGCCTGTTTTTTTTGTTTGCTACACACCATCCAAATCACTGATTTTTGGAATCCGATTGGAACTGCCCACAACCACACCTTCTATGTCTGATTTCGATTTGCAAGTCAACCGAATAGTCCTTCCCTCAGCCTTGGTGTCGATATAAAATTACACCTTTTTAATTTTTTTTCCCTTAAATTTTTGCAGCTCAATTCACTGTCCGAGACCTTGGAGCTGCGAAGTTCCGACAATCGGGGAAGGCCGATCGTCGGAGTGGAGCCCTCCAGGCGAAAAGGTCAAAAACGATGAAAAGATCGGGGACGGCCAAGGCAAAATCCAAGGCCTTTGCAATCTCCGTGGTGCTCGGAATGGACATGATGGTCGGGGTCGAGTTTCAGGGTAAGTATATCCTTTTTTATTGTTTTTTTTCCTTGTATAACTTTACTTCCTAGAATTATGTTTATGGGTTTTATTACCGAGTGCGCGATCCTTCAAAAGTTTATCGCGCCGGGGATCGTCGTTAGTTTGGTATTATCGGTTAAATTAATTCTGAGGTTGGGATGGAATTTCTGCCGAGATATGTTTTTCCATGTGAAGCATATTCTGTTTCCTCTCGCATTTATATTCTCATTTCATGCAAATTTTCGATTTAGTCTGAAGTATAATGTTTAAGTGTGGGAAAACAGAGACACAAAGGACACAAAATCAAATTTTTCGTGTATTTTTTTTTTCTGTTCATTTGGTGCTCCTGCCCCACAGTGTTTTTTTTCTGTTTTTTTTTAATCTGTGAGCATCACGGGCTTGAGAAAAACTCCCAGAATCAGAATTCTTATGGAGGGGTTTTAACAAGAAAATCCATTTGTATATCTTATCGAACAAAAGTGGCAGAAGTGGCTTTGAATCTGGGTTGATGGTTTGATTTTTTGAAAATTATTTGCAGCACGTGAAGAGCCATCGTTCAACCAGATGATGATGGAGGTGACTAATCAGCTGAGGAGGATGTCTATCCAAGGTAAAAATTTCCGAGCAGTATTTTTATGAGGTTTATTTGCGTGTCCAGAATTTCTCGACAAAATTAAAGAAGATTTCAGGCCATATTTCGATTAAGTTTGAAGTACAAACTATGATGAGCGTGTTTCAAACAGCCCGCATATGAAAAATCAAATCAAAGTTTGTGTCCATTTGATGTTCTTGCCCAACAGTTTTTTTGTTTTTTTTTTTAATCTGTGAGCATCATGGCTTTGAGAAAGGCTCCGAGATTCAAAATTCTTGTGGGTATGGTTTTTTCAACCAAAAAACCAGTTTCACACACCCTATTGAACAGTGCACAGAAGTGGCATTGAATCTGAGTGAAGGTTTTTATTTTGGGAATATAATTTACAGCTCGAGAAGATCCATCAGTAGCGATGGCACAGTGAGAACTTCTCGCTGGAGCCTTCTCAAACCTCAAATGCAGCCATGGCATCATCAAACTGAAAACGGTGAGCAGCACATAGAGCCATGCTTATTTATTTTCAATAGAAATTCATGCAAGCCTGTAGAAAAAAAAAAGGAAAGAGATGAAGACATCAAGAAAGAAGCCTGAGTAGGACAGAAAGAAGCCTGTTTTTTTTTTTTTTGGTTGGTGAGGGGGTATTTCGTGGATGGGAAAAAGGTGTGGGGTTGCATCAGTGAGTCTGCAATACACACTGTAAAAAAACAGAGTGGCTGTGCTGAGGTTGCATGTTTTTTTTTTCCCACTAAAAAAAAGGGGTTGTGTGATAATGTAGACCTTCTCTTCAAGATGGGGCGAGGAAGGAGGATGGGAGCTCTTGGTGAGGTTTGGCGTTGTTTTTGCTGACCTCAAGAAACCGAGGAGGGTGCCTACGACCATAACGAAGGTTTTGCTTGCTGGAGTGGTAAAGCTTTGGAGATGGCCCAACTGGATATCTCGATCGTTCGCCCGAAGAAACAGTTCATCCAAAAAAAGAAAAGCTGCATCCAAAAAGAGTGGATTTTTCTGGTTTTCATGAAAAGGGTGTTGCGATTTGGTCCAGCAGCAGAGCAGAAATGGAATGAGATCCTCATTGGAAAAAAAAACCAACCCTGTTTATGCTGGATGCTGAAGGGCCACAGTGGAATTCAGTCAGGGGAAGTGATTCCACCAAAAGAAAAAAGAAAAAAAGGAAGTGATCCAGGTCGAAAGGAAAGGATCCAAAGGTAGATCATTAGACAGGAAAAAAGATTGGAATTTTTCATGGTGAAATGAAGTGGGAAAAAATGGGTTGGACCAACTTTGGATCGGTATGTGGGTTCTGAGGAAATGCATTGAAGTTGGGCGGAAAAAAAATTATGCATCGGTGTGGAATGGTTCATAAACAAAAAAGAAAAGAACAGCAAAAAATAAAAAAAGCATTGGCTGGGTGCCTAAGACGAAAAAATATGCTGAGTAGAATGTGGGTGTTTTTGATCATGGGGGAAAAATCGGTAGAGCAGCATGCATTGTATGCATTTTTAGATTCCGGAGGGGTGGGGATGAAGATTTTTTTTTCCACGAAATAGTGCATTCATGGGAGAATGCAAAAAAAAAAAAAACAAAAAAAAGGGAAAAAGAGAAGCTTTGGCTGGGTGCGTAATGACTGGATGGAATGCAGTGTGTCTTTCTGGATTTTCCCCTCAAATGCAAAATCGAAAAGAAAGAAGAAATATCTGAGTGGATGGATATTTAGGGAAAAGTATGAGGGATGGGGGGAGGTCATGTGTTTTTGTCTGAACATTGTGTGGCTGGGCTTCGGAAAGCAAACAAAAAAAATAGAGAAAAACTGGAGAAAGAGGGGGGGAAATGGGTTCATAGCAGGAAAAAGGAGGTGAAGGGAAACTTATTTATGGGATGGATGGTGAAACATTTCCAAGACTGACATAGGGAGGTCTGACTGGGGATTGGTGTGAAGGGTAGAATCTGGACAGGTTTTTGTCTGTTTCAAATCAGTGTTTTATGAAAAGGGTTAGTGCATCGCTTTGGATGAAGGAGGGGGTGTATTGAAAAAATAGATTTTAAGATTTGGATATGTTAAGAAAGGAAAGAACAGGCGAAAATTGAAATCAGCTGATTTCATTGTTGCAGATCCTTGGCCCCTTGTTATTTGCTCAATCCACCAGCCTGACTACCACAAAAACGCTATCAATGAAAACACTCATCTGATATATTTCTCCTGCCATGATGTGTGCTAAATTGATGTGTGTGGCAGACTATGTTTTGTCAGGTTAGATGGTGCATCTCGATTTCTTTCAATTCATTTGGAATTTTGGGGCTGACATTTCTGGGTGTTGATGTTGAGGATAATTCTTATTTTCTGGTGTCCATCCATTCCACGCAGTCTGACTATGATTAGTCATGTCGCTTCCTTTTCCGTGGAAACCACCGTCTAAATAACACTGCAATAACCCCACAATTGACCTTATTGTTTGCTTGGCCTGTTCGGATGACTGACAGGATGTCCTGTGGAGGCCCATGGATGGGTTTTGTGAATTGAATCAACCAGATCCAGAATAATAAGTGATAAAACAAAGAAATTTGAACCCTATGTAAATCTCTACACTGGCAGCACTTCACTGTTTTTGGTTTTTTTTTCAAGAAAAAAATTCCTACCCTTTTCGGGAGTTTGTGACAGGAAATGGCTCTAGAGGAAATGGTTCTTCCTTAGTCCTTGCAGGCCCCATGATTTCAAGAAAAATTATTTCAAGAAAAAAAACAAAAGGAGTGGCAAAATTGATTTCCCAAAAGCCTTTTTTCAGACAGGAAGATAAACACGGTGAACTCTTTTCACGGTGGGAATTTTTTTTTCTTAATATCGGCATCTTTTACAAGAAAAAGGGCGAAGCAAAGGTTTTAAAAATCAACTAAAAATACAAACACACACACGCACACCACACTCACAGTAAAAATCCCAACCACTTCTTTTCCGACCCCCCCTCCCCCCTCCTCCTTTTCCCAAACAATTCAGAAAGAAAAAAAAAATTAAGATGCACACTGCGAAAAAACAAATACCTCTTGAACAATATTAAAATTTTCTGTCTTCCCGGTTTCTTTTTTCCCTTCTTTTTCTTTTTTTAGCAGAATAACCCTTTTCATTTTTCAAAGAGGGCATCAAGTTGTAAAGCACTTTTTAATTGTCGGTAATACAAAAGAATACGCACATATGTGTGAGTGTGTGTTCCTTTCTCACTCTTTTTTTCTCGCTCTCTGTCTCACTTTTTTTCCACACAAATGTAGAATTGCTGGATATAATAGAATTTAGTCAACACCCTTTGCTTTTCTCTGTTTGAAGCCTCGTCAAATCGATGATATGACTAATTGTTCGCCTCCAATCGAACTTTGAGATGTTCAGGGGATTTTTCTCGAAGCACCTGTAATATAATAAAAATCAGAAAAAGATTCTCATAAGACTGAACAAAAAATTCCAAATATTTTGGATATTAAATTGTGTGCTCCGAGAGGGAGCGGAGGTTGAAAACCAGAAAGCTCCTACAGTCGATCAATTCATTTTTTTCTTTCACACGATGGAAAAAGGCGACAAGAAGATGTCAGAATTAATTTTTTGTTTTTTTTCAGAACAGTCCATTACAGCCACCATTGCCAAATTTTACGGATGTGCTCCATAGAGCCTGGTCGAAATAAAATTAAGCAAGGTGCTAATTCCGAGGGAAAAAAAAAACAACACTTTTTCAAACAGAGATTGATAATGGGTTGTTTTTTTTGGGGGGGGTTAATATTTTTCTTGTTTTTGGTTCCTACCTCGACATCCACCACGTCGCCGACACGGCATTTGTCCAAAGCTCGGAACAAATCAGTTGCATTCCTGTAAAAAAACCACACACACACACACTCAAAAATCGAAAAAAAAAAACCGTCAGAACGAAGTGATTTAACCCTTCCCCTCCTTCCCCCCCAAGGAAAAAAAAGGAAAAAAACTTCCCTCCCCCCCCCCAAAAAAAAAAAATGAAAAATGAAAAACAACGGCACCCCTACGGTAGCTTAACTCCAACAAAAAAAGTAGGTTTCTCAGATCCACAGAAAACCTCGACATCACCTATCGATTTTTTTTTCCCGCTTTCATAAATTCAGTCAAATTCCTTGGCCACCTCATATCCACCTTTCATCATCCTTCCACCTTCCTTTTCTTAAAATTCAAATTTTTAACCTTTTCTTTTTTTTTTTCACGTCTCCAAACCCCCCCAAAAAACCCAAAAAAAACACTCACTTCACTTTCGACCCATTCAAGCCGATCACCACATCTCCCAACAGCAGCCTTCCGTATTCATCCCTGGAGGTTCCTCGAATTCCAGCTTTTTGGGCAGGGCTGCCATCCTGAGTTCTCAACACCAGGATGCCTTGGACCCCCAATTCCTCGATGGAGCGATCTTGGGCAAACGAAATCCCGATGAAGGGGCGGATCACCCTTCCGAATTTCACGATTTGATCGACGCTGCTTTTCACGATATCCACAGGGATGGCAAAGCCGACACCGTTGCTCGCACCCGTGGGGGAGTAAATCGCCGTATTGACCCCTGCGAGATTTTTTTTATTAATTTGTTTTTTAATAATGAACAAGCGAAAAGGAAAAAAGAATTGAACGAACAGGAGGAGCATGATCTCGTTTGCTCATAATGGATGGACTCCATCGGGGAAATCCGTTCGGAACGGGAAAAAAAAAAGCAATCAAAATTGACCGGGGGGGGGGGGGTGATGCAGACTTGTTCTTCAGTTTCTGAAGATATCGAGGTTTCGGGGTTCCGTTTTTTTATTTTCCCCCATCAAATTCACTTGGTAATAAGAGATTCGAGCGATGCAACTTTCTGCAAAGGATTTTTTTTTTTTTTTTTTGAAAAGCCTCAAAAAACACCCAAGCTTTATGATCAGAACACCAATGGGACCATGTGCAGTGGAAATATGACCAGTAGAAATAGTGAGATCTTTAGAAAAAAACCCACCGATCAATTCTCCATTGCTGTTCAGGAGGGGTCCACCTGAATTCCCTGGATTGATGGCTGCGTCTGTTTGGATGACATCCTGACAAACAAGCCAAAAAAAAAAAAGGAAAAAAAAATTCGTTACATTTTTACTTTGGAAAATAAACTCCAGCTCACTTTAATAAAAATCCACAAGTTTTTTTATACCTTCAAAAAAACAAAAAACAAACGGCAAGGCTAATGGGATATGGTGCTTTTCTCCATGGACCATCATCTATGCAGAAAAACAACAACAAAAAGGAACACGATGTTGGGATCTTTTTTTTTTTTCCCTTTTTTTTTGATTGCTCCCCGGCTCCCCTCCCAAAAAAGTACAAAAACTTGGGTTGCATCTCCAAACGCTCCCAGAATGCTCAACAATACTGGTTTGCATTTCTCCTGGACTTACTTGTAAAGCTCGATCGCCGGTCCCTGAAGAGATTTCCCTCCCGATTCCGCTGATGACCCCTGTGGTGAGGGTGTGATCCAGTCCAAACGGGTTTCCGATGGCGAAAACTTTTTGGCCCACCACCAAGTCACCGGAGCTCCCCACAGCAACAGGATTCAACTCCCCCTGGTTTTACCAATAGAAATTCTCAGCCGTCGTTATGCCAGATTCACACAATTGAGGAGAAAAACTTTTCAGACTTCAGTCATTGGATGGGCACTGGGTGGGCTAAACTTTCCACATTCCCGGTTGTGTTTTGCTATGGTATTATTTGTTTACAAAAAAAAAATATGGTTCCCTGATAAATGAGATAATCTTAGGGAGCAAAACAATTCAGGTTTTCTCTGCTTCTTGATATTTTTGATCGAGATCCCTTGTTCATGGTGGTGATCAAACATGCCACTGTTGATTTTTTTTCCACATATCAATTTCCCAATTCAGTTCAGGGGTCATTTTTTAAAAAGCCCCACCAGCTTCCAGCAATGACAAACACAAAATATTCCATAGTTCGTGGCGAAAATTGAGCAAAAAACAAAAGCAAGAAAACGAAATTCTAACGGATCTCTGGGGGTACCTCACCGGATTGTTGTCATCTATTTTTAGAACAGCCACGTCTTTTTCGGAATCGATGCCGACCACCTTGGCCATGTATTGCGATCCTGAGCTCAGCGTCACCTTTTTCGACAAAAACAACCCATCCATCCATCCATAAAAACGACGAGGTAACAATCAATTAAGGGTCAAATGACCCCCCTCCCCCCCGAAAAACACAAAAACAAAAAAAACGAAAAAACGAAAAAATAAAATAAAATAAAATAATAGACTATGGAAACGTTGCTACGACATTGTTGGGGCTGGTACATTTTTGTTGTTGGTTTTTTGCTGTGGAACTCAGCATAGGTTGGCAAAAGAAGAAAGAAAGAACCTTCCATCAAGTAGCTTTTTTTTTGAAACATTTTGCAACCTAATTTGCGTGACCCAGTTTTTTACAATGCAATTTCTCACCTGGACCTCCGATGCTTGGCGAATGACATGGAAATTAGTCACCACCAGCCCCTCCTTGTCCCAAACGATTCCAGAGCCGGCCCCTTGTGGAATTTCCAGAATGTCCAAAGTGAACGCATCCGGTCTGACAGAAAAAACCACCACCAAAAAAAAAGAAGTTCAGCAAAAAAAAAAAATCTTTCTGCGGCATTTTTTCCGTGAAAAAATAACAACAAAAAAAACGTAATGGGAAACACATCCGTCATCTGTTCTTTTCCCTCTTCACACCATCGTTTTTAACTTTTATTTCTTATTTTTTTTATTTTGCGTGTTCATGAGACAGCAAAAACCAACGAAAAAAAAATAGGGCCAGCCCCAATAAGGTCGTAGCAACCTTTTCAATTTTCTTGTTTCCTTTTTTTGTTGAAGGGGGGGAGGTTACTGTCAAGCTCCTTTCACGGAACTCACCTCATTCCCAGATTAGTCACATTCACCACAGCGGCGGTGTTTTTCTTGAACAGGTTCACTGTTCTTTTTTCTTCATTGGTCAAAGTGAAAGCTTCGGCTGAAGGTACCCCCAAAGGGCCCCCCACACTCAACGGAGCCAACAACGCTCCACACGCCAAAAATGTGGCAAAACCCCCCGCCAAACTTTCGACAACCCCCCTATCGTCTGTGCCGGAGGAGGAGGAGGAGCCGTTCTGGTCATCTCGCCAAAGCGCTTGGTTCAATGGAAGAACCCTTATCGAACAACAAACAAAAAGAAATTAGAAATAATTCATATAGTTGGAATGAACATGAAATCATAAAATTGGTTGTGTTGCATGACTAAAAAAAACATGAACTGGATGGAAGGTTTTTTTTTTCTTATGTGGGTCGAACGCAAACCTCTGAATCGGTTGGATATGATTAGGTTTATGCATAATACAGGTATTCAGTTTTGGAACAATAAATACATAATACACACAATTTACGTATGATTTTTTTTTCTTTTTGTCATACATTTTTTTAAATAGTTCTTACACCCCTGTGTTTCTTTTCGTGCTTCTTTTAACATACATTCATTTTTTGAAAAATTCTTTTATCCTACTTCTGTTTTATTGTACTTTTTTTATTTCTTGTTTTTTCAACCGCGCGTACAGGGGGGCTTCTAGCATAACACATTCGAATCTAATTTATTTTCACAATCCACAAAAAATCATGGTTTTAAGAAAAAAATACCACAAAAGAAAAAAAGATAACAGAAAAAGAAAAAAAAACGTACCGCTTCTGGGCACTCCTCCCTAAACTCTTCCCAAGAACGAATCCTGAAAAAAAAACAAAAAAACACAGCCCCACATTGTCAAATCAATCAAAAAAAAACAAAACATTCAATTTGTTAAATATGATACATTGCACACTGCATTCCCCCATACTTCAAATCAGTTTCTAATGTGTGGGCAAAAAAACCTACAATCATGTGTGTGAGTCAGTGGGGGATTTTAAAAGACGCCAGAAAAAAAAAGGATAACCACAGAAAACGCATTCTCATAGAGCGTGGATATCAGCACCATGTCGCGTTTTGGACGCTGGGCAGGGGAGTGCGATCGTCTTTGCCGCGGCTTGCATGGGGTAGTTTTGATTTCAGTTTCGAAATCGCAGCCCCTGCGCGAATGAAAGAATGTTGAATCGATGTTGGAGAAAAAAAGGTTCAAGCTCTCGATTTGTGAGGAGCATTTCTGCTTTTTCGTACGAAGCCTGCGTGTCCGACTGGGGTTAGATTGAGTTTCTGGCAAGCGCGTCGACGTTTTCAGACAAAACGCACACAGGTTGCTTTTGAAGAGAAAGCCGGATCGGTAAAAGAGGGGGGCCAAGGTCTTCAACGAATCACTGGCGGTTTTTCCAGAGGAGGGATTTCTGTGTGTTTTGCCGTGCGTCTTTCATTTTTTTTGGTTTCAGCTTTCCTCGCTGGGTTTGAGTCGCGATGGATTTCACTCAACTGTTTGGGGATGGTTTCGGGTGAGCAAGATTTTGGGATTGCGTGTTTGCGCTTCGAGAAGTTTTTTTACACGAGCCGCGACACGTTGAAACGATTTTTCGTGCATGAGTGTGAATCGTGTGGATGTTTCGGGGCAGCATTTTTTTTCCCTTCCACGTTGCTGGTTTCTTGATTTGGGTGTTTTTCACTGGTTTTCTTTTCGAGATGCTGCTTGATACAGTTTGTCGTTTTCTTTTCGGGATTATTTTTGTCGATGTCGACTGAATTTTTTCTTATCCTCGAGCAGATCCCAACCTCAACTGTCGCAACCGGAAGTAGAAAACACTCCACCAAGAGAAAATTCGGAGGTGGGCGTTTCTTTATTATTTTCCACCTGACCTGTTTTTTTCTTTTTGCTGAAATCAAACTTTTTCCATCCATGCTTCAGTGAGATAATTTTTTTTTTTGCACAGAAAAAAAAAAAAAAAAGAAATTAAGAAAAGAAAAACAAAATCGATTTGCTTCAATATCTCTTGTTAAAGTAACTGATTTTTTTTTTGATTTTTTTTAAATCAGACGCCATCCGTTACTTTGAGGGCCCTCCATTCAACAATGATACTGCAGGTAATGCATTAAATTTTTATTTTATTTTTTTGTATTTTATTTATTTTTTTATATTGAAAAAAATCAATATGAATCTTATTTATGGATATTTTCTCAGGTGTTTTCTCAGGCCGATAATAGCTGTAGAAAAAAGAAAAATCCTCGCGATTTTTCCGTCGCAGAACATTTCTGATTGATTTCTTGATGCTTTTATTTTTTTTTGCCACAATATTGAGCTCCAATACATACATACACACTTTTTTTTTATTGTAGTGTTTTACTCAAGGCAAAAACAAACTGCCGAGTGCAGCTTATTTTCTCAAGGGAATCTGTTGCAGCCTGAGTCAATAATCAAACGGCAAACTGTCCCCATTCCTCGAAAATATTTATATCTATCAATATTAAAAAAAAATAACAAAAAATCATAAGTTTCATGTTTGTTTTTTTTCTTGTCTCAATTTCTAATTCTGCTTTCACAGGCCATTGGCGACGATCCAGATTTTGATCCAGACGCTCTGGAGATCGATGGGGAGCGAGTAACAAACGTATGCTCATAATTTAATTTAATTTATTTTTTCACATTTACATACATGGAAACCCCTATTTCCAGTTAATTATTTTCGCTCGCTCGCTCGGAATTATTTTTCGTCTTTTTTTCTCCCTTGTTTCTGCAAAAGTATCTTTTTCAAACACTCATTGGATGAAAAATTGGCAACACCTTACATATATATATATATATATATATATAAATATATAGTAATATGAGGCCGATCAATTCTTCAAAATAAAGATAATTAAAACTAGTATATTTTTTTTTCTTGTTGTTTTGTCCGTGTTTCAGATAGTAATGGTTGGTAAGCTAATGGAGCTCTCGGATGGATTAGCCAGCATCCAATTAACAATTTTGGATGACCTCGGCGAATTCCCCATTCGGATGTGGAAATCAGAGGGTGGCGAAGAGGTGAGGAGAAAAAATAACAGTAAATATGTGCATTTCATTTTATGTTTTTTAATAATGTACATTCTATATTTTTTTTCTTCCCCCAGGTCTGCCAAAAACAAACTCAACCTTCTTTCTGTCGGAATTAAAAAAAAGCTTTTGACCCCATTTCTCTTTTTTTTTGTTTTTTTTCAACCTAAAACCCTGTTTCTCTTCTCAAAAAAGTGAAAACAAAAATGACATTGCTTACTTTCCGTTGATGGATCCGGTGCATCTGGAGAATTTTTTTTTTTTTTTTTTTTCGATCGAGAGGAAAAAGGCTTTTCCGAGGGGGTTGGGCTTTTTTTTTTGACGAATTTCTTGTTGGTGTTAATTGTTTGTCTGACTTTTTGGTGGGCGTTTTTTTTTCAGGGCAAAGATTTGAAAAAAGGTGGATACGTCCGGGTACATGGAAGCGTGAAAAATGAAAAAGAGAAGCCAATTTTGATAGCTTTTTCTATTAGACCGATCGATGACTACGGCATGGTGAGTTAAAATTCAAACGTTTTACTGAAACCTTCCCTGAAAAAGAAAATTTCAACAGCAAGGAAAAAGAAAGTAATATTTGGAGTGCCCCTTGTTTGTATTTTTTAACCAGAAAAAACCCTTAAAATGGTGGCGACGTTTTTAATCTTTGTTTTTTTTAAGGAAAAGTGAGTGAGCACCTGGGGTGAATCGTTTTTTTCATTTTTTCTTAAATTAAATTCTTTTTTAAATAATTGTGCAGATCGTGTATCATTCTTTGGAGGTTATCCAACAGCATTTGATTTTCACCGAGGGCCCGCTGGAGGAGGAAAACGAGACGGCACAGGGAAACGAAATGGTCAGTATTTTTTTATCACTTTTTTTTTGGTTACAGCGACGCATCCTTCATTTAAAAAATTCCTGGACTTTTGATCCACACAAATATTCACTCAATCATTTTTTTTGAACATTCTCTCAACTTTTTTGTTTTTTTGTTTTTTTTTTGGGGGGGGGGTGGGGGTGATTTCAGGTTATCGATCAGGAAGGGAGCCAGAAGAATTCCATGCTGTTCGCCACCCCCATCCCAAATCGGGGAGGAGATTTGAGTCATTTATCGCCCATGTCAATTGTGGGGACCCCCAATGATGCTTCGAATTCCAACAATTTGCTGGAAAACGTCAAAGCGGTGTTCAAAGACGATCAATCAGAAGTGGGCCTCCATATCGATGAGGTGCATTTAAATATATATGCAACTATAAAGCTGGAAAAAAATTATGAACGAAATTTATGAATTGAAATTGTGAAGCGAAAAACAATAATATTTTAACGAAATTTTCTTCTTCGGTTTCTTTTTTTCGCTTTTTTATTGTGTTCGCTTTCTTCTCGTGGGCAATTTTTCTCTTCGAAAGAAAAAACAAGGTGGTTCTGATATCTCAATTTTTTTCGATTTTTTTTTTTCCTTCTTCCAGAAAAAAAAACAATTTCCAACACTCGTTCATCAGGGTTTTCTTATTTATTCTTTGTTTAGATTCTGTCTTTTAATTTTTGTTTTTGGGATGGGGAGGGGAGATAAATGTTAGACAGCAGTTTCAGATTTTTATTTGACAAAAAAATCCTTAACTTTTTACATTTGTTTTCATTCCATATCTTGTGCTAAAAGGGGGGGTGCCTGTCTGACTTTTTTTTCTCAGATTGTCGAGAAAATCGGCGGGAAGCACCCCAAGGGAGAAGTCAAAAAAACGCTGGAATGGCTGGTCACAGAAGGGATCATTTACACCACCACAACAGAAGAACACTACCAATGGTGTGGCTGAGTCAGACAGAGAGGGGGCCAGCAGCGTTTTGTTCCATTCGCTGGGTTTGCTGTTTTCCTTAACTTCACTGGAGGGGGTTACATTTTGTCATAAAAAACAGAAACTTGAAAAAAAAAGAGGGAAAATGGATAGAGATACTTATACATATATACATAAGTAGAAGAACAAAAGTCAAGGTGATCGAAAGGAAGGGAGTCTAGATTTAATTTTTTTTTCCGTGCTTTTTTTTCTGGAGGGTGGTTAGTAGCGCAGGATGTGAATAGAGTCGATTTAAAAAAAAAGACCCGTTTGAAGTCATTTTTGACTGGAAAATTTGGACAAGAGGAAAAGCATTCACCAGTTTGCCCACACCTTGCTCTTTCACCCAGCTGATGTAAACAGATTCTCAAGTGTGCTGGGATATTTTTCCTATCAATTCTTCAGCCAGCAACAAGAAAAAACAAGTTTTTTAACTGAGGTCAAAATTGGGACAACCCTGGATATACATGGATGCTCCATCATGGTGTCTAAGGCAAAGGCACTAACATACAAAAAAAGAACTACCCTTCGAAAAAGAAGTGATTTTTGGATGAGCAGACACCTCAACAAACTGAATGCCCCCAAACGAAGAGGCATCTGGTTCAATCCAAGGAAGCAACAAGAAATGATCACAAGAGACTCCTCTTTCTTTTCCCCCTTTTTTAAAGTGAGGGGTTTCACAGAGTTGCTTCTCGACAAGCGGATCTTGACCTTACAAAAAGGTGTTCTTATACAGATGGTAGCCATTTTATCCTTGCGCCAAACCAACATCCAATCAACCTGTAAACATAAAAATCGGCACATTAACACCTTCCTGATTTAGCGAGCCCACCGCCATAATGTTTCAGATCATTATCGTTGTGTTGAATTTTTGATTTTATGCATAGCACAATGCGCTGGTGCTGCCCGCCCCACAGAGGATGGCGCCCATTGTGTGGTTCTATGCCATGTTTTGGAGGATTTTTAAATTTGTTTGATATTGATTGGATGTACTGGAAGGGAGATAAGTTTCTGTGGATTAAAACATAATGGAGTTGATTGGGTTGGGACCTGCAGTCCTAAAATTATAGCAGAATGGTGAGACAGACGAACAGGACTGTTCAGTAGCCCTGTTCTGATTTTTCCCTGTTCTGTTGTTTTCGAGGCTTTTGAGGCTGTTCAATCCTTCGAGTTCATGATTTGATTGATTTCTGTGAGGGATTGTTCCATGGATTGTGTAATTGCGATTAGTTGAATGTGGGCAGTTGGTCAGGGGCTGAATATTCAAAAATCACTATTTTGTCTTCTTTCATCACTATTTTAGTCAGGATAGCGTCACAGTCCGACAGTCGGCGCGCGCCGGTCTACCTCGCGGTCGCTCGACGCGCGCCGGTCGCGCCGGTCTACCCCGCGCTTGTTCAGCCCACTCGCTTGGCGCGCGCCGGTCGCGCTAACCCTAAACCCTAAACCCTAAACCCAACCCCCCTTTTTTTGTTCGTCGGACATACAGCATCGGAGTGACGGGAGTCTGACTGTGACGCTGTCCTGACCGACCAGGGCGACAGCTCGGAAAATAGTGATGAAAGAAGACAAAATAGTGATTTTTGAATATTTTGCCTTGGTCAGGGTAGAATGAATGTATGTCAGACCACAGTTGGGAAGCAGTCCAGGGGTGGTTAGCCTGGGCTGTATTCATGAACACAACCTCATCCATTCGATACTACACTCGATCACATTATAATCCATTTGGGGATGGAGCAAAATTGTGACAAATACCCGCATAAAAGGGAAGGAATTGAGTCATACCTGGCACTCGACGCATGTCAGACTGGATGTACGGTTAGCCTGTGAACTGCGCATTGCCCCTGTTTTATTTGCCGCCAGTGGCACGCGCCCAAATCGAATCCACCCCCCCCCAACCCTAAGTATTTGCGGAATGAAGCTACCCGACTTTGACGAGGAGGAGGTTAGTTGCGCACCGCGTTCTCTGTCGAGCGGAATGCTTTCGTTGCGGCTGGTTACCCGCTCCGGCCAGTTAGCGCGCCCCTCGTCTTCAAACATTTCATTTATATATCCAGAGTCCGCGCGTGCAAAATAGATTTTCTGCGTCTCGGTCCGGTGCGTTTTTTTCACAGTGTATGGCAACCCAGCAAGACTTCATCAATATGTATACCATCCTTTCTCAGTTTCTCCTGTTGCACTGTTTTTTTCCCCCCTAGGCTCCTGTCCAAGCGGGGGTGTTTGGCAGCATTTGCTCATCCAGCCCCCCCCCCCCCTTTCAAACAACTGGTGTGAGGAGCCCCTGGATTCGGAGGGGCGCCGGTGGTTTTGGAAGCGTTTTGCCACAAATGGCCATCAGACAAAAGTGCTTTCGGAGGGGAGGTAAATTGGGCAACCAACCCCTGGGCAGAGAAACATCCGCTCAGGCGGCGTAACTGAGCAACCCCTGTTTTTATTATCCTGTTTTTATTATCTGTGAATTTATCTGGTGTATTGCATCTGCTGTGTTTAATGGGAGCAGGCTGAACAAAAGATCGAATTAACAAAAATTTCATCGATCCATTAGAAGAAAAAAATCATAAGTATCAAGTGACCCCCATTCCTAACAGAGTTTTTTTGATTTTTTATTTATTTAATTTTAATTCCCAGAACCCAGTCATTCACATAATGGATTTCAAACAGCAATTACATTTTTATTTTAATGGCTGCTTGTTTTCCTGTCTGACAGGTTGCTTGGGCGCATTCTAAATTTGGAAGCATGCTTGCGTCGTGTTCGTTCTACAACACCGTTTTAATGTGGAAGGAATCGTATGAGGGTTTTAGTAAGGTAAACTCCAGCAGGTTTCGTTATTGTGGAACATATATCCCTTCCTTTTCCCTGGTTTTTGGTGTGTTTTTTTTTGGTGTTTTTTTTTTTTTTGGTTCTTTTTTTTCTGGTTCTTTTTTTTCTGGTTCTTTTGTTTTTTGGTTCTTTTGTTTTTTGGTGTGTTTTTTTTGGTGTGTTCTTTTTGGTGTGGTTTCTTTTGGTGTGTTTTTTTCGGGTGTTTTTTTTTTGGTGGGGTTTTTTTTGGTGTGTTTTTTTTTGATGTGTCTTTTTTGTGTCAAGGACACGTTACAGTGCAAGGACGCCCGTTAAACAATGAGTTTTTGAAAGTGAATGTGGATTTCATTAACGAAAGCATTCTAATCGAACGATGATCAGAAATCGGAACTGAATTAGCTGGAAAATGATTCATGAATCAACATCTGGTTGGTTTGTTTGCTGAAGCACAAATGATCTTTTTTTTTTTTCTGAGGATTATCCAGGTTTGCAACAAAAACTCTAAAAACGACCCAAAGGATGAAGAACGCAAAAAACCTCCAAAAAAGCCCAATGTAGAACAAAGTTCTCCCTGGTTTTTCGGTATATCCGAGCTCCCCCAGATTGCAGGGTGTTGCGTGGACCTCTTATTAGGCTGGGGCTGTTTTGGCATGTGCTGCCTCCGATGTATCGATTTCCGTCATCGAGCATCAACAGGATGGTACATGGGTCAGACTGAAAGGTGATATCGTCAGACCGTCAGGAAAGGTATATAGGTTTTTTACAATATTTCTGAAAGTTTTCTGAAGAGTAGAGAATCGAGGCGATCTTTTCGTAAAAAGAGCAAAAAGAAAACACAACGAATTTTTCTTGCTTAGTTTTTTTTTTTTCCCCAACACAAACAAAAGAGTGTTTCGAAAATAAAAAGATCCCCACCTTTTTTTTTTGGGGGGGGGGGGGGGGTTCAGGAAATACTTTTTTTCATAGGTGGAGTGCTCGGCTTGAGAGGAAACCTTTGAATGAAACCACTGAAAGGAAGCAACACCTTCTCTAGTTTTATCATTTTTTGTGTATTTTACTTTTCCCGCCCAAATTTTTTTGGTATTTTTTCCTGTTGCTCTATTTTCCTGGCTTTTTTTTGATCCAATTTCCCTTGTTCTTTTGCACCCCAAATTTTTTCGTTTTCTCAATCATAGTTCTCGGGTCGACCCGAGAAACACAAGGGGGAGGACAAAAAAATTCACAGAACAATGTGCTATTTTTTTTTAGAACCCGGCTATTTCTTCTTTTCTTTTCTGAAACTAGGGGGGGATCATAAAATCTGAACAGAGATGTTCTCGACTCTTTTCCTTTTTCGTTTATGTACTTTCTTTCAGGGGATCTGGACCTGAAGTCACAAAAACCCATTGAATATTCCAGGAATTCAGAAGACCCTGAAACAAAAAAATCTGTGCACAATCGTGAGTTGCTTGATGTGCTGCACTCTTTATTGTTGTTCATTCTTGGTCTGATAGGCAATAATTTTTCCGATGAAATTATGTTGAATTAAAGTTCGTCCAAGTTTGTTTTAGAATGTCTTTGTTTTTCCCCTCTACACATACTAAAAAAAAAACATATAGATTTTCTTCCACCGAAGTTCCTTTTTCTTGATTTTCTTTTCTTATCTATTATCAACCCAGGAATATTTGAAGGCGTTGGAGGGGAGCATCCTATTTCTCGAAAGACGAAAGCCTTTCACCAGGGAAAGAGAAGGAGGACAAATCAACAAAGGAGATTCCAAATGAGGTAATATCGAACTTAAATAACAAAAAAGAACTTTTGGAAATAGATTTGTTACGTTCGAAGTGGCGGTGCAATTAAATTAAAGTAGGGTTAATATTCATACACCCGCATATATGGAACAAGTCGATTAGTTGAAACTTCGAACCAAGAATCGATTGGCAGTGATGCCACATTACGAGAAGTAACACCCCAGATCTATATCTCTTGTTCACTGTCCACGTCGGAGTGAATTTGACACCGTCATAAAAACATGCCATTCATTTGGGAGGTCGTTCTAGCAACCTCCCCTCTGAGCAAGTAGACGCAAATCTTGCACTCCAATGAGTTTGACTTTTCTACCCCTTTCTCGCAAGAATGCACTTTCACGTGGCACTCGTGTGACGTGCATCCCTATTATCCATTATTATTCAAACCTAAGTCGGGGATGCATCGTTGGTTAATTTGTCTGAACACTTATCGGCTTACCTGAGACTACGATCGAGCAATCTTATCCCGTGCCTTCTCGGGATTTGAAAGATTAGGGTAGATTTTAATATCTCCGCGGTGTCCTATGGCCAACGCAACGATTTCCACTCTTACGAGGGAAATCGTTTAAGAATTTCAATAGTGGTAAGATGCACTAGTGGAATAGTTCATTAGTTAATTAATCTCTTCTCCTTCGATGCTCTCGTTGAATCAAAGGTCATATCCTTTATGTCACGTATATACTTATGTGGGCATGTTCTAAACGCATTCAATCGCATTGCTTACATGAGCTATATTGTTCCAGGTGAATATATAATTTGTGGGAGATGAATCCTCCGTAGTAATGTTGATTTGGTTCGAAAACGGGCCTCTTATTGCATCCTTGTGATCCACTAATTCTTGGTTTATCCTACCTTCTTGGTTTATATATGTAAAGATCCAAAAGATCGCGTGGTACAACATCTAATCGATAGGGTCGTTGCTTCCAATACTCTCGATAGTTAAAAAATCATGCCTGAAAGGTGATGTGTCACCAATCATAGGCAAGTTGAGTTAGCCGTGCGCATCATTCTTAGAGTGCGAGATGGACCTTGGCCTTTAGCACCTGAACCTCTTGTTTCAGGGCGGTCTCTTCCGCCTCCAAGATCTGTACTCGTGCTTCCAGAATGTGCTTGTTCCGCTTTAGGTGCTTGGATCTCTTGGGCTATGTCCATTGTTGGGGGGTCGTGTTATTGATATTCAACTATTGCTTCAAATATAGGTCGAAAAAAGATAAAGTTATTCTAATCCATAGAAACTGCACGAGCACTTCAATTATTCCTCTTTCGTTCATCCAATGTTGGTTTCCTTCATTTGTTAACAAAGATGCTTGAAAGCCTACCAAATACAACTCCAAATCCCCACAATCTCGGCCATTTTTTTGCACAAATCGTAATTCTAAAACAATCTTCTATACACTTGTGTTTCCTTTTCCTCTCCTTTCTATGCTCGATTAACTCTTGAAATCAAACTTCTTTCTTTGAGATCTATTGGATTGCCTACACATATGGTTTGTGGAGGATAAACTATAAGACGGAAATACTATCCCCTTTTAATAGATGAGTTGGAAGTTGTATCTAGGTCGGAAAATATAAAACTTTATTGTAGCGAGCACCGAAACATTTATAGGCCTGTGTTGGAAGTACTTCGAGAAATATACGTGGTGATTATCCTGAAAAAAAAGCTACCCCTAATTGTTTTTATCATTCTCAAGTTCACAAGTACACATGAGACACTTTGCTTACCTGATATGTTGCATCTTTAGTTGCAAGTATTGACAATTGATGTTTTGATTTCCTCCTTCGCTTTTGAACCTTTACCATCATTGTTTTATTATAGAATCTGAAGTGAGATTTAAGCAAGACATATGTGAGTGTAAGATGCATCATACTACTTCATAAGCAGTCCAAATCTTATATTACTCACGTAAAGAAATAAATGGTATATATTCCACAATCTTTCAAGGTTGACTGGTTCATAGAATATGTGTGTGAGCTTGTCTTCATCTTTAAATAGCACTTGCTAGAAGAGGATACCACCTTAGGGAAAAAAAAGATAGTGCATCTCAATTGTTTTGGTCTACGACTACACCTCTATTCTAGATCATTGTTGCTAGTAGCGACTCGTCAGACATGGGCTGAGACCCCTGTGCACAGGACAGGACAGCACAGACTGTCTGTTCTGTGCACAGGGTCGGACCTGTGCTGCACAGGTGCACAGACCTGTACAGCACAGCACAGACAGGGTCTGTGCAAAGTCTGTGCAGGTCTGTGCAAAGTCTGTGTAGGTCTGTGCACAGTCTGTGCAGTTTCTGTGCAGACTCTGTGCACAGTCTGTGCAGATTCTGTGCACAGTCTGTGCAGATTCTGTGCAGTTTTGTGCTGTGCTGTGCACCTGTGCAGCACAGGTCCGACCTGTGCACAGAACAGACAGTCTATTCTGTTCTAGCCTGTGGAATTTCGAAAAACAGGACAGGACAGCACAGGGTGCACAGAACCCGCACAGAACCCTGTTCTGTGCGATGCACAGGACAGGGGTCTGTCCTGTGCAGCCCATGACTGCGACTCGTGGCATTGAACAGGATTTGCCCTACATAACTTCTTACTTCGTCAACAAAAACAGTAGAAATCGCTCTAGGCACTTCTAAATATGTTAATTGTTGCAAACTATTGAGCAATTTGGTTCCAGTTTGCTGAGAAGAATTAAAGGCATCACAACGGGGTTGATGCTCGTTTTTCAACTAGCATCAAGGGTATACTTGCCCCTGATACCGTCACCCCTCAACTTTTTTCGCAGTTCTTCAACTTCGGTTAAAAATCTTAACGAAGTGAGACATAGTGAATGTGAATCGAGCACAAATATCACTATTATCACACAATGATCAAAGCGGACAAAATTGAAATTCTTGACAAAATTTTTCATCTTTCAAAAGTCGGCTTTCTCGTTTACCATGAGGATTGTATGACACACACATGTAAGAAAGGGAGAAAGGAGAGAACTAAGATCCCCTTGGGAGCCAAACGAGCTCCAAAAAAGATTCCTTTATTTTCTCGCCCAAAATGCTCCGTAGTGCACGTGCATTATCCTTGTTAAGGTCGCCACCATCATCCGCAACTTGATGCGATACATCGGCGGGCGGTTTGTGTTAGCCTGACACTGTCAGGCCTAGCAAGCCAAGCGAATTCAGCATCACAAATCGGATCAACCAATGAGAGAGGTACCATGGCTCAAGTAGAGCAGCTTTCAACTGCCATCATCAAACATGCTCTTTCTCCTCAGTAACTTATATAAAGGAAGAAATACTGTGCGTAACAAATGCACTTACCAATTGTTGCGCAAGTCCATATTTTTTCTAAACTTTATCATTCGAAAAGAGTGTTTACGATCTGCGAAACCCAATGACTATAACAAGAAAAACAATTACGAGGAACACTTCCCATAATGTACATTGTAGCACATCATTGGGGAATTGGTCTTTTCTCGTTGTGTAATGAGTTTTGCACCATTCTAGTTACAAGGATTCGAACTCCATCCCCACATGTACATTAACTATCGCCCTTCCAAGCTCCACGTCCATTTCCTGCCTCGTAGGAAGCGACAAGGAGTCCGGATGTACACCCTTGATATGGATTTTAAAATAATGTTAGAATAGGGTAGTTATAGCTTGGTGAAGTACTCTCCCCTCCCAATACTCTTTCTTTTAACTTATCATAGAGCCTGTTTTTTTCCAACGTGGCCTACTTCTAAAGGAACTTAGCCTCCCTCCTATGATCCACTGAATTATCCTCCTATATTCTTACAAACAAGAATTAAAAAATTGTGGCCTCAAGAATTCCAAGAACACATGGGCACTAAGCTCTTTGTCGTACGGTTTGTCACCATAACCAACAGCCGGAGTAGACAGCCACCGCAGCAACTTGGGTTGGAGGCAAAGAAGCCCAGGACGCTTCTGGCGTTGGCACATTAGCTTGTAGAGAGTCATCCGCCTTGAAATGATATCATTGTTCCTGTGTGTGGTGGTCATTGACGGCAGACATGGGCTGAGACCCCTGTGCACAGGACAGGACAGGACAGACTGTCTGTGCACAGGACAGGGTCGGACCTGTGCTGCACAGTCGCACAGACTGCACAGCACAGGACAGGCACGGTCTGTGCAGTTTCTGTGCAGATTCTGTGCAGATTCTGTGCAGTTCTGTGCAGTTCTGTGCAGATTCTGTGCACTGTCTGTGCAGATTCTGTGCTGTTCTGTGCATTCTGTGCGCCTGTGCGCACAGGTCCGACCCTGTTCCGTGCACAGACAGTCTGTGCTGTTCTGGCCTGTGCTATTCCGCTGCACAGGACAGACCTGCACAGGGTGCACAGAACCCGTACAGAACCCTGTCCTGTGCAGCCCATGACTGATTGACGGCAACATGCGACCAATCACGTTCCGGAATACCGGGATAGAACACGCGCTTGCTGTAATAAACGGAGTTTTTCTTACCAAAACGGAAAGGATTAACCCGAAGAATAATACTGTTTACAAGATGTTATCAATAACACATATGCTTTATCTCCAGCCACCGACGCTTCAAACCGAGCACGCCACCAGGTCCCTGCCGCACCTCTCAGATTCCCTGCAGCAACCAACACCTGTTAGTGCGGGTCATGCGTAGCCGTAACTTCAAAGTAAGTATGAAGCTGGACTTGCCACTCATTTAACGGCAAATCCCTCAGCTCTCCATGCCAGGTTTCCGGTGGAGTAGCACAAGCCCTATTCAGTGCAAGGGCCGGTTGCTGCTGTTGCTGCACCACTTGGTGAATTGCTTGTTGTAGTTGAGCATTCATGTTAGCCTCTGCGTGGTCTGCCGTTTGTCAAAGATGTTGTGGTTCTCCTTGGAGTTGTAGTATCGTTTGCTGCATAGCTTGCAAGTCGAATGCTGCAACTGGGTCCCCCCCATGTTGCCCTTGCTCATCGTGGTCGGCCATGGGGACGGTAATCTTATCACCGTTTCTGGAATCTGCAAGGTGTGGGGTAGCGTAAACCTTCTCGAGTCTTCCTCGTGCTGTGTACTCCTTTCAGTCCTGCTCTCAACCGCACGTTGTTCTGGTTCCATCCATAGTCCAACTTGATCTAGCACAATCTTGTCGTGCCCTAGGCTCCGAAATCAATGTAACAAACGGACTCATTTTTACTAGAACGGGAAGGATTAACCCGAAGAATAATACTGCTTACATGATGTTCTCAACAACACATATACCCTAACCCACCCGTGTTGTGGGTTTGATAGCTAGCATCACCGTCTAGGTTTGAAAGGTTGTAGCAAGTCGGGAAGGCTACATCTTTCGAACCATGTGAATCTGTTACACTTGCATCATGTCGCGGAAAGTATGATGAGAATGGGTAGATACATGTTAAACCATGCGGCATTATATTGAGCCCCCTCGCATACGAAAGCTCTTGTAATATATAGCGCGAAAGTTAATAAGACCCTCAGGAACATAAAAAATGCCTTGGCACTCTGATTGCCTTCAATGAGGATTGATTATTGAGCATTCTTTACGGAAAAAACGTATGCCGCACAGGGGCCTTCACACGCCGCACACGAAACAGTTGGGACCGCACAGACTTACCTTGTTCAATAGCTCCAAAACTGTGTACGCAATCGAACCAACCACGTGTAAGTGCGCCTTCAGGTGGTTGACGACCTCCTCGAAATTGGGCTCCACGATGTACTCTATCGGCGTTTTCATGGGTGGGATTGGCCACAGGTGCAACTTCCGATTAAGATATT
The DNA here is from genome assembly GCA_030272585.1 of Bryopsis sp. KO-2023. Taxonomy (NCBI): domain Eukaryota; kingdom Viridiplantae; phylum Chlorophyta; class Ulvophyceae; order Bryopsidales; family Bryopsidaceae; genus Bryopsis; species Bryopsis sp. KO-2023. Next base: position 1,321,046 of record BSYQ01000012.1, on the reverse strand, counting down.
CCTTCCGAAGTAAGAACATTAGCACGCACACAAATCAAATAATGCTGCGGACAAGTCCAGTAACACCGCACATACTCACATCAACGAGGGTGCTCATTGTCATCGGCATCACGGTCCCGAACGCTTCGAGAACAGTGGCTGCGTTTTCCTGGTTTGTCTCGCTCATTTCCGACAACACCTCGGCCATCTCGGATAGCCCGTCCAGAACGAGGACCATGAACTTCAATAAGGGTTGATTATTGAACATTCTCCTCTTTCCATGTAGAGGTCAAAGGATGGGCAAAGGAAGGTCACACAAAATCCGCAATTATCAGCTAGGCCCAAGAATACCCTCCTCGCTTATACGACAGGGATTAATACTGTTTGTATTTTCTCCTAGTGGGATCTACTTTAAGAACATTACCACACTAAACAAAATATACTTCAAAGAAAGACAAGGCGGCAACATGGCCACTAGTAGGCTGCAACAAATCGTGGTGAACACAATCAATCGTATTATTGATATTTAATTCACTACCCGCATAGAGCTTCGGAGAGGTAGTTTCGTCGTCCTTTCCTGATTTCTGTCCTTGGTTTCCCGAAATTCCAGCGAGAAACTCGTGAGTATAGCCCTGCCTGCAAAACCTCTGAACGCAAACGACTTCCTGTCTGTAGATCGTAGGTCCCCAGCACCTATCCCTCGTAGATCAAGAGCGAAGAAACGCCTTGCCCGTCACGGAGACCCCCGTTGTCTGTTGATCCACCACTCAGAAAAACGAAAACGAGCGAGCTGTCCCTGGCGTAAGTGTGGCGACCGTTTCCTCACACCAACAAACGATCCCCAAGGCCAAACCCAGGCAACTGCAATAGAAAGTTACTCCCACCACCAGCCCACAGTTTCCTCGCCAGAAACAATGCTCAACACCAACGATCCACTCACGTCCAAGCAAAAAACACAGACGTCAAACCTCCTGGGGCTAGCAACTCCCTTGTCCGTCCACAGCACCTCCCCCACTCTAACCAACAGCGAAAAACCACCGTCTCGCCACGGACTTCGCTAAAAACGGTCGATCCAGCACGCAAAAAGATCAGCGTTCACTGGCGACGGTCTTCTAAACTGCTTTGCTCGACGTTGTCGACCTCAAAGCGAACTTAAAACACTTGCTTCACTCGCCCAAGCGTCTCAAAGAAAAACCAGAAAAAAGGCGCCCTTGCATTCTGACACGCCATCGCACTGACCACATGCGCTCTTGTCCTCCAGTAGACGAAGTCCTTTGTTGGGACGGTTCCTCGGCCGAGCGTCATCCGTTTGCAATATGAACAGCCGTGTAGCGTGCAGAGGTTTATGGTCATCAGCCGGTCCCCGCGCGCCACACTCTTTGTCGACGGACAACAGCGGTGCTTGTTTGCGTGCGCGAGGCAACGACCCATCCATTCGACGCCTAGCCAATGCTTGGCATAAATGCCGTGCCAACTGCAGAGGCGTTTGACAACCCTACATAATATATAAAACTTAGAAAAAACCTTGTATTTCGGTTTGCTAACGCCACTAATTGAATTGAACTAACCACCTCATAAAGTGGCGTGCTCCTACTTCCTCCAGCCTGAAAAGCTGAAAAGCTCGGTAGTTAAGCGTGCTACTTTCGCTTGCCACGGTTGATCGGCGAGAACAAAACCCGCTTATTGTCCACGATGGTAGCAAGATAGGGATGGCTCTGTCGGGAAAGCCAATCCATTTTCTTTTCGTGCACCTGAATGCCAAGGGAATGCAATCGGCGGAAGTCCAGTCCGCTGGGGAGGGCGCAGCCCAAATACAACTTTCACTTGAACCCTTCCCGACCGACCGATTTTCTGCAAAACAACACAACACAATTTTTTTGCCAAACACAAAAAAATGAAATTAAATAAGAACACTCCTTGCGCGAGCTTCGCCCACTACAAGAAATCTGCATTCGATCACATCGCAATCAAAAGGTCGTCGGGGTACTATAGTATTCTCATGATTATTGTTCTCCTAGTACGGCCATAACATACTACAGCTATTGTAACACAATCCTTTGGAAAAACTTTCTAGGCCTAAAACCCCATCTCATGTTATGAAGTCTCACATATGCTTAATCAAATCCATTTGTTATGTGTGACGGTAAGCATATCTTGCAATCTACTACAAGTTTCACGAAATGAAATGGAGGTTTGCCCTCTAGGGGGATTGAGATCCTCCTCCTCATCCAAGTGAATACCGTTGCCTTTATCATCAACAATCATATTATGCAAAATTATGCAACATGAGCAAAGATAACGGATATCCTACCATTGCTTCATTAGTTTCGCAAATAGCAAACCTCGCTTGTAAAACGTCAAAAGCACGTTCCAACATCTTTCCGTGTGCTCTCTTGTAACTTGGTATAATTCTTTTTCTTTTCGTCTTAAGGACATGGCAAAGGCTCATCCAAGAGCTCAAACAGATGTTTTTCACGGAGAAGGTCTTTAGGAGGCACACATCTTGGGGGGGTGGGACACTTCCGTAGGCGCAAGAGGTACGTGTCCTCAACAAGTAAAAAAGTCGAACATTTTGGCGAAGCTGATCAGAAAGGAGATGTGGAAGTATTCGAAGTACACGTGATCAGTCGGAAGGTCTCGCTTCTTGAGGTGGTCCTCCTCCACTTCTGACGACGTTCTATTTGATATAGTCCTTAGTTCACGCCGACGCAACATGGGATAGCCATCAACTTCTGTTTCGCACAGTCTCCCACAAAATCACGGTGGGGTGAGAGAGGGTGCCGAAAGTCGGCAGGTGTCCTACACACAATAGCATTGTGAGCAACCCGACACAACGATGCAAGAACAACAACACCATATATTAGCCATGTGCACTGCCTTATATATAATGTTACAACCATACATAAATGTAATAACTGGCAGAGCACGTCATTGGTATACATGGCACTTGGAGCTCTCTTTACCCTTCCCGCCATAGTTCGTTTCTATCGCTTAAGAGCCCGTTCGATCCAAAACTACGAGATCCTTATCGCTGGCTCTCAAAGCTTCTTGGCGGAAGCCCGCACACACAAGTTATGCATACTAAACTTGCGAATGGTCTTCCTAAACAAGGCCTCGAAGCACCTTAAACACAACATCCATGTCCCTCAACCCGAAGGTTTTTGAAACAATATATAAAACCTTAGTACCATTGTGTACGAAACGCAACCCGTTGTTAAACATACAAATACTAACGTGCAATAGCGCATAGTTGTTGACAATATCTTCCTTGCCGTTGTCTCGAAATCATTAATACAAATATGGGCCTGCACACACACATAGCGTGTAGTCATAGAAACCAAGTTGAACTGGATAAGGAGTTCTTCTCTCATCAACGAAGCCTCCATCACGAAACAAGGCGGAAACAATAAAATAGAGATAAGGTTGGCAACAACGATATTACAATCATTCACAACGAAACAAAGGCTAAGAACATTGGAACAGAAACTCAACGGATAAAAACCATGATGCCATGCATGTTCAAATACACAAGCTCGGCCGTCGAGTCAACGATGCGAGCACCGAAGTCTGATGGTGCTACCAACTAATCGGTGCTACCGATTAAATTAAGAAAAGAAAAAAAAAGTGGCCCGGCTCCAAAAAGAACCAAAATATTGCATCCCTGTAGAAGACTTACATGATGTACAACAAATCATCGCACCATCCTCGCCAAGTAGATTTACGCTCCGCCCCCCCATAGTAGTTGCACTACGAAGTAGATACTTAACTCCGCTCAATAAGCCCACTTGGGAGGGGATGCCGCAAGCCCCCCCCTTACGTGCTCGCTTTCCCGTACACTCCTCCTTTCGAATCCAATCCGAAAGATCTAACGTATTCGTTCATGTATTATTGCAGAACCAAGTAGTCTTCAGTCTTTTCGGGGAGCTTCGAGTCATTCTCCCAATTGTCGAAAACCGGCGTCAAGAGGGCTCTCCAGCCTGGGGTCGAAGTTCCATGCATGAATACTTGCAGGGTCTGGACGATCCAGATGGATGGGAGAGTCCCCGGTGGCTTGGGCATTTTTAGAGCGACTGTAGTCATATATATAAATTAAAATCTGTGAATCAGGTAACCATGGATCGAATAAATATAAATATAAAAGAATCAAAAGGTCTCATAGATCTTACAGAAGTATAAGTACTTGTCTTAAATCATAATAATCCTCGCACCTCTTCATAGATGAAAATATGTGAAGACAATATAAGTCCCTAAACTCCTTGTATTAATCCCCCTCCTTTGTAACAGAGGTGGGCTGAGACCCCCGTGCACAGAACAGAACATCACAAACTGCCTATGCGCAAAACAAGGTCGGATCTGTGCGCACAGGCACGTAGACTGCATAGCATAACACAGGCACGGTCTGCGCACGTTTCTGCGCAGTTCTGTGCAGATTCTGTGTTGTGATATGTAGTCTGTCGCGGAACAGGTCCGACCCTGTTCCGCGCGACAGTTTGTGCTGTTTGAGCCCTTGGAATTTCGCTGCACAGGACAGACCCGCACACGGTGCACAAACATGGGTCTATCCTGTATAGCCCACCATTGCTTTGTAACACCTGGGATGAGGTTCACAATGTGCTCACGAATTGACACAATAAGTGTCAAAATAATCTATTGGGTTCCTTTATAATGAGCTCCAATTATATAAGAGTTGTTTGGCTCAAAAGTACATGTGCACACAACTCTCTTCATTGTGACCTCCATCATCTCTGAGATTTCTCAAACCCTTGTGCAAAAGAGTTCGTCCGGCCCTTCTCCCGACGGGAAGCCTTTCGGAGAGAAAGGATATTTGTTTGGCTTGGTGAGTTGACGCAGTTGGCAGCGAAGTGAGCTGAACCAACAAACTTGTAGTGTATGTTTGGAGGGAGCTTGTCACAAAACGTTTGTTCCATATCAAATTCTTCAAAAATCAATCCATGGCTCAACGTCCCACATGGAAGAAAAGGGGCGAGGAACATTCTCCGCAATCTCCACAAGCTACATCTATTGATGGTCGGCCATCCATGCCGGAAAATGTTGAAAAATAGTTCTATCACTCGAATAACTTCTTTTTTCTGTCTTCAAGTGGTGAAGGCTCCTTTGTTGTCTACTTCACAATACACTCTAAAAAGTAGAAATACCTCGATTTCACAACAAATTGCACACAAGATTGCATGCAAGATACTTTCGTCAAGCCCGTTCTTGCTTTCTTTTTCATGTGGATATCTGATTACATTTTTTGCCGTGACATATTTGCATTCAAATGTACCTTTTATTTGCTGAGCACATAATCATCATATTGCCTACATAATTTGCATTGTCCTCTAGACTTTTGATGCTTTTTTTAACATTCGTCAGGCTCATAACCTTCAGCAAGCCAATTACCGTAATTCCATATGGCTCCTTCAGAGCTCCGTCTTGTACAAAGTCGCTAACGCATCCACAAATATTAAATTAGTCATACGTCTTGAGTTTTGACTTTTTGTCCTTTAAGAAAAGTGCTTCCGAATTTGGTTTCTTGCAATTCAGGGTCGACAACCACGAAATACAAAGCGACAGAGAATCATTACCAAAAAAGGATTCAAAAGATTATTATTTCAAGAACAAATGTTAGTTTTAGTGTTTCCATTTCATTTCTCACCAAGGCCTTCATCCTCGAGTCTACAATGTGCACTACGTTGTTTGATAACATAAAATCTGGTTTATCCTTCGGATCCGTCCAATCTAAGAAGCTTGAGTTAATTGAATGCTCGTAGTTCATTATTTTTTTAGCTCTTTAAGGAACACCCGTGGTCCTCCCCACCAATAAAGGTTTGAGATCTTTCAAGCAACCCCCGAAGGCGTGCATTGGATCATAAGAAATCTTTGTGATGTCCACCATCGGCAACTTCCATAAAGAAGAAAACCCGGTGATGCTAAGTTTGCTCGGTAGGTCTCCTGAGTAATGTTTTTTTTTATCTTCTTCTGATCAGAAGCAAATTTGTTGTCTTTCCAAGTAATCTCGACAAGGAGCTGGTGGGACATGCGGTCCCCATCAGACTTGTGCCGAAGTCGTTTTTGCGACAACGACAACGGCCGTTAACGGCGTTAACGGTTAACGGCCGTTGTCGTTGTTGCAATAACGACGTCGGTACGACTCAGAAACATTTTGCAATGATGTGATGTGACTGCTAAAACAAGCAACCACCAAAACGCGAGCGAACCTCGCTCCTCAGTAACTGTAGTTTGATGCAGAGTTGTGCGGCGTTGCAACGGCGCACAACTCTGGTCCCCACTCCAACAAGCGGCCAGCATGTTGGGGGTTCGCGGTTTCAAGGTAGTGGGTAGAATTCAAGAGCCCCCCCATTTCAGGCGGACCTAGGATCAAGGCGGCCCCGTTTATGGGCACAGTCTAGCTAATGTCTTTCCTGAAAAAGGTGGAGGGGTTGCTCGATCAAAATGTTAACGCCGGCTTGTAGGCTTCCAAGCAATCCTCCACTATCCTCCACGATCACGATGGTTTGCATTTTCTATCTCCTCCTCGGCATCCGAGAAGTAACAACGGAAACAAAAGGATACCACCTAACCAACGAATATCCACAAGAATAAAAAGAAACAACCTGAACTCGAGTGGTCTATGTTGTTTGGGATTCCTGGTCCCTCGAAGCACTACATCGGGACCGGTCTTGTTGTCTCGATCTACCCCTTAGCAGACTCCTTGAATCCTAGGGCCCGCTCTCTCCAAGGTTCAAAATCCGAATTATTGATTTGATTCAATGGGTATCATTGCCTTATCGTGATCAAGCTCTATTGATCCATGTGTACCAAAGTTGTGCGCCGTTGCAACGGCGCACAACTCTGCATCACACCACAGTCGCTGAGCAGCGGGGTTCGCTCGCGCTTTGGTGGCTGCTTGTCGTAGCACTCACATCACATCAATAAAAAATGTGTGAGAGTCATGCCGACGTCGTTTTCGCGACAACGACAACGGCCGTTAACCGTTAACGCCGTTAACGGCCGTTGTCGTTGTCGCAAAAGCGACTTCGGCACAACTCTGATGTGTACGAGGTATACAACGTCTTATCGATGGCTGACGTTTCTTGACGTGTTTTTAGGTGCATGGATACTTGCCTCCATTTTGAAGACAGGATTGGAAAGAGATGGATAGACTTTCTTGTTCTAATTGACATCTAGAATTACAAACCTTAAGATATGTTCGTAACGCTCTACAGCAATGATAAACCTTGTTATATGGCCTCGACGTTTGTATTCTTCGATCGTAGAAAAGGAGCCAAGATTCATCGAACTTCTGAAAGACGCTCTTGTTGATTGCACTGCCTGATAAAGCAAACCTTCAGCTACGATCACCGCAACCTACAGGCAGAAGCGCGCGAGAGTGCATTACGAATGAAGGAAGGATCGCAGGGAGTCGGCGGCTCATGGGCGACGTTCCAGGTAGTGTCGCTCGGATTCGTCGCAGGGGCCATTCTATTGCCCCGTCTTCGGTATGGTTTGGTTGTTTTTTGGTATGATATTGCTTAGTTATCTGTTAGGTGGACATTAGAGATGTGCGCTAGCCCAAAAACTCAGAACGGGAACGGGTTTTACAACGGGAACGGCCGCAACGGGTACCCGTTGTAAAATTACAACGGCTCGTTGCGGCCGTTCCCATTATAAACCGTTGTGGCACGGGACGGGTTAGAACAGGCCGTTCCAGCCCGTTGTCGGACCCGTGTCAACCCGTTGTCGGTTTAGTACGGTTTGCCAGACTATAGCTACGGAAGCGCCCAAACCATCGAGGTGTGGTGGTTTGGAACGTATGGTTATAGCAAGCTTAGAGGTCGTAGGCTTGAATCTCGTTAGGTTCTTTCGGGTTTGGGGGTAGAGATGTGCACCGTTGCAACAGGTTTCTGTGAAAACGGGTCACGGAACGGGAACGGTTTGTATGTCCTTACACATGTGTTGCGATTCAAGGTTGTCATACCAAGGGATCAGAATGAGATCCTGACTGGACGCGGACTTCAGCTGGTACCGTGTTATGGCCGTCGGGTCTTTGGTGAGACTGGCGGTACAGTAGTACCACAGGTCAGCTCACGAGGAAGTGAGTGGTAACACGTGTGTGTGAAGGGTCCACTCTGGTACGAATGAAGGGACCTTGATAGGTGTTGACAGGTGTTGATAGGTTGTATCAGGGGACTACTTAAGGGGCCTTCGCGCCCACTATTGTAATTCATTTTTCAAGCGAACGAAAGTTCCAGTGCGTATCACCAGTGGTCTCCACCACTGTTTCATACCGTTCCAAGCTGTTAGACCGGAGTCCAATCAGGCTGCGGGACACTTGTCCCTGCTGATTCTAATACAACCTGTATGTGGGCTGTCACCCCTTTCTAAACCTCTATTGCCTCGACTAGTAAGGCTGTGTGCTTATTGACCCTTCCAACAAAGCTAATATGACTTATACCTAGCTGAACCACATTACGTATCATGTGTAAGGAGCACCTAAGCCAGTCAAATTCTAGTTCTTCTTGAAGGGCCTTCCTAATATTCGATTCACAATCTCAAATTATGGTCGCCCTCAAGAGTCCTAATTGAGCTGACCCCTAAAGTACCCCAGAAGCAGTTTCAGAATCTTCCTCGCAAGAACCTCTGCGGTTTGCTTGTATACGCTAATCAATCTGATCCTAAAGTACGTGTGTGCAAAAGCCAGTTTGTATCTACCGAGTTGCTTGTGAATATTGTATATTCACATAAAGTTCTACTCTTCCAAAGGTCGGTCGTAAAAGCGGTTACCTTCCGTGGGACGGACCTCGTCAACCTTTTCATCTCGCTCTTGTAGGCAGAACTGATCTCGCGCTTTATGGTTTTGGGATTCACTTTTGGGGATTTGAGGTCAAGCATTGTTGGATAGCGCACATTCTGCACATCAACATCACGTGCAATCACCCCCATTTCACGTTGGAAATTCCAGCAAATCAACACCAACATCAACATGCATCAACATCATAAGGAATCACAACCCTACTTGGTGCAACGCCTTCGGAACCGCCGGATTGTCACTTTTTTTACCGCCCAATTGGTGCCCAATTTTGATATGGCCGGGTGCATCCATTGGTGCTGCCATTTTCGACGTCCATTCTTCTAATAGGAAGTCCTTGCGATCATTCGCATCATCAAACGATCTAGGACATCATGGTCTCTCACACCATGCCTCCTAGATCAGTGTGCCTTGAGGCCACCATAGGACCCTTTTGCTGCAGATATACCCACTAAAGTCGGAACTACCCCTTAAAAATTATCCATGAACCCACTTTTTTAAAAAAACCCTTACACCTAGAGAGCTTCCGCTTCATCGGCCTCTCCTTTTTTTTCTTCCTCTTTTCTTCGTTCACGTATGGTTCTCACGAGCTGTTGTCACGCTGTACCACCAGGGTCGCTAGAGGTGCGAAGTCGATAGGACTAAGCACCGCATCTTTCCTAACCTCGGCACTCAACAGAATCTCCGACGTCGCCAACATATTGTAAATACTCCGAAGGCAACACAACACGAGCCAACAGAAAACCAAAGGGGAGAGCTAGGCATGGGAGAGTGGCCGGGTTCTGAAGAAGGTGGCATATGATGGGTCAACATAAGTCCTGTTTTTGATGGAACAGACTCCGGTATTTGGTTTACGGTGCTAAGATCGCGTGATCACGGATGCCACTCACGGCGGTCTGGCTGCAGACACGAAAGCCACTCCGGTCCGTTCTGTAACCGCCGTAACCGTACGTGACCGGAGTGGTGGTACGGTCTGGTCACGGGGACCGTAACCGTAAAGTCCTACCTCTGGTTACAAGGAAGAGCCTGTGGCTATTTCGTTGTGGGGCATTCATGGTAGCCTTAGTCTACAGTGATTCTAGTCATAGGTACTATTAAGGGCTAAGCTGATTTCTTTTCGCAGATATTTTGCTGCATTTTCCACTCAACTGAGACAATGCTTATTAGTTATAAAATTAACAAGGAAAAATGCAAGTACTCCCGACCAGAGTTGTGCGCAACTCCAAAAAGCGACAACGACAACGGTACGGCAACGGCAACGGCGATTAACGGCGCCGTTGTCGCCGTGAAAGCCGTTACGGTACCGTTGTTGCACAACGGTTTAACGGCCGTTAACGTCGTGTTAACGGCCGTTGTTCATTCACCGTTAATAACAATGTCCAACAGTCACCGTTAACAGCGCATCCAGCGATGTTGTGTCAGCGACGACATCGCCGCCGACGCTGTCGTACGTCGTTAGTCGGACCCACGATACCTCACCGGTGTTCTGTCGGCGACGACGTCGCCGCTGATGCTGTCGTACGTCGCCAGTCGGACGCGCGATTTTCATCTCGGTGTCACCGTCGTCGACGTCGATTTTCCTTGCACGCTCTTGCGAGAGGGACGTCGCCCAGCTCGCCTGCGCCGAGAGAGGGGCCGTCTTTTTGATCGCCTCGCCGCGGCACGCCGCCTGCTCTCGCTCGTCACGAGACGGATCCAGGGAAGGAGGGAGGGAATGGGGGGAATGGGGGGGGGGATTCCAGCGGTCGAGGAACAGAGGCTTTCGACAGGGTGTTAGTATTTTAGCGCTACGAGGTAGTCTGGGTAGGGGACGAGGGTGGCTGACGCATGTGGGATTCACGAGTAAGACAGATTAGACCCAGAGTTTGGGGCATGCGTCAGTGTACTACACTTAGGGGTACTTAAGAGACCCACTTGTTCATTTGACAACTCTACTTTGTAAGAACTCGGGATTCGTGGGATTGGTGTGTTCCAGTCATGGGCTGCACAAGACAGGGTTCTGTACGGGTTCTGTGCACCCTGTGCAGGTCTGTCCTGTGCAGCGGAATTGCACAGGCTAGAACAGCACAGACTGTCTGTGCGCGGAACAAGGTCGGACCTGTGCGCACAGACTGCACAGAACAGCACAGAATCTGTACAGACCGTACCTGTGCTGTGCTGTGCAGTCTGTGCGACTGTGCAGCACAGGTCCGACCCTGTCCTGTGCATAGACAGTCTGTCCTGTCCTGTCCTGTCCTGTCCTGTGCACAGGGGTCTCAGCCCATGACTGCAGCCGACCACTATTGCGTCACCCACAAGCTTCACTATCACAGGGGGAGGGGGGGGGGGGGGGGGGGGGGCGGGTTCCGGGGGAGCGTCTTTTGTTCGAGGGCGAGCCGGACAAACTGCGCTCTTCTACCGTGTTCGAATCCTGTTTTTATTGGTGAAGAAAATCGTGGACCAGCCAAAAGATCAGGGGTGTTTTGAGACAGAAACCCCCTGTCTCAACAGCTCACATTCTTTTCTTCGGTGATTCCTTTTGGAATTTCTATTGGGGTGCTGGAAGACTGGGATGCACAGAAACTTTGGGTTGAGATGCTGCCGTTCCTTGCAAATCTTTTTTTTGTTTGTTTTCTTCTGGCTTCGTGGGTTCCCTACAGAAAGAGACAAGACAGAGGCTTCCCTGTGTTTTCTTCAGTCCTGGCCTGGTGTCGGTGTCGGACTTTGAAGGATTGATTGAAGGTTAACGAATGAATGATTATCTAGGGATGTGAATGTGGATCTTTTGCATGTTGGCGGTCGTGGGAGAGGGTTACAAAAATCTTGATGGGTTCATATTGAATTTTGAGGCAGCATGTAATATATTATTTGTCAGAGGATGGCCAAGAAATACTTCTGAATAAGATGTGGTTGTCTCGATGCCAAAAAAACAAAAACTATAAATTTTATGGGGTGCCAGAACTCCTTGTTTTCGAAGGCCGCGACAAGCCATAATCCACCACTTGGCTATATCACAATTTCTCTAATAACCATGAATCTTAGCACAGAATAAGGCTCGGTGAAAACCACAATCAGGTTTTGTTTGCTTTGAACAAAACTACCGCAATTGGAGAATTGGTGGCCATTTCTTTGGTCGACACTGTATTCCGTGCCGCTAGTATTGCTGTAACTGGGAAATAGCCCAATAAATAAGTAGATTCCGGATTTTTCCTGACCAATCCACAACGAGTGTGGTTTTAGTGACTTCAATTTCCGGTGAAACAGTTTTTCAGTTTCAGTTTCCCCGGGATGTCGAATGAAATGTCAAATTGTAGATGTAACTGTAGGAATACAGTAGTGATTTTAGTATAGTTCCGCCTTGGACCTCAGCGAAATAGCGGCACTAAACTGAAACTGGCACTATTTCGAATCAGTTCCTGATCTGGTGATCCATGATGTTCAGCCGGTGCTAAGAAGAACCGACACTGAAGTGAGCCAAGCTTCTATCCCAGTAATTCGCTACTCCCAGTGGAAATAGATCCCTCAACAAACGCTGCCGAATAATGTTCTCCATGGAATGGTTAAGAAAGCAATTCTGATGAGATTAAAGTTCTCATCGCCCTCAACGCCTCATGATTATTAAGGGAGTCAACCCGTGCAGCTCCTAGGTGTGGGATTAGTGGTGGCCAAGGGCGAGGTTTGAACTCAGGCCACTTGGTCATTAAGAGCATGAACCATGTGCCCAAAGTTCGGTTCTGTTATTCTTCCCGGGGAAAAGACGCTTATATACCAGATAAGGTAATAAGTATCACTTTCGGTAATCATGGAGTTACCGGAGGGGCTTTGAGGTGATTCACGATTCGTGTAAAGTTCTTTCGGACTCACTCGTTTGTTCGTGTGTGTCTCTCTCCCTCTCCCCCTGTCTGTTACATCAACTGGATCATCAAGGGCTTTAAAAGGCTCAAGTGACTTTACAATCAGTGTGATAGGAACTTTGGAATAGTAAACTTTACGTCTAGAGCAACGGAATCTCAAACACAATATCAACAAGGAACTTCTTACAATAAGTCCAAGTACAATAAGGCTCTGGTCCGGGCCAAATAAGTAGCCCGGGCCGGACAGCCTGTGCAACCCTTAGATCCAAACAACGTTCGAATAGCCCCCTGACCGTCTCCTAATAAACCTTAGGCTGAACATGTGGTAGCAGGCCGAACAAGGGTTGCCACCTGAGTAGGCGGCCTGGACCCTTTCCCTTATCTATGGCTGTGAGTGTGTGTGAGCTGGTTCGGTACGGCTACTATCGGGCCGAACCATGTGTTAAGTGAATGGGCCGAACCACGTGTTTACACAAAGTTCGTATCATCCTCCTCAAACCCATGATAGATTTCCTCTGGTATCTCTTCAGCAGCTTCATATCCCAAGACCTGCAGAATTTCTGGATTGTCCTCCAACTCCAACCACCTGACGTTGTCTCTTTGTTTCTCAAGTCCATGCACCACTTGGGGAAATGGGACAGGTCTTCACAAGCAAGGGGAGGGCCGTGCAGCAGTGGTGGGCTGCACAGGACAGACCCCTGTGCGGGTCCGTCCTGTGCAGCGAAATTTGCAGCACAGACCCTGCACAGATCAAGACAGACCCCCCCCCGGTGCAGGCTCTGCGTGGGTCTGACCAGCACAGACCCGCACAGACCCCTCCACATACCCGCACAGGAACTGCACAAACCACGCACAGTGTTGGTCTGTGCTGTGTTGTGCTGGTCTGTGCGCTTGTGCAGCACAAGTCGAGCCCTGTGCACAGAACAGAAAGTCTATTCTATTCTGTCCTGTGCACAGGGGTCTCAGCCCACCATTGTCGTGCAGTGTTTTGATGTTGAATCATTCTAGTTGACGCTTCAGTTTGACAAGAAATTGTCTCGTGATATAACACTCGCTCATGATGTTTTTTGCGGCTTCTTCAATTTCAAGTTTTTCGTTAGATTTTTATTGTCCTTGTTACATTGATTGTGGAGATGTGGTTAGATGAACGAGGGTATTCGATCAATGAGGATGTCCGCATGTCGGGCAACTGTACAATTCAGAAACAGTTCGGTTTTGCTCCCCGATCCAAAAGCAGCACTAAACCGAATGAGTTATGGTTCGGGCCCAGAGTGCGGGCAAGATAATCAACAGTATGATTCATTAAAGATAGTTCCACCAACAAATCCTCTTGAGACTAACAACAACTCAACTTGTTTGCTAAATCCATGAACTATTCTTCAAGCATTGCTAAATTGAGATCCTTCCCCCGACAAAAACTAAGATTCGGTACCTCCCGCTTTGCTTGTGTAATGCCCTGCCCTATTCCCTACTCAATAGTTCCCTGACTGTGGAAAACTTCTTGATAAAGGATGGTACAGACCATTTGTTGGATAATCTAATCCTATCTAATTCCTCTAATATCTACTTTCAATTCCCGTTGTAAAGTTAAAACTTTCCGCCATCTGGAGATGTAATCTTTAAGGGAGGTATCTTTCCTTCGCCATCCTTGATGGAACTTGTCCATGTGCTCCACTATCCTCATTCTTTCTCCCACGGCTAGTAATGTCTCGGGGGCATCTTGTAATTGACTTCTAACGTCCCCGTGGTCCGTGATGCAATGGAGAATCAGTCCAGGTGGAGGTAATTGACATCGAGATGCATCTTCCATCTCGATATCGATTACCTCTACCTGGACTGATTCTCCTTCGTTTTCGGACCACCTTGTCAAAATTTCCGCCTTCATAGTGAGCTCCACAAGGTCATAATGATTGACCTTGTGGAGCAACACTATTGGCGAGGGGTGTACCTTGGTGAACCACATCAACGCCCATGCGACTCTGCAAATAAACAAAACCGAATAAGTTGCATAGGATACCGATGTTCACGTCAAGCTCCCTTTTTCTTTTTTTGGTGGATTCACTATATATTCTTTTGCGTGATGGATTTGGATATTACACGAGGCTACTTGTCGAATGGTTGTTTCCTTAAATTCTGACCTTTCCTTTCTTCCACCAGTTTCCGTGCCCTAAAGAAAAGGGGGAAAATATAAAGGAAACGGGAAAGGGGAAGTGATACGGTAGTGAGGTGGTTTACGTTATCCTCGAGGTACTTCGTACATGGGATCGAGTCTTACTAGTGACGTCCCCCTAAGGCCTTTGGTTCGTCTTTCATACAGCGATGGGCGGCCGTAACTGTCTTGCCCTATTGATTGTACAAGAAAGAAATGATTTCTCTTTATGGTCTTGATTTCTCAGTAAGAATTCTCACCTCCCGGGTGAATCAGCCTCAACATGCAAAAAGTTTCCTCAGACTCCCTCGACCCCGGACAAAAATTCGCCAAGTGGAACTGGATGAGCCGTTTCACCCTTCACCTTGAACAATGTCGTGGTCCTGGGTATTTTATGCCCGTTTGCCACATGTTGAGGGAGGTAAAAGTCTAAAGAATGTTGATCACCGAGAACAGCAATTGGCCTGCCAAGTAAAGTGGCAGCCATGCTAATCTCCGAGCGCCCCCCCACATGGGTGGAATGCTCGACAATCGCTTCGAGTTCAGAAGTATGGATTCTCTTCGGAATGAGATACGACTTCCAGCCCGGCAGTTGGGGTAGTATCTTCGAACAAAATCTACAATTTAATAAGTATCCATTCACCAACACGTGTGACAAATAAAAATCCACAAAGTTGGCACCAGAAAATTAGGCTGGTAGGGGAAATCGGGTCAGGGCTTTTATCCCGGTGATTAGAACTGCACTTTTTCGTCACTTTTTTTGCATCAACAGAAGGTTTATTCTCCCTCTCGATTTCTTGTCCTCACATGTGCATTAGAAGCAATAGACGAGCTGGTTGCCTTCCTCAAATTGACATGGTCGATTGAACCACATCCTGCAGCTATAGAGTGAAACAAGCAGTTCCCATCAGGTGGTTGCGGCACAATCTTGGCAACATAAGGAAGTTCACCCTCAATTGCAGTTTGGGTATCTTCTGAATGCTGCACCACCTTTGCAAAAAACGGTACTTTGAACAAAATATTCCGAATAATACAAAACACATATTACGCATAACATATTCGACTGAAAAGGTGTAAATCAGTTGGTTGTTACGAGCCGTATCTACCTTGGGTGTCGCCACGTTGGGACCACCAATAGTTGTTGTGACCCTGATCCTCTTCTTGTCTTGTTCCACAAGTCGAACACTTGAAGGATCAGAATCTTGTTTCATGAATCCCAATTGAATCATCACTTTTTTCATCACCTCCTCCCCGTCCTTGAGACACTGATCCGTAAAAGCTGAAACACTTTCTCTTGATCTCACTTTGTCTAATGCGGTTACCACCCCATCTGGACTTATATTTAGGACTTTTGAACATTGATCATGATTTTTCTTCTGTAGATTCGATCTTTCATCACCACATCACTTTTTCTCCATTCGGTCCCACTATCCTCCATCGTTCATAGGGGTGGTTGGTTTATTCCCTTATCCCACTCATCCCACAGTGCCTTCACACTTTTCAGGTCGCAACCAAGATTGTAAGGCACTGCTCCCTTCTTGTAATCTTCTGTCGTTAGGTCGGCACCTTTTTGTTGCTGAACTTCCGCCCCAAAAATTTGTTGTTTGTTCGTTTGCAGCGGGGTAACTTGGTTTTTCAAGTCCCTAACTTCCCCTTGCAAGCTTTGCATTGCTTGCGTCATTGCATGCAATGCGGAACATATCTGGAAGACCATCACTAGAGATTGTTATGTCTTGATTGTAAGACACAAGGTTGTACATTGAAAATATCGCAACATAGGTTTGACATTGTTTTTTTCAATGTGTCGAATTCAAGAATCTTCAAGTATTGAAGACGTAACAAACATCAACACTTCTTTTACTTGTTAATCAAGTTGAAACGGCTGACTTAGTGAGCACAACTCTGAGCGGAAAGAAGAGGATAAACAGTCTGAGTTTTAGTAGTCCACCGGTTGGACTGAGGTTAAGAGCACACAACCCACCTCTCGAGGAATCGAATCAGAAGGAGCCGGAGTCGTGGCGAGCTCCCACTTCTCGGCCACCCTTTCCGCAAACGACGAATAGTCTTGATGGTGGATAACGGGATGCCTCCAAACGTTTGAACCAGGCACCAAATCCCGAAGGAAGACGGAGTCTTGCAACACCACGTCGCGCAGAAAGGTCCAGAAGGTTACAAAAACCCTCGGTAGCCAAATCTCGTTTTTCGGCTCGCCCTTGATTTCGCTGCAACGTAAGTGAACAAGCAACGTCAACACAAGTTACGTTGAGTTCGGTTGAACGTCGTAAAAAATGATTGAATTCAATTTGTTAACGGCTCACATCGCCGGGGTCAAGTCGGGGAAAATGAGTCGCCGCAAGGAATCCGGAGGATCGATCCGACCTCCGGGAAGGGAAAATTGCACATTGCTCGTTTCGTGGCCGCCCAAAGCCATCAACGCGTTTTGCGGCAAATTTGTCAAGTACGACTTGAACAAATGATCAGCGGCCCACCTACCAAGACGTCTGATCTGATCCTTCGAATTGCACCACAAATGCAAAAGTGAGCCCATACACAATTAGATACCTTTACAAGATTGTAATTATTGCTCATATTTCATTACGAGATTGCGAATTCTCTTACAAAGATCAAGATGTGAATAAATGCTTTCAAGATAAGCACAAGAAGAGCAAACTTAGAGAGCAAATTTCTGATTATACATACATAAATTCATGCCGAGACGTTTGTGTCTTCCATACATACCCTTGCATATCCAACACTCGTGCCTCACTACCGCGCGACGCATGCGTCACCTTGCTTGCTGCCACTCCATTTGCTGCATATGCTGCCCGGATAGCCTTCCATCGCCTCATATGAGAGGGCCTCAGCTTGGCTCCTTCCAAAAATGAGTTGTTGGTCGTACCTACAAAGCAAGGCAACAGAGTCAAAAAGGTTCAAGGGATAGCAATTGTCCAACAATTGAAGAATATATGAATTATGTCATTGGATCAAATGTGATCTCTTTGTTGCTCTTTCTTCGTCTTGGCTTGTAGCCCTACATAATGGTTGTAGCATGTACGACACATTCACCACAATAGAAATCCTGTAACAAGTGCATTTCATCAATCGTAGTCGAGGATTTCTTAGTTCGGGAAAATAATCACCATGATTGACGACTATCGAAGTTGGGGAAATCCATTGTCCTATCCACGTCCAATACCAGGAGGAACCAAAACGCCATGGCAATGACGGGGCACAATAGGGGGTCTCGGTGACGAACCACTCCACAATAGTCTCTCCGACCCACCTTTGAGGACAATTTCAATTTTGAGGGTCGATTACGTCAAGATATTAAAAAAGAAATAGCTTGGAATACATATCAAGTTTCTTCTAATCTATTCGTTTCTTATTTCTCACCTTGTTACACTTTCCTTGCGTCATCACAACGACGACAGTAGTACAAACGTCTGGGCCGACCAATGGCAGGTTATGAATCATGAGATCACATAACTCCATCGACCTGACATCGTCTCCGCGCCCGAGACCTGAGTGGCTAAATAACAGGGCGCACCGGTCTCTGATGCCCGTTTTTTCCTTGCTAAACATGTAAGAACTGATGTTTCGGAGGTCCTCTAAGCTATAGCCATCAGTCAGATTTCCCTCTTGGCGGTCTCTATAGGCCAGCCTGCGCTGCGTTTCGCTATTCCTTATAGCCAAGTCTAATGCTAATCTCACCAGCGGTCGTTTCTTGAGAGGGGTAAAGGGAATATCGAAGTTCCCTTCCAATGCATACTGAATTTTGCACTCGAGAGCTAAAGCTTTGATTCTCTTCGGGATCACTGACCTACTCGAATTTTTCTCTAGCAAATAATTCAAAAAATCTGCGACTCTGGTTTCTGTCACCATAGTGTCCATTGGACACTATGGACACTGTCCAACCCCTGCGTTATGCACCATTCCTGTCGAAAAAGAAAATAAAAAAATCGATAAAAGATCTTTTTGATAAAAAGAATACATTAGAAAAGAAAAAGGAACAAAGATAACTTGGTAGGGTCTGATAAGGGGGTCTAGGACCCCGAGACACAAGCACACACACACACACACACAGAGAGAGAGAGAGAGTCACTGGGAAGATTAATTTTTACAGGAGGGCCCCCTGCCCTATAAACCCTGTCGTACATCCCATTGTACTACACTACACAATAACCCTAAACCCGAGTTACTACTATCAAGTTGTCCCCCCCCCCACGAGAGGGTGTCCACACCCGTCACAACCCTGGAAAGAAAGAAAGAAAAAGGTCGAACTAGAAGAAAAAGAAACCCCAAACAAACCCACAACAAAAACCCCAACTAAACGTCAAACTAAACCCCAAACAAACCGATGAAAAATCCCAAACCAAACCCATGCTCAACCCCACAGAAAAACCCCGTTCTGTCTTGAGGCTTGGTCTCTGGCTTGGACGGTAGCTTGGTCTCCGGCTTGGTCTGCTTTTCGTTGTCACTTCAGAACCCATCTCAGCCGCCAGCTGGTTGTTCAGCTGGTTCGTCAGCTGGTTCATCGACTGGCTCTGCCACCAAGTCGATCGGAGGCTCGTCCTCATCCACATCCAAAGGAGGGAAATCCTCATCCAAAGGTGGAGGAAGAGGTCCCAAAGACGAGGGCTCCGAGGATGGACTCCTGCTGGACACGGAAGGACTTTTTCCTTCGTCCTGTTCTGGGTCCTGTTCTCCTTTTGTTTCTGGTTCGGGTGTTCTCTCTTTTTCCTGCTTCTCATACTCCTCCGCCCACTTTTTCACCAACGGACCCAAGCGCTTCAGGGCAAGGCCTTTCGGAAAGCCCATGTCCCTTCTCAAGCACTGATAGCACTCGGTGAGAGTCTGGGTCGTGGGTGGAGCCTGAAGGAGTGGCTGGAAGTCTGGCTCCCGCATGTCCAAATGTAGGTCCTTCAGCTGAACCTGTGGCGGGTCGATTCGCTGTTCCTGCCACACCCCGTATAAGCGCACGAGGATAATCATGAGGTTCCAGTGGGTTCGGCACACCGTGTGGCTCGTGCATGTGGTGATCACGTAGCTATCCGCCAGCGCCGGCGGCGAATAGCACCACAAGCAGATCGGTGGCTTTTCCCCACGCCTGTCCTTGAACCTCTTGGACATGTCGGCGAGCGCCTCCTCTTCCTCTCTCTCCTTCCTTTTCTTGGGCGCCGACTTTTCGTCGGTCTTTCCCCCGGTCTGTCCCCCGGTCAGGTCGCGGATTCTCCTGGGTTGTGGCTCTGAGATCATATCGTCTGCAACGTCGGGAACGTCAAAGTGCCCCGGTGCACGATTTCTGATTCTCTCGAGCGTTTTGTCCACCTGCGTATAGTCATACCCGGCTAGCCGGTGGTTAACCGGAACGTTCCCTTTGCCGTAGTAGACAGGCTCCTCTCCGTCTCTGATCGCAGCAGCAGCTCCAGCACCCTGCTCGATGATGTCGTCCATCGTCGCCCGACAAAGGTTTTCCACATAGTCCCCAAGGCGTGCGGGAACGCTGTGGAGCAACCGGCTCATCAACCCGGACTGTGCCTCAGACGAGTACACAGCCGTTTGCCAGGCCGACCTTTCGTCTGTGGACGTCAGGTGCGGCTGCTGTTTCGTTAGCTGCGCTTTCAGCTTCTTCTGCGTCTGGTTCGCAGAATCGAGTTCCTTGTGAAGCTGTTTCAGCTCCTGTTCAGCGGTTCCTCTCGCCTGCCGGGCGATTTCCAGATCGTGTTCAAGTTGGGTTACTTGATTGCAGAGTCTTTGAGCTACACCCTCAAACTTTTTCAGGTGCTTCTCTGCCTGATCCGCCCGCGCGCGTTGTGCGTCGCGTTCTGCACGGAGTTCCAACACATCGTCCTGTAACCGTTGACACCTAGCTTGGAGAGTAGCTGGGTCGGCGTCCCGGTCGAGTGTTTTTCCTGTTCTGGAACTAGGTTTTTCCGGCAGTTTTTCCGGCAACTCTGTCGGTGGGCGAATTACGATCTTGGAGGTTCCTTTGAGCAACGATGTTTCGAAGTTCCGAAGTTTCGAAAGCACCGAAGGAGCTGGGAGAGTTTTCATGATTTTCGCCTTAGGTGGTGTGATAAGTGGTTTGGGTTCCCCTCTGGGTGGGCAAGCGTCGGCGAGAGTTCCACTTTTCCCTTTTCCGCCTTTCTCGCCGCCACTGTCTTTCGTTTTCCCGCTGCCACCCAGTTGTTTTCCACTCGACTCCTTTCCCTCAACCGCCTTATCACCACTGCGCCACATGATCGGGCTGTGCTTTGGCATTCTCTTTTTGTGTTGGCTGCGCTTTGTTCTCCGACTAGTCTCCGACTTTTCTGTATGCGCGCCGAGAATAACCAGGCCAAAATGATCGCAAGTCCGCTTTAAGATACGCTAGGCGTATTAGCTAACGTACCTCGGTAACGTGACACTCTATGGAGGTCGCCGTCACCACACGGGTTTGTGCCTATTTGATTTTACCCTAACTTGCTTATGTCAACTCAGTTCCACCTGCGGCGCAATCACGTGACCTCCAGGTCGGACATTAACCCATCACTTGATCCAATGTCCCCATCACCTGTTGTCAGTCGCTATGAGCGTGTGAGTTGTGCGTTAGGTAAACCTCCCCGGAAAGAAAACTGACCCCTAGCCCGTCCTGCGAACCGTTCACAGTTCTGTCACGGGAAAAGATAGCAACCCGTTCGCCGGAAAAGATGGAAACTTTCCCTAGGAAAAGATGGAAACTTTCCCTAGGCTTTTCCGGGAGTTCTACTTGGTGCTCTTTTCCTAAGTCTTTTTGGTATCCCATCTGGATAGCGTTCCAAATTGACTTTCTCGGCTTAATATTTTTCCCCCAGCTGGAAGGATAGTATTAAGTCGAGCGTGAACAGAGTGGTAATGATCCCTGTTTAGGTTCGAGTTCTGCGTTGGGCCCTAGTCTTTTTCTTAGACTGGGTCACTTGTTTATTCTCCGGTTTGTTGGCTAAGTACTCCTTAAGCAAGTCCTGGGAATTGGCCAGGTGGCTTTCTGGCTCCCAGGTGGATTCCATCAAATCGTAGCCCTTCCAAAGGATCAGGTACTCCTTGCGAGTAGTGCCCCGATCTCTGAGGATGCGCTCGACCTCGAATTCGATGGTTCCATCCACTAGCTCCCCCTCTGGAGCGTCTATCTCTCGCTGATCGTCATCAAGCCGAGAGTAAGCCTTCAGTTTCGACACATGGAAAGTTGGGTGGATTTTCCAGTGGTCGGGAAGGTCAAGACGGTAGGCGACAGCCCCAATTCGGCTAGCCACCCGGAAAGGTCCAACAAATCGTCGGCGGATTTTCGGTGGGATTTTCTGAAGTGAAGCAAGGGGAATATACTTGCTTTGTACCAGCACTTCATCGCCAACCTGAAAATCCGCTTTCCTTCGACGTTTGTTTGCTGAGGTGCACATGCGGTTCTGTGCCTCTGCGTATTTCGCCTTAGCGTTTCGCATTTGGTCGTCCATTCGACGTACCATCTCAGCCGCCATTTCCGATTCATCGCCCGTCCGAACTCCCTTCCTGGCAACAACTATCTGCCCCATGTTCTGGCCATACAGAAGATGGGCTGGCGCGTAGCCTGTGGAGACATTCCGTGAATTATTTGCGGCAAATTCCGCGGTCGGCAAATAATCCACCCAACGGTCTGGATACCGTTCCACATACGGACGCAGGAAATCCTCCAGCACCCGGATGGTGACTTCCGACTGCCCATCCGTTTGAGGATGGTATGCAGTGCTCATCCGGAGCTGAGTACCTAAAAGTTTGAAAAGGGAGGTCCAGAACAAACTTGTGAACCTTGGATCCCGATCCGAAACTATGATTTTAGGCAGCCCGTAGTGTTTGTATATGTTCTCCACGAACAGCTTTGCGTATTCTGGCGCCGTGATAGTTTTGTTACAGGGTACGAACCTCGCATACTTCGTCAATCGGTCTACAAAGACAGCGATTGCTGTGAAGCCATGGGAAGACGGTAGGTCGGTAACCAAGTCCGTCGTGATCTGTTCCCATTTCTGGTCTGGGATAGGCAACGGCTGCAAAAGACCTTTCTGTCTTTGCAAGTCCGATTTGTTTAGTTGACAAGTTGGGCACGTTTTCACGTATGCCTTGACGGCTAACCCAACGCCTTTCCACCAGTAACTGCGGGTAAGTACTTCGGTCATGCGGTCTGCTCCAACATGACCGGCACTGGGAACGTCGTGATGCTCTTCCAGAATCCGTTTCTGGAAAGAAGCAGGGACCACAAGCAAACTAGGACCTGGGTCTGTCTTGGTATAATACAAGAACCCGTCGTCCAGCTTGTATTGCGGAGAAACCCCTCGTTCCATCCTTTCAAAGATAGGCTTGAGTTGTTCATCACTTCTCAAAGCCTCTTTCCATGCCTCCTTCTCTGCCACTTCCCAAGTGGAGAGGTTATTGAGCTGGTCTGGCGGACCAGGAAGGCTCCGGGATAACGCATCAGCCAAGACATTGGCTTTCCCCTGGATATAGACGATTTTTGGACCTATGGATTGGAAAAACCCTGAGTTTAACCACCGGGTTTGGGTCCGCGACAACGTGCTCTGGTTCATGAAGTGGGTGATCGGTTTGTGGTCCGTCAACACCTTCACACCCCCATCGCATTCCTCAAGGTAGTGTCGCCACTGGGCTAAAGCATATGCTATTGCCCCCAGCTCCCGCTCATATGCGGAGTATCGCGTTTCAGCTGGTTTTAATCGTCTGGAAAGGTATGCAATTGGTTGCAAACCTTTCCCATGATCCTGGGTAAGAACCGCTCCATATGCAGTTCCAGATGCATCCGTTATTACGGTGTACTCCTTAACCGGATCAGGAAGGAGTAAGATCGGTGCGCGGCTAATCCGATCCTTAAGTTCGTTGTAGGCATTGCGTTGGTTCAGCCCCCATTCCCAGACAGTATCCTTCTTGGTTAGATCTGTCAAGGGACTCGCAATCCTAGCGAACTCAGGAATGAACTTACGATAGTAAGACACCATTCCCAGGAAACTTCGCACATCAGTGACCGAAGTTAACTCCTTCCATTGTTGAATAGCCTTAACCTTATCCTGCATCGGTTGAAGGCCTTTTTCCGACAAATGATACCCCAGGTAGTCCGTCTCTGCTACCCCTACTTCGCACTTACTGGCTTTTGCGTACAACTTATGTTTCCGCAACCGTTCAAAGACCAGTTTTAGGTGCTCGACGTGCTCTTCCACCGAGTTGGAAAAGACCAGGATGTCGTCGATAAACACCACTACAAACTCATCAAGGAACTCCCCCAGCAAATCCTGAACCATGGTCTGGAACTGGGCTGGGCAGTTGGTCATTCCGAACGGACACACGAGAAATTCGAAATGTCCGTATCTCGTCCGGAATGCCGTCTTGGGAGTATCCTTGGGTCGAACGGGAAACTGCCAGTAGCCTGAGCGGAGGTCGATCTTCGTATAGATCTTCGCTCTGGCGAGACGGTCCATTAACTCCTCAGGAAGAGGGAGTGGATACCTATTCTTTACCGTGAATTTGTTTATCCAACGGTAATCCACACACATTCTCAACCCTCCGTCTTTCTTGGGAACAAAGAGTATGGGTGCGCCCCAGGGACTCTCGGAGGGTCGGATCTTCCTTTGTTCGAGGAGGTAATCCACCTGTGTCCTAACTTCGTCCAGCTCGGCTGGAGAGAGTTTGTACAAGGGACGGTGGATTGGGGTCATTTGTTCGTCCTCCAGGTCCACCTTAAATTCGTGGCCTTTTCTGACTGGAGGAACGCCGGGTGGTAAGTCTTTCGGGAACACATCCTTGAAACTTGTGAGGACAGCCTTGATCCTTGGGTCGAGACCCGAATGCATTACCTTTTCCACATCCGGCTGGAGATAAGCTGGTGTGGTTCCAGTAGCGTTCAAACGCTCTTCTGGAATTCCCGGATATGGATACTGCATGAGATGTGCCATATCTTCCGGGGTGGTTGGTCGCACAACCACAAGGTATGCCTGATCAACTTCTGGACTGTTCTTCACGAGCGAGAATAACTTTTTTGCTGAGACTGTATCAATAGCCGGTGCTAGGTGCTGTAAGTAATCTGATGGTCGTTCCTTCATAGGAACAGTTGTCCATCCAGCACCCACTGGAACTTTGAGCGTGCCTGTTGCAAAGTCCAGTTTGGGATTGGTCTGCATCAACCAAGGAAGCCCTAGTATCATGTCATATGAAAGGCTTGGGAAGACGTCTGCGGAAAGGGTTGTGGTATAAGTACCCATCCTGAGCTGCAAGTCTTCGCATCGCCGATCAAGTGAACATAGGGTTCCGTCCGCCAAAGTGACTCCCTTTTTGCACTCGGTTGTTTCGAGTTTCAGTCTCGTGACTAGTTTCTTGGTAATGTAGTTCTCCGTTGCACCACAATCAACATAGGCGGAGATCGGTACTCCTCCTAATCTGGCTCGGATCTCATATCCCATAAATTTCAAATGGTTAGGACCTCCTAGTGGTAACATACGCTCAGAAGGTGAATACTGACCTTCATCCACTTTTTGTCCTCTACCTGTTCCCTGAACAGGGGCTGCTGACTCGTCAGTTGGTGGTGAACGAGTGGCAGGCTTATTTGATTCCCTTGCGGGTTCCCTTCCTTCCGGACTTCGTTTCGTTCCTTGAGGCGGGAACGATACCGAATTCTCAGTTCCTTCAGGACTACCAAGGTCTCCATGAACAGAGTCGACAGGTTCCGAACTTGATTCTGAACTTGTCCTAGTAAGCGTGCTGCACTTACTGGATCGAGTTTCCAACTTAGCACTCATAATCGATCCCTCTGCACCTTGGGTAGCATTCTTTTCTATTTCCCCTTGTGCTCTTTTATTCACTTCTGCATTTCGAGCTAACCTTTCTTTTCTAAGAAGTTTCTGGCACTGCTTATATCTGTGACGGCGTGCCCTTCTGCGTTTCGCCGAACGAGTCTGGGCTCTGTTCATCCGGCTTTTTCGTTTAACCATTTCTTGAACTTTTCGCCCTCTGGACACTTACTTTGAATATGTCCAGTTTTTCCACACATATAGCATTTAGGATTTACGCCTCCACCTCCACGTCCTTGATTCCTGCCACCACCTCGTCCGCGACCTCGGCCACCACCCCTTCCCCGACCTCAACCTTGGCCAATGTTTTGTGCCTGGTCTGGCTGAGGTTGCTGTTGGCCACCCATCTGGTTTGCCTTATCAGTCTGGGGTTGGTTTTGCTTTTTATTTTGGCCTCGGCCTTTACCTCCGCGCCACCGTCCGCGGCCACGAAAGTTTCCTCCTCCGGATGAGGCAATAGCATCAAGACGAGCCGCCGTCTGGATCGCCAACTCAATGCCGTGCGGCACTTGAGCCACAGTTTGTTGTTTGATATGGAACTTTAACCCGTCCACGAAGAAGAAGTATTGTTCTTCATCTGTCATGTTGGGAATCCTCAGCACTTGTTCTCGGAAAGCAACAATGTACTGATGCACTGACCCAGTCTGTTTCAGGTTCCGTAAGGAGCGCCTGGCTACATCAGACATTCTGGTGGGTTCAAATGCTTGGACTAGTTCCTCAACAAACTCAATCCAATTTGTGATTGGATGTCTTTTTCCTTCCCTTGTACGCAGATCCTGGACGTTTCGCCACTGAGCAGCAGCTCCGGTCAGGTTACTGCGGAAGAGCCTGAACCATACGCTCTCATCGATGTCCAAAGTCTGGCAATAGACCGTCATTTCTAGTTGCCAATCTCTGATCCATCGCTGACCATCACCTGAGAAGGCCTTTGGGAAAGGAATACGAACGGATGACGGAATCCGTCCGTGGCGATCTTGCGGAGCAGCAAAGCCTTGGTTAGGGTCTGGAGGACCCCCACCTCCACCTCCGCCACCTCCACCTCCACCTGGGTGGTACGGCCATCCACCACCCCCACCTCCACCTGGTCCGGAAAGGAAAGATCCCCCTCCACTTCCAGGTGGTCCTCCTCCGCCTCCGCCTCCACCCCCAGGCCCACCTCCGGGTCCCCCTCCACCACCAGATCGATTTCCACCCTGTGGCTGGCTTGATGGAGTTGAGGGATAAGAACCCCACCCGTAATACGGGTTACTCGCGGAAGGTGCTCCGTATTGGTTTACGGATTGTCCCAAACTTGGTTGGGTGCCTGGTTGGTTTCCTGGTTGGATACCAGGTTGGGTGTTAAGAGCCGGGATTGGATAGAAGACAGACAGCGGAACTGTCGTCAGTGGTTGTGTTAACATGGATGTCGTTGGTGGTAACACACTCGTTACAGGGACACTAAGTATGGGTCTGGCTGTGCCAAGTTGACCCGCTTGGCCGAATGGTGCGCCCATTGCCATAGTTTGTGGCGGCGCAAGACTCCATGCCGTCCGTGTTCTTGGGGATGTAAATAAACCCCAGGAAGATGGAGAACCTCCACCCACGGAGTCTGCGACAGTTGTCGATGGGCTGCGACCACCCAATCCTCCTAACGTGGTTAGACCAGTAAAAGTACTCAGATCCGGAACAGGTGGTACCGGAAATGGGATACTGGTAAGAGGAGTGGATGACACAAAAGGAACGCTTGTGGCTGCAGCTGTCGTGGCCGGCAAAGTGACCGTGCCAGTTCCTGCTCCCATCATACCCACTACAACTGGGTCCTGAGCCGGGACTCGAACTTTCTCCCGTTTTTTCCACGCACTCAGTGTTTCTTTGAACTTAGAATCAACATACTTGGATAGGTTACTTTCCAAAGTCTGCTGTTTCTCTGTCGCGTCTGATAGAAATTTCTCCATCAGTTGCATCGACCTGTGTCCTCCTGCAGTGTCATCAGAACTCACACTGCCTCGTTCCGCTCTTCTTTGTTTGCGTTGTTCTTCGGCTTGGTGTAAGTCCCGCAACACTTTTAGGCTCTGGCTTACCAAGCCTGAGAGTGTGTCTAGCTGGCCTTGGTGGTCGACTTGCTCGCACCGAGACTCATCAGTAGTCCGAGCTAGGTTATCCAGCGTTGTCTGCTGTAGGCGCATACCTTCAGCAACTTTTGTCAGAGAGGCTTGCAGAGACAGAATTTGTTTCTCCCTGAGCGCATTGGTCTGATCAACAGCTTCAGCTTGGGTACGGGCTGATTCCTGCAGTCGATCGAGTCGCTCTTGCAGAATAGCCTCGTTATCGTATTTACCCAACAGATTTCTGTCGATCCGCTCTGTGGACTTTATATTCTGTTCCAGCAATTTGTGCTGGTGGTCTAACAATTTCTGTTGTCTTTCTATAGACTCAGTATTTTGATTGACCAGCTTCTGGGCCTCCTTCCTGACATAGAGCACGAACTGCTCATATTCCTCTTTCAGGTCGCCTTTTAAGGTCGACTCTGCACGCTGAACCTGCTCGTGAACTTGTCCTTCCAGGTTTTGTGCGACCTCTTGCACATTCGAGGAGACAGCGGCATACACATGCTCAGCTGTGTCCCTAAGTTGTCCCTCGTCCACACCATGAACGTGCACCTCCTGCTGGTGGACGTTTATGTGCTGATGTTCATGGTGAAGGATGTTGGTGACTTCTATTGTCGGGACGTCCTCCATATCCTCATCATACTCCTCGTCCCCGGACTCTTCCGACTCTTGTTCAGAGTCTAAGTCTGCGTCCGGTTCCTCAACCTGGTCGGGTACATGTCTGTCCCACTGCAAATCATGTATTTGCTGCGCTGGTGGGTGCACCACATCTGGATAAACCACGGGAATTAGTTGGTTATCCACCACCTCTTCCTCCTCAGGAGGTGGAATAGGTGGTAGCTGTGGCGGCGCCTGGCCGGACATGTTTTTGTTTGAATTTCCTGGAATTTTGACGTAATAGGAGTGTGTCCGGAAAGTTTCCAAACTTTCTGGTGACTTGGATGCGAACTTGTTTCAGTTCTGGTTGCAATCCTAGTCGCTATCTTTTCTTGAACCTTACTAGGTCAGAAATAGATAGGAGTTTTACACTTGACAACGTCGGGTGTTACTTTCCCGTTCGCGTTCTGTCAGCCGACTAGGTTAGTACCTTGGCCGGTGATTCAGTCTACGACTAACTGTAGAACCAGTCGTGACTCAGGCGGTGCGGTAACCGATTGCGCGCTGGAAAGAGTGACAATGAGTCACCTGCCAGAACGACTGTTTTTCGTGTTACTGGCAGAAGCGTCAGTCGACGGAAGTTGGTCGTTCCGGACGACGTTCTTTCCTACGCCGGTTCGCACTTTCGGTTGTTCGCCTGCGCGTTTCGGGTTTACGCCGATCGTTGCTCTCCTTGCACTGTTGTAGTGCTTTCGCCTTGTTTTCCTTTAGATCTACAGATCTGTAGGTTTCCAGAAATTCGTTCACTGGACTCCGATTCTTTTGCGACTTCGCCTGACGTTTTCGAACGACGACGCGAGCACGTCGTTCGAAGGATAGCTCTCCTCGCGACCCCTGGAACACAGAGTTCCAGATCTGTGGGATTTAGTAATCCCTAAGGTCAGATCTTTGGGGGGGGGTTCGCGAGTTCTCCTGTGGGGTGCGCCTGGCCTCGCCAGCTCCGAAACCAAATGATAAGGGGGTCTAGGACCCCGAGACACAAGCACACACACACACACACACAGAGAGAGAGAGAGAGTCACTGGGAAGATTAATTTTTACAGGAGGGCCCCCTGCCCTATAAACCCTGTCGTACATCCCATTGTACTACACTACACAATAACCCTAAACCCGAGTTACTACTATCAGGGTCTCCAACCCGTCGCATATGCGCTCTTTGTGTTTGCGTTCATCGACCTACGATGTTTCTCGACCAACACCTTGCACATCTCCTTGTCACCCCTACATATTCGATTTCAAGACAAGAGATGGACAAAATATTAATAACAAAGCGGAATGAATGACCGAGAAAAGACCAAAATAATGATGGGAGTTGATCCAAAGTGACAAGTTGATTACCCTTCTAGTTTCTGGAAGTCGAAATCTATTTCCCCCTCCACATCGTCGTTGTCCAAAAAATAATCATCCATGGTGTCTCTCTTCGAGTAGTTTCAGGCACACTTATCCACGTTTGGCAAATCTATGAAGAAAAAACACATAAACAAACAAATCGATTAACAAACTCAAAGAGAAAAGAGAAAAGTTTGTTTAACACTTTTCTCTGGTATACCTGATCTTAGCCAAGAATAACTACCACCAGCCCCTGAGCTCCCTCAACTCCTGTCGGGTTACTGGAGCACACACTTTATTTTCCCTTTTTTAATATCACACTCTCTTTTCTTTTCACTTCATTCACTGTATTTTACCCGGGAAACGGGACGCAGGAGCCCGTTCCAATTTAACTAAACGCCACGAAAAAAGGGAAAAAAAAGAAAAGAAAGAAGAGAAGAAGCGAAGTTCGCTTCAGTCTAAATCTTGTCCCTAAAACTTTCTCTTCCCTCAGAATCGCCTTTTTTCAGTTGATCATAATCTCTCCATTCTCACAACAGAATAGGAGGCCAGAATCCGACCCAACCAAGAATAAACAGAAACTGTGTTCCTCTTTTCTCTATTGAAACAATAGAATATCCTGTCTTCTTTTCATCCCCAATTCTTTTGGTTCACAGAGAAAACACAAGCCTGTTGCACCCTTTCTTTTTTTGAAACATTCATCTCTCTGTGATGGCCTGCTATAGTTCCTTATCCAAGAGGTCGTCAACTCTGTGTGTTATAGGCCCTTAGGTCGTCGAAACACAGACGCTTCCCCTTGGGGGAAGCACAGGTTCACTAGGAAGATAATTTTACAGGAGGGCCCCCTGCCCTATAAACCCTGTCGTACATCCTATGTCGTACTACAAACCCGAGTGACACTAACAATTTGTCCCCCCCCCCCCACGAGAGGGTGTCCACACCCGTAACAAAACACAAAACAGAAAACAGGAAAAGAAAGAAACTAAGAACGAACCCCACAAGGTAACTAAGAAAGAACCTAATCCCGAAACAAAACCCCACGAAAAACCCCCGAACAAACCCGTTCCCAAACAAAACCCCCGGTTCTGTCGCTGACCTCCGGCTTCGTCGGTCTCTGAGGCTTGAGCTTGAGCTCTGGCTTGGTCGCTGGCTTGGCTACTCACTAAGTCCGCTGCTCAGAATGCTGCTTGGCTGCGAACTGAGTCCGCTGCTCAATGTGCTGCTCGGACGATGTTTTCCTCCGCCAAGTCGATCAAGTCATCTGCCGAATCAAGGTCGGCCGAACTCTTGCTCGACGAAGAGTCCGTTGGGATCGGTGTCCCTCCTGGCGGCTGATCTGATTCCCCACCCGTTTCGCATCCTTTCTAGGTACCCGGATCTGCGCCCGGCATTGATCCCCGGGGCACCTTCTTTCATGCTTTCCGTTTCTTGGCGTTCTCCGCTTGTGCCTTCCTTTTGTGCTTAACCTCCAGCCTGTCTGTGATCTCATTCATTTGCCTAGGCTGAGGTATATCCTGTAACTCGTTGGGAAAGTCAGGTACCTCAAAGTGCTTCTGAGCTTGCTTCGCTATTTTCCCGAGAGCATGGTTCACCCCACTATAATCAAGCTTGCCAGCCTCTGATTTATAGGGACAGTCGCCGTTTCTTCGTACTAGATCGGCTTCTGCACATTCCAAAGTTTGACTATTGCCTCCTTTCCAATCTCCATGATCGATTCAAGACGAGCTCTCGTCGAAGGAGTCTATCCGCGACCTCTTGAAAGTCCAGAGAGGCCTTGTCCGCGGAATAGTCGGTGGTTTGTTCACCGCTTGCAACAAGTCTTGCTCAAACTGCGCATCCGCTCTTTTGTGGGTTTCTGCGATCCTTGGAACTTGGTGGAATAACGAGTGGTGCGGAAGAGTTAGGTGAAGGGCAGAAATCGGCTAGGCTACCACCCTGTCCACCGACTGGGTTGCCTATTTTTCCGCCGCCTTTCTTGCTTTCTACCTCCGCCTTTTCCACTTTCTCCGTTTGCTCCCTCACCTCCGTTTCCTCTTCACAGGATTGGGTTGTGTTTTGGCATTATGATTGAACTTGTGCGTTCTACTGAACTTGCGCGTCAGCAACCCTGTTTCTTGAGGGTAATCGAAAATGCGAGACAGAATTGATAATGGTTCCGCCTAAGGCGCGCTAGGCGTATAGCTAGCGGCCCTTGATAGTGAAGCTTGTGGGTGACGCAATAGTGGTCGGCTGTGTTGGTTGGATTCGTGATAACTTGCTGGCTAACGCAAGTATACTTGTGGGGTTTGTTGGTTTTAGACAACTCTCTAGTTAACGCGGTTGTGAACGCTACTAGAGCACTTGGTTGGAAAGTGATTGCGTCAGGCAAACACTTAGACACACACACACAAACACACACACAAGCGGGAACACACCAATCCCACGAATCCCGAGTTCTTATGTGACAGTTTCTAAAGTGCGAGAGGTGGGACTTGATCCCGGGACCTCTCAGTCCAGAGAATAGTAACGGTCGCACTAGCGAACCAGTGGGCGACGGTGGTTACGGAGGTTGGGTCGGTTATGTAGCCGTCCGACCAGTGACGTGACTTGATGTGATAGTGTGATGATACGGTGACTGTATGTGTGACTGTATCCGGACGGTGTAGTCCGGGGTCACGAGTGAGAGAGTCAGGGACAGTTACGGTTGTGACCGTTGACGGGGTTCGAACCCGGGTCAACGGTTGACGAGTCTTAAGGCTTCTCGCCTTAGACCGTGTTGTTCTTGTATTGTAAATTCTCCGTGTTGTCTTATACCCCCGCGTCTCTTACAAGTGGTTTCGGAGCGAAGTGTACAGGGCTACACCCAAACGATCGGGCAGCCTGTGATATTGGGTTCATCGTAAAGACCGGGAAAGAACCAGAATGTCGGCGGAAGACTTTAACAACCTGGTGGAGTCGGTGGCGGCACTAAAGACGGGGTGCAAAGCACTGGAAGACCGAATCGGGGAACTCGAAGGGTTGGAGATAAAGACAGAAATCGCGAATATCCACAAAGCAGGACAGAACGTGGAGAAACTGGTGAATAAGCATGGCGACGAGTTCGCAAAGGTTCACAAAGCAGGCTTGGCAGTCGAAAAACTGGCGAATAAGCATGGAGAGTCCTTACAGAAACTGTCGAAAGCGGTCGGCAAGCTCGATGAAGCGGGAGCCGGGCTACAGGACAAAGTCAAAGCTGTAAAGGAGAAAGTTGCTGAGCTTGGAACCACGAGCGAAACCAGACATGTCGAGACGACTGGGAAACTGGAACTGCTGGAGAAATCGGTGGGTGACGTCCGAGCAGACATGCTGAAAGTTCGACAGGCGGGCACGAAACTGGAACAGAAATTGTCGAAAGTGACCCTCGACGGCCAAGCGAACCACCAGAAACTAATGCAGAAGCTGGACGAACTAACGTTGAGCCAGACCCTACGGGAAACACAAGCGATGGAGTTTCGGACGGATACGGATGCAAAGATCTCCACCATGGTGGCTACTATGACGGAATTAACCGAACAGCAGTCGACGGCGCAGTCGGCTGTGGGCATCAACTTGGAAGCCGGGTCAAGTATGCACAAAAAGCTATTGGACCTGCAAGAACAAATGGCGAACCAAAGGAGCGACTTCCAAGCATCGTTGTTGGCAGCAAAACAAGAACTGGAGCAAAAGCTCCGTCAAGCGAGAGCGACGAGTGGTGCGACGAGTGGTGCGACGAGTGGAGGCTCTGCAGGGCCATCTATACCTGATGTGTGGAACTTTGCGCCTATCCGGCTGGGGAATCCTCCCCAGTTCTTTGGGAAAACGGGAGAAGGAGCATCCGACTGGGTGGAGAGTATGGAAACTTATTTTGTGGCGTCTGGATGTCCCCTGAACAAGAGGGCGTTACTGGCGTCGACGGTGTTGAGAGGAGCAGCGCAGGAATGGTTTACTGTTAAGAAAGCGTCCAACCCGGACGTGTTGGCGAGCTGGGAGACTCTGGGGCAGGAGATTATCGAATATTTCGACCCCTTTGACAAAGCAGAAACAGCCAGAGACCAACTGTTCCGGTTATCACACAAGAAAGGAACGCTAAGGGAGCATATCGCTTTGTTTGCCAAACTCTTGCTGAAGACTCCCACCATGAGCACCGAAGACAAGGTGCATCTATTCACGCACTCTCTACAGGCGAAGATAAAATCCCATGTTTTCCTAAACCGTCCCCACACATTTGATGAAGCCGTCCAGTTGGCACTGCAAGCAGATCGGGCTGCAGGCCGAGCAGGAAACGACCAGACTCCCTGGTACCCAAAGCAAAACCGACAGTATGACGATAAAATGGAGATTGGCGCAGTGTCTGGAGAAAAGTGGAACAAGTCGGCGCCCAAGAAAGGGAAATGTCATAACTGCGGAAAGTTCGGGCATTTTGCGAGAGAATGTCGATCGAAGAACAAGGGTGGCCAGAACAAGTCGTCGGGAAACGAGTAAGGCCTCCCTGGACCAGGCCAGGAGGGGCGTCAAAGAAACCTGGACATGCAAATGTGATGTCGGAAATGTCGTCGGAAAGTCGTCAGAATGGTTCTCAAGACAAGGAAGGATTACAAGGAAATCAGAGGAATGTCAGTGATGGGAAGGTGCTAGTGGTTGATAAGGTTGAAGGGGGAACATCTAAAGGATCTCCTGAGAATGGTGCTCAGGCAAAGGCAGGATCCAGATGTAAGACATCTTCATCTTATTTGGGAAGGTTTGGGGGAGGGAAGCTTGCCAGATCCAGTACCTCAGATTCGAGGGCTGGCAAAGGGGATCCGGTCAGCAACAAAGCTAAGGGATCCATCCCCACAGTGTTGGGACAATCCATACAGAAAACCCCTGAGATGGAAGGGATAACAAAGGACAGTCTACAGTCCTCCCCTCCAAAAGGATCAGTGGTGATGCAGAAACAGCTACAGACAATCAAGGAATCCATCTCTAAGCCCAGAGAGGTTCTCACAGCCTCAGGAGTATGGAAATCCATACATGAAAAAGAGGAATCAAAAGGGAATCATGGGATTCACAAGCAAGTCAGATTCTCATCATCAACTGAGACACATTGTCCAACACCAAACCAGGATACAGAGGAGAAAATGGTGACAGGGAAATTGGGATCAGTGGGTCAAGGAGACCTGGTGATAGTGAAGCTTGTGGGTGACGCAATAGTGGTCGGCTGTGTTGGTTGGATTCGTGATAACTTGCTGGCTAACGCAAGTATACTTGTGGGGTTTGTTGGTTTAGACAACTCTCTAGCTAGCGCGGTTGTGAACGCTACTAGAGCACTTGGGTTGGGAAGTGATTGCGTCAGGCAAACACTTAACACACACACACAAACACACACACAAGCGGGAACACACCAATCCCACGAATCCCGAGTTCTTACAAAATAAAGTGAATGTCAAAACAACGAGTGGGCCTCTTAAGTACCCCTAAGTGTAGTACGCTGACGCATGCCCCAAACTCTGGGTCTAATCTGTCTTACTCGCGAACCCACATGCGTCAGCCACCCTCGGCTCTATCCCAAACTACCTCGTATAGCGCTAAAAGACTAACATACGCCCCCCCCGCAAAAAGTGGGCGCCCACGCACACCAAAACACAAAGAAAAACAAAAACACAAAAACACAAACACAAAACTCACCCACTCCCATACCCACACCCAACTGTCTTGGACCTGTCTCTTGCTCTGACGTCTCTGACAGCTGCTGCACGCACACACTTGGTCGACGATAACTCCTTTTCCCTCCTCCTTAACGCTGTTCCGGCGCTTGCGCTTGCTGAATAGCACGCTGCTCCTGCGCATGCGCTTGCTGCACTGCACGATACCGGACACAGGGATCAAATGCGGCAGCCACCCTCTTGGACTTTAGGAATGGCAGATCCCTTGTGATGCCGGACACCTTGAGCTGCCGCTTCACACACATGTTGCAGTGTGGCAACTTCTCGTGCTCAGCCGGGAACGGAGGGATTTCTTCGAACGTCGAGCGTGTCAGCTTCAACATATGGGCAGGTAGAGAGAATGGGGAGACGGTGGCGATGGACTTGTTGTCCACTTCCGCGACTTTTTGGACCGCTGTGACGATGCGCCCCAGCATCGAGTATGCCAACCAGTGAGCATCACACACGAGGTGATACCCACAAGGAAGGACGGAATACTTCTTCTGCGTCAGCCGCTGAGCACTTGCTTGCATTGGGCTTCTCCCGCACCAAATGCACATGGGCAACTCGTGAAAGTGCCGGTTGCCGCGGTAATTTTGCAAGGCTCGGTCCCTGGGGTTAGTATATTGGACCTTCGGCCATTTCTCTGACGCAGTGATGGGGTTGCAAGCCTCCTCGATATCCTCCCGTGACAGGTTCACTTCGCTGGGTGCAGCATCCACTTTGTCCTGAGCAGCCGCCCTTAGTCTTCTGAGCTTAACCTTTTCTCGGAAAGCCCGAAGTGCTGCTTCTGTTGGAGCTAACTCCAACGGTGGATGGACCGCACGCTGAACCTCTGTCACCTGGCTTGGCCCTTCATCATTCCTTATTTCCCCGTCCTCCAGTTCAGAACTAGGACCTTCGAGCCTAGGAGGTGGACTGCCGAAGTCAATTTCTTCGTTAAAATCCAAGTCCAAAAGCTCCTCCTCTCTC
The DNA here is from genome assembly GCA_030272585.1 of Bryopsis sp. KO-2023. Classification (NCBI taxonomy): domain Eukaryota; kingdom Viridiplantae; phylum Chlorophyta; class Ulvophyceae; order Bryopsidales; family Bryopsidaceae; genus Bryopsis; species Bryopsis sp. KO-2023. The sequence goes on along the minus strand of BSYQ01000012.1, from coordinate 1,284,718 downwards.
ATGTCGAATAAGTCCTCCCCCGGTGCTATTGCGGTAGCCTCATCTCCGGGAGTCTGAACTGTTGGCGCTGGTTGTGAGGGTGCTGGAGTCTTTAATGCGGCAGCCTTTAACTTGAGTAACAAGTTGGCTCTTGCTGCATCTCCAGGCATACGATCCCTCGGTGGCTCACCACCTTCATCGTCACCGTCCTCTCGCCTTCTCTTTCCGTGTGGATCTTCATCCCTACACGGCGAGCTTGGGCGTTTGTTTTTCCCTTTCCCCTTGCCCTTGCTTGAGCCTCCCGCATCATCGTCCTTGGACGGTTCCAGATCAAGTGTTGCGTTTGACAACAGAACTTGGACTTGGCGATCCAGTTCTTCGCGTACCCGTGGTGCTGGTACCGCCGGGTTCAAACGCAGCATCTTGTCCGTTGTTTCGCTCTGCACTTGAAGTTTTTCAGAGCCGTCTCTGAGGGACTCTCCCAGCAAATCGATCTGCAGCTCTTGTTCTGCCAATTCCTTCTTAAGGTTGTTGGCTGCTGCACTCCACGCGGTTGCTACAGCTCGCTGCAGCGTTTCCTCTACCGCGGTAAATCGATCCACCATTCCCCCGAGAGCTTGCTTGCGGAGGTCATTCTCACGATGGTTAGCCATCATGTGAGATTGGAACCGCTGCTTCTTCAGCTTCATGGCTTCCAATTTTTCTTCCAAGACCTTAGTCTTGTCCTCCGCTTCTTTCTTTTCCGCCTCCGCCTTATCCTTGGCTTTTTCCGCTGCCTCCTTCGCAGCCTCAGCTGCTTTCGTCCGGTCACTCAACTCTGCGAGCTGCCGGGTTAAGGCCTCATTGTTCTGCAGCACCTCCTCTGCGGTCGTAACAAAGTGCTGCAGCTCCTCTTCTTTTTGAGCTACCTCCGCTTCCAACCTCGCAATAATTGCGGCGGGTGTGTCGGCAGCCATTATGTTTGTCGGAAAGAAAGAAATAACAACGGTTTGTGCGTCTTTAGACTCTTTTCACTCAGGAGCTCGCTCCGTTTACACAAACACTAGGGCAAAATGGTTCGAGGGCTGCGCTTATAAGGCTGGGTGACTCGTACACTTTCCTCGTTGGGTTATTGGGGTGAGACACCAACGTTTCGCTCGGTTGGAGTCTCGTCAAGACCACCTCAACACGTCACTTGATAGGGGTTTTCTCGGAATAACCACACTATCTCGAATGTGACATCGTTTGCCCGGTTTCTAAAGTACTACTGAAGCTACACTTACTGCGCCAGCCAAATAACTTAGGCACCTAACGCATTAAAGATAAAGAGTTGGTTTGGAAGTCGACAGAGTTTTTCTAAGGTATCCTTTTTCGCGCCCCCTTGCTATAAGGAGTTCCACCTTAGCCATCAAACACTCTGTTTCCCTATTCTCTTCCTTTCTGCAACTCTTTTCTTTCTTTCTCTTTAAATGCGCGAAGTATATCTGGTGCGTTAACCAGATTAGCTTCAGGTTCCCAAGTAGCGTCAAGTAGATCGTATCCTTTCCACAGCACTAGGTATTCGCGATTGCGTTTACCTCTAGCCCTTAGGATATTTTCGACCTCATACTCTACTTCGCTACCAATCAACTCTCCTTCTGGAGGTTGTATCTGCCTGCTGTTATCACTCGAGGCGTGATAACGCTTGAACTTAGAAACATGAAACACTGGGTGAATGAGCCATGTTTCCGGAAGTTGAACTCTGTAAGCCACCTTTGATATTTTCTCCACAATTTCAAAGGGACCCACAAATCGACGGCGCAGTTTGGGACTCACTTTGTTCAAAGCAGCCAACGGAATAAAACGGCTTTTTATCAGGACTTTATCCCCTTTCTCAAAAGCAATATCTTTCCTCTTCTTGTTTGCACTCACACACATTCTGTGTTGTGCTCTAGAGTAATATGCTTTTGCGGTATCTAAGTCCTGTGCCATCCGTGCTACCATAGTCTTAACTGCTTCCACTTGAAATTGCGTTGCCGTCCCACCAATGTTTGGTGTTTCTGGATGGTACCCATACATCAAATATGCAGGTGCGAACCCTGTACTCGCATTCACCGCATTGTTTGCTGCAAACTCTGCTGTAGGTAAATACTCAACCCACTTATGGGGATACCTCTCAGCATATGGCCTTAGAAAATTTTCCAGAGTACGTATGGTAACCTCACTCTGCCCATCCGTCTGAGGGTGGTAAGCTGTACTCATACGAATCTCTGTACCCAGAGCTTTAAAAAGCGTCTGCCAGAACTTGCTGGTAAAGCGAGGGTCTCTATCAGACACAATCACTTTAGGTAGGCCATGGTTGCGGTAAACATGTTCGATAAAAAGTTGGGCGTATCCTGCAGCGGTAATCTCTTTAGTACATGGGGCGAAATGCACAAACTTGGTAAGTCTATCGACAAAGACAGCTACAGCACTAAACCCATTGGATGCTGGTAGATCTGTCACCAAGTCAGTGGTAATCTGCTCCCACTTCCGCTCAGGTATTGGCAGGGGTTGAAGTAAGCCCATAGGCTTCTGTGTGTCAGCCTTTATTTGTTGGCACACAGGGCATTCGCGCACAAATGCCTTCAACTCATTCATCCACCCCTTCCACCAATATCGCCGCGCTAGGATTTCTCCTGTTCGCGCTGGTCCTGTATGGCCTGCTGAAGGTGTCTCATGGCACTCCTTCATAATCTTATTGCGCTGGCCTTTAGGAACCACCACTTTCTCGACTAATCCTCTCTTTGGGACCGTCCAGAGTATTCCCTCTCTGAGGAAATATCCCTCAACTTCCTCGCCACTCTCAAGCTTCCGCAATATCTTCACCAAGGAGTTATCAGCTTGGAGGGCTTGTTTCCACTCGTCTTGGCTTGCTTGATGCACTTGCCAAGTGGAAATGTTCATCGCAGTTTCCACGGGCTTAGGAACACTGCGGGAGAGAGCATCTGCTAACACATTAGCCTTGCCTTTGATATAGGAGATCTTGGGGTTGATCGAAGTCAGGTACCCCGCCTCAAGCCATCTTGCTTGGGTTCTAGAAAGGTTCCTCTGCGACAGAATATGCGTCAGAGGTTGGTGGTCAGTGAACACTGTTACTCCACCCGCACAACCTTCTAGATAATGTCTCCACTGCACCATCGCATAACATATTGCACACAACTCTTTGTCGTATGGTGCATAGTTAAGCTCGGCAGGCTTGAATCTACGTGAGAGGTAAGCTATTGGCTGTAGCCCCTCTCCGTGATCCTGTGTTAACACGGCACCGATGGCCTCATTCGACGCATCAGTGATCACAGTGTAAGGCAGTGACGCATCTGGAAAAATAAGGACGGGAGCTTGACTTAGACGCTTTTTCAGTTCATTGAATGCGCCACGCTCCACTTGTCCCCATCTCCAGGGATGGTCTTTTTTCACTAAGTCATGGAGTGGTCCAGCAACATGTGCAAACTGGGGAATGAATTTCCTGTAGTATGAAACCATTCCAAGGAAACTACGTACATCGCTAACACTCTGTAGTTCCTTCCACTCCTTCACTGCCTTCACTTTTTGTTCCTGTGGTTCTAACCCACTTCCGCTAATGCGGTAGCCAAGATAGTCTACTGTTGCGACAGCCAGCTCACTTTTACTTGCCTTAGCAAAAAGCTGATATTCTGCTAGTCGCGACAGGACTTTCTCTAAGTGTTCGGCATGCTGTTCCATGTTTTCAGAGAAGATGAGTATGTCATCAATAAAGACAACAACAAAATCATCTAAAAACTCTGCGAGTAGGTCTTGCACTAGAGTTTGGAATTGCGCTGGGCAATTGGTTAGCCCAAAAGGCGCTACCAAAAACTCAAAGTGACCGTATCTCGTGCGGAACGCTGTCTTATCTGTATCAGATGGCCTTACGGGAAATTGCCAATAGCCTGATCGCAGATCTAACTTCGAGAACACTTTGGCTTTGAACACTCTATCCATCAATTCTTCTGGCAGGGGTAAAGGATATCGGTTTTTCACCGTCACCTTATTGATCCACCTGTAATCCACACACATCCGTAAGCCTCCATCCTTTTTCGGTACAAATAGGATTGGCGCGCCCCAAGGGGACTCGGATGGTTTGATTTTCTTCTGTTCCAGAAGATAGTCCACTTGTGCTTTCACTTCATCCAGCTCTGCTGGTGAAAGCTTGTATATTGGACGATGGATAGGTGTTGGATCCTCCAGGTCTATCTTAAACTCATGACCTTTTCTCTTCGGAGGGATCCCTGGGGGTAAATCACGAGGGAACACACCACGGTGTGTTTCTACCACCTTTTTAATTTCGGCAGGGGTGTCTGAACGAATAAGTTTGCCAATCTCATCCTCAGTGTTGAATGGCTGTGTTCGCTCTATTGCGTCAGGCAATTCATGTTGGCCTAAAGCTTTCTCTTCAGATTCTTGCACTACAACCATGAATGCTGTCTCTGTTTTGAGATGACGCATCATTCGTTTAGCTGAACACTCAGTCACTGGCACTTCTTGCAGTATCGACTGTACTTTTCGTTCAGGTTCAATACTCTCTTGAGTTGGATGACGCAACGGGAGATGAAACACTTGGCTGTTTTTGCAAACTGAAATCTCATTTTGCTGAAAGTCTATGCGGGGGTTTTCTTTCTGCAACCAAGGCATGCCCAATATTAGGTCATAACCAAGGTCTGGGAACAGATCCGCTTTCATTTTGCACTTCAGCCCTCCTATCTTTACTCGGAGGTTGTTACAGCTGCCAGCCAGTTCTTTAATATCTCCGTTTGCCAACATTGCTCTCTTGGAGCTTGGTGTAATCGACAACCCGAGATCACGCGCTACCTTATCATTGATATAGTTTGCGGTACTTCCACAATCAATGAATGCATAAAGGTCCGTGGTCTTGATCCGTGCTTTTACTTCGTACCCTCTCACAGGCACTTCTTGAATTTTTAACAGAGGGCATGTGTCACCCTTGGTTGACGAAGTTGATCGAACTTCTGACACATTAACTCGCTCTGTGGTAGACCGCTGGGTTGTTTCTGACCCACTATCGTCTACGTCTGCAGGCAGGGACTCCTGTAGACTACTCTGCGACTCCAATGAGCCCACAGATTCACTAACAGAGGGAAGAGATGCAGATGACGCATGAGGCGCGTCCATCTCATCCGGTGTGCTTTCCTTCTGTTCATTTTTCCAATCGCAGTTGTCATGTGCCGATTGGGTAGATGTGGAGAGTGTCTCTGTTCTCTCTTCACGCGGTGTACTAGTCCGCGCCCCAGGTTTTCCGCTGTGAGTACTTTTAACCTTTTTCGAGGCACCTACTTTTGATCTATGCTTCCTACGCCGCCTACGAACTCTGTTTCGCTTACGACGTTTGCGTCGGCCAGGCTCAGACGAAGCAGTTTCCTGCCTGGCGGTCAGTTTAACATTTTTTTTACATCGGGGAGGTTTTTCACCTCCTCCAATCTAGGACATTGCCTCACAGGATGACCCTTCTTTCCACAAAGATAACAATGATATCCCCCTCCCCCCTGGGGGTTTTGTCTTCCCTGATTGGCTTGTCCTCTTCCACGGTTACCACCACCGCGTCCACGTCCACCACCACCACGTCCTCCTCCTCGTCCTTGTTGCTGTTGCTGCTGCTGTTGCACTCCTGCGGCAGCTTGTGGTGGTGCTTGGGCTGGTGGTGTAGGGTTCTGCTGCTGCTGACCCTGATTCTGGCCTTTCTTCTTTCTTCCACCACGCCAGACTCCTTTCTTTTTCTGATTGGTTTGCCCTCCTTGGCCTTGTGTTCCAACTCCAAGGGCTTCCAATCGTTCGGCGGATATGATGGCGGCCTCGACATCTCGAGGTACCGTTGCTGCGACTAACTTCTGAACTTCACTTTTAAGTCCATCCACGAAGAGCAAATACTGGTGATCCTCTTCGAGGTCTGGAATCCTCAAGACTAACCGCTGAAACTCTTTAACGAACTGTTTCACGGTTCCAGTCTGCTTGAGTTTGTGGAGGTCACGCCACGCTTCATCTCGATCACTAGAGAATTCGAAAGCTGTAGCTAAGCCATCCATGAAGTCCATCCAGTCACGGAAGGGTGGTCTTTCACCTCGGTGAATTTTCAACTCTTGCATCGTTAACCAATCCGAGGCAGCTCCATAAAGGTTAGTGGCCATAATCGATTGCCACTGTGCTTCATGCACTCCGCAGGTTCTCAAGTACCGCGTCATGAGCACTTGCCATTTACGGGCTTTTGGTTCTCCACTTCCGTTAAATGCGCGAGGCATTTGCAACTTGACGGTGCTAGGCAACCACTGTCCTTGCCTAGGAGGTCCTGGGCCTGCTGGTCCAGCGCCACCTCCACCTCCACCTCCACCAGGAGGTCCACCGGGAGGTCCACCGCCTCCACCATCCCCACCGCCGCCACCACCTCCACCGCCATCAGGCGCACCTGGAATGCGGGAAGGTGGGCGGTTTCGTCTGTCGCGGTAATCATCACCGCCATCATCATCTGGGTCGTCATCACCAGGGTCTCCAAAGTTACCTCGCATGCGAGGAACTCGACTGGGTCCACCAGTAGACTCATATGAACCAAGTGCAGCAAAGGGATTATTTTCTACCCTTGCTCCCAATGCACTTAACCCAAGTCCCAATCTTCCAGTACGTGTGGGGATCTGCATGGGTTCTTTTCCTTTCTCTTCTCTGACCTGTGCCTTAGCACGCTCAAGGTCAATTTGATATAACACTTCTGCTGAGGAGAGAACTCTTGGGTTAGTTCGTGTGGGTCTACGTGATCCATCGGCAGAGTCGGGTTCTGAGATGCGTACTCCAGGCTGAGCTCTTGTACTTGGAGGTATCAATTGAGGGAATGTGAAATCAGCGTCTGGTGCGCTGTCCACTGCAGTGCATGGTGGTGCTTCTGCAGCAACAATTTCACCCTCCTCGACCTGTACTGCTGGAGGAGCCGGTATTGTTGAGGTTCCTGCTCCAACCATTCCTACCGCGAAGCTCTGGTCTAGTGGCGGCCATGATGCAGCCAACTGCTTTACTGATTTCTTCGGCAGCGGCATCCCAAAGGCTGAGTCCTCAGGCTCAGGAGAAGTTGATTCTTCACGCTCTGGTGATACTGCACGAGCATCACTTCCACTTTGGGCACTCTGACTTCCGCCACTCACATCCTCCATGCTTCGTTCCAGGCCAGATAATCTTAAGGCAACCACATCAGCTGCATCTTGCTGCTGATCCCAGGTCTTGGATGCCTTTTTCTCCAAGGCAATCAAATCTTTTTGAATTGCTACTCTGGAGCTCTGCAAACGCTTCACCTCAGCACCTTGTTTGTGCAAGGACTCCCGAAACAATTCTAGAGTCCGTTCGACTTTTTCGTTGGAATCCGCAACAGTTCCTAATAAGCCTTCAATTCTCCGCCCTTGAACAAGGGATAACTCGGAGAGTTGTTTTAACTGAAGTGCTGATGCTTCAGTTGCTTCTTTTAGGTCAGCAAAACGAGAGTCCGCTAGAATGTCTGCGGCATCCATTCTCCTCGTTATTGCATCCACAGAAGCTTTGATCTCGGCTCTTTCTTTTCTATGGTCGATATCTTGGCGTAATAGCCTCTGCTCGTATCGACTATGTTGAGCCGCTACTGAATCCAGCTTCTGCTGTTGCGACACCACCGCATGCTGTGTGGCCTCAACCTGTTGCGCATGCTGGTGCTGTGTTTCCAGCGCCTGTCCGATCACCTCTGATGCGCCAGCCAGTTGGTTCGACACAGAGGCCTCAGCATGGGCTAGCCTCTGCCCCAGTGTCTGGTCAACTTGCTGCAGGTGACCCCTTAGCCCGTGGGCTAAATCGTCCACACGGTCATGGACCGCATCCACATCCTCTCTTAAGGCTTCCGCATCAGCTCCCATGTCTATGTCGACAGCTGCTTGCTGGACATTGTGGATGTTCTGGACGTTTATTTGTTGATACACAACATTGGGTGCGTCAGGTAATTCCTCATCGAACTCAGGTTCAATCCCTGGCTCTTCAACTTGAGGCTCGCGCACTGCCAATGCGTGTTCACGGTCAGCCATGGTCTCTCAGCCACTATTTGGGAGTACTCAACAACCACGGTTGGAGTTTCTCTCTACCAAACAAACAAACAAAAACGTTTGTTGCGCCACGTTCACAAGTTTCGATCTCAAGAACTTAAAGTTCTTGCCAAGCTCCGAAACCAATTGATAGTGAAGCTTGTGGGTGACGCAATAGTGGTCGGCTGTGTTGGTTGGATTCGTGATAACTTGCTGGCTAACGCAAGTATACTTGTGGGGTTTGTTGGTTTAGACAACTCTCTAGCTAGCGCGGTTGTGAACGCTACTAGAGCACTTGGGTTGGGAAGTGATTGCGTCAGGCAAACACTTAACACACACACACAAACACACACACAAGCGGGAACACACCAATCCCACGAATCCCGAGTTCTTACAAAATAAAGTGAATGTCAAAACAACGAGTGGGCCTCTTAAGTACCCCTAAGTGTAGTACGCTGACGCATGCCCCAAACTCTGGGTCTAATCTGTCTTACTCGCGAACCCACATGCGTCAGCCACCCTCGGCTCTATCCCAAACTACCTCGTATAGCGCTAAAAGACTAACACCTGGGATCCACCCTGCTATATGTGCCTGGAAAATTGAAAACACAGACAGTCAAATGTCTCATTGACAGTGGAGCTACTGGTGATTTTATGGATGTCATCACTGCCCAAGAGAATGCATTGAAAATCCTTAAAAATGAACATCTATCAGTGGAGTTAGCTGATGGATCCAGAATCCTGCTCAAGGAGAAAGCATTGATCAGACTCAGATTGGGTCCATGGGTGATTAAGAGGACCTTCTGGATGGTACCAAACTTGAAGCACAAGATCATACTGGGAAAGGCTTGGCTGGTTGACCACAACCCACACATTGACTGGAGGAGTCATGTGATCACCATCTGCAGGCCTAATAAAGTCCCAATCAAGCTACAAGGTTTCCATCCAAAGGTGGCAGCAGTTCAGGATCCCCAAGAGATCAACCTCCTCTCAGCCAGTGAGGCTAAGAAATGTTTGAAGAACAGAGATGGAGAGGCTTACTTGGTGCTGGTCAGGAAAGTTCAGGATCCCCAGGAATCAGGGGAAATCAATGCAGCCAAGCAAATCAGGAATCCTGGTGAAGCAAAGGCAGTCAAGGGTACAGAGGATGGTACAGATGCAAATTTCAAAGGCATGGTCGATGGATTGGATGATGAACTACATGAGCTGAAGGATGTCCTTAATGAATACAAGGATGTCTTCCCAATGGACCTACCTGATCATCTACCACCTCACAGACCATGGGACATGAAGATCCCATTGAAAGATGATGCTAAACCAGTTTTTGGACCACTATATAAGCAGTCCCCAAAGGAATTAGATGCTCTGAAGGAGCAATTGGACTATTTGCTACAGAAAGGAATGATCAGACCCAGCCACAGCAATTTTGGAGCACCTGTACTCTTTGTCCCCAAACCTGGAGGGGCATTGAGATTTTGTGTGGACTACAGAGCTCTGAACAGAGCCACAAAGGTCACTCAGTTTCCCATTCCTAGAATGGATGAGATGCTGGACAGGCTGAGCCATGCAAGGTACTTCAGCAAAGTGGACTTAAGGGCAGGATTTTGGCAACTGAGGATGGCACCAGGGGAGGAAGGAAAAACAGCTTTCAGGACAAAGTATGGCCAGTATGAATTTCTGGTCATGCCAATGGGACTGAGTGGATCACCTGGGCATTTCATGTCCATGATGAATGAGATCCTGGCTCCCTACATTGATAAGTTTGTTCAAGTCTTCCTGGATGACATCTTAATCTATTCATCCACCCCTGAAGAGCATGCAAAACACATGAAGATGGTGCTGGAGGCCCTCAGGAAACATCAACTGTATGCAAAGCTGGTCAAGTCTGCAGTAGGGAAAAAGGAAGTGGACTTTCTGGGAACATGGGTCACTCACCAAGGAGTTCAGCCTATGGCTGATAAGCTGGATGCAATCAAGAAGTGGCCTACACCCTCTAATGTCCATGATGTCAGGAGCTTCCTGGGATTGTGCTGCTTCTACAGAAGATTTGTGGCCAATTTCAGTGGGAAAGCTGCAGCATTGACCAACCTGACCAAAGGGAATCAGCAGTTCATATGGGGAAAAGAAGAACAACAGGCATTTGAAGATCTCAAGGATGCATTATGCTCAGCACCTGTTTTGATACATCCCAGGGAAGATTGGCCCTGGATTGTGGCCACTGATGGCAGTCAATCAGGAGTGGGGGGAGTATTGATGCAAGAGGGGCCAGATGGCTTGCATCCAGTAGCTTTTGAATCCCATAAGCTGACTGATGCTGAAACAAGGTACCCCATCCATGAGATTGAGCTGTTGGGGATTGTCCACTGCCTAAAGAAGTGGAGAGCATATTTGGAAGGAAGAGAGTTTGTCCTCAGAACAGACAATCAGTCATTAATTTGGCTGGATTCTCAACAACACTTGAGCAGGAGGCAAGCTAGATGGGTGGAGTTTCTAGCTCCATTCAGGTTCCAAACTGTTCATATCCCTGGGAAAGATAATGTGGTGGCTGATGCCCTCTCCAGATGTCCACATCCAGTGGATCCAAGGGATTCTGGAAGTGGAGGGGGAGAATTGAAGGCATCTGCACCAAATGGCACAACCAACACTCTTGTGAAGCATGATGGCAAAGTTCAGAGGTACCAAGGCTTGGGGGCCTGGGGAGAGAATCATCCACAGGATCTTGTGTTTGATGAACAACCAGGAGAGCCATTGGGTTCCAGATTGGTGAAGGTTACTGGATGCCAAACTGGAAAGCTGCCTGAGAGACTGAAAACAGATGTGATGCCAAGTGATGCAAGAGGAGGTACCAAATGGGGTACTGTAAATGGATTGCCAAGATCTGATGAACAAATCAATGCACTGGAGAAAACATCCATGGAACCTGTGGCTCAAGGGAGCCCACAAGAGGTTGCTGATGCCCAGAAGAATGATGTACATTGCAAGGAAATCCTGAAGAGATTGGATTCTGACATCCAGAGCCAAAGGGTGTTCAAGATGTCTGCTGATGGAGTTCTACAGACTGTGGAAGGGAAGATTGTAGTGCCACAAAGTCTGAAAGCAATGGTGATGAAGGAAGGGCATGACAGTTTGCTTGGAGGACACAAAGGGAAGGAAAGAACATTGTCTACACTACAGCAGAACTTCTGGTGGAAGAAGATGTCTCAAGAGGTGGCTCAGTATTGTAGGAGCTGTCCTGTGTGCCAGAAGACTAAATCATCTACTCAGAAGATTGCTGGAGATTTACAACCACTGCAAATCCCCACAAGAAGATGGAGCTCTGTGAGTTTGGACCTCATCACAGGATTACCAAGGACATCAAGGGGGAAGGATGCAATAGTGGTGTTTGTGGACAGGATGTCAAAGATGTCCCATTTCTGTGCAACTGAAGGAACCATTGGAGCTGTTGGGATGGCTAGGATGCTATTTGATGAAGTCTGGAGGCATCATGGAATGCCTGAAGACCTGGTATCTGACAGAGATGCCAGGTTTACATCTGAATTGTGGAAGGAGTTAATGAAGCTGGTGGGTACTACATTGAAGATGTCATCTGCCAGGCATCCCCAATCAGATGGCCAGACAGAGAGGCTTAACAGGATACTGGAAGAGAGCTTAAGAGCCTATGTGAGCCATTCCCAAACAGACTGGGATTTGAAGTTAAGTGCAGCTGAATTTGTGTATAATCAAGGGAAACAATCAAGTACTGGGTATAGCCCCTTTTACTTGAATTCTGGAGAAGAACCCTTGGTCCCTGCAGCCTTGATTGGAAGGAAGAAGATTGAGACACCCATCAGAGGTGTGGATGAGATTTTGAATGACCTGAAGATGGATGTGGAGGTGGCCAAGACATGTATTGCTAGAGCTCAAAACAGACAGAAGCAGAGTGCAGACAAGCACAGGAGAGTGGATGAGTTCAGTGTGGATGACAAGGTCCTCCTCAGTACTAAAGATTTGAAGTTGGCTGGGGACAGATGCAAGAAGCTTGGGCCCAAATATGTGGGACCATTCAGAGTGAAAAAGAGAGTGGGTCAGGTGGCCTATGAACTGGAAGTCCCACAGCAGTGGAGTCTGCATCCAGTGTTCCACATTTCAAAGTTGAGGAGATTCCATCAGGATGGACAGTATGGGGAGAGGGAACCCAACCCAGTTCCACCTGAAATCATTGATGGAAACACAGAGTTCCATGTGGAAAGGATATTGGATCACAGAGAGGTCAAGAGAGGCAGAGGCAGGGGGAGGACATCAAGAGAGTTCCTCATCAGATGGCAAGGATATGATAGGGGTCATGATAGCTGGGAGCCTATCAGAAACCTGGAGAACTGTCCAGATGTAGCAGCATCATACTTCCAGCAGAATCACTTGGAAGCAACAGAGCAGGAGAAGAAGGTTTGGAAGTGGAGATAAGAGGACTTCAAGAGTTGAAGAGTGAGTAAATGAAAGATATCCCTGCAGAGATATGGGAATGAGAAAGGAATTTCAGTCTATGACTGTTGGGGGTTCAGGGGAGTTGGTGTTAGTGCTGAGACCAGGTCAGCTGTTTTCTTTTCTACTGTCTTTGGGATGGTCTTTCAGATGGGGCTTTTCCTTTTTGCTTTTTGGGAGGTCTTTGGGATTTTCCTTTTGCTTATGGGGGAGTGCTCTATTCTTTTTGCTGGAGTCTGTATGTGCTAGTTGGTGACCTTAGGTCTGGGGGCCAGATTTCTAAGGTCAGGGGGAGTCTTGTGACAGTTTCTAAAGTGCGAGAGGTGGGACTTGATCCCGGGACCTCTCAGTCCAGAGAATAGTAACGGTCGCACTAGCGAACCAGTGGGCGACGGTGGTTACGGAGGTTGGGTCGGTTATGTAGCCGTCCGACCAGTGACGTGACTTGATGTGATAGTGTGATGATACGGTGACTGTATGTGTGACTGTATCCGGACGGTGTAGTCCGGGGTCACGAGTGAGAGAGTCAGGGACAGTTACGGTTGTGACCGTTGACGGGGTTCGAACCCGGGTCAACGGTTGACGAGTCTTAAGGCTTCTCGCCTTAGACCGTGTTGTTCTTGTATTGTAAATTCTCCGTGTTGTCTTATACCCCCGCGTCTCTTACATCTTACAAAGTATGAATGTCAAGTGAACGAGTGGGCCTCTTAAATACCCCTAAGTGTAGTACGCTGACGCATGCCCCAACCTCTGGGTCTAATCTGTCTTACTCGTGAACCCACATGCGTCAGCCACCCTCGGCTCTATCCTAAACTACCTCGTGAGCGCTAAAATACACTAACATACGCCCCCCCCGCAAAAAGTGGGCGCCCACGCACACCAAAACACAAACACAAAAACAAAAACACAAAAACACACCCACTCCCATACCCACACCCAACTGTCTTGGACGTGTCTCTTGCTCTTACGTCTCTGACAGCTGCTGCACGCACACACTTGGTCGACGTCGACCAAGTGTGACCTCAGTAATAGTCGTTTGAAGCGCCAGAATTTGCTTAGCTCTTAACTTGTCCCGCTGCTCCTCTTCCTCAGCTTTGTCAGCTGCTTTTTCTTGCACTCGGGCAATCTGAGCGTTCAGCATCTCCTTGTTGTCAAACTTTTCCAAGGGATTATTGTTAGTGTATTTTAGCGCTCACGAGGTAGTTTGGGATAGAGCCGAGGGTGGCTGACGCATGTGGGTTCACGAGTAAGACAGATTAGACCCAGAGGTTGGGGCATGCGTCAGTGTACTACACTTAGGGGTACTTAAGAGGCCCACTCGTTCTTTTGACATTCATTCTATACTTTGTAAGAATTCGGGATTCGTGGGATTGGTGTGTTCCCGCTTGTGTGTGTGTTTGTGTGTGTGTGTGTCTAAGTGTTTGCCTGACGCAATCACTTTCCAACCAAGTGCTCTAGTAGCGTTCACAACCGCGTTAACTAGAGAGTTGTCTAAAACCAACAAACCCCACAAGTATACTTGCGTTAGCCAGCAAGTTATCACGAATCCAACCAACACAGCCGACCACTATTGCGTCACCCACAAGCTTCACTATCAATTGGTTTCGGAGCAAGGCAAGAACTTTAAGTTCTTGAGATCGAAACTTGTGAACGTGGCGCAACAAACGTTTTTGTTTGTTTGTTTGGTAGAGAAACTCCAACCGTGGTTGTTGAGTACTCCCAAATAGTGGCTGAGAGACAATGGATGACCGTGAACACGCATTGGCAGTGCGCGAGCCTCAAGTAGAAGAACCAGGGATTGAACCTGAGTTCGATGAGGAATTGCTTGACGCACCCAATGTTGTGTACCAACAAATAAACGTCCAGAACATCCACAATGTCCAACAGGCAGCTGTCGATATAGACATGGGAGCTGATGCGGAAGCCTTAAGAGAGGATGTGGATGCGGTCCATGACCGAGTGGACGATTTAACCCACGGGTTGAGGGGTCACCTGCAGCAAGTTGACCAGACACTGGGCAGAGGCTAGCTCATACAGAAGCCTCTGTGTCTAACCAGTTAGCTGGCGCATCAGAGGTGATCGGGCAGGCGTTGGAGACGCAACAGCAGCATGCGCAGCAGGTGGAAGCCACTCAGAATGTGGTGCTGTCGCAACAAGAGAAGCTGGATTCAGTGGTGGCTCAACATGGTCGATATGAGAGTAGGCTATTACGCCAAGATATCGAACATAGAAGAGAAAGAGCCAAAATCAAAGCTTCTGTGGACGAGATGACGAGGAGAATGGATGCCGCAGATATTCAAGCGGACTCTCGTTTTGCTGACCTAAAAACCATGGCTGAAGCATCGGCGCTTCAGTTAAAACAACTCTCTGAACTATCCCTTGTGCAAGGGAGGAGAATTGAAGGTTTATTAGGAACTGTTGCTGACTCCAACGAAAAAGTTGATCGGACTCTAGAATTGTTTCGGGAGTCCTTGAATAAACAAGGTGCTGAGGTGAAGCGTTTGCAGAGCTCAAGAGTAGCAATTCAAAAAGACTTGATTGCTTTGGAGAAAAAGACATCCACAACCTGGGATCGGCAGCAAGATGAAGCTGATGTGGTTGCCCTAAGATTATCCGGCCTGGAGCGAAGTGTTGAAAATATGAGTGGCGGAAGCCAAAGTGCCCAAAGTGGAAGTGAAGCGCGTGCACTATCACCAGAGTGTGAAGAAGGAACTTCCCCTGAGCCTGAGGACTCAGCCTTTGGGATGCCGCTGCCGAAGAAATCAGTAAGGCAGTTGGCTGCATCATGGCCGCCCATGGACCAGAGCTTCGCAGTTGGAATGGTTGGGGCAGGAACCTCAACGATACCGGCTCAGAAGTGGCTCAGCAGCTTGACCTTGAGCGTGCTAAAGAACAAGTCAAAAAAGAGCGAGCCAGAGAAGAGAAAGGAAAGGAACCCATGCAGACCCCCACACGTACTGGGAGATTGGGACTTGGGTTAAGTGCGTTAGGAGCAAGGGTAGAAAATAATCCCTTTGCTGCACTTGGTTCGTATGAGTCTACTGGTGGACCTAGTCGAGTTCCCCGAATGCGAGAAAACTTTGGAGACCCTGGTGATGACGACCCAGATAATGATGGCGGTGATGATTACCGCGACAGACGAAACCGCCCACCTTCCCGCATTCCAGGTGCGCCTGATGGCGGAGGAGGTGGTGGCGGTGGTGGAAATGGTGGAGGCGGTGGACCTCCAGGTGGACCTCCTGGTGGAGGTGGAGGTGGCGATGGAGCTGGACTAGCAGGCCCAGGACCTCCTAGGCAAGGACAATGGTTGCCTAGCACCGTCAAGTTGCAAATGCCTCGCGCATTTAACGGAAGTGGAGAACCCAAAGCCCGTAAATGGCAAGTGCTCATGACGCGGTACTTGAGAACCTGCGGAGTGCATGAAGCACAGTGGCAATCTGTTATGGCCACTAACCTTTATGGGGCTGCCTCGGATTGGTTAACCATGCAAGAATTGAAAATTCACCGAGGTGAAAGACCACCCTTCCGTGACTGGATGGAGTTCATGGATGGCTTAGCTACAGCTTTCGAGTTTTCTAGTGATCGAGATGAAGCGTGGCGTGACCTCCATAAACTCAAGCAAACTGGAACGGTGAAACAGTTCGTCAAAGAGTTTCAGCGCTTGATCTTGAGAATTCCAGACATCGATGATGATCACCAATATTTGCTTTTCGTCGATGGACTCAAGAGTGAAGTCCAAAAGCTAGTCGCTGCAACGGTACCTCGAGATGTCGAGGCTGCCATCATATCTGCCGAAAGATTGGAAGCCCTTGGAGTTGGAACACAAGGCCAAGGAGGGCAGACCAATCAAAAGAAGAAAGGAGTCTGGCGTGGTGGAAGAAAAAAGAAAGGCCAGAATCAGGGTCAGCAGCAGCAGAACCCTGCACCACCAGCCCAAGCACCACCACAAGCTGCCGCAGGAGTACAACAGCACCAGCAACAACAAGGAAGAGGAGGAGGACGTGGTGGTGGTGGACGTGGACGCGGTGGTGGTAACCGTGGAAGAGGACAAGCTGGACAGGGAAGACAGAACCCTCAAGGAGGAGGGGGATATTGTTGTTATCTTTGCGGAAAGAAAGGTCACCCTGTGAGGCAATGTCCTAGATTAGAGGAGGTGAAAAACCTCCCTGATGTAAAAAAAATGTTAAACTGACTGCCAGGCAGGAAACTGCTTCGTCTGAGCCTGGCCGACGCAAACGTCGTAAGAGAAACAGAGTTCGTAGGCGGCGTAGGAAGCATAGATCAAAAGTAGATGCCTCGAAAAAGGTTAACAGTACTCACAGCGGAAAACCTGAGGAGCGGACTAGTACACCGAGTGAAGAGAGAACAGAGACACTCTCCACATCTACCCAATCGGCACATGACAACTGCGATTGGAAAAATGAACAGAAGGAAAGCACACCGGATGAGATGGACGCGCCTCATGCGTCATCTGCATCTCTTCCCTCTGTTAGTGAATCTGTGGGCTCATTGGAGTCGCAGAATAGTCTACAGGAGTCCCTGCCTGCAGACGTAGACGATAGTGGGTCAGAAACAACCCAGCGGTCTACCACAGAGCGAGTTAATGTGTCAGAAGTTCGATCAACTTCATCAACCAAGGGTGACACATGCCCTCTGTTAAAAATTCAAGAAGTGCCTGTGAGAGGGTACGAAGTAAAAGCACGGATCAAGACCACGGATCTTTATGCATTCATTGATTGTGGAAGTACCGCAAACTATATCAATGATAAGGTAGCGCGTGATCTCGGGTTGTCTGTTACACCAAGCTCAAAGAGAGCAATGTTGGCAAACGGAGATATCAAAGAACTAGCTGGCAGCTATAATAATCTCCGAGTTAAAATAGGAGGGCTGAAATGCAGAATGAAAGCGGATGATACGTTGATCGCACTCATTTTGCAGTACGAGTGTGTAGTACGGGTTAGTACGGGTTCTAGGGGGTTAAGTTCAGAGAGAACACTTGTAAAATTAATTCTCTGGTTTGTGAAAGTGTGTGACCCCAGTCTCAACTCCAGCAACGACTCACTAAAACCTTCAGGGACCTAACAAACTGGTTTCGGAGCCGAAGCACCCTTCCTGCAAGTCGAGTCTACTTAGTGGAAGAGATCGACAGGAGATTTTGCAGTCGAGGTGCAAAAGATCAGGGTCGGCTAGGTCGAAGAAGGTTTCCCCTCGTGTCTGGAACCTACTTTGTGTTGCTGCGCACCAACCAAACGCTGGACGAAAGAGAACGCACGTTGCTGCGCTCGATCATCCCTCTCAAGATCACAGGATCTATAGATCCTTGGACGCTACGACCACAGCACGGCGTAGTAGTACTTCCGTTTGTCGGAGAGTTGTCGACACTGAACGCGGTTACCGCAGAGCGGACAAAACGAGTCTGCCAGCGGACGTTTCTGCGGACGAATACGTTTCCGCCAGAAGTTACGTGCCAGAAACCGCTGCCAGAAACCGCTGACAAAGAGTGACCAATTAGTCACGTGGATTACCCGCCAACGGAATCCACCAAACGGACACGTGATTCTACCGCCGACGAATCAAGACATCCACCATGAGCGGAAACGACGAGCAGCTATACCTGGAATACGGTATCGAAGACAATCAGCAAGAGCGCGACGCCCCAGATGGCCCGCCGCTATATCCGCTGATCGTCGCTCAGGAATTACCTGCTGTCGGACTGCCGATACAGGCAGAAATGGACCAGCCTTTACAGGCATACGGTGTCCCCGCGCACCCGGACATGGTGGAGGAGGCAGGCGATGAGGAAGCGGACATTGGCCCGGAGTTTGATGAGGAGATGGAAGAAGAGCCAGGAGTCTTCATCAATCAACAAACGCAGCACCTGCAACAGAGCCAAGTAAACGTGCATAACCAGACCCTGCACGTGCACAACGATGGCCTGCAGGAGCGCGACCTCCATGAATCGCAAGAGCGGTTATACAGCCAATTGTCCGAGGAGGCTGCCCAGCGGACAGCCCAGGTCGCCGAGCACCTTGATAGTCGGATGGAGGGAGCTTGTTCAAGCATGGCTTCCCAAGTACATGATGTGTTGGACTCTACTCTACAGTCCCGCCATCACCAGATCGAAGGACAGCTCAGTGAGAGGTTGGATGAGCGGATACAAGATCTGGATGCTGCAGCCAAGGGGAGGCTCAGCCAAATGGAAGCTGGCTTGGCGAATATCCGTGATGTCGCCCAGAAAGAGGTGGACGAAGCCAAAGAGGCTCAGCGGATATTGGCTGAACAAGTGGCTGACACGGACGAAAAAAGGAAGAAACTCGAAGAAGAGTATGACCGGCAATATAACGACGCCCTTTGGGGGTTGGATACGGTTCAACAAGAACTGAGAGAGACCCAGGCAGAAATGGATGCGGGTCAAGATAAACAGTTCAAGGAAATCGCTCGTGTTAAGTATGATCTCAAAGAGACGCAAGAAAAAGCGGAAAGTTTTCAGATACAGCATCATGCGGAAGTAGCCTATTTGTTAAAGGAGGCAGCGGCTGCGAAAGAAGCGGCGGCTAGATTACAAGCGGAAATGGAGGAGTTGAAAAGAAGTCAAAGTCGGTCTTCAAGGAGAAGCAGATCGAGAAGCTCAACAAGGAGCAGAGAGCCGCGGGAAATGCTACAAGAAATGCTACAAGATCCGGAAACAGCGCAAGAGCTAAAGAAGGTGTTTGAGGATGTAGCGGACACAAAGTTCACGTCGAATTTTGAGTTTTGGCGGAAGAAAGATGCTGCAGCAGTTGCCACACAAATGGCATCCGCTGCTCAACAAACACCTCTTGTGGCTGCTATGGCGGGAGCGGGAACCAGAACGGTGGCACAACCACCAAGCTTGGCCGAAGTACAAGTTCCATTCAGTCAACCGCCCCAAACCTCATCCGGCTTTGCCCCGGATTCGGTAGGTTTCCCGCCAATACCACCAGTATTCCCGCGGGCAAATAGACCGATTACCCGACCTGCATCACCCCCAGTCATTATTCATGGAGTGGGGCGAGGCAGTGCAATCAGCGGACAGGGAAATGTACCTAGGCCGATCGTGAGGCCTAGCGCTGTGTTTGGACAAACACCAAATACAAGACCACCAGCGGTATTACAGCCAGTACAACCGCCACAGCGTACGCAGGCTTCTCCCGTGGTACAAACTGTTCCGCTGACAACTCCAACAACCACGTCACCCGAGCCACCTAGAACATTACCCATGCCACCACCAGTTTCTCAGCCAGTGTTATCACATCCATCAATGATTTCACCACCCGGCTATTATGCCATGGGAGCATCATACATTCGGCCTTCTATCTTAGGTCACTCCGTGAATGTATACGGAGCTCCATCATCCGGAAACCCCTATGTTGGATGGGGATCCTATCCGCGTATTCCTCAACGCGCAGGCGGAGGAGGCGGAGGAGGCGGAGGTGGAGATGATGATGGTTCCGGTGATGGAAGTGGCGGAGGCCCATCGGACAGAAGTGGCCGTGGGTCTGCACCTGGACCACATATTGGTGGAGGAAGAGAAGGACCATCTAGGAACCCAGGAGGCGGTCCTGGAGATGGTGGTGGTGGAGGTGGCGGAGGAGGCGGACCTCCTGGTCCCCCAGGTGGGGTCCCAGATTTTATGGGCTATGCACGTCCAGAAAATCGTTTGCTTCACATTCCCAATGCGGTCAAATTCCCGATGCCGAAACCGTATACTGGCGCTGGAGATCGCTGGATTCGGGATTGGCAGGCAGAACTCACCAACTTCTGTAAAGTTTATGATTTGGATGAGTCTGTTTGGCTTAAAGTATTCCGCACAAATCTCTCTGGTTCAGCCGCCACATGGCGGAATATGCAAGAGATGCGGATTCGGGAAGGAGTTCGTCCGATGTTCCAGGACTGGGTACAACTTGTGGAAGAGTTAGCTATTGCTTTTGAACCTACAAGAATGTCCGATGTTTCGCGTAGGAAGCTGCGGAAACTTCAACAAACAGGGACTGTTCGTTCCTACATTAACGCATTTCGGGATCTCATACTCAGAATTCCGAATATGACGGAGGAGGAGCAGTACTTGACGTTTGTTGACGGACTACGGCCCCAGATCCGACATCAAGTTGTTACAATGGTGACAGAAGGAGTGGAAGCGGCGATAGTCACTGCCGAAAGAATCGATTCGTTGGGTAGCCAATCTCAAAACAACCGCGGACGTGGTCGCGGACGAGGGCGATGGAACTGGAATTGGAAAAACAAGCCCAAAGCTGATCAGAACCAGCAAATGCAAGGTCAGCAACCGCAACCACCACCTCCACCCCAAGATCAAAATCAGCAAATGGGAGGAGGCAACAGAGGTGGCGGCGGCCGTGGCCGCGGAAGAGGCGGAAGACGAGGTGGCGGACGAAATCGAGGTGGTGGCGGAAGGCAGCAACAAGGCGGAGCTAGAGGCGGAGGCGCATGTTACATCTGCGGTGAAGTGGGTCATTGTTACAAGTGATCACCGAGATGTCTAGTAAGCACTAGCTAGAGCTACAGACTAGCTATGGGCACTAGTGATAGCCTAGTCAGAGCTTAAGGTCCATAGGATCCCAATAGGAGATCCTATAGCTCAAGAACCCTGGTGCCTCGCCCTAATGACATTAGTCAAGGGTCCCATCAATGAGTGGGGGTTTGATGGGTTAAGGAGGCTTCGAGGGAGGGTTCTGGGAGGTTTTTGTAACAGTTGGTTTCGGAGCAGGAAGAGAGCGCGTCACGTTTTGACGCATAAGTACGCCATAAAAACTCGGAATTGGACAAAACAGGAGTCTAAAAGTAAGCCGAAAACAGGGCGCTTCGTTTGAAGCTTGTTTGAGGTCAATCGGAGTTGTCAGTGGAAAGTTACAGCCCGACAAAGTTAGGGTTTGTTTTCTGAATCGGTGGAAAGCTAGTTCTGTGAGTTCGAGGAGACCCAAGAGGTCCTCGAAGGGCTAGTAAGACGAAAAAAAAGTTGGGTTTCAGAGTTTTGGGCAAATTTTCCAGTCTTGTTGCTGTGTTGGGGTTGTGTCCAAAGGAAACCAAAATAAAAAGTGACCATGAGTCAAGAAGAACAAGAGGTACTTGCCTTAGAAGAAGGGTCTGTTCTGGAGGAAGTCAATGAGGACTCTCCAAGTGAAAGAACAGAGGGACCACAGTCCCCTAGCACTCTCAGGTCTGAAGTGACCAAAGAAGAGAAAGATGCTAGCCTGGGCAAAACCAGAAGAGTGACTGCTGATAAACCTGAAAAGTACCAGGGCAAAGTCCCGTGGCCAGAATTCCGTTTGGAGTTAGCCATGTACTTCAGGGCAGCAAAAGTCCCAAGAGAGGAGTGGGGAGTGATTGCACCTACTTTCCTCGGATCAAAACCCCGCCGACATTTATTGGCCAGGGTACCCAAGGAAGAACTCGAGGACGGGTCTTTATCTTGGGAAAAATTCTGCCAAGTCCTGGAAGATGGCACATTTGGAGATCTTGCCACAGATTACTCCATAAATAATGCCCTTACTTCCTGCAAGGATCATATTGACCAGAAGGTCGATACTCCTGGCTTCGTACGCTTTGTGGATGCTCACTTAGCAATGCGAAAAGAGCCAATGGACGACACTACCAAGTGTTGGATCCTTCTGAGGGGCCTCCATCCACACTTGTGCAAACAAGTGGAGACTGATACACTTGGTCGGGAATGGAGAAGCTACTCAGCCTTGCGAACGTATGTGTTGGCTAAAGCCCCGGGTCACGATGCTCGTTTTCCGTTGAAAACTACGGACCGGAAGGCTAAAAAGAGAGGTATGGAAACTACCTTCTCAGATCCAGCCAAAGGAAGTAAGAAGAGGCATCAGCCTAAGCAACCAAGGCTTAAAGCTCAAAGTGGCACTCAGCCCTCACGAAGACCGGTGGTACGGTTGACCGAGAGTGAGAGGGAGGCTCGCAAGAAAGCTGGCTTATGCTGGTTTTGTGGGGAACCATGGGCAAGAGGCCATAAGTGTGGTCAGTCGAAAAAGGTGAACCTCAGTTCTTGTGAAGTCCCACTTGAGTGGACACAATTGAGAGATCAGAAGAATCTGAATCCACATTCCACAATTGACCCAATGGACATTGATTGTGATGCTTTTCTTGCACCAATCTTGACCAGAAGTCAAAAAAGTGAAGAAATGAAATCTTCTGTGGAATTTAGGGATGAGAGAGAAGATTCTCACCAAGGAATTACAAGGGCGGAGTTCCAACGTCTTGAGACACTTTCAGGCCGCGTATTTACGTTGGATGGGTGTTCGGATGTGAACAGTGCCTTATGTAATACATTTTGCACACCTTCTGAATTTCTGGAAAGAGATTTAGGTGGACAGCATGTGTGGTTGAATCCTCCTTTCAAGGATATCAACAAATATCTCGATCACTATCTTCTCGCAAAGAAGAGATCTCCCCATGATACTTCTTGTTGCATTCTTGTTCCAGTAAGGTCTAAAGAGTTGCATCCAGCCTTGACCTCAATGAGATTGATTGCACAATACAAGAAGGGAACAGTTTTATTCACAGCCAAAAAGGGGAAAAGTCGGAAAAGACTTCCTGGCATTCCTTGGCCCGTGAATGTGTTCTATGATCCACCCGTACCCAAAATGCCAGAGGAAGCAACAGAGCTTCTCATGCAAGATAAGCTTGCAATGCATTTTGAGGGCCTCTTGAGTGGAATCCCAGCCCATTGTCTTTTGGATTCAGGAGCTAAAGGATTAGCCTTCCTGTCCAAACAGTTTTGTGAACAAAATGGGATAGCTTATCGAGCTACCGTTGGATCACAGGCTGAGTTGGCAAATGGGGATAATATTGATATAATGGGAGAGACAAAGATCACACTGAAAATTCAAGGCTATCGAGAGAAGCTTGATTGTTTGGTGTTGGATCTTCTAGATCGGTTTGATATTATACTTGGTGATACGTGGTTGCAGAAGCGTAAAGCGGTTTTAGACTTCTTTGAAAAGAAGTGCGCTTTAACGACTTCATCCCATCAACGAATATTGCTTCGTCAGGGATTATTACCCAAAGCTACGGGTAAAGATATTCCCCAAAAACAGGTTGCATCTCTACTCTCGATACCACAGGTGAAAAGGAAGTTGAAAGATACTTCAATAAAACCTATTTTGTTGGTAGTTCGTGAGATGGAAGAGATATCATCCCATCTGAAATTGGCGGATGAAACGAGTGAATCAGACAAAGTTCCAGAGGAGCAAATGGAAGCTCTGTTGAAGGACTTTGATGATTTGTTTATTTCTGGTTTGGCGGAATATCCTCCTGAAAGGGCAGTGGCAGCGGATATCCCTTTGGTCGAGGGAACGCGTCCGGTCAATAGACCCTTATTTAGATACACCCCTGCTGAAAGGAAAGAGATAGAGGACCAGTTGTCCGAACTCTTATCCAAAAAATTAATTCAGCCGAGTGCTAGTCCATGGGGCGCTCCGGTCCTCTTTGTTCCTAAAAAGGATGGAGGTTTCCGGATGTGCATTGACTATAGGGGTTTAAATAAAGTAACTATCAAGAATCAGTTCCCGATCCCGCGGATTGATGACCTTCTTGATCAGTTACAAGGCGCGAGATGCTTCACATCTCTTGACCTCAGAGCCGGTTATTGGCAAATGAGAGTCAAAGAGGAAGACATCCCCAAAACCGCCTTTAAAACGCCTTTTGGATTATTTGAGTACCGGGTTCTCCCAATGGGATTAACGAACGCTCCGGCAGTGTTTCAAACACTGATGAATCATGTGTTTCAAGGAATGATAGGCAAATATGTCTTGATTTACCTTGATGACATTTTGATTTACTCAAAAACACCAGAGGAACATGTGGCCCATGTACGAGCCGTGATGCAAAGATTAAGAGAACATAAATTGTTCCTTAAGCAGTCCAAATGTGACTTTAACAAAACAGAGTTACATTACCTTGGCTTCATTGTAGGTCGCAAAGGTATCTCTGTAGACCCTCGAAAAACGCATAAAGTACGAGAATGGCCTCGTCCACAAGGGGTACACGATTTGAGATCGTTCCTCGGGCTTGCCAATTATTTTCGTAAGTTCGTCCAGGGTTATTCTTCTTTGGCATCACCTCTCACTGATTTGCTTAAAAAGCAACAGACATGGGATTGGACTCCAGCTTGTGAGGCCGCTTTTGAGGGGGTGAAGAAGGCATTAACAGAAGCACCTTGCTTGGCTATGCCGGATTTTACCAAACCCTTTGAAGTAATTACGGATGCTTCTAACAATGCAATAGGGGCAGTTCTCCTTCAAGAGGGACATCCCATTGCATATGAGAGTAGAAAGCTTGCCGGCCCACAATTGAATTGGTCTACAAGTGATCAAGAAATGTATGCTACAGTTTATGCACTTCAACTATGGAGATGCTACTTGGCTGATAGCAAATTCAAAGTAATCACAGACCATAGTCCAAACACATTTTTCCATTCCCAATCGACCTTGAATCGACGGCAGGTTCGCTGGTTAGCATTACTCCATGAATTCCAATTTGAATGGGAGTATAGACCGGGACGGGTAAACGTGGCTGATCCCTTGTCGCGGATACCGTCTTGCTCACCATCTATTGGAGTATTATGCGAGACCGGGAGATCACGTGGCTTGGTTTCTAGCCGGCGGGACTCTGTGGACCCATCTCCGCCTCAGGGTTATTATACCCAGTTGATAGATAGGTTGACTGAAGGGTACACTAAGGACCCTTGGTATGACACACTGGAAGCTGCCCAGGTGTTACAATATCAAGATGGTTACTGGTGGAATGGTAATGTGCTGGCTGTACCAAATTTTGGAACATTGAGACAGGATATAATCCATGATTGCCATAGTACAGTCTATAGTGGACACTTTGGTGTGGCTAAGACTTTACGGCAAATCAAGAGACATTTTTGGTGGCCTCAGATGGAGGACCATATCAGATCATATGTGCAAGGATGTGATTCATGCCAAAGGCACAAGGGTAGGCGAAGAAAGCCTCAAGGTCCCCTAAAACCCTTGTCTATTCCGAATGCACAATGGGAAAATGTTTCGATGGATTTTGTCACTCACCTCCCACCATCTAGTGGAGCAGGTTATGATGCAATCCTTGTCTTTGTGGACATGTTAACCAAAATGGTACATCTCGCTGCAACTCGAACGGATTGTGGTGCAGCTGAGGCAGCAAATCTCTTTGTGAACCATGTTTTCAAAGCTCATGGCATGCCAAAGAAATTGGTCACAGATAGAGATCCAAGATTTGTCTCACACTTCTTTAGGGAGTTGTGTGATAAATGGGAAATCAGTCAAGCCCTTTCTTCGGCTTATCATCCAGAAACAGATGGGCAAACCGAAGCGATGAACAAAGTGATGCAAGATACTCTTCGCCACTTTGTGGGGCCTTCCCAAAGAAATTGGGCTGATTTATTACCGGTTGTTGAGTTTGCAATAAATAACTCAAGATCAGAAGCAACTGGAGAAACACCCTTCTTCCTGAACTATGGAAAAGATCCATGGACAGCATTGACTGCTCAGATCCCTAGAAAAGGACCAAAGCAGGTCGCTGTACCAGAAGTTCAGAAAATGACGAGTGAAATCCGAGAAGGGATTGTTGAGGCAAAGAAACGCCTTCAGGCGGCTCAGCAACGCTATAAAGCTCAAGCTGATCGTCACCGGGCTCCTGTAGAGATCAAGGTTGGAGACCTTGTTCTCCTTGATGCAAGGAACTTAAGGTTAAAGCATCCAGGATCGCGGAAATTAACGCCGAAATGGGTAGGACCTTTCCCTATCGAGCGTCAAATAAATGAGGTTGCTTTCAAAATAAAGCTTCCTGATACTTTGCCCATACATCCGGTGTTCCATGCTTCACTCTTGAAGCCATATTGGGCTAAAGGAACTGTGCAACCCCCGCCACCTATCGAGATTGAAGGTGACTTGGAATGGGAGGTTGAGCGCATTCTTGATCGCAGAGAGCGACGTAGGGGCAAGAAATGCTACACAGAATTCCTAGTGAAATGGGTTGGATACGGTCATGAGCACAACTCATGGGAACCGGAACAGAATGTCGTGCACGCGCGAGAATTGGTTGACGAGTTTCACCAATCTCAAGCACAATCGATTGTACCACCTCGCACG
This sequence comes from Bryopsis sp. KO-2023, assembly GCA_030272585.1. NCBI lineage: Eukaryota > Viridiplantae > Chlorophyta > Ulvophyceae > Bryopsidales > Bryopsidaceae > Bryopsis > Bryopsis sp. KO-2023. The sequence continues at coordinate 1,258,086 of BSYQ01000012.1, read as the reverse complement.
ACCCGAAGGAGATCACAAGCGAAGGTTTGAGACATCATATCACAGTTGGCCACTGGATGATGATGATCTCCTCTCTTAAAATAGTGTAACTACTAGACACTATCATTTGTATGATGCCTATCATGCATTTGATTCCTAGTGAACCCGAGGCGGCTTCACATCTAAGGAGGGGGCACTGTTACAAGTGATCACCGAGATGTCTAGTAAGCACTAGCTAGAGCTACAGACTAGCTATGGGCACTAGTGATAGCCTAGTCAGAGCTTAAGGTCCATAGGATCCCAATAGGAGATCCTATAGCTCAAGAACCCTGGTGCCTCGCCCTAATGACATTAGTCAAGGGTCCCATCAATGAGTGGGGGTTTGATGGGTTAAGGAGGCTTCGAGGGAGGGTTCTGGGAGGTTTTTGTAACAGTCATGGCTTTGGAAAATGTCCTAAAGGCCCAACTTTTCAAAAATGGCTAAAAGATCACGCCGCATAGAGGAGACTTCACTCCATGCGGCCAGAAGAAAAAGAGCCAGACGCCGAAGATATAGACATCGCAGACGTCAGAAGCTCCGGGAGTCACGAGCAAGAGAACGAGAGGGGAATAAAAAGACCGAGAAAGAGTCAAAAAGAAATCCCGCCCAGAGGGCTGAAAATCCGCTGATGAGTACAAAACTTGGTGACAAAGAGCGGATGGATGATTCAAGTACGGTCATCCTAAGCACTTCCGGCAGAGAGTTGGCGGAAAGTGTTGGTTCAGTACATGAAGACTCTGGAAGTTCCTCCGGAGATAGCAACCTGGAATCTATTCCGCCTTGTGGAGAGAAACAGGCTTCGGAAGGAAGTGTAAAAAGTTTAGACCGGACCAGCCCAAGGGTTCCGTCTGACGCCGATGCAAGGGGGGCATCGGACAGAAAGAAACAACCAGGGGTTGAAGGTGGGGATTACCTTCAAGACAGTTTTAACCCGCTGGTAAATAATCACCACCTTAAGTTCATGGGATATGAGCTTAAGGGGCGGATAGGGGGAGTTTCAATCTCCGCTTATTTGGACTGTGGAGCTACGGAAAATTATGTAGCGCAGAAACTTGTGGATCGTTTGGGGTTAGAGTTCTCCTCGTGTAATAAGACCGTTTCGTTAGCCAACGGGTCTGTTTGCAATGTGGACAAACGATGCGGAAACATCAACATGCAGTTGGGCGGATACAAAACCCAGTTTTCTGCGGATGTTTTTCCTCATCTCACATATGACATCGTGTTAGGGTTACCGTGGCTCATCGCCAATAACCCGTCCATAGACTTTGCACAGGGAACTATCAACATTCGCCAAGGTCAAGGTTGGATAACAGTACCGGTAAAGGAAAGACCGACTGATTATCTTCAACTTGCGAATGAAACCACACCTCTCATCACCCACAAGAAGATATTCCGCTACATCAAGAAGCAAACTGAAGCCACAGATAGTTTGGCTTACTTGGTGGTGGTGCGTGAATCTGACCCCACGGATAGCAATCACTTGATGCAATATCCGTATGAAGGGGTAACCGTTGATAGCCTTCAAACTTCAGCGGGCACCAACACACCACAAGAGACGGAGGTACCGAAGTTGCTGCATGATCAGATGCATCCGGATATCCGCTCTGTGGTGGAGGAATATAGCCACATTTTTCCAAAAGATCTCCCACCTGGCATACCTCCCGTCCGCAAGGGTCATGAATTTAAGATCGACCTTGAGGATGAGAGTATGAGCCCAATCCACCGTCCCCTGTACAAACTTTCTCCGGCTGAATTGGATGAAGTTCGGACACAAGTGGATTATCTCCTCGAGCAACGGAAGATTAGGCCGTCAGAGAGTCCCTGGGGAGCCCCCATACTCTTTGTCCCTAAGAAAGACGGCGGACTGCGGATGTGTGTTGATTACAGATGGATCAACCACTACACCATCAAAAACCGCTATCCACTTCCGCTCCCCGAAGAGTTAATGGACCGGCTCGCTAAAGCGAAGATCTACACCAAGATCGACCTCCGCTCGGGCTACTGGCAATTTCCAGTCCGGCCAAAGGATACCCCAAAAACTGCATTCCGCACACGATACGGGCATTTCGAGTTCCTCGTTTGTCCCTTCGGAATGTCCAACTGTCCGGCCCAGTTTCAAACTATGGTGCAGGATTTGTTGGGGGAGTTTTTGGACCACTTTGTGGTTGTGTTCATTGATGACATTCTGGTGTTTTCCAATTCAGTGGAAGAACATGTCGATCATTTGAAACAGGTATTCGAGCGGTTACACAAACACAAGCTCTACGCGAAAGCGAGCAAGTGTGAAGTGGGGGTCAGCGAGACCGATTATCTGGGATATCATTTGTCAGGGAAAGGCCTGCAACCAATGAGTGATAAAGTGCGGGCTATTCAAGAATGGAAGGAGTTGAGCTCAGTTGGGGATGTGCGAAGTTTTCTGGGCATGGTATCTTACTATCGTAAGTTTATACCAGAGTTTGCGCGGATTGCAGGACCCTTACATGATCTGATCAAAAAGAATCATGTGTGGACATGGGGGCCTATTCAGCGCGAAGCCTTCAGCAAACTCAAGCAAAAGATCACCCGCACCCCCATACTTCTCCTACCCGATCCGCTTCTTAGGTACACCGTAATAACGGACGCATCAGGAACTGCATATGGAGCAGTTCTGTGTCAGGACCATGGAAAGGGGCTACAGCCAATAGCCTACCTTTCAAGACGATTAAAACCAGCTGAGACACGATATTCCGCATATGAGCGGGAGCTGGGGGCTGTAGCATATGCGCTCAGCCAATGGCGGCATTACCTCGAAGGAGCGCCTGGGGAGGTTACGGTTATGACAGACCATCAGCCGATAACCCACTTCATGACCCAAGCTAAAATGTCGCGGACACAATCCCGATGGTATACGTCAGGGTATTTTGATTCCATCGATCCAAAAATCGTCTATGTGCCTGGTAAAGCCAATGTACTGGCGGATGCGTTATCCCGAAGCCTTCCTGATTCACAGGATCAAATTCATGCTTTGTCCGCCTGGGTGGTGGATGAAGCGGATGCATGGAAAACCGCTATTGCAGCAGATCAAAAACTGCAGGCGGAAGTCACGAAAATTCAAGCGGGTAAACCCACGAAACTTTCGTTCGAGGATGGCTGGTTGTACTATCAAGCAACTCCCACCTCAGACAAAGTACTAGTGGTTCCAAATGGATACCGGAAAAAGGTTATGGGGGAGTTCCATGATGTTCCGAGCGCTGGTCACGCAGGTGCCGCCCGGACATTGGATGTGCTACAGCGATACTACTGGTGGAAAGGAGTTGGAAAGGATGTCCAAGCATACGTGCGGACATGCCCTGTCTGTCAGCGGACAAAAGCTGATACGACGAAGCAGAAAGGGCTTCTGCATCCACTCCCAATACCGACAACAAAGTGGGAACAGATCACCACTGACCTCGTGACTGATTTACCAAAGTCACGTGGTTTCACCGCCATCGCGGTATTTGTTGATCGGTTAACCAAGTACGTTCGCTTCGCACCCTGCACTAAGGAAATAACCGCCCCGGAATATGCTAAGTTGTTTGTGGACAAAATATACAAACACTACGGCCTCCCCAAAGTGATAATTTCCGATCGAGACCCCAGATTCACAAGTTCCTTCTGGCGGTCTTTATTTTCACTTCTGGGAACCCAACTCCGAATGAGCACAGCCTACCACCCACAAACAGATGGGCAGTCAGAGGTTACTATTCGGGTGTTGGAAGACTTTTTGCGGCCTTATGTGGAGCGGTATCCAGACCGCTGGGTTGATTTCTTGGCGACAGCGGAATTTGCTGCCAACAACTCCCGCAATGTGTCAACCGGCTATGCCCCAGCACACTTGTTGTATGGGCAGCATATGGGACAAATTACCGTGCAGAAAAAGTTAACGGCGAAAGAAGAGTCCGAAATGGCAACCGAAATGGTGAAACGAATGGACGAGCAACTGCAGCAGGCAAAGCAGCAGTATGCAACCGCACAAGAGCGGATGTGTGTCCAAGCGAACAAACGGCGGCGGGAAGTAATCTTCAAAGAAGGGGATGAAGTTTTGGTGCGGAGTACATTTATTCCGCTGCAATCCTTGCAAAAGATCCCACCAAAAATCCGCCGGAGGTTTGTCGGGCCATTCAAAGTGGACAAAGCGATATCCACAGTCGCTTATCGCCTGCAACTACCACCCCATTGGACTATTCATTCTACCTTCCATGTCTCCAAGCTGAAGGCATACAACCGCTTGTCAGAAGATGATGAGCGGGAGGTGGAACCTCCCGAAGGGGAGTTGGTGGATGGCGCCATTGAATATGAGGTCGAGCGTATTCTGCGGGATCGAGGCACACCCAACCGTCGGGAGTACTTGATTCTGTGGAAGGGCTATGATTTGATGGAAGCCACCTGGGAGCCAGAAGCCCACCTGGCCAATGCCAGCGATATCTTGGCAGAGTATCTCAAAAACCGCACGCGCTTGCCGACCAAAGAGGAAATCCGCTCTAAGCGGGAAGAAAGGCGGACAAGGCGGCGGAAACAACCTCTTTAGATGATACAGGTTGATATGGGGAAGGGAACGATGGTTGATGTGTTGGTATCAGTTCACCCATAATCAAATACATCTAAGAGCGAGCTACAGAGAGCTGAGTCAAGATAGCGAGGGTAATATCAAAGCGGGCTAGAACCTTGGATGAGACGACACTCAATAGAGGAAGTCTTCCATCAGTGACAAGTGAGTGACTCTATCACTTGTATAAACTAGCTAGGCTGCAACCCTCCAGCCCTATTTCGTCAAAAGTTTACGCCGAGCGCACTGAACCTTCAGAAGCAACCGCCACCAGAGCAAAACATTAAAAGCATTTGCATAAAAATGTCTGGAACATCCGAGCATTTGGAGCGACTCCGTCAGCAGAGGGATGAGTGGAAAGCAAAGGCAGAGGCCTTGGAAACGGAGCTCGCGGAAGCCTTAGAATCTGGAACTGAGGCGGTGGAATCACATGCAAATGTGGCGGCGGATTACGAAAGGTTACACAAGAAGCTTCAGGAGGGTGTGACAAAAAGAGATGAGCAGGAGGCGGAAATCTGTGAGCTGGCGGCGGAACTCCGGGAAACAAAAGAGGAAAGGGCGGCGGAAAAAACTAAGCTGGAGGCGGATTGGACAAATCGATACCGGGCTCTTCAACAGCAGTTGAGTGATGCTCAAGTGAAAGCCCGCGGTGCGGAAGCGGAACTCAAGACCATCAAAAGAGAGTTATCCGCGAAAGAGGAAGAAAATTCCGCAAAGGATCAAACCATTTCCGCGCGGAATCAAGAAATTTCCGCGAAAGCAAAGGAAATCACCCAGCTGACCACCGATCTGGCCCTCTCCCGGAAAACAGCCACCAAAGCTCAGGCGGATACCGAATGGTATCACAAGGAAAACAAGCAGCTCATCAGCGAGGCGGAGAAACGCTATCGGCACCTCGTCACGGTCCAAAAAGAGTTGGCAGCCACAAAAGCCGCTCTCGCCAAGGCGGAAAAGGGAGACGATTTCTGCAGCAGCACGACCGCCCGTGTGTTGATGTCAGAACTCGTCGCGTCCAAAGTTGAGGTCAACCGGCTTCGGGCCAACCTCATGGACATCCCGCAGTCACTCGCGAGCTTCTCACACGGACTCGTGGGAGTACGGCTGGACACCGCGAAGGCGCAGGCGCAGTTGGTGCGAGACGGCCGGATAAAAGATCAGGTCGACATGCATAAGGTCAAGGAGATCACCATCACGAACGTGGACCTTACCAAAGCGCACAATTTGGACCAAGTGAACGACTGGTTGAGCCGGATAGACGGAGCAGCGGAGAATATCTCAAAGCAGTTGGCGAAACCACCCCAGAGTTCCCTTGACGATGACGACAACGAAGACGTCATAGCGGAAGAACCGACAGGTTCAAAACCACCGCTGAGCGCGGAGGACGCACAAACAAAAGCACTCGTCAAAGCAGCAATGCTCAAAGCACTTGCGGAGAAAAAGAAAGCAGCCGCGGAGAAACAGGCGGCCGCGGAAAAACAAAAGGCGGACGCGGAGAAAACACACGCGGAGAAAAAGGCGGCTGCGGAAAAACAAAAGGCGGACGCGGGAAAAACACACGCGGACGCGGAAAAACAAAAGAAGGCGGACGCAGAGAAAAAGACAACCGCCGAAACCAAGAAAGGGGAGCCGTCGACTCAGGCGGATGCGGAAAAAGTGAAGGAAGCGGAAAAAAAGGGCGCGGAGAAAAAGGGCGCGGAGAAAAGCACCAAGCGGGGGAAGAAACGCACACGCGCGAAGGACGCGAAAGAGTTGCGTGCAGCGCTCAAAAAGATCAAAGGCACGCACGATCCAGCACTCGCGGGAACGAAGTGCTATTACTGCGCGGGAACGCAACATGGTGTCGGGGTAAAAACCAGTTGTGGGGCACACTACGTTTGCCCTACACACTGGCCCCATCATCATGTAATGGATCGGGTCATCAATCGGTGGCTCGCGGATAAAAGTATCCGGCCGCTCGATATGACCGCGGAGCATCTTCGCCTCGGGAAACGTGCGGAGGATTTCCTTCCGCTCCCATCGCTTCCATCCCCGGACACCACTGATCAGCTCACCTTACCATGTCAGGTGTGTCGGGTCAAATCCGCAGCCTTCCCCTCGACAACCGGTGTCAAGGAGCTTGGATCCCGGCTGACAGTTTTTCCTTGGGGGTTTTCTTTTCTTTTCTTTTCTTTTCTTTTTCTTTCTTTTTGGGTTCTTCTACGGGTGTGGACACCCTTTGGGGGGGGGGGGGGGGAGTAGTTGATACGTTGATCGCACTCATTTTGCAGTACGAGTGTGTAGTACGGGTTAGTACGGGTTCTAGGGGGTTAAGTTCAGAGAGAACACTTGTAAAATTAATTCTCTGGTTTGTGAAAGTGTGTGACCCCAGTCTCAACTCCAGCAACGACTCACTAAAACCTACAGGGACCTAACAGCGGATTTGTTTCCAGACCTCGGCTATGACTTAATATTGGGCATGCCTTGGTTGCAGAAAGAGAACCCCCGCATAGACTTTCAGCAGAACGAGATTTCAGTTTGCAAAAACAGCCAAGTGTTTCATCTCCCGTTGCGTCATCCAACCCAAGAGAGTATTGAACCTGAACGAAAAGTACAGTCGATACTGCAGAAAGTGCCAGTGACTGAGTGTTCTGCCAAGAGAATGATGCGTCATCTCAAAACAGAGACAGCATTCATGGTTGTAGTTCAAGAGTCTGAAGAGAAAACTTTAGGCCAACATGAATTGCCTGACGCAATAGAGCGAACACAGCCATTCAACACTGAGGATGAGATTGGCAAACTTATTCGTTCAGATACACCTGCCGCAATTACAAAGGTGGTTGAAAAACACCGTGGGTGTTTCCTCGTGATTTACCCCCAGGGATCCCTCTGAAGAGAAAAGGTCATGAGTTTAAGATAGACCTGGAGGATCCAACACCTATCCATCGTCCGATATACAAGCTTTCACCAGCAGAGCTGGATGAAGTGAAAGCACAAGTGGACTACCTTCTGGAACAGAAGAAAATCAAACCATCCGAGTCCCCTTGGGGCGCGCCAATCCTGTTTGTACCGAAGAAGGATGGAGGCTTAAGGTCCTTAAGTTAAGGATGTGTGTGGATTACAGGTGGATTAATAAGGTGACGATGAAAAACCGATATCCTTTACCCCTGCCAGAAAAGTTAATGGATAGAGTGTATAAAGCCAAAGTGTTCTCCAAGTTAGATCTGCGATCCGGCTACTGGCAATTTCCAGTAAGGCCATCTGATACAGATAAAACAGCGTTCCGCACGAGATACGGTCACTTTGAGTTTTTGGTAGCGCCTTTCGGGCTAACTAATTGCCCAGCGCAATTCCAAACTCTAGTGCAAGACCTACTCGCAGAGTTTTTAGATGATTTTGTTGTTGTCTTTATTGATGACATACTCATCTTCTCTGAAAACATGGAACAGCATGCCGAACACTTGGATAAAGTCCTGGCGCGACTAGCAGAATATCAGCTTTTTGCTAAGGCAAGCAAAAGTGAGCTGGCTGTCGCAACAGTAGACTATCTTGGCTACCGCATTAGCGGAAGTGGGTTAAAACCACAGGAACAAAAAGTGAAGGCAGTGAAGGAGTGAAAGGAACTACAGAGTGTTAGCGATGTACGTAGTTTCCTTGGAATGGTTTCATACTACAGGAAATTCATTCCCCAGTTTGCACATATTGCTGGACCACTCCATGACTTAGTGAAAAAAGACCATCCCTGGAGATGGGGACAAGTAGAGCGTGGCGCATTCAATGAATTGAAAAAGCGTTTAAGTCAAGCTCCCGTCCTTTTTTTCCCAGATGCGTCACTGCCTTACACTGTGATCACTGATGCGTCGAATGAGGCCATCAGTGCCGTGTTAACACAAGATCACGGAGAAGGTTTGCAACCCATAGCTTACCTCTCACGTCGATTTAAGCCTGCCGAGCTTAACTATGCACCATATGATAAAGAGTTGTGTGGAATATGTCATGCGATGGTGCAGTGGAGACATTATCTAGAAGGTTGTGCGGGTGGAGTAACAGTGTTCACTGACCACCAACCTCTGACGCATATTATGTCGAAGAGGAACCTTTCCAGAACCCAAGCAAGGTGGCTTGAGGCGGGGTACTTGACTTCGATCAACCCCAAGATCTCCTATATAAAAGGCAAGGCTAATGTGTTAGCAGATGCTCTCTCCCGCAGTGTTGCTAAGCCCGTGGAAACTGCGATGAACAATTCCACTTGGAAAGTGCATCAAGCAAGCCAAGACGAGTGGAAACAAGCCCTCCAAGATGATAACTCCTTGGTAAAGATATTGCGAAAGCTTGAGAGTGGTGAGGAAGTTGAGGGATATTTCCTTAGAGAGGGAATACTCTGGACGGTGCCAAAAAGAGGATTAGTCGAGAAAGTTGTGGTTCCTAAAGGCCAGCGCAATAAAATTATGAAGGAATATCACGAAACACCTTCAGCGGGCCATACAGGACCAGCGCGAACAGGAGAGATCCTAGCGCGGCGTTATTGGTGGAAGGGGTGGATGAATGAGTTGAAGGCATTTGTGGGTGAATGCCCTGTGTGCCAACAAATAAAGGCTGACACACAGAAGCCTATGGGCTTACTTCAACCCCTACCAATACCTGAGCGGAAGTGGGAGCAAATTACAACTGACTTGGTGACAGACTTACCAGCATCCAATGGGTTTAGTGCTATAGCTGTCTTTGTCGATAGACTTACCAAGTTTGTACATTTCGCCCCATGTACTAACGTGATTACCGCTGCAGGCTACGCCCAGCTTTTCATCGAACATGTTTACCGCAACCATGGCCTACCTAAAGTGATTGTGTCTGATAGAGACCCTCGCTTTACCAGCAAGTTCTGGCAGACGCTTTTTAAAGCTCTGGGTACAGAGATTTGTATGAGTACAGCTTGCCACCCTCAGACAGATGGACAGAGTGAGGTTACCATACGTACTCTGGAAAATTTTCTAAGGCCATATGCTGAGAGGTATCCCCATAAGTGGGTTGAGTATTTACCTACAGCAGAGTTTGCAGCAAACAATGCAATGAATGCGAGCACATGGTACGCACCTGCATACTTGATGTATGGATACCATCCAGAAACACCAAATATTGGTGGGACGGCAACACAATTTCAAGTGGAAGCAGTTAAGACTATGGTAGCACGGATGGCACAGGACTTGGATACCGCAAAAGCATACTATTTAAGAGCACAACACAGAATGTGTGTAAGTGCAAACAAGAAGAGAAAAGATATTGCTTTTGAGAAAGGAGATAAAGTCCTGATAAAAAGCCGTTTTATTCCGTTAGCTGCTTTGAACAAAGTGAATCCAAAACTGCGCCGTCGATTTGTGGGTCCCTTTGAAATTGTGGAGAAAATATCAAAGGTGGCTTACAGAGTTCAACTTCCAGAAACATGGCTCATTCACCCAGTGTTTCATGTTTCTAAGTTCAAGCGTTATCACGCCTCGAGTAGGCAGATACAACCTCCAGAAGGAGAGTTGATTGGTAGCGAAGTAGAATATGAGGTCGAAAATATCCTAAGGGCTAGAGGTAAACGCAATCGTGAATACCTAGTGCTGTGGAAAGGATACGATCTACTTGACGCTACCTGGGAACCTGAAGCTAATCTGGTTAACGCACCAGATATACTTCGCTCATTTAAAGAGAAAGAAAGAAAAGAGTTGCAGAAAGGAAGAGAATAGGAAAACAGAGTGTTTGATGGCTAAGGTGGAACTCCTTATTGCAAGGGGGCGCGAAAAAGGATACGTTGGAAAAACTCTGTCAACTTCCAAACCAACTCTTTATCTTTATTGCGTTAGGCGCCTCAGTTATTTGGCTAGCGCAGTAAGTAGCTTTAGTATTACCTTAGATAAAAACCGGGCACAGATGTCACTATTGATAGAGGCTATTCCGAGAAAACCCCTATCAAGTGACGGGAAAGAGGTGGACTTTACGAGACGTTCTGAAAGCGTCTCACTGCGACGGCTGAACGAGGAAGTGTACGGACCACCCAGCCATATAAGCGCAGCCCATTCCATTCTCGCCCTAGTGTTTTCTGAAGGAGTGTGCTCCTGTTCAAACCCAGTTTCCCTTTTGACGACGCACGTAAGCAATGGCTGCTGCCTCTACACCTAACGAGTCGCCTGCCGCAAAAGTTGCGCGACTGGAAGCACAGCTCGACCATTTTACAGCTACTGCAGGAGAAGTGCTGCAGAACAACGAGGAGTTGACCCGGCAACTCTCAGAGTTGAGTGACCGGATGGCAGCAAAAGAGGCTAAGAGGGCGGCAGCGGAAAAAGCCAAGTCGGAAGCGGAGGCATCGAGGGAAACAGCGGAGAACAAGGCTAAGGCCTTGGAGGAGGAGTTAGAAAAGGAAAAAGAAAAGCACCGCATCGCGCATGAGAAGTTGGAGGCGATGAAGTTGAAAAAGCAGAGGTTTCAATCACACCTCTTGGCTAACTTCCGCGAGAACGACCTGCGCAAACAGGCGTTAAGTCAGATGCCCAGCATGCTGACGGACTTCGAGGAGGAAATGCATAACTCCGTGGTTGCCGCAGTAACTCAGACAATGTGGAAGGCAACTGAGGAGCTGAAAAAGCAACTGGCAGACCAGGAGATGCAAATCGACATGCAGGGAGAGTCACTTCGTGATGGCTCAGAAAAACTTAACGTCCAGAGCGAGACCACATACAGGATGTTGCGTTTGAACCCTGCAGCACCTGCTGCACGAGTTAGAGAAGAGCTGGATAACTGTAGTGAATCGCCTGATTCAGAGCCTGCTGGTGTCCCTGCTGAACTGGCAGCTCAGAACATTCTGTGATCTGACCTGATACAGTGAAGGGTTCACTGTGTCAGCTCAGTAGTTGTCTGATCAGGGGATCAGGTCTTGTCAGAGGTGCTGCAGCAGGGTATTTGGGCAGCGCCTCTAGGGTATTTGGACACTTGGTTTAACCTAGCTTTTAACCTTGTTTTGGAGTGCTTTGCACCTTGGTTTCCTTTTGTTTCACCTTCAGCTTGGCTGGCAGACTTGCAGAGTCGCAGCCGTTGCAATAACCAAGTCCAAGTGATTACTTCTCACGCAACACTGGATCTCGAACCGTCTAAGGACGATGATGCGGGAGGCTCGGAAAAGGGCAAGGTGAAACGACTATCTGTTCTGCATCGTTACACAAGGGAAAAGGGAAAAACAAACGTCCAAGTTCGTCGTGTAGGGAGGACGATCCCCACGGTAAGAGGAGGCGAGAGGACGACGACAATGATGAGGAGAATCCAGGTGGAGTCCAGTAAGGTGGAGGACCTGAGACTCCTGAAAGTGTGTGAGGCAAACTGTTGTTAAAGTTCAAGGCTGCAGCGCTAAGGACCCCGAGCAACCAACCAGCACCAAAGCCAGTGAATACACCTGGTCAGGGAGCTGATGCTGAGGCACAGCCGCCTACGGGCGAAGACGAGGATTTGTTGGAGATTGGGGATGAAGAGCTTTTGGACTTACACTACGAAGACCCGATGCCAGATTTCGGTAGTCCAACTTCACCCAATCAAATCCAAAACACTGAGCTGGAACTGGAGGAAGGAGAAATCCGAAGAGGGGATGAAGGGCCAAGCCAGCAGCTGACAGAGGTACCGAGACCTCTCCATCCACCATTGCAGCAAGGCCCCACAGAAGCAGCCCTCAGAGCATTTCGTCAACAACAGAGGTTGCGGAGGCTGCTGCAGCCTGCTGAGGATGAAGTGGATGCTGCACGGGAGCCGCTGACAGCATACTATGGATCCGATCACGATCTAATCGGTCGTGGATTGATCGGTCCGACCGATTAAATCGTGATCGGGTTTTTCCGATCAGATCGATCGCCGATCAAATCGGTTTGGCCGATCATCGATGGAGATCGGCCGATCACCAATCTGATCGGCTGACCGATTTAATCGGCCAACTTTGATCGGCCGATCACGATCACACCGTCCAACATCGGCCGATCAAGCGCCGACAGGGCGAGGCGCTTGATCGTGATCGTGATCGGAGATGCCGATTAGATCGGATCATGATCGGTCAATTGGTCGGTCCATCACAAATGCCGAGAAATCACCACCCGCAGGTGTTTCTGGGGTGCAGGGATTCGAACCTGGGACCTAACAGATTAGAGACAAACGCATTAACGCTTGGACCACTCGGAGCCACGGTCACTAGGTCATCCGTGTCATTATATACCTCAGTTTGTCGGACTGACAGATCACGTATATAATGACACGGATGACCTACAAACCGTGGCTCCGAGTGGTCCAAGCGTTAGTGAGTATGCTTCTAATCCGTTAGGTACCCGGTTCGAATCCTTCTACCTCAGAAACACCTGCGGGTGGTGACTTGTCGGCATTTTCGCGAGACCGATCAATTCATCGATCAAATGATCAATACCGATCATGATCGGATGCAGGTCCGATCACGATCGGCCGATCAAGGTCAGCCGATGAAGTGCCGACAGGTCGCGGCGCTTGATCGTGATCGGGATCGTGATCGGAACAACCGATCAGATCGGTGATCGGCGAACCGATCACGATCACGATCAACATGTGATCGGACGATCAAGAGCACGATCAACATTTGATCGGCCGATCACGATCACGATCACCGATCAGCCAAAAATGAAAAAAAAAAAAAAAAAAACCGATCATTGCTAAAATCGGTTCTAGGACGCAGTTATGATGTCGGATTACTGCTGTGACCTAATATTACCTTAGTTTTGGAAGATCGATCAGATCCATAGTATGGCTGACAGTGACTTTGTCGCAGGCGGATATTGAGGAGGCTTGCAGGCCCTTAACCGCGTCAACCAGGGGTAGAAGACCGCCACGGGTGCAATATACAGACCCGGAGACACGAGCTTTGCGAGCATATCGCGGTAACCGCCACTTCCACGAGTTGCCATCGTGTGTTTGGTGCGGAAGAAGCCCAATGCAAGCAAGTGCTCAGCGGCTGACGCAGAAGAAGTACTCGGTCCTTCCTTGTGGGTATCTGTAATGATTCGGCAGAATCAAAGGCGATTCAGGCAGACCTGCAGGCTTGCAGACTGGCAGTGATTGGGCTGACGGATTAGGCTGCAGGTTGACTGCTATGATTCGGCAGAAGGAGAAATGGCTCAGGTTCTTTAGACCTGCAGACTGATAGATTGGTAGTCAGCAGATTGGCTGACTGACGAAGTGGCAAAGTAGTCAGGTTGACAGGTTTGCTGACGACAGGCAGGTGCTGGCAGCGCTGCAGAACGAGGGTTGCAGAGCTGTCAGGCACAAAGTTCTAGAAGGTCTTAGGTGGCAGCATACTATGGATCTGATCGATCTGCTAGAACCAAGGTAATATTAGGTCGGACTAGTGATCCGACCTGATAACCACGTCCCAGAACCGATATTAGTAATGATCGGTTTTTTTTGTTTTTTTTTTGGCTGATCGGTGATCGTTTTCGTGATCGGCCGATCAAATGTTGATCGTGATCGGGATCGGTCGACCGATCACCGATCAGATCGGCTGCTCCGATCACGATCAAGCGCCGCGACCTGTCGGCACTTGATCGGTGTGATCGTGATCGGATGCAGGTCCGATCATGATCGGTATTGATAATTTGATCGATCAATTGATCGGTCTAGCGAAAATGTTTACAAGTCACCACCCGCAGGTGTTTCTGGGGTAAAGGGATTCGAACCGGGTACCTAACGGACTAGAAGCAGACGTACTAACGCTTGGACCACTCGGAGCCACGGTCACTAGCAGTGTATATTTTTGTGGCCCATTGTGGCCCTTTTGGCCCATTTTGGCCCCCAAAAAAATCAGAATGCCAAATTTTGGGGCCACAAAAGGGCCGAAACGTTTTATTAAAAGATGATTTTGGGGCCACAAAAGGGCCACATTTACCCAAAGTTTGTAAGGCCTGGGCCACATCCAAGAAATCAATCGAGTTTCCACAAAAATCAAAACCAACAACATTAAGTAAATGCTATATAAACACCAAGCCTTGTAATTTCTGTTTATTAAGTTGGGGCCACATTCTTTTTTTTTCGGACAAATTGGGCCACAAAAGGGCCACAACTAGATGAAATGGCCAAATTCAGGGCCACTTTGGGGCCAGTGAAATCGAAAAAAAATACACTGGTCACTAGGTCATCCGTGTCATTATATACGTGATCTGTCAGTCCGACAAACTGAGGTATATAATGACACGGATGACCTAGTGATCGTGGCTCCGAGTGGTCCAAGCGTTAGTGTATCTGCTTCCAGTCCGTTAGGTACCCGGTTCGAATCCCTCTACCCCAGAAACACCTGCGGGTGGTGATTTGTTGGCATTTCCGATCATGATCGGGCGCGAGCCGATCATGATCGGCGACACCGATCCCGATCACGATCTCGATCAAGCGCCGCAACCTGTCGGCACTTGATCGGCCGACTCTGATCGGTGTGATCGTGATCGGCCGATCAAAGTCGACCGATTTGATCGGTCAGTCGATTTGATCGGTGATCGGCCGATCTCGATCGATGATCGGCCGGACGGATTTGATCGGCGACCGATCTAATCGGAAAAAGCCGATCACGATTTAATCGGTCGGGCCGATTAATCGGCGATCGATCAAATCGTGATCGGATCCACAGTATGGGTGGCAGACTCAGGACCGCGCAGTACCGTGCAAGTGGACTGAGCTGCATGAATGAAAGGGGACTGAAAGGGACTTGGCAGTTTGATGGTCTGCAATACTGATGCAGACTGATGTTATGGCTTAGGATCAATTTGGATCAGTTGGCAGAAACGGTATAAGTTGTGGGGGCTTGGACATTCTTGTAACCTTAGTTTGTAACCTGATCTCTCCTTGAACCTTGCTAGGTTCAAGTGTTTCTCCCATGGTCGTTCAATAGAACGGCAGTTTCAGACTGGCAGACCGGCAGGGTCGCAGTCAGTCATGGGCTGAACAGGACAGGGTTCTGTACGGGTTCTGTGCACCCTGTGCTGTGCTGTCCTGTTTTGCGAAATTCCACAGGCTAAAACAGGACCGACTGTCTGTTCTGTGCACAGGTCGGACCTGTGCTGCACAGGTGCACAGACTGCACAGCACAACACAGAACTGCACAGGAACTGCACAGGAACTGCACATGTCTGCACAAGAACTGCACAGAATCTGCACAGACTGTGCACAGAACTGCACAGACAATGCACAAACCCTGTCTGTACTTCGCTGTACAGGTCTGTGCGCCTGTGCAGCACAGGTCTGACCATGTGCACAGAACAGACAGTCTGTTCCGTCCTGTCCTGTGCACAGGGGTCTCAGCCCATGTCTGGTTGCAGTCTTCAGTGGACTTGAGTGGAAAAAGCGATCTGCAGGGGCAAATTCGTTACAGTATCACCTTGTATGTGATACTCACTAGTTGGCCTATAACATGCTCGGGAGGATCATCGCGGCTGTTCAGAAAGTCGCCGAAGTGGAAAACAAGCCCATCCCCACCATCTCACCCTTCGCCATGCCGGCCCACATGCTGAAGCTCACGCGCAGGACCTTCGAGCCCATACGCCCCCCCCCCCCCGCGAGTCCAAGAGAGCGTGTAGCAGCAGCCGCCGTCAGAGACGTCAGAGACGTCAGAGCACAAGAGTCCAAGGCAGAGACAGTGGGATACGGGATTTTGTGATGTTTTCTAGGGTGTTTTCTTTTGTTTTGTTTTTCTTTTTCTGTTTGTTTCTTTTGGTGTGCGTGGGCGCCCACTTTTTGCGGGGGGGGCGTATGTTAGTATTTTAGCGCTACGAGGTAGTCTGGGTAGGGGACGAGGGTAGCTGACGCATGTGGGATTCACATGTTAGACAAATTAGACCCAGAGTTTGGGGCATGCGTCAGTGTACTACACTTGGGGGTATAAAAGAGACCCACTCGACCATTTGACATTCTAGTTTACTTGTAACCGGGGATTCGTGGGATTGGTGTGTTCCCGCTTGTGTGTGTGTTTGTGTGTGTGTGTGTCCAATTGGGTCCAATTGGTGTTTGTTTTACAGAAATGTTCATACAGACCCAAATCTGCCCGCGACGCTTCGCTGTGTGTGTGTGTGTGTGTGTGTGTGTGTGTGTTTGTTTGTAATTGTTGCTTACATAAGGGATTTTTTGAAACATCATCCCTGAGGGTTTCATCAGCAAAGAATCGATCGCACTAGCAGTTCGCAATCGTAAAGGGCCGTCCAACATAATCCAATGCCCAAACAGTGTCAGTTAGTCATTCGTTCAACAGCGAAAAACAGAGGACAAGGTACAGGGAACATACCCACAGGAGGGCAGTTCAGGAGTTCAAAATCGAAAAACGGTCCCAGGATTGGCCTCAATAGGCAGATTCAGAAAAATTCACTCAAGTCGAAAATTCCCCCAACGTTTACTAGTAGCAATCTTGAAGGGTTCCCAGCCTACCGGTAGTCAGCCCAGTGAAAACCCCATCGTCCAGTTCTGTCCCACCATCCAAGTCTGTCCCAACATCCAGTTCTGTCCCACCATCCAAGTCTTTCAAGACAGGAGAGACTTCCTTTGACATTCCAGTGAATGCATGACAATTCCTTGGCGTTCTGTGAGATCGAATCAAAATCCAAACCATTGTTAAAATCACGAGCTCTAGTGCAGGGTGTCCCACAGCCCTCACTAGGCCCTGGTTCAGAGGGATTCATGCAATATCGCCCCCCCTATCCACAGGAGGAGCGCTCATTTCTGGAGTGTGATCGATCATGTCCATAACATCTGCAGAGGGGTTCTGGGTCACCGTTTGTTGGTTTGCCAGGATTTCTTGTTCGGCAAGCCTGGCCGCTTGTCTTGTGAATCTCCCTTGGGGAACAGCTTTGGGGGGAGCAGTGAGATCGATATCCGGGGTTCTCTTCTCTCCAGTTGGTGACTAGAACGTTTGGGGTTGAGTTTGAGTTCCAGCCTGCGGAAATGCTCCACACGCTTGTGAATTGTGGGGTCCACCACAGTAGCGGCAGACCGACTGATTTCTGCATTGGGCGGCAGTGTGGGTGCCGATCTGAAGGCAATTCCAACAGATCCTCCTCTGGCGCTCGAACTTCACCAGGGTGTGTTGCTCATAGAGGAATCTGAGGGTCGTCGTCGTCGTCCAGTGAGCAGCGATATCCGGGGTCACAAAAAATCGGTAGGCCGACGATTTCACCCACGCTGGCTTCCCATTATCCAATATGACTTTCCTGTTCAGCGCCTCCACAGTGTTCACTTTAGTTCGAAAAACCTCAGGCGTCAATCCCACCGAAGTGGCATTACTTGACGCCAACTGGAAGATAAAATCCTCCTCATTGATCTCCTCTTGGATCCCTTTGAGAACAAAAGGGATGCAGCCCTCTGATGGTTTGACAAGCATCGGCTGAGTAGTCCACTCGCCCAATTTATCCAGACGTAGGGTGACACTTTCGAATGGATCTCCAGTTGTGGGGGAGTAGTGGAGACAGGATGCCACCTGGTCCCAGAGTTCAGCTGGAAATTGGGCATAGAAATTGCCTGCAAAATCATTTCGGATGAACTCCACCCATCTTTGGTTCGACTTTAGTGTAGATTGCAAGTAAAGGTTCAAAAGGTGACCGAATGTGCCAGAAGTCACCCCCTTTTTCTGAGCGTCAGTCGTCGGTGAGAATTTGATGGATCGAAGGTCGTCCCTGTCCCTCACTCGAAGCTTTTGCAGATGGGTTCGAGCAACTGCTTGTGATTGCAGAACTCTCTGTCTAGGTGGAGATGTCAATGTATCCTGAGCCGGAGAATTGGTTCTGGTAGATGGGCGCGAAGGGAAAACACGATCCCTCCCTCGGGGCTCTTGATTGGTTGGAGAGGACTGCTGGGTAGGAGGAGGAGCTCCTTCCTTAGTGAGCAGAGCTGTCAGGGAGCCCATCTGTTGGAGCATCATGTCCATTTTCCCCTCCTGGGAGCTTAGACTGACACTTTGGGCTTGGAGTTGTTTGGAGTGCTCTGCCAGTAGAGTATCTTGCCTTGCTGCTTGTTCCCTGTCTTGGGCATGAGCCGTCTCCAAGGCACATAACCTTGTGAGTAGAATTTCAAAATCTTTTGTGGAGACCCCGTCTGGAGAAGACGACTCCGTCGCAGGAGACGTTTCCACAAGGTTGTTACACCATGTGACGACTAGTTTCCTGAGCCCCTCAACGCCGCTCAATTCCAACGCAGCCTTGACACCACGTATTGCATGGGTGCTACAGAGAGAACGGAGGTCCTTTTCGGTGAGGAATACCGCATACAGGCGAACTTGTTGACAGAATCGTTCTGGGTTGGTCAAGACGTCCTCCGACGTGGTCGTGAGGAGCTGCTCCAGCTGGGCCCGTGGTGGTTTCGCTCGTGGGGGCATAGTAACGAAGCGTATAGGACCGAAGGTCACGGACGGATACAGGGAGACAAGAGAATAGAGGGTCAACGGCAGAAGCGGGAAGCGCTGGCACGAGAGGTGTGTGTGTGTGTGTGTGTGTGTGTGTGTGTGTGTGTGTATGTTTTGTGTGTGTCCAATTGGTGTTTGTTTTACAGAAATGTTCATACAGACCCAAATCTGCCCGCGACTCTTCGCTTTCACATATAGCCGCAAAATCTAACTTCTGGAAAGTAAAAGAAAACTTATCGACCCCACGGTCGACAAGTAAGATCCCATTTCTTCTTCACTCCAAGTAAAAAATGCCCGAGGGGCTCCAGCTGCTCAATAAAATGGTCCCAAGCAAGATTGGACGAAGCATAAGCTTCAAATAAAGGTTGTCTCAGATGCTCATATAGACCACAAGAAAAAATAATGTGGTCCCTGTCCTCCGTATGAAAACCACAATCACACTGGGTGCGTGTAGTACCTAAAACCTTGAACCTACTCAAATACTGATAACACGGAAGTTTTGTGTGTGTGTGTGTGTGTGTCTAAGTGTTTGCCTACCGCAATCACTTCCACCCAAGTGCTCTAGTAACGTTCACAACCGCGTTAACTAGAGAGTTGTCTAAACCAGCAAACCCCACAAGTATACTTGCGTCAGGCCGCAAGTTATCACGAATCCAACCAACACAGCCAACCACTATTGCGTCACCCACAAGCTTCACTATCACCAGAGCTCCGACTAACCCTTTATAACCCTTGGTAACCTCTAGACTAGGATCCAGACTGAAGCTCCTTTCAGTCTGACTCCAGACTCCCAACCCAAACTCTCAGCCATCTGAGACCTGACACTGAATCCATTGAACCTGGTTCGAACTCTTTTTGCTACGTTTCAGCCTCTCATTGAGCATCACGTAACTACCCCATTCCCAGTCAGTCCGCGACTACCTGGAACTCTCAGACTGTAACCTCTGTTTTCCGCCTAGATCTTCGCCTACTAAGTCAGCCGTTTCAATGATCAGCCGATTTTGATTGGAAAAGTCAGACCGATTTTTGTGATCGGTTCGATTTTGATCGGTAGTCGATTTGATTGGAAACCGATTTGATCGGAATTTGCAGATGCCGATTTTTATCGGTGACCGATAAATCGAGATCGGATCCCAAGTATGTTACGAAGGCCAAAGTATGTTCGAATGATGGATAAAAGAGGTTGATTTCCTAGAAAATAAAAATGTTAAAAAGTAAATCCTCCAAAGACTACCATTTCTTTTTCAATTATCATCGTTTCCGCACAATACGTTCTCTTTCATGGTTAGTTCATCGTGAATGCCGTCTGGTACTTGATAATCTTCCGTATTTGTTTTTTACCAGGGGTCGATGCTCGCCTTGTCGGGCCACAACATTGGGAATGGGACCTTGTTTGGTTGTCAATGCGTTGGGATTCAAACAGAAAGAGATAAATATCTTATTTTGGAACGGATTTTTAGCGTTTGTGTTTAAATTCAACTTTTATGGCTATTGTTTTACTTTCCCAGGTGACATATCGGGGTGATGGCAACTTCATTTGTCAAGTTCGCAAGCAACACTACTAAAGGAAAGGAGACTTTGATTTATCCGGGAGGTCTCGATTTTTGTCCCCGTGAGCAAGGGATTTGCTTGGTGTTTATTACACTAGTAACAGGCTCGACAGAAAAACGAAAAATAAAATAAAAATGAAGAATCTTTTCCGAGAGTCGGCAATTCCGGACTCTATTGAGTTATACGGGTAATTACGTCCGCTTGATCTTTACGAAGTCGTCGTTCCTCGTATCAACCTTCTTTCTGAAATCCACATGCATGTAGTGGTCTGGCCACCGATGATGGTACGAGGATTGGACTTGTGTATCTCCAAAAGCTTACGCTCGGTGGTAAGGCAAATCCCTTTTCTTATTTCTTCTTCCAATTCCTTTCTTGATTTATTGAAGAACCTCTCCCCTGACAGCAACATCTTATCCAGTTTGACAATCGGGAAATGTACCCTTTCATTCACCCATCACTTGCCCTTTCACTTGGAGGTATCTTCAATTCATAGATAGTTTTGAATGTTCCTAGAGAACATCGCGATCCACATGCATTTGCGGTGGACGAGGGTTTACATGGAGAGAATGTCTTGAAAGTCGCGGATGCTTCTTTAACAATAACAGGTATTGATGTCCGTGCACGTCTCATGATACGGTCATTTTATCAATGTTCCCTTTTATTTTGTTGCTTTAATTCTTGTCCCCGATTCGATTAGCTTCGTCCTTCCTTTTTTTTGTACGAGTGAAACATGTTTTGGCAAATTGTGGTATCACCAGTTGTGTTCAAGTTCTCTTGAAAAGTTGTTGTTGCATGAGAAATCTCCATGTGAATTTTGTACGGATATTTTGTATCCATCCCTATTAGAGAGGAAGCGGACGACGCCGCTACCTTCATGCTCGGCGACCCCCCCCAAAACGATCGAGAGCTCATGAAAGAGCTACAGAGATGAGAAAGATTTACCAATGAGTTTCTAGCGGTGGTGAGATGGCTTACTTCGGTTGTGCAAGGGAGAACATAAGATCTTTGGCGCGCTCAGTTGTTGTATGGACATCCTCTCTCCTCCCGATGACGCTTTTTATCCCTGAAACCAACTATACCATCCATATATATCTTCTTTGGGAGTTAGTTGTATAGCTATCTGATAGGTACTGATGAGCTCCTTCAAACCAAATATAAATAGCTTCTCTCTATTCTACTTCGAAAGATTCGAACACCTCTCTTCTCCTATATTGTCACAGAAATTTAAAAACCCTGTCGTCAAAATCTCCGACGATCCTGCGAAATATTACCTCAATGAAGAGGAAGGTTTTGACAATTAAGGTGCCCCAAACGAGAAATTCAACCTGTCTTATGCTAGGAAGATAAGAAAAAAATGTCTTGTTTTAATTTTGATTTTGTTGTTCTTGTTGTTAGGCAAAAGTCAATCGTACTTGTGGCTCTATAAAAAGAGATCAGGTTGACGTGATACGAAGGAGAGAAAGAGATTTGTAAGAGTTGCTGAGACAAATTATTTCATTGGGATCATTCATTTTTTACACGTGTTGATAATCAGAAACTCATTACAGAGAGCGCATTGGCGCCTCCGGCGAAAACGCTGGGAAGTTACTACAACCCAAAGCGAGTGGTGCATGTACATGGGTCGTTGATTGAAAAAAAAGCTGGAATGAACGGCTCTACTCATGACAAGGTTGTATTCTCTTAGGTGGGAAGGGTGATAAGCAAAATAAAAAGGCGACTGCTTACTTGGTGACCAAGACTATTTTGGATGTGGTAAAGTGATTTTGCCAATCCACTCATCAAGGGTAAGCTTGGTGATATATGTGCTTGCAATAGTGCTTTCATCTGATTTCATTTGGTATCAAGCTATCTTCAAAGCTACCTTTCGGTTAAGACCAAAAACTATTTACTAGGTACGTGTTTTTCTAGCTGTTTGAGAAGAGAAGTATATTTGTCTCCTTTAATCAACTCACAATATGGTAAAAATAGGTTTAGGATATCATAGAATAATAAAAAATAAAGAGAGAACGAAAAAAGTAATGTTATCGTCATAATGAACGTCATTATAAATTGGGTAAAGATTTCTGAATCGTTACATAGAAAAAAAAAATCTAATAAGGATTTTTTTTTTTTAATCGGCTTTTGGGCCTTCTGGCAAACCAACGCAATGACATAAGGGCGCACAAAATGAACCCTTCCAGTCCGACACCTCGAGTCTCCAATTGTACCACCCCCATTCAACGTTCGTATAGCGTTACTCCCACACAAGCCGATTGTCATCGGGCTCACAGAAAAATGACAAGGCCGAGCACCATGAGACCCACACCCAGAAAACCCAGTCGGTGCCTTTACTTAAGGCTTGACTGCCGGAGAGGAGTGGAATCTATCAAATTTCTGGGAGAAATTACTCCGTTCCACTATGTCAATAAAACTAAAATTAAGAAACAAAGGGTGGGGTGGGGTGCAAGTCGGACGGGTAACCTAATGTCTGGTGAGATATACAATAATAAATCCTCATTTACGTCTGTACGGTGGCTCTCCAGCCGTATATGCGTTGATATTTGGGTATAGGTCGGACAGAATCTACTTCACCAAGAGAGTTGGGCTAGGATAGACATCACGACAGATGATTACGACGGGAGGTGACGGCGTGATCGCGTTACCGATCCTAGACGGCAAACAAGGTTTTGGGTTGTGGGTGCTTCGTTGATAATGTTCCAATCAAGACCGAAACACGGTTTATGTTGCCTACTTCAGACGAAAGTCTGATGAACAGAATGGGCTGCTGACGAGGTTTTTGTCAAAGCTCTATCGTCAAAGCTTAAGCTTGGGGATGGATGGATGGGTGGATGGAGCTCGAGGACTTGAAGAAGTAAAAAGTATGCCCGGTACCACGTAGAAGCAAGATATGGCAAGTGTTAGAAAGAGCCACTTTAATTATAAACATTGATTGTGCCTGAACTCTTTCCATTTGCTAAATAATATTTGGAGAAAGATACCATATTAGTCTTTAATAACCAGAAGTGAACCAAAATTAAAAAAGAATTGAGATGTGCGAGTTTGGTAGATCATGGAGTGGTGCATTGGTACTTGCGGCCAAACATACCACCGCACGACCACCGAGCATCCGTGACCCGCTTCCGCATCAACGACATCGAAAATCTCGACGACGCTCCTTAAGCCTTAGCAGCCTCCTACACGAACAACGCATGTTGTCGGATTACGACCTCGCGGAAGTTGCCAGCCGAGATGACGACTCTTGGACTCCCAGACTACTAGGATTATCCTCACTCGTTTTTCAATAAGCGAGTCTGTGCCCATGGAGTCCGGGCAATATTTACGTTGAGGATACAAGGGAGAGTGACGTTCGCTACGACGACAGTCGACGTAATGATCCTGGTGATGTTTCTGCAAATCCTGCGATTCGTCTAGTGATCTATTTTTAGATCGATACATTTGGATACTTTAGATTTTTTATGGATCAGTCATGTATTGGTGAAGTGGGGCTGTTTAAAGTGTTGCATGGGTGGACTGCGTGTGATTGGATTCTGGGCTGGTGTTATTTTTGGTGAGATTGGGTTGAATCATCAAAATATTTTCCTCTATTTCCGCTCAAAATGGGGTGTCTATCCATGTTAAGATGAGCTGCATAGTCTTGACAGTGTCATACCCGGGTAGCATCTTAGAGTCGTCCTAACCTTTTATTGGTCCCCTAGATTTTGAGACATCTAGTCTAGATTCTATCTAGACTCGCAAAATTGTGCTCGTCGGCTCCAAGCTTTTGATTGTACTATCCAACGAATATTAAGATAGGTTACCGAAGAGCGTTTTTTTAGAAGGCGAACGACTTTGTTTTATAGATGGTCGAGGGAAAAAAAGCATGGATCCGTACTAATCCGATTGCGAACCGAGTTGCCCCCAAAATAATTTGCTAGTTAGTTTTTGGACGTTGGCCCTCTCTAATGATAATCTTTGTTGTTGCTCGCTAAACATAGTTGCACCTTACTTAGGTCAGCACAAGGAGTAGCACGAGGATATATGGAGGATATATGATGGTCAGCTAGAGATGTGCGCCATTGGAATGGGTTTCCGTAATAACGGATCACTGGGCGGGAACAGGTCGTGAAAAACCCGTACCCGTTCTGGGTTTTTGGACTGGCGCACATCTCTATGGTCAACATCGATTGGCTAAGTATGTTGTGGCGATAGGCGTGGCCAGGACTTTTGATAGTTCACATATGAATAGATCATCATCCATATTGTTTTTTAACGTGTGTGGTACTACTTTGAGACTATTGTACCTCACATGGAAATACTTTAATACGATGACAAGTCGATAGGGCCGGTAGAATAAGAAAAAGAATAAAAAGAGAAGCTTAGCTTGCCGCCTCCCCGAAACCTCATATGTACCCATTTGGAACTATATCTATTAAATTTGAATGTGACTTCATGAATTAGCTCATTGCATGTTTATGATATTAATGTAAATGATTTATCTCCCCTCCCCCCCCTCGCCCCCCTCGCCCCCCTCGAGATGATCGCCCCCCTCGAGATGATCCCCCCCCTCGAGATGATCCCCCGCCTCCCTCCCCTCCCGATGAGACCCCCCCTTCAAATCCTTCGTCGGATATTTCAGCGGGAATCGAACCCGGGCAGGATCGTGTTGGATCAGGATAGAGTTGGCCGATGGGAGGAAAGCGATGTTCGATGGTCAGATGGTTTGGTACGATTAATGATTTGCGTTTTTGTTGCGTTTCATAGGAAAACAGTATATTTTTTTTCAGAATACCCCCTTTCCCTCATGGCTAACCTTACTTCAATTCTTTATTTTTTATCGGGTCCCTCTCTCAAATATCTCCAGCCCCTTAAGCTAACATTGGGGGGGGTACATTTTGTTGATAGAGTCGGGGAAAAACAAAGCAGAATTTAAATATTAGATCTAGGAATCTCAATTGAGAACTTAACTTTGGGGCACATAGTAGGAGACCTATTGCATCCCTCGGTGCACTTTCTTGAGATGTAGTGAGCACCATCACTTGACTTTCTTAATACAACTCGGCCATCCAACTTTCCAAGAGGTGAGGGGCTATTACCCTCCAATGTCACAAAATCCGACAAAGAATTGTTTTTCGCTAAAATTAAACTATATATATAATTTATATAAGTGACGAATAATAATTCCAGGCGAAGAAAGTATTCGTACCATGGTTATCTAGTATTAAGACGACTAATCTTGCGATCACAACAGGCAAGTGGTAACATAAGTAGATTAAGGTTACCTAATGTAAAGATTATTTTGATACGCAAAGAAAGGGCAATTGAAGCATGAAACCATTGTTCAAGATATATTCAGGGATTGAACCATCTGGAAAAAGTTTATACAAGAGTCCGAAACTAGTAATGTTGCGATATTCAAAATGATTATTGCTATGGTGGCTGTAATGACTAATCTCCACAAAAATCAATTGTGAGAATTCCTGAGCTCTCTATTCATCTGCATGTGTCACTGCAAGCAATAATAAGGCTTTAATTCTTTACATAGAGCATCCCAAATTCATGGTGGGGAAGAGTGAGGGATGATTTATAAGCCATGTGTATATATATGCTCGTTATTGGCGGAAGATAGAGTGGGCAGGATGCAACGATTGGGATGCAGTAGTTCGATCATTCCAAGAGAACACATCTGACCATTAGCCATAGGCATTGAATATTTATTTTGTTTATTTTTGTCAAAGCACCCTATGTCAACGCAAGCTCCTTGCCGTGTAGCGAATCAAGACTAAGCGCCAAGGATGGGCACGACTCAAATTCCGACTAGCCAACTAATCTCAAATCCCAAGACGACTAATCGCAAGTCGAGTCGAAAAGTTGATAACTAATCGACTTGATTTGCGTGGATTTCTCATTGTCATTAAGGCCTTGAAACAACGTAAAACCTGACCCATCACAAGCATCGTGCAAGTTTATGAAGACGTGGTACCCATCATGTTCCTCATTTTTGCCTCTATAAAGACACTAGAGTTTCTTTCGGTGTGACGAATAATTGGGACGATCATCAATATTTAGTGTGCGACCTCGATTCCTCTCCTCTCTGAGAGGATTGATTGCAATGGACCAAGGATTGCAATGCGTTCAAGAGTATTAAGTATAAGTATTATTATTATTAGCTTTTCTTGAGCGAAGAAAGAGAAGGTATGTGAACATGACACGTTAACATCAAGGGCAACAAGAGGAGTTTTACGCGGTGCACTGTATTCTTGATGCTACAAGCTCCGACCGAGCATGTCTTGTTCTGGTTTAGATATCGATTGTGGCTATGCCCTTACACCCCAAAATTGTGCGAGACAAAGTCAACTAGTAGTGGATTGGTCCACTTTTTCTCGATTACCAGTCGACTAGCCGACGGCTAGTAGCTGTAGTAACGACTAAGTGCTTGCGCCTACCAGACGGTTATACTACATCCTATAAAAAGGGAGGGAATGGTGCTAGTCTAAATGTTACGATAAAAAATTGAAACTAAATTTGTGCAGGGGAAATCAGAAAACTTATGAGACGATCTTGGGAATACAAAAGTGAAGGGAAAAGAAAGAAGAAAAAAAATGTAAAGGTGCTACGTACTTGATTTCACGTATTTTTAATCAAGACAGAAAACACTTTTTTTTCGATGCGATTACCTCTTCAAATTTCTTGCTTCCCCCAAAATATTAACCTGGATGACGACTTGGACAATGATCTGAAACAAAAAAAGAAACCAAAGAAAAAATTGACCCAAAAAGTCAAAAGTCAAAAATTACAAAAGGATGGTACAAGAAAAGAAATCAGTTACCTTTTATTCAACAACCTTTTCTTTTTTTTGGCAGCCACCTCTTCCAAGGCTGTACACGAGCAAGTCTGAGCCAAAAAAGAATACGAAAAAAAAAAGTCGGGAAAACTTCTTTCCACCAGAGGATGGCAATACGTATACACTTATCTGTTTATTTTATTTCTTTCTATTTACTTTAAACAAGCTTTTCGATGGCAATCTTCTGCTCGGTGAAAAAAAGAAAAAAAAAACTGGGATGCACCACCACTAACAATGAACCTGGAAGCCCCCCTAACATATATTTATTTATTTATTTTTTTTTTTTTTGACAGGGGATTCTTTTATTTTTTTTTCATTTTAGAAAAAGAGTTTCAAAAACACTGCCAGAAATGCCTATACTTCATTCCATCGAAAAGACAAACACACACATACACCAATAATTTATTGCTGGTTCGACCTGCACCTGGAGCAACCAGTCTGGATTGGAAATTTCCACTGAATTGGGCATTGAGGTGATGAAATGCCCAGCTTATCCACCTCAGTTCCCCGCATTCCTGGGAAAAAAAAATCGACCTCAACATTCCTGGAAGAAAAATAATAAATCAACTGCAAGAAAACCACCACCGAAACTTACACACCAACATATTCCATTTTTCTTTCCGGACAACCTTTTGGAGAGTTTTGGGGGTGGTGCAAAACATATCAGTATTTTTCTTTTTTCGAGTTTGTTTTCCTCACCCTCCTCAGCTGATAAAATATGGCCAGCTCAGCCTGTTTTTTTTTTTTGTTATTCTTTTTAGAGGGGGGGGGCCTTCGGCACAAACCTATTCTCAAATTTTTTGACATGAAATTCTCGACAATCTTCACCAGCAGTCCGAAAAAAAAACAAAAAAACAAAGGAAACAAATTCCAGACCTTTTGGTGACTTTGAACCCTTACCAAGCAAAAAAAAACAACAGCACCACCCAAAGCCAGGAAGTGAATAATGCCCTTCCACCCCACAAGATAAATACTTTTGGATGTCTGGGGACAGGTGGAGTGTCATCGCTGCAACAACAGGAAAAACGCAGTTGGCATTCGAGAAATACTACTGTTCCCCACTGCCTTTCGCCTACAGTGAATCTTTCAGCCTCGACTTGGTGAACCACCACCACGTGAACAAGGTGAGCAAATCATTTTCAAGGTGAGACGCGCGCACAGCCGATCCCCAGTACCGAAATTCCCCTTGGAAGCGACCAAGATCCACGTTCTTGACTGGAGCCTTACTTTTGCTTTCCTCGGCTTTCTTTCGCCGGTGGCTAACTGACGTTCCCTCCACATTCTTAATTCTCGCCCCAGCGTTTCTTTTTTAACCATATCCTTGTGCTGTCCCCCTTGCCGAACTCCCTTTCATGGCAAAAAGCAGGTTACGGCGGCTACGTATGCCAGGGCGACGCGCACGCCCCTTGGTCTGGAGGGGGTTTGACTTCTCATCGCCCAGACTGGATTTGCTGTTCGAAAAAAAAAAGTTCTCGAAATTGAGGCGAGTGAGAGGTCTCTCCTCACGTTTCTGTGCACTCACGTAAAAGACATACACAGAATCGTACTGCGAAAAATGGTGGAAATTGAATTGAGACTGAATCGGCGGGGCAGGCCCCCACCAGACAAACCAACATTGGACGATGGACATACGATGGAACGTAGACTGTGGCGGGATTGTCGAATCACGATTCGACAGGGAGAGTTCGAAGGACCAACAGACCGATCGGCCCACATGGGGAGCAGTCGGTCAAAGGGTGTCTTCCCTGTTGCGTTCTCAACACGAAGTGTTGTCCAAAGCATCAGAAGCTTTCGTCATATGCTTTCCCCAGTTTCAAGCGTTCGAAACGCCACATTAATTGGGCCAATTTGATTCGTTACGTGACAACGTTCCCTGTAGGTCGAATTTGGTTGAAGCGCATGTTACGTTACACGTTACGTTACGTTACCCGTGAGGGTGGTCTGGATTCACCTTGGCCACCGCACAGCCAGTCCATCTCAGCGAATACAGAAAATTGGTTGACAATTTTTAGCAAAGACGATAAGTTTTATTTCCACCCCTACCCTCGCAGCCCCTGCACTCCCTTTTCAATGAAAATAAAAGGAAATGTTGGCTCTCCAGTTTTATTTTTTGTGGCTAGACAAACTTCAGCTAAAACCCCAATACTGAGTTCCCTGCCACAAACCATCTAGAGCCTCAACAGTTGTGGCTCACAACTCGTGAGTCGTCGCCCCCACATGCTGAAAAACCAAAATTGAGGTCGTCCAAGTTCTCCCGCACAAAAGCTCCTCACCAAACATTTACTGGCGGCTTTGTCCGGCGATCAACTGGACTGGAACGCCTCAACGAGCGCCGTTCTCCTTCAAAAAACGTATCACCTCCAGTCGCCCATATTTCTCAGCAATTTGAAGCGGCGTGTTGCCCTCATCATCCACAACGTTGACGTCTGCACCGGCTTCAATCAGCGCCTCAACGATCGACTTCACCTGGGGGATGCTTTTTCGGGCATAAAGCGCTACGAAATGCAGAGGTGCCTTGTAATTTGGAACCAAAGACGTGTCTTCACCGGCTGAACCGACATATTTCACGTTGGGGTTCGCTCCAGCCTCTAACAACACCTTGCTTTCGACATCGTGCCCAAAGAAGGAGGCAATGGCCAAAGGAGTGTTCCCTTCGTTGTCCATCGCTTCAAGATCGGCGCCGGCATCAATAAAAGCCTCGACAAGTGAGTATCCAAACTTTGACGCCAAGTGCAGGGGGGTGAAGCCTTCATCATCTCTAGCTTCCAAGTTCGCGCCATTCTCGACCAAATTCTTGATGCTGAGGTCAACGACACCTTGAAAGTCTGAAAACAAAGGCCGTTGTGCGCGTACTTTTTGGGACATCTGTGTCACCACTCTTTCAATCAGAAATACGAGCTAAGACATGCACGTGGGGCCCACGTCGTGGGCAAAGAATATGTATTAGCCACCTCGCCAACAGTTTGTTGTGTGTGGAACACCTGATTGCGTCTTTGATCATCGCACGGACTGACTGGGTTTCGGAGGTGGACATTCTTAATCATTTTCATGAGGGCTGGGTTAAAAAACGGTTCCATCTCTGCAGGGAGCTCACTCACAGTCTGTAGGCCAAAACACCTAAAATCGTCGCGTGGACGCCCAGGATGCTGCATGACCCCTCAAAGCATATACCAAGAAATATGTCTGGGCTGAGTGGTAGGACAGGCCATGGAGGTTTCACCAGAATTTCCCCATCAGCCAGCATCCATGGCAGCGATGCAGAAACTGTAAATGAAATTGAGCACCCGAACAATGGCATGCAGTGTTGTGTGAGGCGCCGACCTGTCCCCATTGTTCTACCTGCTGAAACAGAAGCCAAAGGTGATCAAAACAAAACAAAAAGAATAAATGAAACTCTAGCGGATTCACCGTCAGCCACTGTGACAGTGTGAAGGGATGAAATCCTCCATCTTGCAATAAAGCAGAGGTGTAAGTCCTACCGCAAGCCACTCTCATGAATTTAATGCTTACATACATGCTGTGCGTTTTTGGCCAAGCTACTACCTGAGGATAGAATACCACACTCTTCCTGTTCTCAGGAGGAGTTTTCAATTTGTTTCAAAACTTGTGCTGACCATAGGGGCAGCTGGAGAGAAGATTGCATGCATCTTGGAGAGGTACTCTACACGCTGTGCCAAAATCAACCGAGGGTATCGGAACCACAGAAGTGGAGGTCATGCTGATTTTGTCTATGGCTGTCTGACACAAGAAGTCCTCCCTGAGCAAAAACAAACAGACATCTGCAGATGGTGATGCTGAAATGGGGATGCATGCTTCGCCACAGGCGATATGCTTGGAAAGCCCTGGACCTAACAATATATTTTTCCTTGATTATTGGTGACAAATTTGTGGGTTGGTATGTTATTTGACTTTTTAGTTGTGTTTTCATGGCATAATGGAGGGCGATGGCCTTCTTTAGCTGTCTTGTAAAGATCAAAACAGAACATCTGGAGCCAGAAATAAAAACAGTTTATTTCCTCCAAAATCATCTTTAAAAAGTGTAGCATGAATCACACACGATTTTATAACATCTCAAATTCTTCAAGTATGGTTTTCTGTGTTTTTTTTTGGCAGTTCAGTCATGGCTGGTGGCCACCGTGGACTCATTCGCCATTGGGAAATCGACATTTATGATTTACTTACAATCAATCAGGGCATGACTATCCAGAGTGATAAGATTGGACTAACCGGAGGCGGTCCCTTGCAGCTTCTTCTTTCGAGTTGTCCTTCAGACCTCACCAATATAAACGCACCGAGGTCGTCAGGTGGTGGTGGACCTTGGACATCAAAGAAACGATCAGATGATCAGCAGGGAGGCCACCCACAGGTCAAAACGCATCTTTGCGAATCTTGCTCTTCCTGAAGTGGTTACTATTCAAGGTCAATAATTTTCTCCAAAATCTGAGGTTCGCTATCAGGGATTTTAGTTTTCTGCAAGAGGCAAAATACGAGTATATCACTCCACCCGGTGATTGAGATTCGTTTTTGGGATTTCTGGACGAAGGCGCACATGGGAGGTTCAGATTTTGCAGAGCTCGGAAAAACTTTTTCGAGCAAAGCGAATATTCTTTAGCTGTTTTTGTTTTTTGGAAGGGGGTGGTGGTCTCGATGTACCTTGGTGGACCGCACAGCCATTTTATCTTAGCGAATACAGAAAATTGGTGAACCCCATTACTAGGATTATTAAAAAGGGGTGGGATAGGGGGGGCAAAAGCTGAGCCGGAATTAAGGATTCCATGCCATTCTGCCCTCATCCAATTACAAGAAGAAAAAAAAACTTCCAGACATCGGTCCTTTATACGAAACAAGGAACATTACACCTGCTTTAAAAAATACCATATCACCCTGTTACTAAAAAAGGATCATTACACCCTGCCATACCGACACCCATTTCAGGATGAGGTATCCTCCCCTTGTAATGATCATTATTTGTGCATAAAACCAATAAATACCAAACCATCGAAAAAAACACCAACCCCAACAACCAAAAAAGCCACAGCTTCAACCAACCACCCCTTTTTTCTTATTATATATATGCAAGGATAATTCAAAAGGTCACCAGCAGCTGTCGGTGAAAATCATCCTTCTGGGGGTGGCACCTCGAAATCACAATCTCCATTTCCTTCAGTCACTCTCCAAGCACCCTCCAGACACTTCCCTTCAGAATCCCAACATTCGCATTGACACACCGTCCCATCGCCACTGTATTTCTTATCGTCGCATTCAGTTCCTCCAGGCGGACATGCACACTCCTCCGTATCGTCAATTGACTCACTAGGAGGTGGAGGTGGAGTTGAAGGAAGGGCTGGGGGTGGGGTTGCCACCTCAAAATCGCAGTCTCCGTCGCCTTCGGTTACTTCCCAAGAGTCAGACTGGCAAAGCCCCTCAGAATCCCAACAGGTGCACTGACACGTGGTGGTTTCGTCGCCGCTTATCTTCTGAAACTGACATTCTGTTTTCGCAGGGCATGCGCATTCCTCGCTGATCTCTCCTCCACCTGGTTTTCTCAGAAGTAAAAAAATAAAAAAAAGTAAAATAAAAATAAAAAAATTCACCATCTTGTGCAGGATGAAGAAAATAAAGCGTGAAAAAATGTGCCTCTTTTTGGATTCAAAGTGCAGTATGAGTATGTATTTTTCCCGACATATTGAGAACTTTTTTCTGTGGTGCTGTTTTAGTTCTTAACAGGTTTCTTCCCCTTGCAAAAATTTGAAGGGTTAGGGAATCGACTGTACAGTGGTTTCTGTTTGCCGACCAGATCGATTCCTTCCTGCTTTTTTTTTTGTTTCCTCACTTTCGTTTTCAGTCTGATTTTTTCGTTTTCATAAAAAGCTTTTGCTTCAAGATGCCGCCTTGCATTGGCTGATGACTAACAGAAGGAAAAGATTACTTAACCTATAAAAGCACCTCCGCTGTGTTTTCATTACAATCCTAAACTTATCTAGAAATTTCCCCTCCCCTCCAAATTGGATCAAACCTCACACCCTTCCCAGACATTTCCAGCAAAAACAAACTATAAATAACTAAATTTTCACTTTGTGCAAGAATACTTGACTGCCACCTGTAAAACTATTAAGCATTTCTCTAACCTTTAATAATGCCAATAATGCTTACATATATACGAATATTTTTTTTCTTCTTCCATTTGATTGATTTCATTTTGGTCTTCTTTTTGGACCACGAGACAGATGCATTCCAAAAGCAAACTGTGGAGAAGATATTGCTTTTTTTTTTTTTTAGTGTATCGATAAATAGATTTCATTTCTAGACGCACGCAGCAAAGGTAAAAAAGAAAAAAAAAAATTTGCCGATTTGATATTGATGTCTTGTTTCGTGAAAAAAATAAAAAATAAAAAATCGTACCTCCAAGAGAGAAATCGCATTCTCCAGTGCCTTCAGTTCTAGTCCATCCATCGGAGGTGCATGAACCATCGGGATTCCACGAGCCGCATTCGCAGCAGGTGTCCAGAGCGCATTTCGTCCCTTGACAGACCACATCCGGCAAGCACTTCCCTCCTGAAAACCCAATCAACGTCAATACGCGCTTTTCCTTCTTCAATCCAGGCGAACGAAATGAAAAAAAAAAAGAAAAAACAGTTGAAAATTCCTATCGGGGGGGGTTCTTTTCTTTTTTCCAACCGGAAGTTTCCTCCCCTGAAGTGGTTGGGAAAATTCACGGTGGGTGTGGTGGTGCGATCGGCGGCGCGTGGAGGTCGATTTTGTAAAACGTATCCCCACAGTTTCGAAATGTGTCAAAGCTGGACGCGCGTCTGTTCCTCCTCCTACCATGTGTTGGTGTCAAATTGAAAAAAGCGAAAAGCAGCAGCGTCGCGACGAAAAGGTGCACCTTCGACATGATCGCTTTTTTTTTTCAATCGAGGCGATCCAGGAGGGAGGGGGGTCGTTTTTCCAAAATCAAAATAACTGGCTGGACTGGACGTGATCTGGCGATGCGCGCGCGCGTTCTGCGAGCGCTTCGTTTTTTTCCCCTTTTTTTTTCTTGCGAGGCACTGCTTCACAAAATAACGTGATGTCTTTTTGGATGGGACGTCACCTCAGGGAGGTTACATCGACCTCCCCGTCTTTTTTTTTTTTTTAACTTTAATGCGGTGTATCGTTCGATTGGGGTTTTCGTCCGCAGCTCAGTTTCTGTTTCTGTTGGATTGATCGTTTGCGACTCGGCCATGGGAGAGGTGGCGCCTGTCGGTAAAGAAGAGCGCTCCCTTCATGTGTTTTCAACTAATCCATGAATTCGCTAGATTCAGCGTTTTGTTTATTTTTCCCTCTCTTCTTGATTAGGGGGTCGTTTTTTTCAAGGGGGGAGGTTGTGCAGCGACGTTACATGGCGTTCTTTCTGGGTTTTTCTTCTTTTTTTTTTCTTTTGATAGGTGATGGGAACGGCCTGTGAGCGACATTGAGGAGCGCACGCGTTGGCAAACTCGTCGGTGCGCCGTTGGGTTTTGAAAGCCCGCGAGGGCGGGGTGCAGTTTTTTTCTTCGACTGATTTTGTGTTTTATTTTTGTTTATTTTTCTTTTTTCAGAGGTGGGCGAGCAGTCAGTCAGCAGGTGAGCAACTGTGAGCTTTTTTTGTTTTGTTTTTTAAGGGGGGTGGGGGGCAGCCCAGAAAAATCTTTAAGGGGACCTGCCCCCCTTCCCAGTTGTGCCTGTGCAGAAAACAAAGAACCTCCCTCCCCCGCAAAAAAAACAAAAAAAGAAGAGATCTGTCGAATTTTTTTTGTTACTCATTCGGTATTTTTTCTTTTTGTTCAGGTGTTTTTTGTTGTTCAGAGGTGGGCAGGCAGCCAGTCAGTCAGCAGGGGTCATAGCATGCTGTGGTGAGAATCATAACAAAAAACCCCTCCATCCAGAACCCAAATGTTTTTTAAAAATTTACTCAAATTAAGTAGAGAATTAACTAAAATTGAAATTGAAATTTTCCCATACAATCTTACCTTTCATGTAAATTTTTTGTCATTCTCGGATATGCCATAAATTCCATCAGCCCTGACAAAGATTCCATGCTCCAAATATCAATAATTCTATAATTAGACACTTTGTTGAAGCTAAATTCCATATAGACAAAAAAAAATCGGATCAAAGAGGAAGTATCTCTTTGTGTTTCGATAATGATTATGAAAGTAATAATGGTGGTGGTGGCTGGGAGTCGACCTAGGTCAACCTCGGAGAAGTTACATTCTAAAACCAGTCGCCCGGGGTTCTTGTTAACAACAATGATTACATATACATAGAAGT
Organism: Bryopsis sp. KO-2023; assembly: GCA_030272585.1. NCBI lineage: Eukaryota > Viridiplantae > Chlorophyta > Ulvophyceae > Bryopsidales > Bryopsidaceae > Bryopsis > Bryopsis sp. KO-2023. Next base: position 1,222,460 of record BSYQ01000012.1, on the reverse strand, counting down.
TGCCCAGCCTCTCTTGCGAAAAATACGAATCGCCTCTATTGTTTCTATTAGAGAAAATACGGCATATGCCATTCTCTCGTCTCTTCTCTGATGCCACAATGAGTGTTGCCTACTACCATATTTGGTGTATCTGTCAGCATTTACGTAACTAAGAGGAGGTTCTAACGAGCGATACTTTCAACGCGGAGAAAGTATTATCGCTTCGTTCTTTGTTTGATTAAATCCGTGCTATGCGATGTGTCAACGCTACGTCTATCCTCATAGGAGGTATTTTGTTTTAAGATAAGAACAAGTTCATAAAGACAAGACGGCAATAAATATATTTCGGGTTCTCTCAACCATAAACGTAAAGTTTAGAATGCTAGGCATGGTGATCAACGGTGACGTAGAATCTTGCAACTATTACACAAAACACCCTTGCACCTTAAAATAGGCTTCTCAAGAACGCTATGGAACTATCGTTATTCTCATATTTTCAAAAATGTGCTCGAAGCTAATCATCGATCTCTTCAACACAACGCACAAAAGAAGCAATACGAATTAATTCTTTGTAATACATTCCTTCTTGTATAAACGGCCTTAGCCAAGCAAATCCCAACCAATCCGTGTTTGTAATTCCCTATCTACGATTAAGGTACTCAAATTGTCCAACATAATCCAGGTCTGTTGGTGAGAAGATGGATATGGTCTTGGTCTATTGCAATTTGGCTTTGCAGCTAGGCATCCTTCTCTTTACTCTTGTCGAGCACCTTGAGCAAATTCCCATCTTTAAAAAGTTTTGCATTTATAGCATCGTGTCGACCAAGGTCTGTTTCTATATGTGAGAACTTCGTATTGAAGCCACGAGTTGTAATGATCGATCATCGCTTAGAACGATGTCTGATCTTGTGACTATAATGTAGTAGCAAGAGACTCAACAAAAGAGGTGGTTTGGATAACATGTTTTGCTCTATATTAAGCGATGTTGTCCAAGTGTAGTATACTTCTTATTGCAAAGCGTATTTCCAATCTTAAATATTGCACACAAACTATTCAGAAAAAAAATTGATAGTTTAATGGGAGACTTGTGCGATTCTTCCGAAGAGCCATTCGTTTTACTTGGTAGCGACATGCACTTCAGGAACAAAACACGAAAGACAAACTTGGCCTGAACTTGCGACTTATTTTTTAAAATATCTATTCTAATGCACCTATCTACGACTTCGACATTGGTATGGCACTGACATTGTATTATTTGCAAAAAACGTCTCGAGGCCTGCCACTTGTATTGTTCGCCCAACTGCCGCCTGGTTGGCAACACTCCCGGGAGGCACCTCGACGTCTAAGAGTTTGGCGGGAGTGCCACCGTATTGGAAAGCGTATTCTTACGATCATTATTTCTTTCGCCCATCCCACCCTTTCTGAGTGCCCCGACGGCAAGAAAACATGCGTGAGCTATAACCCCAATTGTTAGTAACATTATTAACTTGCCTCATGGTTAACAGCTGACAAGAACAATTAACGGCAGACTAAGATGATGACACGTCGATAACGCCATCTTACTCGAGACGATTGAAATATCAAATATCGAGTCAAACCCTAACGTATATCTTTTCGCTTTCCTTTGTTTGTTGCACATGGTTATCTACTAAAGGTCGAGAATTTGCCCGGAGGTTATTTTTTATTTTTTAGGAGCAGATTGAAAGACCTTCTTCTGATATGCTCGTGTTGACATGGACTAATACAAAACATCGTATCGACAAGGCATGATAATGTTCTTCAAGCAAAGAGCAAGATCCCAAATAATGAGAAATAGATGGTGGAATTTAATAGCTTCGCACAACTATACAAAGATAGGAAATTGTTGAAAGTAGGGCAAGACCTTTGTATCCCCATCTGCTCGCAAATTCGCACTGGGCGCTCCAAGCGGATGGCTGACCACCTGCAAAAATACCACCTGGAATACGCTGTTTTGGTCGAGGGGGGCTGCCCAGGGCGCCAAGTAAGGTTTTTTTTTTTTTTTTTCGGCTGTGGGTTAATGTAACGTTTAATGTAACGTTTCTTTTGCAGGAGACTCTTGTGATGACACAAGAGCAAATTAGGGAAGGTTTTAGGGCTGCATCCGTCTTCCATGAGACAACCGCGGCGTTCATTGTAAGTTGGAAACGTTTCATGTAATGGTTCATGTAATGTTTCATGAGGGTGATTCATTTTTATTTTTATTTCTTGTAAATTAATTAATTAATTTATTTTGTTAGCTTGCTAAGTTCCCGGATTTAGCACCGCCACCACCACCACCACCACCACCACAGCAGGCAACGTTTCGTTTGTTCTCTTTACTTTTTTTGTGTGTTTTGTGTTAAACGGTTCGTGATATGTTACATTATGTTACAGGGTGAAGATGAAGAAGATGAGGAGGGTGCCCTGCAGCAGGATGAAGAACAAGAACACGTGGACATGGACATGCAGCATGTTCCTCGAGGATTTCGCTGTGGCAACGAAGTCAAGGCGACCTTCAAAGTCATCCAAAGGAGGCGCAAGGGTGCAAGGAGGAAAAGTGTACTCAAGGAATATACAGGAAGAGTCACGAAAATATCAGGAACATCATTCACGGTGCTTTTTCCTGATGACGACACGCAAGTCTATGAGCTGTCATCCCTCCAAGGGGGGGGTCCGGGGGGGTGGAGGGTGGTAGAGTAGTGTAAGAATCCCAAAAAACGGAATGGGTTTCGGTCTGACGGACTCCAAGACCATCTTTGCGGTTCTCCGCTTTGAAAGTTGCCATGATACGTTTTCTGAAGCGTATTGCTCCTTGGCATGCACACTCGTCACATCGCGTTATGAGCCAAGAGCCATGATACGTTTCAATAAACATAACATGGCTCTTTTCATGAAATCTGTTGTCGCACATTTTCCCCTAGGGCGATGTGCGCCATGTACGGAATTCGGGTGACGGTCACAGGGAAAATACCCAAATTGCCCTAAAAACGTACCCGAAATGCCCTAAATCTTCTCACATTGTCCCTAAACGTAGTCGTCCGACTGAATATGTCAACAATCCGCTGTGGGAACGAAGACCCGCAGCAAACCGAACGTGGAGGAACATCAAGAAGAAGTGAAGGGATCGCGCGTTCCGACTCGAAAAGCTAGGAAGGACGAAATTACGGCAGTTACGTTTCATGAGACGTAACATGATGACTGTACTCCGTCTGAAACGTTTATGCAAACGTCAGCTTTTTTTCGTGTAGTTTACTGCTTTGCTTTCTGTGTGTGGGAACGTGCGATGGCCTTTGCCGGAAGGTGAGGCGAGATTCATGATACGTCTCTTGAAACGTAGCGGCTTCGGCTGTTTGCGGGGTGGTTAGACGGAAAAACGTGAAATGTATTAAAAGCCGGGTGGGTGTTAAGAGCGAAAGTTGCAGTTGGCCCCTCTCCACTTGGAGCATTGATGGGCGGCTTATGCACATGAAAATAACAAAGACAAGCTGCACACGCACACTGCCTACCAAGTCCAAGTTCTTGTGTCGCCTGTTGAAGTTTTCCAAGAACGTCACAGTTTCTGATTGTAACTCCATCGATCATAATAGATCTGCACATCATACGAATCAAGAAGCAAATTTAACGTTTATTGAAACGTATCGTGATACGTTGCGTTTGAATTTGCAGGGAAGCCTCCTCGCTTATAGTTAAACGTATTTTGATACGTTTAACCTGTGGAGAGAGTTTGAACCTCAATGACGGGGAACGTTTTGCGAGGGTGTGTCAGAGTGCCCGTGTTGAATTGTCACGATTCGCAATGTCCATCCAACATCCTTTTGTTGACGTAGGGCAAACAATTACACTGGTAGTAACAATTAAACACCCCCGCACTTGTTATCAAGACCGTGGCCGTGTGGAGACGGTGGGGAAGGGGGGGGGGGAACGGGTTTACTGATGGTGGTGGGGATGTGGGTGGGAGTAGGGGTAGCGGTAGGGGTAGCGGTACCCCAATTTTCACCCCAATTTTTTGGGGTAACAAAAAACATCGAACTCCGAGAAGACCCCGAGCTCCCCCCCCTCAAGATGAGACCCCCCCTCGCCCCCCTCGAGATGAGACCCCCCCTCGCCCCCCTCGAGATGATCCCCCCCCTCCCTCCCCTCGAGATGAGTCCCCCCCTTCAAATCCTTCGTCGGATATTTCAGCGGGAATCGAACCCGGGCAGGATCGTGTTTGGATTAGGATAGAGTTGGCCGATGGGAGGAAAGCGAGGTTCGATGGTCAGATCGTTTGGTACGATTAATGATTTGGGTTTTTGTTGCGTTTCACAGGAAAACAGTATACAGAAATCCACGTGACAGTAGAACTGTTCCAAAATTACACTCGAATAAAGACAACGCACCACCCGTCGAGGACCCCGTGGAGCAATTCTCGTGGTGCTCGGAGTAGCTAGCGTATGGAGGAACCTTGTGTCCCAAAACCGGACACAACCGGGGTTTTGGATTTAAAACTCGTTCAAGAAGAGTTACAAAAAAAACAACTTGGAACGTTGAAGTTTTGGAGTGTACGAAAGAAAGATACACAAAAGGGATAATAAGTCGAAGGAAAGAAAAAAAGATTCGTTGTCGACTCCCTTTAACAGATCAGTTTTATAGAAGGGAGAACAAGCGGACTGAATTATATCGGAGACATGAGCGAAGCAAAAGAAGCTATCCCCGTTTTGAAGATACTCACGATGAGCCCCAAAGCAATCCAAAAGGATCTCATATAAACCCTATCAGAGGCGGTTCAAAACTCGTGCAATTTTGGTCTCTGCCGCATAAACGTTGCAATACGTGACAATCTTAGAGCCTGCTTGGACAAGAAGCCTACGGGGTGTGCTTAAGAAGTTGATGCAATTCACGAAGCAAGCGAGGACTACTCATTAAGTAGATGAGGGGATATAGAATTAACAAAGGGAACTACAATTCGGAATAATAAGCTTCTTAGGGAAGAGGAATTCCCGGAATCGTCGATATTTTGGACGAGGACAAAGAAAGAGTTGCTTTGGAAAGACACTTGTGTGCTACCCAACCCTGTTGAGGGCTTTTTAACAATGATCAATCATCGTTAGTCAGAATGGACTACCGCCTAGCTGCCACCGAGGGGCACCATGTCGTCCGCACTCGCAGCTTGAGGAAGGGCAACGTCTAGAAGATGTATACGCGTCACGCGCTTGCCCTTCTCCTTGCTTGTTGTCAAGGGATGCATGTGTCGTTTGATGGACCGACTCCGACACTCCCGTACGACGCTATTTAAAGGCGAATGCGTCGAGGGCAAATTGAAAGATTCTGCTCTTCCTCGTTTGGCTTGGGGGCACGCTCTTGTGACCAACCTATTCCTCGTGTTATAGCCAATCGTCACACCTTGCGATCTCCACGTTATATCGATCGTTTATCTCCACCCAATTGGTTATGCCCGAGCAGGATGCGCAAAGGCGGGTGATGGAAGCTTAGGATCGTTGGAAGCTGACACGAAAAACATCTGAGATGGTCGAGACTGGCATATTATTGCTTATTACATATATTTGCAATATATCTTGAATGGATGGCTAAGGAGGCAAGAAGAAAACGCCAACGAGAGCAAGTGTCAGAAATGCACTACTTTCACCTCATTTATTTCTCACGGGGAATAAGAATAAAAGTTATAGTTTTGATATGACAAAATAACAGGTAGCAAAAAGACCTTTCATATTCCCTCAAAAAATTTCAATTCTTGGTGATAAATCGTTTATTTTTCACTCAAGAATTCTCAGTCACAACTTTTCTTAAGTCAAACAATGATTGGTTGAGGAGAGTGCAATACTGTGAAAAGAGTAGGTGTATTCCTAGAAGCTCATTACACTTTTGGGATAAAAAAACTCGACTCTTCAAGGAAAATTGGTATTGCTGGGTACCAACCGAAACATTTCAAGCCGGTCTATGACCAATTTAAAAAGGTCGACATAGGAAAGAAGAGGAAGGTTATGAAATATCGAGAATCTATTCTCAATGATTCTCACAAGCCACAAAGAAACCATGAAACAATAAAGTATTTCCTTTGGCAAGGTTCGTGTATTTGATATAATCAAATCTATATTGAAGAAACCATGACGAATATTCACATGTACATGAAACGAGTCATAAGCAATATTCCAACAATAGTACCCTATTATGTACAGGCAACACGCAAGAAGACTAAGACCCAATGCTAGACAAGGAGGACCCGTTATTTTCCATTACAAAAAGTAGGTACTTAAAGGTAGCGGACCCCATTTGAGCGTCCCTATGGTGGGGTCCGCTACCTCGTAGTGCTCTCGACTCGGACTTAGCCAACCCGAGTTCGAGTCCTCCTAGAGTCGACCGACTCCCTCCAGTCGGTGGCTGGTGAGCTTGGCTCACGTCATTCATGCAATAAAAATACATGTAACAATATTACTTGTTGTTTAATTAATTAACTCAGTTCCCAGTCAATTGATACACAATTAGCACGCTAAAAGTGTTTAATTGTGTGACCTGTTCTAGACAGGCGCCTGGTCGGTCTGGACAGGCAGCCCACCGGCAAAAACTTAATTTTACCGCCAAATGCTGAATTTTGCCGCCGAATGCTGAATTCTGCCGCCGAATGCTGAATTCTGCCGCCGCCCGACTGGCAGACGTCCCTTCGGAGACGCGATGTCGCGATGTCGGTCGACAGGCGACCAACGTATGTATGTCAGACCAAAAAAAAGGGGGGTTGGGTTTAGGGTTTAGGGTTAGCGCGACCAGCGCGCGCCAAGCGAGTGGGCTAAACAAGCGCGAAGTAGACCGGCGCGCCGGCGAGGCCGTCGACTCTGGAGCCGTGGCCGTCGACTCCAAAAATGGGAACCCGGATCACGCCGAGGAAATCCCAAGTGTTTAGGGCTTTCTCTCCCCTCAGAAAGCTTATGTTCAAACAGCGTAAAAAAAGGGGGGGTTGGGTTTAGGGTTTAGGGTTAGCGCGACCGGCGCGCGCCAAGCGAGTGGGCTAAACAAGCGCGAAGTAGACAGGCGGCTGCCAGTCGGTCGGCGGCAAAATTCAGCATTCGGCGGTAAAATTCAGCATTCGGCGCCATAATTAAGCATTCGGCGGCAAAATTAATTGCCAGCCCAGCCCACCTGTCCAGACCGACCTGGAGCCGGTCTAAAACAGGTGTACTGAGCGTCACACCTGTTTGATCGGTCAAACTTGTCCAGGTAACTAATTAGCGGCTTCTACGCCTTTATTAGACAGGAAATCACCTGTCCAGACCGGTCTGACCGGTCTGGACAGGACGCAATTGAGAAGGAAAAAAGGGTGGACAGGTCCGACCCGGTCCAATAAAGGTGTACCTTTATTGGACCGGAAATGACCTTTATTGGACAGGTGTCGGACCGGTCTGGACAGGTCCGACACCTGTCTAATAAAGGTCAGTTCCGGTCCAGAAAGTGGTTGCCGGTCCGGTCCGGTCCAACGGGTCGGCGCCCACGTCTGATGATGAGGTTGTCGAGGGATTAAGCGGAGATGAAGGAGAAAGCTCTCGCCCTACTCTCTCGCCAAATGCCTCAGTTGAGGGAGGATATGGACGGGCTGAAGAAGACAACCCAGATTTTGTGCACAATAAGGACAAAGAAGCTGAAATCAAGAATTTTGACAGTATTGCACAAATTGCGCTCTTCTGCACACAAGAAACCACAGAAGCAGGGGCGACGAAGCTTTTGCAGATCCTCAACCATCCAGATTTTGACCTCGAAATGGTTTGGCAGAACTTAAAACCGAGTCGGGATGTGAATAAATATGTGGATTCACAAGGATTCATTGGCGAGGTGAGTTTGTTCTCACATTGATAAATATTTAAAGGAATAAGAGAGACTGAGTGAAGGCTCGGTCTTCAATATCTCCCAGGATTAAAATGCTCTTATTGACCGTTGTTGATTTTGCGCCCGAATCGGATGATTTGAATATGGTGGAGTTGAGTATGACTCCGAATGAATTCAAAGTATGGTCCGCATTACTCAGTAAACTCAAGTCTGATTTTCGGACTTTGAGGTCTACGGTGGTTGGGAAGCTCGCAAAGGCGATTCAAGAATGTGTGATGATACACTCAATCACATCACAAAGTCTCTCCTTGAAAGATTGGCGGTTTTGTCAGGCCGACACGATGACTTCGGCAGTAACTTCTCAAGTGATGTTCTGACCACAGTAAGACGTTCCACCACGTCCTCTTCGATATTTGAGAGGTGTGGATCTTTGACAGTTCGAATGGCGGCCTTTATACAATTGAACATTAAATTTTTTACTTGGGGACCGGACGATTGGGTTGGTGGCCGACGACGAGAAGATCAAGATTTTTGGCGTGGAAAAAAATATTGTATCCTCGTACCGGTCCGTGAACATCCTCAGAGAGCAAGATGATGAGGAAATCGAAGAAGATTGTGAAGAGGAACTGGAAGAAAATTCCAGAGCGGAGGAACCCCAAGGGGAATTTGGTATTGGGCTGATTCATGAGTGTTTATGATTGGACACTACACTTGTAATTCTGCCTCTTTGTCATGACTCAAAAAAAAAAAGGAAAACAACATCTTCGATGCAACATTTATAATCTATCTTTCTCCAGACAGGCCTGGCCATTTTTGATTCTGTTGGGAATTTTTTCACATCTGTCGCCAACTAAGACCACCACCAGCTGCACCGACAATCAGCTCTTGTTCATCAACTTGGTGAACATCACATCCTCTAACTCACTCCCGAGAAACTTCTTCCAACTCCACAAGACTGATCAATCTCTGCAACCTCCTAATCAGCTTGATATCTCCCACTTTCATCCCTCATATCAGATACCACCTGTTTGATAGCAAACAAAAAATTTGTTCATGGCACACTGTGGAGAAAGAATACCCACAGCGCTCTGTGCTTGTCCGGCTTCCAACAAAGAAAGAGTAACTTCATTAATTTCAGTTTCCTTTTTTGGGGGGCCAAATTATGCCTTATCCCATATCACCGAGGGTCTTCTCCATAATAAATAAAAAATGTCATGATGCCATCCAGACATGTTGCACAGACTATGTTTCAAACTATCCAGAGAACCCAAGCTGCAGAAATGAGACCATATATTTGGTCAGATTTGCGTTGGTCGATTGCTTGTTTCTTAAAAGGAGGCATTCATTTTACGTGGAGGGACTGAGTATCCTCAAAGGTCGGCCTGACACCATGAGATGTCAAAATGGTACAGCTCTACCCACACATCCTCACAAGGTCCTTGAGATATCACCTTCAAGGTGATAACCCAACCCAAAGTTTGGATGGGGGGCTGTTCTGCTTTTTGTTTCTACAACGCAAAGTGGCACGCAACTCAACGACCATCTCCCCCCCCTCACTTTTTTGTGCACTCTTCTACGACAACAACGCACCTTACGTTTTGAAAACAGGCGACAAAGTTGCGAATCACCGTGATTGCTGTGACTTTAGATTCTTCATGGCTCAAGCCTGTTTGCGAAAGCCTTTGCAAAACCTTGGTGCCTTCTCTGCCTTCGAGTGTATGTTCAACGCTCAAGGGTCAAGAAACGTAGCTCAGAGTTGAGTTGGGACCAACGACCGCCAACACATCGACGTAGTCAGGAGATTCTGCATTGTGCAGTCTCCAACAAAAACAGGCTGCGTTGGCTTAAGGCGCAAAGAAAACGTGAAAGCGATGGCAGCGCGAACTGTGATCTCTTCACTCTACCACTGGTTCACGTTTTCTTCGCGTGAGCGATTACATGCGCAATCCATGTCCCCGTATGCACACGTGAACTTGTGTCGGTAACGGCTTCACATCAGCTAACGGTGTGATTTGATGTGCAGTTCTTGGACAATTCACGGGCAAGTTAAAATCATGTTATGACTTTTCATAGATGGACATCTAGCCCAGGCCTGGCGATGACTTCGGGAGAGTACAAGATTGGCTCGCACAAATCCAAGACGGAGCAATCAAGTCCTCAAAGTTGCTGGACAAACCGCCACAACAAGAATCGTCGTTGGGTCTGCGACTTTGTGCTACTTTGTTCATAATCGCAATATGATTTTCTCCTTGAACACTTTGAAAAACACCTTTGACGAAGACACGGACAATATAACTTTCAAGGAAAACAACTTACAGAACGAAAAAGCAAATTAAACAAGAAATTCCTAGATCGACAAAGAAACGTGCCCACTTTGAAGAGAAATATGGAAAAATGTAGAGTTAAGCAAGGAAACTACTTCTCAAAAGTTAACAGGCCGTTGATGTCAGTTGGAACGAGGATGCGAAACCGAGTAATGACCTTTGCAAACACCACAAGATTTGTCCAGGTTCGGAGACTCACAAAAATGGGAGATCTACGAACTTATTGCCCGCGAGATGAACGATTGGAAAGGCATCATGCCGATGATGACCATATACGTAGTGCAACGGCAACATAAGACACGATAAGACATAGGCGCCGAAGATTGGAAATGTTTCCCGAGATAACGGTTGGTGTTGCAATGCGGCATAGGGGCACTTGCAATCTACCTTGTGGCCCGGACATACCTTCTTGAGAAGAGTTTTGGGAGTTGGAAGTTGACAAAGAAGAGTGGTACGGCACTCAAATGTTCATATATATCTTAATGTCCGGCTTAAACCAAAACTTTGTTGTAAATGATGTATAGGATGAAGATCTTCAACCCGTTTGATAAACCATGATAAATGGTTGACAAAGTTATGGCAGTCAAGTAAAAGTCCGCAATGATACTTGCAACTGGAACAACGGGAGCAAAAGTGCTTCACTCGGATCGTGTGGATGGAGCTAAAGAAGCAAGTTATCCTGATATGGCGACGCATAACTTGAAAGCGTTTGCACTATGGGAACAAAAAACAGATATTCAAGTATATTTAAAATAAAATAATAAAATAAAATAAAAATAAAATTTTAAAAAAATTATTTAAAATTATTTAAAATAATAGCCCCACCGATACTTCGTAGGGAGGAGGTAATATCCCACCACAATCACATTTTTTCGCTCGTTTGTTTTTTGATATCCGTAATCGAGAACTTTTTCTAAGATTTGAAGGTGTTATAGCTCAGGTAGGACTCCTAACTTAGGAGTGACCGAAGGTGTGTCGGTTGGCCAGAGAGTGTGACGTGTATGCCGTACGAGAGACCTCAACACTAAAACAACGATAACTCGGCCTAAATAGACCCAAACAAAGCAAGCAATATACCAAAAAGCAACCTTGGAAAATTTTCTGTACGTCCGTGCAAAGCCTTCGGAATTCCATCTAGTGTTTGTGCCGCTATTTGCCTGTGAACATCATCCCTCTTTTGCTGCAGAATTTTGAATATGCTGTCGACAACCATCCACTAAGATTTGGTCAGAACTTTGGTAAAAAGTAGTTAGACTCTTCGTGTTCCGAGGAACGACAAAATTGATAGCTAAAGTATTTCACAATATTGCGTTGGATTTTCTCATGCAAAAAACTATGGCCCAATTCGTTTATGTAAAGGTTAAGCTATTGAGGATCTTGCTTTCCCAGCAATGTTTGAAGAACAACATATATTAATAAACGGCACATAAGGTTGAAGATGCAAATGGAAGTGCAATCAAACGACAGTTGTGTGGAGTTAAACATGAAGATTTTTTTTTTCGAAAACGAAAATTGACTGCGACAAGTTATTGCGCCAGGGCAAACGACGACATGCATCGTAAAAAAAAACGATCGAAATCCAAGCTCTTGTCACAATATTATCAACGGGTACGAAGCTTATACTCCCCTAAAAGCACTAAGAACAATTCCAAAATATTTTGATCAAGTGAAAAAAGACATTTATACAATGATAAGGTAACTAGGAAGTCCCATCTGGTTTCTTAGCTTTTCTTGCGGTGATTCGCATTGGCCATAATCAGTAGTAAATTCAAAGCAAATAGTTGATTTCGTTAAAATCGGTGGGAAGGAAGCCATTGATATGCCTTTTATTGAAAGGCACAGCCCGATTCGTTTGGACCCAATTACAGCATCAAGTTTTTTTAATCATTGCTTCAAACCATTTATGCGTTTAACTCTCGAAGCATAAAGCTCTTGTTGAGGAAATATACACAACTTTTATGTGGATGTGAATTCTAACACTTGGGTGTGCATTGTATTTGTGGTCTTAGGAATACCAAATATTCAATGGGAATAAATAATCCAGCCAGCCAACGTTTTGTCGATGGTGAATATGTGACTAATGACATCACAAAGCAGATGTGACGGTGCAAGATGCAATCCAGTCAAAGTACAGAGACACCAAATCACATTTCCAGAACATCTCTGTGGTCTGATCTTCCACCAACATAGTCCTTTGAAAGTGCATGACAACAACCTGGAAGGCATGATGTAACAACCTTCAAGGCCACGCTCTTTCCTTCACCACCTGAGCCTTCAAGACACAGAATACGCTGAGGAGGAAGAGGGTCGATGAGGGAGTTTCCAACAACCCATTTCAGGACGTCAAGATGCTCGGACGTCATTGTAGCAAGGAGTATGTCCTCCGGTGTCGACCTTTCGCGGAAGGGCATTCTAATAGGAATGAAGGGGAGCTCCGTTGGTATGATATTGAATGAAGATATGATCGCTGAAGCTGGGTCATCAGCGCTCACCTTTCCAGCTATGTCCTTACATACCGAGTAGGACACAGAGTTGTTATCAATACACACTGCGTACCTTGTTGTTAGTATACAAACGCTCTTTGGCATTGGTTTGCACTCGAAAGCACCTGCCCTCAGCAGCGAGATGTACGGACTGACAGCTAGGCCAAAGTTCACACTTACATTGCCATGTCCAAGAATATCCGCCAGACATCTCAACGAAGGAGGTGAGTTAAGAGGTACCCATCTGCCCTGCGATGTAGCAAAGAGGTAGTACCCACTCTTGTACCTAGCCACTCTACGCCGACCAAGGGTTTCTTTTATCAGAGTGATTTCCTGTGGCCCAAATGAGTCTGCGAGTGGTCCCGACAAGGGGTGCAGATTGTAGATCAAGTCAGCTCCTGGCTCAAAGCCCTCTCTAGCGCCGAGGTCCTCGACAGTGCAAGTGTCAGATGAATGACAGGAATCCATCCTATTGAAGAACCTAGAACTTCCAAGATAAAATCTATTAGCACTAAGTGATAAGAAACTTCAAAGTTGTCTGTAGCTTCAGTCTAAACTTTAATGGATCTGGTAAGCAATGGCATTGAGGAGTACAAACTTGAACTCCTTAACGGATGGTGTCCGATATGGTCTTATGAATTAACATCGACAAAGGCGATGATGTCATCCTTCGTTGGTGAAACATACGTCGATGTCCATAAGGTGAAGTTAACCAAAAGAAGGTTGCAGAGTGTTGCTGTAAGGTTGTGGAAGCAGGACATCAGCAAATACATCGCGGTCGACGTCGATATGTTTCGGGGACTCGACAATCGTATCGCCCTAAAGAGGACTGCTGTTCAACCAGGTAAAGATGTTGGACCTCAACCAACTTACCAGACGCCCTTAACTGTGACCAGATGTGCTTCAGTCCAGGGCATTGCACCGTTTACTTCACCAGACGTTGGTATTGTCCACCATGTAATGGAACTCCCTAACCTTCTTGTGGCTGGATTGGATGTAGAGCAAACAACGTACAATAGCAACGGAAGATTTCCTATTGCCACAGACCCTCTCATCTCGATAGCGATAGTGACATCTGATTCGAGGTACTACTGTGCTACAACCTATGGCAGTACGAAGAACTTGCGCAGAGAATGCGACGAAAGGTACACTCTAGCTGAGTTTGAGACATCAAGGGAGATGGCTGATTGGGCCCTCGAGCTACTTTGGTGTCTTCAACCAGCCTTTGTATGCATACACAATGGTTTTGGCTTTGATGTGTCAAGGTTGGCAGCTCACTGCTCAGAGAGGTACTACAACCTCTTCAGGAATGTAAACCTGGGAAAGTCAGACAAGGGTATGGAGCTTCTCATCCCTGGTATTACAATGGTTGATACTTGGTGGTTCATTCAAAAGCTTCATAAGACAGCGTATTCAGGAACTTCTCTGGACGTTGTATCAAAGGAGCTTGGAGCGTCGGGAAAGCGCCCAATGCCTCCTCTGAATCTCAAGGTTGCACTAGGTGACGAAGATGCATCACAAATTATGAAGTACAACATACACGATGCCTTTCTCCATGTATTTGTTGCTATCAGATCTGGTCAGGAGATATCTTCTTTGTCCGTTGTGACAAGATCACCTATACAAGACTGCACCAAGTTCATCAGTGGGACCATGGTGTCAAACTTAAGCTCGTCGTACGCCCTCAGCCGGGGAATGGTACTGGATTGGTCTGAAGAACCCAAGGTATCGAGGATCTACAAGGGGGCTATGGTCGTTGATCCGAGAAGGGGGATACATAGAAATGTTCATGTGTTCGATTTTTCTTCCCTGTATCCGAGCATAATGATAGGCGCGAACATATCCGCCGACACTGTATCAAGGGCAACTGAAGGTTACAGGAAGTCGCAGTGGACAAAGTCCAGACCAAGTGACAAGTATTACCAGGCCTCGGCTACTGACTTCATCGACTGGAGCTTGGACCTAACGATGTTCGACGTCGATGGCGGCCTAACATTGGTAGATAGGAGATCTGAGAGCGTCCAAGCAAGCCTTATGGAACACGCTGTGACCCAAAGATCTCAGATGAAGAAAGCGAACGGAGGCAAAGACACACTTCTAAGTGCGGCACTCAAAATTGTCGCTAATAGCTCGTACGGAGCTCTGGGGTCAAGAACTGCTGGTATGTCATCTCGGTGGGGTGCTGCCTCTGTTACCCTTGCAGGACGATGGTTGCTCAGCCTTGCCATAGGCCTAGCTAAGTTCCTCGGTGTAGAATGTGTCTACGGCGACACTGACTCTGTGTTCCTAGTAGAGCCAGTGGGCGGTGGCTGGCAAATAGATCTTTTCTCTGATGTATTTGCAGGCGTTCTCAAGTACACACCCTTCGCAAGATGTAAGCTCGCAAAGGAAATGACACTGTCAGCTCTCATACTTGTTAAGCCCAAGATGTACTATGGTGTCGAAGGTTATGGTGACTCTGCAAAGGAACACGTCAAGGGTCTAAGCTCGAGACGGAAAGATCGTATAGGATTAGCCAGACAGACGCTCGTCGACGTCTGTTCTATGATATGCTCCTCTGCGAACGACAGCGACGCAATTTTGGATGTAACTGAATACATCCTGCAACTCTACGAGAGAATAGAAGAAGGAAGTATGTCAATTGCTGAATATTCGATGGAACGCAAGGTCGAAGGGGTCCAATCCTACGTCTTCTACAACTCGAAAGGCTTGGAGGTCTGTTGTCCTGTTGAAGGCCCCTGGAGAGATGAAGAAGAGCCAAGCAGAGTCAGGGTATCTGAATCAGTCGCGAAGGCAGTCGAACCAGTCCTCAAAGCATGTGGTCTACCAAATATAGCTCAGCTCATGTTCAACGCAGGTATTTAAACACTTTTTGAAAAGCAGTTAAAGTTTGATTGAAAGAGTTCACGTAACAGATATGAGTTCCTGCAATGGCACAGAGTACACACAATCTGTTACATCAGAAGTTGATGACATTCTACCGGAAGACGTTGACAATAAATCTCCTGACAGAGTTGAGGATATCAGTGTAGTAGACATCGAAGTCGCTAGAGCCACCTTCACAGGTAGCACCTGGCAAGAAGATTCTCTTCTTCCGCCTATCATCGAAAGGTTCTTGACTCACAGGAAGTGTCTGGAAGAATATGAGATGAGAAAGGGTTTGGCTTCCGTAGCGCCATCGTCGTCGCCGTTTATGGTACTAGAGGGAAAGTACTCCAATCCTGTCGGATCTCTGTTCGTTCCTCGAACATTTGATCCAACCTTCGGATATCCAATCAGACGTGTTAGTGTATCAGAAGATCAAGTGACAGAGGAGTATCTTACTATGTGTATAGGTTACGGCAAGGGTATCATAGCTATGAAGGACTCCCTGAATCATATCTTAAGTAGTCTGAAAGGAGGCAGAACATGGACATCTAGCTTATTTAGCCTAACGAAGATAGAGCAGAACAGGGACATAGGTAGGGTTGTGAAATGTTACAATGTAGCCCCTCTTCATGTGTTCACTGTTCATGCCAAGATCGAAGCTCAGACAGCTGCAGAAGAGGAGTGGGCTAGAATGTACGATGAAATGACGACCTCGTCTGTACATCCTGGTTTGTATGGCGTCATACACGATAACTCTCTACTCGATGTAAGACCATACGATTCGTGGACAGAGAGCTTCTACCCAGAAAGAGACGCTAATCTGAGGAAGGACAAACCGACTTGGAAGCGCTTTGTCGACATCACATACACACCGATGGGACTTGAAGCAGGACGTATAAGATCGTTCACCCATGGCTGCAGGATCACTCTCACGAGTGTCGACGCCGTAAACCAAGCCATAACAGTACTTGATATGTTGCAATGCGATCTTAACTCTTGTTGGGTGTTTCATTGTTACGGACAGACATCGAGGATCGACGTAAGATCCGTGGACTTAATCAGGCAGTTCAAGGTATCCCACAAACTTGAGCCATCCCTGGCTCTCCATATTTTTGAGAATGAAAAGGTCATCTCAATGTCAGTGTCATCTGGTAGGGTGACTAGACCCATGAAACCAGCTTTCGATCTTACTATGGACGACAAAGAAGTCTGGGTAGACAGCCTGGAGATTGACATGGACGAAGCTCACCGATCAACGACCATCTCCGCCCTCAACCTCAGCTATGAAAGTATGAGAACTACATGCCTACTCTTTCCATTCCTGTTGTACGATGAGCCACCAAGACCGATAATGGCGTCGTCGATGGCTGTTCAGGCAATATGCCGTCCAAGGTGCAATGGAGGATCAACAATAGCGTCGAAGAAGTCGTTCCTCCCTGTGGTGAGAACCGAGGCTATGGATAGCCTCTGCCATAGCTTGGGTGATGACTCGCGGATGAACATACCAGGGGCTCCTCTCATGGCAGTTTATCTCAATCTCCCCGGGAACTTCGAAGATTCAGTGGTCATATCAAAGAAGTTGAACGATCTTGAGATCTTCAGTCACGAAGGATACGTGATACACCCTATAAGGCACTCTGATGCTTCCATTGATCCGGGAACAAACCTAGGAGAAGATCATCATTGGTGGAGACCTTTTGACGATGGTACGACAGTAAGAGAAATGTACGTCAAGAATCGTCAACGATGTGTGCACGCAAATATGTCTTGCAACGATGTACGTATTGGCGATAAGATGGCAACCTGGCACGGACAGAAGTTCACGGTGTCCGATGTTGTTGAGGAGGACGAGCTTCCAACATTCAGGTCTATGAACGCAAAAGTCGACTTCAAACCTCACATTATCGTAGCATCCTCATCCGTACATAACCGAGTCACTCTCGGGCAGGTGTACGAATCCTGGGTTGGAATGTCTACCGTCAAACGACATGATTTCAGTCCTTCCGAGATAATACACCTCAAGATCAATCATATACCGCAATTCCAGTAATTGCCCGATTGAAACCTTGATGGTGGAGTTCTACATTCTGAGTATTCGAGTTCGACTCTCGAACAAGGTCGACGCACTGGCTCCCGTGGCTGTGTATGTTCTCTTGGAGGTGCTGTTGACAACTGGCCGGTCACCTATGGACAGCGCAGAGTACTTGGCCGACTAGACTCTCCAGCGAATTAAACTTCGCCCAGTCCAGTCTGCCAGCGAAAACGCAGTCAAGGCAAACAGTTACGCCAGCAAAACACGACGAGTGCACCACAAGGGGAGGTACACACCGCCTCCAGTGAATCGACTCACCCAGACCAATCTAGCGAATAACTGAGACCCTTTCGCATAGCGAGAGAAGACTCGACGTTGGGGTCGCACCTCCTGCCCGCCCATACGTTCTATCGTAGACCTGGCAGGGGGGTACTTTAAGGGAGCTATCTTGTAAAGTGGACAAGTTCAAGTTCTTTCTGGATCGCCGACTGTTACACATAGCCGTTCTAACCTGGAACCCGCGTTTCCGAGACACTTATCTCTGAGAGCTGAAGTATTGAAGAAGGATCCTCTTTGATACACGGGATATAGCCCTCTGGGATAGGCAATCTCAGGCTAGGAAAGCGAAACTCCAGTGGGAGACGGTATCTTTTGCATTGTGGGAGACACCTCCCAGGGAAGTTCTTTTGTTATTGGATAGCAAAGAATATTTGTAAAACCGTTTTCCTGCTCTTTTCTCTTGTGTGTGTTCTGAGTTTATCGTACTGCGCCAAAAAAAGGTCGCACCAGAAAAAAGGTCGCACCATCCTGAAAAATTTCGAAAATCAAAAAAGAGGTCGCACAAAGAAACAGAATTTTCAGGTATTTCCTAAAAAAGGTCGCAGAACTTGAAACTTATGCGATATTGGCGCTTCAGGGAGCTCCGAAGTCATAGCGCAGAGGCGCGTGATTTTCATAAAACGCGGAAAAAAGGTCGCAAAATCGTACATAATTTTCAAAACGCCAAATAAAGGTCGCAGATAAAAAATAAATATTTATTTTTTGCGACCTTTTATTAAACGCCGTACGGTACTGTTCGATTGTGAGCCTCTGTAACTTGTTCGACTTCATCACATTTTCCTCTGCGAATGATTTTCTGCCGAAGCGTTCAAGCGCTGATCATCGAATCACTGTTTTTACATCACCACGCTTCCAAGTGTGTAATGCGACTCAGCGCTTGTATGTCGGCCGAATCGATTTTCTGGTTTCGGAGCGGTTCCTGCGTATCCTGGAACAAATGGGCAGACCTGGGCCCGACCGGACCGGCAGCGAAAAACCGGTCCGGTCCGGTCCGGTCCAACCTGTCCATGGACCGGCTGACCTGTCCGGTCCTGTCCGGTCCAGCGAAAAAACGCCGGTGCTTGCAAGACCGGACAGGTTGTGACCGGTCCTGTCCTGGCCCTGTCCGGTCCAGTCAACCTCGGAGATCTGCAGAAATCTGGACCGGATTTCTGACAGATTTTCCGGTTTTAGACAGGTCACACTAAGATTTCGCCTTTATTAGACAGGCGATGTGACCTGTCTAAAACCGGAACGACCCTGTCTTGACAGGGTTCTCCTGTTTTAGACCGACCTGGAGCCTGTCTTAAACAGGTCACATTGGGCGTCACATCGGTCTAAAACAGGGTCACATCGGTCTAAAACAGGTCACACGAGTATGACCGTACTAGACAGGCGACAACCTGTCTGGAAAGGTCAAATCCGGTCTAGAAAGGTCAAATCCGGTCTAGAAAAGGTGGCCTTTACTAGACCGGATTTGACCTTTCTTGGACCGGATTTGACCTTTCCAGACCGGATTTGACCTGTCTAAGAAAGGTCAAATCCGGTCCGGAAAGTGGTTGCCGGTCCGGTCCAACGGGTCGGCGCCCAGGTCTGCAAATGGGTTCTGTAGAGGAGAAAGTGGTTAAGTCTTTGTTGTGTTTGCCTTGTTTCTTCTGCGACATCTTGAGCACCATTGGATGCACACCTCTCGCGTATATGTCGAGAAAGCGCACCCACTGATAAAATGTGTTCTTTCTCCCTCTGTGGATAGATAGGAGCAACGTACAGGCAGGATGCCGGACACGTACAGAGCGTCCAAGTTGAAGGAGTTCGAGGCAAGAAGCCGGAGGCAACTGAGTGGCTGAAAAGCCTGGAGATGGTGGCCGCCGCCCAGGGATGGCCAGCGAACATGAAAACACGAGAGCGTAGAGTTTGCTCATCAGATCATCTGCTCGACCAATCCAACGCTCCATGAACGCTGTCTTGAACTCCTCCCAAGTGACGGTCGTCGACAGATTGGTGGCCCACTTGTGTGCGGCTCCCACAAGATAGGTCACCGCTAGAAAACAACAAGCAGGAGAGAGTGCTCAAGCGTATGCAGATATTCTGCGAACTGTGGCGGAGGATGTTACCAAGCTACAAGAAGCGGAGGATGGTGCAGCCGCTTCTGGAGTGGAGTTTAATGATAAGTTCCTCCGCCCTCTGTTTTTGGACGGGATCTCCGAGTACATCAAGGATACCATCGCCCCCCTGGAGCTTAAGGAATTTACCGAGGTTGTTTGTGCGGCCACTGCTGTAGAGGGCACGGGACCCTCCAGAAAACGCCGACACCCAGGGAAGGAGTCAGGTACAGTAGGGGAAGACTCGACAAACCAGACAGACCCCGCTCTGGTCGAACGGATGGTCACGGAAGTGTCACGGGTGGTGGGAGAGCAGATGGGGAGAGTATACTCTGCTTTCCCCACTCCAGAGATGCGCGTACAGGAGTGGAAAACGAAGATTCAGAAACGGGAAGGAGGAGCCACTCCAGCGAGAGGATGTGGCCCATCTAGGACATGCCCGTTGAGACGTTTCTATTGCCCCCACCTTCACAAGGACCTAGTGAACGGAGAGTGTTGGCATTGCGGCCGACCACAACACCAATGGCGTAACTGCCTTAGGAGACCAAAGGAGGTCACTTACTCCCTTAAGTCACGCCCCAACCGATTCCCGGTAATGATACAAGGTTCTTCGAAGCCAGGAGAAGGCGGGAGAACAGGTTTGGAACGAATGGACCCCACATGAATATGTTAGAGAATGTTCACCCTCTAGTGAACACGTCCACTCCAACTCCAGCCGAACCCAAGTACCGAGCAGGGAAAGACCATGCCTTGGTGGACGCCCAAGCCTTCCTTGATAAGGCGGAGCTCCCCATACACCTCAAGACCCTCATGTACTACTCCCTAGAGATACGGGCAGCAGTGGTGAGGGAGTTGGAGTTGATGGAGTCTGTAGAGGCAGGAGTTACCCACCCTGTCCTCTTCGACCCCGAGACGAAGGAAAGAGAGGAGGAATAGGAGGAAGTAGGGATGCTAGAGGTGGCATCTATAAAAGCCGGCAACCTCCCGAAGCATGTACCCGCTCGTTGCCAAGTGAAGATACATGGTTTCCCTTTGGCGGCAATTATCGACACAAGAGCGAGTCATAGCTGTATGGCTAAAGCAAAAGTGGAGAGATTGGCCTTGATGGATCGAGTACAACCCACAGACTGGGTGTTCCGAACAGCGAGTGGGGAGGCAGCCCACCCGTTGGGATATATCTCGGGAGTGTATGTCCAGTTGGGAGCAGAGTTGGGAAAAGGAAGGGACGGGGATAGAGAGATGATATAGAAGGATGGACCCACGAGGACATAAGGAGAAGACTAAGTCGGATAGCAATAAGCTGCCACCTGGATAGAGGTACCTTCAGAAAGGGACGGAAGGAGACAAGAGAGGCTGGAAGAACAGAAGCAGAGAAGATTGAAGGGAAAGGGTCGTCTAAACGACGAAGGCTGATGATGGATTCCGAGCATAAAGAAAGAGGAAGGGAGGTGGAAGAGCATGCAAGTTCCTCGATGCAGAAAACCATGTCGCAAGGGTATAGAAATACGGCGAACATCTACCTCATTGTTGAGCTCTCCGAGATGAAGTTTGGCTTGGAACGGTACCTCGAAAAAGTCTCCCAAGCACGTGCCTATATCCTCCGCAACAATGAGGATTGTAGACACCTGGTCCGCTATCTTGACACCACCCAAGATGAGATCCGTTCCGCCCTCCACCGACTCGCCACCGTCACCCGTCTGTATCGTGAGCAACACCAATCCGCTCCTGCGCTACCCGACCCCCGAAGACAAGGCCTCCCTGAGATTTTTGATCTGAGAGAGCAAGATATCGAATCATGGAGCCGGAAGTTATCTCAGCCCACGATACCCGCGGAGGCTTCGAGAAAGAAGGAGATGGAAGAATCCCCAGCTCGGGTGAACACTATTATCGTTCTGTCATCGGAAGACGAAGAACCTGAACTCAAAGAGGGAGCACAGACGAGCAGGAAGCGGAGGGGGAGATAATTCTAAGATGCGGAAGGGCCAAAAAGGAAGAAGAGAAAGAAAAGTGCAAAGTGGAGAGCAATCAAGCAGACGAAGGAAACAAAGGACTACAGGATGGTGTGAAAGAGATTGATTGAGAGTGGGAGAGAGAAGTAATTCTGCCGAGAGCAGAGAGTGGAATGTTTGGGGCAAGTTTGGATAATATTCAGTTCGGAAGAGAACTGGGAAGGTTCTGAGCGGGGTATGTCCAGAGTGAGAGAGAGGATATGATGAGACAAAAGGAAGAGTCCTTTTGTAAATATTAAAGCATCAAGCTTTTTATGGTTATTGATTGAGTCTCTTGGCTGTGTCGAGAACCAGCCACCTCATCAAAGCAGAACCCGCAGACGCAACACTCCTGTTTGCCCTACCAAGTAAATCCCCTTCTCCTAGAAAAGGAGGTCAGAGTGAAAGGAGTACCCTCTACTCAGTACGAACAAGAAGGTCCGCTATGGTCTATTCTGCTGTTCCTAGAAAACAACCCAGAAGGACGAAGGAGTCCTGATATGAGTCTTTGACAGAGCTGCTTCTACAGTTACAGAGCCGGCTCAGGAAGGCTCAGAACACCAAAGTCTAAACGGAGAGCGATTCCAACACATTGCACGAAGAAGAGCCAGGACACGAGATGACGACAGATACTCCCCGCGACAGGGAAGATTTGGTTATAGCACTCTCGGTAGCTAGCAACGAACTAACCCAGTTCAGAACCCAGGTCCGAAAAACCGTGAGATTCGCGAGCATGAACGAGTTTACAAGGACGAAGAGTCTTCGTCGGGTGTTGCACGAAGTTTCGGCCTTCATCAACCGGCTTAAGGCCAGGTTGGAAAGGGTCGACGAGATCCAACGGAAGCTCCAATACGGCCTCTACCAGAGGACCCTTTTGGGCGTGGGATTCCTCGCGTGTTCGAGCTGTTGGAAGAGGAGGATGAGGACCGACTGGCGTGGATAAATGGAGAGTTGAATGGGCGGGTCGCAACGGCGGCTCCTCCAAGGGAAACCCCCGAGGGGTCCGAAGTCGATGATGTCAACTAAAGGAAAGAGAAAGAGAGTGTTGGAATAAGGAAATTATCTGTCAACACGTATGGTGTGGGAGCGTTCCATCGCATTTTCGCTTTTTTAGATACGATACGTATGCTTCAGCTTGGTGTCGCATCGTCGTCATCGTTCTTTTTGACATGCTTCGACACGATTGTTGTGCCGTCATCGGTGATGTGTAGATCACTGTTTTTACGAGGTCGTTTGGAAAGGAAAGGCTATAAAAATTCTAGGGCGCCATACCAAGTCTACTTCCCCCGACATGCGATTGAGAAGAGAATATACTAGATGCATGTCAAAGCATGCCAAGTTCTGGCGGATATTGAGAATTGTTTTTTTATAAACACAAAAATTTCTTTAAACATGTTTTTGGAGATGCAATAAACATATACTGTTGTGTGAACGTCAAGAGGAAAATGCTCCAGAAGTATGTATAGTTTTCATACCACGCTTCACAAACCGAAAGTGTTATTGAAAAGAGATGTTTGCATCAATTTATTAACATTACAATTCAAGTTGCCTTGAATAGTGGCAGACACATATGGATCTGCAGTTCTTCTTACGACCATTCGATGCATTAGTATATCAAAAGCACGGGGGCCAGTAAGTTGTCATCACCCACCCTTATTATATCGGAATCGGGAAGAATAAAAAGGCATTAGCACTACACAAAATCTTTTAGCTTTTGACGCCAGAATCATCTCCATCGGAGTCCGGACAGATGTTCAACCAACCGCCTAATCTTACGAAGAAAGTGAATAATAGGGTACTTCCACATGAATACTTTTGGATATGCTCAAGCGTGGCTAAACGCAATGGAACTCGCAATCGTGCGGCAACAAAGAGAAGCTTTGTGAAACTGGCAAGAGGTAACGCAGGAGATAGTCACTTTATTCGAAGCCCGCCCTTTGCAGAAACTAATGTAACGAATGCGTCCCCGTTCATGATCTAAAAGTTCATGATTTAAATTGTGTGAGAGAGAGGGAGAGAAACTGAAGCATGGGAACGTGAAAAAGATCACATTAGACGAAGAGTTGCATCCTAAATACCAAGACATCTCACTCGTGGTGAGTCACCGAGGGTTCGACTCCCCAAGGTGTCGCTACGTTATTACCCCTGGAACGTGATCAATTGAACGGTGTGGTGTCTGGGTGAATCTAACGTCATTTGACGACTTCTCTCGGAAGGTGTTACGAGTAATTCTACTAAGAGGTAGGGGCTTTACCGTTCTTTAACGAAATCAAGATATGTAAACAGATTTAAATATGATCTATCAAAGTTAATTCGAAACAAAGACACCCCTAATCAAATATATTTTGAGTCACGAAATGTGATGACGACTAAATCCACCACGATTGATGGATCATTCACATGACGGCAAGTGGTAAAAACTGTACCAGTAAAAACCTAATCAACTTGTGTCGTCAAGCCGGATGGATACACCTCGACATAATGCAAAATAGTTAACCTTAAGTGTGCCCTGAGCCACTCAAATGCCAGATTGAAGATTATATCCAACACAAGAAGATATGAGTGTAAACGACAAGAAACTCAAATCTCAAGCACAAACGAAAATCAAAACCGAAATAACTCCTCAAAACCCTAGATTAACTTAAGTGCTTGAGCCGAAAGCAACTATAGAACTCGAGATATAGGGATCGAGTTCACAATCATTGGTCGCATCTTCATGGAATGCGTCGATTTCCTCGATGGTTTGAATGAGTTTTTAAGTTCTGGAGACACGAGAGCGTTTAGAGTAGCTGTGTTGGAGCCTTTTTGAAAGCCTTTTATTTTTAGGACCGTGCAGCTCGAAACATTTGAGGTGTTGGGATCATTTTGAAGCGTGTTGCATCACTATACGTTCAACACCCGCTTCGCATCATCTACGGAATATTGCAGATATCTTGTTGGCATGCGGGATATTGTCCGGATTTGTGTGAGATTTTGGTGCTGTTTTTCAAGCAACGAACCTATCCATATTGATACTACTTAAAGACCCATTAGCAAGAGAAGGGGGGACAATTCCTTAGTGGGAACAATTCCTTAGTGGTTTTGTTTGTTCATGTAGGCGTCTGTACCCGGCCGGTTGTATTGTAGTCCAATATTCCACGTGAATTCTTGTTTTTCCCTTTAAATCCAAAAGTTTTATGGATTTTTAACAAATTTGAGTACCTAGTTGATGATTGACTGTTTCTTCCATCCACCCGCTCGTATGTGCGAAGGTGATTCCTTTTACATACCTAATGGAAATGGTCATTGACAATCCCACAAAAATAACCCATCAACATTTTCCACTACGTTGTAGCGACATGTACCGAGGCGTATTCGCTGAACGGGCACGAAGCCGAGTTTGTGGCCCGCGGTTTGTCTGCGTCGGTGACGATTCCGTGGGCGGCTCCGGGGGTGGCCCAAATTCCACAGCAGACAACGTTGGTGTAGCGGCCCTTGGCCGACACTTCGTGTCCTACAGCGATGGCATAGGGTTGATTCCATGCTCGGAGTTGAGGTTTTGACTTGCCCATCCACAATGGCAGTATGTCCTTCTGGCACATTGGACACGTCGAAAACGGGGACCCCCACGCCGCAACGACCTAGACGTCACCAGGGGCCGGATTCCTGGAATTAGCCGAATTGTTACATTGGGAATGCTTATCGACATTCGTATAAATAATAAGAGCATTAGTTGCTGCAGACACCAAACCAAAGGAGTGTATGAAATAAAAAACAAAGTACAAGAGATACTTCCATGGTTTTTACCAATATATTGTAGAAGATGCATGATAAAAGTACCTCTTGTTCACCCTATTCAACTAAATTTCAAGCAAGACGTGTCAGAACAACAATATTCAACCAACATCAGTATTCAACGATCACACGAACATATATTGCATCACCTTCGTGCTCGTTAGATTCTTTATAAGTATTTAAGATGTTCTCCATATATTGATACGGAATAAAAAACTTATGCAAGTAATAGACTCGAGAGAAACCCTAGCCTCAAGAAAGGTAACAACAATGCACACAACCTCAATATCGAAAAAATCGTTCATTGCTTTATTGCAATATGGCAATATTATATAACAATGAATAGATGATTTAGCTTTGGTTCCTCTCATATATTCGTCAAAGTAGATGAGAAATTTCTAAGAAGTGTAGAAGGTAAACGAAGGATAGCTCACAAGGCAAATACGTACGTGACATGAGAAAACGACTATTTTACGATAGGATGTAGAACTTTGATGATGGAGCAAGCCCGAAAGAGATCTAGGTGGGGTAATATCAAGGAGGCAAAGAAATACATAAAACCGGACACGACCCAAACGAATGTACAAGTCCTTGAACACAACTGCTTGAGGTAGTTGTATTTCTTTCTTGGTGGGTGCTTGCAAAGTACCCACAAGGAAAAAAATACACTTGAAAGGGGATGTTTTGCAATAAAGGACACAATATAGCTGCATATCATCAACGATCGTAGAAAACTACTCGAAGAAGAGAATGCAACGAAAGACGTACATGTTTTGCAAGAAAGGACACAATATAGCTGCATATCATCAACGATCGTAGAAAACTACTCGAAGAAGAGAATGCAACGAAAGACGTACATGTTTTGCAAGAAAGGACACAATATAGCTGCATATCATCAACGATCGTAGAAAACTACTAGAAGAAGAGAATGCAACGAAAGATGTACATGTTTTGCAAGAAAGGACACAATATAGCTGCATATCATCAACGATCGTAGAAAACTACTAGAAGAAGAGAATGCAACGAAAGATGTACATGTATCAACGTTTTAGATAGGCAACTACAAACTACACCACCTCTATCAGAAGGTATCGGTTTTTCTCCCCCAACCCCCCACCCCCGAGCAAAAATTAAGAAGGTAACTAGGCATTTCATTTTTTTCCACTTGGGGGTGTGAGAGGAGAACAGCGTGTCAAAGTCTTTATCCAGCCAGTGTAAACCATACAATAGATCGTATGTGAACAAAAATTTTAAAAAAGTCGCACAAAAAAAAGAAAAAAAAATGGGAGATTGTGTGTGCAGAAATACCACTAGTGCATTAGTCGTGAATTATCAGGCTGAAAAAAAAATTCCCCTGCAAAACCTTTTCCTGTTGAGAAATAAAAAAGGCATACCACTTGACTGGATTGCTTCATGGTAGTCAAACCGCTGGCGAATGTTTTTCCCCGCCAGCACCTGAATATTGCACA
This sequence comes from Bryopsis sp. KO-2023, assembly GCA_030272585.1. Taxonomy (NCBI): domain Eukaryota; kingdom Viridiplantae; phylum Chlorophyta; class Ulvophyceae; order Bryopsidales; family Bryopsidaceae; genus Bryopsis; species Bryopsis sp. KO-2023. Next base: position 1,195,311 of record BSYQ01000012.1, on the reverse strand, counting down.
GCACCATGTCTGACATGGTTGAGTTGCACCAACAGGAGGAATTGCTTCCGAATGAAAAACAACTGATTTCTTTCAAACACTCATGTACCTCCTTCTCGGATTCTTATTGGTTGTGTTTCGCCACTACTTCACCGGCATCTGATGCCCTCCAGAAGCTGCATGCAATCCGGTCATCAACGTAACCTCCAGAACCTAAAAACAAACAGAAAAACAGTTTACACCAGAGAAAAAACGAATGGTGCTACATATATATGATGTTATATGGTGATTTTTATACATGGTGCTTCTCTGTTAACAAGAAACATCATTTTCGTTTTTCTGAAAACGGATGGAATTATCGTAGGGTGAACATTTACGGAGTGGGTCAGTCATCTCCTCAAGGTCGAACAGGCGTGAATTCTCACCTCGGAAATTTTTTAGTCCGCTCGTTCATTACCCTCTCTCCAACTGAAAGCAAAAAACCTGACCTGCCACACACAAACCCCAATTCAACCAAAACCTCCAAATCAGGCTAATAGAACCTCTTTACCACTTTTCTTCAGAAGAAATACATGCGGGGGTGGGCGATCACAAGAAGGGGCCACCACCATGAATGATGATTAATTGACAGCATTACATAATGTCTCCAACATCTGACAGGTTTGTTTTTTTGTTTTGTTTTTTATTTTTTTTTGAGGGGGGGGGGGTAGGAAACGTTTGGAAGGGTTGCTTCTCTTTCACTGTGGGCTGTAATTATTATTTAATTCGATGCTTGCTTGTTACTTTGATTGGTTGAAGAAGGGTAGATTCTTTCATCTAAATCAGGGAAACCAGTCGGGACGTCGCCGCGTTCCAAACTCACCAACTCCTCTGCCAACGCCTGGCAGCAAAAAAAAAACAGAAGTACCGTTTCTTCGAGGGGCTCTTCTCCGAAGGATTCACTTTTTCGTGGTCGGTTGTCCCACAAGCGCTGGCTTCATGCTTTCCTCAGCTTCTGGAAGTCCAAACGACAAATCTTTTCAAATCATATCGCTCGACGTGGCCCAATCCATACCCGAATGAAAGGCTCGAATAATGAAACGACTCCTTGAAACAGAAACGGAAAACGTTGATCGCATACCATGGCATTTGCTGCTTGGACGGATGGATGCGATAGATGAAAAAAGAGCTCGACGGTTCGCAGCATTAGGACTCTCGACCCTGAAAGAGTTGGCACTCTCCCCAACCCCCTCCTGGAGCGAAGCTCAGACCGCCCTTCGAAACCGTGTTATCAATCAACCGATCGTTTTACTCGAGTGTGGGTACGAATTCCAGCAAACCGACAATGCAGCGACCGTACACGCTTCCTCAGTTTCTGGCAATCTCAAACGCCACATCCAATCCTTTCGTCATGTTACGTCACATCACACCATTTTATTTCAAATTACCAAAAAACACTTTTTAATTTTTTTTTGGGGGGGGGACAGTACATGTAGTTCGATTTCAGTATGGGAATCTGGTAGGGATTCTACACTTGAATAGGGCTCTATAGCTGCACATTTTTTCGTACACGAGTCCATATTTTTTTCTTACACTATCGATCAAACCAATGTGCAACCCATGTGTATGACTGTTCCAATGGGTGTTTGTTTTACAGAAATGTTCATACAGACCCAAACCTGTCCGCGACTCTTTCCTTTCACATATAGCCGCAAAATCTATGTGTATGGTGGTATACCTAGGGCCTGGATTTGAGTATGGGGCTGCTCAATTTTTGCCGGCTTCAGGTTAGGTCTGGCTTTCTTTCAAAACCGTGGTTGACTTTTTGTGTCGAGGCTCTCCAGAAACCCCTTTTTTCTAACATTCAAATTTGCACCCACAGATGTGGATGTGGATGTTCTACTCACCTTGTCAGGAAAAAAAGCATGCATGCACGATATGATGCATCTGAAATTTGTTCCTTTTTTTGGCTGTATCTACAGCATTTTGGACATCCAGACTGAAAGACTTACTTGTGCAAATGATCATTTGCACAAGTAAGTCTTTCAGTCTGGATGTCCCATATATTTCACTCATGAGTAAAATATACATTTGAAACCAAGGACCATTCATGTCGTTTGTAGAGTCAGAATCTTTTTCAAAATAGGGGGGGGGGGCTGAATGCTTGCAGCAAAACAGGTTTTACATTGACTAATGAGCCAATAATAAAAATAAGGAAAAACAAAACAGGCCATCACCACCCATACTAGTTTCTAACACAATCCTCTGTTGTCCATAGAAAATTCGTCATTGTTGTAAATTCCATGACAGACTCGACCCCCCTATCTTTCGTAATACTAACTCCGTTGGAATTTTCTCTCCGACGCCTCAGGAACCAAGTCAAAAAGTCAAGAAACTACAAATTCGTGGGTCATTTCGACACATCCTTTTAGTCCGAGTACGGGCCCTTTTCCTTACACAGGGAGTGGGAAAAAAAAAGCAGTCACTGGAGGGAAAACTTTGTTAATTTACCTGTGTTCATATGGCCATATGAACACAGGTAAATTAACAAAGTTTTTAGTTGGAACCCATGGGTTCCAACTATTTGCCTTTTCCATTGTTTTACCATACAGAATCCAAAACTCAACAACCATAAACCCCAATCCTGAAGCCAATTCTAACCTCCCCCATGACTCATGGAAAAAGATTCAGAATATTGGGCCACAGTTAACGAAATGCGCTCCCCGTCATAGAAAGTTTTTATTAGAAACGCAACTTGACGAAAGTGGGGTGCACAGAACTTCTGCGAGCGCATGATAGGAAGAGCCGACATCGAAGGATCAAAAAGCGAAGTCGCTATGAACGCTTGGCCGCCGCAAGCCAGTTATTCCTGTGGTAACTTTTCTGAGACCTCTAGCCTTGAATTCGGAGTGCTAAAGGATCAATAGGCCGTGCTTTCGCAGTTCGTATTCGGACTGAAAATCAGAAAACGAAAGGTTCGGACTGCAGACCTCTGGTGATTACGTGGGGTGCTATCAAGCGCGCCAGATACGCTTGAGCAAGAAAGCCAGGCGCTTATTGTTCGCATCCGCAAATTGCGAACCTGTATACGGAACTTTGTATTGGGATCGCAATCGAAACATGGTGGGTGCTGCTCCGTTTGTCGCTGTTTCTGGCTGGAATCGCTTGGTCGCTTAACGCGATCGTTTTCGTATCAGGCGTTTGTGGAAGATTCCCAAGGCTTTATTGAGAGGTTGGGGCTTTGTTTCAACGACGCAGAGCTCAGCGATGTTGTCGTAGAGACAGAAGATGGTCGCAAGTTCTATTGTCATAAGATCGTTCTTGCTGCGTCGAGCGCAGTTTTCGCAACTATGTTTAAAAAGTCGCATGCGACATTTGGTGAACACAGTTTCAGAGAGGCAGAGGAAGGGAAGGTAATGGTACGAGAGCTGGACCCTGGAGCGGTGGAGTGGCTTCTCTCCGCCATGTACACGGGAAAGGGTGTCTTGACACACGAAATGGTCGTCCCTGTTGTGATGACAGCGAGCATGTATCAAGTGGCTTGGGTGGTCAACGCTTGCAGGCTCGTTTTGAGAGACAACCTCGAAAAGGACACTTGTTGCGCTCTGTTCGATCAGCTTCTTGGTGTGGCAAACCGAGGACTGCAGGGAAGGTTTGCAGCGCACATTCATGACAACATTATAACGATCAAAGACAAAGAAAGTTTCTTGTAGCTGAGCGTCAATGCGATCCAACACCTCTCAACGTATCCCACCACTGTCGAATTTTGCTTGGCGTTGGCGAGCTGGTTGGATCACGATATCGAATCGCGACGAGGGATAGATGGTTCCGTATTGAGCGATTTGGATTTGTTCTCGCTGGAGGTGGATGAGCTGAAAGAATTTGGTGCATTGAAAGCAATAGAAGGTTTGGACAGTGTCCAACGTGACATTGAACAGGTGCTTCGTGCAGAGTTGGGATTCGAAGAAACGGTGGTTTTCTTTTTTTATTCTCCCTCCTTTCAGAAATGTCAGGATTGGCAGGTACCTTTGTCGGGATGGTACCACATCGTTGCCATTGGCGCAAAAGCTGCGGACAGCTCTTGTGGGAATTTGCGGGGAGGACGGGGTGCGATAATCGGAGGTTCGTTCGAGCTTGAAGCTGGAGAGATTGTCAAAATCCTCACAGGAAGCAAGTCCAAGAACAAGAACAAACACAGCGGTGGTGCAGGAGGCACGTTCGTCTTTAAGCTCGATGGCTCGTTGCTGGTAGCAGCTGGTGGAGGGGGTGGATGGAGTTCGTTGTTACGTTTCGACGGTGTCGATGCGAGTATCGAAAGCGATGGCAACAATGCGCCAGAACTGAACTCGCTATTCGGATCTGGTTGCGGTGGAACGCAAGGGAATAATGCTCCATGTGGAGGGGTTGGATGGCTGGGTGGACCTGAAAGTCTTGCAAAGCCACTAGGAGATCGCGACGCGAGGGGATTCGGAGGAGGGTCAGAATCTGGCGGGGGTGGTGGTTATTCTGGCGGAGGAGATCATCCAGGGTCTCGAGGCGGTGGTGGGGCCGGTGGAGGAAGTTACACTTCTTCCGAGGCAATCAATGTATGGAAGGTAGTGGGTGGCGAAGGTGATGGCCGTGTTTCTATCTGGAATGGCAAGACAAAGCCTACTTCAGAGGCGGTTGCGAAATGGCTGGCTTAGTGTGTTGGTTTTTTCATGGATATACACATAGTTCTTTCTTCGTAGCTTTTTTGAAAAGATAGAAAAGAGAAATGTCGGAGGCTACTCCACGTCTGTGGAAGGATTTGTTTGCTCAAATTTGGTCATTGTTTTCCTGAAATTAGCAGATTAGAGGTAGCTCACAGGACTCGACACGTGCACATGAATCAAACCAACAAAAAACTGAATCGAATCCACCAGAAGTGAGTGCGATTGTCCGAGCAAGAATTTTATATCAGTGACAGATGCTACTCGCCAACACCTGAAAAGTATTACGAATGTGCAAGTATCCCTGGTGCATTTTTTTTCAAACTCCAAAAGGGTCGCAACTGTGGCATTCACATCCCTACATTCCATACAACAACCACCCAGAAGTCATCGCAATTGGAAGTATGTGTGTGAGTTTTTTCCTCCCCACTCGTTGACGGTGAGGCAGTGAAAGAACGCATACTGCTGGTAGGGATTTGTTTGGAAAGAAATCGACAGTCCTGAACAGTAACTATCCGATCCAACACACACACACATCGTGAATGCGCTGAGGGACTATGGTGCGGCCGCACCAATGTTTCACAAACCTTGAAACGCACTTTCCATCCGTGTCGCAACAAATATACTGCCAGGATAGAAAGAAACGTTGAGAAAACAAGCAGTTTTTGAGGGATGAGAGATGACGAGGAAAAACTTGTCAACCAACAGAGGTTCGTTTCTTGGGGTACCATCTTTCGATTTTGTTTCTGTATTTTCTTCTTATTTTTTTTTACTGAGGGTTCAGTCGGGAAAACATATTGGTGCGCGACATAACGGAAAAAACAGATAGCTATCTATAGTGCGCTTTGGTGAGTGTAAAAGATATGGGTTAGGCTGGGAGAGGGATTTGAACTGAGGTGGTTTGAGGATCGGAAGGAATATCATGGTACAGATGAAGGTGGCGGCGGGAATGTATTTTATGAGCATCTGATCATTATGATTCGTCTGTTTTTGGTTGTGGTAACAGATACAGTTAGGTTTTTGGACTGAGGGTTGACTGAATATGGTTGTGAGTTGAGTTACCCAACTTGGGTACCATTCGGGAAGAATAAAAGGATTGGAAGGGAGTGTTATTGTAATCCGGTTCGCCGGGAATTTGAGTGTCTCTCGTGTGTTGTGCCTACACAAATTTGTACCAAGTTTTATAGTGAGCACTGAGAATTTTTCCCCCTTGTTTTTGCTAGTGGACGATGAGCGAAATCTGAGAGAGGGAAAATATACAGAAAGAAAAGGATAAGGAAAGCATGATTTCCTTTGTGGAGGGACTTGACTTCAAAACGTTTTTGCTCTTTTTGCAAGGATTGCAGATTGGGGCGAGGAAAATGGAATGGCTTTGACACGCTGATCAGTGGAGTTCGAAAACGGTTGCAACGGATGCTTCATTGATAGGGCAGTGCTGTTTTTAAATTCTCTTTCAGAGAATTATATTTTCTTAAGCTGTCCGGAATCCTCATTTTGTGCTCCAAGTTGTTTTAAATCCCCAATCTAGTGTGACTTCAATAATTCTCTTCATAATAAATACATCTACCGATCATCCGAGAATCCGTTTTGATACAGTAGTGATTCCGATATAGTGCCGCCTTGCGCCCCAGCGAAAAAGCGGCACTATATCGAAACCGGCACAATATCGAATCAGCGCCCGATCCATGATTTCCAGTCGGACTGGGTGCTGCGAGTGCGAAGAACCAACACTTACGCAAGCGAAGCTTTTATTATGTTGCCAAAAAAATCAAGATTAAATTGTTCCACCCACGTTCCCAACCCAGCACCCCGCTACTCCTGCGAAAAAAAATCCCTCAACACTGTCTGCCGACTGTTGTTCTTCATGCGATGATTGAGAAAGCAATTTCTTAATGTTCTCATCGCCCTCAACGCCTCGGGATCATCGAGGGAGTCAACTGCATCATCAAGGGCTTCAAAATGCCCCAGTAACTCTGCAAACGGTGGAGGGGTTTTTTTCTGGTCAGCCACCTCATGACTAACCTCCCTTTCATTCCTTGATTCTTCCTCCTCAAACCCACTGGACATTCCTTGTAATATCTCTTCAGCCGCTTCATTTCGCAAAATCTGCAAAATTTCTGGACTGTCCTCGAGCTCCAACCACCTGACAATTTCTCTTTTCTCCTCAAGCGCATGCACCACTTCGATAATCGCATCATCACCATTCAGTTCCACCACTGGACTGATTTTCAGCCCTTGAAGTCCATTCACCAGATTATCAAGAGAAGGTTCCTTGATTTTTGCAATCCCATATTCACTCTTCAGAGAGGCATGCATCGCGACAGGCAAAATCCCGCTCTTCAACCAGCAATTCACACATGACTCACGTGTGATAGCTGACCATGCATCAGTGCACATTTCTGCGGCGTCTAAAGCGTGGGGCAGGTGCCCTTCTAAGAGACCTTTGGTCCCTCGTACCATTTTCCCAGAATCCTTGATGAGCTGATCGCGAACGTCAAGCAGTTCAATCCATTTAGATAAGAAAAGATATTTGTATCTCTTCTTCACCGCATGAATTACTCCTTGGTCCATAGGTGTAACCTTCATTTTGAGGGTCAAGAGCAGGCGAAGGGTCTTGTGGAAACAGCCCATGCCAGAAACAGCTCTAGGAAAAGGTTAGATAAAGCAGAACTGTAAGAGAAAGTGGGTAGGAAACGCTGGGACAGTTTAGCCGAAACAGACGCTGGCAGGACTGCTGGTTTAGGAGAAACTGCCACTTGAGCAGTACTGCGGTAGTCAGTTGTAACGGTTACGAGGGGGAATGGATTGATCTAGTGACAAAGGGCTTAGTCAAGGATCCAAAGGGATCAGAGAAGACTAGGGTAGTGTTGGAATGGGTTGATCCATAGGGGTTGAGGTGACTGATGCCTAGGAAGAACCTAGGATATAAAGGGCAGTGCTGTGGGTTAGGGTTAGGTTCCCATTCTGGTTGAGATTGTTCTTGCTGGAAGCACAGCCGTTTGGCTTTGTAAAAGACTTCGTTTGGACGTGTTTTCCTTGTGTTTCGACTCCGTTTCCACTACTGCAACAGCCAGAACAGCCACTACAGCCGCCAGACTGCAGACAGTCACAGTGCTGCAGAACTGTGAGGGCCCATCGCCTGCCAGGCGCACCCATTTGTTTGGTTTCGGAGCCAGCACTGAGACTTCTACGTTCTCAGTTCCTGACCTGACGGAAAAGGCAGTCTGGAGGGCTATACTGAAGACGAACTGATACGGGATAAAGCGAGAAGAGCCCGCAAAGGGGGCGGGCCGGTCCACCAACGTCCCGTATCGTGTATCATTTGGTTTCGGAGCTGGGCAAGAACTTTAAGTTCTTGAGATCGAAACTTGTGAACGTGGTGTAACAAACACATTTGTTTGTTTGTTTGTTTGGTAGAGAAACTCCAACCGTGGTTGTTGAGTACTCCCAAATAGTGGCTGAGAGACCATGGCTGACCGTGAACACGCATTGGAAGTGCGCGAGCCTCAAGTTGAAGAGCCAGGGATTGAACCTGAGTTCGATGAGGAATTGCCTGACGCACCCAATGTGGTGTACCAACAAATAAACGTCCAGAACATCCACAATGTCCAGCAAGCAGCTGTCGACATAGACATGGGAGCTGATGCGGAAGCCTTAAGAGAGGATGTGGATGCGGTCCATGACCGTGTGGACGATTTAACCCACGGGTTAAGGGGTCACCTGCAGCAAGTTGACCAGACACTGGGGCAGAGGCTAGCCCATACTGAAGCCTCTGTGTCGAACCAACTGGCTGGTGCATCAGAGGTGATCGGGCAGGCGCTGGAAACACAGCACCAGCATGCGCAACAGGTAGAGGCCACACAGCATGCGGTGGTGTCGCAACAAGAGAAGCTGGATACAGTGGTGGCTCAACATGGTCGATACGAGCAAAGGCTATTGCGCCAGGATATCGAACATAGAAAAGAAAGAGCCGAAATCAAAGCTTCTGTGGATGCAATAACGAGGAGGATGGATGCCGCAGACATTCTAGCGGACTCTCGTTTTGCTGACCTAAAAGAAGCAACTGAAGCATCAGCACTTCAGTTAAAACAACTCTCCGAGCTATCCCTTGTACAAGGGCGGAGAATTGAAGGCTTATTAGGCACTGTTGCGGATTCCAACGAAAAAGTTGAACGGACTCTAGAATTGTTTCGGGAGTCCTTGAACAAACAAGGTGCTGAGGTGAAGCGTTTGCAGAGCTCAAGAGTAGCAATTCAAAAAGATTTGATTGCCTTGGAGAAAAAGGCATCCAAAACCTGGGATCAGCAGCAAGATGCAGCTGATGTGGTTGCCTTAAGGTTATCTGGCCTGGAACGAAGCATGGAAGATGTGAGTGGCGGAAGTCAGAGTGCCCAAAGTGGAAGTGATGCTCGTGCAGTATCACCGGGACGTGAAGGGGAAGTTGATTCTCCTGAGCCTGAGGACTCAGCCTTTGGGATGCCGCTGCCGAAGAAATCAGTAAAGCAGTTGGCTGCATCATGGCCGCCACTAGATCAGAGCTTCGCGGTAGGAATGGTTGGGGCAGGAACTTCAACAATTCCAGCTCCACCAGCCGTACAGGTCGAGGAGGGTGAAATCGTTGCTGCAGAAGCACCACCATGCACTGCAATGGATAGCGCACCAGACGCTGATTTCACATTCCCTCAACTGATACCTCCAAGTACAAGAGCTCAGCCTGGAGTACGCATCTCAGAACCCGACTCTGCCGATGGATCACGTAGACCCACACGAACTGACCCAAGAGTTCTCTCCTCAGCAGAGGTGTTATACCAAATTGACCTTGAGCGTGCTAAGGCACAGGTCAGAGAAGAGAAAGGAAAAGAACCCATGCAGATCCCCACACGTACTGGGAGATTGGGACTTGGGTTAAGTGCTTTGGGAGCAAGGGTAGAAAACAACCCCTTTGCTGCACTTGGTTCATATGAGTCTACTGGTGGACCCAGTCGAGTTCCGCGTATGCGTGGAAACTTTGGAGACCCTGGTGATGATGATCCAGATGATGATGGCGGTGATGATTACCGCGACAGACGAAACCGCCCACCTTCCCGCATTCCAGGTGCGCCTGATGGCGGTGGGGGTGGTGGCGGTGGTGGAGATGGTGGAGGCGGTGGACCTCCCGGTGGACCTCCTGGTGGAGGTGGAGGTGGAGGTGGCGCTGGACCAGTAGGGCCAGGACCTCCTAGGCAAGGACAGTGGTTGCCTAGCACCGTCAAGTTGCAAATGCCTCGTGCATTTAACGGAAGTGGCGAACCAAAAGCCCGTAAATGGCAAGTGCTCATGACGCGGTACTTGAGAACCTGCGGAGTGCATGAAGCACAGTGGCAATCTGTGATGGCCACTAACCTTTATGGGGCTGCCTCGGATTGGTTAACGATGCAAGAGTTGAAAATTCACCGAGGTGAAAGACCACCCTTCCGTGACTGGATGGACTTCATGGATGGCTTAGCTACAGCTTTCGAATTCTCTAGTGATCGAGATGAAGCGTGGCGTGACCTCCACAAACTCAAGCAGACTGGAACTGTGAAACAGTTTGTAAAAGAGTTTCAGCGGTTAGTCTTGAGGATTCCAGACCTCGAAGAGGATCACCAGTATTTGCTCTTCGTGGATGGACTTAAAAGTGAAGTTCAGAAGTTAGTCGCTGCAACGGTACCTCGAGATGTTGAGGCTGCCATCATATCCGCCGAACGATTGGAAGCCCTTGGAGTTGGAACACAAGGCCAAGGAGGGCAGACCAATCAGAAAAAGAAAGGAGTCTGGCGTGGTGGAAGAAAAAAGAAAGGCCAGAATCAGGGTCAGCAGCAGCAGAACCCTACACCACCAGCCCAAGCACCACCACAAGCTGCCGCAGGAGTACAGCAGCAGCAACAGCAACAAGGCAGAGGAGGAGGACGTGGTGGTGGTGGACGTGGACGCGGTGGTGGTAACCGTGGAAGAGGACAAGCCAATCAGGGAAGACAGAACCCCCAGGGGGGAGGGGGATATAATTGTTACCTTTGTGGAAAGAAGGGTCATCCCGTGAGGCAATGTCCTAGATTAGAGGAGGTGAAAAACCTCCCTGATGTAAAAAAAATGTTAAACTGACTGCCAGGCAGGAAACTGCTTCGTCTGAGCCTGGCCGACGCAAACGTCGTAAGCGAAATAGAGTTCGTAGGCGGCGTAGGAAGCTAAGATCAAAAGTAGGTGCCTCGAAAAAGGTTTGTACTCACAGCGGAAAACCTGAGGAGCGGACTAGTACACCGCATGAAGAGAGAACAGAGACACTCTCCACATCTACCCAATCGGCACATGACAACTGCGATTGGCAAAATGAACAGAAGGAAAGCACACCGGATGAGATGGATGCGCCTCATGCGTCCTCTGCATCTCTTCCCTCTGTTAGTGAATCTGTGGGCTCATTGGAGTCGCAGAGTAGTCTACAGGAGTCCCTGCCTGCAGACGTAGGCGATAGTGGGTCAGAAACAACCCAGCAGTCTACCACAGAGCGAGTTAATGTGTCAGAAGTTCGATCAACTTCGTCAACCAAGGGTGACACATGCCCTCTGTTAAAAATTCAAGAAGTGCCTGTGAGAGGGTACGAAGTAAAAGCACGGATCAAGACCACGGACCTTTATGCATTCATTGATTGTGGAAGTACAGCAAACTATATCAATGATAAGGTAGCGCGTGATCTCGGGTTGTCGATTACACCAAGCTCAAAGAGAGCGATGTTGGCAAACGGAGATATCAAAGAATTGGCTGGCAGCTGTAACAACCTCCGAGTTAAGATAGGAGGGCTGAAATGCAAGATGAAAGCGGATCTGTTCCCAGACCTTGGTTATGACCTAATATTGGGCATGCCTTGGTTGCAGAAAGAAAACCCCCGCATAGACTTTCAGCAAAATGAGATTTCAGTTTGTAAAAACAGCCAAGTGTTTCATCTCCCGTTGCGTCATCCAACCCAAGAGAGTATTGAACCTGAACGAAAAGTACAGTCGATACTGCAGAAAGTGCCAGTGACTGAGTGTTCTGCTAAGAGAATGATGCGTCATCTCAAAACAGAGACAGCATTCATGGTTGTAGTGCAAGAGTCTGAAGATAAAGCTTTAGGCCAACATGAATTGCCTGACGCAATAGAGCGAACACAGCCATTCAACACTGAGGATGAGATTGGCAAACTTATTCGTTCAGACACACCTGCCGAAATTAAAAAGGTGGTAGAAAAACACCGTGGTGTGTTTCCTCGTGATTTACCCCCAGGGATTCCTCCGAAGAGAAAAGGTCATGAGTTTAAGATAGACCTGGAGGATCCAACACCTATCCATCGTCCAATATACAAGCTTTCACCAGCAGAGCTGGATGAAGTGAAAGCACAAGTGGACTACCTTCTGGAACAGAAGAAAATCAAACCATCCGAGTCCCCTTGGGGCGCGCCAATCCTATTTGTACCGAAAAAGGATGGAGGCTTAAGGATGTGTGTGGATTACAGGTGGATTAATAAGGTGACGGTGAAAAACCGGTATCCTTTACCCCTGCCAGAAGAATTGATGGATAGAGTGTTTAAAGCCAAAGTGTTCTCAAAGTTAGATCTGCGATCAGGCTACTGGCAATTTCCAGTAAGGCCATCTGATACAGATAAAACAGCGTTCCGAACGAGATACGGTCACTTTGAGTTTTTGGTAGCGCCTTTCGGGCTAACCAATTGCCCAGCGCAATTCCAAACTCTAGTGCAAGACCTACTTGCAGAGTTCTTAGATGATTTTGTTGTTGTCTTTATTGATGACATACTCATCTTCTCTGAAAACATGGAACAGCATGCCGAACACTTAGAGAAAGTCCTGTCGCGACTAGCAGAATATCAGCTCTTTGCTAAGGCAAGTAAAAGTGAGCTGGCTGTCGCAACAGTAGACTATCTTGGCTACCGCATTAGCGGAAGTGGGTTAGAACCACAGGAACAAAAAGTGAAGGCAGTGAAGGAGTGGAAGGAACTACAGAGTGTTAGTGATGTACGTAGTTTCCTTGGAATGGTTTCATATTACAGGAAATTCATTCCCCAGTTTGCACATGTTGCTGGACCACTCCATGACTTAGTGAAAAAAGACCATCCCTGGAGATGGGGACAGGTTGAGCGTGGCGCATTCAATGAACTGAAAAAGCGTCTAAGTCAAGCTCCCGTCCTTATTTTTCCAGATGCGTCACTGCCTTACACTGTGATCACTGATGCGTCGAATGAGGCCATCGGTGCCGTGTTAACACAGGATCACGGAGAGGGGCTACAGCCAATAGCTTATCTCTCACGTAGATTCAAGCCTGCTGAGCTTAACTATGCACCATACGACAAAGAGTTGTGTGCAATATGTTATGCGATGGTGCAGTGGAGGCATTATCTAGAAGGTTGTGCGGGTGGAGTAACAGTGTTCACTGACCACCAACCTCTGACGCATATTCTGTCGCAGAGGAACCTTTCTAGAACCCAAGCAAGATGGCTTGAGGCGGGGTATCTGACTTCGATCAACCCCAAGATCTCCTATATAAAAGGCAAGGCTAATGTGTTAGCAGATGCTCTCTCCCGCAGTGTTCCTAAGCCCGTGGAAACTGCGATGAACATTTCCACTTGGCAAGTGCATCAAGCAAGCCAAGACGAGTGGAAACAAGCCCTCCAAGCTGATAACTCCTTGGTGAAGATATTGCGGAAGCTTGAGAGTGGTGAGGAAGTTGAGGGATATTTCCTCAGAGAGGGAATACTCTGGACGGTCCCAAAAAGAGGATTAGTCGAGAAAGTGGTGGTTCCTAAAGGCCAGCGCAATAAGATCATGAAGGAATGCCATGAGACACCTTCAGCAGGCCATACAGGACCAGCGCGAACAGGAGAAATCCTAGCGCGGCGATATTGGTGGAAAGGGTGGATGAATGAGTTGAAGGCGTTTGTACGCGAATGCCCTGTGTGCCAACAAATAAAGGCTGACACACAGAAGCCTATGGGCTTACTTCAACCCTTGCCAATACCTGAGCGGAAGTGGGAGCAGATTACCACTGATTTGGTGACAGATCTACCAGCATCCAATGGGTTTAGTGCTGTAGCTGTCTTTGTCGATAGACTTACCAAGTTTGTGCATTTCGCCCCATGTACTAAAGAGATTACCGCTGCAGGATACGCCCAACTTTTTATCGAACATGTTTACCGCAACCATGGCCTACCTAAAGTGATTGTGTCTGATAGAGACCCTCGCTTTACTAGTAAATTCTGGCAGACGCTTTTTAAAGCTCTGGGGACAGAGATTCGTATGAGTACAGCTTACCACCCTCAGACGGATGGGCAGAGTGAGGTTACCATACGTACTCTGGAAAATTTTCTAAGGCCATATGCTGAGAGGTATCCCCATAAGTGGGTTGAGTATTTACCTACAGCAGAGTTTGCAGCAAACAATGCAGTGAATGCGAGTACTGGGTACGCACCTGCATATTTGATGTATGGGTACCATCCAGAAACACCAAACATTGGTGGGACGGCAACGCAATTTCAAGTGGAAGCAGTTAAGACTATGGTAGCACGGATGGCACAGGACTTAGATACCGCAAAAGCATATTACTCTAGAGCACAACACAGAATGTGTGTAAGTGCAAACAAGAAGAGGAAAGATATTGCTTTTGAGAAAGGGGATAAAGTCCTGATAAAAAGCCGTTTTATTCCGTTGGCTGCTTTGAACAAAGTGAGTCCCAAACTGCGCCGTCGATTTGTGGGTCCCTTTGAAATTGTGGAGAAAATATCAAAGGTGGCTTACAGAGTTCAACTTCCGGAAACATGGCTCATTCACCCAGTGTTTCATGTTTCTAAGTTCAAGCGTTATCACGCCTCGAGTGATAACAGCAGGCAAATACAACCTCCAGAAGGAGAGTTGATTGGTAGCGAAGTAGAGTATGAGGTCGAAAATATCCTAAGGGCTAGAGGTAAACGCAATCGCGAATACCTAGTGCTGTGGAAAGGATACGATCTACTTGACGCTACTTGGGAACCTGAAGCTAATCTGGTTAACGCACCAGATATACTTCGCGCATTTAAAGAGAAAGAAAGAAAAGAGTTGCAGAAAGGAAGAGAATAGGGAAACAGAGTGTTTGATGGCTAAGGTGGAACTCCTTATAGCAAGGGGGCGCGAAAAAGGATACCTTAGAAAAACTCTGTCGACTTCCAAACCAACTCTTTAACTTTAATGCGTTAGGTGCCTAAGTTATTTGGCTGGCGCAGTAAGTGTAGCTTCAATAGTACTTTAGAAACCGGGCAAACGATGTCACATTCGAGATAGTGTGGTTGTTCCGAGAAAACCCCTATCAAGTGACGTGTTGAGGTGGTCTTGACGAGACTCCAACCGAGCGAAACGTTGGTGTCTCACCCCAATAACCCAACGAGGAAAGTGTACGAGTCACCCAGCCTTATAAGCGCAGCCCTCGAACCATTTTGCCCTAGTGTTTGTGTGAACGGAGCGAGCTCCTGAGTAAAAAGAGTCTAAAGACGCACAAAACCGTTGTTATTTCTTTCTTTCCGACAAACATAATGGCTGCCGACACACCCGCCGCAATTATTGCGAGGTTGGAAGCGGAGGTAGCTCAAAAAGAAGAGGAGCTGCAGCACTTTGTTACGACCGCAGAGGAAGTGCTGCAGAACAATGAGGCCTTAACCCGGCAGCTCTCAGAGTTGAGTGACCGGACGAAAGCAGCTGAGGCTGCGAAGGAGGCAGCGGAGAAAGCCAAGGAAAAGGCGGAGGCGGAAAAGAAAGAAGCGGAGGACAAGACTAAGGTCTTGGAAGAAAAATTGGAAGCCATGAAGCTGAAAAAGCAAAGGTTCCAATCTCACATGATGGCTAACCATCGTGAGAATGACCTCCGCAAACAAGCTCTCGGGGGGATAGTGGATCGATTTACCGCGGTAGAGGAAACGCTGCAGCAAGCTGTAGCAACCGCGTGGAATGCAGCAGCCAACAACCTTAAGAAGGAATTGGCAGAACAAGAGCTGCAGATCGATTTGCTGGGAGAGTCCCTCAGAGACGGCTCTGAAAAATTACAAGTGCAGAGCGAAACAACGGACAAGATGCTGCGTTTGAACCCATCGGTGCCAGCACCACGGGTGCGGGAAGAACTGGATCGCCAAGTCCAAGTTCTGTTGTCAAACGCAACACTTGATCTGGAACCGTCCAAGGACGATGATGCGGGAGGCTCAAGCAAGGGCAAGGGGAAAGGGAAAAACAAACGCCCAAGCTCGCCGTGTAGGGATGAAGATCCACACGGAAAGAGAAGGCGAGAGGACGGTGACGATGAAGGTGGTGAGCCACCGAGGGATCGTAGGCCTGGAGATGCAGCAAGAGCCAACTTGTTACTCAAGTTAAAGGCTGCCGCAGTAAAAACTCCAGCCCCCTCACAACCAGCACCAACAGTTCAGACTCCCGGGGATGAGGCTACCGCAATAGCACCGGGGGAGGACCTCTTCGACATGAGAGAGGAGGAGCTTTTGGACTTGGATTTCAACGAAGAACTTGACTTCGGTAATCCACCTCCTAGGCTCGAGGGTCCTAGCTCTGAACTGGAGGACGGGGAAATACGGGGTGATGAAGGGCCAAGCCAGGTGACAGAGGTTCAGCGTGCGGTCCATCCACCGTTGGAGTTAGCTCCAACAGAAGCAGCACTTCGGGCTTTCCGAGAAAAGGTTAAGCTCAGAAGATTAAAGGCGGCTGCTCAGGACAAAGTGGATGCTGCACCCAGCGAAGTGAACCTGTCACGGGAGGATATCGAGGAGGCTTGCAACCCCATCACTGCGTCAGAGAAATGGCCGAAGGTCCAATATACTAACCCCAGGGACCGAGCCTTGCAAAATTACCGCGGCAACCGGCACTTTCACGAGTTGCCCATGTGCATTTGGTGCGGGAGAAGCCCAATGCAAGCAAGTGCTCAGCGGCTGACGCAGAAGAAGTATTCCGTCCTTCCTTGTGGGTATCACCTTGTGTGTGATGCTCACTGGTTGGCATACTCGATGCTGGGGCGCATCGTTACCGCGGTGCAAAAAGTCGCCGAAGTGGACAACAAGTCCATTGCCACCGTCTCCCCATTCTCTCTACCTGCCCATATGTTGAAGCTGACACGCTCGACGTTCGAAGAAATCCCTCCGTTCCCGGCTGAGCACGAGAAGTTGCCACACTGCCATATGTGTGTAAAGCGGCAGCTTAAGGTGTCCGGCATCACAAGGGATCTGCCATTCCTTAAGTCCAAGAGGGTGGGTGCCGCATTTGATCCCTGTGTCCGGTATCGTGCAGTGCAGCAGGCGCATGCGCAGGAGCAGCGTGCTATCCAGCAAGCGCAAGCGCAGGAACAGCGTTAAGGAGGAGGGAAAGGAGTTATCGTCGACCAAGTGTGTGCGTGCAGCAGCTGTCAGAGACGTCCGAGCAAGAGACAGGTCCAAGACAGTTGGGTGTGGGTATGGGAGTGGGTTAGTTTTGTGTTTGTGTTTTTGTGTTTTGTTTTTCTTTGTGTTTCGGTGTGCGTGGGCGCCCACTTTTTGCGGGGGGGGCGTATGTTAGTATTTTCACGTACTTTAGCGCTATACGAGGTAGTCTGGGATAGAGTCTAGGGTGGCTGACGCATGTGGGTTCACGAGTAAGACAGATTAGACCCAGAGTTTGGGGCATGCGTCAGCGTACTACACTTAGGGGTACTTAAGAGGCCCACTCGTTGTTTTGACATTCATTCACTTGTAAGAACTCGGGATTCGTGGGATTGGTGTGTTCCCGCTTGTGTGTGTGTTTGTGTGTGTGTGTGTCTAAGTGTTTGCCTGACGCAATCACTTATCTAACCAAGTGCTCTAGTAGCGTTCACAACCGCGCTAGCTAGAGAGTTGTCTAAACCAACAAACCCCACAAGTATACTTGCGTTAGCCAGCAAGTTATCACGAATCCAACTAACACAGCCAACCACTATTGCGCCACCCACAAGCTTCACTATCAATTGGTTTCGGAGCCGAACTTGCGATCCGAAGGTCACGAGTTCGAGTCCTAGCGAGGCCATGGAAGTTGAGAGTGAGTTGGCGCCTCTGACCCGAGAGTGGTAGTAACGAGAGGTGAAAGAGCATGAGGATCACTGCGAAGGAGGGGAGGGGGCTGAGATCATCACAGTGATCGCCGCCGCAGAGCAAGGCAAAAGACCATAAGCTCAAGAGACTAGACGGATCAAAGGGATAAGAACAAAGGATCAGAGGATCACAAGAAAGATCCTGGAGAACCCCCGAATAGACCCGCGAGAGAACGGTAACCCGGTAATCGCAGAGGGGTCAACGAGAATGGAGTAACGGGCACAAGGAGAAGGTGGTCGAGGGCGACCACTGGCCCGAGGGGGGACGAGATGATACGGGATAAAGCGAGAAGAGCCCGCAAAGGGGGCGGGCCGGTCCACCAACGTCCCGTATCGTGTATCACGAACAGTTCGCTGTAGTGCAAGAGTATTGGAGGACTTTGGCAGTGTGGCGTGAAACAGAGAGCACAGGATACACTGTACCTCCAGAGAGAGTGGTAGAACGAACGTTTGTTGGACCTTTACCTGAAGTGCTAGACTCGTCGTGGATAGCTGTTTGGATACACCGCCAGAGAGGTCTTGCTTACTGGAATCAGTTCTGCGCCTTTGTCACTACTGGCGTGAGTGAAAGAGTACTTGCAGACGCTGCTGCAAAGACCTTCAGTGGCAGTTATTCTGAACTCTTTGCCAGCGCTCAAAGGTCAAGCCACGCTCGAGCTTACACCAGACGGCAGCACGGCCAAGTTGCTTTCACTGAGGACGAGGTAGTTCAAAGAGATCAAGGGCAAGGGTCAGAACCCACAGCACAAGGGTCAGGAGTGCTGACTGGAAGTGTTACAGAGGCGGAGTTACAAGCAGAGCAGCAGCCACAAGAGTCAGAAGGAGGTGTATCAAGCACAACTGAAGGAGACAGTGTACCAGACGAAGAACCTAACCCATTTCCGTTTCCTGCATATTGGTCTGGGAGAAGACACACGAGATTGCGAGATCCAGAGTCCGAGGAAGAGCCGTTGTCCGAGGAAGCCAGGTCCAAGGAGACGAACGGAGGCAGTACTGAGGAAACAGAGTCGGAGTTACCCTCGTCTGAATATCAGAGTGCCAGATCGGGAACTGGTGAGAGTGGCGGCGGAGGTTCATTATTTCTGGGAGTGACTGACGAAGAGAGAGAAGAAGTAAGAGACACATCTGAGCCTACAGAAGGAGGAGACAGAGAAGGCAGTGTTTCCATCCCCTCGGAACCAGAAGAACCTTTTGAAGAGAGAGATCAAGAAGAAGCTGGACCTTCGGGAAGAGACTTTACACCACCGCATCCAGACCCAGACGACGGAGGAGAAAGTAGTAGCAGCAGTGAAAAGTCTACTACATCGACCAGTTCGGACAGTACAGATCCAGGACCACCACCACCACCACCACCACCGTGGAATATGGCTGTTCCTGCAGCAGCAGCAGCACCGCCAAACAGATTGGTGAATGTCCATTTCCCTACCTTTCACGGCAAGGAGAAGGAAGATGTTTCCACATGGATCAAGCAATACGAAGTACTGGCAATTGGAGCAGGTTGGCAAATGCCTAACGATGTGCCGGCACACGAAGATCAGAGGATCGAGCGTTTAATCCTTTACACCGCTGACAAGGCTCGTTCATGGGTGGACAACTGGGAAACGAGTCATCCACCAATACTGCCACCAGGAGTCCCTGGAGGAGGAAACCCAAATCCTGCGCGGACGTGGCCGAACATGCGTGCAGCACTGTTGGCTCGATTTGGATCTGAGCCATCTACGTTGATGAAGAAGCTGGTGGAGCGCCGCCAAACGGCAAGTGAAACGGCCAATGAGTTTGCCCAGGATCTGGAAGCACTGCGGCAACAGATGATGGTGATTGGAGGACCTGTGGTTGGAGACGATATGCTGCTCAGCATTTTCAAGCATGGTATCCGCGATGATTTGGCAATGGTGCTACTTTCACACACGGGGGATACGTTTGAACAAGCAGTTGAACGAGCAAGAGTGGTGGAGAGACAGATGCAACGACCCAAGAAGAAGGCTGGAGCTGTGAATGTGTTTGACGAAAGTGAAGAGGGGAAGGAGTCGGCAGAACTACCTCCTTTGGAAGAAGTGACAGTGATGGACCAAAGAGTGAATGAGCAGATCGACAACCTTCGCCGGGAAGTACGAGACCATCAGAAGGTCAATGACAATCGCTTACGAGCCTTGGAGAAAAACTCACGAGAGTATGCCACTACTTCCAACGAGATCAAGAATATGGTGTCCACCTTATCCAGTTTGGTAGCCGATATTGCCCAGCCGGCAGATACGCAGCAGTACCAAGGCAAGATGCACAGAAATGGAACTGGAAGTAATCAAGTGCCTTTGGGAAACGGAGGTCATCAAGGAAGAGGAGGAGGTCGAGGCTATGGTGGAAGAGGATATGGAGGCAATCGAGGCAATGGACGAACCAATGGGCCGATGAGAGGTGGAGCTGGGGCTCAGCAGGGAAGAAATGGTTGGAAAGGACATAATACAGCGCCGAGTGGGATTCAGTGCTGGAACTGCCACCGATATGGTCACTACGCTGCCCATTGTCCCGACAACATCACCTATTTCGAAGACTACGATACCACCTATGTCATGGACTTCAACTATCTCGAGACGGACGAACTTTCCCCTGATCAGATACACTACTCAGCGATGGAAGTAGACGAGAGTGCTGGGGCGAATGAAGAAGTGGAAGAAGTGGAGATGGGGGAACCAAGTGCCCCGGGAACCTCAGCTGGAGGAAGTCCAATGGATACTGAACCTGTTCTTACGGAACCAGTCGTGGAAGAGCCAGGAGAAGCTGTGCCAGAGCCAGAAAAGGAAGAAGAAGTGCCTGAAGTGAAGGAACCAGAGAAGGAACCAGAAACAGTGCCAGAACCAGTTCCGCGATTTCAAGCCACGTTACCTATGCCGACATTTCCACGTGCCAGAGCTATGCCAGATCCAGAGCCAACAAAGAAGAAGAGAGCGAAGACTACTCGGAGGAAGACCAAAGAACTACCCCCTGGAGTTATGTTCTCAGCGGCTGAGGCCAAAGCTTTTCTGGAGAAACAGTTGGTGGAAGTGCCCTTGGCGAAGCTGTGCAAGTGTCACCCGGAGATTGTGGAAGCTTGGTTGAACTCTCTCCAGAAACCGAAGGGAGTGAACGCGATGGAGGAGGCTGGAGGAAATGCTCCCAAGTTTGCCGTTACGACCGTTACTGCAAAGATTCTCGAGCATAAAGTCCCCAAGGCGATACTGGACTCCGGCGCCAGTGCTTGTGTTATCTCTGAAGAACTACTGCGAAAGGTGGACTTGGTTCATCTGATGGAAGCGCCAAAAGGAAGATATCGAGACTGCAATGGAGGAATCCGCACTGCTGTGGGATATGTGCCAGGACTACCGCTGTCTGTGGGTCGCTGTCGGCTAGTCGTTCCATGTCACGTCGTTTCGACCGGTCACTATCCATTGATCATTGGGACCCCTTGGATGAGTGCTGCTCAAGCTGAGATACACTATGGCACAAGCCGCCTTGTTACGACCATAAGTGGACAAAAGTTAGGGTCAGTGCCGATTGAGTTTACCTACCTCGCAGTGCAGCCAGACACCGTTTCCGACCACACTATGGATCCAAGACAAGTGCCGACCCCTACGATCAAGACAGAGGAGGAGCTGAACGTTTGGGAAGGACTGCACGAAACTGGGAGTTTTCTGGGGGAAGCGCCGCAATTCCCACCACGCAGTGCAGCGAGGGTGCAGCCACCAGGATTGGAACCAGAGGAGGAGGTGAAAGTGGAAGAAAGAGACGGTATTGGGGGACCTTCGGAGCTGGTGCGAGGCTTGAATGTGGGTCACAAAGTGTGGTGCCAGAGGACGCAGCAATGGTGGTTTCCAGAAGTGCTGGACTACCTCAGGAAACAGCGGATAGAGGCCGCCGACCGACACGAAGAGAGGGATGAGAATCCTTTGGATTTGGAAGCTCAGAACCGCTACAAGGAAGAGCTGCGAATGCTCGACCGCAGTGCCCGAGAAATGAATTTCAGCATGGATGGTGGGCAAGGAAAAGACACGCCGGCGGAGCGAGAGAAACAGGAGAAAGACAGGAAGGCACGGCAGTACTTCCAGGAGCAACTGCTTTTGGCTGAGCACCATTCCAGGTTCGCAGTGGAAGCGAGGGAACTAGCTGAGAAACGCTTGAGAAATGCTTACACCATGCCATCGGAAAGGGCCCAGGAGATCTACCTTCGCGATATGGCGAGACTGCGGGAGAGAGAGCCGGAAGGGGCAAGGCTGACGATCGGGCCATTGCCGCAGACGGGACCTTTTCACTAGGGCCAACCAAACGACAGCTGCTCTGTCGATACCTCGGAGACATGCAGCATTGGCTTGGCCAAGTGAAAGAAATAAAGCGAAGGAAGCAGTTGCAGAAAAAGCAGAGAAAGAAAAGGAGAGGAAATCGTGGTGGACGGAAGCACAAACCAATACAGTGGCAGAGGTGGAGCAAGAGAAGAGAAGGCAGCCCTGTGGGAGTTAGCTACTCGTGGCCGTTCCGTAAACACTCTTCATGGGATGAGCAGTGTCTCCGATACTGTGACCTACTAACAGTGGAAATACAGGAAACACTGGAGAGGAAGAGGGAAGAAGGCCATCGTTCGGAAGTAAAGAGCAGCAGCAGTGCAAAAGAAAAAGTGGGTGAAAAAGAAAAGGGAAAAAGAACTGAAAAAGAAAATGAAAAAGGGGCTGAAAAAGGAAAAGAAAGAAGAAAAATAAAAGGGAAGAGAACTGGGGTTCTAAGAGATGAAAAAGAAGAAAAACAGGATTTTGGGAAAGATCAAGAAAAAAATGTATGGGCTGGGGTAATGCCATTAGGCAAATCAGAAAAATCTGTAGGAAACACTGCTGTAGAAACCACGATTCCGATCTACTCTGTTTCCAAGCGTGACAAGGTATCACTGCGAGAAAAGATAGAAAGTTTGAAAATTTCAGAAGAATTGGAACCATACCAGAGAAAAGAAATAGTTGACTTACTCGAAGCATTTCCCGATGCCTGTGCCTGGACATCCGGGGAAGTGGGCCAAACGAACATCCTCTACCACGAAATACCCACCAGCGATCACCCACCAATTCGGCAGAATCCTTACCGATTCAGTCCTGCCGAAAACGCTGTGGTCAAGAAGGAAGTGGAGAAGATGCTGCTGGATGGAATCGTTCGACCGTCTACTTCCGCCTGGGCGTCTCCTATCGTACTCGTGCCGAAGCCTGATGGAACGGTCCGCTTCTGCGTGGACTACCGCAAGGTGAACAAGGTGACGACTCGAGACATGTTTCCGCTACCACGGATCGAGGATGCTTTGAATCAGTTCGCGGAGTCGAAGTACTTCACGGCTTTGGACCTTCGCTCAGGATACTGGCAAGTTCGGATGAGCACTACTGCTGCGGAGAAGACGGCGTTTACTACCCAGGAAGGACTCTACGAGTTCGTAGTGATGCCGTTCGGACTCAGCAATGCTCCGGCTACATTCCAAAGGATGATGAACAAAGTACTGGGACCACTGCTATGGAAAGGGGTAATTGTATACTTGGACGACATCGTGATACACGCCGCTACTTGGGAAGAACACCAGCGTCTCCTGAAGGAAGTACTGGAACGCCTCCGGGATGCTAACCTTCGCATCAGTCCGCGGAAGTCCGACTTTGGCTTTCGGGAACTGCTGTACTTGGGCCATATCGTTGGGAAGAACCAGATCCGGATGAACCCCAGGAAGATATCGAGTGTTTCTTTGCAGGTGCCGCCAATCAATGTGACTACTCTGAGGTCTTTCCTAGGCCTAACGTCTTACTATCGGCGTTTCGTGCGCGATTATGCGAGAATTGCAGCACCGCTGAACAAGCTACTTCAGAAGGATACGGTATTCGAATGGGGAGAAGCTCAAGAAAAAGCTTTCCAAACACTCAAGGAGAAGATCATTGCCGAACCAGTGCTGATGCCACCGCAACCAGATAAACCTTACATTCTGCAAACGGATTGGAGCAACCAAGCTATTGGAGCAGTACTGAGCCAGAAGGATGATGATGGAGTGGAGAGAGTCGTTGCTTATGCAAGCAAATCACTCAGCGCTGCTGAAAAGAATTACTCTGCTGTCGATGGTGAATGTTTGGCAGTGGTGTGGGCCTGCACCTACTTCCGCCCATACATCTACGGAAGGGAGTTTATTCTTCAAACGGATCAGCAAGCACTGCAATGGTTGATGACGGGAACTCGTTTGTCTGGACGACTGCTTCGTTGGGCATTGCGACTTCAAGAGTTCGACTTTACAATACAGTACCGACCAGGAAAAGCTAATGGCAATGCTGATGCCCTTACACGAATGCCAGTGCCGCAGGAGCACAATGTTTCCATCGGCGCCGCCGTACTCCAACCGTGAATTGAGATCTCTGATCTTACTTCCTATTTCCAAATGAAGACCTCGCGCGAGGGTTATAAAAGAACGCTACCCTGATGCCAGGAGTCATCAGCTCGGAAAGGAGGGATCGCGACCCGAATTTTTGCGTTTTTCTGGAGAAGAAAAGGGTGGTGCTGTGGAAATGCCGGGAGTGGATCCATGGAAGGATACGGAATTGATGGAAATGCTGCAGGACAAGCAGAAGTGGGAACGAGAGGTGAAGAAAGCGAATCGAAAGAGAGTGTTGAGAAAAGCGAAGAGATACCGCTGGAGTGCAGATGAGAAACAGTTGGAGTTCAAGGACAAACAAGGATGTGGGAAAATTGTGCCTGAACCAGAGAAACGCGCGGATGTGGTCAGAAAGGTGCACCTTCGCCACAGTCATGCAAGCGGTTTGAGGCTCCAGACTTTGGTTGCAGAGAAGTACTGGTGGCCAGCGATGAGAGAAGAGTCGAGAAAAGGCAGGCGAGGATGTGCCGCCTGTATGAAGAGTGAGAAAATGCCGAAGGCGAAAGTTCCACTGCGCCAGCATATCCCACTGCGGCCGTGGCAACGAATAGGGATCGATCTAGTAACACTAGAAGAGAGCACTGAGGGCTTTCATTATCTCGTAGTGGCGGTGGACTACTTCACGAAGTGGGTGATGGCAGGAGCACTGCGAACAAAGGCCAGCGCTGAAGTTGGGCAGTGGTTTTTAGCAGAAGTAGTGCAGAAGTATGGGCCGCCGGAAGCAGTGATTTCGGACAATGGTGGAGAATTTGGTGGAGCATTTGCTAAAAGAGAAAGAAAAGAGAGAGAGAAAAAAAAAAAAACTAACCCCTGAGAAATGGTAACGAAAAAAAAAAAAAAAGACTAACCCCTTGCGCGATAGCAGTGTGGTCGCCCTTGTGGGACACAAGGCTTTCCGGGGAGGGGAAGGTCACAGCTGTAACCTTCATTTTGAGGGTCAAGAGCAGGCGAAGGGTCTTGTGGAAACAGCCCATGCCAGAAACAGCTCTAGGAAAAGGTTAGATAAAGCAGAACTGTAAGAGAAAGTGGGTAGGAAACGCTGGGACAGTTTAGCCGAAACAGACGCTGGCAGGACTGCTGGTTTAGGAGAAACTGCCACTTGAGCAGTACTGCGGTAGTCAGTTGTAACGGTTACGAGGGGGAATGGATTGATCTAGTGACAAAGGGCTTAGTCAAGGATCCAAAGGGATCAGAGAAGACTAGGGTAGTGTTGGAATGGGTTGATCCATAGGGGTTGAGGTGACTGATGCCTAGGAAGAACCTAGGATATAAAGGGCAGTGCTGTGGGTTAGGGTTAGGTTCCCATTCTGGTTGAGATTGTTCTTGCTGGAAGCACAGCCGTTTGGCTTTGTAAAAGACTTCGTTTGGACGTGTTTTCCTTGTGTTTCGACTCCGTTTCCACTACTGCAACAGCCAGAACAGCCACTACAGCCGCCAGACTGCAGACAGTCACAGTGCTGCAGAACTGTGAGGGCCCATCGCCTGCCAGGCGCACCCATTTGTTGGTCACACATAGGCTGTAAGACACTTGTAGTCCTTGCCGGCAAACAAATTATATCCACTTGGTTTCTGGGATCCACCAAGTGTCCATGCGAAGGGGCGTTATCCAACAGTAAAACCACCCTCTTTGATGTTCGTCGACGAATGTAAGGCAAAAAAACTCGATTAAACCATTCAGAAAAGGTTTTCCCGTCCGACCATGCGTTTCGCTGGCTAAACCATTCGAGTGGTGCTTTTCGACCTCGAAAACAACGGGGACTGCCTTTCACAATGATGGACAGAGGGACTTTTTCCCCTGCAGCGCTCGTGGCAACAAATAATGTAAGTCTTTCTTTAGACTTCATTAAGCGTGAGCCTTTCAGCCCCTGGGCGTCTGCAGTAACGTATGTGCGCCTTGGTAACAACCGGTAGAATAGGCCAGTTTCGTCCACGTTGAAAATTTCCGAGGGTTCATATTCTTTCAGTTTTCCTTTTATTTCCTCGACTTTGTCCCGACAAGCCTCAAGATCTACGTCGCCTGCTTCGCCGTTAAGACTCTTGTTGAGTAGTCCGTTGCGTCTTATAAACTTCTGAATCCACGTTCGGGAAACGGAAAACGATTTCAATTTTTCATCGTTTTTCCCCAGCGTGGAATTCAACAGCAACTCCTTTAGCTTCACAGCCCGCGTCATCAACCCTTCTTGACTTAGAGGGATGGGCGGCTTAGAGGACTGCGCTTGTCGCACAAAATCCAACAGCTTGGATTCGATAAGGGGGAAACTCCCTCCTCTACAACTCTTTCGGCCGAATTTCTCCTGACCCTCTTTTTTCCATTTCTCGCTGGAGGCCACAATGAGACGCACACTGCGTTCTGATATCCCGAACTTTCGAGCCACATCTGCCACTTTCATGCTCTTCCTTATCTCACAGAGCTCAATTTTTTCGCCCAAGGTCAACCGTTTGCGAGATCCTTTTCCTTTATCTCTCCCCTTTTCCTCTTGAAGCTCCTTTCCCCTTCCCCTTTTTTCAACTTTTGCTTCTTTTTCCCCATGTATATCATCATCAACATCAAGCAGGTTCACACTTTCTTGTGGCACTATCCCTTTTTCATGTACTTTTTTGCCTCTGTGGGATTTCTCCAAAAAAGTTTGCAAGAAAGCCTTCACACCCTCATCCACCAGTGCCCCAAGCAGACTCTGTATTTGGATCTCGAGACAAAGAGCACTGCAAACTCGAGGCAAGGATACTTTCTCATGTACTTCTAGAAACCCGTCAATACTCTGCTGACACAAATCATGAACCCGTTTGTGGCACACACCACAAGGATATGTCGTTTTGATGAAGGGATATTCGCACCCTCCAGCGATCTCGCACCCTCCAGCGATCTCGCACTCGACCTCCATCTGTCCGTCCGTTCAGCAACGCTGAGTGGGCACTGTAACTAAGAAAGACCAAAGCGTTTTTTACAGCCCCATATCCGTCCCACAAGTCCCTTCTTATCCTTGCCCAACACTCGTCGCCACCACAAACTATCTCAACTCTGAACCACATATCTTTAGCCACAAATCTTACACCACTAAATTCTAGCCATTAGAAACCTTTCAAAGTGTCGCAGTTTCTCGTCCACAAAACGCACAGCACCAAGCTTTCTCCGCCTCAATATTTACAGCATCAATGTGGACAGGCCGCCACAGGCAAAGGGAGGGACGGAGTGTTCTGATGAGACTTTAGTCTGACATGAAATTTTCTCGTAATACAGAACTCGCTTGTGATGTTTTTTGGGGGTGATGGCCTCTTTTTGCTTTAATTGATTGATGTATGTTTTTTGCGGCTTCTTCATTTTCAAGTTTTCTGTTAGATTTTTATCATCCTTGTGCAGATGTTTGAAATAGTGCCGGTTTTGCCAAAACCGGTACTATATCGTTTCAGTTCTGGTTCTGGAAGAAAAGCGGCACTATACTGAAAGCCGGCACTATATCAAGCGGCACTATATCGGAATCACTACTGTAAAGGAAAGAGCCCGACTCGGCCAAGTTTTCCATCTCTCGAAAATAAAAACTGAAAGAGGAAGTTACACTACTTACTGAAACAGAAACCAATCAAGGCGGTTTAAACCTTTTCTCTTTCATGTCCCATTGCTTATCCTAGACAACCGATGAGAAGCAATGCAGATGTCGGCGACCTCAGATATATTCCTTTCTTCGTCCTCTCGAAAAACGACAAAGAAAGAATTCCTCATAATCCTAAGGAAAGCAAACGCATCACGCTAGCCATTCGTTGAACGCCTCTGAAGTAGGCTTTTTCTTGCAGTTCCAGATGGAGACACGCCCATCACCTTTGCCATCCACTACTTTCCAAACATTGATCGCCTCGGAACAAACGTAACTGCCCCCACCGCCCCCACCATAATTCAATCGACCACCTCCCCCACCAGAATACCCACCCCCCCCACCGATTTCTGAGCCCCCTCCGAATCCCCTACTCTGGCCAGCTCCAAGTGGTCTTGCAAGATTATCAACTCCATTTTCCCATCCCAACCCTCCACTGACCCCTCTTACCCCTTGCCTTCCACCTGGATGTCCTCCTGGC
The DNA here is from genome assembly GCA_030272585.1 of Bryopsis sp. KO-2023. Classification (NCBI taxonomy): domain Eukaryota; kingdom Viridiplantae; phylum Chlorophyta; class Ulvophyceae; order Bryopsidales; family Bryopsidaceae; genus Bryopsis; species Bryopsis sp. KO-2023. Next base: position 1,167,063 of record BSYQ01000012.1, on the reverse strand, counting down.
GAAGGGTTGCCATCGCTTTCGACATTTGCATCAATACCGTTACTTCTCCCCGTTGAATTGCATCCACCTCCTCCACCAGCTGCTACCAGCAACGAGCCGCCGACCTTGAAGACGAACGTGCCTCCTGCACCGCCACTAAAATTGTCCGTGCAACACGTGGACATGCTTCCTGTGAGAATTTTGACAATCTCTCCAGCTTCAAGCTCAAACGAAGCTCCGATGATTGCACCCCGTCCTCCCCGCCAACGCCCACAAAAGCTGTTTGCAGCTTTTGCGCCAACAGCGACGATATGGTACCATCCCGTCAAAGGTGCCCTCCAATCCTGACATTTCTGAAAGGAGGGAGAATAACGAAAGAAAACACCTTTCTCAGGGGCGAGCGGCTTGGTATGAACGCGAAGCACCTGTTGTATATCGCGTTGGACGCTCTCCAAACCTTCTATTGCTTTCAATGCACCAAACGTTTTCAGCTCATCCACCTCCAAGGAGAACAAATCCAAATCGCTCAATAAGGAACCAGCTATTACTTGTCGTGATTTGGGATCGTGACCCAACCAGCCCGCCAATGCCAAGCAGAAATCGAAAGTGGTGAGGGACGAGCCAAGGAGGTGCTGGATCGCATTCACGCTCAGCTCCAAGAAACCTTTCTTGGCGCTGATCGTTGTGATGTTGTCATGAATGTACTTTGTAAACCGTGCCTGCAGTCCTCGGTTTGCCACACCAAGAAGCTGATCAAACAGAGCGCAACAAGTGTCTTCTTTGAGGTTGTCTCTAAGAAAGAGCCTGCAAGCGTTGACCACCCAAGCCACTTGATACATGCTCGCGGTCATCATGACAGGGACGACCATTTCGTGTGTCAGGACACCCTTTCCCGTGTACATGGCGGAGAGAAGCCACTCCACCGCTCCAGGGTCCAGCTCTCGCACCGTCACCTTCCCTTCCTTTGCCTCTCTAAAGCTCTGTCCACTGGAGTGTGACTGAGAGTTTTTAAACATTGCTGCAAAAACTGCGCTCGACGCAGCAAGAACGACCTTATGACAGTAAAACTCGCGGTCATCTTCTGTCTGAACGACAACGTCGCTGAGCTCTGCGTCGTTAAAACAAAGCCCCAACCTCTCAGCAAAGCCTTGAAAATCTTCCACAGCCGCCTGATACGAAAACATTTGCTTTTGAGCGACCAACTGGTTCCAATGAAAGACAGTAACGAACGAAGCAGCACCCACCATATTTCGATTCGATGCCGACTACGAACTTCCCTCCAGGCTTCAAATGTTGCTGCTTCGAACTCTTGTCGCTTGATTTCCGTTTTAGGGCTGGTGCTGGGGCGTCTGATAGCACCCCACACCATCGCCAGCCTGGTTTCCTGTTTCAGGGGTGTGACGATCCGAAAACGCATTCGGCGCAACTACTAACTCTTCATTCGCGCCGCGACTGAAGATAGAGTCGCACTGAATTACTGCAGAGTCCACAAGGCGGAAGGGGGGTACCGCCGACGCCGTCGCCGACACCGTCGTTCGTGACAAGCGCGTCGGCGACGTCACCAGGAGCGTCGGCGACGGAAATATGATGTGATTGTCACATCGGTTGGGGCAGTCACAGCGTCGCCGTCAAGTGTCATTCGTCGGCGACGCTGCGTCGGTGACGGAGGCGTCGCCGACGGCATCGTTCATGGCGTCGCCGTCGAGTGTCATTCGTCGGCGACGCTGCGTCGGTGACGGGCGCGTCGCCGACGGCGTCGTTTATGGCGTCGCCGTCAGGTGTCATTCGTCGGCGACGCTGCGTCGGTGACGGGCGCGTCGCCGACGGCATCGTTATGGCGTCGTTGAATGGTGAACCCATCCCAACCAGATTTGATTGTACAAATCATGTTAATTTTTAACATCAAGTGTGACCCCGACACCAAACCCAACAGCGCAATCGCATCAACCCCTTTCGCCGCTCTGGGAAATTCGACGCGGTGCGCGCGTGTGCGTCTTTCTGCGCTGTTGGAACAAGGAAAGGAGGGAAAGTGGAAAGTGAAGGGAAGTGGTAACGGCGGCGGTGCGGTGGCGGTGGTGTTTGCCAGCATTTTGGCCGAAGCTTGTGAACCCCTGTAAGGCTTCATTCCTGTTGTCTCCCTGTAAGGCTTCATTCCTGTTGTCTCTTGAAGACATTTTCCTTCGTGTTTCAAAGTTCGTGGATAGTTCGGGGCCTTCCCTTTCCTTTCCTTTGCTTCGTTTTTTTCTGACAGAAGACCTGTGTGTCTTGACAGGAGGCTGAGCTGCACAAATTTGTGGAGAGGCTGAATAAAGAGGGCCGGCTCAATTTCGACTCAGGGAAAGAGAAAGGAGGAGAGTTTGGTGAGGGTTATCACAATTGTGGTTTGCAAACATAATCACAAGATCCGATTGGAAACTAGGGTTAGGTTGGAACATCCTGAGCTGTGATTTCGAATGGCAGCAGGGTTTGAAGCAAGTATTTTAATGCTGTTGGGTTTAGGCCTCGAGTTTCTGGTGGATTTGTGGGGGGATCTCTGGAATTGATCAGGTTGAACCCCCAACACACTTTCCATCTGCAAGCAATCATCAGTGTGCGAATGCACACTGTCCAACATAGCTTTGTTTTTTCCTGGCGGATAGTTAGCAACAGACCCCCATTTGTGGGAGGGAGGAAGCGACGACCAGCCCACAACAACGTTAACTGTGTTGTTCGTGTTACTGAAATTTTGCTGGTGTCCAGATGCATATTCATATGGGGCCTTCTGTTTGTTGCTATCAGTTTTATTTTTGTATATTCTTCTGTGTCTAGGAGAGTGAAGGTTCTGATTTTTTTTAATCTTTTATTTGTGTATGTGTGTGTTTTCTGTCGAAAAGGGGTAAAGTTGTTGATTTGGTTTTGCATTTTGCAGGTGCTTAATGACCATGGTCTTTTGGACGCCAAGGAGGAAGCAAAAGAGAAAGTCAAGACTGTCTGAAGTCCCCCCAAAAAATCCTTCAAGAAATATCGCAAATCACAGAAGTAATTCTGCGTGTATCTCCAAGAAAGACGTAGTTGAATGCGGTCTGTCAGAGTATGAAGGTGAGAACTTGAAAAAAACATGACTGGCCTATGCAATCGCACATCCAAACAGGTGAAAGAAGGCAGGACTGTTGGTATGGAATTATTCACAGTTTTGCAAAGGTTCTTGACCCAACAGAAAACATCGAATTAAAGAAAAAGCAAATGCAAGGGTGGTGATTGATGTTGGTAAAATGTTCTGTTGGTTTTTAGGGTTTCAGGGATGGTTTTGAGGGGAATATGCACGATGCGAACGGAGGAAATCGATTGGATGTACAGAGGGGGTGCTGGAAGCCTTTTTCCGGAGGTGACAAACATTTTTAAATCTGCCCTAAGTAATGTGTCCAGGTGGCTTCTGTTCTTTTGTTCACAGACAAGAGGCAGGTGTTTTTGAAAGAATCAAAACTTGACATGGACCGACCAGGATTTAAAACCTCAGCCACACCCGAATACGTCAAATTTCCTGTCAGACCTGCTCTATATCACCTTGCTCATGACTGTTTTCGTTCACTTTTTTTTGCATCTGCATGATGTCCAAATAATTGCTTTTGACACGGACAGGGCTGGGCTTAATTTTTATCCATTCTTTCCGACTCAGAGAAAGAGGATCCACTTGCTTCCTATTACAAGCGGCTGACATCGCCTGACTTAGACACTGTGGAGAGAGCGGTAAGTAAAAACCACAAAAACGTCTTTCTTGGCGTAGTTTTTTTTTTATTTTTCAAGAGAGACAGTCATTAGACCAAAGCTCTGTGTAATCACATGCAGGCAAATCGATGGAGGCGATGGGAAATGACCGTCATGTTTTCTGGGAAATGCATAGTGAAGGCCGGAGAAATTTTCAATGCGGCTTGGGAACCCATCGCATCCATTATGAAAAAAAGGGGCGGTGAAAAGAAGCCCGATAAAAAAGACGACGATGCCGATGGTGGGAAACCTAAACCCACGAGGTCGATTTCTCATGCGCAGCCTTTGCTGGAATGCCACTATTCCATTAATGGTGCATTTTTGGATGAGCCTCTGATTGCTGGGGTGGATAGGTACGACAGTGCATGGTATCTGAATGTTTTCAGAGAAAGCTTTAAAACTTCCCTCCCAGAAGCCCTACGAAACGTACTGCCATGACTGAAAGCTTGATGTGGTCTGTTCACTGCATGCAGCAGTGCGCACAAGTGAGGATGCCTCTTAATTTCTGTGCTTTTTTTCTCCCCATTTGATGGTGTGTTTCTGTGGATTTAGGATTCGTGACATTCCATGCATCGGGGTGCAAGGGCGGCTGGATTTTGTCCGTTTGAGTTCTCCACAACATTATCGCACGTCCTCGTTTTTTTGCTGGATAACCACGGCGTGGTTACCACGCTTATCGAGTGGGTGATTACATTTTGGGCCAGGCGATGGAGGCTGGGGAAACAGTCACTTTTAACGGGATGACCTTGGATAGGAACGAAATCGACCTGGAGTACCTCCACCAAAACATGCAAAGGTCCTCAGGACAGGGAGGAGCTCTGGGTCTTGACAAATAACCAAAATACCACTGATGTTGTATATGTACATCTGAATATACAAAAACATATGTATATATGGGGGGCGTGGAAAACCCTTATCGTGGTGTTGTGATTGAAAAGATGCTGCCCAACGAAGCCATCTTGGCTTGAGGGTGAAATGCATGAATTGAATATACGGGGAAAAAACTTCATAAGAATTTTACATTTCTCAGAAAACTATAGCACTTATTTCTCGTTTTGCGATTCTTGATCTTATAGGGAATACATTTTTTTTCTTCTTTTTCTGACATTTTTGATGTCGAGTAGTATTATAGGGGTTTCTGGAGCATAATCAAGCTGCCCGTGACAGGGTGTTTCTTTTTTTAGTTGGCGGGCTTTTTTTTCACCCCCGTTCCCTTCCAAAACCCAAAGAGTTTGGGTTGGGATAGTGTTTTGGGAAGTCTCTGAAATACCGAGGGGTTTTTGTAATAATTGTGCTTTTTTCTTTTTCTTTTTTGTGATGGATAGGAGGGGAGAATTGATTTCTTTCCTGTCTGTCTGTATTAATCAACCACACTGATTAGTTGTTTTTTCTTTGTTCAAGACACAGACACCAGCATTTGGCATAGTTTTTTCGAGGGAGTTTTTCTTCTTTGTGTTACTAATGATACTGACACATGGGGTGGTTTTCTTTTTTTTTAACATTCTGAAGTTGTTGCAAGAACTTTGAAAAAAAAAAAAAAGAGGTCGCATGGTCAGTCTATTTGTTGTTTACAGTTGGGGGCAAGATCGAGTGCCTTTGGGGAAAAAAAGGTACATATATTGAATCAACAAAAAAAGAAAAAAAGAAATTCAAGAAGTGACTCCGAGAGGGTCAACCATAGTTTTCTTAGAAGAAATCCATTTGGAGTATGATTGCAGGCGCATCTGCAATAGCAGATCCGGGATCGACACCTGGAATCATCAATCGAATCATCAATCAAATCCTCAATCTATTCCCCCAAATTCATCAATTCCACATCCAGAAAACAGGTTTCAGTGGCACCCACCGACACCGTCGGCGACACCGTCACCGACGTCATTGTCGCCGACACACCGTCGTTATGACGTCGGCGACGCGTCGGTCACACTTTTCAGGCAGCGTCGCCGACGTGACGTCGGTGACGCTGGTGACGTCGGCGACACCAGCGTCGCCGACGTTTTCGTCTTGCGAACGACGTTTCGTCGGCGACGCTGTGTCGGCGACGGCGTCGGCGACGTCACTGAAACCGTCGGCGACGCTACTGAAACCGTCGGCGATGCCGTCGCCGACGCCGTCGGCGACACAGCGTCGCCGACGAAACGTCGTTCGCAAGACGAAAACGTCGGCGAAAGAGCGTCGGCGACGCGTCGGCGACGGCGTCGGCGGTACCCCCCTTCCGCCTTGTGGTCTGTCTACAGCAACTGAGTCAGACTACGCCGGCTTTGAATGTCATATCAAAAATTCGCTATCTAAACTACGACGCACTGAAACTATCGTCACCCAAGAAGTCGGCTAAGACCAGTCGCACTAACAATCATCACCATCCGAGAGTCACAGTCTCGAATCCCCCTAACAACGAAAGGCCTAAGACCAGGCACCTGAACGCAATACGAGTCAAAGTCGACGGAGACACCCGCTAAGAGGGCCTTGCTCCCGAGACTGAGACAGAAAGTGGAGTCCCCTGGAGGGTGGTCGCTAAGAGACCATGGCCTAAGGGAAGGGAGAAACATAAAAACACAAACACCAAAACACAAACACTAAAGGGGACACTCAGAGGAGGGGAAAGACTCCTCTGAGTGGAAAACTCCTAAGGGAAGGGCAGCACCTTTCCCTTTTATTCTTACTATCACCCAGAACCCCTTCTCCTAACTCTATAAATCTATTTCACTATCAGAAAACCTTTCTATTTTGCATACAAACACTCAGAGGCACAAAGATAATAACAGGAGAATATTTTTACAGAAAGAAAGGGGATGGTGTATCCCAATGTCAAAAGTGATCCACTTAATCCTTGGGTAATCATATCCCTGGCCAGAAGTACCTCGTTCGATCAGGATTCCCGTTTAAGGTAAGTCGCGAAGCTCCCTTAAGTCCGTCACGAATAGAAAGCGCTCCTAAGATAGATATCCGAGGTAGTAGTCCACGAGGTGATAACTGGGTTCCGAGTTATTCCTAGCGGAATCCAGTCTGTTTTTATACTCGCGGTAGGTTCTAGCGCTAGCGCAGATGGGCTGGCCACGAGTTCGGCGTCGCAGCAAGGGTCGACTAGCGACCCGACTTACAGCTGCATAGATCGCCTTATGGATCTTGTTTCGTAGGGGGTTGTTTTCGTTGCGTTGGTTCCCATCGTGTTTTCGTTGGCCCCTAGTTTTCCCAGCCGCACTTTTCGTAGAAGTCATACCTCGGATATCACAGAGTGACAGGGCCGCTAGTAAGACTTCTAGTACTCTGCGCTAGCCATGGGTTGGCATGCCAACTATTCAATATCTTCCAACGCATCGATATACAACTTTACTACGTCATCGACCTCGTCGGGAGTTGAACCCAACGTGCGAACCACCAGGTCTCACTTAGAGGCAGTCTGTATCACAGCTGTTTATCAATGTGAGTTGGTGATTCCATTCATCCGAATCATTATCGGAATATATGTTACATTTCGTGGCAGTACTTTTGCCAAGTTCTTTCTAGCCCCGTCACAAGGGGTGTTGCTACATTCTCGATGGCACCCCGTACAATCACCAGTTGCGGGAGCTGCTGACGTTGTACATCCTAATGCAAGGGGAGACAGAGTCTATTGATGCCGCATCCCTGGCCCCCAACGTGGTCAGCAATATTTTCTCCACGGTGGCCTTTCGGCAATGGGAATAGGACGCCTTGCAGTATTTCTTTTTCGCAAAATCTGCTGCAAGCAACACACCGGAAGAACTTCTTTACTTTTCCCAGAAACCGCACCATCTGTTCGATCCATGAACAACGTAACGAATTTAATTTTCGTCAGGTAGACCTCACAATTCCCAGCGAGCCCGCAAAGAACGCATTCTTTCCAAAATGTGGAAACTTGGATAATTGTTCTCGTGTCACCAAACGCTGTCACAATTTTTTTTCTTACGAGACCCCAAGGAGAGCAACTCTGACCTTGTGCTTTCTCTGCCCTCCACCTCCATCGGCTATGTGAGACTCCGAGTCGGCAGGAACAACCCCTTTGGAACTTTCCGCAGCTTCGAATCCAGAAGGGATGATGATTGCCTCCTCGCAAGGGACCACCTAGTCATTCACATAAAAACTGATGAATGATCCAGTTTCCTCACGAAATTCCGCCTACAGGACGAAACCTATGAACCCCGGGGGGGGGGGATGACTGTACTTAGCTCTTTTCACCTGACGACCACCAAACGCGAGCCACTGCTCAGAGACGCCTTCAGAAATGCGTATGGCAGTAGCAACTGTCAAGCCTCCCAAACGTCAACAACGCTTGGATTTTTTGTTTCTTCGAAAAGCGAGCATATTGGAAGCACAACGTGTCAAAAGAACACCCACCTCCGATTTTGTTTCTTCTTCGATTTTGACTTCGCACGCATTTCGAGGGCACGCCACATTCGCTTCGTCTCCTCCCAGGCATGCACGCTCTCCGCGTGACTTTCTTCCGTCTTGCCCAAAAGAAAATTCAGTGGTCAATTTTACTGTCATAATCAAAGCAAGCAGTCATTCATTCAGCTTGCGGTTCGTCTCACCGCGTAGCTTTTCTTCCACTCTTTCCACAGTCTCCATGCTTTCACTCCGATAACCATTCCGGCGCCCACACCTACGATCACGCGGGGCCAACGCTCCATTCTCCAAGTTGCACTCACAAATATTCTAACAAGAAAATATCGAGTGTGAAAGAGCGTACAAGAAACATAATTGGTGTTATATGTAGTGGGTCAATGTTGTTTCTGTCAATTGACAGAAATTGTAAAAGTTTCATCTGACAATGCATTCCAGAAAATCTGGCTTCGATAACCGAGGCGATTAAGCAAGCGTGTGGGCTTCTTTGCTACAACAAAGGTGTACACTCACAAAATCAGTGGCAAACACCCCATCTCCCCCCCGTTCCCAAAATAAACAACTGGAATAATCGAACTCTGTCTAAATGGCATTTAGTAAATGCCAAATGGACGCCAATCATCGTAACCATATTATTTGCTGGTCCTTATCCAGCAAATAATTCTTTTGCAGGTTTCACCCACATGTGCCTGCGAATGAGCTGCTGACCTGCTATCCTTTTTCATTTATTTTTTAATTATTTCAAGGTGGAAAATCATGAACTACCCTTCGCTCCCGTCATGGAATCGAACCGGTGGGATATAAGAGTTGTTAAAAACTCAACAGCGATTTGGTGATTGATATTGATTGATTGAGCAGAGGGTCGATTCGCTTCGTTTCATCCCAAACCTCACAAATGGATCATCCAAGCCAGCAAACGACAAAGCAATAGAAGGACGGAGAGAAACAAAGAGAAATAATGAGTTTTTGAGGGATAAGAGATGATGAGGAAAACTTGTCAACCAACAGAAGTTCGTTTCTTGGGGAATTATCTCTATATTTGTGTTTCCTTGAAAAGAATAAAATTGACTGAGGGTTTAGTCGGGAAAACATATTGGTGGGCGACAGAACGGAAAAGAAGATAGTGCGCTTTGGTGCTGAGATTCCTCCCCCCTTGTGTTTGCTGATGAGCGAGGAGCTAAATCTGAGAGAGTGACAAATATAGATGAAGAACAGGATGAGGAAAGCATTGGTTTACTTTGTGGAGGGATTTTATTTCAAAACTTTTTCTTTGCTCTTTTTGCAAGGATTGCAAATTGGGGCGAGAAAAATGAAATGGCTTTGACACGTTGATCGTGGCGATGAAGATTCCACGGTGGGGCAGTGCTTTTTTTGAATTTGTAAGCTGTCCAGCATCACCCCCAAAAAATTCTAAATCGTGCTTTCTACCCACTGTGGATTCACTTAAATACCTTCGTTCTTGGTAGTTTGAACCCTTTCTCTTTTATGTCCCAACCAGTGCTAACCTTTGGCAAACGTTGAGATGCAATGCAGATGCCAGACTTTTATCGCCTGGGAAGAAGCCTAACTTACCCCACCACCCCCACCACCATACGATGCATCACCTCCCCCAAAGGAATACCCACCGCCCCCACCGTTATCTGAGCCCCCTCGGAACTCCCTAACCTGGCCAGCTCCAAGTGGTGTTGCAAGATTGTCACCTCCATTTGCTCATCCGCACCCTCCATTTTTCCCTATGCTTCCTTGCCTTCCACCTTGACCTTTTACTAACGAAAAGCTGCCATCGCTTCCGACATTCGCATCAACATCATGATCTCGCCTCTTCCAACCCCATCCACCTCCTCCACCAGCTGGTACCATCCCGTCAAAGGTACTACCCAATCCTGACATTTCTGAAAGGAAGGAGGATAACAAAAGATAACATCTTTTTCAACGACTGGCGACTTGGCGTGAACGCGAAGCACCTGTTGTATGTCGCTTTGGACACTCTACAAACGTTCTATCGCTTTCCAAATTTTTTCAGCTCATCCACCCCCAGGGAAAACAAATCCAGCTCACTCAATAAGGAGCAAGCTATCCCTCGTCGAATCTTTCCAGGCGCTGATCATTGCGATGTTGTCATGGATGTGCTTCGCAAACCGTCCTTGCAGTCCTCGATTTGCCACACCAAGAAGCTGATCGAACAGAGCGCAACAAGTGTCCTCTTCGAGATTGTCTCTCAAAAAGAGCCTGCAACCGTTCACACCCAAGCCACTTGATACATCCTCGCGGTCATCATGACAGGGACGATCATTTCGTGTGTCAAGACACCCTTTCCCGCATACATAGCAGAGAGCTCCACCGCTCCAGGGTCTAGCTCTCCGGACCGTCACCTTCTCTTCCTTTGCCTCTCTGAAACTCTGTCCACTGGGGTCCGCCTGCGAGTTTTTGAACATTGCCGCGAGAACTGCGCTCGACGCAGCAAGAACGACCTAATGGCAGTTGAACTGGCCGCCATCTTCAGTTTCAACGATAACGTCGCTGAATTCTGCATCGTTAACACAAAGGCCCAATCTGTCCAGGGCGTCTTCCATATCTTCCACAACCGCCTGATACGAAAACAATTGCTTTTGAGCGACCGAGCGATTCTAATGAAACACAGCAACATACGAAGCAGCACTCACCATCTTTCGATTCGATGCCAACTAGGAAGTTCCCTCCGCTTGTCGCCTGGTTTCCTGTTTCTGGGGTGTTGCTACATTCTTGATAGCGCCCCGTATAATCACCACTCACTATTTTGCGCAACGGTTGCACGACCTTCTGGGCATAGTACATCCTGTTGCAAGTAGTGTAACAGTCTCTCGATGCCGCATCCCTGGCCCCCAACGTGGTCAGCAGTATTTTCTCCACGGTGGCCTTTCGGCAATGGGAATGGGATGCCTTGTAGTATTTTTTTTTCGAAGAATCTGCTGCAAGCAAAACACCAGAAGAGCTTCTTTGGCTTTTCCCAGAAACCGCACCAAGCACTGTTGAACAAGTATAATAAACACGACGATCGCCGCGTCTGTTCGATTCATGAGCAACTTTATGAATCCAACTGCTATCGTCAGGTAGACCTCGAAATTCCCAGCGAGTGAGTAAAAAACGCATTCTTGCCCAAAAGTGGAAAAGTGGATAATTGCTCTCGTGTCAAGAAACGTGTATAAACTTCTTCTTTCGTACGAGATGCTGAGGAGAGGAACTCTGACCTTTTTCTTTCTCTGTCCTCCATGTGGAGGTGCACCTCCGTCGGCATGGTTAGACTCTGGGGTGGACAATACTGTTTGATTGGCAGATTCAGAGGAGAGTGTTTTGTATGGTATGGACCTGTGTTGAAAAACAACATTAATGTGGATGCCTTTGAAGAATGCGCAGACTCCTTTTCTGCAAGTTCATGGTTTGAAGACAATGATATTTTGAAGAAGATATATAGATATCTATAGATATATATATAGAGTGCAAAGACAATGAAGTGGAAATTCTTCTTTGTTTAGTTTTATAGTTTGGCAAGAAAAGCTTTCGGAATTTCTCCTTGAGTTTGAACTGATATGGCTGCATCTCTTACAAGATCAATCACCTGGGTGGTCGTGAGGCAGTAACAACCCCATTGGGGCCTGCTGGGGCTTCAAATCCAGTAGTCTCGTCGCAAGGGACCACCTACTCGTTCACATAAAAAGTCATGCCAAATCGACCCAGTTTCCTGACGAAGCTACAAGTTGTATCCTGCCAACATCAACCAATTTCTCTTGTAAAAGCGAACATATTGAAAAGTCACCGACCTCCGAGCTTGTTCCTTCTTCCTCCCTGACTTCGCACAAGTCTCGAGGGCACGCAATAGTCACTTCCTCATTCGAGGAATGCAACCACTCCGCGCGACGTTCTTCCGCCTTGACCAAAAATGAATGCATCGAGTCGTCAGCTTTGCTGTCATGATCAAGACAAGCAGTCGGTTGCGGTTCGTCTCACCGTATAGCTTTTCTTCCACTCTTTCCACAGTCTCCATGCTTTGACTCCGATAATCAACCCGGCGCCCACACCTACGATCACGCGAGGTAAACGCTCCATTCTTCAAGTTCCAGTCACAAATATTCTGACAAGAAAATTTTGAGTGTTAAAGAGCGTACAAGAATCACAATCTGGTGTGATATGTAGTGGGTCAATGTTGTTTCTGTCAATGGACAGAAATTGTAAAAATTTCGTCTGACAATGCATTCCAGAAAATCTAGCTTCGAAACCGGAATGCTTGGGAGAGGTTGTACTATTTTGGTTTCTAGTTTGGTTTAAGCTTGTCGGCTTGTTGTCACAAAAGTCGACCACCCCCCAATCGCAGTTCGAATCGTGGATAGACGATTGTAGAATAGTGGGTGGTTTGGAAAGTGTGAGGATGGGTAAGAATCGTGAACAGCTAAATGATTGAGACTTGAAACGATCCCCAGGTGCACAGCCATAGCGATCTCCTCAAGTGTAAACATATTCCTAAGATTCCCCAAAAAACACCCCCCCCCCCCTTGTACTCCTCCCTTCCCTCTTTTTGAAAACAAACTCAACTGGTCAAACTTTCTACCAACGCCAAATTAAAACCAATCATTGAACCCATACTGTAATACTCGTGGCGATAACAAACGACCATTTTCCCCATCAACTCGGCCGCCTGTGTATCTCTTCTGTACTCAGGATATTGAGTTATTTGGGGGTGAGTAAAGATCCATGAGCCTTCCCTTTTTCTGGGAACTCCAGAAAGACACCACGTTGTGACAACCCCGAAAAAAGTACCAAAACCAAGAAGCAAGGCCAATTCCATACGTATTGGCTAGCAGGGTGTGTCGCATAAAACACACCGAACAAGCTACCTTCGTATTGACATTGAAAACAAAGCTGAAAAATGTCATCAAGAAAACAACGAGAACCAACCAAAACTATTACAAGACAGAGTCCATATCGTCGGGGATGTACAAAGAAAAAGCCTTGAGCCAGACAGGTTTATTTCGCTGTACTCAATCTATCCATTCAAGTGGAATCAAATCATCAACATGAGAATCTAACTAGAAAGATCGGATGGGCACGAGTAACCCGCGTGCATCATCCCTCAACAGCCGAAATATCTTGGACAACAGTTGGAGCCTAAATTTCACACACCAAAGCATAATTATCTCCTACAGACCCCCCCCCACAAACGATTGAGGCAGAATTTCAGCCGATTCCCTGTTGAACACGCCAAGATCCACTGCGGAAGGTAAAAAAAAACAACAGAAAAAGCTTCATTCGACAAACCTGAATATTTTGGTCCACGAATGCGACAGGTGTGGTCTGCCCCAAGTCCCCTTTTGCCGAGTCCTGTGACTTCAAGGGAACATCGGTGAGGTAATGCATGTTTGGCTGTGTGTTGCAGGTGAAGCTGGTGCCGCGGGAAGTTTTTCGATCTGTCGGAACAACAACCCAGACGCTGTCAGCGCCAATTCCCTCGCCGAACAAGTTATTCAGAAGTTTTGGTGGAGCGTTGATCGATATCCCTCGGCTGCGCGATAAACACGAGCAAAAAACTTGGACGCGGTTCTCCTTTCCAGACCTGTTGACGGTCCCCAGTGTGTCTCGGGAAAAGCTTTCGGTGCGTGCGTACCTTTGATTGAATCCAGGAAGCTCCTGCGAGCGAACGACCCGTTGTCGTGAGCCCAAGCGAGAGCCCTGTCACTGCCGAACTCATCATCTACTCTGCTCCTGGCCCACGTGGATGTCCCACGGAAACAGCATGAAAACACCAGTCGCAGGTGCTCCCGCATGTTTGTGCCGAACTCGCCGCCAGGTAACAAAAGCTGATCCAACCAACGCACTCAAGCGCAACACAAAGCATTGGAATACGGTAGCGAGCACATCGATAATTCGTTGGCGAATTGGCGATTGGCGTCCTGGCAATTGCGGCAGAACCACTGTCTTCGCTACAGGTCCGCAGGAAGTGGCCGGTCCAGGGATCACCAACGAGCGACGAAGAAGTCGTGTTTGGCTTTCGACAACTAGGTTTCTTATGTTCGCTGGATTGTTGTCTTTCGTTTGTTTCCTCGGGGCGCCCGACGGCCGCTGTGGTCAATCGCTCGACGAGGGTGTTGTATTATGCGCTGTGTGGTTATGCGCTGTGTGGATATGCGCTGTGTGGATAGTGTGAGGGTACGTACAGAAGTCCCACAAGCTCGAAATCGGCTTGGAAAGTAGCCACGACCATCATCTCGTCTTCGCCGTCGGAACGGGCGCATGCATGGTGGTCATGCATGCATCTGAACTTATGATCAGATCATGTTCCCCAAAGCGGAAAAACAATGCAACGCTTTGTCTCTGAAGCACCATTTTAGGAATAGGAGCTCGAGGAGATTCGACCAAATCCTTCAATGCCAAAGGAAATCGTTGTAGAATCGAGGCCTTTTCTTTCCCCACTGTTTAGATCTTGTTTTGAGAGGGCGCTGTGGTTTTGGCTCTTCTGGATAGTCAATCATCGTTGCAGATTATTGATGACTGTAGGGGTTGGGAGTTTTTTCCTTGTGTGGGTCAGAAGGGGGGGGGGGGCTCCTGGCATCATGCAGGGGTGGTGCTGTTTTGTTATCATTGGTTGATCTGGTTCCTGTGGGTTGGATGGTGGAAGAAGATAACCTAAGTATAATTGGTGGGGAGTGGTTTCCCTGTGATCACCTCAAAGGATGTCTGTGTTGCACTGGACTTCCGCCTCAAAGTTCTCATTGTTTTTTTTTTTGTTTTTTGTTTTTTTTTTCCGCAAAATGAGGGTGAATTTTGAGAAGTGTTTTTGAGTGCACCTTGCAAAAACCTACAGGGAAACTTGACAAGTTCCGTTTCTAATTGTGGGCAAAGACTTTCAACGGTTCATTAAAGAACAAATCATCCGATTAAAGGAGCACCGGTGCACACAAAAAAAAAACAGAAAGGGAAATCCTCAGAAACACCCAACAAGAGTAAGAGCGACAAAAAGAAAAAAAAGAAAGATGCAATTGAAAATTGTGTGCTTGGGGCTTCTCAAAACAAGAAAAGAAAAAAAACGGTGCAAAATAGACGAAAACAAAAATTCAAAAAACGCAGGAATAAAAGAGTTGTGAAGAAGGTTGCCTGACCAGCCCAGTTCTGATGATCGGAAAGAAAGGAAAAAACAACTACTACATAAATACGGATTTTTCTAAAGAAAAAACATCAACCCTAGCGCTCTCCTCAAGCTCTTTTTTCTTTTTCTTACCCTTTTTCCTCCTGCAAAAAAAAAGAAAAGATTTCCTCTTCAACAAACCCCCCCAACCCAACAAAAAAAGAAAAAAGAAAAAAGAAAAAAAATGTGGAAGAGAGAGAGAAAAAAACACAACTCTCTATTCCAACTCAAAAATTTCAATGCATCATCCCTTTTTCTGTTTTTTTTTCTTCCTCTTTTCTCAAAGGATTTTCTTCTCTTTTTCTCTCTTTCTTCCTCCTCCCCCCCCCAGAAAAAAAAAAAAAAAAAACAGAAAAAAAAACTATGACTAAACCAGCACTCAAAACACCCCCAACCAACCTGTTCGACCGGCTGCCCTTTCCTTATCAAAAACACAATCCCCCCCAAACCCCCCTCCTCAACATCAATCATCGTCCAGTTTTCTGAGCATTCCCCTGCACATCGCTGAGAATTCCATTACCATTATTTTCCTGGTTCAAATCCCTCGATCCAGTTTCCTGCACGTTCTCCGAATCCCCCGAATTTTCCCCTCCTTCCACCCCCCCAGCACTCAACAACCCCCCCTGGGAGCTATTCATTCCCCCCCCTCCTCCCCCCCCTGTGGCATTCTGAGGCAGCCTCCGAAGCTCGTTTTTCAACTCCGTCGGCGAAACGCCAGGGAAGAGCTGCTCCCGAACCTTGGAGTGCAACCGATCGAACAACCCGGTTTTCACATCCTCAAAAGCCCGCTCCAGCTTGGCCAGCTCCTCCGGGGCGTTCTGATTGTACATGAACAGCCCATAATACAGATCGAACGAATCGTTGGTGGTGTTCTCCACCAGGTTCCTCAGCGATTCAAACCCCTTGGTGTCGATGTTGGTTTGTTCCAGCTCCATCGCCCCCAAAATCCTACCGACCGTGTGTGTAATGAACTGCGTCCCAGCCGCCATTCTGTCGTGCTCTTCGCAGGTCATGTTCACCATTTCACACCCCGCCGATTCAAAGCATTTGAGGAACAGCTCCAGCCTCTTTTGCCGCCGATCGCCCGGGTTGACCCGCACGGGCTCGTACATGAATTTCAACCCCTTCCATGAGTGCTTCCCCGAATCCGGCCCAAACATGGGGTGGGTGCACAGGATGTCCAATTCGGGGGGCAGCAATCTCAGCATCGCTTGCTTGGGGAACACCTTGACGGAAGCCACGTCCACGACCAAGGTGCTCCGTCGCAAGCGCTGCGTGGGGAATTTCGACAAGACGGTTTCCAGCGAGATGATCGACGTCGAGAACACCACGACGTCGGGATGGTCCTCGCAGAAGTCGTTCACGTCTTGGAAGTAGTGTACGCCCAGCTTCCTGGCTTGAATGTCGTAGGGGCGTCTGGACGTCGCGGTGACGAGGTGGCCTTGCTGGACCAACCTATCCGCCAAGAACTGGCCGAAGGTGCCGAACCCCACGACGCCGATCTTCAGTTGCCTCTCTTTCGCGATGCGCGCTTGCATGCGTCCCTCGTAGTCGAAGGGCTGAGCGGCGTCCAGGGCGTTCACCCTCGAAACGTAGTCCCTCCTCCGCGGGCATCGCGAACCAGATGTTTCCCTGGACTCCCTACCGACGCGAGTTTTCTCGCGCAGCGCACGCCATCCCGCTCCGCATCGATAGGGTCGCCCAACGGAAGAGGACGAGCTCGAAATAACGAAAGATTTCCGCATCCGTGTGGTGAAGGTCGTCCGTGTGGAACCCGCTCGGTTTTGGCTAGAGGAAACCTTGGTAGGAAGCTTCTCTTTTTTCTTATCTTTCGATTTTTCCACACGCTCGGGTCTTGGCGCTGTCGACACCGAGGCGAGGATGCGCCAAAATTCCAACGAAGTCTGGGGCCATTTTCTCACGACGAATCTGTGCAGGGTGAATGCGGTTGTTGACCATGACGCAACTCCGGTCAGGAACCGGTCTTACGGACCAGAAAAGCCGAAAATGTATCCAAAATCGAAAATGATTCATTTGCTGTGAATCGATTCCAGAAAGCAATAAATAGTAATTCAAAATGGATATCTGTTCAAATACAAATCTTGAAGTGCCCTCTTCCCCAAGAAAAGATGCGACCATAATTCACAATTTCTTTCTTTCTTTTTTTTTCGAACTGTGACAGATTTCCCCAAAGATTACAAAGAATACAAACCTGCTGTTGAAATCCAGAACTGGACCAGTCCTCTTCTTCCCAATGCTGCTTTTTAGCCACCAGCAAAGCCCTCCACTTTCCTAACACTTCCCCCCAAAAAAACCTGCCCATTCTGTTGCTATTGTGAATGCAACCCCAAGCCAGCAAGGACCCTCCCCGTTTCATCCAAAATGAAATGAAAAAATCCCACAAAAAGAGTGAGATACACACTCATCCCACTCTTTCCCCCACTAAGACAGAAAAAAGGTCACTCTTTTCCCCACAGAGATGGAAAAAAGGCCAAGGTCTCGTGGGTTGCTTTTAGAATTGGAGGGCAGGGGGTAGGAAATTTCCCCCACCCCCATTTCCACCTGGACTCAATGCAAGAAAAGAAAAAAAGCAAAATATCACAACAAATTCACAGTCGCTGGAGGACTTCGGTGGGTTGTGTGTGCGTGTGTGTTTTTTAGCGTTGGGGTCTGTGGGCTAGGATCGGGAAGAAGGGTTTGTCGGTTATCTGCTTTTCGCCCCTCCTGTTTCTCGTGACCACGAGTCGAGGCCCCAAAATGTAGGATAGGGCGGCTCCTCCTAGAAGCCCACCGAAATGGCCCCTAAGCAAAGCAACAGGAAAAAAGTCAGAAAAAAAAAAATCTTCAAAGAAAGTCTAAAGAAAATCTTGAATGAAGTAAACAAACAAGGGGAAAAAAAACTGTGTCACTGTCAATTCTTGTATTTGCAAGTGCCCATTTTCGCGACACGCATTGAACTGCGAAGTTTAAAAACGCAAAAAAAACAATTATTATTGGCGGAAATAATCACCAGCAAAAAAGAAATTGTCGAGATTACTTACAGTTGCAAAAAAATCTAAAGGATACCAAATAAAAAAAGAAACCCTTGATCATGCCAAGAAGCGTGAAATTGATTTCAGAAATGCCCTTAAGGCCGGGATGGTGAGAATGATAGTCGGGCCTGGATCTTTCTCCTTACCAATTGTCAATTCTTCTGAACATCAACCCATACATGAGGTTGATGGCTGCCGTGTCCCTGAGTCTCATCAAGAGGTCATCGGCCGACGGCCCCATGATTTCCCTGTGCCTCCAAGCGAACATCGCCAGAGCCCCCGCCACCCCGAATATCGCACCTGAAGGGAAAATCGCAACCTGGCACGTGTGCGTTAATCAAAATCAGTATGAACATTAAGGTTCGACAAGGAAAAAAAGCCAATAAAAACCCATCTGCTGAAACGGTTTGATAACCATTTGAAAAAAACAGAAAAAAAAACGGGTCATCGCTGAAATGGTTTCGCACTTACAAAAAAAAGGGAAAAAAGTGGAAAAGAGCGAGGAGGAAGAACTGGGCCTTTTGGAGAAAGTAAAACAAAAAGTGAAAAAATGGTTACCTGAAGCTCCGATCGAATTCTGGGGCGAGCAGAAATAACTCATGGCCGTTCCAGCGATGGCTGATCCCAGGTACACCGCAACAAATCTCGCATGGCCGCTGGTCATTTCCACGGATGGGCCCAATTGGTGCAAAGCGTTGCAATTGAACTGTAGTTTACAAAAAAAAACGGAAGAGAGTCCCTTAATGCTCGTTTTCACAGCAAAAAAAAAAAAGAAAAAAAAGTCGACGATGGGTTTCTGCATGGTACGATGAAACTTGAAAAAGAATCAGGTCAGCAGGGAAACCCCTGATTGAAAACTGAACTTCCAAATCAACAAAACTCGAATACCTTTTTCTTTAGGGACTGAAAGAAAGCCGACTGGTCTCTGCATGTTTATTTTAGGGACATTTACAGAAGAGTGACCGAGGCATTTTTTTCCCCATAAACAACTAAACAAACAGTGAAAATCTTGGGGTTCCTGATTTACCGATTGATTTTATTCACTACATCAACCCCATCAACTATTTTTCATGGAAAAGAGAAAAAAAACACAACAATGAAACAGGACTCACCCCCAGATGGAACAAATCGCCATGCAAAAACGCCGCAGAAAGCAGGCGATAATATTCCCCGCCCGCAATCAAATGATTGATCTGCAGCAAACCATCATGATATTTTCGTACTGCTTGGATCAGTCAGAGAAAAATATAAAAAAAAACGATCGAAACAAAGAAGAAAGAAAACGTACCAAAAATGAACCCCCCAAAAGAAATGAAACAATGGATTACTCTCTTCTTGATGATTCCAATTCGTATGAAACATGACTAATTTGAATATGAAACTGTAATGCTCAACAATGTGCAACAAAAAACTGGGTACCAAATGTCCCAAGGTGATTCCTAATCTCGTCTCTTTTTTTTTTGGTCAGTGATTCATTCCATGCATGTGTAATGAAATTTTGACAAGACTGCCCCACAACTCATCCTGCCAAGAGAGAGCGTCGAAACTTTCAAAAAAAAGGAGTGAGAAAATGAAAAAAAAAGAGTGATGCTCAGCAGCTTGCCTTGGCTCCAGCCAGGAGAAGACGTTGCCCAGAGAACGATTGGAGGCCAAACATCGCCACATTCAGCACCAGCAAGATATCGGTCACTCTTCTTGCTGGATGCCCGAATGCGCTAGGGTCCTTTTGCCCCCTGTCAAGAAAAAAAAAAGATTTGTTGGAAGACTATATTGAAAAAAAAAGAGCCCAATTCTGATGTGTGTGTGTGTAGTTTTTTGCCGAGGTTTTTCTTTCTCCTCCAAACCAGCAACAAAAATTATTTTTTTTCCTCTGAGAAAATTAATGATAATAAAAAATTGATACAAGGTTTTTGTTCCAATTGAACAGATTGACCATCATCGAATAACGGTTCAAGTTTTGTTTCTTAGATGGAAAAATAAATAATTAAATAATTGAATTGTTGGGGATACGGGGTTCATAAATTCATTTCTAAACTATTCTCCATAGTTTTTAACTTTTTTTTATTTGTTCACCAAAAAAGATTCCATTTTTATCTTTAAATAAAACTATTCAAAAAAAAAAACCTAACACACCAGACAGAAAACAAACCACTATCCAGCCAAGCAAGAAATCATCTCAACAAAATACACATATGAAAGTTGAGGTTTCCTTCAATCGACGCTTCTTATCGTTGGCCCTGTTTTCCATAATTTCCTTTTATCTCTAGGCATCAGGTCCATTAAATGCACCGGATTCGGTTCCTTGCATGGGGAAATTCTCACCTGACTCGACCACCTCTTGACCTCAACGATAACGACGCCGTGCCGGCGACGCCCAGCGCACATCCCGCCCCCAGCGCATATTTGAATTTCGTTTTCAAAGGATCGCCCCCCTTCTTCAGTGGAAAGCACCAAGAGCGCTGCACCGAGGAGGAGCAAACAATTCCGCCGTGTAGCGGGCCAAACCCAAACATCGCGCGCGCAAAAAAAAATAATAACAGACGGACAATCAAGAAACCAAACAATAAAAAAGAATCGCGAGAAACAGCGTAGGAGGGAATTCTATTTGTGGGCATGCACTCAGTCCGTCTGGTTGAGTCGTTTGCTTACTCACGCGTTTCTGGATTTTTCTGGCGTGGCTGGAGGCCTTGGGTCGGAGCAAACGGGGGTAAAAGCTTTCTGAAGTTATTCTTCCCCACGGGTCGACGGCACCATGCTCAGAGTGAGGTCCCCCTCTTTCCAGGTGGGCCGAAAATGCTGGTGTCTGTGGAATAAATGCACCAGAGCCAATGACCGATATGGACCCGCAAGCAACCACATGCATGGGATGTATTCCACCCAAAGCACCTGGAAATGCTTTCGCATTTGCTGGTGGCGATTGCTGTGTGAAGTAACCTAGCGAAACAACCCAGTGCTAATCAGAGCACAAAACGAAGAAAAACGCAAGATGCTTTGTGGAGTTGTCGCTCTATGCTCACGCAAGTTTGCATCCCTGGAACATTTTGGTTTTCTTTTTTAGTGGAAAGGGGCGTCAAGTAGAAACTGTGGTGCTCAAACACTTCATTGTGTTCAAGAAAAACCATTTGTTGTTTTCTGTCTTGCATACCATCCCTAAATCGAAGCGTTCGTGTGTTGGCGCTCGCCACACCAGGAGGTGTCGAACGTTATTCTGAATGCGGTGCCTAGAGATCGAGACACGGCCATACAAATGCTGCAGACTTTCGTCACCAGCAACGAGGACCCAGGCAGGAGTGCAAACTTCAAGAGCACGAAACCCGATCGAATGGATACCATCATCAAGGTGGGTGGAAGAGGGGCAGTCCGCTTATCCTTGGATTCTGTTCTCGCTTTTCTGGGCGTCTTTTTGAGTGCGAGACAAATCCTGACCGTTTCGTTTTGGGTTGGCGCTTGGACAGGCTCTACGTCAACCAGATGTCTCGCAGGATTCCCACATGGTTCTATTGCTCCTAAAGGTTTGCATCCTCGCACAACGCTTTCTGCTTTGAACATATACGGCATCTATATATATATAGATGGTTGGCTCTTTCGTGGATCGGTTGAATCGACCTCCTTCTGTCGGTGGTGCAGAGTTTGAAGATCCTGTCTAGAAAGCACGACAACAGGCTGAACGCAGGTGTTGGCTCTTCTCACGATACCCACGTCAGATTTATCACGCTGGACCGTTTGGAATTTTGTTTTCTTGCAAATTTTCGTTTTCTGCTCACGACTCGTTCCTTTTCGTGTGCAAGAGGCGTCGAGGACATTCGAATCGTTTTGGACTACCAGCGAAACGCGTGCAATTGCAGGATTGGAGCGGAAGCCGCCAATGTCTTGCTGAACTTATGCTATGAGAGAAGAAACGTCGAGTCCGTTATAAGCTGTGGCGGCGTTCCCCCCTTGCTGGATGCTTTGTCGAGCGACGAAGTCGAAATGCAAGCAAACGCTGCTGGGGCTATCCAGAGTATCTGTTTTCAGGTATGATTGGAGACGATTTAGGGGTTTCGCAGCCATATGAGTTCGCCCGCGTATGTATCAAAACGCCTTTCCACTCTTGTCGACAGGATGTGGGGCGGAAATCCATCAGAGGAACAGGGGGGATACTTCAATTCGTAAAGCTGCTGGACTCAGAACACACCAAAGTCAGGCTAAGGAGCGTCGGCGCGGTGCATAACGTTTCCTCTGACCCGAAAGCAATACAGATAATTCGTCACAACGGCGGAATACCCAAGCTTGTCAGGATGCTGAGATCCCCGCACGTGTCCATCAAGGGCTCCGCAGCAGGAGCCTTGCAGAACTTATCTAGGGAGATAGCGAGTCGTATCGTCATTCGAGACCTCGACGCCGTTGGCCCATTATCCGACCTCTTGTCTGCGGATGATACACAAGCGCAAGTGTGCGCGGCAGGTATTGCAAACAGTGGAAAATCTGGATAAAAGAGGTGACAATGGCCAAGGTTGGGGTGTCTGCTGATGCATTGCATTTTCTTGTCTGTACAGGAGCCCTTTTGAATCTGTTGGGCCCTGAGTTGGCCACAAAAGAGGAGAAGCAGAGGGAGGGCTTGGGAAAAATCGTATCTTTGATTCTCTCGGTTTCCATCATGTTTCAGGGACTAGAAGAAGCCTTTCCGTTAATCGTGTGAACCGACGTATTGAAGTGAACCCCATTCGTTTTCAATTGAACAAAAGCCCCGCCTTATCAAATTATGCAGGAACACATCCCAATCGCACAATTCCCTGAACATAGCATTTAAAAGAAAGGAGGAAAGAAAGAAGCAAAAAATCGTCACAGAGCCTCCGAAGCTGAAAAAAAATCAATCGCAAGTCATGCAACAGCTCCACTGCACAACCGACCCAAAGCCCCATTTTCAAGAATGGTCGTTCACAGGCCCCCAATAATATTCCTGAACACACCCCAAGATTATGTTCCCAATACCATCCATCCCTACTTCTCTCTTCTCCTTCTCAGGTCGCATAACTCTGCCTTCTGCTCAATCAGATCCGATTTCAACCCACTGATAGTGATGTCTCTCTCAGCGATTTGCATTTGCAGCTTCATTCTGTGCACATGCTCTGATTCGTGGAAAAAAGCGTACTGTGCGCGAACGAATTCCTTGTACTCAGCAAGTCCATCTTTGTCTGCATTCTCCTCTGGTGTTTTCTTGACGTTGTATGTCGAGGATACGTCCTTTCTCTTTGAAACCCTTTGACTGGAGACGCCCTTGTCCGCCGTTGGGTAGGTGTGATGCATTCTGGAGCACGGGACAGTGCCTTCATTTCTCTTCGACATTGGCACCCTATTGTCGGAAGCCTGGCTCCGTACCGCATCCTTGTGTTCCTCCCCGACCTCAAATACTAGCAAGTGGGGTAGAGCTTCCGCGTTCTGCTTGGTGTGAATAGCTCTCTGAGGCCTGGATTTCCCCAGCCATTGATGGTACTCCATCAGGGAAAGATCATGGACCTGGTCCGAAGTTGACCTACATTTCTTCTTTTTCTCCTCCAATATACTTCCCAAGTCCAAAGGCTTTGATACTGGAGTCCCTTTACCCTTCGTTTGGGGCGTACGTTTGGAAAGAACAGTGGTCGACCTGATAGGAGCACTCGCAGGACGCACATCTGTGCTGGGTGGCTCGGGTGCTGGTTGGGTCATCAAAGATTCGCGTCTTTTTGCTCCAATTTCCCCATCAGCGCTTCGAATCCGTGGTTTCGAAAAACTTGTATCCAATTTTCTTGGACTCCCTCCATTCGATCGAAGAATTGAACCGATCCCAATCCTTTCACTCTGTATGTCAGAGGTGATGGCCGCCTCAGGTGTGGGCGATCTCTTCTGCTTCAACACAAGTTTGAACGCACTGACGCCCTTTGGGATGGCACTCCCAATCGTGTTTGCCAGTTTTTCCGATGGTGTGGATGGGATCTCCAGACTCGTCGATACAGAGGCGCTGGCCGTGCGTCGAGGTGAAAGCCCCAATGACACGTTTCGCTGCGTGGTCCCTCTCCGTATAACGGATGTGCATGTCTCGACGGAGTGACTGTGGTTGAAGTATTGTGGGGTGACAACAGGTTTGTAGTTGCGAATTTTCACAATTGTTTTGGAGGTTCGATCACACAGTTTCGTGACACGCAATTCGCTGCAGAAGAGCAGCCTCAAGCCGCCAAGGTGATCTTTCTTGAAGTAGAGTTTCATGCTGTCGATTCTATACTTCTGGGGAGATACTTCGTAGACATGCTGCACGATGCTGTCGCATATTTCTTGCAGGCGGGTCTGAGAACACGAACGCAAACGGCTTATGTTCCCACCCCAGACCCAAAGCAAACACTAGTACTAGTTCATTCTGAGGTTGTTTGTCTTCCTCTTACGTCACCTGCAATATTACTGGGACTGGCCCCTTGGGGAGGCGGTCTCTTGAGATGTTTCCGCTGATGTTCATCACAAGCTGGGATGCGCGGAATAGCACTTCTTGCCAGTGAACGAGGTACACCGTCTGTATTTCACCTGTCTGCCCGACAAACTTTTGAAGCACTCCATCTGGAAGAGCTCCGAGATGAACGGCAAGTAAATCCTTTAGTTCTTTCTGCTCGAGGTAAGTGAACTTGACGCCCTCGTCGCCAGAGTTCTGTTTATCAACATGGGCCACGTGAATCGCTTTCCTATGGAACGGGCCTGCTGCGGAACCCTTCGCATTGCTTTGGCTGCGTGATAGGGAGCTCAACACATTTCTCCAGTCTTCAAGCCTTTCTTGGTTCTTTTTCTGCAGGAGGAACAAAGGATTGTTCATCAGGAAACATTTATGCAGAAGAATGGTTCAAAAATTGAGGATGGGATGGGATGGTGTGGAGAACATGAACTAGTGGGCATAAGTTATATACTTCTCTTCACGAGTTTGTTTTCTGCAAGGGATGGCGATTAGCGACGATCATAAAGCAGATTGAAAGTCACACACGGTGAACAGCTGTGGATGTGATGTTCTAAGGCATTGCATCGACCCCAACGCCAATAACAGTAAAAAGATGTCATCATCCCACATGACCTCAACGCACACCGAAACGTGAATGCATTGAAAGCTGAGACTTTATCTCGCATACTCTTAGCCATGCATGCAACACATCTTCCAACCCCTCACCTTTAATTGGTTCTTCTTGTCAGTAAAAAACCAGAAACGAATTGATCCCTTCTGAATTATAAGTGTATCCGGTATCTGGACGAGTGGGCAACTATTCCCCTTCCCATTTGGTGCCCACAGATAAAAGAATAAATTGACGCAGTGCTGACCTCCAGATGCCTACAAAGTTGTCACGGGAAAGATTTGAAGCAACCAATCAATATATCCAAGTTACTTTTGGTATTTCTCTATCTGAAAAGAAGCCGAAAACATTCGTCTTTTTTTGTTGTTGAAGTGCAAGAGCAAAACGATATCGTTATAACATCGATGTTATAAAACCTTGTGACTACTTTCTGAAGGCCAAAACAGGATAGCCTTCTTGCACACTAGCACGATGGGTGTACTTCAGCTACCTTGGGCCCATGATTCACATTTTCGAGCCCGTTGTAGAGAAGAGCTCCATCTACAGACCGTTGCTTTCTCGCCACAGAACCAAAGTGCACGGGTTGAGAAGCCGATTTTTCCTTGGCGATCGTCTTTGCTGGCTTCAAATCTTGTGTCACCGAAACCTTTATGTTGGGCGTTGTGACCCAAGAAACAGCTCCAGCATCTTCTCTTGCTGTGTCTCCTTTGTGACAGTATAGAATAATCAAAATTCGACACATGCTCGAATGCCAAAAACATTTTTAATACCAAAAAATTAACTATATATTTTTTCTCGTTTCCAGCAGGAGTTGTGCTCTCACCAAAAACTGGAAATCTGGGTTTTTCAATATGGTGGCTCAGTGTCTCCAGGCGGTGGCTCCTGAAGTACTTTGAAAGTCCCCCTCCTGAAAGATGTGAGTGTTCATCCCTGATATCAGCTCTGCTGTTCAAACACGGCCAAGGACGAAAACCGCACAATGCGATCTAATCACCAGAATCGCAGGCCGCCATGTCTTCAAAACACCTTAACCCTGCGCCCCAAAGAGTGAAAATTTCGCTCTTGCGTGTGGAGACCCACAACTTGACACGAGCATGAACGATATTTTACCACTGCAATTAACGCACTCTGGTTATGTACCTTATCTGGCAGGTAAGCAGCAGGCAGGACTTGAACTATGCGCTGAAAGCTTGAGAAATTCAAAACGCTCGGGAGGGCTCGCTTTTCTTGAAACATGAAGCCGTCCATGCGCAAATGTCTCTCATACCAGGTTACGATTCAACGCACGCCGAACAAGACAGAACAGGCGGATCCGTCGTGCTGGGCAGGCTCATTTTCGTTAATTTCAATGACCATTGGGACTGAATGTTCAGCTCTGTGCTACATCCCTAAAATTTCCGTCGACGATGTTTCGCACCTGGCACTGGTTAGCAAATGCTGGAGTTTGTTTCTTGGTTGAACAGTGACCCACAAGAGCCCCAGAAATTCCACACGAAACTCCAAGAAAACCGAGGCAATATTGATCTGAAAGAACAATGTTGTAATGTTAACCTTCAGGTCATCAGACTTGCTCAATGCTGAAAACAACTTTGCCAGGGACGGTTTTGTGCAACATCAACAGTTGCGCCACAAGGCTGCTCAATTTGAAGTAGTGCTGATAAGTCCAGGTCAAGCTCTGCACACGCCACTGCCAGTCAGACTGGACGGCGCTCCACCACTAACCAACCGCTTCTCACGCGCGACACATATTGCCTCGCCGTTGTTCGGCGGGAAAAAGAACTGTCACGCCCCCAGCGTTTTTGATCATTGTAACACTAGAATCTCAGCTTTTCTCTACCAGTGACATTGCGCGACTTCGAGTTCAAGTGGAATACAGAAGGTCAGAACACTGGCAAACCTTGTTCGCATGGGAAGTATGCTTTTCATTTTGCTTGCTGCGGCAAGCTGGGGGCAGTGAGGCTTCCCTCGCTCATCATTATAACCCAGTCGTCACTTTCCCTCACGACGAAACGCAACGGTTTTCGACGCTCGTTGCGGCGCGCCGCCAAGAACGTATTCTTGGGAAAGATGTTCTTTTCTGTCCAAGATAATTTTCGTAGCATTCGAGGCGGCGAATGCATTCATTGCGAACAGACAGCACTCCGTATTGCTTGCGCCAAGGCCTACCTAGAGCCCTTCTGCGAGAAAACATTCACGGGAATGAAAACATAGACGCAACCTGGCGGTATCTCGATAGAACTCGGCGCTCTGACCCATTGCTGGACTCATCAACGTCGTCCTTTCCAAGGAACCAGATAGCGAGTCACAGCCGCGACAGTATCCTAACCACTAAGTTCAAGAATAACGACTGCCTCGGGCTGTCTAAAGCACGGCGAAGGATTGACGAGTGACGACTGTCTTCAGTAGAACGTGCTCGAGCGCATACTTTTGCCGGGAGAATTGGTCTGATGAGAGCCGGGGTCCAGAAAAAAGCTGGATACGGCAAGGAACGGGAGCTTTTTCAAAAGTTTCAGGTGGAATGTCTTTCATTTCTGAGCAGCTCGGTGTGCGAAATATCGCTGCCAAATTCCAATCACGATAATTCCGAAAAATGTCATGTGTTGCAAAAGTTTGCACCCACAGTGGCAATGTTGTGGCTTTTTCAGGTTCAAAAGTTTCTGGGGAAAGGGAGCTATGGGTCAGTTTATCGAGTGAAGCGCATATCAGATGACTTGATATATGCAGTCAAGGAACTGGATGTAAGCAAGATGTCCCAAGTCGAGAAAATGGATGCCGTGAATGAAATCCGACTCCTTGCATCTATCAAGCATGCTAATGTGGTGAGTTTGATCAGAGAAGGAGCAGTGGTGCTCTAGCTTCATCAACAGTGCAACAGTCGGCAAAACACTAGGGGCTGCCACAAGAAGGGTTCGTCTTGTTCTTGCTTCAATTGGGGTTGTGTGTGCGTTCGTGGCTGTCAGACCCCCACCCCAAAGTGAAATCGTAGAGCCACTGTGGAACCTGTTTCGCTGATGTGGGCTTACAATGAGAATTTTTCTCTGGTTAAAGGTGAACTATCATGAGGCCTTTATTGATGGTCACTGGCTGTGTATTATAATGGAGTATGCGACGAATGGCGACCTGGCTCGATTCATCAAAAAAGGAGCTGAGCTCAAAAAACCCTTCCCTGAAGATATCATATGGAAGTTCTTCATTCAAGTCTGCTCTGGGGTGCAGGTCAGCTCAAGAAAATAGTGGTTTTGAACAGAAACTTGATGTATTGGCATTTGGAACCCAGTGATCTTCATTTAAATCAGTTGACCTCAATTGTATGATCAACATTCGGCAGGTTTTGCATCAAAATCAAATTATTCATCGGGATATCAAGCCAATGAACGTCTTCGTGGGGGACAACGACATTGTAAAGGTTGGTGATTTGGGAATCGCGAAGAAGCTCAAGGGGGGGCTGGCACACACACAAATCGGTACTCCTCACTATATGCCACCTGAGATCTGGAAGAACAGACCTTACTCATCCGCCTGCGATTTATGGTCCCTGGGATGCTTGCTATATGAGATGATGACATACAGGTTCGTCCACCAACCTCACGTGGGGTGGCACAAGTTTGATACAAGATGGAAATTCAGTGCATGCAAAAAAATGACGTCTTTCAACCAGTCTGACGACAACTGCACTCTTTGCGTGTAATCGAAGGGTGCCATTTGAAGCGCGTTCCATCAACGAGCTTAGAATCAAGGTTTCCTCTGGCCGGTACACCCCTCTGCCTGTTGGGAGGTACAGCAAAGAACTGACGACCTTGTGCCAGTCCCTGTTGGACTTGAGCCCGCACAAAAGGTGAGACAAACCAAAGGGGTGAATCCACCACAGTGTTAAGAGTGTAAACGACCGCACGGGTCTTTCGATGAGCTGTATGGATGGATATGTGGATGGATTCTCGAATCTTGAGAAAATACTCCACTCTGAACTCATGCAGGCCCCCACTGGAGAAGATCCTTGGCTCACCCATTGTCACTGGAAAGCTGCACCTGTTGCCAAGGGAAGCCCCAGCCCGCCGCCGCTCCGATGATGGAACGGACGTCATAAACACAATCAAGGTTCCCAGAGACATGCGCCAGCTCAAGGGCAAGCTCCCACCTGCTCAATACAAGTCCGACAAAGGGCTCCCCCCAGTGAAAAAAGCTGGAGAGCCCTCAGGAGCAGACGGCCGCCGCCGCTTAACATTCAGCTGATCCATTCCGAATGTGTCAGGGGATGATATGAATTGATGGGATGACAGGATAATCAAGAAGATGTACCACCTCCCCAAGAAGAGGAGATTTTGACGGAAACGCAGGTTGTATAGGATTTGGAGGTGTATTCAATGGCTGCCAATATTGTGAAGTTTGTGGATGTTGGATTGTGAGTCTGGTGGAGATGAAGCAGAAAATTGGGCATGCAGTGAATGGGGAAAAGATTGAGGAAACCATCTGGAATCTGGATTGTATTTTTTGAACAATTTCGATAATTCCCTCAGACCTGCTCAGTATCACCCCCCAAACTCACACACCACAAAAAAGATGCCAAACATCAACAAAACAAATCCGCTCATCGCGTGTCGTTTATGTTCAGAAGCCCATCACTCACCCTCATCTATCAAACAACTTCGACTGACCCGCAATATCACCCTCCAAAAGACAACTCCCTCTCCAACTTTTCCCTATGAACCTCTCTCCACCCCCCACTCCCTCCCCGCAAAAAAAAGATTGAATTTCCTAGCAAAAATAACAGCCTGGGGTCGAAACCCCCCAAACACAGAATCAGAAAACATAAAGAAAAAACGCCCCATCACATCGAACGAGACCCCCCCTCCAAAAAAAAAAAACTGATAAAAAAAAAGACTCCCTGTTGAGAAATTTCTCCATCGATTGCACTTTTCCCCACTAACTCATGCACACGCAATCAAGAGTTGGCTGATCGGCCTCCTTTCCCATCCTGTGATATTTTGAACCTGTGCTTGAAACCTTTTCCCAGTTTTCCTCGTTTTGCCACCTTGGGTTTTCTCACTTTGGTGGGGTTCAGGAGGTCAGGATAGTATGCCTGCGAGCAAAACAAAAAAATGAAATAAGAAAAAGCCTCACAGACATACAAGTCTTTCGTCAGTTTTTCCATTTCATTCGATCAGCGGAGCAGTGGCTGTCCCCCCGATCTTTGCAGACGAAAACCATAATTTCTCAATTGGGAGATCGGCATCGATCCCAACCCCATATCGTCAGTTTTACTAATCGGATTATTGGAATTTTGCAAGCCGAACTCCAGTGCAATCCAATTGCCAAAACTGACGAAACCCCAATTATTACTACCTAATTTTAGAAATAGAAACTGGGGGGAGGGGGGGGGCAGTCACAGACAACAAAAATTCATAGTACTAACTGCAAAACGCATTGCTTTACAAAATGTCGTCATGAAGAAGTTCTGTATTGTAACCCCCCCTCCCCCTCCCTGATCACCACACACGAACATAGATAGAGAAACGTTTATCGCAATTTATGCAAGTGAAAAGAATCCAGCACCCATACCTTCAGATAGTATATTCGACCGAAACACAGCGACAGCAAGCCCACCAGTGGCACCACACATATCAAGATCATCATTCGCCGCCCGATCTTTTCCTCTGTAACAATTTACAAAAAATATCGGTTTCAAAATAAGATTGAAAAAAACAGGTGGAGATCGACTCTGATGGAGCATTTCGGAGGACGGTTTTCGCTGAATTATAACCATTTGGCGAAGCGCTTGCTACGGCTAAACAATCGATGAGAAAGCCTTAGTAATAGCTTTTTTTGCTCCCATATTCTGGCAGGCCCTTTGAGGAAAATCAAACCATCATACACCCAGGGTTACATCGATCTTTACTCATAGGCAAGTAAGTCTTTCGCACGTTGAAAAACGAAATCGTTCGTTTTCTTATCGCGCACCCTTTCTGGGTAAAAAAAAAGAAAACTAGAAGAGAGAAAAAGTAGAGAGGTAAGAAAAAGGGTAAGCAAGGGTCGAGGTAATGGTGTTGGGAATGGTGGGCGCAAATGAGCTGGATGCTCACCATTTCGATATTCGTCGCTTTGTTGCAGATTAACACTCACCCAATTTCGACCTTGGAAAACCCCATTGGGAAATCTTGGTGTCAGGGTTGAAGTAGTACGTCTCGTCAGTCTCTGGATCCTTCCACTCTTCCCAAGGCTCGTCGTCCACAGCAAACGACCTCGTTTTGGCGTAATCTCCATTGCAGGCCGCCAGAAGAGCCAGAGTCAACAAGCAGCACAGTGTGACACCCCAGGGTCCCCCTCGGAGAACCATCGCCTCTTTTTAGCTTGGGTGTTTTTTTTAAACCCCCCTTTTTCCCTTTTTTGATTCAGAGATGTTGCAGCTTCAATCGATGGTGGTGGAGTCCATGCAAGGATATTGGAGAAATCTCTGATCCAAATGAGGGTGTGCCTGTGTGGAGCAAAAGTGATGGGGGGGGGGAGGATTCAGAAAGAGTGTGGAAAGAATGGTAAGCAAATCATGAGGGAGGAAAACAAGCGTGCGGCGAGTGGAGTGCGCGATTCGGTTGCGTAACCGTCACGTGGCTCTTTTTTTTTCTTTCGAGACGAGGAAAACCTGAGCGCTGAAACGGAAAATCGATGGCAGGGTGTACAGTTGATCAGGGCATGATTTATGATTGGGAAATCCCTCAACAACAAAAAAAAACACGTGGTCGGTCGAGAAGGGGGAAGAAAAAAAACCCTTCCCGTTTTCAACCCACTCGCTCCACGCTTTTTTTTTTTTGGTCTGACGACAGGAGCCACGTGCGCGCGCGTTCAGGAAAAAAATATATACGCCACCAAAACTAGCTCGCGAGAAAAAAAGCAGGCTTTCGACGGGAAGCATAGCTGGGGCCGAACTTTGGAAAACGGCTGCTTCCCCATCCTCAAGCGTTTCTGTTTTACAGCCAGAGCGTTTTCCTAACCCGACCACCTCAGAAAGAGAAAAACCAGAGCGAGATATGATCTGAATTTTCGCCCCTGCCTTTCGGAGACGACTGGCTCACCTGCAAGGGCGCCGGACCGTGTGGAGAGGGAGCTTTCACGACTGGGATTTTTTTTGCCTGCTGGTGGGGTGTCGTATAATTTCATTTTGAGGTGTGGATTTGTGCGATGCACAGGGGCGCCTGGACGTCCACGAAATTGGCGATCACGTGACCGGCAGAGTTGCAACGCCAAAGATAAGCCCACGGCGCTCTGCAACGTTTTTTTTTTTTGGAAATTCTGATTGCCGTCTGAGGGGACCGCTGCTCGCGTGAGGTGTCGAAAACGGCGGGCCAGCGTTTCTGTTGATCGCACATGTGGAGGAATGGAACGAAAAATGTGGAAGGAAAATGGGATGGGGGGCGGGGGGGCAGCACGCGGGGTGGGAAGCCGATCAGAAACGGCGATCATTTCGATCGAGCGATTACGGGGGAAGAGGTTGCTGCAGCATAAAACCGCAACGAGCGACGCTTTTTTTCGAGAAACTGCACCACAGTGATACTTCCAGCTTTTAAAACACCACGAAAGTTATTCTTTTTTTCGCCGACTCCGCTTGCCAGGGAAGACCGCAAACACTTCGTTCTATCCGAACCGCATCTTGCTGTGAAAGCGCAGTCAACTGTACCTACACCTTTCCACTCAGGGTAAGGCATCTCTCCTCGCGGGCCCCAGCCGCTCGCGCAGAGATCTAACTGGGCGATAGTTCTTGTCGGTGCATGTTGCGTCTCGACTGTTATTTGTGGAAGGGTATTATTTTCCATGGTTTGCATTAAAGAAAGGGTGCGTCCAGCGCCCGTGGGTTTGACCATCTTAGCCCACCACCGCTGGGGGGCGCTGACGGTTGTGGGGATGTTTCTTTACCACCCACGACTCGTTAGCGTTTATTTTGCGACGGGGGGGATGAGGGATTCACAAGAGGCTTGCCGCGCCTCACCTCACAGCACGGCGCCCCTACGCTTTCCCCCATCGCGTTTGTTTTCCCGTCACTTGCCCCTGGAGATTTGTTTTTTTCTCCATTCTTCCGGAGTTGGGCCTAACCGTGGTTTTCCTTCCTTTTTTGCGCCTGCAGTTTTGATAGAAGAAGCGGTCATGGCCCTCGCAAGGAAGTCGCAAATGTTGCAAGCCTCTTTCTGCCTCTTCGCCCTCGTGGCCTTTTCGTCCGCCATCCCCAGCGTCGCCGATTCGCTACCATCCTCCCTGGAGTTGACCACCGCACGCTCGTTGCTACAAGACAGCGCCGCGGCCCCGGCACCATTCGACGAAGACACTCTCGACGACCTGGAACTCTCGGAGCCCAGCGTCGCACCTGCCGAAGGCCCAGCTGATGAACCCGAAACCGCTGAATCACCTGACGCGGCGTCGCCCGACGCAGACTCTCCAGCCGTCGAGTCGCTGGACGCAGATGGGCCCACCGAAGAAGTCGAGTCCGCTGAATCGCCCAGCGCTGAATCGCCCATCTCTGGATTGAGCATAGCCTCATCGCCCCTCTCCGCTACTGGATTCGCTGAATCTCCATCAGGGGCAGCATCTGCCGTGGCTGCCGGGCCTGCGGCGGAGACCCCCATCGATGATTTGGAGGAGGTGATCAGCCAAAAATTGGACGAATCCGTCGATGAAGCGATAATTATCGACAGCGCTGCTGGCGTTGGCTCCATGGTGAGATGGCTGACTAATAACCTCGGGCCATGCCCATAGAGAAATTACCAAAGGAAGATTCAAAATTCAGAAATTATTCATTTTCTTGAATAGATGGCATTACATAGGCAAGCTAAATTTGCAGTCAGAAATATGATGGTTCTTTGCCCCCCACCCCCCCCCCCAAAAAAAAAAAAACAAAAAAACAAAAAAAAAACCACCCACCCACCCACAGAAGGAGAAAACAGGCATCATTTACAAGAACAAATCTGCAATACATTTTTTCTTTGATTTTTTTTTGCTGAAGGGAAGCTGTGGGGTTTGTTTTCTTTATCCAAGAAATTCTGAACGTCTGGATATGCTTGGTAGCCACTTTTCTTTTTTTCTTTTTCTGAAAGTTTTTCTTGTTTTTAATTTTTTTTGCAGGGTGCCTTAGTAATTGCCGTCGCATTCTCCGCTGCAGTGGGGCTTATTGTTTAAATATCTAGAAGTAGATTCTAGGGGGGCAGGTGGTGGTTCATGAAAGTATAGTGTTGATTTGGGGAAAGGGGGGGGGGGGTATTTTTACCTCTCTCTCTCCCTGTTTCTTTATATATATATTCGTCGTGTTCATTTTTAGGCGCTTTGTGTTGGTTTGCTAGGAGAGTTTTCTTTTCTTTCTAGGAAAAAAAGGTTGTATATCTTGATCAGTTTGTGGGGGAAAAAAAGGCGTCGAAAAAAAAATATTTTAATTTCTCTCAAGGTTCGGGGGCAAGATCATCGTGGCAGAAAATTGGAAAAAAAAACAAAAAAAAATGAGAAAGGAAAAAAAAAGAGTGAGTCGGCAAAAGAAAAAAGAATATATGTTGTTAATTCTCTTATTTTTCTCGATGACCCTGGTTTTTTCAAAAAAACTGGGGGTTGGGGAGGATTGGGGGTGAAAAGTTTCGCTTTTTCTTCTGCTAACGTTGCAAAAAAAAAGAAAAAAAAAAGAAAAAGTATATATTGTACTCGATATGAAAAAAAAGGAAAGAAAAGGAAAGGGGTTTTTAAAAAATAGTTCATATAAGACACGTGATTATATATGTCATTTTCTCTCTATATATCTCTATATGGGCATTTCTTTGGATCTTTCTCTAGCTTTTCGGGCTTTTTTTTTTTGTAAGCCTTTTTTTTTGAAGGGGCAAATTCATTGCAATTGAGGTCGGACGCAGGAGTGTTTGATTTTGTTGACAAGAATTTCACTTGTGTAAACCCATGTTTACATTCGGATAAAATAAAAGGGATGAAAAAAAAAAGATTGAAAAAAAAAAAAGACTTGAACAGAAAAAGAAACAGAAGCTGAAAAAAAGAGAGAGAGAGAGAGATTTCCAAAGAAACAAAAATGTCTTTTCTCATTTTTCGTGTGTGTGTGTTTGTTTGTGGTGTTTGTTTGTTTGTGTTTGGGGTTGAAAGTTAAAAAAAAAAGGAAGGAAAAAAAAAAACCCAGAAGTTCAAAATTATATGTTGGTTTGAAATTGTGTAGCAGAACTCGTGATATATATATATACATATATACGTTTTAATGTGTTGTGGATTTTCTTTTTGGTGTGTCTTGTGTTTCTGTGTCTCTGTCTTTATGAAAATTTGTTTGGGAATGTCCCGAGGTTTTTACCTCTATAAAAATGGAATAGTGTTCACTAAACGGGTTTTCTCCTTCTTTGGTTAAAAAAAAAAAAAAAAGACGGTTAAATTTATCGATAAAGAAAAAAAACAATGGCCACGATGAGTTGCTCTTTTTCAGAAGAAGTATAAATACGGTCAGGGAGGATCGATTAAAAAAGAAAAAAAAAAGAAAGGCTGGGATTTGCTTTTGCTTTTTTGGGGTTAATTCCCCCCCCTGAAAACACGCTGCTAAGATTACCCCCCAAAACTCCCTCCCTCCCCCCCAAAAAAAATCGTCTTGCAATAGAAAGGTGTAGTGTTTTTGAAACCGTTTTTAGAGAAGAAGAAAAACCTCGAAAAACGAAGAGGTTTAAGAGTCAGGGGTTTTAGGTCAGAAATTTCCATCAGAGGAAGAAAGAAAAAGAAAAAGTGGGGAGGGGAAAGGGGAAAGGGGAAAGGGGAAAGGGGTGGGTGGGTTGGAGCAGATGTGTGTGGTCTCAGGACCAGAGGGGTGGGGGAAGAAACCATACCTCCCTGGCTCGTCAATGTAATAATCCTGATTTCTTTCAAAAAGAACAGAAAAGGGAAGGGTTATAAAGGGAAGATGATCTGTTTGACTGTTGCACTAATAACCAGTAGAAACAGTGAGGCAAAAAGAGGCCATCACCCCCCATAATGCACCCCCCAGGTGTACAGCCAGAGCTACATACCCCAATTTTAAACAGATTCCAGATTCTTCTTCCTTTAATGCTTGTCCACCACTCAAACTGACATCAAGTGGAAGAATGTAGAGGCGTTATGTACGAAAGACAGCATCGTGAAACTCAAAACCTGTGTGCGTTGAGGGGTGTCGCTGTCGATGTCGGCTCGGCCACGAAGAATGAGAAACGGTCGAGGTACCATCGCTCCTCCACCCCCCCCCAACGAAAAACAATCCTAAATAAAAAACGAACAGCCTTGCGACGGAGGGTAAACACCACACCACGGACCCGCCAAGACTCAATTTACCTTTGCCCCTCTCTCCTTGACGACATATGACTGCTGAACCTTTGTAAAAAAAAACAAAAAACGCGCTGCACACGGAGGAGGAGGGTTTAGCCCTGGGAGATCGGTTTCGAAAACGCAGCGGTTTTCTTGACTGCGAGATAGATTCCCCATGTGCCGCCGCCACAAGCGATTGCCCGCCATCGCGGCGTTAATAATTTTCTCCGTTCTGGATATCTGGAGGATCGCTGGTGAGCAGGAAACATTCTGCTGCAAGGCTGATTGCATTTTTTTTTCTTGATTTTTAAGTAAAAATAAAAAAATAAAGGAATCTCGCAGGGATCCACCGTCCAAAACGCACCTTCTTTCCTCCACACTCCATTATGTTTCCAATCATCTTGTCCAGAGGATGGACAGAAAAAGGGTTCGATCAATAATGCATATTTTTTCGCTTTATTTTTTACTTTTTTATCGAGAAATTGCTGTGGAGTGAGGAAAATCACAATCTTTTTCTTTCTTTCAAATTCAACCGTGTGCAACTGCCCTTTTCAGATGCCCAGCAATGTGGAGAAATTTTCCCAAATCGGGAGCTTGCTGTTTCAAAATCAACACTGGATTCGGTGGGAGGGGACTTACAAACACTAATTGATTGTGCACCTGATGGCGGGACTTTAACGTTTGCTGCTGGTTTGCTGGTGAATTCGACGGAGGCCATCGTTTTGACGAAACCCATCAAACTCACCTCAAAAGCTTTCGGGGAAAAAAGGCCAAAATTCAGATGTCCGGATGGCAGCACCCCCATTTTTGAAATCAGGTAGGGCAAAATAGGGGACCTAGATCTCCTTTTTGTTTTTTTTCCTTCTTTGTGAGTTTTCATGCCATTGATTTGCACAGTGGATGGCCTATGCTGGGATCCATCTATACATATTGGAATCCTCCCCCACCCCCCCCCAAAAAAAAAATGAAAATGAAAAATGAAAATGAAAAATGAAAAAAAGTGCGAAAGAAGATGCATTAAAATGGGCTGATTGGAATCGCAGTTTCAAGCAGATCTTTTTTCGAAATGTGCTGTGCATTCCACCAGTTAGGGGTTGGCAGTTGTGTTTCGTTTCTTGTTTCCCCATACGATGGTAAATTTTCTTTTTTTCTTTTTTTTTTCATATTTTTTTCCTGGTGGTTGGTTGCTGATGCAGCTCCCTTGGAGTGGAGCTGAGCAATTTAATCGTTTCAGATTGCGATTTGCAATCGAAAAGCATTGCTGGGGTGGTGGTCGACGTCCCAGAAAATGCCACAGAACCATCAGAAGCCTCTAGCGTCACGTTCAAGGCAAGGTCTTTAAAGTTTTTCTTTCTCTAACATACCCCCCCCCCCCAAAAAAAAAAAAAAAAAAAAAAAAAAAAACGAATAAAAAAGAGTCATTTTTTTTGTTGGGTTTTTATTGTTTATTTTATTTTGTTTATGGGAAGGTAAAACTTTTTTGCGGATATTTTGAAAACATATGGGTCTGACTTTGCATTTTCTCTTCTGGTCAATTTTTTGTGTATTAAATTATTTCGCATCTCCCCCCCCCTCGACAAAAAAAAAATGAAAAAATTGAAAGATATTGTAAACAACAATTTTGAATCAAATTTATTGAAAGGGAAAAAAAGAACCAAATAAATTTTGAATGATTCACCACCCAAAATATGTCACACCTTTAAATTACACAATTTTTATATTATTATTGTTAATTTAATTTCTTTTTTTTATTATTTATTTATTTTAAATGCAGGGTATGGATTTCCTTGGCAATCGGAATGTGAATGGAACGGGTGCAGTCTACATAATTGCTGCAAAAAGGGTCGAATTCGACAGCGTCAATTTCCTGGAAAATGTGGGGTTTCGAGGGGGCGGGGTGACCTTGAACTCCACGGGGCTGGAGGCGGATTTCAAAAATTGCTTGTTTGAGGGCAACAATGCCTTGAACGAGGGAGCAGCCATCAATCAGAACTCCTCCACCTTTTTGACCATTTCGGGATGCGATTTTCGACACAATTCTGGTGTCGGGGCGGCAGGGGCTCTGCATATCAAAGTGAGGAAAATAATGCATCAACATTTTTTTTTTCTTTTTTTTTTTCTTATCTCTTTTTGTTGTATTTTTTTGTAACAACACATCCATTAATTTTATTTTATATTTTGCTTATCTTTTTTGATTTTTTTGTTTTTTTTTGAAACATGAGTTCATTGAATGCAGGGCGAGCCCCCTCAGAGCTCCCTCGAAATCGTCCGATCGAATTTCCTCAACAACACTGCAGCCCAGCTGGTCGATTTCACCGAAACCCCCGAAG
The DNA here is from genome assembly GCA_030272585.1 of Bryopsis sp. KO-2023. Classification (NCBI taxonomy): domain Eukaryota; kingdom Viridiplantae; phylum Chlorophyta; class Ulvophyceae; order Bryopsidales; family Bryopsidaceae; genus Bryopsis; species Bryopsis sp. KO-2023. The sequence continues at coordinate 1,128,122 of BSYQ01000012.1, read as the reverse complement.
GTGGCGCGATTTTAGCCAAAGGCCCCACCTTGAATTTCAAAATGAAAAGCTGTGTGGTTGAACAGAGCAAGGCAATTTTTCAAGGGGGAGCCCTCAAAATTGTGGAATCCAGAAGGCCTGGGAAAGTAGATGTCGAAATCGACGACACGGTTTTCAAAGACAATGTGGGGCTGGAAGGAGGGGCAATACATTTGCTGGTAGGGACCATTTTCCTGTACGGATGCTCTTTTTTTTTTTTTTTAACCAAATGCACCACGATCAATACCCTCTTTTCTTTAATAAAACGTGTTGCATTAAGTCTGTGCTAAAAAAACGACTTCATGTTTTGATGCTGCCGAAAACTGATTCACAAAATAAACTACCACCTAAGGTCCCCCCCCCCCTGGAGCTCCCTCCCCTTCCAACTGACAGAAATTTCCAAAAAAAGGAATAAGAATTAGAAAAGAGAATCTTTCCACATGATGGATACTTTCGGGTGCTTTTTTTGTTTTTTTGTTCCTTTTTTTTGCGATTGTTTTGGTGTGGATGCAGTCTGCAAGGAAGAACTTGACCATGACAATTTCCAACAGCCATTTTTTACGTAACAGAGCAAAGTTCACCCTGGACGATAACCCGGAGGCTGTCGAAATGGGGAAAAACAATCCTCGAGTGGAGCCATCCAAGGGGGGTGCAATTTACATGGATGGAAGTGGGGTGAGCATCAACAACATTGATTCACCCTCCCAGAAAAAAAAAATAAAAACAAAAAATTCAAGAAATCCAAATTCCTGAATATGTAGGAATGCAAACTGTGTTCTTTTTTAAACTGAGTTCGAAGAAAAGCCCCACAAATGTGCTGTGGGTTGGCCTTGATGGAAAAAATTCCGTTCAGATATTTTTCATGCATCGAGAAAACATAAAGGAAGAAAAGAAAAAACATCGACCAGAATAATTGTCGGCGGCTGACTAGTCCTCTTAACATATTTGCTTTTTCGCTTTTCCGTGGGTTTTTCCCCCAGATCATCCTGATTTCGAGGAACAACACATTTGATTCAAACAGAGTGGAAGCCTTGGGGGGCCCCGAACAAAAGGGGGCCATGGGAGGGGCCATATTTGCAACTGACATTCGAGAAATGAGAATCAGCGACACCGTGTTCGCGAACAACACATCCGAGAATTTGGACACTCTGGGACTGAAAGCTTCTGCTGGAGCTGTGGCTATTCAGGTGCTTTCAAAAATGATCGATCTATTGATTTTTTTGATTTTTTTTGCAAATTTGCTGCATGATTCTTCAACCTATTTTTTTATGGAGGGGGAGGGGGGGGGGGGGATCTCTTTTTCCTTTGTTCAACTTGGATTGCCTGCATAGAAAGTTCATTTAAAATCCTGATATCAAGATTTACAAGAAAGTTCCTTCAATGTTTTACGAAATTTCTCCCATTGCGTTTAGGCCGTAGGGGTGGCTTTTTCTCGAGTGTTGGAGGCCCCGGAAGACAGCGAATGTGCCAGTCAATGCAGCGGGGCCGACAGCGAGAAATTTGGCATTACCAATGTGATAGAGGGGTGCGGGGAGGGGGACACGCCCGATTCAAGAATCTGTGTTTTGAAAAATGCGACGAAATGCGATGCTTTCCCAATAAAGAGCTTCCAATTGCAGGAGGAGGATAAACTGGCGGCTCTGTGCACGGTAAGCAATATGGATATTTAATGCATGCGACATTGTGGAGAAAATCAGTATTTTTTTTTTCTTGAATGGAAGAGCTGGCCTTGGGCGATCAGCAAAGCTGTTTTTTTTGTTTTTCTTGCGTTCTTTTTTTCCACAGGGGGTTTTTGGGGGGGTGAAGAAGATCATGTGAATTCCGACTTCTTATTGTAAAGTTTACTGATGGCAAGAGGGATTGAATCCTCGCATTGCCCCACGTTAAACTGAAAAAAATTCTGTGAATTGTTAAAATAATTTCTCAGGGGAAAACACACAAAAGAATTCATGTAGAGTGCATCCTGTGCACTTTGTTTTTTTCCCTTCTCAAGTTTTTCTTAATCGATCGAGGGAATTTTTCAGATCGAGAGAGTCAACACCACCGTGAGCATTTCGAAGAGCCGGTTCATCGACAATGCAGTGATTCACGGTCATGGGGGTGCCCTCAGTCTGACAGAGAAAGCCTTGGTGGTGTCGTTAGAGCCAGAAACGGTGCAGTTCACAGGGAATTCTGCGAGGAATGGAAGTGGGGGGGCTCTTAATGTTGCATCGGGGGCGAGAGTTTTGGGCTCCAGGGTCGTGTTTAAGGACAATCAGGCCGAAGCGAATGGAGGAGCGATCTCGGTGCAGGTTTGTGTCAAGACGAGTGTGAATCCTTTTTCAGAATTTCAAGGACTCTTCTTTTTATTTTTTTATTTTTGGTGTATTTGAAGACCAAAGATAATATTTCTTGATATTTTAGTTTTACCTGTTTTCCGATTGTTTCGGGAAACAAGTAAATCGTTGAAAATTTTCTTACAGCAAGGACCTCAAAAGTTGGAAATGGATGCAAACGAGTGGCATCGGGACTCCACTGCTGAAACAGATAACCCCTGCTCCTCGTTCAAATCTCACCTGCTGCCTGCTAGTACTGGAAGGAATAAAAACAAAAAATAGAAATAGCACAAAGTGATGCGTTTGAATCAACATCATGTACAAACTCAATGCATCAAATTGTGAAGGAGAATACCAGCTAAACCTCTTCACTCCAAGACCCAAACAACTGGCGAAAAAATAGTTGAGTGGAAAACCCAACTCAGAAGAATCTTTCCTGTGATCCAAAGTGCGATGCAAACAGTCCCTATTGTCAACCTATATATTTCTTTTAAAGCATACAAATGTTCCATAAGGTGCCAAAGAATGCCACCATTTCAGGATCGATTGTGAATATCTGGGTAGCCTCCTTTCAAGTAAGCATCTGCAGATTTCTTTTCTATCAATTTCTCTCTTAATTTTTTTTCTTTTTTTTTTCCTTTCCCCTCCCAAAATAAACCATCAGGGGATCGGCACAGGTCTTAGCCTGTCGAATTCAAATTTTTCGAAAAACAGGGCTATGGGTTCTGGAGGGGCGATTTGGGCCGATGCTGTGGACATGAAAATATCGCTGAATGAAGAGACCGTCTTGGAAGGCAACTCCGCAAATGATGCAGGGGGTGCAGTTGCTGTTTTCGGAGGCGATGGGGACGTGAAACTCACGGAAATAGCATTCAAAAAGAACAAAGCCAGGACTGCGGGTGGGGCTCTTCGTGGTGAGGTAGGTGTGGAGTTTCTTTCCTTTGTGTTTCATCATTGATCGATTTGTTGGGTTTCCCTTTGGAGGCTGAAGTGTTTCCTGCATGCAACATCCCAGCTCTACATCAGATAGATATTTAAAATATTAAAATAGATGTTTTGTTTCTGGTGTTTAAGTATGTTGGGTTTTTTTGTTCTGTCTCCCAGTCCTTCAGTGAAAGGATCCAGGTCCGCATGTCGGACGTCACTTTTGACGACAATGGAATAGATGACCCAGAGTTCCCCGGTCTGAGGGCTGGCAAAGGGGGCGCCGTTTCACTAGAAGGCGCTGGAATGGCTTTGACGATCGGCGGCGAATCCAGCTCGTTTACAGGGAACACAGCCAGGGAGGGAGGGGCCATCCGCTTGTTCGACGCGTCGAGAGTGAAGATCAACAACACCACCTTCAGCGAAAACGTTGGATTGAGCGGCGGCGGCATGCACGTGTCATTCACGACCAAATCTCGCGGGAAAAGCGTCCGATTGACGGATGTGAGGTTCATCGAAAACAACGCGTTCATGGGTGGTGGGGTCCTGGCGGATGCTCTCAGCGCCAGCGAGTCTTTCATTCCTGACGATGGTCTGGCGAGCGCACTGTTCGCGCGGACTGTCAATGCCAGCGCCACCCAAATCGTTTTGGATGGGGTGGAGTTCAAAGGGCATTCCGTGGTGAAGGATGGCGGGGGGTTGATGTTAATCGATGGCCGCGCCACTTGCCGCGAGTGTGTGTTTTCTGAGAATGTCGTGACGTCCAGCTCCGGGGGCGGCGGCGGCGGGGCTGTGAAACTGGAGGGGGCCGCTTCGTTCGAAATGGAGGGTGGGAAAATCGAAAACAATCGAGCTGGGAATGGTGGTGGGGTGCTCGTCGAAAACGCTTTGTTCACAGGCAAGGGTGTCGAGATTGTGAGCAACACAGCGTTTCAATCGGGGGGTGGCTTTTCCGTGGAGGCGACTGAGGGGTTTGGGGACCTGCTCCTGAGACTGGATGAATGCGTCGTGAACGGGAATGCAGCCCACATTGGTGGGGGAATCCACTCATCCGTCGAAAGTTTAAGAGATTCTCAAAATGTCGACGTCCGCAAGGTAGAAGTGATCTCTTGCGACGAATCCATCGTGAACGAGGGAAACCTCCCCCAGAACATCGACTTGGGCGGAGGCTTTGAAGATGTCGTCTCTTTGGTGGGGGATGTCTGCGAATCACAAGTGAGCGCTTCAGCTCAGAGCAGCCCAGCAGCAAAACCAGCCATCGAACTCAACCAAACCACCTTGATGAGCAATTTCGCTGACAGGGCTGGCGGCGCGCTGTTCGCCAACGAGCCGGGATCGGTGTGCGTTTGCTGTGAGGGCTCCTGCTCCAGCTCGTGTACCGAAGATGGCAGAGGCGTCGCTGCTGGCTCGTTTGTGCCAAAGTCTAGGGCAGTCGACGCGTCGTTGGAAACTGTGTGCGTGTCGCTTTGGACGCAGAACGGTGTGGGGGATGGGGGATATGGACCGAAGATAGCTTCTCTTGAAACCAAATCGGATGTGGTCAGCCCCCTGTTTCGAAAGCCCTTAAAGGATCAGCAGTTTTTCGTCCATGATCATCAAAGCGGGCACGCGCTCGGCGAACTGACCATTAGATTGAAAGACAGTTTTGGACAGGTGGTAACGACAACTGGCCCAGACCTGTTCGTCCGAGTGGTCGCCGACGATGCCACCATTCTCTCTGGCCAAGTCGACAAGCAGGTGATTCCCTTTTGAAAACGCTGCGTTCCAAAAACGCTCAAGAAGTAACGCCGTCGATCTGAGAAACTGAAAAGCGGCGGATGTTACGAAACAACAACGCAAGGGTTCTGTGAATGAGAAGGAAAGATGGGGATATTGGACGGCGTCAATGGACGCCGTTTCGTTGTTGTGTATCAACAGGTTGAAAGAGGCGAGGCGAAGTTCGACTCCATCATCGTCACAGGCCGCCCTCAAGAGTACCTCCTGAACGTCACTTTCCCCTCCTCCGCAAAGGTGCCCGAGCGCCAACTCCGGATGCACGTCCGTAGCTGCAGACGCGGCGAGAAAGAGCGCAAAGAGGACCGCGCCAGCGATGGACGAATCGTTAGCCCCTTCACCTGCGAGCTCTGCGCCGACAAAACGTACAGTTTCGACGCGAAAAGCTGTATGCCTTGCCCCGAGCTCGCCGAGTGCGACGGAAAGACGATTGTCCCAGAGGATGGCCACTGGCATTCTTCATCCTGGTCGCCTGAAATCCACGATTGCCTGGTGGAGGTGGCGTGCAAATACCCACAACGCGCGAACATATTGCTGAAAAACTCGACGGATGAATTTCAGAGGGCGCTGGGATACGATGAGGGTTACGCGTTGTGCCACGAGGTAACCCCAGTCATCCCTCCGACATCTTTTTCTGTTTGTCGCGTTACTGAAGGTGAACAATCTACTAAGTAAAATGCAATGGTTATGATAAATGGCGGCTTTCTCTGTTTCAGGGATATGAAGGGGTTTTGTGTGGAAGCTGTGCGAAAGGCTACGGTCGGGCCCGTGCGTTCGAATGTGAAAAATGCATTTCGAGGCAAGGTGCCATGGCTATTTTCTTGATTGTTTTGCTGTGGATGGTGGGGGTCGTGGGGTTTCTCATCAGAAACGCACTGTCTGCCGGGACGCCCATCAGCAGCTCATTTCATGGAGGTGGCCAGCAAGAGGGGGTGAATGGAGTAGTTCAGGCAGGACAGCCGCAAATACAGCTGGTTGTGAACGCCACCTCCGAAAACGCCAAGGTAGGGACGAACGCCAATCTCTTGTCGAATTTTTTCCTTTTTTTTCTTTGTATTGGGGTTTTTCGAGCCTTATGTTGTTCATTTTCAGATCCTCCTCAACTTTTTGCAAGTAACGAGCATCGCGCTGGTGGTGAACGTCAAATGGAGACGGGAAGTGCGAGAGATGCTTGTTTTGGCAGGTAACATTTAAGCCATGCCTTGCAGCCCCTCAACCCCAAATAGCACAAGACATGTTAGGCCAGAGCAGAATACAAAAAAAAAGAACCCTTAGCCAGGAAGATTGTAGTCCACTGAAAACTCCCCAAACATCAAAACTGAAATATGTTCCATGTTGTGGTTATAATACGTTGTTTGTGGCGGCGCAGACGTCGCGTCTGGGTTTTCAGCCAACGGAGGGATATTCTCCATCGATTGCGCCCTGGACCACGCCGCCACCACCCCGGTGTCGATACAACGATCTCTGGTCACGCTCAGCATTCCGTTCGGTTTGATGGCGCTGTTCGCCGTCTTTTGGTATGCAGTGGCGAAGGTCCGCACAACCGCACCCGACGGCTACTTCCGCCGTCGAGCTTTCGTCTCGGTGCTGGTGATCGTATACGTGTTTTACACCGGAACGACGAAGCAAGTTTTCAGGGTTTTGCATAAAGTGACGGCGGATCATCACGGCGGCACAGACACGGGCGTTTCAAGAGCTACGGGGTCCTTCTGGGCGGACGACACCTCCCAAGAGTATTTCGAGGACGGACATGCATACCTCGTCGGGCTGTGCGGATTGCCAGTGTTGATCTTTTTCACGTTTGGGTTTCCGGTGTTCGTGGCGCTCACCCTGTGGCGCCAGCAGCATCGCGTGGGGGAGGACGAGGACTTCGCTCGAAAATATGGTTTTCTGTATCGGGCTTACAGGAACCAGACGGTCTTCTGGGAGATGGTGATCATGGCCAGAAAGGCGCTTCTTGTGGCGGTGGTGGTGTTCGCTTACCCGCTGGGGGGCAACCTGCAGGGCATTTTTGCCCTCATGATTTTGGTCGTCGCGCTGACGTTGCACCTGATCGCGGAGCCTTTCCGGACGGAGTTGAACAGACTCAACCACCGAGAAACCCTTTCTCTGTGTGGATCGACGTTCACTTACATGGCGGGCATCACATTCAACGACGATAACCTGCCGGGCTACGGGAAAGTGATCATATCCGTGCTGGTTATTATCTCGGTGGTCGGCATCGTGGCCTACCTGGGTTTTGCTGTGATATCGGAAGGTCTCAGGCGATTGGATGAAATCCTGGACGAAAAGCTGATACGTCGACCCGACGGCGCCAGTCACGTTCAGAAGGTGGCGCTGCTGGTCAACTTTTACTGGTTTATGGCAATGACATGGGTTTGGACGCACATCGACTCTTTGACGACCACCACTCACCCCGCTGGGAATTTGAATCCAGGCGCCACCTCCTCCGTCTAGCTGAACACCATTCTTATCGAAGCTTCTCCGCATGCTACACGTTTTTTGGACAAGAAAGGAACAAACAACTGGGTTGGGTTGATGAAACACAGGCGTTTGTCAGGCCCTCTTTACTGGACATCAATGATATCACACTTGATGATTGCGTTAAAAATTTGGTTTCAAGCTAATTAGATTAATTTCCTAGTTTTCTCCCAGATATATGAAGTAGCAGGGGGGGGAAGAGAGGGGCAATTTGGCAAGGATCTTTGCCTTTTGCCATTTTTAGAAGTTCTGCCCATTTTTCAAAAGTGTTTCTACAGTTATAAATTGCGATCGTTCTGCCAAGCATTCTTATTTCTTTTCTTTTGATTTCATGTTTAACGGGGGGGGGGGGGTTGATGAGCTGTTAGCTTAGTGTGTGGGGGTGGTTTTCGAGAATAAGACAAGAGGATGGTTAGCTGCTGAGGCAAGCAACACATTAAAAAAAAGACCTTCGCTGAGTAGTTTTTGAGAGTGGAAAGAGATGACCTTCGACTTATCATTTGGCTTCAGAGAAACCATGAATTGAAGACTGGATTATACGTATGATTTTGTTCAACAGTGCTTTTATGAATTTTGAGGGGAAATTAAGGCAGGATTTGTGATATTTTATATATAAGATAGAGAATGGATTCCGGCTTCATTTCCAGGACATCATGTAAATACGATAATTTGAGCCGAAACCTTCTTTGAACATGACAAGACCTTTTCAGATGCCAAGTTGGGTTTTTCAATATTTTTTTTAGAATCACTCTGCTAAAGAATACAATCGACTGCATAACATTGATGGCAATGGCACAACATATATTGATTTCCTCATATCCAATCCCAACTATCAATATCTCCAAGCAAGCAGGTGTGAAATCGGTTGACAAGAGAAGAGATACAATCAATCAACAATTGCAAAACAGCACAAGGAGGCCATCACCCCCCCCCCCCCATCATGACAGAAAGCCACAACCCACAGACTAATGATTCTGAAAACGGAAGGAAAGAAGGAAAACCCTGCACACCTACTCGTGTTTCACTTCAACAATCCAAAATGCAGAAGAGATACAAACAAACAAACAACGATTACAGACGATATCAATCAATGATTACATGTTGCCTGACGAGCTACAGAAGAGATACACTGGCGGCCGAGTTTACCGGGAAATGCTCGTTTGTTGTCGCCACGAGCATTACAATATGGTTTCAATTATCGGTTTTAATTTGACGTTGGTAGAAAGCTTGACCAGTTTAGTTTGTTTTGTATGTTTGTTTGTTTGAGTTTGTTTTGTTAATTCTATCAAAAAGAGGGAAGGGGGGAGTACAAGGGGGGGGGGGGATTTTTTGGGGGGAATTTTAGAAATCTGAGTAGGTCGCTGTGGCTGTACACCAAGGGATTGTTTCAAGTCTCAATTATTGAGCTGTTCATGCGCACCATCATTTTCATACCCATCCTAACGCTTTCCACGCCACTACTCTACCATCGTCCACTCACTGATTCGAACTGCGATTTGGGGGTGGTCGAATTTTGTAACAACAAGCCCACAAGCTTGAACCAAACTTAAAAACCAAAATAGTACAACCTCTCCCAAGCATTCCGGTTATCGAAGCCAGATTTTCTGGAATGCATTGTCAGATGAAACTTTTACAATTTCTGTCAATTGACAGAAACAACATTGACCCACTACATATCACCCCAAATTGTGACTCTTGTACGCTCTTTGACACTCGAGATTTTCTTGCCAGAATTTTCGTGAGTGAGAATGGAGCGTTTGCCTCGCCTGATCGTAGGTGTGGGCGCAGGAGTAGTTATCGGAGTGAAAGCCTGGAGAGCATGGAAAGCGTGGAGGGGAAGACTTACGGTGAGACGAACCGCAAATGACTGCTTGCCTTGATCATGACAGCAAAGCTGACGACTCGATGCATTCATTTTTGGTCAAGGCGGAAGAGCATCGCGCGGAGAGGTTGCATTCCTCGAAAGCGGAAGTGACTATTGCGTGCCCTGGAGACTTGTGCGAAGTCAAGGAGGAAGAAGGAACAAGTTCGGAGGTCGGTGTTTTTCCAATATGTTCGCTTTTGCAAGAGATTTAATCCAAGCGTGGTTGATGTTTGGCGGGATACAACTTGTAGCTTCGTCAGGAAACTGGATCGATTTGGAATCAGTTTTTATGTGAACGACTAGGTGGTCCCTTGCGAGGAGACGCCGATCCCTTCTGGATTCGAAGCTCCAGAAAGCTCCAATGGCGTTGTTTCTGCCTCATCACCCAACGATTCGTTGGAGTCTCTCCACGCCGACGGAGGTGCACCTCCACGTGGAGGACAGAGAAAGAAAAAGGTCAGAGTTGCTCAGGGTCGTACGAAAGAAGAAGAAGTGTAAACTCGTTTCGTGACAAGAGAGCAATTATCCACTTTTGGGCAAGAATGCGTTCTTTAAAGGCACGCTGGGAATTTCGACGTCTACCTGACGATAGCAGTTGGATTCATAAAGTTGCTTATGAATCGAACAGCTGTGGTCGTGTCTATTATACTTGTTGAACACGGTGCTTGGTGAGGTTTCCGGGAAAAGCCAAAAAAGCTCTTCTGGTGTTTTGCTTCCAGCAGATTCTTCGGAAGAGAATTACTAGAAGGCATCCCATTCCCATCGCCGAAAGACCACCGTGGAGGAAATACTGCTGACCACGTTGGGGGCCAGGGATGCGGCATCGAGAGACTGTTACACTACTTGCAACAGGATGTACTATGCCCAGAAGGTCGTGCAACCGTTGCGCAAAACAGTGAGTGGTGATTATACGGGGCGCTATCAAGAATGTAGCAACACCCCAGAAACAGGAAACCAGGCGACAAGCGGAGGGAACTTCCTAGTTGGCATCGAATCGAAAGATGGTGAGTGCTGCTTCGTATGTTGCTGTGTTTCATTAGAATCGCTCGGTCGCTCAAATGCAATTGTTTTCGTATCAGGCGGCGTTGGAAGATATGGAAGGCTCCCTGGACAGATTGGACCTTCGTTTCAACGATGCAGAATTCAGAGACGTTGTCGTTGAAACTGAAGATGGCCGCCAGTTCCACTTCCATTAGGTCGTTCTTGCTGCGTCGAGCGCAGTTCTCGCGGCAATGTTCAAAAACTCGCAGGCGGACCCCGGTGGACAGAGTTTCAGAGAGGCAAAGAAAGGGAAGGTGACGGTCCGGAGAGCAGGACCCTGGAGCGGTGGAGCTCTCCGCCATGTATGCGGGAAAGGGTGTCTTGACATACGAAATGATCGTCCCTGTCATAATGACCGCGAGGATGTATCAAGTGGCTCGGGTGTGAACGGTTGCAGGCTCTTTTTGAGAGACAATCTCGAAGAGGACACTTGTTGCGCTCTGTTCGATCAGCTTCTTGGTGTGGCAAATCGAGGACTGCAAGGACGGTTTGCAAAGTACATCCATGACAACATCGCAACGATCAGCGCCAGGAAAGATTCGACGAGGGATAGCTTGCTCCTTATTGAGTGAGCTGGATTTGTTTTCCCTGGGGGTGGATGAGCTGAAAAAATATGGAAAGCGATAAAACGTTTGTAGAGTGTCCAAAGCGACATACAACAGGTGCTTCGCGTTCACACCAAGTTGCCAGTCGTTGAAAAAGATGTTATCTTTTGTTATCTTCCTTTCAGAAATGTCAGGATTGGGTAGTACCTTTGACGGGATGGTACCAGCTGGTGGAGGAGGTGGAGGAGGTGGAGGAGGTGGAGGAGGTGGATGGAGTGGATGGGGTTGAAAGAGGCGAAATCATGATGTTGATACGAATGTCGGAAGCGATGGCCGCTTTTCGTTAGTAGGAGGTCAAGGTGGAAGGCAAGGAAGCATAGGGGAAAATGGAGGGTGCGGATGGGCAAATGGAGGTGACAATCTTGCAACACCACTTGGAGCTGGCCAGGTTAGGGAGTTCCGAGGGGGCTCAGATAACGGTGGGGGCGGTGGGTATTCTGGTGGAGGAGGTGATGCATCGTAAGGGGAGGAGGTCGGAATTTTATGTTGTATGCATCTCGGATGGAAATGGAGCACTGAAATCCCATGGATTTGTGACAGAAAGGAATAGCTTCAGCTTGCGTTTGCGTATGCTGTGAACTGGTCTCCCACATTTCGCTGAGTGAATGGGTGGGTTGATGAACGATTGTCCTTGCGACTGAAACGGCTCATCCCCGAACAGAAACCCACAACCAGAAAAATGCTGGTGGCATTGGTACCTAGATCAGGAACATCTGAACGAACGAACACCAGAGATGCGGGAACTAGAAGGTGTTGTTGGGTGGGTTGGATGGTAGGATAGATTTTTCTGGTTCGATATGAAGGCACTGTCAGTCCAACAAGGAATGAAGTGAATGGTGAATGAAGTTGCATCTCGCTGCCCAGCAACAGGCAGGAAGCCATCGAGTTTGCTGGGGGGCTGACTCACCATCCTTATGTCCAAAAGATGAATTCAAGGGGATGGCTGGTCAAGGAGGATTTCAAAGCAAACCAGCAGAATTAGGGAATCTGAATGCAAGGTCCTGGCAGTCAGAATGGGTCAATGTGGTTACAGAATAATAATGTGTTTATCGAATGAAGCTTTTCTGTTGTTTTTTCTCCTTCGGGAGTGGATCTTGGCATGTTCAACAGGAAATCGGCTGAAGGTCGACTTTCATCGCTTGTTTGTTTTTTCAAGATACATTCTCCTTGGGTGTGTCAAATCTGTTGTCCAAGATATTTCGGCTGGTGAGGGATATGCACCCGGGCTACTCAGGCCCATCCGATCTTCCTAGTTAGCTTTCACTTGATTGGATAGATTGACTGAAGCGATTGAAACCTTGCTGGCTCAGGGTTTTCTCTTTATGTACCCACCATGCCATTTGATCTGTCTTGTAATATTCTTTTTTGGTTTTCGTTGTTTTGGTGGTGACATTTCCCAGCTTTGTTTCGAATGTCTTGTGTTTGGTGTCATATGTGCAACACACTCTGCTAGCCAATACGTACAGATTGGCCGTGCTTCTTGGGTTGTGCGTTTTGGGGGGTTGTCACAATTTGTGTCTCTCTGGATTCTTTCCAAACGAAGGAAGCCTCAGCGGCTCTGGTTGGAAAATGTTCGATAGTTTGGCTTTGCACAAAATCACGTAAAATCATGTTAGATAATAGCTTTTTTCTTTCTGAGATCACGTGGATTTTGTATGAAAATATTTTTTTTGTTTCTACTGCTGGAATGAAAAATCCAAAGAAAATAGAGACGTCTGTGGTTCCTGACGTCCCACCTCGAGGTGACGTCCCTGGAGCATGTTTGCACCATTCAAAACCCCCATTGGATTCAAATATGAAAAGACAACAAGATCTTTCATGATCGAAGGTCACACATGGCACCACCCCGCAACGAGCTAACCAATCCGTTAGCTCCGTGTTGTTTCTCCGATACTCTCCCCTCCCAACATTTTTACGCGTGTGTTCGTTGAATATGCCGACCAACATGGGAAGTGCTTCACTCATCGCGGCGGTCAGCGCCGCCATTTTGCTCCATAGCGCTAGCGCCCAAGAGGAACAGGGCTGCGACTCGGGTATTTTTCACTTCTCACAACCAGCGAAATGCGGTCGCTACGAGTTTATGCATGAAGTCCGCAAGTGACGAGTTTGTGTAAGATCTTCGCAAAGATGCGTTTTTGTCTGTGGGTGGGCTCCCTGCTGATCATTTGATCGTTTCGCTGATATCCAAGGTGCAGCGCCACCTGATGACCTCGGTGCTTTCATATCGGTGAGGTCTGGGTTAAAGCCAAGGGGCAACTCGGACGAACAAGCCGCAAGGGACCGCCTCCGGTTAGTCCAATCTATCTCTGGATAGTGCTGGCTTAATTATAAGTAATCATGAATATCGATTTCCGAATGGCGATTGAGTCCATGGCTAAACTGCCGAAACAAGACAGAAAACCCTGTGTGATTCATGCTACACTTTTCAAAGATGATTTTGGAGGAAACTGTTTTTCTTTTTGTTTCCAGATGTTTTGTTTTGATGTTTACAAGACAGCTAAAGAAGGCCGTTGCCCTCCATGATGCCAGAAAAAACACCACTAAAAATTCCAATAACATCCCAACCCACAATTTTCTCTTCAAAAGCCAAGGAAAAAAATATTGTCAGGTCCCAGCAAGCGACAAAGCAAAAAAAGGACAGAAAGAAACATTGAGAAACAATGAGTTTTTGAGGGATAAGAGAAAACTTGTCAGCCAACAGAAGTTCGTTTCTTGGGGTATCATCTTTCGATTCGTGTTTCCTTGAAAAGAATAAAATTGACTGAGGATTTAGTCGGGAAAACATATTGGTGGGCGACAGAACGGAAAAGAAGATAGTGCGCTTTGGTGCTGAGATTTTCCCCCCCTTGTTTTTGCTATTGATCGATGATCTAAATCTGAGAGAGAGAAAAAATATACATGAAGAAAAGGAGAAGGAAAGCATTGGTTTACTTTGTGGAGGGATTATATTTCAAAATTTTTTCTTTGCTCTTTTTGCAAGGATTGCAAATTGGGGCGAGAAAAATGAAATGGCTTTGACACGTTGATCGTGGCGATGAATGTTCCACGGTGGGGCAGTGCTTTTTTTGGATTTGTAAGCTGTCCAGAATCACCCCCAAAAAATTCTAAATCGTGCTTTCTACCCACTGTGGATTCAATTAAATACCTTCGTTCTTGGTAGTTTGAACCCTTTCTCTTTTATGTCCCAACTAGTGCTAACCCTAGGCAAACGTTGCCATGCACATGCCAGATATTTATCGCCTCGGAAAAGCCTAACTTCCTCCACCACCCCCACCATCATACGATGCTTCACCTCCCCCACCAGAATACCCACCGCCCCCACCGTTGAACTCCCTAATCTGGCCAGCTCCAAGTGGTCTTGCACGACTGTCACCTCCATTTGCCCATCCACACCCTCCATTTTCCCCTATGCTTTCTTGCCTTCCACCTTGACCTTTTACTAACGAAAAGCTGCCATCGCTTCTGACATTCGCATCAACATAATGATTTCGCCTCTTCCAACCTCCTCCACCTCCTCCACCAGCTGGTACCATCCCGTCAAAGGTACTACCTAATCCTGACATTTCTGGAAGGAGGGAGGATAACAAAATAAAACACCTCCCTCAACGACTGGCGACTTGGTGTGAACGTGAAGCACCTGTTGTATGTCGCTTTGGACACTCTCCAAACGTTCTGTCGCTTTCAAGTTACCAAATGTTTTCAGTTCATCCACCCCAGGGAAAACAAATCCAGCTCACTCAATGAGGAGCAAGCTATCCCTCGTCGCGATTCGATATCGTGATCCAACGCTAAGCAAAATTCAAAAGTAGTGGGGGACGTTGCGAGGTGCTGGATCGATGTTCAGCTCCAAGAATCTCTCCTGGCGCTGATTGGGAATGGAAAGCCGAAGCGAGTATTTCGTGCCCCAGAAATTTGTGCGAAGTCAAGGAAGAAGAAGCAAACTCGGAGGTCGATGTTCTTTTAATATGTTCGCTTTTCGAAGAGAAATAGTCCATGCGTGTTTGATGTTTGGGAGGTTACAACTTGCAGCTGGAGAGATTGTCAAAATTCTCACAGGAAGCATGTCCACGTGTTACACGGACAAATTTAGTGGCGGTGCAGGAGGCACATTTGTCTTCAAGGTCGGCGGCTCGTTGATGGTAGCAGCTGGTGGAGGAGGTGGATGCAGTTCGAGGAGCTCAAGTAACGGTACTGATGCGAATATCGAAAGCGATGGCAACCCTTCGCCAGAAGGACAACAAGGTGGAAGGCAAGGGGGCAAAGGGAAAAGTGGAGGGGACGGATGGAGAGATGGAGTTGATTTTCTTTCAAGACCACTTGCAGCTGGCGAGTTTAGGGGATTCGGAGGGGGCTCAGATAACGGTGGGGGTGGTGGGTATTCTGGTGGGGGAGGTGATGAATTGTATCGTGATTGGGATTATGGGGGTGGTGGGGGTGGTGGGGGCAGTTACGTTTGTTCCGAGGCGATCAATGTCTGGAAAGTAGTGAGTGGCAAAGGAGATGGGCGTGTTTCCATCTGGAATTGCAAGAAAAAGCCTACTTCAGAGGCGTTCAACGAATGGCTGGCGTGTTGCGTTTGTTTTCCTTAGAATTGTGAGGAAGATTTCCTTCTTTGTCGTTGTTTTTGAGAGGACGAAGAAAGGAATACTATGCCTAAGCTTACCAAGTTTTGGGGGAGAGAAGGGGAATGGCTCTGTGCTCGTTTGTTCATTTTCGTTTATGAACAAATTTCTTAAGGAAGGGTTAACAGTAAAATTTGTGTATTATCCTTTTTTACTTGTAAACCTAATTTCCGACATAGTTCAACAAATAGTCTTGAAAGACTTTTGCTCCTTTTTTTTATAAGATGGTTCACCTCAGACGATTTATCAAAACGGAATTTCGAATGATTGAAAGGTGAGTTTCTCATGAATAAAGACACAGAAGTATATCCAACCGAGCGCCAAACACGATTCAGAACTGTTGTGATCGGTTGTTGCAGTATAGATTGTACCTCCGGTGTTGGTATGTATTCGGAACTCAAGAAATAGTAGGGGCTTCTATGTCAGACTACGTTCACGCTGTGTTGTCCCTGTTGCATCATACAATGATTGTGCTGTCTATTGTGCTGTCTAGAACAGAACACAAAATGATGATTCTGGACAAGTTGCAAATCGGTAAAAAGCACTGCCCCATCCATGAAACTCAAGCAGTCGCCGCTGATCAGCGCGTCATGCAACTCTCTTTCCCAGCCCCCAATCTGCAATCCTTGCAAAGGGCAGACAAAACATTCTGAAGTCAACGTCCCTCCAAAAGGAAACTTAATTTCCTTTTTTCTTCCAGCATTTTTCTGTCCGATATCAAAGCAGACCACTCTAAATTATTGTTTTGGGTGGGTGTTGTTCACCCATATGTTTTCCCAACTACCCCAAATTCAACTCTATTCTTATTCAAACAACACACATCCAGACTTTCGCGAAAGTATACACATCGATCGATGTATATTCTGCCGAACCCCCCCCCCCCCCGTCGAAAGCTTTTTTTGGTTGACAGATTTCCTCATCTCTCAAAAAATTACTTTTTCCTCAACAGTGGTGAACCATTTCGCATTTCATCTGCTTCTTCATTGCGTTTTTTTTTTGGAGGGGGTGGGTACCCTTCAAGTCTTATATATATTTGAAATCTCTCGGTCAGTGAACCAGGAAACCCTCCCCTTGTCCATCCACTTGCGGTATGCAGGTCATATTGCTCTAGGCATGCCATCTCCAGACGTAAATTGGTTGTGTGTGTGTGCTGATTTTGGATTTTGCAGTTTGGAGATTTTTCGAGGTTGGTGTTGAATTGGAGTGTAGCGATTGTCGTCCATAATGCAATTGGATGTTTGTTTGTTTTTTGTTTTTTGTTTTTTGTGGTGGTGTTGATTTTATCACTCTAAGCCATTGTCATTTCGAATTGATCCCGTCGTAACGCGACAAGACACCAAGATCTTCCAGGCCAGATCTCAAACTGCCACAAGCAAGCCTTTTTGAGGTTTGTGGCGTTGCAGCCAGTCCAACACTTTCCCCTCACAAAATCTTTTCGCGATTCAATACAGCACACCGGCCACCATGCGCAGTGCCTCACTCTCGGCTGTCAGCGCCGCCATTCTGCTCATCAGCGTTACTGCCCAGGAAGAACAAGACTGCGACTCAGGTATCTAATGCTTTCCGTGGCTAGACAGAAGAGGTCACTATGATTTAACGCATGCAATCCGAAAGGGGAGAGTTCGTGTGAACAGGTCGGAAAAGCTCGTTTTGCGGAAAAGCTCGTTTTGCGTGTGGGTGGTCAGACTGATCGTTTCGCTGATGTTCAAGGTCCGCCGCCACCTGGTGACCTTGGTGCTTTCATATGGGTGAGGTCAGGATTTGAGCCAGGGGGCAACGCGGACGATCAAGCTGCAAGAGACCGCCTCGGGTAATTCCAATCTCTAACCATGGCGACCCTTTTTTCTTGTTTGTGTGTGACAAGAGGGGGTTCGCTGCCTTTCGAGAAGCGAGTCGATGGTGGCTAAGAATTCATACTACAAGATTCTGTGATTCATCCTACCCTTTCTAATTTAGTTAATGAAGATTAATGGATGTGGTATTGGGGAACAGAAGAGATGAAAGACGAATATTGTGATGTAGGAGTGTAAATATATATTTACACTATATTTACACCAATATATTGGACTATTCCATTTTCTAATGAAACTTGACTGAACTTACATTTTCGTTCCAGCACCGTCATCTGTTTGTTTGTTTTTGCTCAGGGCGGATTTCTTGTGTCAGAAAAGCATAGACAGATTGTGGACGACCTCCTCTGCTGTGGTCCCGATCCCCTCGGTTGATTTTGGCACAGCATGTAGGGTACCTCTCGAAGATGCATGCAGCCTTCTCTCCAGCTGCTCCTCTGGTCAGCACAACTTTTGGCGTGGCGTACAAAATGAACCCCAGGTTTACATCGCTAAGGAGGGGGGGGGGTGTTCTTTTGTATATGTTTCAGCATCATGGAGATTGATGGCTCTCTTTTGCTGTGGATTGCAATTTTTGATTGCATAGTTGATTGAAAATGGAGCCCAGAATTACTGCAAAATAAGACCATCTTTTCCCTCCACACTAGTGTACCACAGTACTGTGTGAATCCGCTTAATAAGTTTGAATTGTATTTCAACAGGAGAAGCGATGGGGACAGGTCGGCGTCTCAGGTTACCCTTTATAACCCTTGATAACCTCTAGACTAAGGACCCAGACTGAAGCTCCTTCCAGTCTGACTCCCGCTCACTAGGTCAGAAGCAAACAAACCCTTCCCCTTCCCCCTCCCCAAAAAGAACAACTGGAATAATCGAACTCTTTCTGAATGCCAAATTGACGCCAATCGTCATAACCATATTGTTCGGGGTGGATGAGGAGTAGCAAATCATTCTTT
Organism: Bryopsis sp. KO-2023; assembly: GCA_030272585.1. Classification (NCBI taxonomy): domain Eukaryota; kingdom Viridiplantae; phylum Chlorophyta; class Ulvophyceae; order Bryopsidales; family Bryopsidaceae; genus Bryopsis; species Bryopsis sp. KO-2023. The sequence continues at coordinate 1,109,676 of BSYQ01000012.1, read as the reverse complement.
TGTAGGTTTCACCCAGATGTGCCTGCGAATGGGCTGCTGACTTGCTATTCTTTTTGGTCTTTTTGGAATGATTTCAAGGTGGCAAAAAATCAGCAGGGCACCCCAAGTGGGGTTTGTCAGAAGAAAGGCTGTCAGATGGGTTCGATGCAGATTTTGTTTGTTTGTTTTGTTTTTAGGCTAATTTTTTCCGGCTGAAATGTTTTTGTTTGTGATGGGAAATAGAAAGGCTGTGATTTTGAAATTCGATCAACATTGATTTATTGCATTTTTGTTTCGCATTCATGTCTCACATTCGAACATCCACATTCATCCCTGACGACAATGCGTCGCGACATGCATTGTGGGACGCCTCGCGTCGTGCGATTTGTAGGAGAGAAGTGACTGTATGACTTAGTTGGGAGGGTTAGGATTATGAGTGGTCAGGAAGAAGGACAGTTAGAGTTTGGTTACTGTCATACCGAATTGGGAAGTATTAATTGTGGGCAAGCGAACAGATGTTTGTAAGATTTTGATTGAGTCTTATCATTCAGATTATGACATGTTTCCGAAAGCATTTTTTTGACGTGATTGATATTCATAGATATGCGTGTTGACGCACCCTGCCACGCGAGTTTGACAGACGATGGCATCATCCTTTACTTAGCAACGACGCTGAGCAAGCAAGCGAGGCGTTCAGCGTTCGCAGCGGCAAGCTCTACAACCTGATACGGAGCTTCGTAGTTGGCATCGACTCGAAATATGGTGGGTGCTGCTTCGTATGTTGCTGTGTTTCATTGGAATCGGTTGGTCGCTCAAAAGCAATTGTTTTCATGTCAGGTCGTCGTGGAAGATATGGAAGGCTCCCTGGAAAGATTGGGGCTTTGTTTCAACGACGCAGAATTCAGCGACGTTGTCGTTGAAACTGAAGATGGTCGCGAGTTTTACTGTCATAAAGTCGTTCTTGCTGCGGCGAGCGCAGTTTTTGCGGCAATGTTTAAGAACTCACAGTCAGACTCCAGTGGACAGAGCTTCAGAGAGGCGAAGGAAGGGAAGGTGACGGTACGAGAGCTGGACCCTGGAGCGGTGGAGTGGATTCTCTCCGCCATGTACACGGGAAAGGGTGTCTTGACACACGAGATGGTCATCCATGTCATGATGGCAGCCAGCATGTATCAAGTGGGTTGGGTGGTGAACGCTTGCGGGCTCTTTTTGAGAGACAACCTCAGAGAGGACACTTGTTGCGCTCTGTTCGATCAGCTTCTTGGTGTGGCAAACCGAGGACTGCAGGGACGGTTTGCAAAGTACATTCATGACAACATCGCAACGATCAAAGACACGGAAGGCTTTTTGGAGCTGAGCGTTGCTGCGATCCAGCACCTCCTTGCCTCGTCCCCCACCAATTTCGAATTTTGCTTGGCGTTGGCGAGATGGTTGGATCACGATCTCGAATCGCGACGAGGAATAGCTGGTTCCTTGTTAAGTGAGCTGGATCTGTTTTCCCTGGAGGTAGATGAGCTGAAAAAGTTTGGTGCATTGAAAGCAATAGAAGGTTCGGAGAGTGCCCAACGCGACATACAGCAGGTGCTTCGCGTTCACACCAAGTCGCCAGCCGTTGAAAAAGGTTTTTTCTTTAGCTATTCTCCCTCCATTCAGAAATGGCAGAATTGGAGAGTGCCTTTGTCGGGATGGTACCACATCGTTGCCATTGGCGCAAAAGCTGCCGACAGTTCTTGTGGGAGCTGGCGGGGAGGACGGGGTGCGATAATCGGAGCTTCTTTTGAGCTTGAAGCTGGAGAGATTGTCAAAATCCTCACAGGAAGCATGTCTAAGAACAAGACCAAACACAGTGGTGGTGCAGGAGGCACGTTTGTCTTCAAGGTCGGCGGCTTTTTGCTGATAGCAGCTGGTGGAGGAGGTGGATGCAGCTCGGGGAGGCGAAGTAACGGTATTGATGCGAGTGTCGAAAGCGATGGGAACTCTTCACCAGGAGGACACCAAGGTGGAAGGCAAGGAAGCATAGTTGAAAATGGAGGGTGCGGATGGGCAAGTGGAGTTGATAATCTTGCAAGACCACTTGGAGCTCACGAGCATAGGGGATTCGGAGGAGGGTCACATCTTGGTGGGGGTGGTGGGTATTCTGGTGGGGGAAGTGATACATCGTATGGTGGTGGGGGTGGGGGGGGAAGTTACGCTTCTCCCAAGGCGATCAATGTCTGGAAGGTGGTGGGTAGCAAAGGTGACGGGCGTGTTTCCATTTGGAATTGCAAGAAAAAGCCTGCTTTAGAGGCGTTCAACGAATTGTTGGCGTGATGCGTTTTGCTTTCCTTAGAATTATGACGAAGATTTCCTTCTCTGTCGTTTTTCTTTTAGAGGACGAACAAAGGGATACTATACCTAAGATTACCAAGATTTGGGGAAGAGAAACAAACAAACAAACATCAATTACATTGTGTAGGAGAAATATTCTCCTATTACAAGGATCAGTAAAAATCAAATGTGAACATGTGTATTTTAATGTTGAAATTCCATTGGCTTTTGTGTGTACCCACAAAGGCACTAAGACCATCAAGAATGCAAAGATGCATAGGTCGATTCGGCTAAATTCAACGAACGTGAAATATCTTCAAATAAAGAAGATTGAAAAGAAAAACGTTCCAAAAGTTCCTCTCGCAAAGTAACATCGGTAATGGAAGCTAATTACACAAGTCCGTATTTATGTCCACAATCCATCAACCTCAAACCCAATACTGTAATGGAAGCAGGTAGCCTATCCAACCGATCCATTAAATCTTGAATTTGTTGTAAACGAGTTTGAACCTCCTCATACTGAACCTTTAACTGAGAAATCACTCTCTCTAAACGAGAAAAATCCCAATCTGTAATAGAAGACAACAAAGTCGAATCCAAGGAAAAATCACCAGGAGGAAAAGAAGCCATATGTTCCATTGGAGTTCCTTCATCATGAGAAGAAGCAATAGAAGAAACCATCTTTAAACCAGGTTGAACCTCTGGACCCAAAGAGCCCGGAGCAGAAGAAGCAACAAATGGAAGTTCTTCAGGATCGCGAGAAAAGGTGGAAACCTTTCAAGGGGAAGGAGGGGCAAAACCACCAGGGGGAAAATCTTGTTCCTGGGGAGAACGATCCTCGAGCAAAGAAGGTGGAGGAGGAGGCTGGCGAAAAGGGCAGGAAGCTATTTTATGGCCCACGGCACGGCAAGGGTAACAAACCCTTGGGCGGATTCTAGATTCGAGGCGACGCGGCCACGCCAAAAAAGCTTCGGCGCACTCCACAGAAGATAAAAAATCGAGAGGAAAAGTCGCCATAAGGATACCACAAAGACCACCAAGACTTGGGGAAGAGAAGGGGAATCGTTTGTTCATTTTTGTTTATGAACAAATTTTTTAAGTAAGGGTTAACAGTTGAATGCTTCATTTCTTTTTAAGATGGTACACCTCGGACGATTCATCAAAACGGAATTTCGAATGATTGATAGGTGAATTTCTCATGAATAAAGACACAGAAGTAAATCCATATTGGGCATTAAACTAGGGCGTCTGATAAAAACACGGGAAAGTATCGAGTAGTGGTAGACGTTACGTCTAGAACCACGGAAACACGGATAAGAGTCTTTGCTTACAAGCTTACTCTAGAACATTGTTACCTCGGTCCGGATCCAATAAATATGGGGCCGGTGATAGGGGCCCTTCCCCCTGAGGGGGAAGGGTAGTTAGGGGCCCTCCTCCAAGTGGAGGAGGGTAGAACGTGGGAACACAACACAATAGCAAACCCAGCCCCAAAGGTTACACAATGTCAAAAATACAACCCCTTTTATACCGTCCACAACACACTAACCCCTTACTCTACAGTGACACACCCACTCACCGATGGGACATCTAGACACTAACCTCGTCACCTCGTATCAACTACTCCCCCCCCCCCCCGAGTGGTGTCCTCAGCACTCAAGAAAGTTAATCGCGAAAGAAAAACCCGAAAGAAATAAAGAATAAGTACTTTGATTGGCCGCTAAAAAGAGAAACAGGGCCATCCACTGAACAAAACACGAAGAAAAATAGAAAAATAGAAAACAATCCTCACAATCATGCAAACAAGATGATTTTCAAACGGCATAACAGATCCCATACTCTGTGAAATCCAAAAACCTTGTGTCTCTTGCTTGGACGGATGCCCGCTTCTTCGTCTGCTTGCTTCATCAGGGCATTTAGTAATAGCCCGCTCAAGCCTCTCCTAACTCGTGGTTCTATGGTGCGGATGTGGATTCCGCCCACGAGTACCGCCAAGGAGAAGGTTAAACATGGCATAAGCATTGCTTGCAATGTCTTCTTGCTCATGCTTCAGCACACGAACATGAAGAAATGCCTGCTATGCTTTATCCGTTCAAGACTCCAAGTCCGCGCAAGCTTAGATTATAACTTCCGCTCGCTACCTCGCTTCGCAGTTTCACTTAGTCGGAAACCATAAGCTTCGCTCTTGTCAGACACTCTCCTGTAGTCCGCTGCTGTTGATATCCACTGCGGCTTTTCATCCATTGCAGTTTTGGTCACTTCCAATTCCGCTGCAAGTCCTTGGTCAGATTTCTACTTCCGTTTTCTTCATTTACAACTGATATTTTTCCTTCCTTCCACGGTACATCTTCGTTCTTCGCTCGGTAAAACGCTTGGTCGGATATCACTTAGGCACAACACTCCATTCGTTACGTTTATCCGCTAGTATATAAGCGGTCATCAGTGTAGAGATTTGTCCGAGGCCAAATCCTATGCGGATACCCCCAGGATCTCACTAAGCTGGTTGACTGCTAGAGTCCCCACTTAGCAGCGAGAGCCAGTACACCGATGAGAAGTCCGGCCGATCTCTCAGCTTCTTCTCTCTTCAACGTCCCTACGAATCTCCCATGAGTTTGTCCGCCGCAACACCTCAGAACAATAACCGCTCGAGCATATCCATAACATGTATGGCCACTGCTATAGAGATTTGTCCGAGGCCTACATTTTCCTCAGGATCTCATCGAATCATAATCCGCTGGTTGGCTACTAGAGTCCCTACGTAGCAGCGAGAGCCAGTATATACAGCAGAGCGTCCGGCCATTCCCTGACCTCTTCGTCCTTTCTGCTCCAGTGCTATTGTCTTCGCTGGTCCGCTCCAATGTTTTTCCGAGTTTGGTCTTCAAATAATGTCCGCTCCTTCTTCGGCGGTTTGAATTAATCCGCCCTGATGGTCCAATTTAATCCACCCTGGCGATTCTTTGTTGTCTTCGGCCAATCCTCTGATGCTTTGGTAAACCCCCATAAGTCTCCATTACATCCTCAGCTTCAGAACATCCATAATCCGCTCATGACTGAGTCAATCGTTGCATAACCACCTTCACGCCTCCAAGTCGGTTGTCGATCAGAACTTCCGCTCAGTGTTGTCCGCTAGGTCGCTTCAACGTTCGCTTTGACGCCCTTTCATTCGTTCCTAATTGTACATGCGACTATGGTCCTCAAATTCCGTCTTGACTGATATTTTCCGCCTTGGCTCTTTGAGATCATCAATTCCGCCTTCACATTCCGCTCACTGGAATTGTGTCGCTTCTTCAGGCACAATATCCGCTTCTTCAGGCACAATATCCGCTTCTGCAGGCACGATTTCTGCTTCTGCAGGCACAATTTCCGCCTCTGCAAGCACAATATCCGCCTCAAGTACTGGATTTTGTCCGCCCAAATGCCTCTTGTCTTCGTATTCGCTAGCAATTTGATTCCGCCAATATTAACTCGCCAGTCATATTCCAACAGGCTTAATCTGCTGGTCACAATCCGCCAGTCGAATACCCTTCAAGTTCTCTTCAGAACTTCGCTTCTTCCGCCGTAGTCGAAGTTGCTTTCCTCCTGACAAGTGCATTGTCCGCTTCAGTTGCTGTTTCCGCCAACTGATGTACAATTAGTCCGCCCGAACGAATTCAGTCACTCAGCTGTATGTGTTTTCCGTCTCCACGGGTCATAGTTCAGGATTTATTTCGGTTTCTTTCTTTGCTCGGCTTCTGTGATAATCCGCCCTTCGGTCAGTTCCACGTCCGCTCGAGGTTCCTTCGTTGGAGAAGAGTAATTTTTGAATGTCCGCACATTCCTTCTTTTGTTTCCCATTGCATGAGCCGCCACCTCCGTCGTCTTTGGATCCTTCTCACGGCATCGCTTTGTCAAAGAAACTTCTCAAAGTCTCGCGGTTGCGTCTATAGGTAGTAAATAACCAACTGGGTATCTCCATTTACTCCATCCCTATAGAATCGCTCTCAACCCGCTCACTCCTTGATACTGTCTGAATCCAAAAACGCGTCGATTCTTTTCACCGCAGATAGTCCGCTCTCATCAATGCTCGGTTAGTCCCCAAGTTCCGCCACTTCAAAACTTGTTGACTTCCACGCGAAATATACTCCATATACCTTCCGCCACAGAGATTACCTTTTAACCCCCGCCTTCCAAAGAACCTTGGAAATAGTCCGCCAGCAACAAGACGATCTTGTCCGCACTATCCATTTAGATACCACTAAATAGAAAGTTCCGCAAGAAAGAGTTAAAGGAATGTCAGTCCGTCGACTTCCGCTCCTCAGACAAATAACGCGGGTACCACTTGGCAGTGTTCACCTTCCCCGATAGTTTTTGTCTCTCTTTTATCTTGCACGTCCAAAGTTAAATCGCCTTTGGATAATTCCCTTGGTCCTCCTTCTGCGCGCTTGTGGCTTGGCAAATCCGCTCTTGATCCTATTTTCAGCGGGGTTTAGCTTGCTGGAAGTCTTATGCACGTCTTTCCGAGAAGAAAGTATCCGGGTAACCCCCGTCGGGTTACTCCTTGTTCGAACAGCAGTTCCGCCTGAGGGGAACTGTGCATCCCTGCTCGCCCCTTGACAAGCGACTTCCCGACGTAACTAATCCGCTTAGCGGCTTAGCACATCTTGATTTTGGCTCCGGCTTGAGCCTCATCAAGTGTCGGAAGTCCTCCTCCTTTTCCTTCACGCTTGACTTGCCTCTGGAGGAAGACCTTCGTCTTCTCTTCAGCACCTTGAATGATAATCTCCAGCTCAACCGACTAGCGGGCCAGTGTTCTGACTACGGCTCTCCAGAACACTGGTTGAGGAGCTTGCCCCCGTTTTCCTGCTGCAAGACATCCCCGTCAGAGTTCCCGCTTTGTCGCCCAAACAGTCCCCTCTCAACTGTTGGTATTCCGCCCGAAATCTTGAGCTCTTCATATCCTCTTCTGTCCGCTGGTTTCTGCATAATATGTGGCACTTCCGCCCGTGGTCTTGTATTGAACGAAAGCCTTGTAATCCGCCCTCCAAATCAGCATAGTCGTCCCTTCTTGTAGTTCCATGCAAGTTCACCTTCAAAATCCGGCTCTAGCGGTCGTATTTAACCCGCTCTGGCTGTCTGATTTCATCCGCCTTTGGAATTTGTTTTGAAGTCCGCCCTTGAGCCTTTCATAGTCCGCCTGATGAAGCTTTAATCCGCCCGAAGGCTAAACTGTTAGTCCGCCCTCCAGGTGTTTAATCCGCCTAAGGGCTTAGTCCTCTTTAGTCCGCCCTCCAGGTCCGCTTCTCAGGTCCGCTTTCCTCAAGGTTGCGGTCTTGGACTTCCTACTTCAAATTATCGTGTTCCTCCTCGTCCAAGTTGAACTTTGCTTTGCTGATATAAGGAATCTTTCAGAAGTTTAATGTCGAGTAAAGGCACACACCTTAACACAGGCGTTCAAAACAACCAGGAATAGACCGTTCTCCCTATGGACAAGGGTGCCGACGGATTACCCGGTTCTGCACATTTCACTGAATGGGCTGTCAATGCACAATACTCGAAGTAAATTCTTCCTCCACACATATTTGCAGTCCGCTGACAGAGCTTGAAGCATCTTCTTTTTGTCGAACTTATCAACATCTTCAACAATCCGCCACACTGAGTTAACTCTAAGGAGTTCTGGTGTGCGTTCCAACGCTTCGTTCTTAGCTCCAAGGTACTTGGTTTCCCTCTTAGTCCGCCTTTTTAAAAGGTTCACCACTTCTCTCTCGACTGGTATATTTCTCCACTTCAACAAATCTGCCCGCTCACTCGCCTTTAAGTGTAGCATCCAAGGAAACTCTGTTTTCCGCCCTGACCACCTGTCAGTGGATACTCCGCGGTCGCTAGTTTGGACCTCTAGCGCGATTTGTTTGTTTGTCAACCTTCAACCAGCTTGCTTCGCCTGGTTCAAGCTCTCCTAGCTTGGGTCTCTCAGTATACACCATAACAGTCTTGCCAGACTGGTTGAAACTACCGCACCTCAATAGTCTCCCAAGCCTTTCGTCCACGTGGTGCTCATTGCTTGGTATGGCGTTTTAGGCTGCTCTGGTTGCTCCACAAAGTTAGGCCTCGGCGTGGATTGCGCCATCCCTGGTCTTCGGGATTTGTCTGGCCTTCTGGCATCCATCCATCGTGCACACCTGGATTTCCGCCTCTTTGTTGATTATGCTCCACACATAATCTCTGCTTCCACGCTCAATCTTTATTTGCCTCCTCTCCAGCCAATCCGCCTTCAGCTATGCTTTTCGCCATTCCAGGAAGTCCCCATCCCCTGTTTCCGCTTGACAAGTAGCCAGTCGAATCCCTTTTAAGATATCCGCTCTGGAAATCCGCCCCAACTCTCTCTGAGATGGGCGTTATCAGACCCACTTCCTTGCGGTTGTCCGATTGATTCGCTGCTTCCTTTGTCCGCGTTTTGGGTTCTTCTGGTAATGGTTTCTTATTCCTCAAGCATTTCTTATCCCTCAGAAAACTGTATATCACACAAAGTGTAGTGGCACTTAAATTCCGCCACTTGTCCTCCATTGATCAAGCAATATCCGCCTGTCTTGTAGTCTAATTCATCCTTCCAGGCTTGTTACCAAGACGTAGTATTTCCGCTCTTGGTGACCACTATTTGCTGGAATCCGCTCTTGAGCAATGCTCGGTCAATATTTGTTCGCTAAGGCTTCAAATAAGAGCTGTATTCCGCTTCTTTGATCGTGGTTCTTCCACCCTCTCAATGGTGGACAACTTCTTCAATTTACGGAATCAAAGCACTCCTTTTTCCGGCCACAAAGCTTCAGAACTCCCATTTCCTCACGTCTAGGTTTCTGGGATAGTTTGGAACCTTATAGTCCGCCTTGGAGTCTGCTTTGGAGTCCATTCTCCCCATCATCATTGCTGGATCCATCCATTCCATGCCTGCTTCAGGATTGTCCGGTTTAGGTCGAATCCGCTGGCGCCATAGGCTGCTCAAGCTAGTAATCCGCCTATACACTCTAGTGTTCCGCCATCTGAAGCAATATCCGCCCATGTCGTGGATATCTGTCGTTAGCTTCTTTTCAATTTCAATTCCAGTCAATATTTCGCTTGCTGGTCCTTCAAGCTTTGGATTAAGCTCCTGGAAATCTCTATTTAGTGGCGCCCTTCTTAGGTCGGCCTACTTGTTCAAAATTTCCGCTTTAATCCCCAACTGACAGTAGTATTCCGCCTCCAGCAACTCTTGAAGTCTTAATGATGATGCAATTCCGCTCCTGTGAAGTACTTCATCCAAATGTGTCTTCTGCGGTAGGACTCATCTCCCTGGCACTAAATAATCCGCTTCTCTGACAAGTTTCCTCCACTCCGACATGCTCTTATGCATCTTTTTCCGCATGCTTTGTCGTTTGCAGGACCTTCCATAATTTTGTCCGCTTGTCAACAGTAGAATCCATTATTCAGCGCTCAATTTCCAAGACACATAACTTTTTCCGCTGATCCTTGAGTTTGCGCTTTTCCTTTACATTGTTTTGTCAGTCGCACTCCTTATCCGCTTGGTAGCTTTTTCCACTCTTCAGGTTCGGATAACTCAATGCCTTACACTGGCTAATACGAGTATAATCCGCCCTTACTTCCAATCCACTTGATAATCCGCTTGTGCTCTTGCTTCTGACAAAAATCCGCTGACTCTTTGCTCGCGCTCCATGCTGTTCAAAGCTCGAACTGTTACAAAACACGCTTGTCGGTGATCATATTTGAATGCTCCATATGATATATATAATAGCCAATATAGGGAAACTTGGCTTCTACCCGCTCCAGGTTGGTTCTTGTATGGAGGTAGGTGACTATAGACAATCCGCTATTTTATGGCCTTCGCCACTTGACGTTGCAGGCACAAATTTCCGCTTCTGCGGCCACAGAGTGTGATCAATGTCCGCCACAACATTAGCTTGGAATCTTCATCCATTTCCGCTTCAGCTTATGGCATTTACTCTTCATGAGCAGTTGAACTTTCCGCTCAAGCAATCACATATAATCCCAGTAGCAGCTTCACTATCCGCTCTGGCTTTGTTGATTTCCGCTTGGCAGTTCTACTGTCTCCATATGAACACATTTACTCCGCTCTTTGGATGCCTGTATTGTCTGTCACTTAGTCCGCTTGCACCTTTGCTGCATTGGAATTTCCGCTCAAGACACACACCCTCATCGCCTCCGCATTCTGCCTCAGCAGTCCGCTCTGACAGTCCGCCTTTGCCTTAGCTTTTAGTCCGCTTAGTGCAATAGTCTGACGGCTGTAATTTGGTCGATGAATACTCCTTAAACTTTTGGGTGTTGTTCTTGGCGCTAGACTTCCATTTATGGCTAGTATTGTGAGCCATATCCGCTCAATGGTTTGTGGTAATGTCCGCCCTGACCAGACGTATGATTCCGCTTAGTCTTTCAGCCAATAGTCCTTGGACCTGACCATCCAGGTTGGCTCTTTTATTTCCGCTCTGGCTCAGGTTCTTGACGGTCTAATTTAATCCGCCTGACGGAAAAATTTAGTCCGCCTTGACGACCTCATTTAGTCCGCCTCTGCTATTCCGCTGTTGAAAAGAGAATGAGTTTTCCGCTCGTGATTCTCGGTTGGTTCCATGGCAACTCGATTAGTTACCACCATACACTTCCACGGCATTAACCTCTAATTCTTCTTCTTCACTCAGCCCAGAATATCACAGTCCACTACCACATCCATTAGACCTCAAAGTTTACCCACAAGATATCCGCTCAGAGCTTCAACAATGCTTCACTTGCCCGTTCATAATATTAAGTCACAAACATCCAATGTGGCACTGCTATTGCGTGCTCCTTAATCAGATTCAAACTCTCGAGAACGCTCGATAGCTCGTGGCAAGCTACATTTAATCCGCTCGTCTTATATCCGCTTGTGTGAGGTCTTGGCCTATTGAAAGTCTATTCCAGGCGGACTATATACTCTCCACCAGCTCCTTCTGCAACAAGTCATTCTGCATACTTAATAGCTTAGCAGATGATTCCTTCTCTTCCGCCCTGCGTACTTAGCAGCTTTGCAGGCGGTTTAATCCCCCACTTGGGTGCGTTGAACTCCACTATCGCTTGAACTCGGTTTGTAGGTAACTGGCAGGCCGCTCTTCCGCTCTCTATTAGCCTGGCGACTTCTTTTCTCTCTTTGTCTTCTTGTCGCTAGTTGTGTTTACGTTCTTCCGCTATGGTCCAACTTCCGGCAGTATGTGGTCTTTGTCTTGTTATCTTCGCACTGAAAATCCGCTCTTTTGCGGTTGCTAGTCCGCTGGGTGATCAGCCCAGGCGGTTTGTGCGTTGATACAGACTCGTTTCTGCTCCTGCCATGTAACACAACCTCCAGCTCCTGTTTCCTGACCGCCTCCAACTCTTGATGTATCAAAATCCGCCTCCAACGCGATCGTGAAACTACCGTAGTTCTAGCCTCGATACTTCGCCGATATTCCGTGTTGTGTGTCCGCTGGTGCTCCTCCAAGCTCAACCGCTTTAGCTCACAACAACACCGCCTATTCTTCCTCCGCGTTGGAATATCATAGTCCGCCCAGCAGAGTGTAAGGGCAGCAGTTCGCTAGGCCACTTTGCCCGCCTTCTTCCTCTGTCCGCCCTCACTCTCCGCCGTTTCCGTTTAACCGCTTTGGCGGACTTCGTTTTTCCAGCTCTGGCGAACTACCTCGGAGTTCTGTCCGCTCCCTTTTTCCGCCACCTATTTTGTCCGCTGCGCCATTTCCGCTCTGCGGATTCCGATGTAACACTTCCGCTCCGCGGATTCCGCTGTGATACTTCCGCTCTGCCAAATTCCGCTGTAACACAGTGTGACATGACTGTATGTCCGACAACGGAATTTCTGGCAGCTGTCACAGGCGCAGTCGTCGACTTCTTGCGCAGCAACTATCCGCCACCACGCGTTGGCCGTCCGTGTGTCGAACTTCCCTCACGAACGTTGACTCGAACTTGGTTCGTCCATAGGTGGTTCGTTTGTAGGAGATCTTTGCAGATCTGCTGTAGATCTTCTTCCAGAAATTTACAGGTTCTGTCGAAACTCTGTCTTAGGGAAACTTAAGCTCTCAGCTTACCTTTACACTGCTTTTCGACCTCTTTCGACCTGTTTCGAACTCTTTTCGACCACTGTGCTGTCCTTTAGGTTAACAGTCACAAGGTCACCTGCAGATTTCTGTAGATCTGACCCTTAGATCTCTTCCTGCGACGGGTTCCTTTTCGTTTCCTTCTCCTCGCCTCTACCCCGACCTTTCCAGTGCTTACGAACTCGTCGCTCGCACTCGCGCTCCTTCGATCCCACCTAGCACCACCCCCTTTGGTGCCATCACTCCTTGCCCATCCCCTCTTGATAGGCACTTAACCTAGCCACTGACTTTTTCGTGGCTCCGCCTACAGGGTCGCCCGTCCTCGTCGTTTAGGGACGCCCAAGCTCCGAAACCAAAATGATAGGGGCCCTTCCCCCTGAGGGGGAAGGGTAGTTAGGGGCCCTCCTCCAAGTGGAGGAGGGTAGAACGTGGGAACACAACACAATAGCAAACCCAGCCCCAAAGGTTACACAATGTCAAAAATACAACCCCTTTTATACCGTCCACAACACACTAACCCCTTACTCTACAGTGACACACCCACTCACCGATGGGACATCTAGACACTAACCTCGTCACCTCGTATCAGCCGGACCGACAACCTGGCAAAAGGAACGGTTGAGAGCTGTCGGACCCAGCGTCCACTGGACCGACAGATCCAGACCAAATCCTTCTCAGGACCGTTGGTTGGATTGTGTGGACACGGTAACTGCCACCGTGTCCACCTCTCACTTGGGTCAGTCGGACTGTACTGCTGGACCGGCTCTGGTACCGAACCAGGCACTGATTACCGGACCAGGCTGATCCAGTCCGACTGGATCGACTTAGGTGAATGTGTACTCGTTCCAGAGTCCACATTCGTATCAGCGTCACAATACGCAATACGGTTTAATACGGTGATAGCAAAAATACGTAAATACGCAAGTATTAAAAAAACTAGTGAAATATAATACGGAAAAATACGGAAACTGCAAGTTGGTTACATCCTTCACAAAGTTCGAAAAAGAACCAAGAAAACATATACTCAAGCCTAAAAACGCTCGAAAACCAAAATGCAACAGGAAACAACTTCAGAGGAAATTATGGGAGATAGTTGCGCTATACAAATGGTCATAACGTTCTTAATACTTCCTCAAATTGTATATTTGAGATGTCTAATCGCAAGAAAAAAACATTTCCTATCATTTGCAAGTTGTTTGAGATTTATCCGAGATCTGTGTGAGAAGTTAAGAACATTTTAAGTTTAGAAAAAATATTTTTGACGTATACTTCCGTATTTTTTGCGTATTAAAAATTACATCATTAATACGGCTATACGGCCGTATTTTATTCTTCTTTTTGCGTATTGTGACGCCCTCCATCAAACACGATTCAAAACTGTTGTGATCGGTGGTTGCGGTATAGATTGTACCTCCGGTGTTGGTATGTATTCGGGACTCAAGAGTGGCTCCTCAGGTAACATGTAATCATTGATTGATTGATTGATGTATTCGGGACTCAAGGAAAAGTAGGGGCTATAGTAGGGGCTTCTGTGTTACACTACGTTCACGCTGTGTTGTCCCTGTTGGATCATGCAACAACACAATGATTGTGCTGTCTAGAACAAAACATAACATAACATAATTACACGCGAAGAAGCCACCCAGACTCCGCAACAGGCCCGCCGCCCCGTCGGGCGGGGCGGCGGATCCCGCGGCTCATCTGGCAGAACCCTAAACAAAACAACCCAAATCGAACGCTGATCCGACTCAGGGCCTACCAGCTTCTGGATCGCAAGGCTCAAGTGGCTGAGAAATGTCATCGTTTGGGGTTTGATTTTATCTGTTTTGCGGCCGAGTCTTTTGGCGGGTTTTCTTCGGACAGTGGTCATTTGATTCGTTCTTTATCTCGCGCAGTTGCGACTTGTCAAGACCTCCCGGTTTCAGTTGTTGTTGAAAGAGCGTGGCAGCAGCTCTCTCTTTCTTTACATCGGCCTCAGGGTAACGCTTTTTTGGAGCGATCTTCTTTGTCGTTTGATTCTTTTGCTTTTGATCGAGGGTAGACATAGTATTGGGTTTGAGGTTGATGGATTGTGGACATAAATACGGACTTGTGTAATTAGCTTCTAGAACAAAATGATGATTCTGGACAACTTGCAAATCGGTAAAAAGCACTGCCCCAGTCAATGCAAGTTTCTTTTCCAGCCCCCAATCTGCAATCCTTGCAAAGGGCAGAGAAAACAGTCTGAAGTCAACCTCCCTCCAAAAGGAAACTTATTTCCTTTTTTCTTCCAGCATTTTTCTGTCTCTCTCAAACTCCGATATCAAAGCAGACCACTCTAAATTACAATTATTATTATTGTTCACCCATATGTTTTCCCAGCTACCCCAAATTCAACTCTATTCTTATTAAGAAAACACACATCGAGACTTTCGCGAAAGTATACACATCCATCGATGTGTATTAACCCCCCCCCCCCCCTTCAAAAGCACTTTTTTTGGTTGACAGATTTCCTCATCTCTCATCTCTCAAAAACTACTTTTTCGAACCATTTCGCATTTATTCTGCTTCTTCATTGCGTTTTTTTTTTTGGAGGGGGTGGGTACCCTTCAAGTCTTATATATATTTGAAATCTCTTGGTCAGTGAACCAGGCAACCTCCCCTTGTTCATCCACTAGGTCATATTGCTCCAGGGATGCCACCTCCAGACGTAAATTAGTTGTGTGTGTGCTGATTTTGGATTTTGCAGTTTGGAGATTTTTCGAGGTTGGTGTTGAATTGGAATGTGGCGATTGTCGTCCACAAGGCAATTGGATGTTTGTTTGTTTGTTTGTTTGTTTTGTGGTGGTGGTGATTTTATCACCTTTCGTGTGTAATCATGATTTGATTTGATTATCACCTTGTTGGCGAGAAGCAAACAAACAAACAAACATCATTTACATTGTGTAGGAGATGCCGCTCTCCTATTGGCGAGAAGCATCGGCCCAACACACCTTAAGCCATTGTCACTTAGAATTGATCCCATCGTAACACAACAAGACACCAAGATCTTCCCGGTCAGATCTCAAACTGCCACAAGCAAGCCTTTTTGAGGTTTGTGGCGTTGCAGCCAGGCAACTTTCCCCTCACAAAATCTTTTCGCGATTCAACACAACACACCGGCCACCATGCACAGTGCCTCACTCGCGGCTGTCAGCGCCGCCATTCTGCTCATCAGCGTCACTGCCCAGGAAGAACAGGACTGCGACTCAGGTATCTAATGCTTTCCGTGGCTAGACAGAAGAGGTCACTACGACTTAACGCATGCAATCCGAAAGGGGCGAGTTCGTATGAACAGGTCGGAAAAGATCGTTTTGCGTGTAAGTGGTCTGCCTGATCGTTTCGCTGATGTCCAAGGTCCGCCGCCACCTGGTGACCTTGGTGCTTTCATATGGGTGAGGTCAGGATTTGAGCCAGGGGGCAACGCGGACGATCAAGCTGCAAGAGACCGCCTCGGGTAGTTTCAATCTCTAACCAGTGCTGCCCTAATTAGAAAATATTATGGCGACCCCTTTTTCTTGTTTGCGGGTGACAAAAGGGGGGTGCGTTTCGCTGCCTTTCGAGAAGCGAGTCAATGGTGGCTAAGAGTTCATACTCCAAGATTCTGTGATTCATCCTACCCTTTCTAAATAAGCTTGACTGAAATTACATTTTCATTCCAGCATCGTCATCTGTTTGTTTGTTTTTGCTCAGGGTGGACTTCTTGTGTCAGACAACCATAGACAGATTGTGGACGACCTCCTCTGCTGTGGTCCCGATCCCCTCGGTTGATTTTGGGACAGCGTGTAGAGTACCTCTCGAAGATGCATGTAACCTTCTCTCCAGCTGCTCCTCTGGTCAGCACAAGTTTTTGACAAATTACAGTGGTGTACAAAATGAACCCCAGGTTCACATTGCTGAGGGGGGAGGGTTGTATCTATTTCAGCATTATGGAGATTGATGGCTCTCTTTTGCTGTGGATTATAATTTTTGATTGAAAATGGAGGCCAGAATTACTGCAAAATAAGACCATCTTTTCCCTCCACACTGTGTGAATCCGCTTAACAAGTTTGAATTGTGTTTCAACAGGTAGAACATTGGGGACAGGCCGGCGTCTCACACAGCAATGCATGCCATTCTTCGGGTGTTCATTATCAGTCCCACCACCGTCTCCATTGGCGGAGGGGGAAATTTTGGTGGAACCTCCAAACATTGAATACCCAAACCACTCAAACGTCCTTCTCGGTTTATGCTTCGAGGGATCGTGCAGCATCTTGAGCGTTGCACCTGTTCAGGGGGAAATGCTTGGTGCCTTGGCCTACAGACTGTGAGTGAGCTTCTTGCAGAGATGGTATGATTTTTTTTAATTTTTTACGGACCCCCCCCCAGGTAGCTTTCATGACATAGATCAAGAGTGTTCATCCTCCGAGCCAAAACCCTGTCTGTGCGGTGATAAAATACTAAAGTACACACCTGCACGCAACAAAGTGATGGCGAGGTACTTAAGATCTTTTTTGTTTACATGCACGCTGGTCATACCTCGTATTTCTGATTGAAACAGTGGTGACGTAGGTGTTCCGAAAAGTATGTGCACGAAACAGTCAACGGCTGGACTGCGCTGCATTGGGCGGCTACCATGGGTACTGGAGATGTCGTTAAGTTCAGTATCAAGACTTTGGTCGAGAACGGGGCGGAGTTGGAAGCTAGAGATGATCAAGGATTCACCCCCATGCACTTGGCGTCAAAGTTTGGATTCCCTGCACCTTTCCAGGCTCTTCTTGATGCTGGGGCCGACATCGAAGCGATGGACAACGCAGGAAACACTCCTTTGGCCATTGCCTCCTTCTTTAAGCAAGATTTAGTAAGCGAGGTGTTGTTGGGAGCTGGAGCAAACCCGAACGTGAAATATGTCGATGGTGGCAATAAAGACACTCCTTTTGATCCAAATTCGAAGGCACCTCTGCATTTCGCAGCGCTTTATTCCCGAAGGAGCACTGAGCCGTTGAAGAGGGTCGTTGAGGCGCTGATTAAAGCCGGTGCAGATGTCAACGTTGTGGATGATGAGGGCAACACGCCGCTTCAAATTGCTGAGGAATATGGGCGACTCGAGATGATACGTATTTTGAAGGAGAATGGCGCTCGGTGAGGCGTGTGATCGCTTGAACGGTTCATTTTTCGGTCGAGTTGATCGTCGTACGAAGCGGGCAACTGCCAGGAAATGTATCTTGGTGAGGTCGTGGATGAATATGTTTCGACGCTCATGATATTTCCAGATACATGGAAAGAAACCGATTGCAGAGTTGAAAAAAAAAAAGATTGCTTGTGATGTTTTTTGGGAGTAAACTTTTGTTAAGAGTTTTCTCTTCCTTTCTCGTTTTCTGAAGCGAAGTGAAATTCTGGGGGGGTTGGGGCTGTCGTACATCATGGGGGCGGATGACCTCTTTTGCTGTTTCGTAATTGTTGGCAATGAAAATGCACTGCACATGTGCAGTGCATTTTGTACAGGTGGTGAGATTTTCTGAGGGGCATTGCAAATTCAAAATATATTACTGTATTATATATTTTTTTTCTGGTGACGATGGTGATCTGTTTGTGGGAGGCTTGTCGGGCTGATTCTCTGGAGTTAGGTGGTCTGTGTGGTAACGCAGTTTTTCTTGGACCTTTTTTTCTATGAAAAAAACTAGACAACCAACATTTCCTCCACAATGTAGTTTTGTTTTTTGTACACCTGTTTGTTTGCCCATCAGGGTCAGGAGGGTGCTTCTTTTTCTCATGGATCCCCATCGAATGTGCATTTCATTTCCATATTTCTCATGAATTGAACCATAAAAATGCCATGTCCTTTAAGATAAATGAAGTCTCAATCTCTACATGCATGGTTTTGACATAATTAGTGCTCTGTTCTAGATACTGACAACCACTACTGAGATTTCGACATGTTCAGGTGAGAAGCCCCAGTGCTTTTTCTCACGTGGTGGTCGAGTTGTCGAGTTGATTCTCCTTCTCGGAATATCACCCCTCAGGGTTGATATAAATCCTTAGGCTAACGAGTTCCAATCTGATCCTCCACTCAGTACAACTTTCCCCATGTTATCTTTCAGCATCATGCAGGCTGATGGCTCTCTTTTGCTGTAGGTAATCTTGTTTGTTTGTTTGTTTCAAATCAAATCAAATCAAAGCAGCTTCCTAACATTGTGAAGGAGAAAATCCGATCTCCTATGATTCATTCGCCCTTCACTTGACTCGACATGTGAAAATCCAAAAAAAACACAATGTTTTTGTTTGTTTGTGAAAATCAAAACAAACAAACATCAAATTACATTGTGGAGGAGAATAAAATCCAAAGAAACGAACAACAAACAAACAAACATAAACTACAAAATCCACAGGACCTCCTTGTGGCAATCAATCAATCAATCTCGTCATATGACGCATATCATGCATGATGCTTTGAACGGACGACCGACAGCACCATTATTCGATCTTTTCACGGCGATGGACAAAACACCTCGCTTTTATGAACCTCAAACAAGCGAGCCAAACAAACAAACAAACATCAATTACATTGTGTAGGAGAAATATTCTCCTATTACAAGCGAGCCAACCCCGGCCCACATAAATGTAGATCTTCCGTCTGGGTTCTTGTTGGTGTCGAACCTACTGGGCATTGGACGATGTAGTACTAAATTCGTCTTGTCACCGTCGATACAATTCCAGTTATTCTTTTTTCGGAGAGGAAATCTTTTAGGTTTTTAGAGGGATCGGGTTCCAAGCAGGGGCGAAAAAAAAAGGAAGTCCAAGTAGGTTCATGACAACACACCGCCACTCGTGCTCTAATTTTGCAGCTCTGTTCGTCTCCGCTGGTCCAACTCGGGGGGAAATAGAAAAACACAAACAGTCCCCCCCCCCGCACATTCTTGTCTTCGTTTGCGCCGCCAAGGCTTGTCTGCCAGCGACCTTTTGAAATCGTTCTTTCTGTGTTGCGCGCGTTTGCAGGGAAGAAGGACCAGGCGTTCGTTGATCATCGCTTATAAGCTGATTAGTTGTAGAGATCCAGAATCACGATTTACGCCCCGCCGCCACCAGATTGGTCCGAAGGAAGAGCGCGATGCCAGCTGATCGTGCCTTTCTGGTGCGGAAAAAAAAGGAACCGATCGCCATGATTGCATGCAACGGCCCAATGGTCTAATTGGCTGCTCGTACATCCAAAACACACATGAAGAAAGATGCTGCTTCAAAAAAAAAAAAAACGAAAAGTTTGAGGAAAGGGAAAGGGAAAAAGAAAACAAAAGTGAAAATAGAGTTGTTGTACCATCTTGACATACTCAGGATATATTTTCAGATATATATTTATTACTCTTTTTTTGCAGGGAAATGGCTCTCATTCCATAGTGTGCTGGGAGGTTGGGGTGAAAATATCATGGACAATCCCCATCGACGAAATGCCCCCACCGGTGGTTTGCAAATCTCCTCCCAGGTCCCCATTCGATAAACGATGTGACAGATTGAAGAGCCCCACTGAAGCAACGCCATCCAAAAAATCAATGAAGAAAAATGGCGTTAAATAGGACTGTTCGTGGTCATTTAACAATTAAAACGTGTTTAGGTTGAAAAAAACACACCAAAAAAACCAAAACAAAAAAATGGATGGATGCTGTTATCGATATGGTTTGTCTTTTTTATCGATACATGCACAGTTTTTTTTCTCCTTAACTTTACTGGAGGGGGGGTTCAAAGAATAAGGATGCTCCAGATTTTGACCAGCAAAATGCGGGGGGGGGGGGGGGGAAGGGGAAAAATGGTGAATTCACTGGAAGATCAGACTTTTTTTTTTCATTGGTTAGATATCTCCTCAAACAAATAAAAAATGAACCTATGATAACGAATTTTTCACATGTTCTTTGTTTTTTCTGCTGTGTGTGACGAGGTTTTTGGGCAGGAGAGGGGGGATTTCGAGAAAATCGACTTTTATTTTTAGGAACAATTGTAGAAATCAAGATTGAAGGATCAACCGAAAAACATGGGCCGGGGTTGTGCAGGCAGTCCTCCCATGGTTTGTAACATGAACCAAGTGTTTTTTTTTTTCTTTTCTTTTCAACCCTTTTTTATTTTTAGATTCCTATTTTTAGCATTCGATCTTGAGGAATGATGTTCCAAGACAACAAGACCAGCACTTTTTTGTTTGGAGAGATGGTGAGTTTGGAAAAAAAAAATCGACAGGACCCTTATTATTATATTATTAAATTTTTTTTTCCTTCGGAGAATGGGTGGAGAACGATTTCTGAATTAACGATGACCTGATCATGTAAAAAAACAAACAGCCTGAACCAACCTGGGTGCATATGCAGCTGTTTAAAAGACCACAAATTTGCTGTGGATCTGATGCAAGAGTCTCGTATTGGATTGATTGATCCCTTGGAGCAGTTCGCCGGTCGCCGACTTCAGTCCTCAGCATTTAATACTCCATTTCATTTCATTTTGCCTGGTGGATATTCAAATTGCATGTGGGTATTTTCATATTGCATATTACCAAGAGCCATCTTCGCACATGGGCTGAGCTGCCTTGGTCGAACATTTTGAGAGTTACCAGATAAAAAAAAGGAGGTAAATCTGAACATGGAATTTCGATTTTGCATGTTTTGTCGGTCAGCTACGCTCAGATGTATTAAGACTAACCAAATCGTAGCTGGAAATATCAAAACCCAAGGAACGCCCAAAGATGTGTATTTCTGTACAAAAAAAATCAGCGAAAACGTCCAGGCCTTTTCAAGAGGAAAACGGAAGCACCAACTGTGTTCAACAGTGGCTCCAAAGCAAAGCTAGGAAAGAGAAAGGTAGAATCAAACCCCACACAAAATGATGGCCGAGGTACGAGGTCCACCGTTCCAGGATTACCTGTGCGTTTCGCTTTCTTTTGTTGGGACTGAAACGACGATCGAGAATCGCTGACATGACACTGTGGGCGTTCGACTCCACGTGGCTATTTTCATGAGGGAATATATTTTGGGCTTCGTCCCCACAACAAAACATCGCAAGAGTTTTTTCGATTCGACACGCCTCTCTCTGATACCGTCTTTCCACCGAAAGGGCTTTCACGATGCGTTCTGTGTGCATTTTCCTGGCGGCTCTTTTCCTTGCTGGAGCAGTTGTTGCGATCGCCGACGAGAATATGGGAGGTAGGGCAAAGAAAAGTGGAGTCGTCGCAGGCCGTGTTTCAGGGGGTGTGTGGGGAAGGCCTAGTTCCACGCGCGTTGATGTTGAAAACGTTCCTTCGAATGCACAGTGCGGCGGTAGAATTGCGTGGGAAAGATTGAAAACCTTACTTGTGTTCTGCATGCCCAGGTAGCCAGCCATTATCGCGAATCGGCGCAGTGCGCGGCTTGGCGCACGCTGGTCATTGCGATTGGCATGGTAAACGTCGTTCCATCGTTATTTTTCGCTTTAGAAAAATAAAACAGAAAAAACTTTGGACCAACGTGGTGTTTTGGAACCTCGCGCAGATTGCGAATGGCACAGGGCGAAATGGAATTGCAACCGCTCCTGCTGGGACTACAACGTGTGCTGGTGCAATTGCGACGCTTGCGGTGGCGGCGGCGGCGCTGGTGGACGTGGTGGTGGCGGTGGAGGTCATGGTGGCGCGGGAGGACGCGGCGGCGGTCCTGGCCAGCCCGGTCAGCCAGGGGGTCGTTAAACGGTACGGGCCATCTCCTGTGAAAGTTTTTGGTGTCTATAGGGACTGGATTTTCGTGAATTGCCCAAGTTCATCATACTCCTTTTTCCATGACGGAAAAATGTTCCAACTCACAGACCGCCAAGAAGCTCGAAAAGAGAAACCCCTACTGTGAAACTGCAATTGCACCTGTGAAGCAGAAAACACTCTTTTTTGAAAGTTTTGAGGGCTTTTGTAGGGCTCCTGTTTTCAAACAAAGCTCAGCCAAGAAATATAACTGTTCTGAAGAAAGGTCTTCAGCTCAATGAATTATTTTTTTGGCTGTCTGTTGGTATGTAACATGGAAAGATATGTATGTATATATGATAAGTATATATTTTTGTCAAGTTTAACCTTTGTTTCGGGGCGTAGGATTGGTTGATGCGAGGCGACTTTTTCAGAACGAAGAAGCTTTGAACAAGTGAATATCAGGGCAGAGCCTTGCTCTTTTGAACTAGTTTTTTTTTCTTCTTGTGTTACCGATGGATGAATTCAAGCTGTAGGGGGCTCAATAGGTTTTTGCACTTATTATTGTTATCAGGAGCGGAGGTACAGAATAAGAATGATTGTCAGTTTTCTGATTGGAGTCAGACTGGGCTCCCTCCACCTCACCATGCTCCTTTTCTTTTTGGGATACTGTTAGGATATTTTGTTTAAAGCGAATAAGTGATTTTCTTCCCTGATCAATCTTGCAGGGATCATTTTGTGTACATGATTTGGTTATAATATAATGTTTTCATGCCCTTTTTTTTTGCGAAGGCCTTGCAAAAGCATTGTTATATGTGGTACGTTGTGAATGGGATGAACAGCGATGTCGGACTGCTTGATTGTCTGAGTTTGTTGTGTAAATGAAACTGCCTCGAGGGGTGTTGAAACAAAAGTGTCCAGAAAATGTCAGATGCAGCCATTGACGTCATGCACTGCAACGTCTTTGCTGGATCACAATTCATTGGAAAGAGAAACAGGCTGATTGGCAGTCCATGCAATCGACCCCTGAATCAAGTCCAAGAATCCCTCACTAGTGCTGTGGAGCAAGCAGGGCTCGACAGGTAACGTGATCATTGCTTGATCACTAATTACGTGATACCACAACGACGCCTTTTTTTTGGTTATTTTGGTTTTATTCGAAAGGAGAGCGCATGACTTAGTTTTGCACAGGTCTTCTTCTGCTAACTCTCGCTTCACGGGAAAAGGCGGGCAACTTCGCTCCTGGCACCTCTGTTCTTCTACGTCTTAGTTGGCTAGGGTGCGGCGACTCATGGAATTTGGCTCCGTGGACGAGGAAGCTTGAGGATGTGCGTGAGTGTTCAAAAAGAGAAGGTCGTGTTTCTTCGCATCAGTTCCTCCTGTTTGTTTGCGCGCCTTGACCTCGTCTTGTCTGTTTTTGTGCATGATTCGCTTCGTGTGGTTACTGGAGGCTTCGGGAACCCGGAAGCTGCTGGCAATTTATTTCCCTGATTGGAGGCACCGTCTGGACTGCTCGACAGAATTCTTCGTTGGGGGTCCAAGTCGAAACACTGGTGTCATTGCTGAAAGGGAGTGACCTTTGGGGCTGGAAATCAGGTGGAGAGCTTCTTCATAGGTAACCCCCTTTGCTGGGGCATAACAGTGTTTTTTCCAAGACTTTTTGAGTAATTAATTTTAAATTTATATATAGATATTAGGGATGTTCAGCAATTCAACGATAGCACTATTTCGACGTTATTACTAAGCGAAATAGCGTGTTTTGCTATCGTTTTCGCCCACGACTCGCCCCAACGACGCTATTTCGATTAGTAATAACGTCGAAATAGTGCTATCGTTGAATTGCTGAACATCCCTATTGTAAACATAAATGCTTTCCAAATCTATCCGCAACACCCTAAGCACCGTAAGAACTGTGACTCTCTATTTTAGATCACCCACCCTGGAGCTGGTGTTTTGGGACCCTTGGAGGTCCCAAAATACCAGCTCTTACCTCCTAGTTAATTTCTCGTGCAAATATTTTTATACAGTACCCCAAAATAACTTCTTTTTCTTGATCTGTGAAAATTAGTTCCGGCGAGGAAAAGTTTTGGCTTGAAAATATTCGTTTTGTCTTGACGTTAGTAGTTTCTCATCTGCGTGCCTATTGGTCGCAAATGTTGCTTGAAACTCCTATCAGAATAGTCGTATGGTCAATTGCAATCGTCACAAACCCAATGATAACATGAAGACCCCAATTGTATATCTTATTCAATGCGTCTTAAGCATTGGCTTTCCATGATTTCACATTCAATTGTCAGCAATTGGGGTCTTGGAATAATGTGTGTGACATGGCCGTTAAGTCAAACTTGCGTTCGTTCTTAGCATGCACAATTCGCTCCAATCAGTATCGAGAGTCTTTGCCAGCCGAAATTTAATCAGGGAATGACCTTCTTTGAATAGCTTGGAATATATTTATTTGCGCTATATATGTCGAAGAATATCCCTCTCTTGTTGGCATCCGCTTAAGAAAAGAGTTGATGTATAGAAATCAATAATGAAGGTATGGCGAAGGTGCATATGAGTTGAGGAATGATGGCGTAAGAAATGCATAAGATGTTAATTCTATGCCTTAACATCCATTATCGGTTTCGTTTAATGGCCTAGCTTCTCTCTTAATCTTACATGCCTCAGTGCCAATGAAATGTAAAGCTTATATTGGTTTACGTGACGTGTTCTTGTATATATAAAGCCCTTATCCTCAAACTTTCAAGCCGTGCTCTTCAAACAATTCAAAGAACTCATCAGTCCCGAACTATGCTTGGAATGAGGTTTTTCTTGTCCTTGAAAGAGTTGTGAACTTTCAGTCTTATTCAACAAGTTAAAGTCATGCTCGTTACGGGAAAGTTTTGTTCGGTCGGGGAGCAGGAGAGAAAAATCCTACAAAATCTATGGAATAGCATTCCATTACATTCTGGTTGACTTCTTGCAATTCTTGAATAAAGAAGTCTTCCCTTTTCTCGCCCAATTAATAGTTTCGGGTCAATTCCTGCCCCCCTTTGCCTACAATCACTCTACCTTCGCTTTTAGTGTTGTGTTTTCCTTCTCAAAGGCTCGTCATCTTGAAGCGTTTTTCTCGCCTTATTCCCCAACTATTGTTGCCTTTCTGTTTGTAGAGAGTTGGTGTCCGTGCAGTGAAAGCACTCGGCGCCCCCACAATGGACTTGCCTAATGTTTGTGAATATGGAAGGTGTTTCAGTCTCAAGGCACACTTGGCAAGACACCAATCGTGCACCATTACAGTCCATGGTCTCGATTCCTCTTTTTCCTTTTGTGCTTCGAGTGGCAGTTTGTGGAATAGTTTCGCGAGATTGTGGCATAATCCCGCAATGTTGTAGCAAAAAGCATTAGATGAGACGTAAACTGAGATATAATAAGGTGTGAAAATAAAAGTTTCCTCACCCTTTGGTACTACGTATGTGATCATGATATTCCATACTACCTTAATCCATGGATTCCCCTCGGATGATTTCGAACTCCAACACTCCCATCCTAGGTCTGATTCCCGTTTAAAGGTGTTTAAGGTAAAGTTTTAAAGGCGACACGGTGTCGATCGTTCCGTCAACGAAGTTTTAGAGGTGGTGGGGTAAGCTACTAGCGTAATAGCGTTCGACGCAGAGTGCGCGGAACGTGGGAGTCGAAAAAACAAGGCCCGGAGCAGAGTTGTGCCCCGTTTTAACGGCGCACAACTCTGGTGTGGGTGGTATGGGCGTGGGGTTGTGTTTTTGACTCTGATTGCTGAAGTAAAAAGAAGAGTTTCCGAAGATTTCTAAAGTTGTTTGTCTGAAGATTCCCGAAGTCGTTTTTGCGACAACGACAACGGCCGTTAACGTTGTCGCAAAAACGACTTCGGCACAACTCTGGCCCGGAGTCAGTGGTTCCAAAAAGGATGCTTTAGAATTGTTTCGAACTACGAGTTTCAAGTGTTAAGTGATTCTCTTATAGGTGATCTGACTGCTTGGTCCAAAGAAGGGTAGCAGCATTGTGTCAGAATGACTATACATATATAAGATTTATATATATATATAGCATCTTTTACATATTCCGAGTGCTTTAAGGCCAGGCCTCGAATTGTCCTCCCACTAAGCATATCCTCACTCCCCACCTGACGAGGTATTATTTCTTATCCCCCAAAATAAATTATTTGAGTCCCAAAATGAGAATGCGCCTTCAATTGTGGAAAAGCTTCTTTCCTAATTCTAAGAAATAGGAGACATATGAGAGGCGTCGTTTATCTACCAATGACTCGGTAGTCTCAACTAACGAGATTTCAAGTAGGGAACTATTTGCAGTGTTGTATTACGCTAGTGGGGTTGAAGAATTGAATTTTTAAGAGTGAACATCACATTTTATGAAAGTCTAATATTATATTTGCGGATTGGTCGTCGACCATGATTCAAGCATATGTGGAGAGTCGACCAAGATTGAGTAGAAAATAGAAAAGTAGAAAAAGTTAAAAAAATGAGTAAAGACCCTTACGTTCTCATCAGACAAGTCCTTGAGGCAATCTTCTATATATCTAATGGTGATTCAACGTGAGGAGTCGTCACCGACGACTGGCAGAGGAATAACTGTAACACATAATCAAGAAAAGTACAACATGAAAAGCAATGACGCGATAAGAACTCTTAGGTTGTATGCGGGACTATTTCAAGTCTGTGGTCCTCAAATTGTTTGATCACACTAACAAAAAAGTATATACTATATGTTACCTTCTAATAATGGGCGGTTTTATTCCCGTAACACGTGGAGTATTTGTTTCAATAAGGCATCTTCCTCCCTATGAAGGAAAAGGGGGAGGAGTTAAATTCTTAAGCACCAAACAAAGAAGATGTAATCGTGCATGGTATTCAAGTTCTTATGTCGATCGGGATGTGAACAAGTGTCCCTTGGAAGTCTGTCGGTAACCGGACCCCCCTAAACAGTGAGTGCACAATACATGTAAAGGAACTCTCTCCAAGTGGGTCATCATCTGTAGGTGCAACGCGAAAGTACTATTCTTGTTATCGTTCGATACCCTTGTACAAAAAGTCCTTCACCAAGCCATACAATATGAGGTGTGCGATCGTCATCACCTTCATGAGGTCTGGAGTGAAGTAGGGGAGGTTGGGGAGAGCAAAAACTCCCCTTAACACTTATTATGAGCTGCCCGACCTTTATATACCCTCGCTAAATTAATGCGTCTCAGGAGCAATGTGCATCTAACAGTCATAATATCACTACGAAGAAGATAAAATCACATGATACTTGTGATACGCAATATTAAAAATACAATAAACCTCATTATTATATCTATATCACCTTCTAAGTGACTTGCTTATCTGCAAAAGGCGATTAGTTTTGTATTTGATCCGTCAAAAGCAACACATTGAACAATACTCAAAACTTGTATCGAACATGTTCATGCCGTCTTCCCATGAAATCCGTGGGCTGATCGTTGGTCAACAAAGCCTCGACTATATATATATCTGATATCCGATGACACCAATACTCTATTTCTTCTTGAAAAAGCTGATATTTCTCTTAGAAAATTTCATCCCTCCTTTAATTTGAGAGACGTCTCCCAAATGTGCAAAGTGTTCCTCAAAAATATGGCGGAAAATCAATGTATCATCTAAGTCTACTTGAACGAAGCCCAAGGGCCCGAAAAAGTCCATCACCCTTTAAGCCTCTGGCATTGTTTTCAAGCCATGTGGGAATCTAATCCACTCATATACACTCGAGAGGTTCCGAAAGCCGTTTTCGAAATGTGTTCCTCCACGAAAGGCAATTGCTAATACCCCAACCGTAAGTCTAAACTATAATAATATTCTCTACCCCCTAGACCATCCAAAAGTTCGTCTATCAAAGGCAAAGGGTATTGATCCCCATCAGACTTGTCGCAAGTCCAATGTGCGACAACGGTGCGGCAACGGCAATTAACGGCCCGTTGTTGCCTTGCAAACCGTTGCCGTACCGTTGCTACACAATTTTTGGAAGTTCTTGATAAGTT
Source organism: Bryopsis sp. KO-2023 (assembly GCA_030272585.1). Classification (NCBI taxonomy): domain Eukaryota; kingdom Viridiplantae; phylum Chlorophyta; class Ulvophyceae; order Bryopsidales; family Bryopsidaceae; genus Bryopsis; species Bryopsis sp. KO-2023. The sequence goes on along the minus strand of BSYQ01000012.1, from coordinate 1,081,595 downwards.
ATCGAGCTCTGGTCAATTTTAGTCATCATAACTCGTCAAGAGCTTCCAAAAATTGTGGAAAGGGGAAACCAAGGAGGAACATCTCACACAGCAACACTAATGCGAACCCATGCAATTAATGGTATGTTTGCGTGATTGGCTGGAAAGTAGGCGAACCAAGAACCTGATCTAGCCTTACACGTTGCGTCAAGGTCAAAAGTGCGCCATCCTCATTGCGGTGTCAGTTGTTGTGAACTAACTTGCCTAGTTGTGTGCATCAATTAATGAAGAGTTGGATACTCGCACTTTTTGTTAACCCTTAAAAGGTTCTTCCCTTAGAAGAGAAAGTAACCAGACTTCGGCCTCGGCCACAAAACAAACGGATGCTATTGAATCGTAAATCTTGTAACGCTCCCTCGAGGAAGATCAGATAGGAGCATACACCGCCAAGCGTCTCTTCGGCACCTTGGGCTCTGTTGCAACTTGTTCACCAAAAATCCGCAATTTGACACAACTGGTTGACGGCAGTAATAGGATTGACGAACGAATGCTGTTACTTTAACCAACGCATTCTCAGTGAATTAAAAGAAGGTAAAAAACACGAACTCTCAAGACTTAGAAAACTGGACAGTCCAAATCAAACAAACAAAGTTAATAAGGCTTATCCTTGCCTTCAGTAAAAAGATCCCTGTCCACCTCTGCTACTGAAAAGATCTGTCAATCCAAACTCTGTTCATTTACTTTTTTTTTACTTCTGCAATCGAACAGCCCCCATGTTCCACATTCATTCCTGTCACATTCAACTCCCATGGTCACACCTCCTGTCGATTCCTGCCTCAGGTCGCCAAACGTTTCAAGCCCCTCTTTGGCACAAGCGTGGGCACACTCCAGCGGACCTCTCGAAGTGGCACACAGTCGCGATTGGTTCGTCCCGGGGAGACTGGTTGCGTCGGCAGGGGTGGACTGATGACCGCGATTCGCAAGGACGTCAACACCCTCGGCGCCATGGTCGTGTGCTCCCGCAGTTGGCACAACCCGCACTCTTTCGTCGCATCTACCGAGACCCCCTTTCGCTTTTCGTTGAGCTGTCCCACTACTTCCAAGCTTCCGTCGGGGTTTGTCCTTTCGACCGTCACGTCTGGCGCGTACCAGAGTCTTTGGACAAAGAGATCTCTGCAACATATCTGGTGCTTCCCACATGGAAGCTCCCGCACTGGTGCCCCAAGTGATAGTGCCGTCTTGAAGCAAAGCGAGCAACCACGACCCGTTTCTTTCAGCGCCGTTTCCATTCCAGTCTCACTCTTCTGGCCTGCTGCAGGTTTTCCTGTTTCAGGGAGCTCTGTGTCCAGGAAGCCGAAGGACAACTCAGATTCGCCTTCAAAATCCAACCATGCGACTGGCATCTTCTTTGCCCACTCTCGCCACGATTTCAGCTCACTCTCTGCAGCACTCAGGAACCCTTGCAGCTTCCACTTTTCTTGTTCCACCTTTTGGCACTTGCTCCTCAGCCTTTCCAACTCCGCAACGTCGACTGCCCTCTTCCGCAGGACTTGCACCGCCTCCTCAAACGCCACAACCTCATCTGTCCTTTCCGTGTCCAAGGCATTTTCTTTTTCCATCACGTCGGTTTTCTCCACCGCTGCCGCAGGGATAACTACAGGGGTAGTTTCTGCTGGTTCACTGCTGCTGGCGGGGGTTGAGACGATAAGGGCGGCCTGGTTTGCTGGTTGCTGATCCATGCTGCAAACGATAGACTCCTTTCTCTCGAACGATAGGCTCCTCTTTCTCTCTTCTTGCTCTGCGCACGTAACTTGCTAGGTAGATTCTTGCTCCAGTATACTGCACTCTTATTGCTCTTTCTGTCGGGGGTTAATTTAGTCTATCAGAGATATCAACCTGTCAGAGTCATTTAATAGCAGTGATGAATACGTTATTCTTGTGGTGCCCTACAATTGAGGGGATGTTCTTCCATTTGCACTACAGATGCAATTTCTTGAAGCATAATCGGTTAGGGAAAGATTCTTCAAGGACAAATAAACACATGAGAATCAGCAAGTGGTCTTTTCTTTTGGAAAAGATCAAACCCTCTTCCTAAAACAGGAAATGATTTGCGTGCTACAAGGGACATGCTTGTAACATTCTGCGTGTTACCATTAAGCACTACCACATGGCTGAGCAAAGATGGCCAGCACGAAGACTATTGAAAAAAGATCCAAGGCCGCCCAAGAGAATCATTCGTGATTTAACGATATATTAGAAATACATGGAAACAAAAAGAAAGCTCCGACATAAACGAGCGGAACACCAATCAATATGTAAAGCACTATGGGATTTCGCGCCTTATTTTGGCCTTCAATGTTTTTCCCATCTCCCCCAATCAGAGTTTCAAGAAAAGAAGACTTATAGTTTCATCTATCGTCCACACCGGACCTCTCAAACCAAGCAATATTTCAAATCCTTATTAGAGTCAACAAAATCATTCTAGACCAAGCTTCATAGCAAATGAAACCCATGTGTCGACATGATAGCTACGGGGCATGCGTCTATTGCACAGCGTTTCCGCAAATTCTGGCGTTTCTGCGCCTCGAAGGATCTGTCATCAATCCCCGCGTCTAGTGCTCTCTCATCTGCTGGGAAAAGTAAACGTTTTGGCAGATTTGCTGTCAAGATGGACAATCCAGGTGCCTAATGATGAAGTGTTGCAGAACGATAATGTAATTGATGTTTGCTTGTTTGGTGGAAACCAGTCATGGGCTGCACAGGACAGGGTTCTGTGCGGGTTCTGTGCACCCTGTGCTGTCCTGTCCTGTTTTTCGAAATTCCACAGGCTAGAACAGAACAGACTGTCTGTTCTGTGCACAGGTCGGACCTGTGTTGCACAGGTGCACAGACTGCACAGCACAGCACAGAACTGCACAGAATCTGCACAGAATCTGCACAGACTGTGCACAGAGTCTGCACAGAAACTGCACAGACTGTGCACAGACCTACACAGACTTTGCACAGACCCTGTCTGTGCTGTGCTGTACAGGTCTGTGCACCTGTGCAGCACAGGTCCGACCCTGTGCACAGAACAGACAGTCTGTTCTGTCCTGTCCTGTGCACAGGGGTCTCAGCCCATGTCTGGTGGAAACACTACAATTTAGTGACTGGCTTAAGGAAACACATCGGAGACATTTTGGAACTTCAAAAATGTTGAAAAGTTCATAGCCATTGGACAAAAGATGTTCAAACAAGTGATGGAATCGTATGTTCGGGCATTTATGGTTCGTCACGTTTGATAAACACCAAAAGACATCGTTTTGTAGTTATTTTGTAGCCCATTCAATCCTAGACCGAAATTTTGACCATTATTCGATAAGGTTTGGTCAAAATACAGTCGTTACATAACTTTCGAGAATAGGGGGTCCGCGAAAACAGATGTGGCGGTGACCAGTGTGGAATGAATAACAAAATTTAATTCAGGCCAATACCAATTATTCCAAGATCGGCGGAACGGTATCTCAAGCGCGAACTGAGTAGTCGAACTCTCTCCAGTGTTTGCACGAACTCCAACGAAAATAGAGGTGACTCATCTCTCCTAGCTTTCCTCAGTCTCCTCTCTATCACCAAGCTTTCTGCGGCCTCCAAAAGGTGTAATACTTTCCGACGGTCCTCGTCCGTTTCCGGTCCAAGACATTCATATTCATCCACCAGCTTTAAATATAGAGTTCGCTGTAGCGGAGGGAGTTGGGGTAACACGAGTTTTCCATGACAACGGATATATTGCTGTTTGTCGGTAAGTGGAGAGTAGGAGAACGAAAAGGAGCGTTCCTAGCTCCGAAACCACGTCGTTTCCACCTCTTTTCCACACTCGAAATCCTTGAAACGAACAATATTCTTATAGAATAGTTCATTGATACACCTCACCCAAAACTTTTTATAGCCTAAGATCTCGATTTTCATGTGCTTTTTTCACCAAATCTTAGAAAACCGGGTCTTTTAATTTCCTGATGTAACAATGTCCCAACATGTTGAGATTAATGTGCTCTATCTAATTCAATCGGGTCACGCAATACCGCCGGTAATGGGAAAGAGGGAACGATACTTATTGAGACTTCTGTTGAACTTGTGCAAGACATTCCATGTGGGACACATATCTATCACAGGAGGTTTCTACACTTTTTTTTTGGAAGTAATATCGATTCTCAGTAATATGCACCTCTTGGAAAGTTAAATTGGAACGTTGAAAGCCGCAGAGAATAAGGATAACTTTGTTTACTAGAATGGAAATGAATGATGCTAACCAGCGTGGAGCATACTATGGATCTGATCGATCTTCGAAAACCAAGGTCATACCAGGTCGGACCAGTGATCCGACTTGATAACTGCGTCCTAGAACCGATATTAGTAATGATCGGTTTTTTTTTTTTTTTTTTCCATTTTTGGCTGATCGATGATCGTGATCGTGATCGGCCGATCAAATGTTGATCGTGCTTTTGATCGTCCGATCACATGTTGATCGTGATCGTGATCGGTTCACCGATCACCGATTTGATCGGCGAAACCGTTCACGATCACGATCACGATCAAACACCCCACCCTGTCGACACTTGATCGGCCGTGTTTGAACGGTGTGATCGTGATCGGCCGAGCCTGATCGGGTGCAGGTCCGATCATGATCGGTTGATCGTCACATCAATGCGGTTTGCCGATGTAGTCGGTCCGCCAGGGATGAAACCGATCATCACCGCCGATCAAATCAAGCGTTAGTCAGGACGTGTCGTAGCTGTAGGAGAGGAGTGAGTCTTATCCTTTAGTAGCTGCGTGGGTCTCGAATATATCCACCTGCTCTCGCAGACTTCACCACCCGCTCCGTTCCTTTTGTTATTTCGTGCGTTTATTTTTTTGTTATTTGTCCCGCCACCACCAGACTGAGCCCCTGGCCTGAGCTGGCCGCTGCTAAAATGTCCTCCGTTGACCTGAAAGCGCGGTCGTACGTGAAAGCGATTGAGCGCAGACCTGATTTGTGCTTTCCCGTCGGCTTTCGTATCCGCAACGAAGATGCCGAACAGATTTACCTGCACCTGCTCACACTCCGGCTCCACTTCGGTCTCAGATTGGTAAGCATATGTCGCTAATTTGTTGCTAGCCGCTCTAGGGTTTGTTTTAACTGTATCTGTTTTTTTTTTACAGGGACCTTTTCTGAGGGCTGCAAGTGCTCTGGACTCCGCCCTGGGTGACGACTACCACGCCGAGTTCCTGCTCCGAGCCCACGCAGAGATGAGCCCTCCAGTGCGTGCTGTGGACCGGATTCTCGACAAAATCACTGTGTTACCACCCGGTCTGGTCCGCTCGAGGGATGTCACGCTTCTAAACCAGGACCCGGCCTACCCTTATAGCGTTCCAACTGGTGAGAAGTGAATCAGGAACTGGAATTGTTGTTGTATTTCCTGTATCTGTTTTCCCCAAAAAATATGTGGATCAGGAACTGGAATTGTTGTTGTATTTCCTGTATCTGTTTTCCCCAAAAAATTTGTGGATCAGGAACTGGAATTGTTGTTGTATTTCCTGTTTCTGTTTTCCCCAAAAAATTTGTGGATCAGGAACTGGAATTGTTGTTGTGTTTCCTGTATCTGTTTTCCCCAAAAAATTTGTGGATCAGGAACTGGAATTGTTGTTGTGTTTCCTGTTTCTGTTTTCCCCAAAAAATTTGTGGATCAGGAACTGGAATTGTTGTTGTATTTCCTGTTTCTGTTTTCCCCAAAATATTTGCATGTTTTTTTCTGTAGAACTGCTCCGGGAAAATGGGCTGTTGGGGCATCTGGATCAGATCCGACAAGAGGTGGATGCCATGCACCTGAAGGATCTGCGACTGAGCAGCACATTCCAACTGGACCTGCAAGTAGAAGCACCTAAAGCACCTAAAGCACCTGAAGCACCTGAAGCACCTGAAGCGCCTGAAGCACCTGCCGACACAGGTGTGGAGTTGTTTGTAACATTAGTGGCCCCTGAGGCATTATGTTGCTTTTGGTATTGTTGTTGCTAATGGACAAACCCGTATTCATATTCAGAGAGAGAAGAGTGGTGGACTGCATATGAACCTGAAGCACCTGAAGCACCTGCCGACACAGGTGTGGAGTTGTTTGTAACATTAGTGGCCCCTGAGGCATTATGTTGCTTTTGGTATTGTTGTTGCTAATGGACAAACCCGTATTCATATTCAGAGAGTGAAGAGTGGTGGACTGCATATGAACCAAAAGTCGGAGAAGGCAGTGGATCGGGGATCGAACCTGAAATGTCCAACCCCTGGACTGAACCTGATGAACTTGAACCTAAAGTCACCTGCGTAGGTGGTAGGGGCCCTCCACCTGGTCAGCCCCAAGGACCCCTCCCAAACATGATCCGACCTGGTCAGCCCCGAGGACCCCCCCCAAACATGATCCGACCTGGTCAGGCCCGAGGACCCCCCCCAAACATGATCCGACCTGGTCAGGCCCGAGGACCCCCCCCAAACATGATCCGACCTGGTCAGGCCCGAGGACCCCCCCCAAACATGATCCGACCTGGTCTGGCCCGAGCCAACCGCCCAGGATGGGAGTTTGGCGGGGGTGGTGAGCAAGGATGGAGAGGAGGTGCAGAGTTTGGCGAGGGTGGTGAGCAAGGATGGATAGGAGGTGCAGATCCGATCGGAACCAGGCCTGCAGACCCCAGACCTGAACACATGACCCGTTGGCCGATGGACTTTGATGGGCATCAGTGCGGAAAAGACGACTACGGGTACCCGGTCAGAAGAGGAAGGACGATGATCCGGGTCATGTCAGATCGGAGCAGGGAGCAGCACAGATCAGCGCAGAGGGAACGGATGCAGATGGTAACCGAGTACGCCTTTTTCCCAGACTATCAGGTTCAGTTCCCCATCACCTTCGCCAGCAACAGTGACCTTCTTCAATTTCTTCAGAATGTGTATCTGGAGAACTCATACAGCCTCCACAGGCTCCGAGAAGCATTGTTTCTGCACAGTATCCGTATCGATGAGAGGCATGTTTGGCGTGATCTCGAAACTGGACCCGTACATTTTGCGAACCGTCCTGCAGACAAGAGTGTCGTGTATCGGGTCAGAGGTGTTTTTCCAGGTGGTCCGCTCCATGAGGAGCAGGAGCCTCCCCCCAGCCAATGGTGAACCCCAAACCTGATCTGATCTTATCTTATCTCCTCCCCCCAACCAATGGTGAACCCCAAACCTGACCTGATCTTATCTTATCTGGACCTTCACAACTGATTGGGTTTTGAATTTGACGCTGTTTTTGATTCGTCTGTTTTCTGGAGCTGCCGTGCTTTTTTTTCTGAGGATCTGTTCAGTTTTTTTGTGCACGGGAGTTGTAATGAACATGGTGATCTTATGAGCCGCATTTCTGTTTTGTTCGGTGGTCAAGTGCTTGGATTGTATGGACTTATGGGCTTTGGTGTAAGAATGTTTTCTGATTATTTGCTGCTCAGCCCTGAGTATGTGTTTTGGAGTCTTAAGGGTTGGAATTTCCAACTTGGAAATGATTCATAAATGTTAAGACACTTTTGGATTGTATGGACTTATGGGCTTTGGTGTAAGAATGTTTTCTGATTATTTGCTGCTCAGCCCTGAGTTATGTGTTTTGGAGTCTTAAGGGTTGGAATTTCCAACTTGGAAATGATTCATAAATGTTAAGACACTTTTGAAGTTCTGAAATCTTGTTTACATCTCCAGAAAAAACAGGCCAGATCATATCCAAAAAAAAAACAGGCCAAATCATATCAACAAAAAAAACAGGCCAGATCATATCCAAAAAAAAAACAGGCTAGATCATATCAAAAAAAAAACATCATATCAAAAAAAACACAACATATCAAAAAAAACACAACATATAAAAAAAAAACAGGTCAGCAGAACATATCAGAACATGTATACCCAGCACCCACCCATCCAAGAAGAACCTAGGCAAAACAGGACAGAACAGATCATTCACTGAGCATATGCAGATTGTCCCGGATCAAGGTCAGATCCCGCACTTTGGACACCTCCATCTGCCTCCTGCGCTTGTTGAGCTGATGTCCATTCACACTGAACATCCGCTCAACAGATGCGCTGGAGGCAGGGATGCAAAGGTATTCCGCAGCCAGCGCCGAAACTGTTGGGAACACAATTTGGTGTACCCTCCACCAATCCAGAACAGATGCAGTACTTTGAATCACTCTTCTCACCCCACAAAATCTGTTCCACTCCTCAGACAAAGAACCGCCCGGACCAGAAGGAGGAGGACACACACTCAGCCAGTCCCGTTCTGGATTCTCATTTTTCTTTTTTTTCCTTCGATCTCCTCGTTCGCGGTGAGGGGGAACTGTTGGGTTGTTTTCTGATCTTCCCTGGTATTCCTCCATCAGGTGCACGCACTCCTTCAGCACATCTGCAACCCACTGATCAGGCCTGGGATATTGGTGCACCAGTTTTGGAAAGGCTCCCCGGGATCCCCACAGATACCGAGTCAGCTCAGGGTCGTCCAGTGCCAGGCGGGTCGGATCCAGATGCTGCATGCACCCCACTGCCAGGAGCCATTCGGGGTCATCGAATTCCTTGTCCATGAAGGTGCGGAGTTTGTCCCGAAAGGCTGTCACATTTTGATCCTGAAACACCATGGCGTCTACCGCAGCACTGATCCGGGCCATGAGCATCAGAACGGCACTGCCCGTAACCTTTTTTTCTGCCTCCAATACTTTCGTGGCTTCCTTGTACGGCTTCAGAGTGTGGTACAATTCCAGCAGGGTACTCCAGTCTTCAGAGCTGAGCATGTATTGGGGGGGAAGGAGTTCAAGGAGCTTGATCAAATCAGGTTTCAGGATCAGAAACCGATGTATCATATACCAGGTTGAATTCCAGCGGGTCTCCACTTCCAAGGTCAGTCTCAGCACTTTCTGTGATCTCCGAACAGGTCCAGGGCAGTCGGCAGGTTCCTCCACATCATCCAGATCGTCGGGACAAGGTTCTTCATCGCTTGAATACATCCGGTCAGGTGCTATTTGGTCAGCTTGCTCCTGACTCAGGTCTTCGTTCTCATTAGCCTCCTCTTCTGGAGCATCCACAATCTGAACCTCCTCCTCTAAATCTACAGGCAGGGTCTGATCAACCATGCTGATGCCTACCCCTGAGGCACCCGTCGATGAAGCGATCTGATCAGCCACCAATTGGCGGGCAGCCTGGGCACGTTGTGCTTCCTGTTCAGCTCGTTCTTTCCCCACCCGATTGATCTGAAACTCCTTCAGCTTTTCCCAATGAGTGGAGGCACCCATGACGGTCCTGCAGATGTCGTGTACCCTGGTCACTAAATTGCTCAGATCAGTTGGGGCGTGCTTGAAGGCTTTCTTGACACCGAGGTTGATCCGATGGGTTCCGCATCCGTGCCAGTCGTACAGATTCTCCTGCTCGCAAGCGAGACCCATCCTGGCCTCATGATCTGTGACTATGCTGGCCCGATACTGATCCAGATTGAACTCCTTCCTGATTTCGTTCATTTTTTGGCAGATCATCTTAGCAGTTGCAGTTCCGTTCATCTCCCAGGTGCCGAGGCTGATCCGCTTCAGTTCGAACATGTCCCGTTCCAGATCCCGGTGGATATACACGGCGCCCATGGCAAGCCAGTGCTTGTGTTGCTGGGACCACCCGTCAGCAACAAAACAGGGTCTAAATCTGGTCAGATTCAGTTCCTGCAACTTCTTCCTCAGATCCTTGGCAGCCTGACCAACACAATGGGACATGGATTTGGCCGACAGAGCCGGAGCAGATGCGTTCAGTTGGCTGCAGAGTTTGCGAAAGTGGTCGTCTTCCACGATTCTGAACGGTGCCCCAGTACTGACCACAAAGCACATCACCTTGTCCCGATACTGTTTGAACTCCCGGGAAGTGGCCCCCCATTTTGAGACGTATGTCAGGGTTTTTTGCTTCCCAAACGATATGATCTTTTCCCCCTGTCGGCTCCGTTTCTGATTCCTTTCCTCATGCTCTACAACTTGTGCTCGATAAACATCGAATCCAACACTAACAGCCAGGTCCAGTTCAGTGCTGCTTCTGATACCATGTTTGGCTGCATGGTTGACAAGTGGGATCCTGCCACCCTTGATATATACAAGGTTGTCACCACAGATTCTGCATGATACAACAGTCTTGTTACGTTGATCCTTGAACAGCATCAGCTTTCCAGCTTCATTTGTCACAAACATCGGATCAACCCAGGTATTACCCTGCTTCCCACCATCTGGATTCACATCTGCAATCAGCAGTGTCTCAATTGTACCAGATCCTATCACTGCAGGGCAGCACAAACACTTCACCCACCCCCCTAGCTGAGTCAGTTGCACAAGGCAGTCACCTCCAGTGACCAGGTTGAAAACAAAGCAACACACCAGCTCAGAAATTGGAGTAACGCACTGTTTTCGGGGTCGGACGTTCGCCCTGAGCCCTGTTGCTCCACGGATGGAACACTGCCCTCAGGACGACTTCCCAAACCCTCCGCAGATCCGGTTCCAGATCCACTCCGCCTCTGTGGTCCGAAGATACGGTGCAGCTGTTTTGGGGCAGTAACGCGCGCTTTTCCCTTTCCATGCCGAACCATTTTCCACGTCGCGAGTGGCCACGAGGTGACCTGAGCAGTATAAGGTGTTGATGGGAACAGAATCCGTGTACGAACAGACCGTGAGTAACCACCGGCGCCAAGCATGACCAGATGCGGCTACGTAACGAGGGGCCGATCATAATCGGCCTTGCGCCGATCATAATCGGCGCGAACCGACTTTGAACGGCGCAACCGATCACGACCACGATCACGATCAAGCGCCTCGCCCGGTCGGCGCTTGATCGGCCGATGTCGAACGGTGTGATCGTGATCGGCCGTTCATAGTCGGCCGATTTCATCGGTCAGCCGATCAGAATGGTGATCGGCCGATCTCCATCGATGATCGGCCAAACCGATTTGATCGGCGATCGATCTGATCGGAAAAACCCGATCACGATTTAATCGGTCGGACCGATCAATCCACGACCGATTAGATCGTGATCGGATCCATAGTATGGCGTGGAGAGTGTCAAGAATATTTTCCTGCATGCCTTACTTCGTCCAAAGGAAGTGCGAAACTTAGAAGCTGCAGTGTGATTAACCCATATTAATCAGACCTATTGTAACCACGAGTGCCTGTGAGCTTGTTATTAACGAGTCGTTAACCAACGATTTCTAGAGAGAGAAAAAAAGGTTGAAAAAACCCACACAATACGCTGCCACTTTTCACACCCTCTTAATGATACGCAATCTCACTTCTTTCCACACATTCCTCATTCTCGATCCCCTATGTTCATCGATATTCCAACATCATCATGAATGATCGTTATCAAAATAAATATCTTCCAACTCTGACTCGTGAAACATTGCATGGTTCTTGCTCGATCTTCCCCTCCTTCAACTCTTGCGGTTCTCTTCCGCCTTGGGACCTCCACTCTCTCATTAGTGATGCTCTTGAGGAGTTTCGGGAAAACGCTTGCTTTTGTATTTTCCACATACAGTGTTGTCACACCTCGAAATACTTTTTCACCACCCTTGCCTCCCTCATACTTTTCCAACCCTATTTTTAATGTCGTGTTGATTTGATTCACGAGGTATCCAATTTTTCTTTCCACGCTCTCCCTATCATCCCGCGGTAAAATCTTTTCTTTCGAAACAAAATCAGAAAAGAGTGAGATAAGCTCTGCATTGCATTGTATGGACCCGAAGCTGCTTTCGACATCCTCGTTACCAAACGAGTACCGCATGCATCCCTTGGCCAGAATTTTAAAACAAGAATTTCGAGATCTTTTTGGATCATGTTTGATCCAAATTTTTGATTTTTTGATCCCTCGGAGAGAGGGATTCCTTCCCCTTTCCCCACCTCGGAATTTTGTTTCTCCAAATCATCACTTTTCACCACCACCAAAACAGCGCCTTCCCCCACGCATAGACCCAAAGGTCCGAAAGGGCAAGTCCACTTGAAAAAAGAAGAGATTCTTTCGTCTTGTTGATTCCATTTCAAGATTTGTTTGACGATCACCCACAATTTAAATCTTGCGAATTTGAAAAAAATATAATCCGCGAATTCTCTCTAGTATTTTTTCTAATAGTACACGACATAGTTTTTATTCTAGAAGCATGAACCTGCCATTGAACGATGGTCTTGTAAAAAATATTGATTTCTATATGTGTAGAGAATATAATGCAAGGAAACATAAAAAATTCATATAAGTCTATTGGTACTGGAAATATCGTTTGCACAACTGAAATCTGGCTTTTTAAATTGAGCAAAAAAAGTTCCACCTGTTGTGGAGCCACACATATGTTTCTTTGCCATCCACTTCTTGTGCACCAGAAATTGTAGATGTGAACTCCTCCGCCGAGTTCACGTCTAGAAATGGTGGGACATCCTGAAAGGCAAATTGTACAGTTAGATCTATTGTTGTGGACAAACTGTTTCTTATTTGTTTTTCGTTTTCAGATGGAAAATCAATGGATGTAAAAAATTCTTACCAAAATCTCAAACGGTTCCAGTTCGATGAGAAAATCGGGCTCCAGGTCCCTCAACTTTCTGATGGAATCGGTCTCAAGGCGTAGATTGTTTTTTAGTGTTTGGAGAATAGTTTCCTCCTTGTACATGAAGACATTCATCAGTTTGAGGCCGTCCATCCTACTACAAGAAAAATCAACAAAAGTCTTTAGTATTCATTTATAAATGAATACTAGACATGTAATTACAGGTCTAGAAAAGAGAGTGTCAATGATGATCACTATACACTATATCCCTATGTCCCAATAAGAAATCCTGGCGCGTGCCATGAAGGAGGTTTATGGAGGTTTCCGAAGCTTGGGAGGATGTGCAGGAGCTGTTGTTTTGCTCGTACCCCTCTGGGAGTCATCCGTTGGAGGTGATCGCATTTTGGCCCAAAATGCGATCACGAATCGTGAGATATCGAGGTAGCATAATTTTCAACAATAGCATAGTGTGTGCACACATGCATGGGTATCAGATTTTGAATTTTATGACTTTTGAGGATTAATGCATAAGAACCCATCATGTCTTGGCTACCAATCGTCAGAAACCCATTATATTGATTGTGGGCATTATCGGTTGAAAAGTTCAGTTGTGTGACAAAATTATCTAAAGCTCGAATTAAGGCAACTCCCCCGAAAGACCCTGATGTTGGGTCTCGTTGTGTGATGTGTCATCATTCATACCTTGTTCGTCAAAGTGAGAGGGGAGAGGGGAGACGTGGGGGGGGGGGGGAATAAAAAGAACTGCTGTCGTATCACATGGCATTGACAATTCATATTCTGGTAGTTCTTCTCATCCGTACTCTTTGTGGCCTTGTTTTGAACCTGATTTCAACATCCCTCAGATAATATTTCCACGACTGTGTTGGAAATGCCCAGTGTGTGATTCAATTAACTTTCCCGCAGCCAACCTAGAAAATCTAACCTAAACCTGACCTAAGAAACTCCTTCCCCCAAGAGTCTGCGATCATAATCCCATTGATTGCGAGCTTCATTTATGATATCAGCCAATGTCAGCTAGGCTTTTCAATAACAGATCTAAAGGACGGGTTTCTTGGGATCAATGACGAATTCAGTCGCTACTTTTGTTTTAACCTCGAAAAAAGGCAATACAAATTTCAATGTTTAATACGAGGATTTAATGGAACTGAGTTACTCTTCCACTTCGTCGTTACACGTATTTTAGAGGAAGCCCGGAAATTCCTCTAGATGCCGAGGTTTACCCGGTACTCCGGATTTATTTGTGTTAAGATAGTTTTCTGCAGCGGTAACAAAGCTTCCCACGTGCAAAAAAATTTATCAACACGTGTTACGACTCAGCTGTGACAACACGTCTACAATCTAAGGTAACACGAACGGCCGTTCCACTAGGCTTTTGAAACACGAGTGGTTGCAAAAATAAACTATGTTAAAAAAAATTGAATGTTCCATCTCATTTCCTTAATGACTCCACGTTTCTCAAGTGACTTAATTTCCTCTTCAATGGCTCCTGCTTGATCAATTAAAAGGTTGCCAATCGCTATATATGCTAAAATTAGCAACGCCTAATTGCTCTAAATCCGAAAGAGAACTTGATAGATTTTTTTGCGCCAAAACTTATTTCAGCCGGAGTTTATTTTGGCCAATGAGCGTGATGGGTTTGTCATTAAGTAGGTTTGTCGGGTTGGGTTAAGAGCCCTTCTCGAGTAGAGCCAACGGGGTTTGTCTATACAGTCTGGAAAAAGCTTTCCGATAAAAGAATCAAGAATCATTTCAAGATTTTAATACTTCAGCCTTGATATTTCGCTTGAACTCCTTATTGATTCATTGATTCAAAGGTTGCATCTTCGGTGTTAATCCTCCTAGGATGAAGCAAATATTCGTTTCCATCACGTTCAAGCTCTCAAGGACACTCTTCACTTTGTGATATCTGAAATCATCCAATACAAGGATTGAATGTTTTTGCTCGAACCCTAACACACTGTAGCGAACCCACCGATTGATTCAATCATTCACTGCTATTTCATAACTCATGCCGCCCGGTGAACTCCTAGGGCCAACATATCCGGGTAACCGAAGGATCGTCAATTTTCCGGAGCAATCTCATAGGAAATTGACCCTTTTATTAGTTTCTCCGACGATACACCCTTGAATATCAATCGAGAGTTCAGTTTTCTCCCAAGTATATTGCACCCAAAAATAATCGTATATCGAAATTTTTCTTTCCCCTCGGTTTTTATCACGGACCCCATTAATGTCCCTATGGTGGGGTCTGCTACCTCGTAGTGCTCTCGACTTGGACTTAGCTAACCCGAGTTCGAGTCCTCCTAGAGTCGATTGAGTCCCTCCAATCGGTGGTTGGTGAGCTTGGCTCACGTTATTCATGCAATAAAAATACATGTAACAATATTACTTGTTGTTTAATTAATTGACTCAGTTCCCAGTCAATTGATACACAATTAGCACGCTAAAAGTGCTTAATTGTGTGACCTGTTCTAGACATGCGCCAGGTCGGTCTGGACAGGCAGCCCACCTGTCCAGATCGACCTGGAGCCGGTCTAAAACAGGTGTACTGAGCGTCACACCTGTCCGATCGGTCAAACCTGTCCAGGTAACTAATTAGCGGCTTCTACGCCTTTATTAGACAGGAAATCACATGTCCAGACAGGTTAGACCGGTCTGGACAGGACGCAATTGAGAAGGAAAAAAGGGTGGACAGGTCCGACCCGGTCCAATAAAGGTGTACCTTTACTGGACCGGAAATGACCTTTATTGGACAGGTGTCGGACCGGTCTGGACAGGTCCGACATCTGTCTAATAAAGGTCATTTCCGGTCTTGAAAGTGGTGTCCGGTCCTGTCCGGTCCTGTCCAACGGGTCGGTGCCCACGTTTGGGCATGAATGCAGTCTCTCTCCATTGAGTGTGGTCTCCACATATTTGGTTGAGTTAGCTTCTTATGTTGATGATTTGCTTTCAACTGATTGGATGCGTCGATTGAAGCTTTATTAGCTTTTTTAACGTGTATAAACCTTGCTGGCCAAGGGCTTCATTTTGCATTCCCCCGATGCAACAGGCTCCATTCTGGTGGGTATGTCTCGTAATGTTTTCGGTTGATGGGGTCTCCTCTCTAGAGAATATGTTGCAGTGTTCATTCATCCGGCTTCTCCTTCAGCAAAATTTCTGTTCCACTACAGAAAATATCTTATCTGATTTCCAGAAGGGTCCTCTTTGCGAACGCCTTTACTCATTCTCACTCTTTTTGATATTCCCTCTGGAAGCTACTGCACATCTGTGGCAGGGATCCAGAGTAGAGGATTCTGAAAGGGACCATGTTCAATTTGTCTGTTGGAAAGGTGCTTGGAAAAGAGGAGGTACTGGGGCGAATTCTTGGAAGAATGGCCAATCTGCCATATGCACAGGTGAATGCGGATTCTGGTCGTGGGCTCTCCAACCCAAGTTTCCCAAGTATTATTTTCCCATAAGTATCCCTGTTGCAGGATCTCGGCTTTTTTGGGGGACTATTCCGCAGAGGTCCCAGATACTATTAACCTCAAACACAAGGAAAATTGTATGTATCGAAACAATACAGAAAATGGGAAGTGTTTTGTTCTGATGATTTTGTTGGGGAGCAGGTAGTTTCTGGGTGCCGAGCAATTTTGTGTTTTTTTCCCTTGATGGTCCGCTTCCCTGTAGTTTCGAAATTGAACTCGGGACTGTTTTTTTGTTCTTTTTGCTTCTCTTTCTGGTTTTGTTGTTGAAAAAACTGGAGGTACAGAGTCTGGTTTTGTTTTCAGCCCATGTTAGAATTGAAACTTCACCGATAGCATTGCTTGCCGGTTGACCCAGAAACTATTGCCATAATAAACTTGTTCCTAATACCTGCATTGTTTTTTCTCAGAATTCTAAGAAGACAAAAAAAAATGTGATTCCACATTGAGCATATGCTCGAAAAGGAACAAAAACAGAAGTTAAGTAATCCAGGGTTGCACACCCTCATAATCTATTTTAAGAACTGAAAAAAAGAGGAGAAAAAAGCGGAACACAGTCCTCTCACTGAATGTCGCGTTCCAAGCGTTCTGGGGAGCAAATTACCAGTGGATTGCTGGAAAACGTAAACTTGGTGGAAATTTTTGAAGCCCCCACAGCTGCTGTCGCAACCAATACACAACACCAGAAACAATTAGAATTGTGTGTGTGGGGGGGGGGGGAGGGGGGGCAGGAAACTTTTGGACGCGCCCCCCCCCACACAGACCAGTTCCAAGAGAGGAAAACCACCCTACACCGCCGAAAGTGCCTTCACAGCAAAACGAGTTGACACGTTGATGTCGATTTCGCGTCAATTGACGTCCCGTGCCACTCCAGAGAACAGATCTGCACGCGATCTTGCCCAGTTTTTGCAATAAAAAGGGCCCCCTCGATCTTCAGTCCATCAACCCAGGGAGCAGCAGTCGTTCCGGACTTTCCTACCTGAAAAAAAAAGTCGAAACACATTTTTCACGCTTCTCAGAAAAATCCCAGTGACAATGGCGAAGGGAGCGAATGCCATCCTGATTTCGGTTTTCCTTGTGGTGCTCGTGTGTGCGGCGCCCGCGTCCGCCGGCAAGAAAGGAGGTGAGGATTCACACAGCAAAATTCATTCTTTTCAGCCACCGCGCCGACATAAACCCTGTTCTCTATGGCCTAGCTCGATGGACTAGGCCACCTCCCACTGCTTACGCCCTGTGTTGTGTTTTTGTGCATTCACCAGGATACGACCCCGTAGTCACCGTTGCACATACCAAAAAGATTTCCGTCGCACCCGTCGCAACCAAGAAAGGCGTGATTTTTGTCGACCCACCTCCTCCTCCTCCTAAGAAGGTAACTTCGTTGCGAATGTTTTTTAAATCGATGTGTGTGTCGACAATGGCGTGGATGCTGCTGGTCGCCGGATTGATACAAATTTGACTCTGGTTGCAGGTGGTCGTGGTGGTCGGAAAGAAGGGTTAAAAGTGTTTTGGACTGATCAGGATGCAGGTGTGTGCGTTTTGTTGCTGATATATATATATATATATATGTGTGTGTGTATATAAGTTTTATTGTAGCAGAAGACATTGTTGAATAAGAATTTTTGATACTGAGAGAAGTCTGGAAGTTCCCAGACTTCGTTGTGTTTGCGTGCCAGGGGGGAGTTCCAGCGCCCACTGCTGCTGCCTTAAATAGGTCGCGAGTTTTGAATCGATAGTGATCTCTATTTAGTAGGAAGATGTTAAAACCGGCGCTTTTTTTCTTCGGCTCGTTCGTAAGTCGTTTGGGTTCCCATCGGGTTTTCCTTTTCTGGATTCGCAGCAGTGTGCGAATTTCTTTTCGTGTCGTTATTTCTGATTCCCTACGGAGCGACGTTGGAATAAGCGCCGATTTTGTGATTTCGTGAATTTTCTGTGAAAATTTCTGTGAACTGCTTTGTAAAAAGACCAAGGGTTGATTTTTCATTATTGTGAAAACGAAGGCTGTGTTAATATATGTTGCAGATATGTTCGAAAAATAATAAGCCCACCTTAGAGTGGTAGGCTTCCCTCAGTTCGGGGGAAAAATTAGAGTGAAAAATTGATTGGCATGTCATAATCATAATCATAATTGATTGGCATGTCGAGAACTGGTAGGCTTTTTTGTTCACACCATCCCATCCCAGTGGAGAACTGGTAGGCTTTTTATTCACATCATCCATCCCATTTTAGGCGGAGGGATGTCTGTCATATCCTCTTCATCCCCCCATTCTTTCTCTGTAAGTTAATTTTCCAAAACAGATGCAAACGAAATTTACAAACTTACAAGAGTCCCAGTTCCATCTGTCAACTTTACCTTTCCTAATACTTTGAGTAAATAAACTGTGACAAGCCAACACCTCCCAATCCATCCATCCAACAACAGAAAACCCTGTGTGCAACCTTTAGGTGTTACCTAAATGCTGATTTTTTTGCTCGGAACAAGACTCAAAAGTCTTCAAAAATCCAAAAGAAAGGACGGGCGAGAAACAGAAATTTAATTTTCAAACCTACAGCAATCAAACCACCACCACAACATTGATTACATAGGCCATGACATTGATTCGCAAATTTCGGTGCCACAATCCGCTGAATTTTTCGCTCAGAAGCAATGAGCCGAGGAAGAAACAATCAAACAATCGCTCATGTAGATTCCTCAAAGCGGCAGGTCTGACAGATGACCCCCCCTCATGATCAACAAACGCTTTCTAGCCTTACATTTTTTTCTTGCTATATTGAGCTTCAGTACATCCTCCCACCACGTTCTCATCCGGCCCATATGGTAATACAAATCACCCAAATTCCACCAAAACGTTTTCAAACCCTTCCCGAAACCGACACACACAATCACCTGCTTTCATTTTTTTCCAATATTTCCTTCCACCGATCCATCTATCTTTTTCAATTCCAAATTTAGCAACACATTGAGTACTCCATTCCAAAAATGCTTGGGCAACCCCCCCACTATCCACAACCCCTATCGAATCTCTTAGTAATCCTAATATATTACTCATTATCACAATTTAGCTTCTTCCAATTTCCGCCCCCTAACAATCAATACACCGACTTCTTCATTCAAAATTCCACCTCAGGAAAGATCACCGCCCTGTCAAGGGGTGCTTTGTGGAATTTTCCCCGTCGAAATGATGATGATCAGTTCGCATGCGCGAAAGGTGTTGGAGCATAGCCTTGAGGGGCACCGTAGGGGGCATTCGCATAGGCCCCTGGTTGGGGCTGATTTGCATATTGATTTGTGTATGTGTTTTGATTGGCTGCATAGGGGGCCTGGTTCGCATATGAATTTTGATTTGCTCCGGACAGCTGTTGCTGCTGAATGGGGTATCCCACGGGTTGCATCTGACTTGGTCGATTCTTCTTCTGTCGATGCACACAAAAAAAACCCGTCAAAAAACAGATAAGTGAAATAAATTGAAAAAAATAAAAAATAAAAAATAAATAGATAAATAAAGGCGATGAATTAAAAAAAAAAGAAAAAGGAATGCGTCTCCATAAAAAACAGCCATTTGAAAACAGTTCGATTTTACAATTTCTGTATCCAGTTGCTCGCTATTTTTTTTTATATATCTTTTTTTTTTTTCCTTCAAAAAAACACACACCACAAGAAAAACTCTTTTCCACCAACAGTTGCCTTTCTGATGTATTTTTTAAACAAACGAATAAATATACATCATGCATGCAACCTGACAGACATCGCAACGATCCCTGAGGGAAATTCGTTTTCCAGCAATTTCATTTTTTAACCTCTGCTTGTTCCAGTATTATTTATTTATTTATTTTTTTGGGGGGGGGTGAAATTGGCACTTACATAATAACAGGGGCATCCGGGGCATAGACAGCAACAAGCGATGATGCCACCAGTGACGCACAGAATCGGCAAAAAGAAAAAGAAGATGACAAACACCACAGCCAGCGCCGCCGCTCCTTTGAAAAAATTCTCCAACAGAGCACATGCGTTGTTTTCATCCAACGTCAATTCTCTCGTTTCGATCTGGGTTTGGACACAAAAAAAAAGTCGAAAATTAAACGAGGGAAAAAAAAACAGTGTTAAAAGAAGCATAGAATCGATATATATATATATACAGATGGCTTAAGTGAGCAGGCATGCTTGGCAATCTACAGCTTATCGCATGATGTTTTTTATTTTATTCTTTAAAGAGAAAGAAAAACAAACCCTCCTTTTGATCAGAACAGGATAGGTACGAAAAATAACCCTTCAAAAATCAACAATCCAAATCTCAACCACCACCGCTTTCGTTCTCCATCTTGCAATTTCTTTTTTTTTTCTTTTTTTCCACAAAAGCATTTTTTTTTTTTAATTTCCCCTGAACTGCATTGCTAACACCCTTGTTTATTTAAAGAGAAAAAAAGAAAAAGAAAATTGATAACCCCCCACCTTAATATCCAAACTGACAAGCCCGCTGCATTCCGATCGAACAGAAAAAAAGTAATTGTCTCCATGGAAGCACATCAAACCTGAACCCCAATCATAATACAAAAATAAGAATAAATATATGAATAAAAAATGAATAGATATGTTTTTTTTTCAAGAAAAGGGTCAAAATCATTTAAAAAAAAGATGCACACTTTATGCCTTTTCATTCTAATATGCCATCCCTACTGACTATCCAGATGATCTGGGGGTTGAATTATTGCCAGTTTTCACATGATCAAAAGCACGGGTTGCTGAACCCCTCCCAAAAAAATAAAAACTTAATAAAAGAAACACGTTGAAGAAAAATTGCATTCATACAGGTGGAATGCGTTGGAAAATCAAAAATTACTTAAAAAAAACACGTCGAAAAGAAATTGCATTCATGTGGAATTTGTCATTTTCCAAACTATTCGACAGTTCAAGTGGCGGTGGTGGTGTGGGAGAGAAACACAACGATCGAGTCTCAAAAAAAAAAAAAAAAAGGGAGCCGATTACCTGTTTTGGAAAAGAAAGAGGTGTTGGTGTTACCCGTGTATGGTACCTTCGATAAGTCCCCCCACTGCAAAAGAAAATAAAACACCCCCCCCCCCCAAAATAAAATAAAATAAAATAAGAGCATATCAGGTACTACAAGACCAGGATGGTAGCGATGGGTTGCACTATATAATAAAATAAAAAAAAAAAAAGATTTGCTTTCTTGCTTGTAATCGTAATGAAATGTTTTGTTTTGTTATTCTTATTCCTTCATGGTGTTTTGTGTTTCAAGGGCAGCAAAAACCCTATGGGACTTTTGGTTGATTTTCTTAATTTGAGGAGATTTTTTTTTTTGTGGTGGCTCTTATCCTCTTTCACTTCCAGGAAAAAATTAAAAAAAAAGTCAAATGTATCATTCGATTCAGAAAATTTGGTTTCCTGTTTTTGATTCACTGCCCACCCTAACAGAAAATCTTCAATCGATCGAATAAAAAACAAAATCGTTTCTTTTTAATAGACACCACAAAAAACGGATGCATCCTTCTATTCTGATTCGATGGGGAAAACGACATGCAGCTGGGCCATCGAATTAAAAAAAAAAAATAGAAGCTAAAACCGAGACTTACATTGTCACACATCTGGTCAGCATTTTCGATGCCAGACTTGGAGGGGGTCTGACAGTCAGTCCCTTGTGGATCGTATTCCAAGCATTCACCTCGATAATACAATTTCGAAGACATCCTGTCAAACCCGGCCCAAAAAACCACATGAGTAAGATGAACCAAAAAAAAATCCCCCAAAGAAAAATGCCATTTCATAGTTCTACCAAATTTTCAACCCCCAAAGTGGAAAATCCTGATTCAAACAGGCTGACTGAATGACTAATGGTATTGACATTAACATGTCTTTTCTTCCCCTGATACTGTAGAGGCCACCACCTCTTTTCCAAAAAAACTAAGGAGTTTTTTCCTCGTACAGTTTGTTCAACTTTTTTTAATTATTAGTCATCCATTTTTCCCATTTGGCTGGTATTTTTTTTTGTTCCTGACAACTCAGAATATAAAGAAGAAAAAACAACTTGATTGAACCTGCGATTGAAAAGTCATAAAAACAAAAACAGAAACTAAAAGATAGAAGAGAAATCCAGGGATGCACACCCTATTATGGATACTAACCCCCCCCCAAAACACAGAAAAAAGCTGAACGAAAAAACAACGTTCAACAATAACATCTCACCAGACGTCGTCTTCCAGATTACACCCCACAGGGACGTCGGTGGGTTCCACTGTCAGCCTGTAAGCCGATTTCTGTTTCACTTTGAATTCCGCGGTGTCGCAAGTGTTGGGCCACAACACCATCGACTCCGTCTTGTACTCAACCCAAACATGAACGTCTTCATCGGCGGGCGCAGCGCGAGCGACAGCAGCTAGAATCGCCAAAAGTGTGAACAGCCTCATATCGACGCTTTTTACTATTTCCTACAAAGAGTGGAGAACGTGAGCGAGTGTGTTGGGGGAGGGTTTTTTTCTTCTTCCGTACTTGGCGCGGGTTTTGACTAATAGAGACCTAGACCGTGAAAAAAAAAAGTGTTGAAAAGCTACTTTTTTCTGAGGAAACTTGGGAGACGGACTTGTTTGTTTTTATGCGGGGATCCTCATGCATAAATTGGAGAACGATCGCATGAAAAAAAAGCGGGTCCGTCCACACAAATAAAAGTCGTACTGGGGTGCAACAGAATCCAATCTCACAATGGCAGGCAGCTGCTTCAGAGTGAGAAGGGCGGTCACACTAAACTGTGGTATTCAACTCTGTAGAAAACCCATGGATTGTCTTTGTATGTGATTATATAACTGTGGGGGGAGTGGAGAGGGAGTGGAGGATTTAAGGTGGGAGTGGATTGTATTGAACGCCTTATTGTAAGTGTATAGTTGCACTCATGTTTTCCCAATCCTTGCGTGAAACGAGCTGTGGATCGTTTGAGTCTTTTACACTGTTAGATTATTCCGGGTTTCCTTCCCGATAAATACCTTCCCCAGTTTCTGTCAAGCGTCGTTTCTCATCCATTCCAGTAACCTAACTTCCTCTCATCGATCTAACTCTTCCCTCCTCTCGATCGTCTAACTTCCTCACAACAATCTATTCCGATAATCAGACTGTAATCAGACTGTGTGGAACATAAGCTTATTGGTTCCACATGGATTCGTAGCCTTGGCGATCTTACGACGATTGTGTGTCAGATATCGTGATAGTAGAACTCGGGTTTGGGGTTGTATGTACAGTGCATTCCGCTTATTATGTCGTCGGCTACTGTAGCCCGCCGTCTTCTAGAGCAAAATCGTCAGGAACGGAATTTTCAGGGGGTGGGGTGGGTCGTTTAATCAATCTGGATTTCGGGTAATAAATCAAGGTGCTCGCGAATTTCCAACGAGAATCGTCAAACGAGAGGACGCGCGGTAGAAAGGGAATGCGAAACAGTCGAACAAAACAAACGGAATACAAAATCGTCAAATTTTTGTCTGTTTTTGGACGTCATATTTGTTGCGATGGTAGTCGAACTGGAGCGCAGAGGCTATGAAAAGATGGAGGAGTACGAGAATGCCCAAGACGGCGTCATGGCGTTCCTTCATCAGCAGTTGAAGCGCCAGGGCACTATTAAGGAGTTTTTTAGAGTTGATTCGACTGTGGACGCGTCTGGGAAAGAGGAAATGTCGGATTCCGTATTGTAAATCTGTCGCGTATTAAATCAAAAAAGTCGCCGCCCGAATGTGTTGGATTAAGCGGAATGCACTGTAGTACAATTGGGAGCACGACAGGCATACCAGGGATGGTGATAGGTAATGATCGACCACCCAGAACAGTATGCGGATGAGGTCAAACACCTGATCTGACCTGACAGTTACCTTAAGGACATGAAACTTGACATAGTCGGTTTTTGACCGATTTTTTAAAAATCGATCAAGATCGATCCGATTGATCGGATCGGCCGACTTGATCGGGATCGGCATTATGATCGGCGACCGATCATCCATCATGATCGACAAATCGGTCACGCCGACCATGACCGATGCTCGGTCACCGATCATGATGCCGATCCGATCGAGCCGGTCGATCGTGACCGACTCAATCGGGCCGATCAAAGATCGGTGGTTCCCCGTGATCGGTTCAGTAGTTGGGGCCGACCTTTCATGATCAGTTGATCGGCACAGGTAAGATCAGACCGATTGAAATCGGCTTTGGCGAATTCGACGCCGATGTAGCCCACGCCGACGACTCACATCAGTGTCGTACGTGACGTGAGTTGGAAGCGAGTGCTTAAGGTACTCGCTTCCCCTTCTCGACACACAACGTCTATTCTGTAACCCTGCCTTGGCGGAGACGACGATAAAAAAACCACCCTGAACTAGGCAAAACCCCGCAGGGGCAGGCAGAACCGGGATGAACATCGTGGAGGCGATTCGGAAACGACCCGACCTGGGGCTACAGGGGCGCGAGATGGCTCCAGCTGATCAGGAATACGTGTACCAAATTCTGTGCACGCTCACTGATATGTTCGGGCTCGAGAGGGCAAGTTCCCCCTTGTGCTGCGCGTTTTTTTAAATTATGTCCTAGGCAGAGCTGGGCACCCGTTTGTAACGCACCGTACCGTAACGCACAGGGTCGGTACCAGAGTTGTGCGCCGTTGCAACGGCGCACAACTCTGCATCACACCACAGTCGCTGAGCAGCGGGGTTCGCTCGCGCTTTGGTGGTGGTTGTCGTAGCACTCACATCACATCAAAAAAAAAAATGTGTGAGAGTCGTGCCGACGTCGTTTTTGCGACAACGACAACGGCCGTTGACCGTTAACGCCGTTAACGGCCGTTGTCGTTGTCGCAAAAACGACGTCGGCACAACTCTGGTCGGTACAGTAACGTGTCCGGTCGGTGCACGCACCGACCGGACGTTACAACACGTTGCACACGTTACAACAACGACCCAGTCGGTACAACAACGTCCAAGTCCGGTACAACAACGATCCGACGTTACTGTAACGCCAAAGCGTTGTTGTAACGCAGTACGTTATCAGTAACGTCCAAAGTTGTGCGCCGTTGCAACGGCGCCGTCAATAACGGCGCCGTTAACGGTAACGGGCCGTTGCCGTACCGTTACCGTCAGCGGTTCCGTGTGACCGTTAATGGCCGTTAAAACGCCGTTAACGGTCGCAGAGCCGTTGCAACGGTGGACGCCGTTGCTGATGGTTACTACGGTCATTGTTACTAAATTAAGAGTACTGTAATGAATAATCCATGTCGTCCCGTTCCTGTCTCGCTCGTTTCGCGGGTTAGGAAAGGAATAAAACCGTTTGGGGATGAAACTAAACGCAAGAAAAAGACTTTCCGAGCACGACGCATTTTGTCGCGTGCAAAACGAGTGAGAAACGAGGGAGATATCCCAGTTTCTGTATTTTTCACAGAAACTGGGATATCTCCCTCGTTTCTTGCTCGTTTTGCACGCGACAAAGTGCGTCGTGCTCGGAAAAGCATATGGGTTCAGTTAGTTGTGTTTTTAAACGGGTTCAATTCCTTCCTCACTCGCGAAACGAGGGGGGAACGAACGGGACGGGGTGGATTGTGTATTAGTAATACTTGTAGTAAGGGCTGTCAGTACGCAAAAAGTGCCGTTAACGGTGACCGTTGCAACGGGCCGTTAAGGCGCCGTTAACGGCCGTTAAACCGTTGTGCAACAACGGCACGGCAACGGTTTTCACGGCAATTAACGGCCGTTAATTGCCGTTGCCGTTGCCGTTCCGTTGCCGTTGTCGATTTTTCGACTTCGGCACAACTCTGGGCAGCACCCATACGAGCTTCATGATCTGTAACAATGCTGGCTCTGTAACCGTCCAGATTATACTCCTTCCTGATCAGACTCATTTGTTCCGAAATCACCTGGGCGGTTGTAGTTCCTTCCAGCTCCCAAGTTCCGAGACTGACCCGTTCCAGACGAAACAGGCTCTGATCAGGGTCACGGTGGATGTAGCTAGCCCCCATAGCAAAGTAGTGCCTTGGCTGTTGCGACCATCCATCGGCAACAAAACATGGTCTGAATCTGCTCAGATCAAGATCCTGCAATGTCTTCGTCAGTTGCTCTGCTGCAGCACCTACCATGTTGGATATTCCCTTTGCGGAAAGGGGTGGTGCGGAGGCATTCAACCCCGAGCACATCTTCCTGAAATATTTGTCCTCCACGGCTCTGAACGGGGCACCAGAACTGACAATATAGCACATGACCTGATGCCTGAACTGCTTATATTCCCTGTGGGTGGGGCCCCACTTGGCGATGAACGGCAATGTGCGTTGACCTCCAAAAGAGACTACTCTGTTCTGATTCTCATTCCGGCTTTGTTCTGCATCCTGGTCCTGGTTCTGCCTCAGCATCTGTGATTCTTTTACAATATTATCCTCCATGTTCCTAGCAGATGTGATTCCATGTTTTTTGGCGTGGGTCAGCAGTGGGGTGCGTCCACCCTTCAGGTACACCAGATTCATGGAACAGACTCTGCAAGACACCACATTCCTGCCCCTTTCATCAACAAACTCCATCATTTTTCCATTACCATCAGAAACAAAGAGTTTGTCCACCCATGTGTTGCTTTGCTTCTGGGTGCACTAATCTGATTCCTCAGTGGGGACCTGATCTGAGACTTGAGAGGGCACTGCAACAACAACATCAGCAATCAATCAATGAATGATTACATTAACAACAACAACAACAACATCAATACTTTGCAGCCCAGGTGCCCTCACCGAGGTGACATCAGTCACCCCAGGTCGGTCGGAACAACACTGTCACTTTGCAGCCCAGGTGATCACGGCTCACTACACCCTCGGAAGTTCCGAGTCGGAACAGCAACCACGACACATCCCACCTGTCTTACTCCCAGATCCGGAAGCTCGCCCTCGTACACGGGGAATAAGAGGTGCCTGGAACACAGAACTGTTCCTGTTCTTCGCTCTTCGCGTCGCTTTCTGCTTGCCCTTTCCAGACATTGTCTCGCAAGGAAACACCACAAGACATGGTAAAACCCTGCGAAGTCGAATTTCAATGCTGGCCCGACTTGCTCAGATCAGTGCTAACAGTGAATATAGCCGATGCATCCGATCACAGTCGGTGAGTTTTCGATCACAGTCGATACGACCCGACTGCATATTGTCGTCACCGACTTCATCGGCACGCGCCGATCATGATCGGCGCGTGCCGATCCCGATCACCGATCCGATCTTGGTCGGAATCCGACCCCGATCTGGTCGATCAATTTTGATCGGCCGATCCACCGATCCCGATCAAATCGGACCGATTTTGATCGGCCGATCATTCGATGATCGACGTGATCGGTTGATCAGTTGATCGGTTGATCGGTGATGATCGGTGATCGGGATCGGGATCGGCGACCGATCACCGATTATGATCGGTCGCCCAGATGATCGGAAACCGATCAAATCGGGATCGGATCCCTGGTATGATCGTGAGAGGCGCCGTGGAAGGCAAACAGTCACCGAATACTTGGTGAAGTGGCGAGGTTACGGGATGGAGGAGGCACTGTGGTTACCGTTCAACAAACTACAGAACGCCCTTCAAGCCGTTGCTGATTACCGGACTGCTGCTCGGTTGGCTTGAGCTACACGGTATAGATCAAGTGTTGAACGAATCGACAGTGGAACGAGGAACAACACAGGAGCCTATCGTTGGAGCCCCACGAGGCTTCCGCAGTTGATGTGGATATCGGCTGACTCCAGACAATCGGTCGAAGAACCTCCTCGATTGATGGTATGGGACATCATTCGGTGGAAATACGCCTAGCGTAACTGGAAAGGGTTGAGTTGATACCAACTTTTCCGGTTGGCGAAATAGGTTGTCTGCGATATCACATATGTTACGTGTTAGAAGTTTAGATCACGTTTGGAAAAGGTTCAAGGGAGTTAGAGTGCCACGTGGGGGTTTGTGACCACGTGTAATAGGTAGCTTCTTGATGGGAGTGAGTTCTGAGAAGCTCCTGGAACTTAGAACCCAAGTTCACGGTAAATTTACAAGGTTCTAGCTTCCAGGCACAACCCAATTCGCAGTCTTTCTGTGGATAAAAGGGCGTTGTATATTGAACTACTTGTAACTTCTGGTTCCCCTTTTCTTCCTGTGACAACATAGCTGCTGTGGACAAGCAAGGAGATAGAGACACCCCTGTCGTCTGACAGTTGTTGGTGCGCGCAAGGAGAGAGGATGGCGCAATTGCGCTGGTAGCCGTGCAAGCCGTCAGAGACAGTTAAGTGGGTGTTTGGAGTTCGTGGGTCGGGGTTACTGGTGTGGTTCTGGGGGGGATTTTTTATGTGGTTGGGTTTCGTGATTTCAATGGTTAACGGGAAGTTTATATCATTGTTAATTTGGTTTTTCATGTTAGACCCTCGGGTTATTCTCTTTTTGAAGTCCGGGGCGGAACTGACAAGAGAGGCGGCGTTTGTTACAGCCGTCGGGTCTTTAGTGAGACTGGCGGTACAGTAGTACCACAGGTCAGCTCACGAGGTTTGTGAGTGGAAACACGTGTGTGTGAAAGGTCCACTCTGGTACAACTTAGGGAACACGTGGCACCTTGATAGCACGTTGATAGGTCGTGATAGGTTGTATCAGGGGACTACTTAAGTGGCCTTCGCGCCCACTATTGTAATTCATTTTTCCAGCGAACAAAAGTTCCAGTGTGTATCACCACCAGTCTCCACCGGTGTTTCAGTTTGATATTGTGCGGACGACAAGGGATTCCTCTTCGTGGCCACCGTGATGACTCAACCTCTGACGCGCTTAATATGGGTAACTTCCTGGCCATCGTTGCATTTAGGCGAGAACTGGATCCGTGTCTTGATGAGCATTTGCGATCTGGACCAAGAAATGCTACTGCAGTCTCCAAGACGGTCCAAAATAACTTATTGTACCACATGGGACAATTTGTTGTCAAGGAAATCATCAAGGAAGTTGATGCGAGTCCATTTGTAGCCGTGCTGGCTGATGAGGTTAGGGACATCAACAATTGGGAGCAGCTTGGAATTGCTGTTTACATCAAAGACGATGTAGCACATGAGAAGCTCCTCTCATTTGTTCAAGTTGAACAGACAGATGGCAAGAGCATTTGCCAAGCCCTCGTGGATGAGTTGTCCCAGCTTGGTATTGATATATCACGGTGCAGGGCACAAGCATATGATAGTGGGGGGAATATGGCCGGGCGACTTCGTGGTTGCCAGGCTATTTTCCAGGAGAGATACCCCTTAGCAAGGTATTATCATTGTGCAAGCCATCAGCTAAACCTAGCTGTCACAAAGGCATCCACAGTTATGGAGGTTCACCTTGCTTATGAGACAATCAAGTCCGTTGGACTTTTTTCAAGTTCTCACCTAAACGACAGCGGCAATTGGAAGGTGCAATCGCGGAGGCAAGTGAGGACGAGGAGATAACCGTAAGAAAAATTGGTGTTTTGTGTGATACGAGATGGGTTGAACGTCACACAACATTGGACGACTTCAATGATTTGTTTGATGCTCTCGTTCGAAATGTTTTGATGAGATCATTCATAGTGGTCGGTATGATGGCAAGTCGATGACGGATGCAAATGGCTTGCTCAACGCAATTCAGTCTGGGAAGTTCTTGGTGGCATTTTACACGTGCCGTTACGTGTCCTCATTTCTTGTGAGCTTGAGCCGGTTGCTACAAGGGTCTTCCCAAGATATCGTGGTTGCATATGAAGAAGTGAAACTGGTCACAGATCAGCTCTGTGACGTCCGATCAAATGCGGAAGATCAATTCAAGACACTTTTCAACACCAGGGTTGAAAGACATGGACATGGTTCATTTGATATTCCACGTCGGTGTGGAAGGCAAAACATGAGATCCAATCTTCCAGGCACTAATCCAGAGGAGTATTGGCGGAGATCTGTGTTCATCCCTTACGTTGATCACATGGTTGCGGAGCTTCAATCTCGTTTTACGATATTGAATGGCAAAGCCATTCAGGGCTTCAACTTGCTCCCTAAAAATTGTGAGGCAATTGCATCGGTTGTTCTCTCAGCAGATCTGATTTCTGGATTCAAGGATGATCTTCCAACGCCGAGGCATCTAGAAGTGGAAATTGATCGGTGGCAAAGGAAGTGGAGGGTGGTGAAGGAAGAAGGTGGTGTGTTGCCATCAAAAGTGCCCGATACTTTGGCGCAATGCAATCGTATGGCATACCCAAGCATCCACACTATTTTGCAGATCCTCCTTATCATACCGGTGACCACTGCTTCTGTTGAGAGGGCGAACTCATCATTGAAGTTTGTGAACACAGCACTAAGGAGCACGATGACGAATTTGCGTTTGAATGCTTTGTTGAGATTATTGATTCATCGGGAAGTAGATCTCAACTTTGATGAAATTATTGACTCTTATGCGAGATCATATCCTCGACGAATGAAATTGGGAAGACCATTAGAAATCGAAGAGGCGGTTGATGTTTGAAACTCTTCTTATTGTTTTGCTTTGTTATGTTTGTTTTTATTTTCCTCGTTGGATGTGGTGGTTCGGGAGTGAATGACTGTATCAAATAATTGGTGGTTGTTGTTGTTTTTTAACAAGAAAAAGGGCATTCTTTAGTCCGTAAGTAGCGTCTCTTGTGACTTGCAATTGCAACAACAATCAGACCCCTCGATAGTGGTTGTACGCAAATTGTTTCTTTCAAAGCAAGCAAACAAAACAACGCAAATGAGCGCCCACATTTTTGGAACGTTTAAGTAAAATTTTAAACGCGCTCCCCCGTCTCCCGAATCCTGGATCCGCCCCTGGCAAGTGCATTCAAATAACCATGTCCATCCCAAATAATTTAGATCGCCGGACCGATGTTTCGCGGAATGGACCCAGGGCATACCGGGATGCAGGGGCTCGCGTCGGCGAAAGAAAATCTCACAACTGCGAGCACCAGCAATAAGCGCAACGCCATGACTGAAACCGAACAAAAATAGCGAGGGTCCAATCTCGCGGTGGTGTCGACGAGCACTTATACAACTGTCCAAGGCGCTGCATTCACGGAAGTCACGTTCAGGTTGCGTTTCAGCTGCGGCAATTTTTTTAGAAAAGCGAGACTGTGGGCTCTTGTATTTTTGGAGCTGTGATACAGAGTGCCAGATCTACGTCTGACCGTACGTCAGGTCTCCTCAACTTGCGTTCCACCCCAGGTGTCCATTCAGTAATTCCGGTACGGTTGATTGTGACCTATCACACCCATCAACCGTACGCGGTACAGTGTCGGATCGCTAGTCACCGCGCGACCTGTTACGACCGAAAACGGGGTCCTGTCCAAAACGAGAGACACGGTGCAAATTGCCGCCCAGAAACAAAACTGACGAGCCGTTAAAAGTCGCTAGGGACGTGCCCCATGTTCGACTGACGAAGAGTGATCCTTTTCAATGTCGGTCACACGCGACCCTAAACCCCTTCCCCCACACTTCCTCCCCCCATGTCGAACATGGGAGCACGGTCCCTGGCGACTTTTAACGGCTTGTCAAAATTACAATTCCCACGTCGTCGATTGGTAGACTTGTTCCCCCCGTCCCCCACACAGTCAGCCCCCCTACCCAGTCAGCCCTTCCAGCACGACCAGGACCCCTAAACGTCCCCTCGGTTCTAACAGCATTCAAGAGACGCGGTGTTAAGGAGGGTCAACCGACTCCGAGTAAAGAGAGCGACAGTGAGGGATTTTGAGCGCATGGTGTATATATGTGGTCCATCACGTCCGAGCGCAACGCTGTGGAGACTACCCTGGTGGAGTCAGCTACGTTGAACCGAGCGCCAGGCTCGAGCCCTCGAATGGAAAGCAATGAGAGCGCAGGTGTTTGTTTTGTTTTAGTCCTAGGCGCAACCAGGGGGGGGGCTGGGGGGGCCTGGCCCCCCGAACAAAACGCTGGCCAGAAAAACAACAACAATCCATAATAAAAAATAGAAGTGGACCCCCCCAAAGAGTATTTTGGCCCCACGACCCCGAAATCCTGTTTGCGCTATTGTTTTGCTTAGCATTCAGCCGCCGATATCGTAAAACGTTTGAGAGGCGACAATGTGTCTCTGACCGCTGACCTAGGTTTTGTGTTTGAAAACGTTGTGGCTACAGGAGCTGCCGTCACCAACGATCACGTGAGCGTCGAGTGGATTCTTCCCCCGGAAACACTAGAAATGATTTTCAAAAGGCTCCCCGCCAGAGAACTCGTCCGATGCTCAAGTGTATCGACAGTGTGGAGGCGCACGATTTCAGAAGTGCGAGGTCTTTCAAGGAGTGTGGCTCTCGAACGAGCATGGCGATTTGGTATTGTGGAGCCAAGAGTGTGTTACAAACACCAGGGCTGTCTGGAGTGCGCGGCTGAAAGTGACGCGATTGTTGCCCTTGTTGGTGAGCGTGGGGTCGAGGTTGTGGACCTGAAAAGTGAAACAGCAGTTCTGAAGTGTCCAATTCGACTCGTGGGGAAAGCGAGGAGCGTGTGTTTCTACAAGCAGTCGCTGATTGTGGGGAACGAGGAAGGCTATGTGTCTGTTTGCGATGCGAAGGACAGCCCCTCGGTTTCAGAGGTTCAAATCGTTCAATTAAAAGCGAGCGAGGGTCCTGTTTTCACGTTGGTGGGTTTTGAGGGATTTGTTGCGGTTGGGGAGCGAAATGGGCAAATTGGGATTCTTTCACTTCGCGATCGAGCGTGCAAGGTCCGCCTTAGCGGCCACCGGGGTCGAGTCACGTGCATCGCTCATGAAGAGAAAGAAAACCTACTCGTCAGTGGCTCGTGGGACAAGACGATTAGAGTGTGGAACGCCACTGACCTGGCTTGCACTCTCGTTCTAAATGGCCACAGGGCAAGCGTGGAATCCTTGGCCGTCACAGGCGACACGGTGGTGAGTGGAGCATGTGACTTTGCCGCGCGTCTGTGGAGCTTGAGGAGTGGCGAGTGCCTGTTGATACTCCCCCACAGGTCCAACGTCCTGGCCTTGAGTTCCAGCGAGTCCCATATTTTCAGTGGGTCCTACCCCAAAGTTGTGAAGGTTTGGGATCGTTGGGGACTTTGTTTGAGGACGCTCAGGTTGAATGGATCATATGTGAGAAATGGGATTTGGGGGGAGGAAGGGAAGTTGGTATGCGTTGCTGCCAATGGGGAAATAATCGAGTGGGACTTTTCTAACACGCTTGATTAGATTCTCTTCTTCGTAGGAAGAGAGCGAAGTGGTTTTGGTTTCCTGAACGATTTTTTTAGGAAAACGACTGTGACGCATTTTTGCACCACTCATGAGTTCCGTGGGACACGAAAACTATGGAACGAGCTGTCCAGCGAGAACGATTCAAATAAACTCTGCCAAGCCAGCTACCAAATGTGCATGTTTATCCTGTAGAGAATATGCTTTGGCTCGACCTCGTTGCACAGGGTGGAACGCTTCCAAATGAAGCGTTTGGTGGGTGCGTCAAGCTTGCTCCTGACGCAACCTACCCCTGTGTCTCTTCAACAATTGGATGTGTAAGCTTTTCCCCCAGCATTTGGTGCGACAATCTTGCCCATACCGATATCCAAATACGGGCGACGTCAGCTGTGTCAATGGAGGTGGCACTAGCGACCCCAGCTCGTTCGCTGCCTACCATATCACCAGCAACAGGGACGGCAGGAAAGAAGTGAAAAAGTTTTGGAGGTGGCTTACTCGTTGGGAGTCCAAAATTGTGGCCCTTCTAAGGTATTCCAGGGTGTCCTTGGGAGCGTGAAGCCGACTGGCCCCGCATGCAGGGAATTCCAAAATAACGATAAGACTTGGAGCCACGCCGCCAGGGCACCTGTTTTTCTACTGTATGGTATTTCTTTTTCTATCTCTGGTCGCCCCTTTCTTGCCTTTCACGCCGCTGGTCGCCTTTTTTTCCGCCTCTGGTCGCCCCTTTCCTGCTCCTGCTCGCTTTTTTCCCCTCTGGTCGCCCTCCTTGCCTTCCTCGGCTCCCTTTTTTCCTTCCTCTGCTTCCGCTGCTCCGTTTTCCTTGTGCCTTCACCTGTCCGCGCTCCGCAACACCTAGCTGCTCCCTTTTCCTCGCTGCGCCAGAAAGCCGCTGATCACGAAAACGTGATCACGTGCGTCGTACGTACGGCGTCGTCAGCGACGCCAGCGATCGTGGCGAGCGGCTTACCTTCGGGTGAGGCGATTCCCCAGTACTTAAGGACCTCCTTAAGTACTGACCATACCTATGGCGATCGCGGGTCGCCACGACGCCGTACGGTTCCTGGCGACCGAGGGCTGACGTGGGCGGATTCCCGTGGGCGAGGGGACGCGACGGCGACGTGCCGTACGTCGCCAGCGTCGTTCACACCCACGATACCTCACCTATATTTCCTTCTACTTGTGGGTCCTGAACATACCCAACAGTCCAATGAGGGAGTACACTCCCCCCCCCCCTCCCCCCACTTGTCGGCCCAGAAGGAGCTTAGTGCTCCCCTCCAGAAAAGGAAAAGGAACGCGAAATCCTAAAGACCATAGCATTTGGCTGCCTGATTTGTGCTGTTCGCTTGTGCATGCCCCTTTTCTTGAGGGAGGGGGTGGTCGGTCAAAATGAAACGCTCAACATAAATGGGGCCCACGTGGTAACAGCGGCATAGGCGTTACGGATACAGGACGGTTGTGGGGGGATGAGACGACAAGGTCTTGCGAGCACACAGCCCACGTTCAAGGAACGTCTATCTTCAGTCGATTGTGGAGGATTTAGTCGAAGAAAACGACTCGGCTGACTTGGTGCGTGTACGACTCACTTGTGGTTCCCCCTGGAACATCATAGCAGGAAACGATCGTGCATCCAACAATCAATTGATCGATCGATCGATCAGGAAATGTTGCCGCCGAGGAAGGGGGCCAGGAGTTTTTACAGGGTGCGCTCCTCCCCCGGTATGACGGAAAAAGGAACCTAGAATCTGTTAACACTTTAGTAGGTCGCTGGGGCTGAACACCTGGGGCTAATAGCACTGCACTGCTGGGGTCGCCACATCCCCTAAAAAAAAAGAGGTTTGGGTATACAAACTTCATTAGCCTTTGGGGGAAATTGAGATCTGGTACTGGTTGGTGACAAGGGAGTCAGAGATGCCACAGATGACTCGAGGACTCGGGTTCTTTCATACTTGTACGTCCTACTTGTAGCTCGTTTCCTGGCACCCCTCGCAGCGAAACAAGCATGTCTACGTTGTACCAATCACTGTATCTGACAGTCCCATTGACGTCCAATCGATCTCAGAAGCCCTTGTCAAACTCGTCCCTCGGAGGTATGAAACCCCGCAAGAAAGTAGGTGCATCCAAGAGTCCCATACATGTCCAATCGATCTCGACGTCCTTTCTCGAGATCGTCTCACGGTGGTATGAAAACCCTGGAGGACATCTGCAATCCAGATTTCGATTCCGAGTTCGATACCAGCAGCTCGAAACATGCTTCGACAGATTATCTTCGTACTTGGCCTGGCATTGTGCGCTCGAGCGCACAACCTTGAGCAAGCCTCCAGCTCCAGGAAGCTCCGGGGCTGGAGCGTCGGTGGTGTAGCCGACACATTTACTAAAACCTTCGACGAGGGTAGCAGGGTTATCGAGAAGGGTAAAGAGGCCGTCGACAAGGGAAAAGAGGCCCTGAGTGACCCAGGAAACACGCTGAAAGAGGCTGTATGCAAAGGGAAAGATGGGTTCTTCACAGAGAAATGGGACAGGATGGATGAAGTCGAAGACGACAACTGTGGGTGGCTGAGTGATAAGGATGCTGTGTGCGAGACCGTTTGGGGTAAGCAGCAGGGAGGGGACGAGGTTCTGGAGCTGAACCTGAAGGCAGGTTTGGCCTGCATGGCGTGCAACGTCGGTTGTGGGGCTTGTGCGCAGGCCGCTCTTGTGGCTGGGTTGACCCAAGAGGTAAGGGGTTTCAGGCACTATCACGTGGATCACGTGGCAGACAATTTCCTGGTGCTTACGGCAGGGTCATTGGTGTGTGATCAAAGGGGTGGATTATTTGAGGGTTTTTTTTACGGCCAGGCCTGTGACCATTATAGTGGTGTGCGGCTGGTTAAACGAGAGTTCGTTGGAGGTAGCTGTGCTGCTCCGGGTGGTGGGGAGGAACATCGTACGTCCAGGAACTGCTGCGTGCATGTGTCGAGCAATGATTGTTGTGTGTGTGTTCTTTCCAAAACAGGTTCTCGAGCAGGTCGCCACTCTGACCAAAAACATAATTGAGAGCGTGAGCGCTGAGGGAACGAAATTTGCTGACAAACTCCTGGACGACGTGTACGACTTCTTGGAGGAGTTCGTGCAGGACATGTTCGATGCCTTCCTGGAAGGGGATTTCGGTGGCAAGTTCAAAAACAAGTGCCTTCCTGGTGGCGAGGGTTTCGACATGGGGGTCAGCGCTGGGGTGGCTTACTACGGCGGCGAGAACTGTGTGTGTGGGGCGTGCCTGCCTGCCTTGAACGCGATGAGGCCGTGGGTGTCGTGGTACATCAGGGAAAAGAAATCCTGCGATTGAAGAAAAGGCATCACCAAAAACGCAACACTGAAAGAACAAGCGAAAGAAGATTGGGTGCTGGCTTGAATGAATGTTGTCTGTTGATGAATGAACAGGGGTAACTCCTCTTTTTTGATGTGTGTTTTATTAATTTTGCTGTTGTTGCCGAGTTTTTTGTTTTTGGGGCGGCTGCTCATTTTTGTGATTCTTTTGTCAATGGTAGTGGTCATGTTTGATTTTGGTCAGGAGTGCAGCTATGAATTTGCCAGTTGTGAGTAGATGTCAGTGATTGCTTTCTTCCGAGGGTAAACAGGGGGTTATGGACAAACACTGCCCAGTTCTCTCATTGTTGGTGCATGCCAGTTGCAGCTCAGTTTTGTTAATCTAGCGATTGTGTATTTTTGTCTAATTGGAGATGGGACAGCTCGTTTTCGTTTTTTCCATTAGTGGATGCCAGTGAGAGCTCTGCTGGGCATCACCCAGATCGGGCGATTGTCATTGAGGTTGAATTGATGTGTTCTTAGCAATAAGGAACATCATACGGGACTTGAATTGGTTAATGATGGGCCTGAGCAGTTTTGGGATCTGTTCATTGTACATTGTAAACTTCATTGTCGACAACAGATACCTCACTGCTCGAAGCATCAACCCACCCCAGCTAGCCTGTCCCTGTGCAGATCCATACCCATGTGCAGGAGAGTGAAGTCAGCCACAGCGATACAGCTTTGTCAAAACCACTATGGGAAATCCACCCCTGTGCGACCGTGCGAAAATACGGTCGCACAGGGTTCGAAAGCCAAAGCCGCTTTCCACGAAGCGAAAGAGTGGTTAACGCTTCGGGGACGTTCGGGGTATCTGGGTTCGACTCCCAGACGTCCCTTCTGAAAGCTCTGATGAAAATTGGAGCATTTTCTTGTGTTCGACGACACAGTCGTCAGGGTGGGTCGAGGATCGGAGAACAAGCAGGTCGCACGCGATGTGCGACTGAACTGATAAGGTCGCACCGGGAAACAAACAGGTCGCACACGATGTGCGACTTTCACTTTAGTCGCACAGCGTGTGCGACTTGTGTTTTTTTTTCTTCTTCTTCTTAGAATCCGTTGCCAGCAGCGATATGACTAATCACTGCAACAACAAAACCTATACGACGTTTTGGTGTCATTTTCTTCGGCACCCTGCTTCCAGCCCAGCGCCTACTATCGCAGCGCCCCCACGAGAAAGCTGCTTCAAGACGCGGCTCTGTTCGTCAGGGATTTTTCCTTGGCTTCCGTGTTTGGGGGGGCTTGCCAGATTGGAAATGGAGTCGAATGATGGCGAAGCCTCCAAAAGAGAGGCGCTGCGCCGGTCAGGACTACTTTCAAGGAGCAAGCTGAGAAGGGAAAAACTCCGAACGAATGAAAGAGAAAGTTGCAGCAAGGGGGGGGCCTTGGAGTGGAAGGGAGTGTCGAAGCGGAAGACCAGGATTTTGAAGCAGTGGGACGAGTGATTCAAGGCTTTAAGTATTACGTGTTCTTGGCTGTGTATGCTGCCTGCCAAGCCGCTGGGCTGGTGCTGCTGGAGGTAATTGTTTTGGTTGTAATTGGGAAGCTGATTATGTTAAAAAAAAACCCAAAAGTAAGAAACCCTCTTTGATCAAATTGAAAAAAAACTGGGAAAAGGTAAAAACCAGGGGGGGGGGGGGTGTCCTGTCAAACAAGATTTTCTAATGTTTTATTTTATTAATGATGTTTGGGGGGTGGGGCCTGGGAGTTGCTTATAGCCAATCAAAATCAGAAAGATAGGATGCAGATCCAGCTGTGTATTTTGTTGCAGATAAAGCTTCTATATATGTGTCGTTTTTTAATCTTTGTTTCCCTTTTACTTCCAGCCTGTTCCTGGAAATAGGCGAACATAACAATTCTCAGTGCGAAAAAAAGTGACAATCATCATTGCAAGAAGGAAGATAGGAACATGCAATCCCAAAAAACAAGCCTTTCGCTGTAAGGTGAAGAGTGGCTTTATTTTGTTTGCGACAGAGATGCGCTCGGCTGGCGAAAACTCCGTTTCTAATTGCATTTTGGCACATTATTCCGTTGCCGCTTGTCCTATGGGGATTAAGCCTGGCTGGAATAGTTTCCCTGAAAAGCTATAGCTGGATGAGGCTCCGCTCCAATCTATTAGTCACGCTTGTCCACGCGATCCAAGTGAGTAGCAGCTCAGTCACTGTCTGCTGAAAATTTATGCCCTTCCTGGAAATATTGTGTGTGTGTATATTCCATTTTTTCTGCCATCAACACCTACTTCAAAAGTCGAATTCACAGTTGTGCAGTTGTGCCAAACTTTGTCCAATGGCAAGCAGCTGCGGAAACCCTCCATAATCAAGGATCTGAAAGGGCAACAGGAAGCTGCTTGCAATTTTTTCACATGCTCGCTCATGAAAGAATTGGGTTTTTTTTGGTGCCTATCATGTGTTTTTGACTTGGTTTCAGGTGCGTCTGTGTTTCGCAGTTTTTGTCCCTTGTTCTGGGGGTGTGCTTCAAGGCGTGGTTTTCCTTATCACCTGGATTTGCTTTTCGCTGATTTTGCTGGAGGTGGCTTTCGATGTGCAAATTTTCGGGAAATCGATGCTCCGTAAACAGCAACTTGCGTTGATGATCGGTCTCGCTGGCTTCTGTAAGTTGTTTTGGCTGAAAGCATTCTCAGGTTTTCCTCAGATATTATTTTTATTTTGACTATTTTTTTTTCCGGCTTTGTCCAGCAGTTCGATTGGGATAATTGCATTTGTTTAATTCACCACTGTGGGTAGAATCCATAACGCTTTCAGCCTTGGAGCAACTCAAAATAAAACAACGAAATAAAGGAAAAAGCATCGCACTCACTCACAGTTGGAAATGTTTTGCCTAAAGAAACCGTATGGTTAGTTGAACTGCCAGACTAAGGTTGAAGGAGGTGTGTACAAGAATGTGAATAGATAAAAAAAATGGGGTTGGGTGGTGCAGTGGTTCAGGCCAGCTCCACAGATGCATCGCTGATATGGGGGGCGATGTCCATGTTGGTGTGGACAATTGCTCAAGGAGGAAGGTTCTTACTGTCGCTGGTCGAAAGAGACACTTCGACAGCATCTGAGCTGATCAAGAGGGTGGAATCCATGTCAGGTAAAACACACCAAAACAATCACCCCTCTTTCTTCCCTTTCCTATTCATGTTTTCAAAGGGTTTTGTTTGGTTCATGAAACGTACCCCCCCCAGCAAAAGCTGCTTCGAAATCGATGCCTTTTCTTTTTGTTATTTTTGTAAGGGAATTCTGACCTGGATGAAGAAAACAAAATGTTATGAGAATCGGCTGTGAAATGGGAGCCTGCAGATCACATGTTTTATCAACATGCCGTCCCAGCCATTCCCGTGTTAATACTCGGCTTCCTGTTCGAAGAGGCCTACACGCTGGTGGCCTGAAATTCCACCAAATTTCAGCTAGTGTCGACTGAAATTCTTGTTTTTGTTTTTGTTTTTTTTTTTCTGAATTTTTTTTTTTTTTCCCTTCCACAGTCTAATCAGAGTATTCAGAAAATGGAGGGGTATCCATGGTCGGAATGGAAAGCTGCATGAAGGGCAGTCGATCAACGATCCGAAGAGGTGGCCGGCAATCACGGTTGTGGGGAGCAAATAACGATACGAATTCCGATGTGCTCTGTTTGCCCCGGTTCCCTATTCTTGAAGGGGGTATGTCTGTGGTACGATGAAGGCATCAAGGGTGGCAGGGGGGGTTACACTGTGGGGAAAGGAAGTGTGATGAGGGGGGTATGGATTTGCCTGTTGATTTTGATGAGGGCTCTTGCTGGAAACCACACTTCATTCTGTAATTCAAAATAGAATTTCTAGAGAAACTCAGACTGGAAGAGAGGTGGATGTTTTGATCGAGAAAGATTGGAATGGTGAAGTTGTATGGGAATTGGAATATATTTGAACGATGTTTTACCTTGCTCTGGGTGGGAATTGTTGTTTATTGGGGGTGGGGGAAGGAATGATATGTAATATGAGTTTAATGTTGTTTTTTCGGTTGTCTGGTCGCACCTGCATGCGACTCAATTCCCACGACTGTATTCGAGTCGCACAACACAACCAACGGTCGCATATGGGTGGCTACTTGGTCGCACACCCCTGCGACCTGATTTTCATGACTTTCTCCCCGGTCGCATATGGGTGGCTACCTGGTCGCACACCCCTGCGACCCAATTTCCACGACTTTCTCCCCGGTCGCATATGGGTGGCTACATGGTCGCACACCCCTGCGACCTGATTGTGACGATTCTTGTTTCGGTCGCATATGGGTGGCTACCTGGTCGCACACCCCTGCGACCTGATTGTGACGATTCTTGTTTCGGTCGCATATGGGTGGCTACCTGGTCGCACACCCCTGCGACCTAACTGTGACGATTTTTGTTTCGGTCGCATATGGGTGGCTACCTGGTCGCACACAGGTGCGACCTAAAGCTTCTGCGACCTCAATATTTCGGTCGCACACACTTATGTCGCACACAGGTGCGACTGTTTTTTGTCTCTGCGACTGGGGACTGCATCAAAGACGTCACCTCTGTGCGACTTTAAATTTTAGGTCGAATATGGGTGGCTACCTGGGCGCACAGGGGTGCGACCGTTGACGTCGCGTGCACGACTCTGTACACTTCACTGCGACATTACAAGTTTGGTCGCACAGGGGTGAATTTCCCATAGTGAACAACCTGGAGCGTTACTTTGATCACAGTAAGTCCTCTGCAGTAAATCCCCATTGCAATCGCTGCAAACTACTCCATACTGGCTGGATGAACGCTACTTCGAATTTTCCGGCGCTTGCCCACGCTCAATCGATCCCACTCGATATCAGCCCTCTCGCGATACACGCGGAAAAATGCAAATCTGCGATTTGCTGAGGTGGGGAACATGAGGCGAGAGAAACCTTCAGAGATGGATGGATTAGAGTGGGTTCGAGTCCCACACATCTCTGAGAGCGTGGACACATGTATGTGGCTGGCGTGGTGGTGGAGTTGTGCTTAATGTGGATATGCGTATCCGTGGAAGAAGCGATGGATGTGGCGATGAAATCTGAAAAAAAAGCGGAAAAACGTGAATCTGCGGTGGGGAACATGATAGGGGCACACAAGTCCCCGAGACACAAGCACACACACACACACACAGAGAGAGAGAGAGAGAGTCACTGGGAAGATTAATTTTTACAGGAGGGCCCCCTGCCCTATAAACCCTGTCGTACTCCCAATTGTACTGCACAACTACCCTAAACCCGAGTTCTACTATCAATTTGTCCCCCTCCCCCACGAGAGGGTGTCCACACCCGTCACTACCCGGAAAGAAACAAAGAAAAAGGTTGAACGAAACGAGAAAAGAAAGTCGAATAAACCCCCAAACAAAACCACAAACAAACAGCAAACTAAACCCCAAACAAGCCCACGAAAAATCCCAAACTAAACTCACAGAAAACTCCCGTTCTGTCTTGAGGCTTGGTCTCTGGCTTGTTCTCTAGCTTGGTCTCCAGCTTGGTCTGCGTTTTTCTGTCACTCCAGAAGCCATCTCAGCCAGCACCTGCGCCAGCATCTGCGGCGGTGGCTAGTGGTGCAGCTGGTTCCTCAGCTGGTTCCTCGACTGGATCCTCAACCAAGTCGATCGGAGGCTCGTCCTCATCCAAATCCAAAGGAGGGAAATCCATAGGTGGAGGAAGAGGACCTAAGGACGAAGGCTCCGAAGATGAACTTCTGCTAGACTCTGAAGGACTCTTGTTGTCGTCCTGTTTTGGCTCCTGTGTTGGGTTCTGATCTGGGTTGGGTCCCTGATCTGGGAATTCGCCTTCCTCTTTCTGATTCGCATACTCCACCGCCCACTTTCTCACCAACGGACCCAAGCGCTTCAGGGCAAGGCCTTTCGGAAAGCCCATGTCCCTTCTCAAGCACTGATAGCACTCGGTCAGAGTCTGGGTCGTGGTTGGGGCCTGGGGGAGTGGCTGGAAGTCGGGCTCGTGCATGTCCAAGTGCAGGTCTTTAAGTTGAACTGTTTCGGGATCGGTCCGTTCTGCCTGCCACCAAGGATACTCCCAAGACAGCATTCCGGACAAGATACGGACATTACGAGTTTCTCGTTTGCCTGTTCGGAATGACCAACTGTCCAGCCCAGTTCCAAACAATGGTTCAGGATCTGTTGGGCGAGTTCCTTGACGACTTTGTCGTGGTGTTCATCGACGACATCTTGGTATTTTCCAACTCAGTGGAAGACCATGTCGAACACCTAAAATTGGTCTTTGAACGGTTGCGGAAACATAAGCTGTACGCGAAAGCCAGTAAGTGCGAAGTAGGAGTTTTAGAGACGGACTATCTGGGGTACCATTTGTCCGGGAAAGGCCTTCAACCGATGCAAGATAAGGTGGAGGCTATTCAACGTTGGAAGGAGTTAACTTCGGTGACTGATGTACGAAGTTTCCTAGGAATGGTTTCTTACTATCGTAAGTTCATTCCTGAGTTCGCTAGGATTGCGAGTCCCTTGACAGATCTGACGAAGAAAGATACTGTTTGGGAATGGGGACCGAACCAGCGCAAAGCCTATAACGAACTTAAGGATCGGATTAGCCGTGCACCGATTCTACTCCTTCCTGACCCGGCGAAAGAATACACCGTGATAACGGATGCATCCGGAACTGCGTATGGAGCAATTCTGACCCAGGACCACGGGAAAGGTTTGCAACCTATTGCTTACCTTTCCAGACGATTAAAACCAGCTGAAACGCAATACT
Source organism: Bryopsis sp. KO-2023 (assembly GCA_030272585.1). Taxonomy (NCBI): domain Eukaryota; kingdom Viridiplantae; phylum Chlorophyta; class Ulvophyceae; order Bryopsidales; family Bryopsidaceae; genus Bryopsis; species Bryopsis sp. KO-2023. The sequence continues at coordinate 1,038,326 of BSYQ01000012.1, read as the reverse complement.
CCGCATACAAGCGGGAGATGGGGGCAATAGCTTATGCTTTAGCCCAATGGCGACATTATCTCGAGGGATGCCATGGGGGTGTGACGGTGTTGACAGATCACAAACCCATCCCATACTTCATGACCCAGGCAACTTTGTCGCGGACCCAAACCCGGTGGATGAGGTCAGGGTTTTTCGATTCCATAGGTCCAAAAATCGTCTACATCCAGGGAAAAGCCAACGTATTGGTAGATGCATTATCCCGGAGCCTTCCAGGTCAGCCGGACCAAATAAAAAACCTCTCCACTTGGGAAGTGGCAGAGAAGGAGACATGGAAAGAAGCTTTGAGAAGCGACACAAAACTCAAGCCTATTTTCGAGAAAATGGAACGAGGGGTTTCTCCGCAGTATCAACTTGAGGACGGATTAAGGGTACGATTAAGGGTACGATTAAGGGTAATGTGTACGACATGGTTTAAAGGGCTAGGGCCCTTCCTGTAAAAAATATTCTTGCTAGTAACCTGTAGCTTCCCTAAGGGGGAGCGCCTGTGTTTCGAAGGCCTTAGGGCCTATATCAGTATTCACCTTCTGAGCATATGTCACCACTAGAAGGTCCTAACCATTTGAAATTTATGGGATATGGGATCTGAGCCAGATTAGGAGGAGTACCGATCTCCGCCTATGTTGATTGTGGTGCAACGGAGAACTACATTACCAAGAAACTCGTTACGAGACTGAAACTCGAAACAACCGAGTGCAAAAAGGGAGTCACTTTGGCGGACGGAACCCTATGTTCACTTGATCGACGATGTGAAGACTTGCAGCTCAGGATGGGTACTTATACCACAACCCTTTCCGCAGACGTCTTCCCAAACCTTTCATATGACGTGACACTAGGGCTTCCTTGGTTGATGCAAACCAATCCCAAACTGGACTTTGCAACAGGCACGCTCAAAGTTCCAGTGGGTGCTGGATGGACAACTGTTCCTATGAAGGAACGACCATCAGACTACTTACAGCACCTGGCACCGGCTATTGATACAGTCTCAGCGAAGAAGTTATTCTCGCTCGTGAAGAACAGTCCAGAAGTTGATCAGGCATACCTTGTGGTGTTGTGCGACCAACCACCCCGGAAGATTTGGCACATCTCATGCAGTATCCATATCCGGGAATTCCAAAAGAGCGTTTGAACGCTACTGGAACCACACCGGTGCATCTCCAGCCAGATGTGGAAAAGGTGATGCATTCGGGTCTCGACCCAAGGATCAAGGCTGTCCTCACAAGTTTCAAGGATGTGTTCCCGAAAGACTTACCACCCGGCGTTCCTCCAGTCAGAAAAGGCCACGAATTTAAGGTGGACCTGGAGGACGAACAAATGACCCCAATCCACCGTCCCTTGTACAAACTCTCTCCAGCCGAGTTGGACGAAGTTAGGACACAGGTGGATTACCTCCTCGAGCAAAGGAAGATCCGACCCTCCGAGAGTCCCTGGGGCGCACCCATACTCTTTGTTCCAAAGAAGGACGGAGGATTGCGGATGTGTGTGGATTACCGGTGGATAAACAAGTTCACGGTAAAGAATAGGTATCCACTCCCTCTTCCTGAGGAGTTAATGGACCGTCTCGCCCGAGCGAAGATCTATACGAAGATCGACCTCCGCTCAGGCTACTGGCAGTTTCCCGTTCGACCCAAGGACACTCCCAAGACGGCATTCCGGACGGGATACGGACATTTCGAGTTTCTCGTGTGTCCGTTCGGAATGACCAACTGCCCAGCCCAGTTCCAGACCATGGTTCAGGATTTGCTGGGGCAGTTCCTTCACAAATTTGTTGTGGTGTTTATCGACGACATCCTAGTCTTTTCCAACTCGGTGGAAGACCACGTCGAGCACCTAAAACTGGTCTTTGAACGGTTGCGGAAACACAAGTTGTACGCAAAAGCCAGTAAGTGCGAAGTAGGGGTAGCAGAGACGGACTACCTGGGGTATCATTTGTCGGAAAAAGGCCTTCAACCGATGCAGGATAAGGTTAAGGCTATTCAACAATGGAAGGAGTTAACTTCGGTCACTGATGTGCGAAGTTTCCTGGGAATGGTGTCTTACTATCGTAAGTTCATTCCTGAGTTCGCTAGGATTGCGAGTCCCTTGACAGATCTGACCAAGAAGGATACTGTCTGGGAATGGGGACTGAACCAACGCAATGCCTATAACGAACTTAAGGATCGGATTAGCCGCGATCTTACTCCTTCTTGATCCGGCCAAGGAGTACACCGTAATAACGGATGCATCTGGAACTGCATATGGAGCGGTTCTTACCTAGGATCATGGGAAAGGTTTGCAACCAATTGCATACCTTTCCAGACGATTGAAACCAGCTGAAACGCGATACCATTGGGCTTATGCTTTAGCCCAATGGCGACAATATCTCGAGGGATGCCATGGGGGTGTGACGGTGTTGACAGATCACAAACCCATCACCCACTTCATGACCCAGGCAACTTTGTCGCGGACCCAAACCCGGTGGATGAGGTCAGGGTTTTTCGATTCCATAGGTCCAAAAATCGTCTACATCCAGGGAAAAGCCAACGTATTGGCAGATGCATTATCCCGGAGCCTTCCAGGTCCGCCAGACCAGCTCAATAACCTCTCCACTTGGGAAGTGGCAGAGAAGGAGGCGTGGAAAGAGGCTTTGAGAAGCGATGAAAAACTCAAGCCTGTCTTTGAAAGGATGGAACGAGGGGTTTCTCCGCAATACAAGCTGGACAACGGGTTCTTGTATTATACCAAGACAGACCCAGGTCCTAGTTTGCTTGTGGTCCCTGCTTCTTTCCAGAAACAGATTCTGGAAGAGCATCACGACGTTCCCAGTGCCGGCCATGTTGGAGCAGACCGCATGACCGAAGTACCTACCCGCAATTACTGGTGGAAAGGCGTTGGGCTTGACATAAAGGCATACGTGAAAACGTGCCCGACCTGTCAGCTTAACAAATCGGACTTGCAAGGACAGAAAGGTCTTTTGCAGCCGTTGCCTATCATAGACCAGAAATGGGAACAGATCACGACGGACTTGGTTACCGACCTATCGTCTTCCCATGGCTTCACAGCAATCGTTGTCTTTGTAGACCGATTGACGAAGTATGCGAGGTTCGTACCCTGCAACAAAACTATCACGGCGCCAGACTATGCAAATGTTAGTTATTTTAGCGCTACGAGGTGGTTTGGGATAGAGCCGAGGGTGGCTGACGCATGTGGGTTCACGAGTAAGACAGATTAGACCCAGAGGTTGGGGCATGCGTCAGCGTACTACACTTAGGGGTACTTAAGAGGCCCACTCGTTCATTTGACATTCTATTTTACTTTGTAAGAACTCGGGATTCGTGGGATTGGTGTGTTCCCGCTTGTGTGTGTGTTTGTGTGTGTGTGTGTTTAAGTGTTTGCCTGACGCAATCACTTTCCCAACCAAGTGCTCTAGTAGCGTTCACAACCGCGTTAACTAGAGAGTTGTCTAAACCAACAAACCCCACAAGTATACTTGCGTTAGCAAGCAAGTTATCACGAATCCGACCACTATTGCGTCACCCCCAAGCTTCACTATCAGCAAAGCTGTTCGTGGAGAACATATACAAACACTACGGGCTGCCTAAAATCATAGTTTCGGATCGGGACCCAAGGTTCACAAGTTTGTTCTGGACCTCCCTTTTCAAACTTTTAGGTACTCAGCAGAGTTGTGCGCCAGGCCGATTTTCCTTAACGATAACGGAACGGCAACGGCAACGGCAATTAACGGCCGATAATTGCCGTGAAAACCGTTGCCGTTGCGTTGTTGCACAACGGTTTAACGACCGTTGCAACGGCCACCGTTAACGTCGCTTCGTGTGTACTTGAAAGCCTTAGTAAAAGTATGATTAATATAAAATCCACCATGCCTTCCACGTTCCCGCTCGTTTCGCGAGTGAGAAAGGGAATAAAGACGTCAGAAAATATAGCCAAGGGGAAGAATAAGTTTTTTCGAGCACGTCGCACTTTGTCGCGTGCGAAACGAGCAAGAAACGAGGGAGATATCCCAGTTTCTGTGAAAAATACAGAAACTGGGATATCTCTCTCGTTTCTCACCAGACATGGGCTGAGACCCCTGTGCACAGGACAGGACAGAACAGACTGTCTGTTCTGTGCACAGGGTCGGACCTGTGCTGCACAGGTGCACAGACCTGTACAGCACAGCACAGACAGGGTCTGTGCAAAGTCTGTGCAGGTCTGTGCACAGTCTGTGCAGATTCTGTGCAGTTCCTGTGCAGAGTCTGTTAGTCTTTTAGCGCTATACGAGGTAGTTTGGGATAGAGCCGAGGGTGGCTGACGCATGTGGGTTCGCGAGTAAGACAGATTAGACCCAGAGTTTGGGGCATGCGTCAGCGTACTACACTTAGGGGTACTTAAGAGGCCCACTCGTTGTTTTGACACTCATAGTTACTTTGTAAGAACTCGGGATTCGTGGGATTGGTGTGTTCCCGCTTGTGTGTGTGTTTGTGTGTGTGTGTGTGTTAAGTGTTTGCCTGACGCAATCACTTCCCAACCTAAGTGCTCTAGTAGCGTTCACAACCGCGCTAGCTAGAGAGTTGTCTAAAGCAACAAACCCCACAAGTATACTTGCGTTAGCCAGCAAGTTATCACGAATCCAACCAACACAGCCGACCACTATTGCGTCACCCACAAGCTTCACTATCAATTGGTTTCGGAGCGAGGCAAGAACTTTAAGTTCTTGAGATCGAAACTTGTGAACGTGGCGCAACAAACGTTTTTGTTTGTTTGTTTGGTAGAGAGAAACTCCAACCGTGGTTGTTGAGTACTCCCAAATAGTGGCTGAGAGACCATGGCTGACCGTGAACACGCATTGGCAGTGCGCGAGCCTCAAGTTGAAGAGCCAGGGATTGAACCTGAGTTCGATGAGGAATTGCCTGACGCACCCAATGTTGTGTATCAACAAATAAACGTCCAGAACATCCACAATGTCCAGCAAGCAGCTGTCGACATAGACATGGGAGCTGATGCGGAAGCCTTAAGAGAGGATGTGGATGCGGTCCATGACCGTGTGGACGATTTAGCCCACGGGCTAAGGGGTCACCTGCAGCAAGTTGACCAGACACTGGGGCAGAGGCTAGCCCATACTGAGGCCTCTGTGTCGAACCAACTGGCTGGCGCATCAGAGGTGATCGGGCAGGCGCTGGAAACACAGCACCAGCATGCGCAACAGGTTGAGGCCACACAGCATGCGGTGGTGTCGCAACAGGAGAAGCTGGATTCAGTAGCGGCTCAACATAGTCGATACGAGCAGAGGCTATTACGCCAAGATATCGATCATAGAAAAGAAAGAGCCGAGATCAGAGCTTCTGTGGATGCAATAACGAGGAGAATGGATGCCGCAGACATTCTAGCGGACTCTCGTTTTGCTGACCTAAAAGAAACGGCTGAAGCATCAGCACTTCAGTTAAAACAACTCTCCGAGTTATCCCTTGTTCAAGGGCGGAGAATTGAAGGCTTATTAGGAACTGTTGCGGATTCCAACGAAAAAGTCGAACGGACTCTAGAATTGTTTCGGGAGTCCTTGCACAAACAAGGTGCTGAGGTGAAGCGTTTGCAGAGCTCAAGAGTAGCAATTCAAAAAGATTTGATTGCCTTGGAGAAAAAGGCATCCAAAACCTGGGATCAGCAGCAAGATGCAGCTGATGTGGTTGCCTTAAGATTATCTGGCCTGGAACGAAGCATGGAGGATGTGAGTGGCGGAAGTCAGAGTGCCCAAAGTGGGAGTGATGCTCGTGCAGTATCACCAGAGCGTGAAGAATCAACTTCCCCTGAGCCTGAGGACTCAGCCTTTGGGATGCCGCTGCCGAAGAAATCAGTAAAGCAGTTGGCTGCATCATGGCCGCCACTAGACCAGAGCTTCGCGGTAGGAATGGTTGGGGCAGGAACCTCAACAATACCGGCTCCTCCAGCGGTACAGGTCGAGGAGGGTGAAATTGTTGCTGCAGAAGCACCACCATGCACTGCAGTGGACAGCGCGCCAGACGCTGATTTCACATTCCCTCAGTTGATACCTCCAAGTACAAGAGCTCAGCCTGGAGTACGCATCTCAGAACCCGACTCTGCCGATGGATCACGTAGACCCACACGAACTAACCCAAGAGTTCTCTCCTCAGCAGAAGTGTTATATCAAATTGACCTTGAGCGTGCTAAGGCACAGGTCAGAGAAGAGAAAGGAAAAGAACCCATGCAGATCCCCACACGTACTGGAAGATTGGGACTTGGGTTAAGTGCTTTGGGAGCAAGGGTAGAAAATAATCCCTTTGCTGCACTTGGTTCATATGAGTCTACTGGTGGACCCAGTCGAGTTCCGCGTATGCGTGGAAACTTTGGAGACCCTGGTGATGACGACCCAGATGATGATGGCGGTGATGATTACCGCGACAGACGAAACCGCCCACCTTCCCGCATTCCAGGTGCGCCTGATGGCGGAGGAGGTGGTGGCGGCGGTGGAGATGGTGGAGGCGGTGGACCTCCCGGTGGACCTCCTGGTGGAGGTGGAGGTGGAGGTGGCGCTGGACCAGCAGGCCCAGGACCTCCTAGGCAAGGACAGTGGTTGCCTAGCACCGTCAAGTTGCAAATGCCTCGAGCATTTAACGGAAGTGGAGAACCAAAAGCCCGTAAATGGCAAGTGCTCATGACGCGGTACTTGAGAACCTGCGGAGTGCATGAAGCACAGTGGCAATCGATTATGGCCACTAACCTTTATGGGGCTGCCTCGGATTGGTTAACGATGCAAGAATTAAAAATTCACCGAGGTGAAAGACCACCCTTCCGTGACTGGATGGACTTCATGGATGGCTTAGCTACAGCTTTCGAATTCTCTAGTGATCGAGATGAAGCGTGGCGTGACCTCCACAAACTCAAGCAGACTGGAACAGTGAAACAGTTTGTAAAAGAGTTTCAGCGTTTGGTCTTGAGAATTCCAGACCTCGAAGAGGATCACCAGTATTTGCTCTTCGTTGATGGACTCAAGAGTGAAGTTCAGAAGCTGGTCGCTGCAACGGTACCTCGAGATGTCGAGGCTGCCATCATATCCGCCGAACGATTGGAAGCCCTTGGAGTTGGAACACAAGGCCAAGGAGGGCAGACCAATCAGAAAAAGAAAGGAGTCTGGCGTGGTGGAAGAAAGAAGAAAGGCCAGAATCAGGGTCAGCAGCAGCAGAACCCTACACCACCAGCCCAAACACCACCACAAGCTGCCGCAGGAGTGCAACAGCAGCAGCAACAGCAACAAGGACGAGGAGGAGGACGTGGTGGTGGTGGACGTGGACGCGGTGGTGGTAACCGTGGAAGAGGACAAGCCAATCAGGGAAGACAGAACCCCCAGGGGGGAGGGGGATATAATTGTTATCTTTGTGGAAAGAAGGGTCACCCTGTGAGGCAATGTCCTAGATTGGAGGAGGTGAAAAACCTCCCCGATGTAAAAAAAATGTTAAACTGACCGCCAGGCAGGAAACTGCTTCGTCTGAGCCTGGCCGACGCAAACGTCGTAAGCGAAATAGAGTTCGTAGGCGGCGTAGGAAGCTAAGATCAAAAGTAGATGCCTCGAAAAAGGTTCGTACTCACAGCGGAAAACCTGAGGAGCGGACTAGTACACCGCGTGAAGAGAGAACAGAGACACTCTCCACATCTACCCAATCGGCACATGACAACTGCGATTGGAAAAATGAACAGAAGGAAAGCACACCGGATGAGATGGACGCGCCTCATGCGTCATCTACATCTCTTCCCTCTGTTAGTGAATCTGTGGGCTCATTGGAGTCGCAGAGTAGTCTACAGGAGTCCCTGCCTGCAGACGTAGACGATAGTGGGTCAGAAACAACCCAGCGGTCTACCACAGAGCGAGTTAATGTGTCAGAAGTTCGATCAACTTCGTCAACCAAGGGTGACACATGCCCTCTGTTAAAAATTCAAGAAGTGCCTGTGAGAGGGTACGAAGTAAAAGCACGGATCAAGACCACGGACCTTTATGCATTCATTGATTGTGGAAGTACCGCAAACTATATCAATGATAAGGTAGCGCGTGATCTCGGGTTGTCGATTACACCAAGCTCAAAGAGAGCAATGTTGGCAAATGGAGATATTAAAGAACTGGCTGGCAGCTGTAACAACCTCCGAGTAAAGATAGGAGGGCTGAAGTGCAAAATGAAAGCGGATCTGTTCCCAGACCTTGGCTATGACTTAATCTTAGGCATGCCTTGGTTGCAGAAAGAAAACCCCCGCATAGACTTTCAGCAGAATGAGATTTCAGTTTGCAAAAACAGCCAAGTGTTTCATCTCCCGTTGCGTCATCCAACCCAAGAGAGTATTGAACCTGAACGAAAAGTACAGTCGATACTGCAAGAAGTGCCAGTGACTGAGTGTTCAGCTAAACGAATGATGCGTCATCTCAAAACAGAGACAGCATTCATGGTTGTAGTGCAAGAGTCTGAAGAGAAAGCTTTAGGCCAACATGAATTGCCTGACGCAATAGAGCGAACACAGCCATTCAACACTGAGGATGAGATTGGCAAACTTATTCGTTCAGACACCCCTGCCGAAATTAAAAAGGTGGTAGAAACACACCGTGGTGTGTTCCCTCGTGATTTACCCCCAGGGATCCCTCCGAAGAGAAAAGGTCATGAGTTTAAGATAGACCTGGAGGATCCAACACCTATCCATCGTCCAATATACAAGCTTTCGCCAGCAGAGCTGGATGAAGTGAAAGCACAAGTGGACTACCTTCTGGAACAGAAGAAAATCAAACCATCCGAGTCCCCTTGGGGCGCGCCAATCCTGTTTGTACCGAAAAAGGATGGAGGCTTAAGGATGTGTGTGGATTACAGGTGGATCAATAAGGTGACGGTGAAAAACCGATATCCTTTACCCCTGCCAGAAGAATTGATGGATAGAGTGTTCAAAGCCAAAGTGTTCTCAAAGTTAGATCTGCGATCAGGCTATTGGCAATTTCCAGTAAGGCCATCTGATACAGATAAAACAGCGTTCCGCACGAGATACGGTCACTTTGAGTTTTTGGTAGCGCCTTCTGGGCTAACCAATTGCCCAGCGCAATTCCAAACTCTAGTGCAAGACCTACTCACAGAGTTTTTAGATGATTTTGTTGTTGTCTTTATTGATGACATACTCATCTTCTCTGAAAACACTTAGAGAACACTTAGAGAAAGTCCTGTCGCGACTAGCAGAATATCAGCTTTTTGCTAAGGCAAGTAAAAGTGAGCTGGCTGTCGCAACAGTAGACTATCTTGGCTACCGCATTAGCGGAAGTGGGTTAGAACCACAGGAACAAAAAGTGAAGGCAGTGAAGGAGTGGAAGGAACTACAGAGTGTTAGCGATGTACGTAGTTTCCTTGGAATGGTTTCATACTACAGGAAATTCATTCCCCAGTTTGCACATGTTGCTGGACCACTCCATGACTTAGTGAAAAAAGACCATCCCTGGAGATGGGGACAGGTTGAGCGTGGCGCATTCAATGAACTGAAAAAGCGTTTAAGTCAAGCTCCCGTCCTTATTTTTCCAGATGCGTCACTGCCTTACACTGTGATCACTGATGCGTCGAATGAGGCCATCGGTGCCGTGTTAACACAGGATCACGGAGAGGGGCTACAGCCAATAGCTTACCTCTCACGTAGATTCAAGCCTGCCGAGCTTAACTATGCACCATACGACAAAGAGTTGTGTGCAATATGTTATGCGATGGTGCAGTGGAGACATTATCTAGAAGGTTGTGCGGGTGGAGTAACAGTGTTCACTGACCACCAACCTCTGACGCATATTCTGTCGCAGAGGAACCTTTCTAGAACCCAAGCAAGATGGCTTGAGGCGGGGTACCTGACTTCGATCAACCCCAAGATCTCCTATATCAAAGGCAAGGCTAATGTGTTAGCAGATGCTCTCTCCCGCAGTGTTCCTAAGCCCGTGGAAACTGCGATGAACATTTCCACTTGGCAAGTGCATCAAGCAAGCCAAGACGAGTGGAAACAAGCCCTCCAAGCTGATAACTCCTTGGTGAAGATATTGCGGAAGCTTGAGAGTGGCGAGGAAGTTGAGGGATATTTCCTCAGAGAGGGAATACTCTGGACGGTCCCAAAGAGAGGATTAGTCGAGAAAGTGGTGGTTCCTAAAGGCCAGCGCAATAAGATTATGAAGGAGTGCCATGAGACACCTTCAGCAGGCCATACAGGACCAGCGCGAACAGGAGAAATCCTAGCGCGGCGATATTGGTGGAAGGGGTGGATGAATGAGTTGAAGGCATTTGTGCGCGAATGCCCTGTGTGCCAACAAATAAAGGCTGACACACAGAAGCCTATGGGCTTACTTCAACCCCTGCCAATACCTGAGCGGAAGTGGGAGCAAATTACCACTGACTTGGTGACAGATCTACCAGCATCCAATGGGTTTACTGCTGTAGCTGTCTTTGTCGATAGACTTACCAAGTTTGTGCATTTCGCCCCATGTACTAAAGAGATTACCGCTGCAGGATACGCCCAACTTTTTATCGAACATGTTTACCGCAACCATGGCCTACCTAAAGTGATTGTGTCTGATAGAGACCCTCGCTTTACCAGCAAGTTCTGGCAGACGCTTTTTAAAGCTCTGGGTACAGAGATTCGTATGAGTACAGCTTACCACCCTCAGACGGATGGGCAAAGTGAGGTTACCATACGTACTCTGGAAAATTTCTTAAGGCCATATGCTGAGAGGTATCCCCATAAGTGGGTTGAGTATTTACCTACAGCAGAGTTTGCAGCAAACAATGCAGTGAATGCGAGTACAGGGTTCGCACCTGCATACTTGATGTATGGGTACCATCCAGAAACACCAAACATTGGTGGGACGGCAACGCAATTTCAAGTGGAAGCAGTTAAGACTATGGTAGCACGGATGGCACAGGACTTAGATACCGCAAAAGCATATTACTCGAGAGCACAACACAGAATGTGTGTGAGTGCAAACAAGAAGAGGAAAGATATTGCTTTTGAGAAAGGGGATAAAGTCCTGATAAAAAGCCGTTTTATTCCGTTGGCTGCTTTGAACAAAGTGAGTCCCAAACTGCGCCGTCGATTTGTGGGTCCCTTTGAAATTGTGGAGAAAATATCAAAGGTGGCTTACAGAGTTCAACTTCCGGAAACATGGCTCATTCACCCAGTGTTTCATGTTTCTAAGTTCAAGCGTTATCACGCCTCGAGTGATAACAGCAGGCAGATACAACCTCCAGAAGGAGAGTTGATTGGTAGCGAAGTAGAGTATGAGGTCGAAAATATCCTAAGGGCTAGAGGTAAACGCAATCGTGAATACCTAGTGCTGTGGAAAGGATACGATCTACTTGACGCTACTTGGGAACCTGAAGCTAATCTGGTTAACGCACCAGATATACTTCGCGCATTTAAAGAGAAAGAAAGAAAAGAGTTGCAGAAAGGAAGAGAATAGGGAAACAGAGTGTTTGATGGCTAAGGTGGAACTCCTTATAGCAAGGGGGCGCGAAAAAGGATACCTTAGAAAAACTCTGTCGACTTCCAAACCAACTCTTTAACTTTAATGCGTTAGGTGCCTAAGTTATTTGGCTGGCGCAGTAAGTGTAGCTTCAGTAGTACTTTAGAAACCGGGCAAACGATGTCACATTCGAGATAGTGTGGTTGTTCCGAGAAAACCCCTATCAAGTGACGTGTTGAGGTGGTCTTGACGAGACTCCAACCGAGCGAAACGTTGGTGTCTCACCCCAATAACCCAACGAGGAAAGTGTACGAGTCACCCAGCCTTATAAGCGCAGCCCTCGAACCATTTTGCCCTAGTGTTTGTGTAAACGGAGCGAGCTCCTGAGTGAAAAAGAGTCTAAAGACGCACAAACCGTTGTTTATATCTTTCTTTCCGACAAACATAATGGCTGCCGACACACCCGCCGCAATTATTGCGAGGTTGGAAGCGGAGGTAGCTCAAAAAGAAGAGGAGCTGCAGCACTTTGTTACGACCGCAGAGGAGGTGCTGCAGAACAATGAGGCCTTAACCCGGCAGCTCTCAGAGTTGAGTGACCGGACGAAAGCAGCTGAGGCTGCGAAGGAGGCAGCGGAGAAAGCCAAGGAAAAGGCGGAGGCGGAAAAGAAAGAAGCGGAGGACAAGACCAAGGTCTTGGAAGAAAAATTGGAAGCCATGAAGCTGAAAAAGCAAAGGTTCCAATCTCACATGATGGCTAACCATCGTGAGAATGACCTCCGTAAACAAGCTCTCGGGGGAATAGTGGATCGATTTACCGCGGTAGAGGAAACGCTGCAGCGAGCTGTAGCAACCGCGTGGAGTGCAGCAGCCAACAACCTTAAGAAGGAATTGGCAGAACAAGAGCTGCAGATCGATTTGCTGGGAGAGTCCCTCAGAGACGGCTCTGAAAAACTTCAAGTGCAGAGCGAAACAACGGACAAGATGCTGCGTTTGAACCCGGCGGTACCAGCACCACGGGTACGCGAAGAACTGGATCGCCAAGTCCAAGTTCTGTTGTCAAACGCAACACTTGATCTGGAACCGTCCAAGGACGATGATGCGGGAGGCTCAAGCAAGGGCAAGGGGAAAGGGAAAAACAAACGCCCAAGCTCGCCATGTAGGGATGCAGATCCACACGGAAAGAGAAGGCGAGAGGACGGTGACGATGAAGGTGGTGAGCCACCGAGGGATCGTATGCCTGGAGATGCAGCAAGAGCCAACTTGTTACTCAAGTTAAAGGCTGCCGCATTAAAGACTCCAGCACCCTCACAACCAGCACCAACAGTTCAGACTCCCGGAGATGAGGCTACCGCAATAGCACCGGGGGAGGACTTATTCGACATGAGAGAGGAGGAGCTTTTGGACTTGGATTTTAACGAAGAAATTGACTTCGGCAGTCCACCTCCTAGGCTCGAAGGTCCTAGTTCTGAACTGGAGGACGGGGAAATCAGGAATGATGAAGGGCCAAGCCAGGTGACAGAGGTTCAGCGTGCGGTCCATCCACCGTTGGAGTTAGCTCCAACAGAAGCAGCACTTCGGGCTTTCCGAGAAAAGGTTAAGCTCAGGAGATTAAGGGCGGCTGCTCAGGACAAAGTGGATGCTGCACCCAGCGAAGTGAACCTGTCACGGGAGGATATCGAGGAGGCTTGCAACCCCATCACTGCGTCAGAGAAATGGCCGAAGGTCCAATATACTAACCCCAGGGACCGAGCCTTGCAAAATTACCGCGGCAACCGGCACTTTCACGAGTTGCCCATGTGCATTTGGTGCGGGAGAAGCCCAATGCAGGCAAGTGCTCAGCGGCTGACGCAGAAGAAGTATTCCGTCCTTCCTTGTGGGTATCACCTCGTGTGTGCTGCTCACTGGTTGGCATACTCGATGCTGGGGCGCATCGTCACGGCGGTCCAAAAAGTCGCGGAAGTGGACAACAAGTCCATCGCCACCGTCTCCCCATTCTCTCTACCTGCCCATATGTTAAAGCTGACACGCTCGACGTTCGAAGAAATCCCTCCGTTCCCGGCTGAGCACGAGAAGTTGCCACACTGCAACATGTGTGTGAAGCGGCAGCTCAAGGTGTCCGGCATCACAAGGGATCTGCCATTCCTAAAATCCAAGAGGGTGGCTGCCGCATTTGATCCCTGTGTCCGGTATCGTGCAGTGCAGCAAGCGCATGCGCAGGAGCAGCGTGCTATCCAGCAAGCGCACGCGCAGGAACAGCGTTAAGGAGGAGGGAAAAGGAGTTATCGTCGACCAAGTGTGTGCGTGCAGCAGCTGTCAGAGACGTCAGAGCAAGAGACAGGTCCAAGACAGTTGGGTGTGGGTATGGGAGTGGGTGAGTTTTGTGTTTGTGTTTTTGTGTTTTTGTTTTTCTTTGTGTTTTGGTGTGCGTGGGCGCCCACTTTTTGCGGGGGGGGCGTATGTTAGTCTTTTAGCGCTATACGAGGTAGTTTGGGATAAAGCCGAGGGTGGCTGACGCATGTGGGTTCGCGAGTAAGACAGATTAGACCCAGAGTTTGGGGCATGCGTCAGCGTACTACACTTAGGGGTACTTAAGAGGCCCACTCGTTGTTTTGACACTCATAGTTACTTTGTAAGAACTCGGGATTCGTGGGATTGGTGTGTTCCCGCTTGTGTGTGTGTTTGTGTGTGTGTGTGTGTTAAGTGTTTGCCTGACGCAATCACTTCCCAACCTAAGTGCTCTAGTAGCGTTCACAACCGCGCTAGCTAGAGAGTTGTCTAAAGCAACAAACCCCACAAGTATACTTGCGTTAGCCAGCAAGTTATCACGAATCCAACCAACACAGCCGACCACTATTGCGTCACCCACAAGCTTCACTATCAATTGGTTTCGGACCGTTGGGTGTGGGTATGGGAGTGGGTGAGTTTTGTGTTTGTGTTTTTGTGTTTTTGTTTTTCTTTGTGTTTTGGTGTGCGTGGGCGCCCACTTTTTGCGGGGGGGGCGTATGTTAGTCTTTTAGCGCTATACGAGGTAGTTTGGGATAGAGCCGAGGGTGGCTGACGCATGTGGGTTCGCGAGTAAGACAGATTAGACCCAGAGTTTGGGGCATGCGTCAGCGTACTACACTTAGGGGTACTTAAGAGGCCCACTCGTTGTTTTGACACTCATAGTTACTTTGTAAGAACTCGGGATTCGTGGGATTGGTGTGTTCCCGCTTGTGTGTGTGTTTGTGTGTGTGTGTGTGTTAAGTGTTTGCCTGACGCAATCACTTCCCAACCTAAGTGCTCTAGTAGCGTTCACAACCGCGCTAGCTAGAGAGTTGTCTAAAGCAACAAACCCCACAAGTATACTTGCGTTAGCCAGCAAGTTATCACGAATCCAACCAACACAGCCGACCACTATTGCGTCACCCACAAGCTTCACTATCAGAGTCTGTGCAGAGTCTGTGCAGAGTCTGTGCAGTTCTGTGATGTGCTGTGCAGTCTGTGCACCTGTGCAGCACAGGTCCGACCTATGCACAGAACAGACAGTCTGTCCTGTTCTAGCCTGTGGAATTTCGCAAAACAGGACAGGACAGCACAGGGTGCACAGAACCCGTACAGAACCCTGTCCTGTGCAATGCACAGGACAGGGGTCTGTCCTGTTCAGCCCATGACTGTTTCTCACTCGTTTTGCAGGCGACAAAGTGCGTCGTGCTCGGAAAGTCTTCTTCTTGCGTTTGGTTTCATCCCCAAACGGTTTTATTCCTTTCCTTACCCGCGAAACGAGCGAGACAGGAACGGGACGGCCTGGATTATTCATCACAGTACTCTTAATTTAGTAACAATGACCGTAGTAATCCGTTGCAACAGCGTCCACCGTTGCAACGGCTCTGCGACCGTTAACGGTGTTTTAACGGCCATTAACGGTCACACGGAACCGTTGACGGTAACGGTACGGCAACGGCCCGTTACCGTTAACGGCGCCGTTATTCACGACGCCGTTGCAACAACGCACAACTTTGGAGCCAACCTCACCAGCCTCCGATTAGAGGGAGTCAATCAACTCAAGGGGGATTCAAACCCGGGTTGGCTAAGCCCAAGTCGAAGGCACTACAAAGTAGCGGACCCCACCAAAGGGACGCTCAAGTGGGGGCCGTTACCTTTAAGTACCTATTTTTAACAATAAAACTAAACGGGTCCTTCAAGGTAACGGCCCCCATATGAGCGTCCCTATGGTGGGGTCCGCTACTTTGTAGTGCCTTCGACTTGGGCTCAGCCAACCCGGGTTCGAATCACCTTTGAGTCGACCGACTCCCTCTAGTCGGAGGCTGGCTCACGTCATTCATACATTAAAAATGTATATAATAATGTCACTTTGTTGTTTAATTAATTAACTCACTTCCTGATCGATTGATACACAGTTAGCACGTAATATGTGCTTAATTGTGTGACCTGTTCTAGACAGGTGCCAGGTCGATCTAGACAGGTAGCCCACTTGTCCAAACCGACCTGGAGCCGGTCTAAAACAGGAGAACAACCCTGTCAAGACAGGGTCGTTCCGGTTTTAGACAAGTCACATCGCCTGTCTAATAAAGGCGAAATTTTGGTGTGACCTGTCCAAAACCGGAAAATCTGTCAGAAATCCGGTTCAGATTTTTGCAGATTTCCGAGGTTGACTGGACCGAACCGGACAGGACCGGACCGATCGCAACCCGTCCGGTCTTGCAAGGACCGGCGTTTTTTCGCTGGACCGGATAGGACCGGACAGGTCAGCCGGTCCATAGACAGGTTGGACCGGACCGGACCGGTTTTTCGCTGCCGGTCCGGTCCAGCCCAGGTCTGTTTATAGGTTTTAGCCTCACACAGGCAGCCTGAGAACCCCAACCATCAATGCTTCAACAACTCGAGTCCGTACCACATCGCCAGTTCCACTTCTGACTCACACACACACACTCACACACAAGCCCAGACCAAAGCACGTTCCCACTCAGACTTGAACCCAGGACCTTCGCCAGACCTGGGCCCGACCGGACCGGCAGCGAAAAACCGGTCCGGTCCGGTCCAATCTGTCTAAGGACCTGCCGATCTGTCCGGTCCTGTCCGGTCCAACGAAAAAACGCCGGTCCTTGCAAGACCGGACAGATTGCGACCTGTCCGGTCCTGTCCACTCCGGTCCAGTCAACCTCAGAAATCTGCAAAAATCTGGACCGGTTTTCTGACAGATTTTCCGTTTTTAGACAGGTCACACCCCACATTTCGCCTTTATTAGACCGGCAATGTGACCTGTCTAAAACCGGAACGACCCTGTCTTGACTGGGTTGTTCTCCTGTTTTAGACCGGCTCCAGGTCGGTCTGGACAGGTGGGCTGCCTGTCCAGACCGACCTGGCGCCTGTCTAGAACAGGTCACACAATTAAGCACTTTTAGCGTGCCAATTGTGTATCAATTGACTGGGAACTGAGTTAATTAATTAAACAACAAATAATATTGTTACATGTATTTTCATTGCATGAATGACATGAGCCAAGCTCACCAGCCACCGACTGGAGGGAGTCGGTCGACTCTGGGAGGACTCGAACTCGGGTTGGCTAAGTCCAAGTCGAGAGCACTACGAGGTAGCGGACCCCACCATAGGGACGCTCATATGGGGTCCGCTACCTTTAAGTACCCGTTATTTTCCATTACAAAAAGTAGGTACTTAAAGGTAGCGGACCCCGTATGAGCGTCCCTATGGTGGGGTCCGCTACCTTGTAGTGCTCTCGACTCGGACTTAGCCAACCCGAGTTCGAGTCCTCCCAAAGTCGATCGACTCCCTCCAGTCGGTGGCTGGTGAGCTTGGCTCACGTTATTCATCCACTAAAAATATATATAATAGTATTACTTGGTGCTTCAATTAATTCAATCACTTCCCAACTGATTGATTCCCAGTTATGTGCTTAATTGTGCGACCTAGACAGGCTCCAGGTCGGTCTGGACAGGCAGCCCACCTGTCCAGACCGACCTGGAGGCGGTCTAAAACAGGTCACACTAGGCGTCACACCTGTCTAAAACAGGGTCACACCGGTCTAAAACAGGTCAGACCGGTCTAGAAAGGTCAAATCCGGTCTAAGAAAGGTGTTCTTTACTAGACCGGATTTGACCTTTCTTAGACCGGATTTGACCTTTCCAGACCGGATTTGACCTGTCTAAGAAAGGTCAAATCCGGTCCAAGACAGGTTTTCCGGTCCGGTCCGGTCCTTTAAAACTTGCCGGCGCCCACGTCTGACCTTCGCCTCGCGAGTCCCAATCCAACTGATCGAACCACTGTCTTGACTCTGTGCTCTCGCGGTGGTTTCCTCGCTGTAGTTCAGTAGTACCTCCTTGGGAGGATACTGTCATATACCGGGGATGCATCTGACGCTTCTCAGGCGTCAGATGTATGACGCCTTTGACGTCTGACGTCCCTGGACGTCAGCAGCTGGCATCAGGGTGGTTCGCTCAAGTTCAACGATTCGTGTTTGATGGGAAAGAGATCCAAGAGCGTCTGGTGAAAGCACAGACGTCGGGAAAACGCGAAGATTGGATATATTTTCTGGAGGGGCTACGCCGACACACGGTTAGATTAACACAGGATTCGCACATGTCTTTGTTACAGAGCAATTGTACCACAAAGCCGCTACAGTATTAGATGACATACTACACACAACGCTTAGTCAAAGACAACAAGTGCATTTTCGTCAGGAAGGACTGATTGTTGTCGGTCAGAGTCCTGTCCTTGGTGCTCGTCGGTTAGATGCCATTATAGTCGGAAGATCGATAACACTTATTGACAATATCGTTTAAGACAGGAAAATGCTATAGCATTGTTACCTATAGGTAACAAAGTGGGGCACAAGGGCGTGTTCCTACACACGAGAATATTGCACAAGAATTAAAGATCGTGCGATTCAAAACTCTAACCTCGAGGGGGGACACCAACAATGCGGTCCAAGCGTTGTGTGATGCTGTATGGGAACAATAATAGTCTGGAGAGGTCTTTTCGGCGATGGTGGGAAGAGCGCAGCCTGTGCGAAAGGAGTTAAAGAATAAGATGAGGATAGAAGGCCTCCCTAAGGTTGAGCTCACCCTCGCTGATTTTGGGTCGCCGTCAATGTTCTTCCACTTTCCTTGTGTCGAAAACATAACACGTTGGAAGAGAGTTGAGTTCGGCAGATGACCGGTTTCAATGGTTCGAATGACGTCATGGCAAGGGTGACACTGTTGAGTATCGAAGTGGGGCCCTTGCGAACTCCAGGAAATTCCTTGCAACAAAACAAGCTGGAAGTGTGATACTTGGGTTGCTAAGCTTACTCAACATGGAAGTGAGTATAGATTGTTCTACGGATATCCTCAAAGACAAATTTGGGCATTTAATCGCTTGCGAAGCCGTTTTTGCGGAGTAAAAAAGCAAATAAATACGGTTTCGTTTAAATCGAAGACATATACTTGGACATTGTGGATATCAAGAGGTAAAGATCACAAAAAACACAAGCCCGTGTTTCTGGCGAATCATGGAAATAGAGTGGGTATTCCATTCCGTTAGGGGCCTCCACGGTCGTCACCTACGCAGCATATAACGGTGTGACCCCCTTTTATTATCAGAGGTAAAGGTGCGGTTGAACCATGATCCCTGTGCTTGCAAAAAGTGCCTCAAGAGACGCAACCTAGGCAAGCTTACAGTCGTGAAATCTCCAGTAGCTGGGAAAGACGCCGTCGCACGAACTTCGATTGGTTCGCACTTTCACTCAGGCGCACAACACTGAAATTATCCGAATAGATCACGACCTCTTGCCCGTAAGTCCAGCCTTGAAACGCGGTCATCACCCGTACAATCGCTTCCGCCTCCAAGTCGTTTGAGATATAGTGTTGCATATGTTTGGGCCAGCGGCCTGAATGGCAACAAATGACTTGACCGGCACTGATTAACACTCCTCTGTAGCCTGTTCCGCTAGCGTCGACACAAACCTTGAACGTGTTCTCTCCCGGATTCGATTGTGCCTGGATCGAGTAACGTGCTGCCCGACTACCTCTCGCATCAAAGTGACATCGTCCGCAGGGAAGACAAAGAGGATGGGATTCAATTGGGAAGGCTTACGCCTGTGGAGTGGACACAGGCACACGCAGAACATCCAGGGGTACGAGGGACAATGGAACGCGCGAAACGTCTCGGCATGGAGTTCACAGAAAGTGAGGTGCGTGACAGGATCTCTACTTGTTATCCCTGTCAAGTATTCGCACCAGCGCCTCACTCGGGATACCCTCTGTTACAAAAACCTCCCCCCCCAGAACCCTCCCTCGAAGCCTCCTTAACCCATCAAACCCCCACTCATTGATGGGACCCTTGACTAATGTCATTAGGGCGAGGCACCAGGGTTCTTGAGCTATAGGATCTCCTATTGGGATCCTATGGACCTTAAGCTCTGACTAGGCTATCACTAGTGCCCGTAGCTAGTCTGTAGCTCTAGCTAGTGCTTACTAGACATCTCGGTGATCACTTGTAACAGTGCCCCCTCCTTAGATGTGAAGCCGCCTCGGGTTCACTAGGAATCAAATGCATGATAGGCATCATACAAATGATAGTGTCTAGTAGTTACACTATTTTAAGAGAGGAGATCATCATCATCCAGTGGCCAACTGTGATATGATGTCTCAAACCTTCGCTTGTGATCTCCTTCGGATCGTGCGAGGTGGTACAATCGATTGTGCTTGAGATTGGTGAAACTCGTCAACCAATTCTCGCGCGTGCACGACATTCTGTTCCGGTTCCCATGAGTTGTGCTCATGACCGTATCCAACCCATTTCACTAGGAATTCTGTGTAGCATTTCTTGCCCCTACGTCGCTCTCTGCGATCAAGAATGCGCTCAACCTCCCATTCCAAGTCACCTTCAATCTCGATAGGTGGCGGGGGTTGCACAGTTCCTTTAGCCCAATATGGCTTCAAGAGTGAAGCATGGAACACCGGATGTATGGGCAAAGTATCAGGAAGCTTTATTTTGAAAGCAACCTCATTTATTTGACGCTGGATAGGGAAAGGTCCTACCCATTTCGGCGTTAATTTCCGCGATCCTGGATGCTTTAACCTTAAGTTCCTTGCATCAAGGAGAACAAGGTCTCCAACCTTGATCTCTACAGGAGCCCGGTGACGATCAGCTTGAGCTTTATAGCGTTGCTGAGCCGCCTGAAGGCGTTTCTTTGCCTCAACAATCCCTTCTCGGATTTCACTCGTCATTTTCTGAACTTCTGGTACAGCGACCTGCTTTGGTCCTTTTCTAGGGATCTGAGCAGTCAATGCTGTCCATGGATCTTTTCCATAGTTCAGGAAGAAGGGTGTTTCTCCAGTTGCTTCTGATCTTGAGTTATTTATTGCAAACTCAACAACCGGTAATAAATCAGCCCAATTTCTTTGGGAAGGCCCCACAAAGTGGCGAAGAGTATCTTGCATCACTTTGTTCATCGCTTCGGTTTGCCCATCTGTTTCTGGATGATAAGCCGAAGAAAGGGCTTGACTGATTTCCCATTTATCACACAACTCCCTAAAGAAGTGTGAGACAAATCTTGGATCTCTATCTGTGACCAATTTCTTTGGCATGCCATGAGCTTTGAAAACATGGTTCACAAAGAGATTTGCTGCTTCAGCTGCACCACAATCCGTTCGAGTTGCAGCGAGATGTACCATTTTGGTTAACATGTCCACAAAGACAAGGATTGCATCATAACCTGCTCCACTAGATGGTGGGAGGTGAGTGACAAAATCCATCGAAACATTTTCCCATTGTGCATTCGGAATAGACAAGGGTTTTAGGGGACCTTGAGGCTTTCTTCGCCTACCCTTGTGCCTTTGGCATGAATCACATCCTTGCACATATGATCTGATATGGTCCTCCATCTGAGGCCACCAAAAATGTCTCTTGATTTGCCGTAAAGTCTTAGCCACACCAAAGTGTCCACTATAGACTGTACTATGGCAATCATGGATTATATCCTGTCTCAATGTTCCAAAATTTGGTACAGCCAGCACATTACCATTCCACCAGTAACCATCTTGATATTGTAACACCTGGGCAGCTTCCAGTGTGTCATACCAAGGGTCCTTAGTGTACCCTTCAGTCAACCTATCTATCAACTGGGTATAATAACCCTGAGGCGGAGATGGGTCCACAGAGTCCCGCCGGCTAGAAACCAAGCCACGTGATCTCCCGGTCTCGCATAATACTCCAATAGATGGTGAGCAAGACGGTATCCGCGACAAGGGATCAGCCACGTTTACCCGTCCCGGTCTATACTCCCATTCAAATTGGAATTCATGGAGTAATGCTAACCAGCGAACCTGCCGTCGATTCAAGGTCGATTGGGAATGGAAAAATGTGTTTGGACTATGGTCTGTGATTACTTTGAATTTGCTATCAGCCAAGTAGCATCTCCATAGTTGAAGTGCATAAACTGTAGCATACATTTCTTGATCACTTGTAGACCAATTCAGTTGTGGGCCGGTAAGCTTTCTACTCTCATATGCAATGGGATGTCCCTCTTGAAGGAGAACTGCCCCTATTGCATTGTTAGAAGCATCCGTAATTACTTCAAAGGGTTTGGTAAAATCCGGCATAGCCAAGCAAGGTGCTTCTGTTAATGCCTTCTTCACCCCCTCAAAAGCGGCCTCACAAGCTGGAGTCCAATCCCATGTCTGTTGCTTTTAAGCAAATCAGTGAGAGGTGATGCCAAAGAAGAATAACCCTGGACGAACTTACGAAAATAATTGGCAAGCCCGAGGAACGATCTCAAATCGTGTACCCCTTGTGGACGAGGCCATTCTCGTACTTTATTCGTTTTTCGAGGGTCTACAGAGATACCTTTGCGACCTACAATGAAGCCAAGGTAATGTAACTCTGTTTTGTTAAAGTCACATTTGGACTTCTTAAGGAACAATTTATGTTCTCTTAATCTTTGCATCACGGCTCGTACATGGGCCACATGTTCCTCTGGTGTTTTTGAGTAAATCAAAATGTCATCAAGGTAAATCAAGACATATTTGCCTATCATTCCTTGAAACACATGATTCATCAGTGTTTGAAACACTGCCGGAGCGTTCGTTAATCCCATTGGGAGAACCCGGTACTCAAATAATCCAAAAGGCGTTTTAAAGGCGGTTTTGGGGATGTCTTCCTCTTTGACTCTCATTTGCCAATAACCGGCTCTGAGGTCAAGAGATGTGAAGCATCTCGCGCCTTGTAACTGATCAAGAAGGTCATCAATCCGCGGGATCGGGAACTGATTCTTGATAGTTACTTTATTTAAACCCCTATAGTCAATGCACATCCGGAAACCTCCATCCTTTTTAGGAACAAAGAGGACCGGAGCGCCCCATGGACTAGCACTCGGCTGAATTAATTTTTTGGATAAGAGTTCGGACAACTGGTCCTCTATCTCTTTCCTTTCAGCAGGGGTGTATCTAAATAAGGGTCTATTGACCGGACGCGTTCCCTCGACCAAAGGGATATCCGCTGCCACTGCCCTTTCAGGAGGATATTCCGCCAAACCAGAAATAAACAAATCATCAAAGTCCTTCAACAGAGCTTCCATTTGCTCCTCTGGAACTTTGTCTGATTCACTCGTTTCATCCGCCAATTTCAGATGGGATGATATCTCTTCCATCTCACGAACTACCAACAAAATAGGTTTTATTGAAGTATCTTTCAACTTCCTTTTCACCTGTGGTATCGAGAGTAGAGATGCAACCTGTTTTTGGGGAATATCTTTACCCGTAGCTTTGGGTAATAATCCCTGACGAAGCAATATTCGTTGATGGGATGAAGTCGTTAAAGCGCACTTCTTTTCAAAGAAGTCTAAAACCGCTTTACGCTTCTGCAACCACGTATCACCAAGTATAATATCAAACCGATCTAGAAGATCCAACACCAAACAATCAAGCTTCTCTCGATAGCCTTGAATTTTCAGTGTGATCTTTGTCTCTCCCATTATATCAATATTATCCCCATTTGCCAACTCAGCCTGTGATCCAACGGTAGCTCGATAAGCTATCCCATTTTGTTCACAAAACTGTTTGGATAGGAAGGCTAATCCTTTAGCTCCTGAGTCCAAAAGACAATGGGCTGGGATTCCACTCAAGAGGCCCTCAAAATGCATTGCAAGCTTATCTTGCATGAGAAGCTCTGTTGCTTCCTCTGGCATTTTGGGTACGGGTGGATCATAGAACACATTCACGGGCCAAGGAATGCCAGGAAGTCTTTTCCGACTTTTCCCCTTTTTGGCTGTGAATAAAACTGTTCCCTTCTTGTATTGTGCAATCAATCTCATTGAGGTCAAGGCTGGATGCAACTCTTTAGACCTTACTGGAACAAGAATGCAACAAGAAGTATCATGGGGAGATCTCTTCTTTGCGAGAAGATAGTGATCGAGATATTTGTTGATATCCTTGAAAGGAGGATTCAACCACACATGCTGTCCACCTAAATCTCTTTCCAGAAATTCAGAAGGTGTGCAAAATGTATTACATAAGGCACTGTTCACATCCGAACACCCATCCAACGTAAATACGCGGCCTGAAAGTGTCTCAAGACGTTGGAACTCCGCCCTTGTAATTCCTTGGTGAGAATCTTCTCTCTCATCCCTAAATTCCACAGAAGATTTCATTTCTTCACTCTTTTGACTTCTGGTCAAGATTGGTGCAAGAAAAGCATCACAATCAATGTCCATTGGGTCAATTGTGGAATGTGGATTCAGATTCTTCTGATCTCTCAACTGTGTCCACTCAAGTGGGACTCCACAAGAACTGAGGTTCACCTTTTTCGACTGACCACACTTATGGCCTCTTGCCCATGGTTCCCCACAGAACCAGCATAAGCCAGCTTTCTTGCGAGCCTCCCTCTCACTCTCGGTCAACCGTACCACCGGTCTTCGTGAGGGCTGAGTGCCACTTTGAGCTTTAAGCCTTGGTTGCTTAGGCTGATGCCTCTTCTTACTTCCTTTGGCTGGATCTGAGAAGGTAGTTTCCATACCTCTCTTTTTAGCCTTCCGGTCCGTAGTTTTCAACGGAAAACGAGCATCGTGACCCGGGGCTTTAGCCAACACATACGTTCGCAAGGCTGAGTAGCTTCTCCATTCCCGACCAAGTGTATCAGTCTCCACTTGTTTGCACAAGTGTGGATGGAGGCCCCTCAGAAGGATCCAACACTTGGTAGTGTCGTCCATTGGCTCTTTTCGCATTGCTAAGTGAGCATCCACAAAGCGTACGAAGCCAGGAGTATCGACCTTCTGGTCAATATGATCCTTGCAGGAAGTAAGGGCATTATTTATGGAGTAATCTGTGGCAAGATCTCCAAATGTGCCATCTTCCAGGACTTGGCAGAATTTTTCCCAAGATAAAGACCCGTCCTCGAGTTCTTCCTTGGGTACCCTAGCCAATAAATGTCGGCGGGGTTTTGATCCGAGGAAAGTAGGTGCAATCACTCCCCACTCCTCTCTTGGGACTTTTGCTGCCCTGAAGTACATGGCTAACTCCAAACGGAATTCTGGCCACGGGACTTTGCCCTGGTACTTTTCAGGTTTATCAGCAGTCACTCTTCTGGTTTTGCCCAGGCTAGCATCTTTCTCTTCTTTGGTCACTTCAGACCTGAGAGTGCTAGGGGACTGTGGTCCCTCTGTTCTTTCACTTGGAGAGTCCTCATTGACTTCCTCCAGAACAGACCCTTCTTCTAAGGCAAGTACCTCTTGTTCTTCTTCTTGACTCATGGTCACTTTTTATTTTGGTTTCCTTTGGACACAACCCCAACACAGCAAAACACTGGAAATTTGCCCAAAACTCTGAAACCCAACTTTTATCGCTTCACTAGCCCTTCGAGGACCTCTTGGGTCTCCTCGAACTCACAGAACTAGCTTCCCAACGATTCAGAAAACAAACCCTAACTTTGTCGGGCTGTAACTTTTCACTCACAACTCCGAACGACCCCAAACAAGTTTCAAACGAAGCGTCGTGTTCTCGGCTTACTGTTAGACGCCTGTTTCGTCCAATTCCGAGTTGTTATAGTGTAGTTATGCGTCAAAACGTGACGCGCTCTCTTCCTGCTCCGAAACCAACTGTTACAAAAACCTCCCCCCCCAGAACCCTCCCTCGAAGCCTCCTTAACCCATCAAACCCCCACTCATTGATGGGACCCTTGACTAATGTCATTAGGGCGAGGCACCAGGGTTCTTGAGCTATAGGATCTCCTATTGGGATCCTATGGACCTTAAGCTCTGACTAGGCTATCACTAGTGCCCGTAGCTAGTCTGTAGCTCTAGCTAGTGCTTACTAGACATCTCGGTGATCACTTGTAACACCCTCGAATGTTCCGAGATGTCTCCTATCCGAACGAAGTCGTGAGCATGGATTTTATTGGGCCTATTCCCATGGGCTCGGTCAAAGGATACATCTTGGTGATGGTGGACCACTTAACCCGAAAAGTGGCGCTACTGCATACGAATGATGCCAGTCAACACACTGTGTTGCGAGGAATTCGACGATGGGAGAGCGAGAACGGCAAACCTGAGATTTGCTTTACAGATGGCGGCCCTGGATTCAAAGGAAACAATGTGCATTACTACTGCGCACAAAAAGGCATACGAGTAATGACCTCGTTGCCTTACCTTCATCGCAGTAATGGAGTCACTGAGCGAGTGAATCGAACTATCCTTATGAAACTTCGTAAGGTGCAGACTGAAACGACTGATCTTTTTTCGAACGACTTAAGTGCTTGAGGAACTTCTTACACAAAACCAAGACATACAAACAACCACAACAACCCTTTTATTTCCTTGCATCCTCTATTCCTGACTGTATTTCCGCCTAGTCGACTGCGTGTTGTCTTCTTTCAGCCTCTCTTCGCGTCTTCTAGAAGGTTTGTCGCGCCTTTGTCGTGCCTTCGTTAACTCTCGCTGCAGTGACGGCTGACGCCTCACACGAAGTTCCTACTTTCGATGCCAGCTTGTCGACGTATCACGTGATCTCTGTCGCCGACGCTGCATCCCTTTTACGTGCTGCATCTCTTGCAGCGCGATGCTGCTGCAATCTTCGCAGCACTCCCGATGTCAGTCATAGACTGTTGTGCTTGTCTGTAACGGTGTTACGACACCTTCCTCATCGTCGCGCAAGGGAAAGTAATACTATTATAGGAGTCCCATCATGACTTCATTGCTTTGCAGCCGTCATGCTTTCCCTTGCAGCGTTGCTGACTCGACTGTGCGTCCGCTCGTTGCTGCACTTCTCTCTGCTTGCAGCAACCAGTCGTACATCTGATATATTAACTCCTTGACGTAATGATGCCTGCAGCAGTCATTACTTGCTCATCCACATTCCTTGCTACATCTTCTGTGAATATCATTCAGCCTGCAACAGAAGGAATCATGGCAGCTGCTGCAGCAGTGTTCTCTGATGCTGCAGTAGCAGTAGTAATAGCTTGAGGGTGGACCCTTCTTAGGGTAGAACTGCCAGTAGCACTGGTCCAATTCTGAGTCGTTACACAGACGGACTATCCCGATACAGAGTGGGCGAACCTTCTCCCGTTTGTCGAGACGTGTTATAACGAGACACCGCACTCTATTATAGGGGAAGCTCTAGTGGATGTGTGGAATGGTGATACGGAGTTATAGGCACAAGTGAGTGAACGCCTTCGAACGCAAAATCGTCGACGTCGCACAAAAGCACAACCCAACGATCGATGGAAAGAAGGCGATTTGATTTGGATTTTCGATTATGTCAGCCGGGAAAAGAAATGGAAAAAACTCCAGCATCGATGGTTAGGACCCTGTATGGTGATGAATAGAGTGTCAGAGCATGTGTGGAGAGTGCGCATGCCTTCAAGAAAGTATAAATTTGAGCACTCTGAATTTTTTCGACCTTTCTGTATTTGTCGTCCCTTACGAACATAAGGGTCGCAGTGGAAGCGTGAAAGAAATCTGCGTGAGACGGAGTTAATTTTGGAATAACGATGGTTCGACGAGTTCAGTTTTGAACCTGGGTTACGAAAGCAGTGGAAACAAGGCCCTGGTTTTATCGACTGTGGCTGAAGAACACGCCGGGCTGGGTGTGTGGTCGGGAATACGCGTTTGTGCATACTAGCTGAAATGGTGGTCTGGAATGGAGTGTTAGTCATGGGAAAGCGAGGCTGTTTGGGTATTTTTGTGCTGCGAACAAAGCTGTGTGTAAGAACTATTCTCGTTGCGTTGTGGTTGCGTTGTGGCCTCGTTCTCCCTCATGAGAACAAAATCTTTACAGGTCTGAAAGGACCCATTGAGTACTCCAGTGAAACCAGTTTTCAGCCGGTGTATTTGGTAGATGAGGGGGAAGTAAAAAAAACTCTTGTAGACCTGGAAAAAGGGGGGGTAAAAAAAAATTAAAGTCCACTAGTAAAGGTTTTTTCAGTCAGCTGTTGGTTGTGGGCAAAAAGCTGGGAGGGGCTAGATTCACACTTGGTTGTCGTAGAATCAATACTTATACAAGAAAAATGGGTGTGTAGCCTCCCCCCCCCGAGAAGGATGATATCCACCTTGCCTAGGCGCTGGAAATTTCTAAGTATTTTAGATATTAGGGACGGGTTTTTTAATATACCCATACCTCCCCAATTGTCTGAACTTTTTTGCTTTGACATGTTTGGGGAGAGATATGCCTATTGTCGTCTTGTACAAGGGTGGCACCCTAGTGCTTATCTATTTCACTCGGTTTTAGGTAGGATTTTATCAAAATTACAAGACATCCCTGAAATGAAGGGAATTTTGATCAAGGACGATGAGAGATATAGATGGTACATAGATGACATTATTATCAGAGCTGAAAGTCGTACAGATCATGACCTGATTTTAGCAAAGATGGTTGGTTTCTTGGCCAAATATGGGTTGCGTTTGAAAACAAAAAATCACAAGTACGGCAATCCACGGTGGAGTACCTTGGATTTCAGGTGGGAAAGAGGCAATACTCTTTGGCTCCTTTTTGTTACGGTGTCAAGCGCTACACTTTTAGTACTCGCCTACGTGAACAATTACCAGAGGTCGACAACATTGGTTCACGATAAACGCTCGACCCAGGAAAACCAGAAGCTCGGAATCAGGTTTATATATCCTGGATGAAAAAGCGTTGCCATCGACAACTCAAGTTTCGTGGTAGCGATTGGACATGCTCTTTTGCGTTTGACTCATTAGCAGTCTGCTTTGTTGTGACACAAAGATGCGTGAAAACTGTCCTAGACAAGTTCAAAAAGATAGAGAACAAGGTGTTCACTTTTAACAAGTGCCAAGCGCAAAGTTCGATTCTCTATCTGCGAAGCCAGATATCTAATACAGATTAGGTTTGCAGGCGTAGTTTCTGCATGAAACAACTGAAAGTTGATACAGTTAAACCCCTTTTATTTTTCCTTGAAGCATGGACTCAAAAACAAGAAAGAAAAACTGCCAGACAGGTATTTGCAAAACCGCATCCCTTTCCTCCAGCAGTATGCGATGGAGGATTCCGACTTGGAGGTGGAGAGGGATGTTCTGGAAGCTCTTTTGGAAAGGGAAAAAGGCAAACAATGAGGCGAGGGTTGTGAGAAAGGAGATTATATTCACGTTAAATGCCTACTCGAATGGGAGGTGAGTTTGGAAGAAACAATCCCTCCGTTTGTTATCATTGTGATCTCTTCAGTCCGAGACAACGTAAATTACAAAGATATTGAAGTATTTGTCTGATGTTTGCTTCACAATTGTTTCAGATGTGTCGAATTATTCCGCTTTGCTAGGCACAATATCCCAATCCTGTTGGACAAGCTCCAGCTGCCTCAGCGAATGACATCAAAAAACCGCATCAACTAGCCAAGATTGGTAGGATTCTGTTTGGTGTTGATTAGATTATCGACAGAAATGAGACTCGTTGATTTCGCGGAACATTTTGGAAGAACCCGTGGAGCCCTATCAGAAATATTGAACACAACATTGTGTTTCATTTACGAAACATGGGGATTTTTGTTGACCGATTTACCTAGAATCAGGGGGACTTGGCTTACGGATTTGAGACTTTCGCGCGACGCCTTGTTTGTTTCGAGGAAGTGTCTTGTGGGTGATATTTTAGGCTTCATAGATGGCACCCTTCGTCCAATGGCAATGCCAAGTCAAAATCAAGGTATTTGGAAAAGCGGGTGCAAAAGGCATCATGGGATAAAGTTTCAGTCGGTAATGGCACTATGTGGTGTGGTGGTGCACCTGTACAACCCATTCCCAGGGCGAAGGCATAATAGTGCCATGCTCAACCACAGTAAACTGTTGAATCAAATACAACAAAGCGCTCCAAACTATGTGGTTTACGACGACCCCGCTTATCCACTGGCTCGAAGAATTCTTTCTCCTTTTAGAGGGACGTTGAATATAACCAAAACTGAATTTAAGTCTATAATGAGTGCTTCGAGGGTTGCCGTAGAATGGGGATTTGGGAATGTTTCGAATATGTCTCGATTTTTGAACTCGAAAGCAGGGGTGCGCTTGGGGCTTCAATCAATAGGAATGTATTATATTATCGCTACATTGACGCTCATTTTGATGGCATGCATGCATAAAAATAAAATCTACACTTTTTCGGAATAGATCCACCGAGTTCGGACGAATATTTAAAGCTGTAAGCTTTCTTTAATTAACTTTGTGAAATGTTTTCATTATTCGTTCTATTCATGTGCATGCATGTTTTTTTGTTCGAACAGAAATTTCAAGCACTCACGACTACATTGTCTATTTGTCTTCTCAAGCAAACATAGGCATAAATCTGTAGGGCACATCCTTCCGCTTCCTGCTGACGCGTAACATGTTATGACGTGTTACTGTGTGTCGCCACGTGTGTCATATGTCATGACACATTTGCATCCGTCCCCACACGGTGGTAGCAGGGTCCAATCACCAAGTGTGTTGGTTGCTACCTGTGTACTAGCAACGTTCATGAAAGGCGTTGGTACACTCTCTTTCTAGTTCTTGAAGTTCTCGAGTCCTAGTTCTAGATAGAGGAAGACTTCACTGCCACTTGAAGTCAAGCAAGCACAACATAACGCATTAAAAAAAATTGGACCCACCGGTCTACGCGTACGCTTACACAACTCATCCGTACAGGCTTCCATCACCCCTAGACACGCTTCTGACAGTTGCGGAAGTGTAGGTACTGGTCACAGAAATGAAGTCACATAATCCAAGTTAAAAAGACACAAACCTGCACCTCCTTCTAGCTCTCTGGTTATTTTTCACGACGAGCTTGTTTCTAATCGGCGCCAGGCTCGCGTACTCTGCACGGACGAGTTACAGACCGTGTAGTCGTCGCCGACCAAGCCGTTTGTAGTAGACGACAGGTTTGCGCTATACATGCAACGTAAAGAGTTCGAGTATCTTCCGTCTATATAAGCAGTGTGATCGAATAGCATAACACACCTATTGATACAATACAAGCAAGGAAGCAAGGAAAAAAGCAAGCAAGGAAGGAAGCAAGCAAGCATGGATGGATGGCATCAGGGGCGTTGAGTCCAGATGAATCAAGAAGCTACTATGGGAGGCGTGGTGTTCTATTTGTGAGGTTAAGCCCTCTCGGAATTAAGGGAGCACTCTTTTGGTGCTCTACTTCAGAAAGGGGGGGGCTTGGATAACAGAAAGTTCTATCTCCTAACAAGTGCCAAGGCCCATAGTTTGTTGAGGGGCATATCCAGAACACAAGAATAAGGAAATTTTTTACCAGAGATACTCTCTAGAATGTTGGGGTACTCTGATTTTTTCCAGAACTGTCCCAAGGCCCACAATTTGTTGAGGGGCCAATCTCGTGGAATGCGTTGAAAATAAAGAAGAGAGTGTCCGAATAAAAAGGAATTTGATGGAATATTTGTGGGAAAGAAAAGGCAACACCGGGTATTAGCAATGTTGATAGGAGTGATTGACTTCATACATAGGGGACGTTGGGATTGAGGCGGAACTTTTTTGTCTTTTTTCGTTTCTGTAACTTTTTCTTGGAAGTTCCAAGTTGGAACGATGTAATCTTTCAAACTGTGTGTTAGGCCTGTGAGGAAGTTGAGGCTGAGTGGCATCTTGTTACAAGCGCTACACATCTGAAATGGGTTACTTTGAGATGGGACTACCCCTTGAATTATAGCCTGTTCATTGGATTTATGTTGGGGAGTGAATTCCACCTCTTCTATAATATTGTCTTGTGTCCCCTTGTCACCCTTGAATTCCCTTCTTGATTATTCTCTCCCATGTAAGTATCCTTAAGTGCATAATAATCCGCTTGACAGCATCGACGAACGATCACACGCAAGTCCGCCACAGCGGTGCGACTTTGTGCACCCATGTCCATGAGACGTGTAGCACGTCTGAGCATCTCCCCGGTAGCAATATCCACGAATTCGTAAATTTCCGCTCGTATCTCCGGGCCGACTATCCCCTCGTCCAAGAGTTGGACCATTCTAGCCTATGCGAGGCGAGTTACTCTAGGATTGGACACGTCCATCCCCGTACTCGAAACCACGAAAGAGCCCCAGCGAAGTACCTAACAACGCCGTCCATGCGGTAACGTCCTTAGACGTCCTTGGTAAAATTCCTCGCTCGCGAACCCAAGACCCCGATACTTCTTGCGACAGTGGGTCGAGCGACAAGCACAGCGAGGTCTCCTTTATATCTCTATCGCATTGAAGGCGTTGTACGCGTTGGTATGCTATTTCAAGCGGGAGGGGGGAAAGCCGTATTCGAGCATTTATATCGGAAAAAAGCAAATATGTCTTGGGGGGTTTGACTCCGCCGCGAAAGCGGCTGAAGCCTTCGATTTGGCCGCGATGAAGAGGAAAACTATTTCTAATTCCTTTAAGAAATACTAGGTTTAAAGGTGTTACAAGCTGGAGACTACCGGAACAACTCTATGTCACATGATCAACCAACACAACAGCTCACAAATCACTTAATGTTACATTGGTTTAGAGTGGTTATATTTTGGGAATACACACATATACCCTCCTCCTCCCTTGATATAAGTAACCAAAAGACACCACTTGGTAAATGAATGGTGCAACTGCAAACGTTTTTCGAGGTCACGGGGATGCATGATGATCGGCGATGGTTACAAGTTGTAATCATTACGAAGCTCCCTGTGCAAGAGATACAATGGTACCTACGGATTTGTGGGAGCTAGTGAAAAGCTACGGCACTGAATCGGACATATATTCGAGAAAAGCGATTTGCGCTGGGGGTGGTCTTGATAGCGCTAGGGTAGCGAGACAGTTGCAAAGCACGCTTTGGACGTCCACAAAGGGACGACTGAATGGAAGTGGATGACCTGCAACACCAAGATTGCAACCCATCCGAAACAGCAGCTCATGGGAGTGCTACATGAAAGGGCAAAAGATTAGATAGAGGAGAAATTGTTTGGTACAAAAAAAAAACCTTGTCAAACCGCGCCACATTCATGCCCAATGCCGAGTAAAAGTATATCTTTTGGGGACAAGAGGTGTCCCTAGAACATGTAGAGCCTTGGGGTGGGATTCGCATAAAATAAATTATTGGTTGATTTCTCATGATTTATCTCTCGGATCAACCTCGGATTAGATTGTTTTTGAACCATGTTAGGGAAGACGATTGTTTCATTTTGCCTCATACGGATGTATCCCTCTTAATTATTGCTAACGTGCAAAGAAGAGTTAGTTTTTCTTGGGAAGGGAAATGTCCCCAATTGCTCAACCGGCCAAATTTTGAACTAACTTGGAAAAGTTTGTAATATATGGACTCCACAATGCGGAGTCCCCTAAAACAAGCACTAGCACATATTCGTGAAAAGAGTTGCACTCAGCAATTTTTACTTTTTACTTCTATTCCTGAAAAAACTTTTACATACACGGGGAGATTTATCGTGTTGCGTTATTACGTTGGAATTTTCATGCCAATGACTATCGGATTGTTGTAAGTGTGTTATGCGCAAGAAAAAGACCGAATCATATAAGACTTCGTCTCATTGATAGAGGGAGATCCGAAGGGAAAGGGGGATGAGCAGAGTACACCAACTCCCCCGTAAAAAAATGGCGGCACTAAAAGGATGAAATAAGCTCACCCGGATAATGAAACGGGGCTACCCGGGGGGGATGATGCCAGTGTTGCACTAATAATCTTACAAAGACTGGTTAAGGAGCACTCGCTTTGGTAGCACCTTGAAGATTGGCTCAGGGAAGGGTAGACTCTTATTTGGAACGGTTGAACACCCTTAAGTACTTATATCGCGAAAAGAGAGCTGGAAGGGGGATCCGGCTAGTCGCCGGCGGCTGTAGAGAGCTAGTGAAGATGATCGCTCGAGAACGATAAGAGACAAATGATAAACTAACAATTGACTCGGCCAGGGATAATAAATAAAGAAATGGAGAGCCACGTTGGGTGATAGGAGCTCAACTGAAATGCGTATGACAGGGGCTGATTTTCATAACACTTCAGAAAATTGTGTTGGGCAATAGAAAGAGTTAACGTGAGTGGAACGATGAGTTGTCTTGATCATAATTGGTTTCGTTTTGCGAGTGGGAAGCGAGAGACTAATGCCTACAATATCATAATTATTTCATATTCTTTGATGCACAAGCTTCTTTTTCGAGAACCACCTTTCCCTCTTCACATGATCGACATACGTAGGTATTGAAGTTGTTCTCGAACATGATCGTACGATAGACTTGGATCGTCAAGTGGAAATTTTACGGTGAGTTCAAGAGTTGACGGGTTTCCAAAGGCTTCTTGATGTACGCTTTACGAATAACATTGTGGGCTCAATGCCACAGACCGCTCACCATCTTTAGAACCATGTAAAACATTACAAGGCATTGGTGATTGTAAAAAATAAAGCGATTCTCGAAGGATATTCTATCCTCATTCGAAAGAGGCATAGAAGGTGTTTCAACTCACGATTTGATCTCAACACAATAATTGTTTATTAAAAAGTATTTATTTTCTCTTGATCTTGGAGATCCAAAATCTGACATCCCTAATTGTTCGTTGGATCATAATTCTCATACCATAAAGATTGTTGCGTGTGTACCTGCATTTGATTGCAATCTTAAATAGTAGCGTTTTGCAATTTCGAGACGCTTATTTCGGGTATCAAGAGGGGAAGTATTAGATGAAGTTCAGATATCTATATTTGCATGAGAAGTAAGTGGACTCAAAAAGAAAACTCACAAGTGTGGGCGGTCTCACTCCAAGGTGGGCGCAATCTGAGAAAGGCTAAAGTAGATACAACTTGTACCCTTGGTTTCACTTTCCGCAATGTAAAGCACAATTAATCTGGTATTATTTTCATATTATTAGATATTAAAAGTGGATAATTTGTATAAAACCAATTCTCTACAGTTGCCATTTGTTGCCACCACAACATCAGGCTACACGTCCATCACAATGACGTATATAACATATATAACATATCACAGACTTATATTTTAGTCAGCCTCAGCATGTGTCCAGCTTCTTAATGCTAATACGATACACTCGAATTGACACCACTTCAAGGTTTGGGGATCGTAACCACCCCCAACGTTTTAAATGTGTACTTTGTGACATTAAGTTACGATTAGGCAATCATCTCTTGGAAAAGAATTCCATAAAATGATGTGAAAAGATCATCGTGTGGAGTAGGTTACAAAACATATAAACTTGCATGCTTTCAAAGTGCTAGTTCTTTTCCCAACTCCTGAAGGCAAAATCGAAGAGGCGAGACAATGATTAACGATGACAAATGAATAATAGAATTTTATCCATAAGCTTCTATAATAAGTTCCGGACAACCATAGCAAAGACGTGTCTTGGATTGTTTTTAACTTGGTCAAAATAAATACTTTCAACGCAACAATAGCACTTGTAAAATATGTGTGACTTGACCAACCGATACGTCTGGTTGGTTCATGATGTTAGTTCACAACAAGACGCATCGGTTGGTCAA
The DNA here is from genome assembly GCA_030272585.1 of Bryopsis sp. KO-2023. Lineage (NCBI taxonomy): Eukaryota > Viridiplantae > Chlorophyta > Ulvophyceae > Bryopsidales > Bryopsidaceae > Bryopsis > Bryopsis sp. KO-2023. Next base: position 1,002,902 of record BSYQ01000012.1, on the reverse strand, counting down.
GTCACACATACTTTACATGTACCCACATCAACCAAATTCAATTCATCAGGGGCCAAAATTACCTCGCTCGACACCACTCTCCATTGATAGAACCATGAGGTAAGCTTTTCAACCAACGAATGCTCCACCCCCTTGATGAGCATGGTCAGAATGTCTTGGACCAAACCCCTCAGCCATCAAACCATGATTTGGTTGCCAGTCTCGGTGGCAAAAGCTTCTGCCACCCCCATAGAGGAGTTGTGCTCTTGTCCTACCTAGCTTCTGTTTTTTCTTACGGAAGAAAAAAAGAAAGAAAAAAAAAGAATGAATTGGATTGCAGACCTGGCATGAGGCCTCCTAGGAGGTCTCTGATTCATTATTACAACAAGTGTAACAATAGGTTTCAAAACAAGGTTCATTCGTTGTTCCTTCAATCCAGCAGAAATGACAGACTTGAATTATCAACATCCCTTTTGAAAAAAAAAAAGGGGGGGGGAGGGGGAAGAAGTTTTCGAGGTTATACTGTTTCACCACCTATCTTTTATTCTGTCTTCACCCTGCCCAAAGAAAGCGTTCCAACGTCGTCGGCCATCGACGAAGCGGAATGCGCTGTTTCCAAAAGGAAGGGTGTTGTTTTCACGGCCTGCTGAAAACCCGTACAATTAGATGAGCGATGGGCAGTGTGCAAAGAACATGTCACTACAACGAAGAAAACAGCCACAGAAAACGCACTCAGAACTTCTTGAAAACTGTGGGATGCTTTGAAAAATTGCGGACAGGTTCCAGCAGCACAATCGAAACGCGGTTTTGGGGGTGCGCTTGAATACCTGTCGTTGCGTCCCTCTCACAACACTCCTTTTTGACTCGAGCGGACACCAGCCAGTGCCGCCTTTGCAAAACTAAACCCTGAAAAACCTCCATCCGACAGACTCCCGCAACCTGTCCAGAGTGAGGGTCTGCGACGTTGCGACATTTCTGATCCAGCAATGCTGTACAGTTGACTAACGCAGCAATGACTAAGTCATCCTTCCTCCAGCCCCCGTGGCTTCTCTGTGTCAACAGTATTTGTTTGTGTGTTAGTTTTCGGCGCCACTTTTCTTTCATCCGCTGCAAGGGCGACGGCATGGGCGACCCACCACAGTTGCTAAATGGGCTCGCTCCTGATGTGGGTGTGCCTGACTCCAGATGCTGTGAGTACGGCACAGGGGCACAACGCTTCCAATCGATGTGTCACGTGTGTTTTCGTAGGAAAACATTCCACCTGTGCGTTTTGTGGCTTCTTCACATAGCTTTCAGAAATGTCCTACCCCTCGTGATTGGGTTGATTTTCTAAAAAGTTCAGAATCTTGTTCATTGGTGTTTGGAAGCGATGGCGAGAATGTTTCCACCCATCAGTGAAGGACCCACACCAACTCTTGAGATCTCAAGCAAAAAAAAAACACCCACCACAACACCACACCCACAAATATGAACCAAAAAAAACACCCACCCCCACACCACCCCCACACCACCCCCACAAATATCAACAACAAAAAAACACCCACCACAACACCACACCCACAAATATCGATCAAAAAGCCACCCACCACCATCCACAAGAACCAACCATCAACCCTTGACCAACGACAAAAACGTATGCTTGGAACGAGATTTGTCTGAGGAAACGGAACCTTGAAACAAATAAAAGCTTGCAAAGAGAAAGGGAACAAAAATGAACTTGTGTGAGGCAAAAAACATTTGGAAAAAGAACTGTCGACCATGGGACGGTTTGAGCAACGAAGACGAAACTGCGAAACGGTTTCCAACTGTTGGAAAGAAAAACATCGACGCATGAACTGGTCGTTTTTTCTTGTTTGTGTCTCGTTTGTGTCGGCCAGTAAACGCCGCGAAGGTGACCGAGGGAACTCAATTTCGGGTAAAGGTTTTCGGCGGGTTGCCTATGAAAACGTAACAAGAACAGTAGCCAAACCAACTGAAAATACGGCGCTAGCAAAAGCGAAATGAAAAAAATACAAGTGATGTCACGAAGATAAAGCAGCGTCGCGGCGATTGTATTTGTAGGATGATAAAAGAAAACCTGTGAAGTATGACAGAAACTCGCTCAGACAACTCGAGCTCGTTTTCGACGCGCCGGCAACGGTTCGCGCAAGCAATTCTGTCAGCCGCCCGTAATAACGTGGGGTTGGATTATTAAAGGTCGCTAAAACGGTAGCTCTTCTACACACATATTTTTACGTGATTGTTCTGTAAGATGGGGTGGGAATAATTTTTAGATCAGATGGATCTACTCAGATGGATCGATTCATTGGAAGGAGCGAGGGTTGGAATATCGAATTAGGTGCTAGTTTCTGGAATTCTTTCCCAATATGTCGACTGGGAAAGGACACCTTCAGTCCAAAGGTTTGTTTTTTTGCCCATGTTCCATCATCATGAAAGAGGTGGACCTTTTTTCCTATGGCTTGTAATTACGACCATATTATTAAAATATAACTGATCACATCCAGTCTGGTATTTTTTTCCCTGACGAAAATGCCCTTGTAAGCATTTTGATGCACCTCAACAAATTCGTTTAAAGTAGATTTCTCCCCCAAGTATCAAAAACTCATCCGCCCTGACCAGCGCCATTTTCCCTTAGAAGTTTCAGCACTTTCACTCGTCCATATTGCTCAGCGATTCGAAGGGGCGTGTTGCCCGCACCATCCACAACGTCGACGTCCGCACCAGCTTCAATCAGCGCCTCGACCATCCTGGTCCTTCGCGCATACAGCGCCGCGAAATGCAGAGGTGCCCTCGAATTCGTAACCAAAGCCGAATCTTGATCGACATCATCAACATATTTCACGTTTGGATTAGCTCCAGCCTCCAACAAAACCTCGCTGGCGAGATCTTGCCCAAAGTAGGACGCAATGGCCAATGGAGTGTTCCCCCTATTGTCTAAGGCTTCCAGGTCAGCCCCAGCATCCACGAAAGACTGGAGGGGTGTAGTGAATCCAAACTTTGACGCCAAGTGCAGTGGGGTGAATCCTTGATCATCCCTAGCTTCCAGGCTCGCCCCGTTCTCCACCAATGACCTGACGCTGAGTTCGACAGAAGATTCAAGGGCTGGTACGAACCTGTGAAGTGGAGCCTCCATGGCAGCCACCCAATGCAGGGCAGTCCAGCCATTCGCCGTTGAGTTCACGTATTTGTTGGGACACCTAAGTATCGCTTTCTCAATCAGAAATTGGAGCAAAAAGGAAAAGGGAAGTGGAAGAGGGGTGCAAAAAAAAAGAAGATAAAATCTGAATGTAAGGACACTTCGCCATTGAAGCACTTGCAATGCAAAATCTGAATCATGTATTATGATATATGGGGAATTTTATTTTTTATTTTTTTTTTTGGGGGGGGGATAAAGAATACGCCATCAATCATCATCATCTCATCTCCAGTCTTACTCACAGTCTGTAGGCCAAAGCACCAAAAATCATCCCCTCTAAATTTTCAACTCCCAGAATGCTGCAGGATTCCTCGAAGCAGATACCAAGAAGCACGTTTTGGTGATCGGGTAGCTCAATTCTTGGAGGCTCCACCAAAATTTCCCCATCGGCCAGTTCTGGAACCGCCACTCTAGGGAAGGATACTGCAATTGAACAGCCGAAGAATGGCATGCAGTGTTGGGTGAGACGCCGGCCTATCCCCATCGATCTTCCTTTTGACACATAATTCAAACTTAGGAGGATTGAAGAAACTGAAGAATGCAGGAATATATTCCTATATAAGATATAGATCTGCATATTCACTGCATAGAGTCCAGTAGGTTTTGTTTTAAAAAAGGTCACGGGTGCCAGATGACAAAAATGGACAATTGATTCACATCGTTTTTGCATGGAGTTGGGATTTATCGAAGCTGGCGCTGACCAGAGGGGCAGCTGGAGAGAAGGTTGCATGAAGCTCCCTGAGGAACCCTGCATGCCTCGCTGAAATCAACCCCGCGAATTGGGACCGTGGTAGAGGAGGTGGTCTGCAGGTTGTCGATGGTTTTCTGGCACAAGAAGTCTGCCCTGAGGGGAAAAGCAAACAGATGGATGGTGACGCTGGAATCGAAATGCGTTCACCCACAGACGAGATGTTCAGATTCAAAGGAGGCATAATTGGCTTGAAAATTTATGGCTTGAAAAAAAATATATGAAGAGCCATCTAAATCCAGATGGTTTCAGACTACACTCCTGAGCATAGTCTTTTCAAAAGCAACACCACAGAAACTTGTTTCCCCCAAACCATGTTTGAAAAATACGTACTATTAATCGCACAGGGATCAGGAAGTCATATATGACTTTTTATCACTTAACGCATTCCTTGCCACGTTGAACTTGCACAAGAAAATTTGTGGATCGACATTTATGTCAATGCTGGCCAATATTACTAATGTAGTGTTGACATTAATCTCAATACTAATTATGTAATCATGTTTGTTTGTTTGATTGAATGAATGGATAAATGAATGCCAATCCTGGCCAGAGATTGGACGAACCTGAGGCGCGTTCTTGCAGATTGCTCATTCTCGCCGCCACTTGGCTCAAATCCAGATCGCACCCAGATGAATGCACCAAAGTCAGCAGGTGGCGCTGGACCTTGCCACACATGACGCACATCAGTGACTTAAAAACGCAACCTCGCCACTTTTCCACTCGCAGCGACCGCTTCTCAAGAACGTTCTTGCTAAGAAACGCATCAGATACCTGACTCGCAGACCTCTTTTTCCTGGGCACCGGCGCTCATCAGTAAAACGAGGGCGGTGATAGCCACGAAAGAAGCATTTACTGGCATTTTCAACGAAAACATAAAATCATCTTGGGAGGCGAAAGTGTCCGAACGCTTTTGCGTTCTCAGCAGGGAAGCTTCAACACCGAAAACTCGAAACGTCATGACGCATAAGAATTCATAGGGGGTTTCGACCTTGGGGGGGACCTGCCCCTACGTCCAGCGGCTTGCATCTCGTCAATTGATTCACAGATCCAAATGACGCGACAGGGTCTACCTCCAGCCATATTGTCATGTGTGTAGCGTTCCATCGCAATCATGCAGGACGAGTGAGGGGCCCCAATCCACCTTCCTTGCTCAGCAGTCGCTGAAACATCGTGAAACCCCACGATTTTCCTACAAAGCGTCCGCGGCTCCCCAGCAACGATCAGAAGCAAAGCCTATCCTGCCACCTAACCTGACATACCGCTGCGGTTTGAAACGATTTATCACTACAGAGAACGACTGACAAATATCTACAGTGCTCAGAATACTTACAGGACTTTTTTCAAAATGGGCAGGACCCATGTTTTTGCAATGGTGCTCTTCGGAGTCATGGCGATAGCTGCTGTGAGTGCGGCGGACACAGGTACGCTTCGAACCGACACGTACCCTGTGTTTCCGTTGGAAAACAGACCAGCTTTGTCTTCCTTGTGCAGTCGTTGAACACGTCCTCCCCCTTGTCTCGTTAGGTTCTGGGGGTTTGTTGTTTTGAAACCAGTGTCTTTCGTTGGCGCTTGGTGCGTCTGTTACCCTGTTGGCAGGGAAATACTTCAAAGCACTGATTGCCTTTCCAACTGTCGTAGATGCTGAAGCTGTTGCGATTCGCCGCCCCGACCTGAGTGAGTCAGAATCCATGGCGACGATTCCCGAAATCCGTTGCGCTGAAATGTTTTTTGAGTATCTTGCGTTTGAAGAGCACATGGATGTTTCGTGGGATCTGAGGACGTTTTTTTGTTCGTAGATCGTCGCTTGAAGGGCTTCAGTGTACCCAGACCTCGTCCAAGTGGCGGAGGAGGCGGTGGCGGAGGAGGTGGTGGTGTTTTTAGATCTCGTCCAAGTGCACCCAGACCTCGTCCAGGTGGCGGAGGAGGCGGTGGCGGAGGAGGTGGTGGTGTTTTTAGACCTCGTCCAAGTGCCGGAGGAGGAGGCGGCGGCGGTGGCGGCGGCAGCAGTGGCAGCGGTGGTGGTGGCGGCGGCTACTTTCCAGGAGGGTTCTATAGTAGGGGAGGCGGGGGAGGCGGGGGCGGTGGCGGTGGAGGAGGAGGAGGAGGAGGAGGAGGAGGAGGAGGAGGTGGGGGGGGTAGCGGCCCCTGATGGGCGTCACAAATCACAAGCAGCCGTTTTTGGATTTGGAAGCAATCCTTCTGAGATATGGAATCATTGATGAGATTGGCAGCATTTGTTTTGAGTTTCAGTGTGATTGAGAGCTGATGGGTGGGTTTTTTTCACTTGATCATTTCATTTCAACTTGGCACAAGACTTGGTGTATGATACCCTCACGGTTTTCACAGTTTTCATTTAGCTACATTTGTTTGGGTGGGTTTTTTCTTGATCAAAATTTGAAAGGAAGTGGGACCAACGCAGTGGTAAAAACGTCTGTGTGTATTATATCGATTTTGAAGACGAAAGCATTTGATTTGATTTGTAAGGAAGCAAAACTGATTGATGATAAATGTATGTGGGGAGGGGAGGGATAAAGTTTAAACGATAAGAGGAGAGACACCTCAGGCCGAAACACTGGTGTTCTTTTCCTTCTCTCAATTAAATACTGAAAAGAAATTAGAAGTTGTACGAACTAAAAAGGAGAAGCCAAGCAAAAGATTGTTGAGCCCAAATTCATCGAGAGCAATAATAAGGCATAAGATTAAGATTAGCCAGTGCGTTATGTAATAGTTCATCTGAAAGCAAGTTGCCCTGATAAAAAAAAATAAAAGACTCCCTCCGAGTATCAAGTTGATTTTAGCTCCAGATCCATTTCTGTGAGAGAGAAATGAGTCCAGCTCTGGATTCTGTTCACAGATTTCTGCTGAAAAAATAAAATTACCTCCCAAGACATTTTTTGTGGTTTCCTCGGCAGTGGATATGAAGTCTTTAAAAGGATTTTCTCCTTTGCTGAAAAAACAAGCTCGTTGCTTAACACCTCAAAGCAGCCCGAACCTATGTACGGTCCCATCCGATTGATTGACTGTGGATCCTTTTTAACAATAAACGCTTTTGCGTTATCAGCAGGGCAGTTGAAGCGTTAACGCCAAAACTTGGGGGGGGACCTGCTCCTACGTCCAGGCGGCTTGCATCTCGTCAATTGATTCACAGTTCCGAATGACGCGACAGGGTCCACCTCCAGCAATATTGCCATGTGTCGCATTCATGCAGGACGAGTGAGGGACGCCAATACACCTTCATTGTTCGGCAGTCGCTGTAACATCATGAAACCCCACGTTTTCCCTATAAAGCGTCCGCCGCTCCCCAGCAACGATCAGAAGCAAAGACATACCGCTGCGGTTTGAAACGATTTATCACTACAGAGAACGACCGACAAATATCTACAGTGCTCAGAATATTTACAGGACTTTTTCGAAATGGACAGGATCCATGTTTTTGCAATGGTGCTCTTCGGAGTCATGGCGATAGCTGCTGTGAGTGCGGCGGACACAGGTGCGCTTCGAACCGACACGTTACCTGTGTTTTTGTTGGAAAACAGACCAGCTTTGTCTTCTTTGTGCAATCGTTGAACACGTCCTCCCCCTGTCTCGTTAGGTTCTGGGGGTTTGTTGTTTTGAAACCAGTGTCTTTTGTTGGCGCTTGGCGCATCTGTTTCCCTGGTGGCAGGGAAATATTTTACAACGAATTGCTGATTGCCTTTCCAACTGTCGTAGATGCTGAAGCTGTTGCGATTCGCCGCCCCGACCTGAGTGAGTCAGAATCCATGGCGACGATTCCCGAAATCTGCTGCGCTGAAATGTGTTTCGAGTGTCCTGCGTTTGAAGAGCGCATGGATGTTTAGTGGGATCTGAGGGCTTTTTTTGTTCGTAGATCGTCGCTTGAAGGGCTTCCCTGGATATATTCCTCGTCCAAGTGGCGGAGGAGGCGGAGGCGGTGGCGGAGGAGGTGGTGGTGGAGGCGGTGGCGGCGGAGGAGGAGGGGGTGGTGGCGGAGGAGGCGGCGGGGGTGGCGGGAGCAGTGGTGGCGGAGGCGGCGGTGGCGGCGGGAGTAGTGGTGGTGGTGGCGGCGGCGGGGGCGGCGGGAGCAGTGGTGGAGGCGGCGGTGGTGGCGGCGGCGGCAGCAGTGGTGGGGGAGGCGGTGGTGGGGGAGGAGGGGGGTTCAACAGGCCCTCCTGGTGGGGTCCCTGATGGGCGTCACAAATCACAAGCAGCTGTTTTTGGATTTGGAAGCAATCCTTCTGAGATATGGAATCATTGATGAGATTGGCAGCATTTGTTTTGAATTTCAGTGTGATTGAGAGCTGATGGGTGGGTTCTATACACTTGATCAATTCATATCAACTTGGTACAAGACTTGGTGTATGATATCCTCACAGTTGAGGAATTTTCATTTAGCTACATTTATTTGGGTGGGTTTTTTCTTGATCAAAATTTGAAAGGAAGCGGGACCAACGCAGTGGTAAAAAGTCCAGTTGTATTTTATCGATTTTGAAGACAAAGACATTTGATTTGTAAGGAAGCAAACTGATTGATGATCAATGTGAGTTGGGAGGAGGGGGTCGAGTTGAAACGATATTTTCTGAGGATATAGACCTCAGGTCGAAACACTGGTTTCGTTTTTCTTCTCTCCATTAAATATTGAAAAGAAATTAGAAGTTGTACAACCCGAAAAGAGAAGCCAAGCAAAAGATTAAGATTAGCCAGTGTAATAGTTCATCTGAAAGCAAGGTGCCTTGATATAAAAAAAAAGTACTCCCTCCGAGTAGCAAGTTGATTTTAGCTCCATATCCATTTCTGTGAGAGAGAAATGAGTCCAGCTCTGGAATCTGTTCACAGATCTCTGCTAAAAAAACAAAACCACCTCCCAAGACATTTTTTGTGGTTTCCTCGGCAGTGGAAGTCTTTAGAAGGATTTTCTCCTTTGCTGAAAAAAAGAAGCTCGTTGCTCAACACCTCAAACCAGCCCGAACCTATGTATGGTCTCATCCGATTTCTCATGAGAATGAACAAAAACCTGATAAGAGAAACGAAAAATCAAAAACAAACCAACATCTGTTTATGAACATCCTTGACTCATCGACTCCCTGATACTGGAGCTTTAGTGTCAATGCTTGAGCACTGTCATCGACTTTACACATATGGGAATTTTTTGTCTGATAGATTGGGGGGAAAATGCTCAGAACAGAGGATTGAAAAACTTGCATCCGTTCCGTCTTTGATTCAAGACTTCTTGATGCATCCACATTATCCAGCGGAGGTTCCAAACCTGCAGGTGCAAATTGTTGCCCTTTTGATGCTGACGAAATACTTTAGAATAGGTCTGTGGTCCAGAAATTTTCACCAGAAGTTTTCACCAGAAGACTTCTTCAAGCAAATAATACTACCAAGTCTCATTTGCAAGTCAGTCTGACATGTGGGTCACCACTTTCACGGGCACACAAAAAGTGGCTTTCCTTAAGCCATCTATAGGTCGATGTCTATGCTTACAAAAAACACACTTAATACACTGCTGTCTGAGAAGCCAAATCAATCAGCAACTCCAGCTTCGTTTTTTAGGAACCAACCAGCGAGTATAATCAGGCAAGAAAAGAGCAATGACCCCATGTAATGCCAGAATATTTTTTATATCCACCACCATCCATACAAATAACTCAACCACAAAGCTTCCTGGAAGCCAAGGAAAAGAAAAAGAGAAATCCCAAAAGATGACCTCCAAAGTAAGACACCCCCCCAGAAGCCAAAAAGATAAAAGAGGTTGCCGACGAGGTTGAAATGTCATTTTCGAATTTTTGTTGGGAGGACGTCTCATCAATTACCTGATGGACCGAATGAAGCGACAGGGGTGCACCCTGAATCGGAGGAACATTGCCACGTGCACAGCTTTTTTCCAGCACGTCCAATCCCACCACACACAACCAGCAGAGATGCCTTCCTCGTTCAGTTCGTTGTAACATCAAAAAACCCTGCATTTTCCGCTACAAAGCGTCGACCCCTCCCCTTTCACAGCAAGAAGTCAAGCTTGCCTTCACAAACCACTGCGATCTGGATCGCTTTTTCCATAGAGAGAGAATTGAAGAGAGAAGTATAGAGTGCTAAAGACTATCTGAAGCACTTTTTTGAGATGGCAAGCACCCATGTTTTTGCAATGGTACTCTTCGGAGCCATTGCGATTGCCGCTGTGAGTGCGGCCGACACAGGTGCGCAACGCTTCAAACCAGGGCGTCGTTAGAGAAACATTCCAATTATTTTTGTTTTGAGGTATCTTCTTCCACAATTGTCAGAAATATCCTCCCCTCTCTTTTCTCAGGTTTGGGGTTGATTGCTGCCTTCCTTGGGTTGTTGGCGTATCTGCTGCGCGGTTTCATTTTGGTGAAGAAGTTGTAAGAAGTGCTGATTGCCTGTCTTACTCTCGTAGATGCTGAAGCTGTTGCGATTCGCCGCCCCAACCTGAGTGAGTAGGATCCATGGCGACGATTAGAAATTGGCCAGGGGAGGATGTCTTTTTGGAGAAGACAGTGATTTTCGCATGATCTGAGGGTGTTTGTGTACGTGTTGCGCTTAGATCGTCGTTTGCTGGGGAGATATGGATATTACCCTAGACCATACTCCGGTGGTGGAGGCGGCGGTGGCGGCGGAGGAGGACCCTACGGCGGCGGAGGCGGCGGTGGTGGAGGAGGAGGACCCTACGGCGGCGGAGGCGGCGGCGGTGGTGGAGGAGGACCCTATGGTGGTGGCGGAGGTGGTGGTGGAGGAGGATCTTACGGTGCTGGCGGCGGTGGAGGAGGAGGCGGCGGCGGCGGTGGTGGTGGAGGTGGTGGAGGAGGTGGTGGAGGAGGAGGTGGAGGTGGTGGAGGTGGTGGAGGAGGAGGTGGCGGAGGAGGATCCTACGGCTGCCGCCACCCCCACTGCGGGTAGTACTCACCGGCACTAGTACAATTTTTCCTTCATTTATCTGAATGATAATTTTTTGCTGTCGAACTTCAGGAAACAAAAATAAAAGTTTGGAAGTCCAGGGTGATCAGCAGGGTGATGGTGGAAGTCAGTTTTGTTTTTTTAACGATGGGTGGGTTTTTCTTTCCACTATCTTTCAAGTTGGTTCAATGGGTTATGATCTCCTCATAGTTGAGGAATTTTCCCAGTCTCGATACAATCTTTGGGTGTTTTTTCTTCCATGATCAAGATTGAACAGCAGCGTGGTGAGGGCAGCGGTTTGTTCTATCTTTGAGGAATTTGATTTGTAAAAAAAAATTCGAGTTTGTGTTGGTTTATGATTCCAAGGTATCAATTTGGTTGGGGGCTGGGGGCCTCAGCCAGCCAACATGTTTTTTTTCTTTTTTCTGAACGAGCAAAATTTCTGTAAACGTGCTGCCCTTTTTTTGCCTCCCACCTATGCAACACCGCCGCCGTTGCGCTTGGTGATGGGAGTTGGCATCTACCCCCCGGCCAGTGACACGATGGCGGGTGGCGAAGGATTGTGGTGGGTGAACCCAGCAAAAAGGGAAACACGAGGAGGGCGCAAACTGTCCACCCAATACACGTAGAACCACCGCCAATCGCATGAAGACGTCATTTCCAACGAGAGGTCTGCAGGCCTGGTTCGCTCCTCAGACCCAATCCAACCCTGAGTGTGGGCGATGCTGTCTGCAAAACTATCAAAAGCTGTCGAAGAGGCGATCACTCCGCGATTCCCAATCGATCGATCTTGTTGCCTGTAGGTAACAGCTGGTTTTTTTTAAGGCCTGGAAAAAAAAAAGAGACGGGAAGCGGAACGAGAATTCGGTCCAGTGTTTTCTTGTAACGCCAATCGAGGAAGAAAAGCAACGCCGATCGACACGATTTTTTTTTTCTGGAAAGAGAGGCTTTGTAGAAACTGCGGCGGAAAAAGAACAAATCAACCAACCTTTGATTGATTGATTGATTGAACTCTTCTTCCTGAAACATCGTGGCAAGAAACGGAGCTACTCTCCACAACCAAAATGGTCCTTTCGAATACGTTGGGGGACGTCTCGTCGATTGGTTGTTGGACCGAAATGAAGCGACAGGGGCTTACCCTGAACCGCAAAAACACTGCCAGGTACGCAGCTTTCGTTCAATCCCACCACACACAACCAACAGAGATGCCTTCCTCGTTCAGTAGTTGTAACATCAAGGAAAAGCTGCATTTTCTCTAGAAAGCGTCGACCCCTCCCCTTTCACAGCCAGAAGTCAAGCTTGCCTTCGCAAACCACTGCGATCTGGATCGCTTTTTCCATAGAGAGAGAATTGAACAGAGAAGTATAGAGTGCTAAAGACTATCTGAAGCACTTTTTCGAGATGGCAAGCATCCACGTCTTGGCAATGGTTCTCTTCGGAGCCATTGCGATTGCCGCTGTGAGTGCGGCCGACACAGGTGTGCAACGCTTCATGAAGCCCTGGTTTGATCAAACCAGGGCGCCGTTAGAGTATCATTTCACTTGTGTTTTTTGTGGTGTTTTGTCCTCACGAAACTTGTCAGAAATTTCCTCTCAGAAATTTCCTCTCCTCTCTCATGCCAAGTTCGGGGTTGATTGGATCTGTTGTGCGGTTTTATCGGGACGAAGTCGTTGTAAGAAGTGCTAATTGCCTCTCTAACTGTCGTAGATGCCGAAGCTGTTGTGATTCGCCGCCCCAACCTGAGTGAGTGCAGATATCTGGTGGCGATTATAAATAGGTCATGAGAGAATGTCTTTTCGCAGAAGGCAGGTTTTGTCATGATCTGGGGTTGTGTACGTAGATCGTCGTTTGCTGGGGAGATACTTAGGCGGCGGCGGCGGCGGCGCCAGTGGTGGTGGTGGCGGCTGCAGAGGAGGAACAGACTTCCGCGCCGGCGGCGGCGGCTACTTTCCAGGAGGATACTATTATTATGGACGTGGTGGTGGAGGCGGCGGCGGTGGTGGTGGTGGCGGTGGAGTACCCCCCTGCGGGTAGTACTCACCAGCACAATGTCGGCTGATTTGGAAAAATGTTTCCATCAATTTTGTTTGCTTGTATGATAATTGTTGCTGATAACTTTCAAAAAAAAAAATATTGATTTTTGTGAACTTGGAAGAAAAAAATATATAAAAAGTTATTATATTATTGTTTTTTGTAACTTGATGATCAGCAGTCGATTTGGAAGTCAGTTTTTTGTGGGGGGTTTTTGGGTTTTTTAAAACTATAGGTGGGTTTTTCTTCCCACTATCTTTGAACTTCGTACGAGACTTTACCTTGGGGTAGGGTATATCCTCACAGTTGAGGAGTTTTCCTAGTTTCGTTACGTTTTTTGGGTGCGTTTTTTTTTCGATGATCAAAATTTAACAGCAACGGGACGGACGCAGTGTGTTTTTGAGAGATTTTGATTGTAAAAAGAAAGCAAGTTTGATTCGTGTGCTGGTTTGATTTTCTCTTTAAATAATAACTATTTGTCAAGAAACAAACATCTACTTCCCCCCCCCCCCAACCCAGGTGTGCAGCCTTCTCAAAACTTAATAGATTCCTAAGATTCTAATTACTCTGTGGAGGAGAATCGCCACGTTTCTGTTACTTTCCTTGATCTTGCAAACTACATTTTGTTGGTACTCTGTGCAATAGATTCCGGGCGGCGCCTTCGCATGTAATTATGTTTGTTTTCCTATTAACATAACAAGCTTCTATTGCTTCTATTGCAGCTCTCTCTTTCTTTACATCGGCCTCAGGGTAACGCTTTTTTGGAGCGATCTTCTTTGTCGTTTGATTCTTTTGCTTTTGATCGAGGGTAGACACAGTATTGGGTTTGAGGTTGATGGATTGTGGACATAAATACGGACTTGTGTAATTAGCTTCTATTGCTTCTATTGTTTTCGTGGGGAAATGGCGGATTTTCTTGGTCCGCACCAAAGGGGGGTAGCTGCCGCCTGTGGCGCAGAATCGGTGGTGCACAGTTCTCGTTTGTTTTTAGCTTCTCACCATGCTTCGTCTGATTTTGTTTTCTTGAAGATCGACATGGAGAATGCTTTCAATTTGGTGAATAGATCTTCTGTTTTTCATGAGGTTAATACCCATTTTCCAGATATGGCGGAATGGGTTTTTTCTTCCTATTCTCAGCCTTGTCGTCTAGTGTGTGGGGACCGTACACTTTTCAGTCACATTGGAGTGCAGCAAGGGGATCCTTTGGCACCATTTTTATTTTCTTTGGGTTTGGAAAAGGTGCTTCAAGAAGTTCGAGAAGTGTGTTCTGTTCCTTTGGAGTTATGGTATTTAGATGACGGCACCATTGGGGGTCCAGTTGACCAAGTGTCCAGTTTTTTTCAGTTTCTTTGTGATTTAGGACCCCATCATGGGATTCACATTAATCGTCACAAATGTGAACTCTTTTGGCCTTCAGCTCCTTCCGCGGATTCGCTTCCTGGGGAATTGTCACGTTCGTTTGGTGCTGGTTGGGGGGCGGATGTGTTGGGGGCCCCGTTTGGGTCTGATGAGTGGGTTACACCGTTTTTGGATCGTCGATATGAGCAAGTTAAGTCGTTGGTTGAGTGTATTTCTGAGGTTGCTGATTCTCAGCTACAATTTCTTTTTTTGCGCTCCTGTTTAGGGGCATGTCGAGTGGTGCATCTTTTTCGCACTACTCCTCCTTGTTTGTATAGCAGTGTCCAACACTTCTTGGACCGCTTTGATGGTTTGTTACGGGATTCTATGGAACAGTTTTTTTGTTTCTCTTTATCTTCGATGGCTTGGTTGCAAACCAGCCTGCCGGTTCGTAGTGGGGGTCTTGGGATTTCGGCTGGACGTTGGTTTCATGCAATAGCCTATTTTTCTTCTCTACATTTTGTTCGTCATGATTTGTCGATTCTTTCGGGGGTTTCTTTTTCTTCAAACCATCCTTCGTGGAGCTTTGCCGCTGTGCAACTTGATGATATTTTGCCGCCAGCAGCACTCAGTTCCCCCGAGGAGCATACTATGGACGTGATCGGAAATGATCGGCCGTCCATTTTCGATGTCAGGACAGGTCGTTTCATCGATCTGACCTGATACGATCTCGTTCCACATGATTCTGAAAATGATCGGTCTTTTTTTTTTTTTTTTTTACCGATCATGATCGATGATCGTGATCGTGATCGGCCGATCAAAACCTGATCGATGATCGTGGTCGGCCGATCAAAGCTTGATCGTGATCGTGATCGGTTCGCCGATCACCGATCTGATCGGTTGCTCCGATCACGATCCCGATCACGATCAAGCGTTGCGACATGCAAACGCCTAATCGGCCGATCAAGATCGGTAAAACGCCGATTAATCGGCCGTTGATCCGATCAGCTCCGATCATGGTCGGTTGATCGGGATTTGGTTTCAAATTCCGATTATGATCGGTCCAAGAAATCAAAAACCGACTTTTGCGCCGATCATCACTTCCGATCAAATCCAAAGTTAGTCAGTTCTGCCGTACTGTCCCGAATATATCGACTTCGCTCCCTGTTCAACTTCACCGCACCGTGCGCCTTTGTATCGTGGTATCTTGTTGTTGTCTCGCCTGCAGTGCTGATCGATTGCGATGTACGTGGAACTCAAAGCACGGCAGTATGTCGTGAGGCTCCGGAACAGGCTCCAAAACCGAACAGACCTGTTCCAGCCCGGGACGGTGGTAGATCGGGATGCCGCCGAGGTGGTGTTCCGGCATTTGACGTCGCTTAACACGTATTTTGGTCTGGAAAATGTAAGTGTATGCTGCCTGCTATCTGCTGCGCTGTTTCTGTTTCGAATGTTTTGACTTAGGGTTACTGTTACTTGTCTTCCTAGGCTCTGTTCTGGAAAGCTGCATCCGCCCTGGACAGCGCTGCGGGAAGCGAAGACGAACTTTTCTTGCGAGCGTACCGAGCGGGCAACCCCCCTGAAAGGCGCATCGACCCCATACTCGATTCCATTCAGGTGACACCTCCAGGACTGACCAGGAAGGGGAGCACCAACCTGGGGGACATGGAATACCCCTACATGGTGCCTACAGGTGAGCAGTCCAGCATCAGGTTCAAATTAGGTTGTTTTTCTCTCTGCCCTCTCATTCACATTCTGTCTTTTGCAGAACTCCTTCGTGATCGCCAGCTATTGCCTCATCTGGACCAGCTCAGAGAGGAGGTTGCAACCATGCACGAGGTTGATCTAGATCTGAGCAGAACGTTCGACTGGAGCATCGAAGCTGCAAGTCTTCCAGCACCTGATCCTGCACAAGAGATTTTGCCTGAAGCTACACTTCCAACCGCAGATGAACCTGAATCTGAACCTGAACCTGAGGGATCCTCTGAGCAGCTGCCGGAAAACCCGTGGAGTATGACGGACGAGGAGTCTGTTTATGAACCTGAACCTGTGTGTAAAGACTGCGCTGTAGACTGCGACTCTGAAGCAGTCTGCCAGCCTGAAACAACAGCCTAGAAGGCTGCAACAAGTTCTGACACGAGAGAGCGGGAGAGAGAGAGTGTTCAACCCCAAAATCGAGTTACAAGAATACCCTGAGGTGCTGCCCAAATACCCTAGGCTGCACCTCTGATCCAAACTGATCGTTCAAGGTCCTATCCATCAACATGACCTGACAGTCTGCCTCAGTGTCAGGTCCCCTGTCTGAAACCTTCTGAGCTGCCAGCCCTGCAGAAAAGCGTCTGCTGAGCTGTCAGCCCCCATTCACAGATCTAAGGGTTCCGCCCTGCTGCAGCAAACCGGCTGCAGCATTGCTGGTTCCCTAGAACTGCAGGCCTGTCAGTTCCCCTGAACTGCAGGTCTGCCAGTTCCCTGAACTGAGGATCTGACAGTTCCCCTGAACTGTAGAATCCTTACATTCCTCCCCATCTAGTTGGCAGTAGTCCCTTACTGCCCCAAAAGATTATAATAACAACCTTTGCCCCTTTTTGGATGTCAACTTTTTTTTTTTTTAACTTCTCTGCCACAGAAACTGGGTTTCGAAAGGGGTTATGTTATATAAGGAAGTCAAAGCAGTTCTGCAAAAACACTGTATTCAGGAAATTGTCCTAATGCATCAGAAACCCAAAATACCCTGAAAAATCAATTGGTAACACCCTTGCTGGAAAATTACAACCTGAAGTGTTTGTTTCTGTCACCATCTTGCACTACCCAGAAAATCCAGAAAAACTACCTTATAAAAAGTTCAAAGCAACAAGGAAATCATAGTCAGTTTAATTCTGCCTTCCCTAGAAGATTTTCCTACAGCCCACAAGGTCAGCTGAGACACCAAAACTTCTTGGCAAACAAAAACCCCCTTTTCCTGCAGAATACCTGAGTCACCTGATTACCCAATCCATTGCAACTCTGTATAATAAAAACCCATTTGACTGGACTTCCCTCAAAGGTCACCATGCAATTCTTTACTCTCCCTTTTGCTAATTCAGTAACTCTTATTTCAGATTGCAAATATGGAATTCTCTAGCAATAACATCTTACCCCTGCTGGACTTGCAATGTATCAACAGGTGAACCATTTTCATAACCAAAACAGGTTGCAAACTTCAGAGTTTTCATCTCAACCTGATCAGAAACTGCAAAAAGATCCTTGTCCACCTCCAACACACTGATCACCAGAAACTGGACAGCCCTAAGGGTTTAACCCTGCCTGAAAAATTCCACTTCCAACACACTGATCACCAGAAACTGGACAGCCCTTGAAAAATTCCACTTCCAACACACTGATCACCAGAAACTGGACAGCCCCAAATCACCAACTCTTTCACTGCACCCCCTGAGCAAACCACATTCAATCATCAACTCCCATGGTCACACCTCCTGTCGATTCCTGCCTCAGGTCGCCGGACGTTTCAAGCCCCTCTTTGGCGCAAGCGCGGGCACACTCCAGCGGATCTCTCGAAGTGGCACGCAGTCACGATTGGTTCGTCCCGGGGAGGCTGGCTGCGTTGGCAGGGGTGGACTGATGACCGCAATCCGCAAGGACGTCAGCACCCTCGGCGCCATGACCGTGTGCTCCCGCAGCTGGCACAGCCCGCACTCTTTCGTCGCATCCACCGAGACCCCCTTTCGCGTTTCGCTGAGTCGTCCAACCACCTCCAAGCTCCCGTCTGGGTTCGTTCTCTCCACCGTTACGTCTGGCGCGTACCAGAGTCTCTGGACACAGAGGTCCCTGCAGCATACCCTGTGCTTCCCACATGGAAGCTCCCGAACTGGTGCCCCAAGAGACCTCGCCGTCTTGAAGCAAAGCGAACAGCCACGTCCCGTTTCTTTCAGCGCCGTCTCCATCTCACTCTTTTGGTCTGCTGCAGGTTTTTCTGGTTCAGGGAGCCCTGTGTCCAGGAAGCCGAAGGACAACTCCTCTTCGGAATCCAACCGCGTTACCGGCATTTTCTTCGCCCACTCTCGCCACGCTTTCAGCTCACTCTCGGCAGCACTCAGAGACCCTTGCAGCTTCCACTTTTCCTGCTCCACCTTTTGACACTTGCTCCTCAGCCTTTCCAACTCCGCAACGTCGACTGCCCTCTTCCGCAGGACCTGCACAGCCTCCTCAAACGCCACAACCTCATCTGCCCCCTTGATCACGTCGACTTTCTCCACCGCTGCCGCAGGGATAACCACAGGGGCAGCCTCTGCTGGCTCACTGCTGCTGGCGGGGGTTGAGACGATAAGGGCGGCCTGGTTTGCTGGTTGCTGATCCATGTTGATTCCTTTTTTTTTTTTTTCCTTCCGAACGATAGGCTCCTCTTTCTCTCTTCTTGCTCTGCGCACGTAACTTGCTAGACAGTTTCCGACTCCAGTATACTGCACACCTATTTCTGTTTCTGTCAGGGGTTGCTTCAGTCTGTCAGAGACATCAACCTGTCACCTCTGCTTGATCTAGTCCTTTCAGCTTCTTATCTCAAACTCACGTAACTTGTCCGGTGCGTTTCGCAAGTTTCTGGCAGGTTCCCAGGTGTCCTCCGATTGATCATAACCCTGCCACCTGACAAGGTACTGCTTCTTGCCCCTGACAGTCCTATCTGCCAGAATCCTGTCAACCAGATACTCCTCTTGGCCTGCCACCATCTCAGGCTCAGGTTGCCACCTGGGTGCCTCCCTGTCAGGAAAGCTGCCCTCCTGATCTTCGAAAGCAGGTTTCAGCTTGGACACATGGAAGGTGTTATGAATTTTCCAATGACCTGGCAGCCTCAGCCTGACTGCAACTTCAGATAACCTCTTCAGAACTACAAAAGGTCCACAGTATTTTGCAGTCAATTTCCTGCTCAACACCTGTGGTAGGGGTAAGTCCTTTGTGGCGAGAAAAACTTTGTCGCCCGGCTGAAAGCCCCCTCCCCTTCTGTTTTCGTCCGCCCCCTGGCGTTGACGTGCCTGAGCAGAAGCAATGTTCCTTCTGCAGGTTTGCAATGCAGTCTGCCAAGTAGACCACCAATCATCCACTGCAGGGCAAGCTGTAGCAGCTACAGCACTTGCAGGAGTCCTGGGTTGCTGTCCATTCATCAAATAGAAGGGAGAAAACCCAGTTGTAGCATTTATGCTGGAATTGTATGCAAATTCTGCAGCATCCAAATGCATATCCCAGTCTGTGCCTGCAGGTTCCACATAACTGCGCAGAATTTCCTGCACTGTTCTGTTAGCTCGCTCAGTCTGACCATCTGTCTCAGGATGATAACTGCTAGACATTGCTAACCGAGTGCCTGCCTTCTTCCAAAGAGCCCTCCAAAAATTGCTAGTGAAACGACTATCCCGATCAGAAACAATTTCTTGAGGCAATCCAAAGAAACGAACCACATGTTGGAAAAACAAATCTGCTACCCCTGCAGCAGTAACTGTCTGCTTTGTTGGAATGAGTCTGATCATTTTTGTGAATCGATCCACAACCACCAGCAAATAATCTGACCCCTTCTGAGTCCTTGGCAAAGGTCCAACAAAGTCCAATGAAACACTAGTCCACCTGCCATCTGGAATTGGCAAGGGCTGCAGCTTACCCAAAGGCTTCTGAGTAGAGGCCTTGTTTCGTTGGCAGGGAATGCAATTCCTCACATACTTCTGCACAGATCCTGAAATGAGTGGCCAGAAGTAATACTGCTGAACCCTGTGCAGGGTCTTCCTCCTGCCCAGATGTCCTGCCAATGCAGACTCATGGCAAGCATGCAGTATCTTTTCCCTGAGCCCATCTGCTTCAGGTATCCACCATTTCCAGGAATGACCAACATGCCTCCAAAGTTTCAGACCATCCCATTTCACATGTGGAGGTCTGGAAGGTGCTCCAATCAGCTGCCAACACAATGGATCCTTCTTGTAAGCTGCCAGCACTGCCTGCTGAAATTCCCGATCTGCTGTCAACCTTATCCTTGCATTCAGCTGAGGACCATGTTCCTCTGCCTGATGTGTGGCCCTGCTCAACGCATCTGCCACCACATTGTCTCTGCCTGGTCGGTACTTGATATCAAACTTGAAGGATTGCAGAGTCTCCATCCATCGTGCTTGCCTCTGTGACAGGTGAGGCTGGGTGTGCAAAAATTTTAGAGGTGCATGATCGGTGTGCACGGTGAACTCCTGAGCATCCAAATAGTGCCTCCACACTTTCAGAGCATGCACCACAGCCAACAGCTCCTTTTCATGAGTCGCATAGTTGAGCTCTGCCGGTTGCAGTTTCCTGCTTTCATATGCCACTGGTTGCTGACCCTGCCCCTGGTCCTGTGTTAGGACTGCTCCAATAGCATAGTCTGAGGCATCTGTGATCACCTCGAATCTCAGACTTGGGTCAGGCACCAAAAGCACTGGTGCAGACATTAACGCCTCCTTGACATCCTGCATTGCTGCAGCTTCTGCCTCAGTCCATTTCCACACTGCCTCCTTTTTCAATAGAGCAGTGAGTGGTTTGGCTCTTGCAGAAAAATCCTTGATGAATCTTCTGTAATAGTTGGCCAATCCCAGAAATGACCTGAGATCCTTCACTGAAGTCAAAGGTGGCCAGTCCCTGATGACCTGCACCTTACTCTGCAACACCTGTACTCCTGCAGCACTCAACTCATGCCCCAGAAACTCAACTTGCTCCTTGCAGATTTCACATTTGGAAGCTGAAGCATATAATTTTTGCTCCCTCAATCTCTGCATCACCTTTTCCAAGTGAACCTTGTGTTCTGCCCAACTCTTGCTAAAAATCAAGATGTCATCTAAGTAAACGATGCAGAAGGCATCCAGAAAATCATGTAACACATGATTCATTGTGTTCATGAAGGTGGCAGGAGCATTTGTCAGCCCAAAAGGAAGAACAATGTACTCGTAGAGGCCATACCTGGTGCGGAAGGCCGTTTTCTCACAGTCTGCAGGGTCCAACCGCACCTGATGGTAGCCTGCGCAGAGATCAATTTTGCTGAAGCAGCGAGCTCCCTGAATCTGATCCAGCAATTCCTCTATCCTTGGGATAGGGTACCTGTTCTTCACCGTTAGTTTGTTAAGTGCCCGAAAGTCTACGCACATCCTAAGCTTTCCGTTCTTCTTAGGAACAAACAAAATTGGTGAACCCCAGGGTGACTTGCTAGGTCTGATAAAACCCTGCTTCAGTAACTCTGCCAACTGCTTCTTCAATTCTTCTCTTTCTGCAAAACTGGCTCTATAAAGCCCCTTTTTTACTGGTTCTGCCCCTTCTACCAATTCAATCTTGTGGTTCACACCCCTGTCAGGAGGCAATTCCTGCGGCAGTTCCTCTTTAAACAAATCCTGAAACTCCTTTCTGATCTGTTTTTCTAGCTCAACTGCCTCTTTCTGTTCCTCTGACAAGGTTTCTGGTTCACTGCCTCTCACTGCATCAGTACTTTCCAAACCATTTATTGAACATCCATTATTTACTTCCCGTAAATTCAATAGGTACATCGGCAGGCCCTTGCGAGCTGCCCGAGCTACCTCATGTGCAGACATGAGGTCCAAATCTGCTGTACTGCAATCTTCCAATCTGCCTGTTTGCATTCTAAGTTTAACGACTCTACCCTGAGGCCCCTGCAAAGCCACTATCTTTTCCTGCCAATCTATGGTGGGGTTATGTTTGATCAACCAAGACATACCCAGCACCAGGTCATATCTGCCCAGTGTTACTGCATACATCTTTTCTTCAGACACAAACCTCCCCATCTTGACACTGGCCTGCAGTTCTTTTTCTACCTTTTCCGAAGTCCTGCCATCTGCCAACTGAACTTCAGAAACTGCCTCAGAGTGTTGTGTCTGTATGCTGTTTTCCTGCAACCAATCTTTCGAAACAAAATTGTCGGTTGCACCACTATCTATCAAAATTCTAGCAAAACAATCTGCCACAAACCCTGTGGTCTTCAACATTCCCTGAGTCCCCCCATGGACTCCTCTCAACTTCAAAAGTGGGGGTTCATCCAAGCTATATCCTTTAAAGCAAACTTCATTAGGTCTGCCCAGCCCAGATTCCTCTCTCACTGAAAACAGGTCTGCGGTGTCTGCCCTCAGATCACCAGCAGCACCAACATGCACTGAAAAATCATGCAGGTCAGGTGTGGCCCCGCCTGGCCCTGCACCTACTGTCTCTGAGAATTGAGTAGTTGTGGCTACCGTAGGCACATCAACCCCCTCAATCTCACTCCATGACCCTGCAGGTGTCAGTGCCTCCTGCACTACACCTTCAGAATCCTTCTCTGAAACATCTGCAGATGCTGCGACTCCGCGCCCAGCATCTACCATTGCACTCTTCAAACAAACTGCAAGCCTCCCCAACTTCGGCAGACCACTTGCAGTACTGCTCACCTTCTCCCTAAGGCCTCCAGAATTCCCTGCACCGGTGTCCCTCCATGGACCACCACCTGCAGAAATCCCATCCATGAATCTTACACACTTCTCCTCGGTTACGGCTACACACGGCTCATCAACCTTAGAATGGACTCCACGCCCATAGGCTACCCTCCCCTGAGGTAACACCTTGTGTGGGTGGCTACGCCGACCTTCCCACACTCCACTTCTGTCCTCCTGCTTCTCTTCTCCACGGCTGGCAGTCTCTCCAGACTCCAGCCTGCTCAGTTTTCCTGACAATCAACAGCAAAATGGCCCAACTTGCCGCAGTTATAGCACCGCACATTTGCTGCAGCGCGACCTGCGTCCATTCTGCTTCTGCCTGCTGACGAACTTTCTCCAGACTTTCGCCTCTGTCTGCGAGGACTGCCACTGCGTCCCCTGCTCTTGCTGCGACTTGCGTCACGGCGTTTGCCGTCGTCAAAACCCACACGGTTTCGCTGGAGGCCATCAACCTCCATGCGGTCACCTGATTGGGGAATATAACGCGGTGTCTGCCGATCGTCAAATCTGCCACGGTTGAAACTCTGAGACCTGCCTCTGCTCTGCGAGCGTCCTCTGCTCTGTGAGCGTCCTCTGCTCTGGGATCGTCCCCTGCTTTGGGACCTGTCCCTGCGTGAACTTTCACGCCTGCCTCTGGGACTGCGGCCTCTGCGTCCTTCTCTGCGGTATATCTCCAGAGGTCCTTCCCATGTAGCGGCAAGTGCTATTGCACGCTCCAAATCTGCAGGATCTTCCATTTCAACCTTAGTGCGCAAACGATCATTCAGACCTTCTATGAAACGAAACAGCTGCTCCCCAGCATTGCTGTCGTTGATCTGCAACATGAGCCTGCGAAAATCGTGCACATATTCTGCGACAGACATTCGACCCTGCTTCAGGCGTGACCATTCACGTCTGAAGTCCTTGTTCTCGTTGGTCTTGCCGAACTGCCGTCTGAGATCTGCGACTAGTGCGGTCAGATCTGTAGGCAAAGCCCTCTGGCCTGCCATTGCCTCTTCGTAACGACTTCTCCACCATGTTCCTGCAGCACCTCTTAAACAGCCTGCAGCCACCAAAACCTGCTGTTCCCTGTCTCTGGTTGCAGTCAGATCATAATATGTCTGCAACTGAACCTGCCACTCGTTCAGAGGAACATCCTGTGGATCACCATACCAGGAGTCAGGGCCTTTTGCCCTTGCTTTACCCAGAGCTGCCGGCGGATGCTGCTCGGCCAACCTAGTCCGTACTGCGTGCCGGACTGCATCGTCCATCTGCGCGTTGACATTAGCGGCGACCTGCCTCAGGTGCAGGATCTCTTCCTGCATCTCTGCCATGCCCCGCCTCAGACCCTGAAGATCGAACGGATCTGGGGCTGGCGTTCCCATCTGGGGGTGCTCGTCTGTGCCTGACATTCCTCCTGTTCCGCTCACGCCTTTCCTGCGTTGCCCTCTGCGATCTGTAGATCGGACACTGAGGGTCAGAACAGTCGTAGTATCTGATAATATTACCACTGCGTTCTGCCTTCCTGTGGCCGTGAGGAGGCGCTCTGAGAGGAGGTGGAGGTACCACTGCCAATGGGTGTCTCACCGGACCCAAAACCTGCACTGGTCTGGGTAACCTGAAAGGGGCTGAAACCCAGTCCCCTGAGAAAGTAAACAGATCAGGTGGCAGCCCTGCCTCACACTGAATAACAGTCTCTACGTCTGATTCTGCTTCACTTCCACTACTCTCCACTGTCACAGGTTTCCCAAAACTCATGCAGCACACTTCTGCAGAAAGCCACTACAACACCGGCTAATTCCGACTAACCAAGAAGCCTTGCGCAAAACCTGCGTCTTCTAGATCTGCGCCGCCGCGCCTACTCAAACCTGCACTCAGGCAGTACTGCGATTTCGACCTTTTAGAAAGCTGCGCCTGCCTGCGCCAAACCTTTCTGGGATCTCTCTGAAAGCTGCGCCTATCTGCGCTGAACCTTTCTGCGACCTCTCCTTTGAAAGCTGCGCCTGCCTGCGCTACCTTTCACCAGAACTTCGTTCTCCTCTTTTGCTTCCTCCTGAAGCCTTTCAGGAACGCTGCGATCTTGTCGCCAGCCCTGAGCTCCGAAACCAATGTAAAGACTGCGCTGTAGACTGCGACTCTGAAGCAGTCTGCCAGCCTGAAACAACAGCCTAGAAGGCTGCAACAAGTTCTGACACGAGAGAGCGGGAGAGAGAGAGTGTAAGGATTCGGCAGAATCAAAGGCGATTCAGGCAGACCTGCAGGCTTGCAGAACTGGCAGTGATTGGGCTGACAGATTAGGCTGCAGGTTGACTGCTATGATTCGGCAGAAGCAGGAATGGCTCAGGTCCTTTAGACCTGCAGACTGATAGACTGGTAGTCAGCAGATTGGCAGACTGACGAAATGGCAGAGTAGTCGGGCTGACAGGTTGCTGACGACAGGCAGGTGCTGGCAGCGCTGCAGAACGTGGGCTGCAGAGCTGGCAGTCACAAAGTTCTAGAAGGTCTTAGATGGCAGACTCAGAACCTGCAAGTGGACTGAGCTGCATGAATGAAAGGGGACTGAAAGGGACTTGGCAGTTTGATGGTCTGCAATACTGATGCAGACTGATGTTATGGCTTAGGATCAGTTTGGATCAGGGTTGGCAGAAACGGTATAAGTTGTGGGGGCTTGGACATTCTTGTAACCTTAGTTTGGAACCTGATCTCGCCCTTGAACCTTGCTAGGTTCAAGTGTCTCTCCCATGGTCGTTCAATAGAACGGCAGTTCAGACTGGCAGACCGGCAGGGTCGCAGTCTTCAATGGACTTGAGTGGAAAAAGCGATCTGCAGGGGCAGAGTCGTTACAGTGGTTTCGGAGCAGGCTTGTGACAAGATCACAAACGAGTCTGGCAGGCTGCAGAGGCAGCAGTATGCGCGGCAGGCGCGCAGTGAGAAGGCGCAGAGGCGCAGGACACTGGCAGGCACACAGCACAGTGCAAAGCAGAGGTTTGCAAGGCAGACAAACGCCAGTGCTTTGCAGATTTGCAGTTATCTATTGGAGTGTTCGAGTGTGCTGTGTGAAGGAAAGTCGCTGAATCAGCGTCAGGAGTAGAATGGGCGCAGTGTGTGTAAGAACACTGCGGCAGACAGATTTCGCAGAAATGATGTGTAGAGCGCAGGGCAATACATTGGAGTATGTAGAAGCGCAGCTTACACACAGGCGCGCAGCATTGTCAAGCGCAGCACGACTATGCAGCGTCGCAGGAGACGTTGGGTGGCGCAGCATTTGGAGGATTGCGTCGCAGGTGTAGAACTGCGCAGCAGATCCAGGAATGCGCAGCAGATCCAGGATTGCGCCGCAGATGCAGAGTTGTACCGCAGATGTGGAATTACGCTGTTGATACAAGGTTGCGCAGCGAATATGGAAATGTACCGCGTGCAGGATTGCGTCGCAGACAGAACGTGCGCAGGTTTTGCTGGAAGTGCGCAGCGAATGTTGGCACTGCGTAAGTGGATGATGTGACGCGCAGCAGCCACAGGAAAGCGCTGCACATGCGAAATTGCACTGCAGACGACAGAGTTACGCTGCGTGCAGCGGATTGCAATGTCGATGGGACATTTCGCGCAGATGCAGGCTGGGCAGCCTATGCAGGATGCAGGGACTGCGCAGTGTTTATGGAACTGTGCAGCTCTTGATGGAAGTTCGCAGACGATGTTGGGACTGCGTGTCGATTGAAGGAACAGCTGATGCAGGGATCGCGCAGCTGATGCAGGGATCGCGCAGCTGACGCAGGAACGCGCAGCTCTGTGCAAGGTCAGCACAAGGTGCAGGATCTGATGGACTTGCACAGAACGTGGCAGGTTGTCTGCGAGAGTGAGAATTGCGCAGCACACATTAAGTTGCTGCGACCAGGAAGAGTTGCAGTGTACGCAGTGAGTGCGACTGATGCAGGCATCGCTTAACTGACTCAGGTTGAGCGCAGGTTGAGCGTAAGTTGAGCGCAGACGTGAGATGCAAGAGTGTTACGTACTTGCAGGGTTACATTTGAGTGATCTGATCATTTCGTTGGTTGATTGAAGTGACTTTAGAAGTAGTGACTGCAGATTGATTTCAGGATCAGGTGATCTATGATCTTCTGATTGCAGTACACATTCTGGAAAAGATGTTTGATCACTTTATAAAGGATTTCAGAGTTGCAGTCAAATTTTCAGGCTGAAGTGAGGGAGATGTTCTGAAAGGCTTTGAATTGATCACAAGTTAGTGGGGAAAATTCTGGAAAGAGTCTTTGAGACCAGGCAGATTTTTCAGGGAAGATTTGATATTCTTTCAAAAGTCTGGTGGTGATATTTGACAGCTTTATTGGTCAGAAGTTAGGATTTCTCTGATCAGGAGTTCCTCCTTGTTTGCTTGGATTTGTGCATTTGTTAGTGGAGATTTATCCTTGG
The DNA here is from genome assembly GCA_030272585.1 of Bryopsis sp. KO-2023. Lineage (NCBI taxonomy): Eukaryota > Viridiplantae > Chlorophyta > Ulvophyceae > Bryopsidales > Bryopsidaceae > Bryopsis > Bryopsis sp. KO-2023. The sequence goes on along the minus strand of BSYQ01000012.1, from coordinate 975,826 downwards.
CTCAGTGGATTTGAGCAGTAGTGGTGACTTATCATTTCAGAGTGTGGAAGGTTGCAGTGGAAAAATTCTTGGCTTTAGTGGCAGGTCAGAACATGTGTCACATCAGCTTTGATGTGATTGTGCATACATATTTTGGATGTTTGTACATCAAGAACACTTGCTACATTTGTGTTGATTGTGGGAACATTTTCAGGTGTTTCAGTGAATGCACAATAGCTTGAGGGAATTTTTCAGAGTCGTTTCTGAACTTGAAATGAGGAGAACTGAAGGTCAGAACTTATTTTAGAGTTGCTTGCAGAAAGCTAAGGCATCTTTCAGTTCTTCTATTGATCGGTGGAGGTATAGTGTTTGTGTTTCTGTTGAAGGGTTGTCTAGTCTTTTTCTTGATGAACCCTATGGTATTTTGCTCTGATTTCTGAATAGACCAGTGGCAGGTTATTCTCAGAAGAATGTCAATGACATGAAGTTTTCGTTCTATAATAGACTAGTGGCAGATTATTTCCTGTTGTTTGGTGGGACAAGTGACAGAATATCAGTCTTTTTATAGATCAGTGGCAGATCATTGTTGGCAGGGCAGATATTAGGTGTGTTGGCAAGGTATTTTTCTGTGGAAGCCTTGCTTGGCAGGTCAGAAAAAGATGTAGATTTTTGAAGGGACCAATAGGTCCATGGAACTCTTCTTTAGTAGGCTGAGTGATAGTGGTGAATTGAAGAAATGTTTGGTACAGCAGTAGCTGATCTTTTCTTCTATTATGGGTGTTCTGAAATAGGACATCTTCTATTTTCCGCTAGCAGAAAAATTTCAGTCAGATACTTTGATATGAGGGCAGATTATTTTTATTGAAGGATGTCCCCTTATTGAGCAGAAAACAGTTGCTGGTTATTAGAGAATTTTCTGGAAGGGAACAATACTCAATTGTGGTAGTATTGTTAGAGACTGAATTTTCAAAGGTAGTCTAGGGAATTCTGGAAATTAAGCTGTTTGAAAATACAGATTGTCTTTCAAAGAGAAAAGTAATCAGATGGGGAGGATGAAGTGATAAAGCAGCCACATCCTACCCATTGATTAGGAGGGTATTTTCATTGGTAGATGGCAGCATTTTCTCAGTACTTAGGTTTTTATTTCAACAAGACTTTGGTGGTAGCAGAGTTGGTTGAAGAAGCTTGGTCTTAGAGAAAAGGAATTTCTGGTTACACTCTTGGTTATTTGTCTTTGAGGTGTTGGAAAATAGATTTTCAGGATATATCTCATTCTGGAAGTTTATTCAGGTTTCCAGAAAATTTCAGGACAGTTATTGAATCAGCAGTAGTACTCTTGAGGCAGAGAAAAAGTGCAGAAGTCTATAGGGCAGATGGCTGAACAAAAGAGAAGTATTCTTTGCTTGTTTGGTATAGTTCTGTTCTTCCTTTTTCATTTGGATAAAGAGTGGTTGCTGATTTTCAAAGGGAGTATATTTCTGACAGTTGTTTTGGTAGAGTTTCTATCCTGTTGGAAGCAGAAAGTATATGTGATATGCTGGAGTCACCTGAAGTTTTCAGGCATTCTTTACACAAAGAAACTGTGGCAGATTTTTGTGTTTGGACTGCCATAATATACCAAGTGGTTTGTTGAGACAAAAGGAAAAGGTGCACTCAGTATTTTGCTGATTTTTTAGAGTAAAATAGGAGGAAAAGAAAGGAAGTAAATGTGGCAGATTTTATATTCTTTTTGCAGCCACATTATAGTCAGGAGTTTTTAGGAGAAGAGTACAAGTTGAAAAGAGAAAACAAAGGAAAGAGTTTAAGGTGATAGCACCAGGTGGTGCTTATGGGTTGTGAAGTGAGAAAAGGAGAGCAAGACTTGCAGATATCTCTTGCAGATGAAAAGCCATGTGTAGCTACATCTGAGGAGATGGTGCATGAGTGGAGTGCCATGGGAAGCATACACTCATGTAGGACAACTGAGCGGGGAAGCTAAGATCAGCATCCCTCAAGAAAGTTGCTCAGCCCCAAGTTTTCGCGGGGATGGAAGTCCAGGGAGGACTTGCAGGAGTGAGAAAAGAGGCGAAGGAGGACAGAAGTGGAGTGTGAGAAGGCCGGCGTAGCCACTCACACAGGGTGTTACCTCAGGGGAGGGTAGCCTATGGGCGCGGAGTCCATTCCGAAGTTGGAGTGCCGGTGCAGCCGCAACTACGGAGAAGTGTGTAAGTCTGGTGGATGGAATTTCTGCAGGTGGTGGTCCGGGCAAGGACACTGGTGCAGGGAATTCTGGAGACCTTGAGGAGAAGGTGAGCAGTGTTGCAGGAGGTACCCACTAGGCGACGCGTGGGACCTGCAGACTGTGAGTTGGTAGATGCTGGGCGGGGAGTCGCAGCATCTGCAGATTTTCAAGGAAAAGTTCTGAGGTGCAGTGCGGGGAGTACTGACTTGCAGAATTTTTGGAGGAGGATTCTGAGCTTGAGGGGGTTGTTGGGCCGAGTGTAGCCACGACTGCTCAGCTCTCGGAGGCAGGGGGTGTGTGGTCATGTGGGGCCACACCTGACCTGCATGATGTGTTCTGCAGGCACATCAGATTTGTTTTTGTGAGCGAGGAGTTATGGGCTGGGTAGACCTAATGAAGTCTACTTTAAAGGACATAGTCCAAACTTCGAAGTGAAGTGTACATGCCAGGCAGGCCGTGTGCGGCGTGCGGCTGAAATGAGAATACATGCCAGGCAGATTGTGTACGGCGTGCGATTGATCTTTATGGAAGTGAAGTGGACATGCCAGGCAGGCCGTGTACGGCGTGCGATTGATGTTTTGAGAAGGAACTGAATTTTTATTGTCGGTGATTTCGTGACGTGGAGAAAATCGTATATCGATAGGTAGGGATGTAGAATTGGAATAGCTACATCTCGTCTATAAACTAGAAGCTAGCTGGGATTCTGAACTTGGCTGGAGAAATTTTCAGTGGATGCAGTACCATGTGAGCTGCATCTAAGAAAAATGAGAAGGTTAGGAAGGAATGTAGTTGAGTCGAAGGAAAATACAATGATCTTTTCTAGGAGTTGCAGAGTATGCAAGACCTCAGCCCTCGAGGAAAGAAGATCAGAATATTGGTTCAGAAAAATATTTGATGCATTATGAGATTTGTCTTCGTGGTGTTAGTATTTGCTGCCACTTGAAGATGGCTGATTAAAAGGGCAGATACAGAAACCTACATAAGAGCTTTCATTTCAGTTTTGTTTATGGAAATTAGTTTGGCAAATCAGTGGCAGAATTACAACATTTGAAAGGCTTGAAAATGAGAGATTTGGGCTCTATTTCAGACTGCAGATGGAGTTGCAGTTTTTGCTTGAAAGGAGGACTCTGATTTCTATTTTTACAGGTCCATAGACTGGTTATTGAGCTGAAAATTTTCTGAGGGAAACTCAGGGTTCCCGTGAAAGTTATGGTTGTGTCAAACTGCATCAGAGATAGCAATTTTCAGTGACAGAAGTTGGTATTGTTGCAGTCACTTTTGGACTTAATTGACAGTGACTGAAATCTGGAAAATGCTTTATTTTGATTCGATACATTAGATCTGGTTTGAGTTGCAGATTTTCAGGAGATCAAGAAAGAAAATCAGGGGTGAAGTCTATATTTCTGATTTCTTTGAGAAGTCTAAATATACATGGACCAGCGGTAGTTCAAATATTATTGTGAGAAATATAAAGCTCAGAAGGAAAAGCAAAAGGATTTTCAATTTCTGAAGATCTATCTCTGATTTTGTGTTTGAGTCAGTAGAAATCAGCAGAGTTAGAGAAAAGAAAAGAAAGGTTTTCTCGGACTTTCATTCAGGATTCAGATTTTCAGGTGGATTTCTTCTTGAGTTTGTTTGCAGTGGTTAGACATGAAGTAGCATGAGTTGGCAACTCTTTTATTTCATGACGATGTACTAGTAAACAATGGGCTAGTGTTTGAACTTGATGCATGAATAGCATGGTGTCAAAGATCAGGAGCTGAAGGTTATGACATTCGATGGTCAGGTTCAGCTTTACATACAAAGAAACATAAGGGACTGTGAAAATTTTTGCAGGTGATCTGGAAATTTGTTATGGGCAGTTGATACATTGTAGGTGCAGAACCTAATAGCTGCAGGTACCCTTTGCAGGGCTGCAAAATTTTCTGTCTTTTCTTTATTTTCTATTTCTTTTCGGATCAATGGAACAGAAATAGCCTTGATCTTTGGTGGTATGATTGGTGTATATTTGTGTGGACAAACTATATCAGAAAGGTTGAGAACTGAACATTTGGTTACAATCTGGGGCAGCAGATTTTTCTGACTTTGGCAAAGCAACTTCAGGCCTTCAGTTTTTCAGGCTTGTTTTTCTGAAGTAGTTTGTTCAGTTGTTTGGGGTTATTTGGCTGCTCCGAACAGCTCAACTTTCTGTAGCTGGTACAGTGATATGGTTTTGCATGGTTGCATGGTTTTGCTTGAGGACAAGCTCCATTTCAGATGGGGAGGGGGCCTCGGTTGAACCGATGCGTTTCATTTTTGTTTTTCCAAAATTGCATCTATTTCAGTAGGTGTTGCAAAGAGACACACACCTTCATCAGGGTTTCTGAGAAAAGGAAGAGGTTGTTAGTAATACTCTTTCAGAGCTGATGGGAATTCATGGATAGTGTTTGCAATATCTTGGTGGTCAGTAAATATGTGTTTTCAGTTCTACTGTTCTTGCAGAGTGGATTAAGGAACTAAGCATAGTTCACTACTTTAGGACGATGCAGAATTAAACATTTGCAGTCTTAGCAAGGGTGTTTCTGGTGGACTGAAATATTCTGGTTCACGACACATATTTTGATGTGGATTCATTTGGTTTGGAATTTACAGAAGTTTGCATGACCATTGATTGAATCAGTTAGATTGATGCTTACTTGAGGTTACTGAATTTCAGAGAGTACATTGGTATGGATTCTTTCAGCACTCAGTTGTAGGATATTTATTTGAGCAGCAGAGTTCAAAAGAAAAAGGAAATGTCACTGAGTGAAGTCTTGTTGGTTGAAAGAAAGGATTGATTTCATTAAGTCAGGATAGGTCAAGTGGAATTTCTGGGTTTCCATATGTTTTGATTTGTATAGATTCGTATATGGGAAAACCGGAGAAGACATAGAGGAATTCGGGAACAATTAATGGAATCAATCTGTAGGTACTCTGAACATTCATGACTCAGGAGAGAGGATGATACGGGATAAAGCGGCACAGCCCGCAAAGGGGGCGGGCCGGTCCACCAACGTCCCGTATCGTGTATCATTTGGTTTCGGAGCCGAACTTGCGATCCGAAGGTCACAAGTTCGAGTCCTAGCGAGGCCATGGAAGTTGAGAGTGAGTTGGCGCCTCTGACCCGAGAGTGGTAGTAACGAGAGGTGAAAGAGCATGAGGATCACTGCGAAGGAGGGGAGGGGGCTGAGATCATCACAGTGATCGCCGCCGCAGAGCAAGGCAAAAGACCATAAGCTCAAGAGACTAGACGGATCAAAGGGATAAGAACAAAGGATCAGAGGATCACAAGAAAGATCCTGGAGAACCCCCGAATAGACCCGCGAGAGAACGGTAACCCGGTAATCGCAGAGAGGGTCAAGGAGAATGGAGTAACGGGCACGAGGAGAAGGTGGTCGAGGGCGACCACTGGCCCGGGGGGGGACGAGATGATACGGGATAAAGCGGCACAGCCCGCAAAGGGGGCGGGCCGGTCCACCAACGTCCCGTATCGTGTATCAGAGGAAGCAAGAACAGGAGGGAGCATGCTTCAGCAAAAATTGATGAGCAAGCTCACCTCTTCATTAGAGAAGATCTGGAGACTTGTTGCAAGATCCTATCGTTTTCTTTGCATTGCTATGCGGAAGACCATCTTGGTGGAGACGTGTTGCAGCTCGCTATGTAGCAAGGAGGTTCAACTCTGAGGAGTTGCTGGAGTGATTGCGGGAGACATGTTGCAGATCCCTATGCAGCAAGGAGCTTCAACTCTGAGGAGCTGCTGGAGTGATTGCTGATCTCTTGGTTTTCAAAAGGTTGGAATCTTATCCCTTTGTTTAAAAGGAAAAGGTTGAATGGCTGAAGTTCTTTCTACCATAGAGAAATTTCCGAGACAGCTTGCATATTGTGAGAGTGGTATTTTGCTTAGTTGCAAATTTTGGCAGCAGCAGTTTGTAGAGTTCTGGACTGTGGCAGTACCAGTTTGCAGGGTTGCAGACTGTGGCAGTACCAGTTTGCAGGGTTGCAGACTGTGGCAATAGTTGCAGAAATAATTTGCAGACTGTGGTGGTGACAGTTTGCACGTTTTCAATATGCAAATGTTGAGTTAGAAATTAAGGAACAACATGAAGTTTCAGAAGTTTTGGTAGTTGAAAAATATTTGGTGTCTTTCTTTTATCATTGAAAAACGATATTTGAGCAGAAAGGTGAATTGCTGAGACTCTAAAAGCTGCAACAGATTTTTGCTATTTTTCTGTTGGCTTCTCAAATAGTCAATATTAAAATCTATGGAGTTTATAGGCTGCGGAAAGGAATTGAATTTTGTTCAGTAGCACATTACAATTCCGAAAGGGAAATTCTTCGGTTTTCTTATTTGTGTTATTGGGATTTTTCTGAGTAGTTTTCTAGGCAATTGAGAGGTATGCTCCAGAATGTTGAGAAAGAAGCATATATTTTTCGAAAGGATATTTTCAGTTGGTCAGTCCTTCCAAAAGGTGTTTGGTAGTTGACAAGATGGGATAGCAACTTTTCAAACTGAACTTTGAGGCAGAGGTTCCTTTGGGTATTTGAAATCCAAGGGACAAGGTTGTTATCGTTCTCTTAGGGCAGTAAGGGACTACTGCCAACTAGATGGGGAGGAATGTAAGGATTCGGCAGAATCAAAGGCGATTCAGGCAGACCTGCAGGCTTGCAGAACTGGCAGTGATTGGGCTGACAGATTAGGCTGCAGGTTGACTGCTATGATTCGGCAGAAGCAGGAATGGCTCAGGTCCTTTAGACCTGCAGACTGATAGACTGGTAGTCAGCAGATTGGCAGACTGACGAAATGGCAGAGTAGTCGGGCTGACAGGTTGCTGACGACAGGCAGGTGCTGGCAGCGCTGCAGAACGTGGGCTGCAGAGCTGGCAGGCACAAGGTTCTAGAAGGTCTTAGGTGGCAGACTCAGGACCGCAGTACCGTGCAAGGTGTCTGAGGCTGCATGTCATGAAAGGGGACTGAAAGGAACTTGGTAGTTTGATGGTCTGCAACACTGATGCAGACTGATGTTATGGCTTAGGATCAGTTTGGATCAGGGTTGGAAGAAACGGTATAAGTTGTTGGGGTTTGGACATTCTTGTAACCTTAGTTTGGAACCTGATCTCTCCTTGAACCTTGCTAGGTTCAAGTGTTTCTCCCATGGTCGTTCAATAGAACGGCAGTTTCAGACTGGCAGACCGGCAGGGTCGCAGTCTTCGATGGACTTGAGTGGAAAAAGCGATCTGCAGGGGCAGATTCGTTACAGAGAGTGTTCAACCCCAAAATCGAGTTACAAGAATACCCTGAGGTGCTGCCCAAATACCCTAGGCTGCACCTCTGATCCAAACTGATCGTTCAAGGTCCTATCCATCAACATGACCTGACAGTCTGCCTCAGTGTCAGGTCCCCTGTCTGAAACCTTCTGAGCTGCCAGCCCTGCAGAAAAGCGTCTGCTGAGCTGTCAGCCCCCATTCACAGATCTAAGGGTTCCGCCCTGCTGCAGCAAACCGGCTGCAGCATTGCTGGTTCCCTAGAACTGCAGGCCTGTCAGTTCCCCTGAACTGCAGGTCTGCCAGTTCCCTGAACTGAGGATCTGACAGTTCCCCTGAACTGTAGAATCCTTACACTGTGCTTCACCCTGGTGGAAGAGGCTCCCCCCCAAACATGTTCAGACCTGCTGGAGCTGGTGGAAGAGGGCCACCCCCCAAGCTGTTCAGAGCCTCTGAAGCTGGTGGAAGAGGGCCACCCCCCAATCTGTTCAGACCCGCTGAAGCTGGTGGAAGAGGGCCACCCCCCAATCTGTTCAGAGCTGCTGAAGCTGGTGGAAGAGGGCCACCCCCAAACATGTTCAGAGCTGCTGAAGCTGGTGGAAGAGGGCCACCCCCAAACATGTTCAGAGCTGCTGAAGCTGGTGGAAGAGGGTCACCCCCAAACATGTTCAGAGCTGCTGAAGCTGGTGGAAGAGGGCCACCCCCAAACATGTTCAGAGCTGCTGGAGCTGGTGGAAGGGGGAATGTTGGTGGATGGGAATTCGGGGGAGGCGGCAGGAACAGGAACAGAGCAGGTCAGGGTGGTCAGGGTGGTCAGGGTGGTCAGGGTGGCCAGGGTGGTCAGGGTGGTCAGGGTGGCCAGGGTGGTCATGGTGGTCAGAGGCAGGCAAACCCCAGACCCCCATTGATGGACAGGTGGCCAATGGATTTTGATGGACAACCTTGCATCAACGACAGTGAGGGGTACCCTCGGCGCAGGCAGGCCCCCTTGCGAAGGATCATGTCTGAACGGAGCAGGGAACAGCGCAGAACTGCCCAGCGAGAGAGAGCCAACATGCAGACGGAGTACGCCTTCTTCCCCGACTTCACCATCCAATTCCCGATAACCTTCGCCTCCATGCCCCATCTGAATCAGTTCGTGCAAAACGTGTATCTGCAGAACTGTTACGCTCTCCACAGAGTCCGTGAAGGCCTCTTCCACCATCAGACCCGTTTGGAGGACCGAAACGTAATGAGGGACCTGGATACTGGCTCGGTCGACTTTGCACCGATCCCTGAAGACCGCACACGTGTGTATCGGGTCAGGGTTGGACCGGATGGGAGGTTGGTGGAGGAGGAGGAGCCAAATTAAATAACCTGTTTTGAGTCACCATAAACAGAGGGTTATCTGTTATCTGTTATCTGTTTTTTGATTCACGTAATGAACCATGAACCAGTCTGGGATCTGTTATCTGTTTTTTGATTCACGTAATGAACCATGAACCAGTCTGGTATCTGTTATCTGTTTTTTGATTCACGTAATGAACCATGAACCATGAACAGAGGGTTATTTGTGTGGGCTGAATCAGTGTTGGAATCTGTGGAACCTCTGAAACTTTTTGTTTTGTTTGAGTCATGTAATGAACCATGAACCATAAACAGAGGGTTATTTGTGTGGGCTGAATCAGTGTTGGAATCTGTGGAACCTCTGAAACTTTTTGTTTTGTTTGAGTCATGTAATGAACCATGAACCATAAACAGAGGGTTATTTGTGTGGGCTGAATCAGTGTTGGAATCTGTGGAACCTCTGAAACTTTTTGTTTTGTTTGAGTCATGCAATGAACCATGAACCATAAACAGAGGGTTATCTGTGTGGGCTGAATCAGTGCTGGAATCTGTGGAAACCTCTGAAACTTTTTACCAAGCATTCGAAAAAGTTTGGATTACATACCCATACCAAAACAAACAAAACTCGGGGCAAATCACACCAGGTCAAGATGCAGATTGTCTGATCCATACCCAGCACCCCAAACAGAGAACATACCCGGCACCCCAAACCAAAAAAAGGAGAGTTCCTCCGAAACAGGAGGGTTCTGAATCAGACTGCAGATTGTCCCACACAATCAAACAGAAGCAGTTCAGGTCATGCCCTGAACAGATGCAGATTGTCCCGGAGCACGGTCAGTTGGTTGACCTTGCTCTCCTCCATCGCCCTCCTGCGCTTGTTCAGCTGGTGGCCATTGACACTGAACATCCGCTCAACCGAGGCGCTGGAGGCTGGGATGCAGAGATACTCGGCAGCCAGGATCGAAACTGTTGGGTATGCCGCCTGGTGTACCCTCCACCAGTCCAGAACAGATGAAGTGCTCTGAATAACCCTCCTGACCCCACAATATCGCTCCCACTCATCAGAATTAGAACCGCCCGTAGCAGATGGAGGAGGGCACACACTGAGCCAGTCCCGTTCGAGATTTTCCTTTTTCTTTTTTTTTCCCTCTCTGCCTTCCCCCGGATTGTCAACACCTCTGTAATCTGATCGCAGCCGGATCTCCTTCAGCAGAGTCACGCACTCTTGCAGCACATCTGAAACCCACAGATCAGGTCTGCTGAATTGCTTCCTCAAGCAAGGAAAGCGCCCTGGGGTGCCCCACAAATACCGATTCACCTCAGCGTCTTCGAGTGATAGTTTGGTCGGATCCAGATGCTGCATGCACCCGACGGCCAGGAGCCATGCGGGATCGTCAAATTCATGGTCCATGACTGTGCGGAGCACATCTCTGAAGTCTATCACATCCGGTTCCTCGATGTTCATGGCATCTACCGCAGCGCTGATCCGAGCGATGAGCATCAGGACGGCACTCCCCGTCACCTTCTTTTCTGCCTCCAGTACCTTGGTTGCTTCCTTGTATGGCCTCAGAACCAGGTACAGTTCCAGCAGCACTTTCCATTCTTGGGGGTTGATATTGTATTGGGGGGGAAGGAGGGGAAAGAGCTGGATCAGATCGGGTTTCAAAATCAACAATCGATGCAACATGTACCAGATGCTGTTCCACCTAGTCTCCACCGCCAAGGTCAGTCTGAGAACCTTGTCAGATCTGCGGACAGGTCCTGGGCAGTCTTCTGCCTCCTCCACGTCGTCTCCATCATCGGGACATGCGTCTTCATCACTTGAATATATTTCCTGTGATGTGGGGTCGTCCTGTTCCTGGCTCTGATGGTCGTTTTGATTAGATTCCTCTTGTGCATCCTCCAGAAGTTCATCCTCATCAACTTGAGATGGACCGGGGCTCTCACCAAGCCCACCGTTGCCAATCCCAGAGGCACCCGTGGCTGTCGAGGACCGGACCACATAAATTAACTCTTGGGGAGCAGCCTCCGCTTGTTGCCGTTCCAGATCAGCTTCTTTTCTTTTGGCTCGATCGATCTGAATCTGTTTCAGCTTTTCCCAATGAGTGGATGCACCCATCACTGTTCTGCACAGATCGTGTACTTTGGCCACAAGGTCGTTCACGCTTTGGGGGGCATTTTTCAGACCCTTCTTTACCCCCAAATTTATTCTGTGTGTCCCGCACCCGTGCCAATCGTAACTGTAGTTCATTTCACATGCTGCCCCCATTCTGGACTCGTGATCGGTAACGATGCTGGCCTGATATCCGGTCAGATCAAAGTCCTCCCTGATCTCGTTCATTTTTGTGCAAATGTCCACAGCAGTTGCGGTACCCTCCATTTCCCAGGTCCCGAGACTGATCCGCTTGAGTTCGAACAGATCCTGTTCCGGGTCCCGGTGTATGTAGACAGCCCCCATCGCGAACCAATGCTTGGGCTGCTGAGACCAACCATCAGCAACAAAGCATGGTCGGAATCTGCTCAGATCCATATCCTTCATCTTTTTTTTAAGCCTGTTGGAGGACAATCCGACCTGGTGAGACATGGATTTCGCTGATAGAGGCGGAGCAGATGCGTTCAGTTGAGTGCACATGTCTCGGAAGTGCTGATCTTCCACTGTCCTGAAGGGGGCCCCGACGCTGACCAGATAGCACATAACCTTGTGCCGGTACGACTGGAACTCCCGGGTAGTAGGTCCCCATTTAGACACAAACGGGAGTGTTTTCTGGGTCCCAAAAGAACTGATCCGACCCCCTTGTGTGCCTGTTTTCATGTCCTGATCCGTTTGCCTTTTCAAATGGCAGCCCTCAAAGCCTTCCGCGACAGCAATTTCCATTTCGGAACTGATCCGGATACCGTGTTTGGCCGCATGATTCAAAAGGGGGATCCTGCCTCCCTTCACCCATGACAATTGTTCATGACAGATTCTGCACGACACCACCTTTCTGCCCCGATCATCCTTATACACCAGGATCTTGCCTTCTGGACTGCTGACATACATCTTGTCAACCCATGTGTTACTTCTCCGAACAGGAATCACAGGAGGGCTTGCACCCAGTTCCAGCAGATCAGCTTCCTTTCCATTTCTGTTCACTGCAGGGCAGGGCAGGACAGGACAAACACCTCATAAAAGCAGAACCAGAACAACTGGAGAAAGCACAAGCACCTCACACAATCCAACAAGGGAACACCTCACCCCCCCACAAAACCATAAGAGTACAACAAGGCGGAACAGATCAGGGAGTAACGCACTGTTGGTCAGGTCAGATGCTTGCCCCGACCCCTGCGGCCCCACGGATGGAACGCTGCCCTGGCGACGAGGTTCCAACCCCCCGCTTCCAGATCCGGTCGGAACTGGTCTCCTCTGGGACGTGTGTGGGCGTTGCCCCGACCTCGCAGGGGTGACGAGCGCTTTTCTTTTTCCATGCCGGCCCATTTCGAACGGGGCGCTGATAAGACGTGGAGTTAAACGCTCACCAGATTAACAGCAACCGAACATGCGATGTGCCCGCGTGACTCACCTGCATCTCACCCGCGATCAATGATCGGTTCTTGACGCAGACGACCCACCGATCATGATCGGTGTTGCGCCGATCATGATCGGCGCAAGCCGATTATAGTCGATCGCGCCGATCACGATCACGATCTCGATCAAGCGCCGCACCCTGTCGGCACCTGATCGGCAGTTTTTGATCGGCCGATCACGATCAGGCCGATCAAAAACTGCCGATCAAGTAGGGCGACCGATCAGATCGGTGATCGGCCGATCTTGATCGATGATCGGCCCTGCCAGACCTGATCGGCGACCGATCAGATCGGTGATCGGCCGATCACGATTTGATCGGTCGCACTGCTTGATCGGCGACCGATCAAATCGTGATCGGATCCATAGTATGCCGAGGAGTGGTTCGCGAAGGAGCAGGTTACCCAGAAAGCGTTGACGTTGCTGGTTGGAGAGCGGCGGTTTGATGCTCTTTTGCGTCAAGGGTTCCGGCGGGATGAGGCGCGTTTGCGAAGTCTCTCTCTTCCTTATTCTGGGGCGTACCTTTCTGCTTTGCCTAATCAGGCGTTGGGGACGGAGCTTTCTTCGGCGGCGTTCAATATTTTATTACGATGGCGGTTGGGTCTCCCCATGTATGAGGATGGCGCTGTTTGTCCCATGTGTCATTCGTCCATGGATGTTTTTGGTGATCATGCTATCATGTGCCAAGTGGGGGGCAGTGTTTTGGCTCGTCATAATAGTATCCGGAACTTTTTGTTCCATTTTTCTCGGTCGGCGGGTGTGCGTCCTCGAATGGAGTTGCACGTCGATTCTTCTTTTGAGCGTCCGGCCGACGTATTTTTTCCGTCTTGGCGGCATGGTAAGGCGTGTGTTATTGATGTCACTGTATCGCATCCTTTACAGCAAGCCACTTTGGCTCGGGCTACTCGCGAAGCGGGGGCGGGCATTTTACGTTGTGTGGATCGCAAGGCTCAAGTGGCTGAGAAATGTCATCGTTTGGGGTTTGATTTTATCTGTTTTGCGGCCGAGTCTTTTGGCGTTCGGACAGTGGTCATTTGATTCGTTCTTTATCCCGCGCAGTTGCGACTTGTCAAGATCTCCCGGTTTCAGTTGTTGTTGAAAGAGCGTGGCAGCAGCTCTCTCTTTCTTTACATCGGCCTCAGGGTAACGCTTTTTTGGAGCGATCTTCTTTGTCGTTTGATTCTTTTGCTTTTGATCGAGGGTAGACACAGTATTGGGTTTGAGGTTGATGGATTGTGGACATAAATACGGACTTGTGTAATTAGCTTCTATTGCTTCTATTGCTTGTTTTGGCTCGTCATAATAGTATCCGGAACTTTTTGTTCCATTTTTCTCGGTCGGCGGGTGTGCGTCCTCGAATGGAGTTGCACGTCGATTCTTCTTTTGAGCGTCCGGCCGACGTATTTTTTCCGTCTTGGCGGCATGGTAAGGCGTGTGTTATTGATGTCACTGTATCGCATCCTTTACAGCAAGCCACTTTGGCTTGGGCTACTCGCGAAGCGGGGGCGGGCATTTTACGTTGTGTGGATCGCAAGGCTCAAGTGGCTGAGAAATGTCATCGTTTGGGGTTTGATTTTATCTGTTTTGCGGCCGAGTCTTTTGGCGGGTTTTCTTCGGACAGTGGTCATTTGATTCGTTCTTTATCCCGCGCAGTTGCGACTTGTCAAGATCTCCCGGTTTCAGTTGTTGTTGAAAGAGCGTGGCAGCAGCTCTCTCTTTCTTTACATCGGCCTCAGGGTAACGCTTTTTTGGAGCGATCTTCTTTGTCGTTTGATTCTTTTGCTTTTGATCGAGGGTAGACACAGTATTGGGTTTGAGGTTGATGGATTGTGGACATAAATACGGACTTGTGTAATTAGCTTCTATTGCTTCGAGAAGTGTGTTCTGTTCCTTTGGATTTATGGTATTTAGATGACGGCACCATTGGGGGTCCAGTTGACCAAGTGTCCAGTTTTTTTCAGTTTCTTTGTGATTTAGGCCCCCATCATGGGATTCACATTAATCGTCACAAATGTGAACTCTTTTGGCCTTCAGCTCCTTCCGCGGATTCGCTTCCTAGGGAATTGTCACGTTCGTTTGGTACTTGTTGGGGGGCGGATGTGTTGGGGGCCCCGTTTGGGTCTGATGAGTGGGTTACACCGTTTTTGGATCGTCGATATGAGCAAGTTAAGTCGTTGGTTGAGTGTATTTCTGAGGTTGCTGATTCTCAGCTACAATTTCTTTTTTTGCGCTCCTGTTTAGGGGCATGTCGAGTGGTGCATCTTTTTCGCACTACTCCTCCTTGTTTGTATAGCAGTGTCCAACACTTCTTGGACCGCTTTGATGGTTTGTTACGGGATTCTATGGAACAGTTTTTTTGTTTATCTTTATCTTCGATGGCTTGGTTGCAAACCAGCCTGCCGGTTCGTAGTGGGGGACTTGGGATTTCGGCTGGAAGTTGGTTTCATGCAGTAGCCTATTTTTCTTCTCTACATTTTGTTCGTCATGATTTGTCGATTCTTTCGGGGGTTTCTTTTTCTTCAAACCATCCTTCGTGGAGCTTTGCCGCTGTGCAACTTGATGATATTTTGCCGCCAGCAGCATTCAGTTCCCCCGAGGAGTGGTTCGCGAAGGAGCAGGTTACCCAGAAAGCGTTGACGTTGCTGGTTGGGGAGCGGCGGTTTGATGCTCTTTTGCGTCAAGGGTTCCGGCGGGATGAGGCGCGTTTGCGAAGTCTCTCTCTTCCTTATTCTGGGGCTTACCTTTCTGCTTTGCCTAATCAGGCGTTGGGGACGGAGCTTTCTTCGGCGGCGTTCAATATTTTATTACGATGGCGGTTGGGTCTCCCCATGTATGAGGATGGCGCTGTTTGTCCCATGTGTCATTCGTCCATGGATGTTTTTGGTGATCATGCTATCATGTGCCAAGTGGGGGGCAGTGTTTTGGCTCGTCATAATAGTATCCGGAACTTTTTGTTCCATTTTTCTCGGTCGGCGGGTGTGCGTCCTCGCATGGAGTTGCACGTAGATTCTTTTTTTGAGCGTCCGGCCGACGTATTTTTTCCGTCTTGGCGGCATGGTAAGGCGTGTGTTATTGATGTCACTGTTTCGCATCCTTTACAGCAAGCCACTTTGGCTCGGGCTACTCGTGAAGCGGGGGCGGGCATTTTACGTTGTGTGGATCGCAAGGCTCAAGTGGCTGAGAAATGTCATCGTTTGGGGTTTGATTTTATCTGTTTTGCGGCCGAGTCTTTTGGCGGGTTTTCTTCGGACAGTGGTCATTTGATTCGTTCTTTATCCCGCGCAGTTGCGACTTGTCAAGATCTCCCGGTTTCAGTTGTTGTTGAAAGAGCGTGGCAGCAGCTCTCTCTTTCTTTACATCGGCCTCAGGGTAACGCTTTTTTGGAGCGATCTTCTTTGTCGTTTGATTCTTTTGCTTTTGATCGAGGGTAGACACAGTATTGGGTTTGAGGTTGATGGATTGTGGACATAAATACGGACTTGTGTAATTAGCTTCTATTGCTTTCTTCGGCGGCGTTCAATATTTTATTACGATGGCGGTTGGGTCTCCCCATGTATGAGGATGGCGCTGTTTGTCCCATGTGTCATTCGTCCATGGATGTTTTTGGTGATCATGCTATCATGTGCCAAGTGGGGGGCAGTGTTTTGGCTCGTCATAATAGTATCCGGAACTTTTTGTTCCATTTTTCTCGGTCGGCGGGTGTGCGTCCTCGCATGGAGTTGCACGTAGATTCTTCTTTTGAGCGTCCGGCCGACGTATTTTTTCCGTCTTGGCGGCATGGTAAGGCGTGTGTTATTGATGTCACTGTTTCGCATCCTTTACAGCAAGCCACTTTGGCTTGGGCTACTCGCGAAGCGGGGGCGGGCATTTTACGTTGTGTGGATCGCAAGGCTCAAGTGGCTGAGAAATGTCATCGTTTGGGGTTTGATTTTATCTGTTTTGCGGCCGAGTCTTTTGGCGGGTTTTCTTCGGACAGTGGTCATTTGATTCGTTCTTTATCCCGCGCCGTTGCGACTTGTCAAGATCTCCCGGTTTCAGTTGTTGTTGAAAGAGCGTGGCAGCAGCTCTCTCTTTCTTTACATCGGCCTCAGGGTAACGCTTTTTTGGAGCGATCTTCTTTGTCGTTTGATTCTTTTGCTTTTGATCGAGGGTAGACACAGTATTGGGTTTGAGGTTGATGGATTGTGGACATAAATACGGACTTGTGTAATTAGCTTCTATTGCGGAAAAATGTACACCAATGTGAACAGACGAATGTTTGGAACCAAAAAACAAAAACAAAAAACACAGAGCATCAGGCAGTTAGTGCCTAAAAAGTAGACCCAAAACTACCCGAACCACGATCCGTAAGGGACAAAGAATCTGCAATAATTACTTGAGGAGTAACAATTTTTTCCACTTGAGGAGTAACAATTTTTTCCAAAAGTAATTGAACCACCCTATCACCCGCTTTAATGTAAAAATCTTCAGAGGAGAAGTTAAAAAGAACCGCAATCAAAGAACCCCTATAGTCACTGTCAATAACCCCAGCACCTAGAAATAACTTGAACCTGGCACAGAGACCCGAACGAATTTCTAACCGACCATAATAACCTTGAGGGATTTCAACCGCCACACCCATATCAACTAGACCGTTATTCCAAGCTGGAATAACATAATCCTGGGGCGAATAAAGGTCATAGCCCGCCGAACCCAAGGAAGCCCGAGTCGGAACTCGAGCAGCATCATGTTTAAGAAGAACCCGCAGCATTGTTCTCCCGAATACACAAGACAGCCCTCCGTAAGAGGAAAAAATCCTTCAACATACGTGCAACCTTAATCTGATCAACCCTATTGAAGAGAAAGAAAAGATTGCGACAACGGAAAAACTCTGACCAGCGAATACGCAAAAAATTATATGCCGGACACACATAAAGAAAATGGAACTCATCCTCCACTACCCCAAAACCACATACCCTGCAGAATCGTAATTCCCGCACCACAAGAGGATGTTGTAACCGACCCGAATCTACCTGAAGACCATGAACCCCCGCCCGAAAGGCACAATAAATTTTTCGCAGAGAACTTGTCGAAAGGACAGAAAGGCAATCCAAGAATCGAATATTCCGTTTGATTTGACTAAAAAAATATCGAACATGGGACTTCTCCGACGAAAAAGTCAACCTCGAAAAATGATTCTTAAAATTAGAAGACCACAGCCTAATATCAATAATGCTCTTTCCAGAAAAAGAAATTAAGGAGAGGTTAATTTTTTCCTATTACAGGAGAGTTTTACTTCCAGACTCCAACTGATTCCAATGTTTTTTGCTGCCTCCCTTATGACTGCATGTCGACTGGCAGACCAGCCAGGATCCAGTTGATATCTGCACTAGATTATTCAGTACTGAGTGTTTATCAAACTCAGATTGGGCGGGCTATCAATCAATCAGATGTCCCGAGAAGCCAAATTCCCTTCTGTTGCAATCCGATAGGAAAATGATCACCTCTATCAAAACCCAAAAAACAACCTTGCGGGTTTGTGTCGATGGGCGGCCCTTTTGCTGCATCCCACTACGCAGCACTGTTGATAATGAGGGATGTCCGCGCGCCAGTAACGGGCTAGAGGGCAGCGCAGACTATGGTGGAATCAGCGATAAAAGAAACATAAGGGCGCCGACTGTGCACCCAATCTGTTTGGAATAGCATAGCATGAGGACGTCGTTTCCAACGAGAAAGGCCTGGTTCGCTCGTCAGACTAAGCCTCCCCTAAGTGTGGGCGATGCTGTCTGCGGAAACGATCAAAAGCTGTCGAAGAGGCGATCACTCCGCGAATTCCGATCGATCGAGCTTGCTGCCTGTTGTTTTTTTTGTTGAAGGGCACGAAGAAAAAGCTGGAAAAAAAAGGGAAGCGAAACGAGAATTCGGTTCAGTGTTTGCTCGTAACGCCAATCGAGGAAAAAAAAGTAACGCCGATCGCCCCTGCAAAAGCATAACCGTCTGTGTTTGATTTTTCTCAGGTGAGGCGATTTCTGATAGGTACTTTAAAGGTTTTTTGCCTTTTGTTTTTCCCCCAATTTTTTTTCTTGATTCAAACCTGGTGGTTTGCAGTATTGCCTCTCCAGCATTTCATGACTATTATTTGCTGTTCTGTGTTTTGAACCCCTTTTCTTGTTATTATTTTTTTTCCTGATGTATTTTTTGTCTGTGTGCTTTTTCCCTTGCTGATTTCAAAGGCCCTTTCCCAGGGAAAAAACAAACAGCAAGCACCAGGCGAAAAAGAAAAAAAAAGAGAAGAAAAGAAAATACACACACAGACACACAGAGAGAGAGATCGAAGGAAAAAGAAAATCAAACCAAGAGAATAAATAAATTTAAACACACACACACTCACCTAGCCATCTTTTCCCTTTTTTTTGTGTCGAAATTCTCGGGGCACTCATGAATGCAGACAGCCTGATGCTATGGCTTTCACTAGCATTCCTTGGGGGTGTTTCGATGGCTGAAACAACGACTGCTGCTGGGGGGGATGAGTCTGTCTGGAGGGTCGCTGAAACCCAGTCAGTGACCTTGGAGCCCTTCGGCTGTCAAAATTTTGAATTCGTCCTACCGTCAGAATCGGTGGGGAAGCTTTCCTTTTCTGAATCTGAGATTCCAACGGAGTGTTACCCAGAAGCAACCCTATGGTCAGTAAGATGTTTTTCAGTGGCACGGTAGTTGTCTATTTTTTTTTTAAGATTCTTTGTCAGACAAAAATTGATCTCTATGCATACAGTGTGCTGTATATATACACCATTGCAAAATGGTGTTGTGGTACTTTCATTTTGATGGGGAGAAAATACTGAAAGAAGGAGTACGGTTGATTGATTGACTGTGGGGTGGATCCTTTTTAACAATAGATTTTTGCTACGAGGCAATTGGGTCGGGGGATTCCTGCTACTTATTAATATTTTTTTTGTTTCATTTTCTACTTGTTTCTCTTTCTTTTTTGGACTGGGGCCCAAATAGTTACTCCTCGAAATGCTTTTTTGTTGTTCTTGGAGAATGTCTGGCCTGCTAGCAAGCTAAACATGTTTTTTGCATTCTTGTTAATGTACAGTGTCCATGAGTGGATTAAATCTTCATTTGATTTCTCCTAAATGAAAATCTGTGTGGTTTTGATCTTTTTTGCTTTTGGTGAAAATCAGGATGACGTCCGAATTGTACCAAAATGGATATTGTTTCGACTGGGACTACCGAAGCGATAAATGTCTATCTCCGGACACTGCAGGCCTTCTGTTCAAAGAGGAACTATGCAAAAATGTGAGCATCCCCATTTTTAGGTCTCTACAGTTCTTCTCCACATGGCTGTTCTCGTTATTGTTTTGGAAAGGATGTATCTTCAATTTTTTCTCTTCCAGATCGTTGTTCAGTTCATGAAAAGCTGAGTTTTTGGTCAATTTAGTTTTAAGAATCGCACTTTTTCTGTCCCTTGTGGGTTTCTTTATTGTTAGTAAAAACATGTTCAAGAAATTAAGTCAGATGAAATAATGGTTTACTTTTAACCTGTACTTTTAACTTGATGTGATTTTTTGAAAAGAAAGGGGGGACATGAAACCAGTTTTTTGTGTTCTGTGGAGTTGATTTGCTGTGCACTTCTGTCAGACTGGTTGAGATTTTTGATTCTGATGCAGTGGGATTTCTTGTCACAAACATACTTTCGACCGAATTTTAACACGACGACAGGTAGGGGTAGGACCTCTCAGCTCTTGCCTACTTCAATTTTAATTTTTATTATTTTTTTTAATTTCATAGTTTTATATTTTTTGAGCCTCAGACCAAGGCTTCAGAAATGAGGCTACAATATGAAATCCCACCAATGGTTTTTCAACAAAACCCGATCCATAGTGTCATTTGGCAGGACCAACATGAAAAAGAGATGAATCCTGTTGATTATACAGACCTCAAATCTTTAACGAAAGAATTGATGGGTTTTTTTTCCCTGCAGATTATAACTGCCTGGAGGAGCAGAAATACTTTTTTGCAATCCGATCCAGTTGCTATTGGCCCGTGAAATTCAACATGACGGTGTGCACGCATTTTCTTTTGCCCCTTGCTGATTTTCCTGACCTTGAGTGGTTTGAATTTGGCAATGCAACCACTAGCATTTTGATTTTTAATAAATTCATATAAAATAAATTGAAATGATGAAGTATTTAGGTAAAGAATGCAAGATTCTCCCCCCCCCCCCCAAAAAAAAAAAAAAAAGGTAAACCAAAACATGGAAGAGAAGAGAGGAAAAAAGTGTGACTTTTTGTTTCTGTTGTTTCAACAGATGAAAGAAAATTATGAAAAGAAAAAAGTTGAAAAAAAAAAGAAAACAGTTTTTTAAAAGGAAGTAAAAGACTTCTTTTTTTAACCTTTTGTGTTGATTTGACAGATGGAAACGAGGAATTTGACCGTGAATGAAGATGTGGTATGCACCGTGCTGGAAAACGTCCTCGGGCTGAAAGTGTTTGAAGTCGTCGGCATAATCGCAGCAATCGCTTTCATAGTCATTGTCGTGGCTTTCGTGCTTTGCTGTTGCTGCTGCTGCCCATGCTGCCCCCTTTTCAAAAAGGTGCCAAAATATATTTGGGACCACCGATTTTTTTTGGATTTTTTTTAACCCCAAAAAAGATCAACATAATCGTCCAGATTTGTACTTGAAGAAAAGGATTTAAAATCATTGATTCAGCCCCCTCATTTGCAGATGATGCTATCAAAACTTGTGTTTTTTTTTTTTTTGGGGGGGGGGGGGGGCGCCCCCGCCTGAATGTCAAATCCCTGTGCCAGAGGTCTCCCCATTTACGAAAACAACCTTCATTTTTCCAGCAAAAATGCTTCAATACCTTCGGGATGAAAAAAAGAAATCGCTGTTGGTGATTTTTCTCTTGTCTTTTGTGTTTATTGAAGTGTGAGGTTCTTCGAAATTATATTTGACTTTCTTTCTGGATTTTGGGTTTTTTTTTTAGAGATCCCGATATCATCTGTTGAGGTCAATGCAAAGAGCAGGATATGCACCCATTTCAGAAGATGACCTGGAAAGCTCCGTTCTTGGAACCCCAGTTTCTCTGCAGGGAACCCCAGTATCTCAAGGAACCCCAGTTTTTGATGGAGTCCCAGTTGCTTATCTGGATGATAAGACGCTCAAGCTTCTCACGGAGGATAATGCAAATGACGCCGGTTTTTCCTGAGGGAGGGGGCTACACTCAAGAGTGATTACCCAATTTTAGGTTTTATGAAATCCTGGAAAGGTTACCAAATCCTTCTGCCCTGATCGAAGTTCGGGAGCTTGTGTTGAAATCTTTTAGGCACACTTTTTGGAAGCTTCCAGAAAGGATTAGGTAATTCTTTTCGGTAGCGTAATGTTGGATCTGGAAGCTTCCGAAAAAAGATTAGGTAATATCTTCCGTAGCGTAAGTAACGTAAACTTGGATCTGGAAGCTTCCAAAGATGATTAGGTAATCTTTTCGGCAGCGTAATCTTGGGAGAACACATGATCTAGTAGGTAATTGGAAAAAAATTCAAACAGAAATGGCCAGAGAAATGAAAAAACAACTGTTTCTGTTGATGCTTTTTCTTCTTAAGTTTTTAGGGTTGCATGTCTTGGCAGTTTGCAAAAAAGAAAAAAAGAAGAAGAAAAGTCCAGCCAGGAAATGCCATTTTTTTAAAAGCTTTTTGTTTTTATTTTGGTGTGTGTGGGGGGGGGAGTGAAGCGCCAAAACTGCTGAGAAAAAAGAAAAAAAAGAAGGAAGAATATCAAATGTTATTACTGTGCTGGTTTGTTTTCGCTTTTGGGTTTTTTTTATTGTGTTTTTTTGTGTTTTTTTTTACTTTTTCTACCTTATCGATAGAGAGGGATTTTGAAAACCACAAAATAAAAAAGCCTGAGAAAAAAAAAGGGGCAGTAGGGAGGATGAGGGGGTGGGCTCAAGATCGAATAGATATGAAGGATCAGTCTTTTGGCCTGTGTTTTTTCGATAGTTTATTTTTGTTGGGAAGGGGATGTGTTTTTGGTTTTTTTTCACTTAAGGATGCAAGACGATGTTTTTCTTAACAATAGAATACATAACGAATGAGATTGGGGGGGGGGAGAATTCTGAAAACACCGGAAGGGATCTTTTCCAAAGGAAAAAATGAAAAAAAGGAAAGAAAAAAAAGCCAGATAGGTATGCAAGTACCTAGGCATTGGGTGAATTCAGCTGTGTTTTTTTTCTGATCTATTTTAGATGTTAAAATGTTATTTACTAGCAAAAAGAAGCTACATACCTTTTTTTGTTCGTAAAAAAATTGTTTCTTTTTATGCCATGGGGGCGGGTGAATACAAAAAGCAAAAAGGAAAGAAAAAAAAGGAAGAATATGAACGGATGGTGGTTTGGGTCTTGGGGGAGAAAGGGGGGGGGGTAGATTTTGGCCTGGGCATCTTTGGAGTTTTTTGGGGGGTGTAGTGTGAGTGTCAGTCTGTGTGTGGGGGGGGAAATTTGGTTTGAAGTGTTGAGGAAAAAAACAATAGACCGTGTGAATTAATGGTAGAAAAAAAAAGGGGGGGTCTGTAAAAGACGAAGCCTTTCTGACCCCTTTTTGGCTCCCTCTTTTTCAAGCACTTAACCAACCTCAAGAAACGTTATTTTCAGTGAAAAGAAGGGACCAAAAAAACAAAAAAAATGAATTCATGTATTCTAGCTGCCGATGCTGGAGAATGTTATTTTATTAGCGTGGGTTTCTTTGGACGGAACGAGTTTGAAATAAGAGTTTTGTTGCACGGGTCTTCAGTGACCCTCTTGCTCCAAAATGTAAATTGTATATTCGTTTTTATTTGTTCGAGTGCTTATCCCCCCCTTGCTGGGATGTATATGAAAACTATGCCACAACTAACTGGTAGGCTTTCTGCAATTCAAAACTGACCAGCTCATGAGCTGGGCAGTTGTTGTTTTTAATAATCAAAATATGAACATATTCGATTCTGGGCGTTGGTCGAAGCACAACCAACACCACCACCACCACCACCACCCACAAAAACCACAAAAAAAAACACAAAAGTGAAAATATTCATTTTTCTACGACGAAAATGGGGATGTGTTTCAAAAACGAAAAGGTCCTCTCATCATATCAGAAGCGCCCATCAACTTCCCTCACCTCGCCAAAACCTGGTTTCCTTGTCAGACGTGCACTGATTGCACCACATGGCACTGACAGGTTGCCTAAGGGGTGATCTCAAGAGGCCGACGTTCCATTCCCCGTTCAGACACCCGTCGCATCTTCCCGCTCGGAACATCACCTCAAATCCAATGTGACGAAAACACATAATAATCGCTGCTGCCCACCACTGCTCAACATCCTCTTCCCTACACAGCTATTCAACCAAACGGCCCGTGTCGTTCTTTGCCGAGTTCTATTATCAAGTTGCTGTGTAGTCAAAGAAGCCAGGATGCGTGTCATTATCGCGCTGTTGATCGTTTCTGCCGCTGTTTTCGCCGCGGAGGCGCGAGGTAAAGCGAACTGACCGGGGTTCGATCACGTCACCTTGACGTTCAGGTTTTTGCGGCGCGTTTACTGTGGTGTGCCTAAGCAGATATGTGATCGAATTGAGAGGGGTGTGTTTTCTGTTGCTTTTTGCAGTGGCGGGTCGCTCCCTGAAGGGATGCAAGAAGCAGGGTAAGATATGTCCAAAGCAACCGCTGGGAAAAAGACGGTGTTTATCCTGTAATGCGTATTCCGTCACGGTGATTGGTTCTTTTATTGTGTTTGGTGAGGTGCTGAAGACGTGTGTGGTTGTGGGACGCCCAGATTGCAGCGATTATCAAAAGAAGCACAGCTGCTACGCTGTTGAATGGCGTAAAAACGAATGCGAATGCGGTTGTACCGATCATGGTTGGGAATCTGCAGTTCACGACTGCGGCGAATGGAGTAAGCAGCAACAGAGAATCGTTGTTCAAAATGCCTTGAATCGATAAAGGCTTTGGGTGTGAATGCGATTTTGACGGTTACCTACCCACTCAAAATTGGACTATGACACTGAGACTCTTGATTGATTGATTCTAGGCTGCAAAGAATATGAGAAAGAATGCAAGAAGGTCTACATGGACTTCAAGGATTGCCAGTGCCTGTGTGTTGGTAGCGTGAAAACACCTGTCACATACGCGGAGGCGACGTTTCCAGGCCAAGGAGGCCGAGGCGGTCATGGAGGCGGTTATGGCAGCGGCAGAGGTGGCGATGGAGGTCATGGCGGCGGGTGGGGAGGTTACGGCGGTGGCGGCGGCGGAGGTGGCGGCGGCGGTGGCCAGCCAGGCCAGCCAGGTGCTCCAGGTCGTCGCTAAATCTGTCGACACGCTGTCCAGGTTCGATTTTGCATGTTTCGTAAGATGCATGTTCCATTTTGCATCTTCATGAAACATACGTGGAGAGTATCTCAGATGTTGTTGATTTAAAAAGCGCGCAGTGATATTGGGGTTTATCCAACTGGATGATTCTTACGAGTCGACGTGTGTGGTTTGGGAAGACATAACCATTTCGAGAAAATATTTGGGGGGGTGGAAAACAGTGGCTAAAAAGAAAAGGGTTCTGGAACAGTAGTTGCTGAGTGGTGCCTTTTTGAGAGAGTGAGTTTGTGGTGGTGCTTTCTTTCATCGTGAAGGCTCACTTTTTTACACATGCTTTTTATGTTCCTAGGTTTTTCGGTTTATATATATTCTGTATATTCTGATTTGGGTGGTTACTATTTTGGAGTACTTGGGCTGTCTTGTCGATTCGACCGTAGACCGCTTTTCTTTTCCAATGCTTTTTTTTGAGGTTGGCAGGGAGGAATGTTTTATTTTTCAATTTGAGGAATATCGGTTGCGATGGATCGGACAGTCTGGAGCAAGAGTTGCTTCTTTTTTCTTGTTTTTGATTCTCATAATTAGATGAATGTATTGGTAAGAAAAATGGTGTGGAGGGCACCTGTTTGATTTAGGTTATTTTCCATCCCACGTTGGTTCGAGGAGGAGGATGGTGTAAAAACTAACAAAGTGAAGTCTCCCCCATGATGAAGGGGGGGGAGTTCTGGGTTGATAAGTTTTTCCTTTTGTTTGAAAAAATAAGAATGAAAAATAAAAATCAACCACCGAGTGTTGGCAGTTGCAAGACTGATGGTGTTGAATGGATGTGCTGAAAGGTTGGGTAATGTTTGATCCGTCTTGCCTCGGTGAAAAAATTTTGATTCTATTTGGGGTTGTTTTTTCACAGGCTGGTTTCGACTGTTACAAAATCCCCCCCCCAAAAAAAAAAAAAGTTTCCCATTCTTATTTCATTGGTTCATGGATTGCTGGACTGGCACATTTTGGAGGGGAAAATCAATGAAAGTTAACAGATGGCTTCATCGATTAATAATTACACTCTTTGAAATGAGATCCATCACCCTCCATGATACTGAAAAGAAAGAAAGAGGATATATCTTTTTCCTTCCCACATATTGTCCTTTCCAGAAACTGGCACCTCATTCGATATTCCAACCCTCACTCCTCCCAATTAATCCATCTAAGCAGATCCGTCTGACTTTTAAATCATTCTCATCCCATCTTGCAGAACAATCACGTGAAAGTGTGTAATCATAATCATAATTACAACCCACAGCAAAAGAGAGCCATCACCCTCTATGATGCTGGAACAAAGACAAAAAGGAAAGAAAAGAAAGAAAAAAAGTGTGTAGGTAGAAGAGCTCAGCATATATTTACAACAAAAAAACAAAAAAACAGCTCACCATATATTTACAGTAGCACCGTGAAGCGACATTTAATCCGTCGTATAATCCAACCGCACGTTATTACGGGCGGCTGACAGAATTACTTGCGCGAACCCTTGCCGGCGCGTCGAAACGGGCTCGAGTTGTCTGAGCGAGTTTCTGTCATTCTCCACAGGTTTTCTTTTATCATCCTACAAATACAATCGCCGCGACGCTGCTTTATCTTCGTGACATCACTTGTATTTTTTTCATTTCGCTTCTGCTTGTGCCGTATTTTCAGTTGGTTCGACTTCTTTTCTTGTTACGTTTTCAAAGGCCCCCCGCCAAAAAGCTTTACCCGAAATTGAGTTCCCTCGGTGACCGAGGCTTGGTCACCGTCGCGGAGTTTACTGGCAGACACAAACAAGACAAAGTTCATCCGTCGATGTTTTTCTTTCCAACCGTTTCGCAGTTTTTGGTCTTTGTTGATCAAACCGTCCCTTTGTCAACAATTCTTCTTCCAACCGTTTATTGCCTCACACAAGTTGATTTTCGTCCCCTTTCTCTTTACAAGGTTCAATTTGTTTCAGCGTTCCGTTCACTGACAAGTCTCGTTCCAGGCAAACGTTTTTGTCGTTGGTGAAGGGTTGGTGATTGATTTTTTTTGGTGGAGAGTTGTGGGTGTGGTGTGGTGGTGGTTGATTTGTTTTATGAAGAGTTGTGGGTGTGGTGTGGTGGTGGTTGATTTGTTTTATGGAGAGTTGTGGATGTGGTGTGGTGGTGGCGGATTTTTTTTGGTGGAGAGTTGTGGGTTTGGTGTGGTGGTGGCGGATTTTTTTTGGTGGAGAGTTGTGGGTGTGGTGTGGTGGTGGTTGATTTTTTTTGGTGGAGAGTTGTGGGTGTGGTGTGGTGGTGGTTGATTTCTTTTGGTGGAGAGTTGTGGGTTTGGTGTGGTGGTGGTTGATTTTTGTTTTATGGAGAGTTGTGGGTTTGGTGTGGTGGTGGTTGATTTTTGTTTTATGGAGAGTTGTGGGTTTGGTGTGGTGGTGGTTGATTTGTTTTGTGGAGAGTTGTGGGTGTGGTGTGGTGGTGGTTGATTTTTTTTGGTGGAGAGTTGTGGGTTTGGTGTGGTGGTGGTGGATTGGTTTTGGTGGAGAGTTGTGGGTGTGGTGGTGTGGTGGTGGTGGATTGGTTTTATGGAGAGTTGTGGGTTTGGTGTGGTGGTGGCGGATTGGTTTTGGTGGAGAGCAGAGTTGTGCGTTAATAACGGCGCCGTTAACGGTAACGGGCCGTTGCCGTTCCGTTGTCGCTAGCGTTTTGCAAACCCGTTAAAACCCGTTAATTGATCGTTAACGATCACACAGCCGTTATTAACGGCACCTGCCGTTGCCATCGATTACAACGGTCAATGTTACTAAATTAAGAGTACTGGAATGAATAATCCACCCCGTCCCGTTCATGCCTCGCTCGTTTCGCGGGCAAGGAAAGGAATAAAAACGTATGGGGATGAAGCCAAACGAAAGAAGTGAATTTTTCGAGCACGTCGCACTTTGTCGCGTGCGAAACGAGCGAGAAACGAGGGAGATATCCTAGTTTCTGTATTTTCCACAGAAACATGGATATTGTTACGAGCGTTTTCTTTGATTGGATTAGGTAAGCTGTGATAAGGGTTTGACGTGGTAAGTGTTGTGTAGTTGTGAAATGGGTAGTCTGGGTTAGAAGAGATTAGGTACGGTTATGTAAGGGGTAGTCAGGTTCCTGGGAGCTTCATCTCACTGTGAAGTTCCCAGGGAAAGAAGGTTCCAGAGAAGTCCAGGAAGGGGTTCGCCCAAGTATATAAGGGCATTGTTTTTTGTATTCGTTGTAACATTTTTTGACTCTTATTCTTCCTGTCTCGACTCTATTTACGCCCCAAGGCGTAACAATTGGTTTCGGAGCGGGTGGTCCTCCGGACCGGGCCGTGTAGTCGTGGACCTAGAGCGACTTAAAAGAAATGCGGGTGTAGTCGTGGACCTAGAGCGACTTAAAAGAAATGCGGGTAGAGCATGTGCTCGGGGAGCCCAAAAGTGTTGAAGGGTTATCCTTGTTTCAAAATATATGAGGAGAGGAAGGTGTAAGGAGGACCAGAGTTGCGAAAATGGAGTGTGTTGTGGCGAGGATATGGTGAACACGTTTGGCCTTGGTGCTGGAAGAGTACAGTTGGGTCCAAAAGTGGTTCGCTATGAGGTGCCAGGAGAAGTCAAAGGAAGAGACTTTTGGGTTGCCTAAAGGAAGGTGTGACGTATCTGTGCGACACAGGGATGGTCCGCAGTGTGATTGCGGTTAAAGCGCCAACTGTGTTTGAACAGAGGTCGTGAAGATAGGAGTTCGCCATGAGGTGATGGACGAGTTGATAGTCGTGAAAGGCTTTGAAACGTTCGATGGTTTTGGTTCACGAAAGAGTGAAAGTTTGATTCGTTTTATTTGGGGACGTCGGAACGCAGCGTATTGGGGTGGAGTGTGAGTTGTTTGCAGTGCTGTGCAATCGTTTTTATTGTTGACGTTGCCGTCGTTTGGGCCCACGAAAGGAAGTTTATTTTCGAGTTTGTTGATGGAAGAGTGATATTGAGTCGAGTTTGGTCGCTGTGGCTTTACGAACTGCGTATGCAGCGTGTTTTGCGGTAGTGTTCGCTGTTTGTTGAAAAGTGTGACGAGAGGAGTGTTGACGAAGTAGTGAGTTTGGATCGGTGCTGTGGGTTGGTACGACCCATGGTGGACACTGACGAGCTGTGGGTGCTGAGAGCGCCTTGGAGGCAGCAGAAGGTCGGTGCGGAAAAAAGAGTAAAAGTGCAGTGTGGCAGGAGCGAAGTGCCACTACTTTAAGTCGCGTCAAAAGGGAGATGAAACGCGACAGGGCGTGAATGACGCTTGCAGGAGGTTGAGGGGTGCATTGGACACCTGAAAGGTAGCGCAAGTCGCGTCAAAAGTCGACAGCATGCAGGGCAGCGACGTGCTGTGCAGGCTGTGGAGCGAGGTCGAAGCGAGGTCGACATTTGATGACGTGGTTATGGAGTGTAAGTCGTGGAGGACGAGAGCAAAGCGTGGAAGTTTATTGGGCAGAGTGTGATGTTTTAATCGTTGGGACAGTGACAGAGGCGTCAGATTCCAGAAATTTACAGAGTGTGAGATGGAAGGATGCAGTCAAAATGTTTCGAAAATGATTTTGGATGGTGTGAAAGAATTTGGTGGAAACGTTGCCACCTTTGGTTTTAAAAAGGGTAAAAGAGAGGTTGTGAAGAGGATGGAGTTTTGGTGGATAGAAAGAGCAATCAGAGTTTTGAAATTTGTGGAATGAAAGGAAGGTGAAAAAGGTTATTGATATTTTCAAATTTGAGGACAAATTTCTTTAAGGAAGGAGGATTGTTACGTGTTGGAAGTTTAGATCAGAGTTGTGCGCCAGGCCGATTTTCATTAACGACAACGGAACGGCAACGGCAACGGCAATTAACGGCCGTTAATTGCCGTGAAAACCGTTGCCGTTCCGTTGTTGCACAACGGTTTAACGGCCGTTAACGGCGTTGTAACGGCCCGTTGCAACGGCCACCGTTAACAGCGCTTTTTGCGTACGGACATTCCTTACTACGAGTATTACTAATAAATAATCCACCCCGTCCCGTTCGTTCCCTGCTCGTTTCGCGAGTGAGGAAGGAAGTGAACCCGTTTAGAAATGAAACCAACCGAATTGATATGTTCTCCCGAGCACGACGCACTTTGTCGCGTGCGAAACGAGCAAGAAACGAGGGAGATATCCCAGTTTCTGTATTTTCCACAGAAACAAGGATATCTCCCTCGTTTCTTGCTCGTTTCGCACGCGACAAAGTGCGTCGTGCTCGGAAATATTTTTTCTTTTGTCTAAGCTGCCTTTTACAAGTAGAAAACGACTCTTCAACCAAAACGACGTGTGGTGTGGGCAAGATCTACATCAGATCTTTTTTAAAGTCGATAAGAAGTTCCGTTGTTGTTCCGCTTTCAGTGCCGCTAAAGTTCCGCAAAAAGCGGAACTTCCACGGGTCTTTTCACAAAGAAGAGGGCGAGAGAGAGAGAGCAAGTTCCGCCTTTTCCCATTACCTCCTTAAATTTTAAGTTTTAGTTGGTTTTAATTCTAAAATAACATTTGGAAAAGGCGGAACTTGCTCTCTCTCTCGCCCTCTTCTTCGTGAAAAGACCCGTGGAAGTTCCGCTTTTTGCGGAACTTTAGCGGCACTGAAAGCGGAACAACAACGGAACTTCTTATCGACTTTAAAGAAGATCTGATGTAGATCTTACCCACACCACACGTCGTTTTGGTTGAAGAGTCGTTTTCTACTAGTAAAAAGCAGCTTAGACAAAAGAAAAAATATTTCCGAGCACGACGCACTTTGTCGCGTGCGAAACGAGCAAGAATCGAGGGAGATATCCCAGTTTCTGTATTTTTCACAGAAACAAGGATATCTCCCTCGTTTCTTGCTCGTTTCGCACGCGACAAAGTGCGTCGTGCTCGAAAAGTTCTCTTCTTCCGTTTGGCTTCATCCCCAAACGGGTTCACTTCCTTCCTCACTCGCGAAACGAGCGAGGCATGAACGGGACGGGGTGGATTATTCATTCCAGTACTCTTAATTTAGTAACATTGACCGTTGTAATCGATGGCAACGGCAGGTGCCGTTAATAACGGCTGTGTGATCGTTAACAGTCAATTAACGGGTTTCAACGGGTTTGCAAAACGCTCGCGACAACGGAACGGCAACGGCCCGTTACCGTTAACGGCGCCGTTATTAACGGAGCCGTTGCAACGGCGCACAACTCTGGTTTAGATCACGTTTGGAAAAGGTTCAAGGGAGTTAGAGTGCCACGTGGGGGTTTGTGACCACGTGTAATAGGTAGCTTCTTGATGGGAGTGAGTTCTGAGAAGCTCATGGAACTTAGAACCCAAGTTCACAGTGAATTTACAAGGTTCTAGCTTCCAGGCACAATCCAATTCACAGTCTTTCTGTGGATAAAAGGGCGTTGTACTTTGAACTACTTGTAACTTCTGGTTCCCCCTTTTTCTTCTTGTGACAGATATCTCCCTCGTTTCTTGCTCGTTTCGCACTCGACAAAGTGCGATGTGCTCGGGAGAACATATGGATTCGGTTGGTTTTATTTCTAAACGAGTTTACTTCCTTCCTCACTCGCGAAACGAGCAGGGAACGAAAGGGACGGGGTGGATTATACATTAGTTGTTATGACGTCACACGCGTGTGTCACTGTGTGTCGCCACGTGTACATGTGTGTCGCCACGTGTGTCACCTGTCGTGACACATTTGCATCTGTCCCCACACGGTGGTAGCAGGGTCCAATCACCAAGTATGGTGATTGCTACCATGTGTACTAGCAACGCTCATAAAAGGCGTTGGTACACTCTCTTTCCTGGTTTTGGTTTGAGAAAGACTTTCACTGCCACTGAAAGTCAAGCAGCACAACATTAGTAATACTTGCAGAAAGGGTTGTGAGTACGGAAAAAACGCCGTTAACGGTGGCCGTTGCAACGGGCCCTTACAACGCCGTTAACGGCCGTTAAACCGTTGTGCAACAACGGAACGGCAACGGTTTTCACGGCAATTAACGGCCGTTAATTGCCGTTGCCGTTGCCGTTCCGTTGCCGTTGTCGATTTTTCGACTTCGGCACAACTCTGGTGGAGAGTTGTGGGTGTGCGGGTGTTCATATGCATAATTTCATTTCCGAGCATTGGTTTGAGTCTTTGAATATGTTTTGATGGTTACATTTTGTTGTTTTTCTCAATCATTGGTTTCTTTTTGAAATAAGCAATTTGAGTTAGTTTTTCAATCATTTGTTCGTGTTTGATTTTTCTTAGAGCTTTTTTTTTCTCGCTTCATCTCAACTATCGGTTTGTTTCTACACAGTAAAAAGTTGATTTTGGTTGATTTTATTCAAGGAGATTTTTGCAGGACTCTTACAAAAATCTTTTCAAAGCAAGAGCATTCTTGGATCAACTTTCAAAAACTCGAAATTGAAGTTTTGCTTGATCATGGGGAGGTGAGGAAGGTTCAACGACATATGATATATAGCAAAGTTTGTGGTAGATATAAGAATAATGGTTGCAAACCTGTCTAGTCTCTGTGGCTCATGACTTCAGGAATTTTTGTTGAACTTTCTTTTCGTTTCGATCGGGCATCTAACGAGTCCAATGCTGAATGCTCGACTCGCTCGAAGAAAATCCACCAACACAAGAAAGAGATCAAAAACTAGAGATTCTTTCAGGTGTGACCAGCACGTGACGGCGCTGGACATACCCAATCAATGAAGGTGGTTATTTCTGATTTCTTGAGGAGGAGTTTTGGGTGGAGAAGGATGGAAGGGCAGCGCTCATCGCTGATGTTGTTTGTTGCTTGCAAGCTGTACTCAATGATTGATTTTTTTTTCTTGGTTTGTTGGTTTGCTTGCCTGTTGTTAAATTCTCCTAAAGGAGCCCTTTTGCTGCTTTGTAATTAGAATTAGACCCGGTAACTGTTCCAGTCTCGTGTTTCCTTTACATTTGATTTCGCCTGGACACTTCCAAGTTGAGTTTTTGAGAGTTCCAATCAAACAAATAGTTGACTTCAGATATCACCTCCAAAGAGAAAGTGTAATTCGCACCACCCCAAGCACCCCGCATGCAGAATCAGAAAAATAAGAAACACACAGCCCTTACTCAATAGGCACCGGTTCACCAAAAACAAGCAAAAGATTCGGCCTCTCCTACTCTCAGTTGTGAATCAGTCATGGACTTGAAAAGAAAAGAAAAGCATAAAACACCAACACATAAAATAATATCGCACAAGTTATACAGGGCATGTTTATTCCTTCTCCATTTTTTGTGTGTTTTTTGAGATTCTGCTAAAGACCTCCAAAACCAGTTGTAAAAAACGGGGCAGCTATCAAACCCAATTCGCCACTTTCCAAATCTGCCCCCCCCCCTTCTACCGAAGTTGTTTTTTGATTCAGTTGATAAAGAAAAAAGCCGAACGAACAACGCCCTCCCAGTCACAAAATCGCCCCAGCAGCAAACTAAAAAAAAAATAAAAAAATACAGCACTAACTAATCCAACTTTTTTGAAAATCACTCCATTCATATTTCCCACGTCCCCTCACTCTTTTCGTTTTCAATTTCCTCACTTTCTGCATCCCTGACAGAATAACCCCCACTAGACTCCTCCTCGACCTCGACCTCCTCCTCCTTGGAGGGATTGGCCCCAGTCAGACCCAAAATTCTCCTCACATTTTTCAGCCTCCCACCCCCACACTGTTTCTTTTTGCAGCTCCTGTTCCAAATGCTGCTACCCAACGAATGCAGCTGCCTGAGTTTCCCCATTTCCACATTCAGCCCAGCGGACAGCAACCTCTCCCTCTCCTCCAATAACAGCAACATGGCTTCCATCCCCCCCTTCAGCGCTTTCCCCTGAATGAATTGAGCCTCGCAAATCGCCACGAACGATTTCCGGTAATTCATCAACGAGTGCTGAGCGACAGGCAAAGACCTCTTGAACCAAGAAAAAATCCTGTACATCGACACCTCCACCAGGTGGGGTTTCACGATCAAATCCCCTGCAGGGTTGATTATCACTTTCCTACCGACATGCTTGAACAAAACCAGAAATTTGGGCATCCGGGGGACCAAATCCTCGTCGTTGATCACTTGCCAGGTGTTAGGAACCAAAGCATCGTACTCTCGGGCGAAAGCATGATTCCCCACACGAGGCGCTCCGTAAGTGTAGCAAGTGATTTGCTTCGGCCCGACCCCACAATGCGTGACTATATCATAGGATGCCAACACAGCCAGGGCACCCCCTAGGGAATGTCCGGAAACCAACACTTGAGCGTTCGCCTTGTCGAATGCGTCCGAATGCATGATCTGAATCACCTTGTTCAATATCCGATGATTCAGATTGGATGCCGTCCAACTTTTCATGAAACCCTTGTGTACCATGGGCTGACTTCGCATCAAATAATTGCCCCGTTTCGGAGTATGAACCACCCTCCAGAACTGGAGATCAGTCCATACGTTGCTCGCGCTGTAGGTCCCCCGGAAGCACACCAGAATGGTGCGATGGTTCCATGCGATCAGCACATTAGTGTCGCAGATCTCCTCCTGGATGAACTCGTACTGCCTCAAATCGTACATCAGCATGGCCACCTTGAACGACATCTGGGGGTACTTTGGATCGAAGCACCTTTCTGTCGCCGGATCGTACCCATACACCGCCAAGCTCCAGTACCACAGTTTCACAGACATTTCGAAACAGAACGGATACAGGCATGCATCCCCCGTATCGTTTCCTTTCTTTTGAAATTCCAGCTGGGCCTCCCTCCACGCCAGCAGGTTGGGGGTTATATCCAGATGCACCGTTCTGCCTGGTTTCGCTGGAATCACCAGAATGCACATGACGACCGAACAGACTGTCATGACGAGGTGGCACGGCAGGATCCCAAACCACGTCAAAACCCCGGTGCTGCAAGAATTGTATCTAACCCAGAACAACAGCACGAACCCCATCGTGATCAGGTCCCCCACAGTGGCCGACATCATAAGGTGGTTCCTCAGCCCGAGATTCGTCCCTCGAAACAGATTGTACGGTTTCCTGAGCAGCTGCCTGTAAGCATTATAGATGAAAAACAACCCCAGGACATGATACACCGCGAAGATCAAGTTCAGAGCTCCGATCAAGAACAGCACTATTTTCGGGATGTTGCACACCACTTCTTCGAAGTCCAGGTCGGGATCGGACGAGTCAGGGTCGATTATCTCCAACCCTACCGACCCCAATATTAACACCGCCTCGAAAACCAACCATATCATGAACATCCACCAGTGGGCGCTGAGAGGGCCATCCATCATGATCGCATCTTTCCTCCCCACCGGATTTCCGTTCTTATCCACCCACAGATTCAGCAGGCGGGACTTCAGCAAGAATATCAGGAAGATGTTGTTCCACATGGTGAATTGAACCACCCCCAGGTATTTGAAGGTCCGAGATGCCACCAGATTCTCGTCGTACAGAACCATAATGTTGGGGAGCAGGTAGAACAAGCTGTTGATGCTGTGGGATATCAGCTGACCAGCGTTCAACCACACTTGACGTCTACGTCGGAAGCTCCAGCGGAATCCCCGCCGAGTAACATCGGCGACGCGAACCAAGTAACACCCCGTGCTCACGAACATCGCTGTCGTCGTAGCGGACGCCACGAAAACGTTCACCAGATTGTAAGTCTTCTGGGCATCTTTCGTGTCGAAAACGGACGCCAACTTCAACCCCGCCAGACATACCAGCAGCATCCCTCCCAGCGCGACCGAAACGTACATAACCGTGAGCAGGTTTCGCACGAGCGTTTCCGAGGAGACCTCCACTCGGAGCACGACATCCTTGAAGAGGTTGTTTTGATAGTTGGGGCTCCCCACTCCATTCAGCGACCTCTTGCTGTCCCTGCTCAGCGCTCGCTTGGGGATCGTCACCGACAGCGATGTCGAGCTGGTGTTCGAGGAGGAGCTCGAGAATAGATGGTGGGAGCTGTGCTTGGCGACGGCAACGTTCATTTACAGTTTCGGAGCGCGTTTTGTTTTCGGACGGAAATAGCGAAACGAACGAGACATGGTGGTGCCAGATTTGAGTTGCCGACTCCGCCACCACATGGAGTCGCACCTTCAAGATTTGGTGGCGATCCGCTGGATACATCACGTGAACCCACGTGCTTCGTGAGATGAGGTATGCGTCCTGATCGCCAATCAGAGTGCGACAGCGTGGATCGTAATTTCATGTCTGTCGAACGTGTGTAAATACGATTTTCACAACCATCAACTTCTTTACCTATTTTCGTTTCTTTTCATTATAAATATCAAAAGATATTTAAAAGATGTTGAAAATAGGAACATTATTGTTGTTATTATTATTGTTGATGTTGTGAAGGGCGAGGAGGAAAAAAGTCGAAAAAAAAAATAATTTCATTGGAATGCTCACAATTTTTCCTGAATCTCCCGACATGACCTGCGTCGATATTGCCTTCAATTTTTTTTCTTCTTCTTTTTCTTATCGGGTAATGACAATCTTCTCACAATTTTAATAAGAAAAAAACCAACCCGACCCCAGCAGCTTTCTTGTGTATCAAAAACTGCTTGAAGAAATCCCTTTTTCCATTTTTTCCTTAAACCATCCCACAATCTATTCATAACTTTTGAAGAAACAACATCCAGCGTTTAAAAAAACAAAACAATCTAAATACCAGAAAGAAACGGAAAAAAAAAGGGAAAGAACCAAGCGAGAAAAACACTCGAAGAATAAGGAATAAATTCATTGCGGAAATATGGCCGAGGAAAAAAATATATTGTAAGAAAATAAAGAAAATATCCTCTTCTCTTTTCCCTCCCCCCGTCCTTTTTCATTTCTGTTTTTTTTTTTTTTTTTCACTCGATGTACATTTGCAAACCGTCCCTGAGACTTTCTGGAATGATGAGGGATCGTCTTGGGGGGTCTTTCCTGGTTGGAGTGAATTTGAATCTTTTTACGAGCAGCGCCAGGACCACTCTCGTTTCCAGAAGCGAAAAATGCTGACCCAAGCAATTTCGAGGGCCCTGATGAAAACAAGGAATGCCAAATTTATCATTCAAGAAAAAAATAAAATTGTTACTAAGAGGGAGGGAAAATCGTAACTCTTGGAATTCAGTTCTTCCTCCAGAGAAAAACAGGTCAATTTGAGGACGAGTTTTTTTTTTCTCTTTTTTTTTTCCCTTTTTTTTTTTCTGCTGGAAAAGCGTGAATATCTCACCTGAATGAAAGGGACGAACATGAAAGGTCGAATGCCCTCGTCGAATTTCTCGTACTCGCCGCCAGGCAAAAAGCGGCCCGGTTTGAATGTGGTGGGGTTTTCGTACAAATCATGCACTCCCTGCAAACAACCGACCAAAAATACACACGTAAACTAAGAAGAAACTGATTCAAGAACTTCCAGAAAAAACGCTGACCAGAATTGGATGGGTATTGTTTCCCAGAAGAAAAAAAATCGCTTATCCAAACTGCTTATGTACATATTTATTGATAAAAATATGCATTCCCCCCCCCCCTTCTCAAACAGGCACACAACCCCTAGCATCCAAAAAAAGCAGCAAAAAAAAAGTAAAAACTGAGGAAAAAAAGTGGGGGAAAACAAAAACAAGATTTACCTGTTTATTTTTATTTATTTTGAAATTATGAAAAATCTAAAAATAGATGGGGTACCGACCTGGAGGGACAAAACCACCAAGGTGCCCTTCGGAATGCGATATCCGCAGAGCTCGTCCTCTTTCACTCCACACGTTCGGCAAACCACCGGCACCACTGTGTATTTCCTCAGAGTTTCTTTCAGAATGGCCAGCGTGAATTGCATCTCATCGACAGCCTTGCGTTCCGGCAAAATTTCCTTCTCGCCGAAAACATCGCCGGCTTCCTCCTGGACCTATTTTTCATTTTCCCCCCAAAAAAACTAAAAAAATTCAAGGTGCATGTTGTTTGATCGATTCTGAAGAGGTGATTGCATTGGGTGTGGGGGACCGAATGCCATATGAAAGGATTTTGAAAAAAAAAAAAAGAAAAAAAAAACCCTAAAAGATCACTGTGGAAAAAAGTGAGGTGCATCCGCTGCGAGCAAAACTCCAGTTTGAAGAATAAACTGTGTGAAATTTTCATGGCACTTTTGCCAGCTTCATATTGTCATTCTATAATATTTGGAAAAAAATGATGCTCGGATCTCTCAGCAAACCCCAGCGGAGCGGGCAGAAAGAAGCGAAAAAAATTAAAAAAGAAACCTCCGAACATTCTCAAAGTCTGGCACAAAAATTTTCCACAGCAAACTTTGAAAGAAAGGGGTTTCTGTTTTCTGTGGAAAGGAGGAGAGAAACTGTTGAAGGGGACCTGTAATGGCATGGATTCTATGCAGCACATTCCATGCAAACCTATTTTTTTGGTCAGAAAAACATATACAAACATTCACCCGCAATTTTGCTGATCGGACGCCTCCCCCAACACTTTCAAAAAAAACTCAAAACATAGACACCGGTGTCCAATAATTTGTGTGGAGTGTAAAAAAAATACCTGATCCATGCAATCAGGGTTTTGTGTCAATTCGTAGAGGGCCCAGCTGAGCATCGCTGCACTCGTCTCGTGTCCGGCCAGCAGGAAAGTTTTCACTTCATAACAAAGTTGCTCCTCCAAAGCGGCACTCCACTTTTGACCCCTGTCCTACAAGAAAAAGAAATAAATACGTATTGCAACGAAAAAAATGAAAAAATGCAATGTTTCGCCACCCCTGTTTCAGACAGCATCGTATTTTTTGCTCCTACGATTGCACCATGTTATTTCTTTCGAAGAGAGAACTTGCATTTGGTACAAATTCATTGAGAATTTATATGAAAATTATTTTTGACTATGTTTTCGATTCGTTGCCATTGTTCCACCTGTTTAATTTTTCTTTTAAACTTGATGTCTCCCCTTTAAAAAAAGTTAAATAATAATAAAAAATAAAAAAATAATTTTAGAAAAGGGATAGCTTTCTATTTTTATTTTATTTTATTTTATTTTTTGGGGGGGGGGTCATTTTCAGTATTTCCAGGGGCAGTCAGGACGCATGCCCTTGCATGAAATCTGTGACCAAAATCCAGAGGCAGGAAAAATCGCTGAAAAACCCGCAAAGTTGATGGGTCAATTTTTCCCCAAAGAAAAAAAAACAAAAAAAGTAAAAATCTATCCAAGGAAAGTGAAATTTGATTACCTCGATGGCCCCCATGATTCTGTCCAGAATGTCGCCCTTTTCTGATTTGTTGCCGTTCTGCCTCTTGTTCCATCGAGTTCTGAGCAGGGCCTTGATGTATTTGTTCAATTGCCAGATCCTGTTCAAAAACCAAAATAACAAAACATGACGCATTGGATTGATTATATTTCAATATGTTGAAATGCTTTATCGCCCCCTCTCCCCTCCTCCCAAAAGAAAAAAAGAAAAAAAAAAGAAAAAGGAAAAGGCAAAAAGTACAAAAAAAGAGAGAAAAGGGAAAACAGACGAAAGTCCCCCCCAAGAAAGAAGTTGGAAGGCACCTAGAGTAATCTTTTTTTTTTTTTTTTTCAACTTCATTTCGCACAAGCGAAGCTACTATAAATATCACTAGTTGATGACCTTTCTTTTCGCCAGCATTCACTGCAGCGATTTTTTTATTTAAATAAACAAAATAGAGTCCTGACCTGTAATGCTGTCGGAACCAGTCAGGCGTTGGCAAATACATTCTCCACCTTCGCATCGTCCGGACGTTGTTTTCCTCCATGGCTGGCAAATAGAGCTCAGGGAAAACCTGTCAAAAACCAACCATCATTCTTTTTTTCCCAACCATGTCCAGTTCACCTCCGACAACCCCCCCCTCGAAGGCAGAAAAAAAAATGACAACCCTCGAAAAATATATTTTGTATGTTTGCTGCCACATGCACGGTTCAACAAAAAATGATATTTTTGCATCGACCATGCGAAAATCCACCCATCTCAATGTTCAACCGCATGTATGTTTCTGAAAAAAACATATTTCACTGGTTGAACCCCCACTGAGTTTTCTGGTTGGATTTCTTATCTCATTTTTCGATGAATGCTTTTTGGGCAATGTTTGAACGGGGGGTTTCCAGAAATAGGCCAAGTCAAAAATTATCCTAAAAGTTTTGTTTTGGTTAAACCTCAATACGAGTTGTCCATTTTTTGCCAGTTTTCTCGACCGTTATCGACCGTTATTCCGCCATCTTTTTTGGGGGGGACTTTTTGTTGGAATCAAAAGGTTCACCTTGTCGCACTCTTCGGGAGGCAAACTGAGAATCGCCTCGCCGATAACTTGCAGCGTCAGCAACCGGAACTCTTCCTCCATGTCGACGGCTTTGCCGGTGCCCCTGAACTCCTCCAATTTCTTGGTCAAACGATCCGTGGCGTTCTTCGCGATTCTCACGACGTCCGAAAGAATCTCCACCCTCAAGGCGGGCATCATCAGCAACCTTTGCGATTGCCAGAGCGCGCCGTCCGCGGTCACCAGACCCGTCCCGAGAATCGACAAAAACGTACTGTACGAAAACTCGACGTCCTTGGGATAACTCTTCATGTGCGTCTGGAAGATGCGCTTGATCGCGTGGGGATCCCTCACGATCACACCGTGTCGACCCAGAATTCGAAACCGAACGATGGGTTCGTTCGCGTACAGCCACTCCTTCATCAAATGCCACGGGTCCTCGCGTTTCGCAAGCGGGATCACGTGGCCGAGCAGCCAATTTCCCCCCGGCGCGTTCGGAATCCCTTCGAGAACGCCGCGCTTCTGGAAGAAACTCGACAGGTAGCGAAATACCCACGTTCCGAGAAGCAGCGCAAAGATCCATGCCGCGGACTGGACGGTTAGCAAC
The DNA here is from genome assembly GCA_030272585.1 of Bryopsis sp. KO-2023. Taxonomy (NCBI): domain Eukaryota; kingdom Viridiplantae; phylum Chlorophyta; class Ulvophyceae; order Bryopsidales; family Bryopsidaceae; genus Bryopsis; species Bryopsis sp. KO-2023. Next base: position 935,324 of record BSYQ01000012.1, on the reverse strand, counting down.
CCGTCCATGAGCCCACCCACCATAATGCCGGGCAGTTAGGGCTTCGAAATCTTCAGAACGTGCACTGAAAAAGAAAGGAATCCGTGTGTGGTGTAGCCTTGCTCCGGTCGCTGACCTCTGGTGGCGAAGCAAACGTAGGTGCAGTTGCGAGACGAAACGAAAAACTGGATTGGAAACTGGACAGTACTAAAAATAGGGTGCAAGCCATTATTACGCAGCCGCGTACGACAGCCCCCTTTTTGTGACGTTTTTTCACTTCTTTTTCCGTGCCTTCCAGTTTCGCGAGTCTACCCGCGTTCCCTAGATCCCCAGCTTAAGCCCTTCGCGGTCTGAAACGCGATCGGGGTTAACTTATCTGGTTGGAGGAAAAACAGTTTGGGATCATCGGATTGGCGGTGGGAGAAAAAGAATGACGCTTTACGGCAGCTTCCAAAAAGCCGTCGTGTTCCTGTCCACAGCGGTTGGCATCTACACCGCGTACTTGACGCAAGGAATCGTCTCCGAGAAGTTGTCGACGGATTCCTTCGATGGCTCGCGCTTCGAGTATATGTCAGCCCTGCCCATGCTGCAGAGCGCGACTTGTTTCTTGGTGGGGCTGCTGTTGCATTTCGGTTTCGAGAGGAAAAAAGGCTCTGCGAACGACTATCCACCCGTGATCGAGTACTGGCGATCAGGGCTGTCCTCCACGGTGGGCCCGGCGATGGGCTACGCTTCTTTGAGGAACATCAGCTATCCAGCCCAGGTGGTGAAGGAAAAATAGGACATAATTTTGTGAGAAAAATGTACAGCTACACTTTTTCCTATTTTTTCCATTTTTTCCTTTGTTGAATTTGTGGAAGTAATAAAAGGAAAGGGGACTATGGATGAATGATAACTGTTCAGAAGCAGGCAAACTTTTAAAAGATCAAGTTGATGCACAAGAAAAAAAGCATAAAACACCGGCAAAAGTGAATAGCATTGCTCATATTTCAGATGAATATTTGTTTTTTATTCATACTTTTTTCCTCTCCAGGTAATATTTTTTTCAACCACTTTCTGGTGCGCGCAAAAAAAATATACGTACATAAATATTACCAAAGCAGTGAAAAAAACAAAATAAACAAAACTAAAACTGCAGCCCACCGAAAAGATGAGGCCATCAGCGATTCTTGTTAGTATTACCATGATTCCTGTTTTTCTTTTCCTTTTTTTTTTCTCAAACTCCTATCGTCATTTCCTTTATTCTTTTATTTCTTTTCAAAAATCAACTAGACATTTTTCCCCTTTACCCCTCACAACTTAAACAGGTGGTGGTCAAATCCTGCAAAATGATTCCCGTCATGGTAATGGGCTCCCTTCTGTACGGTATCCGTTATCCAGCTGTCCAATGGTTGATAACTGGGGGGATTTGCACCGGCCTGGCTCTTTTCTCCTCGGCTTCAGCCAAAGCAGCTTCCAGGAAGCTGGCGGAAGCCAACATGCTGTTGGGCTACGGCCTGTGTTTTGCAAACCTCACCTGCGACGGGTTCACCAATTCCAATCAAGACGTGATCAACAGGAAATACCCAAAGAATTCGGCCTTGCATATGATGTGCGTCATGAATCTCTGGCAAGCGGTGTATTATGTGGCTTGGTTCTATGGATTACAGGTGAGGTTTTTGGTTTTGGGTTTTTTTGGGGGGGGGAGGGGGAGGTTCAGTTTAAAAATTATCTTTCTTCTTTATGACCCCAAATTTGATTCTGCTACAAAATGTCAAGCATTGAAAAAAAAAAGGTTATGATCGGATCGGACCAGATATTCCAACTAATGAAAAAGCAAAAAAGAAAAAAAAACTATGCGAAATCGCAATCGTTTTATCCACCCGATATTCATCAAACAAGAGCCACTTAAAAAAAAAATCCTTTCTTTTGGTAATTTTTTTTTTGAATCGTGTGTGCAGACATTTGGATTCGGAGATGCATTCGGCGATATTTTCCGACTTGCTGCAGCCAGCCCTGCTTTTCGATCTCACTTGCTGCAGTTCTGTTTGTGTGGAGCGTTCGGCCAGCTGTGCATATTCAGGATGATTAAATCGCAGGTAGAACGAAACGAAATCACCATGCCATTGCCAACACGGAATCCCTTGTCAAAAAAAAACCCTCATTCTGACGAAGGTAGCGATGTCACACTCTGTCTTCAGTCACTCTTTTCACTCACTCTTTCCTGTGCCTCCTAAATTAGAGAAGAATTAAATTTATTAAATTTAAGAATTAAATTTATGGTACTGTAGTCTGGATTGCATCCTCAAATGAGAAAAATGCTCGCTGTCGGCGAGCTTATTTTTATCTGTTTTTGTTTTTCACAGTTGATTTTTTTTTGTCAAAAATCAATTCCCACTTGGGAAAAAAATAATTAAAGTTTCGGCAAAAAAAAAACAGTTTGTGGAAATTGGAATTTATTTTTTAAAGTTGGGGTGACTTCTTGAAAACGACCATTTTTTCTTTTTTTGCTGCTAGTGTTTTTTTTTTAAGTTTTTCTTTCCTTTTCTTTCCACTGTTTTTCCAGGGAAGCTTAACCAACACCTTGGTCACCACCACCAGAAAATTCTTCAGCATTTTGCTATCCGTGTTTTTGAACGGAACGGTGCTGGTCTGGCAGCAGTGGGTGGGGGTGGTGCTGGTGTTCTATGGGGTCATGTGGAGCATCCAATACAAACACTCAGCGAAAGCGAATTCAAAAACCGGAAAACAAAATGGTAAATCTGCCTAATGGCTCCCCATTCTTGTCCAGGAAGGGGGGAGATGCAAGGAAATAAATCAGACTATAAAAAAAAAGCAGCGGGAAAAAAAGGTGGGATGTTTCGTTCGGGTTTGCAATGGTCGGTGTCCAATCTGGGATTGGGTTTGTAGTGGTGTGTAATTCTGTGGTTCAATTCAATGCTCTTTTCGTTCGTTTCAGAAAACAAGTGTGTTTTCTTTCACTTTTTTCGATGAACCTTGCGTTCGGGACGAAATCTCGGGGAATTTGGTGGAATGGTGCAAAAGGGGTAGAAAAAAAAGGAAGAGGTGGAGGAGGAGCGGAGATCGGCAAAATCTTTTTCAAATCCCCCCCCCCCCCCAATTTGGAAGCATCACTCCATTGGGTTTGATCGGACAGGTTCTAACTCGGTTGATAACTCGTAGCAGGTGGTCTACACCAATCCGGTTCTTCCAAAAATTGGATGAACCAGATGTCAGACCGCCCCGATACAGTCTGCTTCCTACCTTCAGCATATTCTCTGTTGAATTATCTAATTTTCTCTCACAAATTCCAAGAGGGTTGTCTCTGTTTTATTCATGAATATGCTGTCCAGAATACAACAGCTGAATCCAATGACTGTTTTTTTGTGCTTCTTTCTGCTCTTTTCTTACATAAATATGGACTTGTGTAGTCAACCCCCAAAAAAGACAGAAAAATAGAGAGAAAGACAAATGTTAACCACGGCATGTAAGACATCCACCCAAAAAGCTTGCTTAATTCCAAGGGAAAAAAAAGTCAAAAGTAGACCTACCAAACAAGAATCAAAGAAACAAAATCAACACAAAAGGGGTGGCCATCCAAGAGACCTCCTCCAAGTATCACGCAATATGCAGTCATTGATTGAATGATGGATCGGCCCAGAGGTCCCATCACCAACCTCGATTCAGACTATGGTTGAGCTCAGCCAATCTTCGCTGAGGAAGACTGGATCACCTTGATCAGCTTGAAGCTGCGACTGGGTTGTGGGGTTGATTTCGATCAAAAAAGGTGGATGGACTGCCACCTACTGCTGTTCCCTCTCAACCGGAATTCCGTCCCAACGATGGCTGAGAAAATCGCACTCGTTGGCTTCCTCTTTCTCGCCGTTGTGGTTCTTGCCGCCGCCGCCCAAGATGGTGCGCACCGTGAGTCGAATGCCCAATGGAATATTCTGAAATGGATCGTTTCCTCAGTTTTCAACAAACCGAAAACCCCACGTCGATAGTTGTCGATGGAACTCTTGCATGGGGGCACCGCTCCGCGATCTGGCGCTTTTGTTTCCTAAAAGTTGACGACCATGCTTTTTTTCGATCCAGCTGTGGTGAATTTCCTACCGCAGCTCTCTACGATATCGATCGATCGATCGTGCGTATATGTGGATCGTTTGTTTAGAAACCATCCACAGTCCATAGTGTATATTTATTTGTTTTTTTTTTGCGGAGGGGGGGGTTGATTGCGCGTTTTGCAGGCGGCTTCGAGTCTTGTGGTGAATGTTCAGCGGAATGTAAGGAATGCGGATGTGGAATTTGCAAGCAGTGCTTCGAAGGACTTTCTCCTGATCAGGTGTTTTACAAAAAAGAAAAATTGGATTCTTTTCGAATTTTGTGCTGAAAATCATGGGTGGAGCCAGATCACATCTGTTCTTTCTTGGTTACTTTTGTTAGTATTATCTTTAAAGATTTTAAGTGAAAAAGGAAAAAAAAAACTGAAAAAGGAAATGTTATTGATGCGTTCATGTCTTTCTTCACTTTTGATGCTTCTCTTTTTGGCCTTCGATTTCTCCTTTCCAAAAAAAAAAACAAAAGCTCAAAATCAAACAGTGCCCTGTCTGGAACAAATCTTTCGACGGTGGGTTCTATGCCGCTTTATTATTTTTTTTCATTCAATTCTTTTGCCGCATCATCTAAAGAAAACTGCTCAAACAGGCATTGAATAGGAAGAATTTGAGGAATTTTTCCACATAATGAAATTCAACGAGCGGTGTTCTGTCTTCTTTGAATATCCAACAGAAAGGCGGCTGCTATAAGAATGATCACTTTTCCAATCGCTGTTCTGGGCAAGACTGCCCCCTTGCTGCATCCAAACTCCCAAAGGCAGCTTTCGGAGGTCCATCGCCATAGTCGCTCAACGCATCTTCCAGTTTATCTATATATATGACTGGAAGATTTCCATACCAGTTATGGCATGCATGGAAATGATCATTTTCCAACGATTCCAATAGGTGAACGAGGGGCAGAGGGATGCTTGCATGTCAGACATTTTGATTTGAAGATGGAAAAGAAGAATGACATGCAGACCTCAGCTAGCTGCATATCATTCAGCTTGCCCGGAGTTAGAAAAGTGTTCAAAGTTTTAGATAAAGCAACTGTTTGATCATTAGGTGGTGGTGTTTTTTTCTTCCTTCCCCAAGGCCCAATCTACTTTGTTTTGTACAGTGGTGGTTTTCCACATTTTTTTTGCGGGGGGGGAGACGATTGGTTGCAAGCATTTTTCTGGGAAGGGGAGCAGGTGATGGGTGTTAAGAATTTTTCGGTATGGAATTTTATAGTTGTAAGAAAAGAAAAGGCCCCAAGATGACAATTTTTTAAAAAATAGAAAACCTTTGGTTGGATCCTAGGATATGTTGCATCGAAAAAAAGCTTAAGTGGAATATTAAAAAGTTAGAAAAAAAAGTGGGATGATAAGAAGAACAGCTTGTCTGATGAGAATTTCTTGAAGGAAAGGAAGCCCGGCCTGCACCGAATGATTCAGACGTTTTCCTTGCTGCAACTACAGCTGCAACTGAACTTCACAAGTTATATTTATTTGTTTATTTACAACTGGAATCTCCAAGGTATCCGAATTTCTACGAGCGCCCGTTCAACCACCCCTCCTGATTCAGCCAGCACCCTCTCGAAGTCCGAGTTTTGTTGTGATTTTTTTTCTGCAATCATTCAAATCTGGTGCTTTTGCACCAGGATTGACGTGCTTGACTATCACCACACTGCACATTTGGAAAACAGCAAAGAACTAACAGGTTGGCAGCAGTGTATTTTTCGTGGCCCATTGTGGCCCCCCCAAAAAATTGAATGGCAAATTTTGGGGCCAAACAAGGGCCTCTTCAGTTTCAACGACAACGTCTCTGAATTCTGCATCGTTGAAACAACCTCTAAATCTTTCTGGTTCCAGCCAAGCACCTGGGCAAAGCTTGTGCATGCATCCAGTTTTCTTCGGGGTTCGCAATAGCTTAATATATAGTAATATTAAAGAAAGTATTATTTTTTCGAGAAAAACACCGTTGCCGTACTGATTCAAATTTATTTGCGATGAAATCATGGTTATTTTTGGGAGTGTTGCCGTATGTCTGACTCGTATTCTTGAATAAATTCGGCGCAGGCCGCGTGTTCTCCCTTCTACCAACTGTATTGGAGTGTAGGGAAGGGTTATACAACCGAGCGAGAGCGCGGCGACCACAGGAGCGAACGGGCATTTTCAGGTTAATTCTGGTACGTGCCGGCACGCCCGCCTGTTGTGAGAGTGGTAAAATTTCGCCTTGATCGTTATCCGCTCATATGAACGAGTGGTTCGAAAGGAGCAGTTTTGCTTACGAGAAGCGTGGGCCGGATTTTCCTTACGAAATCCCTGTGTTTATTTTGCTCTTGGCTTCCTTGCTGTGCGGTATACCAGCGGAAAGGGGAGTAGTTTTTTGTCGCGTTGTCGTAGTTGAATTTCTTTCGCAGCCGCCTCCGCTGCACACCTTTTTTCATCACCCACTCCCTTCTTGTCTGATTTTCTCCCCTGTTGTTTTTTTTGGGAAGACATGTATTGTGGGAGGTTGATGCACACAGTGACTGTGTTGTTTTTTACTAAGAGTTTCTGGCTGGTGGTTGTGTTCTTCCTCAAGCCATTGTTTTCTCTGGTTTTTGTTGGTTTCTTGACAAGCTGTTGCTTGTTATGGTGGTGGGCTGACTTCAATCATGTCACCCCCATCCCTTTTTTTGGTTTTCTCACTCAAAACAAAATCTCGGCCTTGTTTCTGTTGCACTTTTGTTTTCCCAAACCTGCCTGCTTCCCATCAAGCACCACATCTTTGAAATAAACAAGAGAACACAATCAAGCAAGGAAGCAAGGTGTTTCAAAATGGCAGGTTGGTTGTTTGCTCTGTTTTCTGGCGGAGGTTTTTGCAATTGTTATTCAAGACGGTTTCCTGCATCACAAATTTCATTTCAATCATGTCAAATGTTCCTGAAAAAAAGGGCATGAAGAAGTAATCCAGCTCCACCAGCCCAAACACCTGATTGTTTTATTTCTAAAACCATGATATTTTTTGGGGGAGGGGTCGATCAGCTATTTTTGGTGCCCCTGATTTTCATGCCATCATGTTTCTTCTATAGACATATGAGGTTTGAATTTTTGTGTTTTTAATTTGTTGCAGAATTTTCAGACCGAACATGCCGCGGCACTGTAAGTATTTTAACCTTTTAGAAAAAAAAATTCTGCTTGCCATGACTAAACTGTGAACCTGGAAGAAAAAACATTGAAGGACAGTAACTGAAAATGGATACAAAGTTGCTTGGTGATATGTTTTTCCCCCTGAAAAAACCTTAAGCAATCCTTAAGCTTTCTTTCTTCTTGCTTTTTTTTTTTCAGGGGAAGGGTCTATGAGTGACCTCAACCGAGTCAAGGGCTGGCGCTTGGGTAAATCCCGGCACTCCCTTGGCTCACCGGTTGGGGTTACAAAAAGACCCACGAAGAAATGCGGCAAGAAGAAGGCGAGGAGCGAGGTGCTCCGCATCTCAGTGGGGCTTAACCTCGACTTTATGGTCGGGGTTGAGTTCCACTGGGATGTGGACATGCTCATGCAATGGGAGGAAAGTAAGTGTTGCATCGTTTTTTTACCTTGGTTTTTTCAGCTTCATTGAAATCTGTTTTACTTTTGGGAATTTCTGGTGATTGTATCCCCTTCTCGCCTCTCTAAAATAGTAATGAAAAAAAAGAGTTGGGTTTTTGGTCATTTTTCAAAACGGTATTTGAGCTTATGTCTGCAAATAGTTTGTGGGTGTGAAAAATACAGGAAGTTCATTAAAAAGATCAGTGATGAAGTACAGTCATAGAAGACCACAGCCTGAATTTTTTGTGGCAGTCTTGATATGCTTGGTTTTTGTGCCCTCGTTCATTGGTTCAGCTTTCTGTTTGGGATTCAACAGCTGGGTAGAATAATATTGCAAAAAAATCATCAGAAGTCAATTCAGAAAAATTTGCTGAACGTTTTGCGCTTTTTTCTCTATTCAGGCCCCAAGGAAGACGTCAAGTGCACCGCGATGTCCCTCCTCGGCGATCAGTTTGAGAGGATGTCGCTGAAGGGTAAGTTGTCCACAACATTGAGTTGCTTGACAATTTTCTAGACGCATTCATACCCAGTGGATTTTTTAGTTCCGTGATGTTCATGGAATGCTCGCTAGAAGCTCTTCTTGCCTAGTCGATCTTGTTGAAATTCAACATTGCAAGTTTAATATCGACGCATCTTTTATGGTAATGCCAGTTGGTGACTGTAGCTTTCAGAGCCCGAGTATCAGGATGGCCTGTACCTGTCCCCTGTGTGGAAGTTCTGTGGGATGTCTTTGAGATTTCTATATCTAGAGGAGGCCCTTCTCTCCTCTATGTTGTGAAAGTAATTTTTTTTTTCTTGATTATTTTGAACCTCTTGAACCAGACTGCCTGTCCCAGTGCGGTTGTTTCTTCGAACAATTTTAAATATACAATCTGGAAAAAAACTGGGTGTGTGTGCTAAATTCCATCAACTGAGATGACTTCAGATCGCCCAAACACTTTTCCCTCTTCAGGAGAGCATGTATAACGTGTGTGGGGTTTGTGATTCCAGATTCGCTTGGGGTCATGGGCCACCTCCAGTTGCAGCCACCTCCGTTCCTCCAGCTGCCTTCCACTCTGCCCATCAACCCCACCCCAGCCAACCTCAGCCTCCAGCCACCGTCCATCCTGCCCCCAGCACCACAGCCAGGGCCATCAGCACCAGCAACTCCAGGGCCAGCAACTCCAGCACCAGCAACGTCTCCTCCAGCAGCCATTCCTATCATCTCCCCTGTTACGTCGCCTGCTCCATCCCCAAATGCTGCCACCAAGTCCTCCAAGTAGGAGGCTGTCTCCTACTACCCCTCCATCATGTCTTTCTCCACCACAGATCCTGGCAGCAAACAGGATATGGAAACCAATCGGCTGGTGGGCGTCTTCTTTTCTTGGAGAAATCAGGAATCGTTTCGAAAAGCTGTGAAAAAGAAGAATGCTGTGGAAAAAGGAGGTGATCTTGGCTGTGGTTGGATGGATCAGGGTGTCAAAAAATCAGAACAGGGGTGCTATCGGCATGTGGATGGAGAACTGATAAACAGTGCAAGGAGCCAGGGCAATTTCTATTGTCGATCCGAACAAACGTCAAGCTGCCAACTATCCAAAAAAAAAATGATGCTCCATGGGATGGGCTTGCAGGTGTGGAGAGTTATGCTTGTATGGGGAGAAACCTGGATTCTGGTGACCTGGACAGACATACGGTTTAACAAAAGGCCATCTGCAGGGGTCCTTGTCTTTGTATGGTGATCAAGCATCTGGACTGTTTGTGCTGGGCTGGAGCGGAGCGGAATTTCAACTAAACAACTTTAAACAAAATCGAGTTGTGGGTGGATCAAAGAGGAGATGGACATTGTCCAAGGCTGCTGGAAGAAGAAAAGGTCAGGTTGTGGAAAAGCCAATCTGGTGAAGAATATAGGGAGAATGATGAGCTGAGATGCCCCAAAATTTTACGAGCAGGCATGGATTTTCATAGTGGAGTGATTGGAACTGGTGTTTCCGGTGGAGATCTCAGAGATATTTAAAACTTGTGCAAGTGTTGGATGAGGCGGGATTCGAAGTTGGGGGTCATGCAGAGGTTTATCGATGGAGCTATAACAATTTGGTTCGGGGAAAAAAAGTTGTCATGAGAAAGAGAAGCAGCTGATTTCAGTACAGCGGGTGATGTCTCCAAACATTTGCATCATCTATGGCCAGATGGATGAATCGAGTTCGTTTACAAACAAAGGAGCAAGTGGGTCTGACTGTCGGATGTATGGGAAAATAGAGGACATTGCGACAGGGTTTCACTGAGATGGTTTCCTGCAAAAAAAAGACCTTAATATGGGTGGTTCTATTCGGAGTAGAAACAGTCCTGTCATGGTATCTTTTTCAAAACAATCATATGATGTCATATGTTTGCTCCATATTTTCATCAGCCTTATCGATGAATTTGGTCTCCCGTTGGGGGAGAAAAAATGAAAATGCAAAATTATAACAAAAAGAGAAGAGGATGGTAGGAAATTTGAGTAGAGAGGAGGATACATTCGACATTGGGAAAGAGTCGAATTAAAAAGGAAAAATTTTCCTTATATAGCGGCACCTGAGGGTGGCCTGTTTCTTTTGAGTTTGGAGCAGTGTGGGTGGATGAGCAAAATCTGAGTGATGGGTTGGATTCGTGTTCAGAAAGTTTTTCGGAATGGAAGACTGTTAGGTGCAGGGGTTTAAAAGGAAACACTTTTATAGGGTTCAATTTTCCAGTTAGAAGAGGGTGGGTTATGTTAGCAGTGCATGTGGAGTTGGGTGGAGAGGATGACTTGCATTGTGCAGGCTAGAAACAAAAATGAGGAATATTTTAGAATGTCGTTTTCTGAATAAGCAGTATTTGATCTTGATATGAAGGGCACAAGGGAAATAGTGTTAGAGGCAGATAGAATAGATTTTTATGGGAAATATGTAAGGGGTTTTTCATTGTGAATGTGCAAAGAAATGGTGGTGAAGATGCGCCAGTGGTATTTTGAACAGCATGTGTCTCTGGTTTGCCCCAAGTTTTTTATTGTTTCAACATGGCTGAATGCTATGGTAATCGTCAAGCATCTGGACTATTTTTCGTTGGAGCAGAATTTCAATTAAAAAAAAATTGTATTTGTATGTGGATGGAGCAAGGAGGAGATTGTCACAGTCTGCTGGAAGAAAAAAAGATCAGGTTGTGAAAAGTCCAATCTGGTGGAGGACATATATACAAATTGTTGAATACACTCGTTCGCAACAGCGATACCGAGTGGTGAAACGGCCGCCAAACAACGCTTTACAAAAAGTAAGCTAATGAACGACACAATGACCAGTCCCTTCACTTCCTAAATAACCTCACTGAATTCATCTTTCCTATACTTTCCAGTCATCAAGATCGTTCCAATGTCGGACTATCGATTGTTGCGATACACTGAATTCCACAAAATGTTATATATAGAACATAATGACCTGAGATGCTCCAAAGGACTCTGGCAGTGTTATTGATGCCTTATGATGAGCGGCTGTTTGCTGTATTCCGAGCATAGCACGATTGAAACGTCTACAATTGCTTGTTCCTTTTTGTCCTCCCACGACCCAGTTAACACAAAGTCATAATTGTCACAACTCCTGTAACTGACACCATGCCTAACGGTCGCACTGTGTTAGTCATCCTCGGGTCTACAACAGCAGACCAATAGTGTCGACGGAATCCTGGTGTGTTTCTGGGCAGCTGCAAAAAAACAAGAATCATCAGTTGGATTTCGTATGAAGGGATATTGCTGCACTGAACATAGTGTCTGACTGGGGTTTTAGAGTCTGTGAAAAATATCGCAGGGATGGATTTCTCCAGTCAGGCGATGGGAAATGAAGTTTCAGGGGAGATTTGAGAGGTATTTTGAATTGTATCGAGTGTTGGGTGATTAGAATTTAAAGGTGTTTCCAATTTGGAGGATGCCTGGGTCTGGACTTGCAGGGGTTTATCGATGGAATGAAAACAGTTTTGGGGAAAGAAAAACGAGAGGTAGCTGATTTCAGTGTGGCGGGTTCAAACATTAGCAACATTTGAAACCTTGCCATGAAAAAAGAATCAAGTCGGTTTTTGACGTCCATCGTTCATCAGACTTATCCATGCGGGGGAAAAACAAGCAAGACAAATATTTTTGAAAAAAGAAAAAAGGAAAAAAATCAGAAAAGTGGAAGGACAAGCTAACTGGTAGCAAATTTGATCAGAGAGAAGGATACTCCTGACACTGGGAAAGTGTCAAAATAAAAACAAAAAATGATCCATCAGATGTTATCGATAACCTAAGTATAATTGGGGGCATGGTTATTGCCACATAACCAGCACTTTGTAGCTCAAAAGGGAATCGTGGTTTGGTTATTTCGAGTTTGGAGTAGCGTGAGAGGAAGGGGCAATAGGCTAGGTTTGTATTTAAGGACAGTGTTTTTTTGGAATGAACAGACAGGCTGTTGGGGTTTGAAAGGAAACATTTCTAGGTTTATTTTGGCTTCAGTACAATGCTGTTGAAAGAGGGTGGATCCTGTTGGCACAGCAGGACTCAGATCATCTGAATCAAAAGTAAAGGATGTCTTGCAGGGCCCAAGCCCAGAAAAAGTTATTCTTAACATTCCGAAGGGAAAAAAAACGTGTGTCAGAAGAGAGGAGGTACATAGAAAAGAATTTGGTAGGAAATGTGCAAGGGTTTTTGCAGTGTGAATGTGGAAAAAAAAGTAGTTAAAATGCAAGCGTCTCTCTATCGAGCCCTGTGTTTTTTGTTAATCCAAGATGGCTGGCTGAAACATTTTTTACGTGTGTGTGCTCTTAGTTCCAATGAATCTTTTTGGCTGCTGCAATGTGAGGTCCATGACATTTTAAACATCATATATCCAGCAGGATACAGCATCCGTTGAATTGTGTTTCGAAGAGACTGTTTTCTTCCCTTGTTCCAAGACTCCCTCTCAACTAGCTTAGAAAAATATATATCCTTTTTCTCCACTGACATGCAACCCCAAGATTTTTTTCACACAAAGAAAATCATCTTGAATTATTCGTCTAGGTTACCATTGTCCTAACCTGTGTTGCAACCCTCCCCACGCCCCCAAAAAGAGAGTGGATTCTCTTAAGTCATGATAAAAGCAATTGCTTGGCAGCACTTCCAAGCAGTTATTTTTTGTGAAAGCTTGATAAAAGGTTTCAAGATCCTTCCCATCAGAGAGTGTTGTTCAGTGAAAACAGAAGACCCCGCATAAACAGCCAGAAAGATAAAACTCGCATCCCCCACTCATGTGAGAATTCCCTGCAAACCATAAAAACTTTGCCAAAAAAAATACAAATGATTGTCTTCTTGATGGACAAACCTTCAGCAACTTTCTTCTTTTTACACACAGCACCCCCATAACTGACCGTCCGAACTCCCATGTATAACACAATCAAAACACAGTTACGCAGCGAATGTATCGAAGAAAAAAACAAACAATCTCATTTTTCCCCCAAAACCCCCTGAGAAACAGATTCTTTCCCAATCATCCAAGCCCCCCCTCTGTCCTTTTTTTTTTCATCCTTTCTTTTTTTTTGGTTTTTGGGGATTTTTTTCGGCACCCAAAAACAAAAAAAAGGATTTTTTTTGTTTCAAAACCCCACCCCAGACGAAGATATCTACATCCCCAAACCTACCGTTCTTTACAAAAATTCCCTTTATATTATATTTACGTGATTTTCGGAAGCCACCAAAAACAACAGCGCAAGTCCCTACAAATCAATCACATATCTAAATATAAACAAAAACATATATATATGTATATGTATGTTAGGTCCATTCCCAAATTTCTTTTTTCAAATCCATCCCCCCGTTTTTTTTTTGGTTGAAGATTCTTCGACAGTTTTCTTCATAATTTTTTTTTATGGTGACTTATACCCCCCCACACACTTTTTTTCTTTTTTTTTTACTGAATGATTTTTTTTTCCATTCGAAAAAAAGTGCGTCTTTCTTTTTTTTTCTTTTTTTTTCCCTCACAAACCCCCACCAAAACCACACTGGTACTTTCTGATTTTCGAGAATCTTTTTCTCCCACCATGCTGCAAGATTGCACGAACTCCATTACAATGATTCTTTTCTTTTTTTTTTTCATATGTGAATTTCCAAATTCGAAAAGGCCGGGGACCAAAAAAAAAAAACACCACCACAGAAAACTAGAAAGGCCTCGTACGCACACACGAAAAAAAAAACAATATGTTTTTTTTTCTTCAATAAAATCATCTAATTGTTTCTTTTTTTTTTCTTCTGCCAACTGTTTCCAAAGGACATAAACAACTTGCAATTCAAGAATAACCCCCAAAAAATCAAGGCATCGAAAAAAAAAAAGGGGGGGGGGACAAAAAAAATACAAAAAAAGAAGGAATAATAATAAAAAAAGAACGCCCATGTTGTTTCATTTTGTTTTTCACCCAAATATCTTTCTAAGTCTTTTCTTTAAAGTCTTTTTTTCCCCAGGAGTTCTTTTCTTTTTCTTTTTCTTTTTCCCGACTTTTTTTTTTCCTTTCAGTTCTGCATTTTACACTGCTATGAATCAATGTACATTTTTTCTACGAACGCATATCTTTTTTTTCCCTCTTTTTTTTTTCCCCACCCCTCACATTCTTCTCTTCAAAAAAAAAAAATGGTAACAAATTGTGAATGGAGGAGGGGAAAAAAACCAACAGAGGGCCCCTCCAAAAAGATAACAACGAAACGTAGAGCGTTCTGTTTCAACGTTAATATGAATCTTTTCACTTCCCCTCCCCCCCCCCTAAATTTTTTTTTCGATGCTTGAAAGATTTTCTGTCCCCAGGAAATATTTTCGTGCAGGCCTTTCGTTTTCTTTCCTGTTTTTTTTTTCTTTTTTTCCCACTTGTTTTCTCTTTTCGTTCTGTTGTAGGCTTTTTTTTTTCCCCGCACAATCCAGCGTATCATTCATTTTATGCTCTCGCCCAGTGTTGCTAACGACGAGAAGTTAAAAAAAAAAAAAAACCAAAAAAAAACCAACAAACCAAATTCTGTTGTTGCTTTTGTTTTTTTTCCCTTCTTCCTTTTCCCTCTCCCCCCCTTTCTACCTTTTCTCCTCAGACTGTTTTCCTTTTTTTTTCCCCTGTGCCCATTCCAGTTACCCCCTTTTCTTCAACCCCCTTCTTTTTATAAATAAAAAAACAGCCCTCCATCACGCACACACAATTGAAAGTCAAAGGAAAAGAAAACAGAAGAGGAAAAAGAAAGAGGCAGAGTGACTAATTCAAGCAAAAATGAAAAAGAAAACCCCAAAGCGATATAATGCAATGCATACTCCAGCGATACGACAAATTCCCCCCACCACCCATTCCCCATCCCATGCAAATCCCAACCCCCCAAATCCCTTTTTTCTTTTTGTTCCCTGCCCATTCCCCCCGTTAACATATAAAGAAAACCCTCCTAACATATTAAAGAAAATGTACATGCGCACATCAATAATCATCACAGCGAATTTTCCTTCCCAATCTTTCCCCCCTCCCACATGCTCTCTGTTTTTGTTTTTGTTTTTTTGTTTTTCGTTTCCCCTCCAGTTTCTTTTTTAATACGATTCCTGGACAAAAAAAAAATCTCGTCACGAATCCCCCGAAAATACCATCAAGAAAACTAAGGTCGATTTTTTTTTGTCGATCCACTTTGAAAAAGCGTCCCTCCTCCCAGCCGAAATCCTATTCTGTTCTTTTTTTTTTTCTTTCAGGTTTTTGCTTCTTCTTCTTCTTCTTCTTGATGTTCTGTTTTAAAATTTTTTGCCCAAGTTTTTTTATCGATTGAAATGCATTTTCAGCAGGTCCCGGAAATGTGAATTCTTTTTTTCTCATGTTCTTTCACCAATTTTTCTTCTTTTCCCGGAAAGGGGGGGAAGCTGCTCCGTGCAAATTTTCCCCAACCCCTTCCCCTCTATTGTTCTTCAATATCCCTGATCGTCGAACACCGTCACCAACCCCACAAACTTGCCACTTTTCCCCGTTTTGACATGCGCAGCGACCACCATTCCGTAATAAATCCCCCCATCATCCAGGCTGAACACGGACAACTCGTCCACGTCGCTGCCGTTGAACACCCCCTCCAGCGCTTGACGCGCCGCGAGCGGGTCGTCCCACGTTTCCGTCAACATTTCACAACTGCTCTCCAGATTGACGTCCTCGCATTCCCTCAAAAGCTGGACCAACGGTTTCCTGCACAGCGCCAACACGGGGGGCACCGCGACGGATTCGCGCCAGTTCGCCAGGAACTCCGCGCCGTACATGCTCCAATACCTGCCGAGATATCGACGGAACGCGTCGATGGCCAGCGTTTTCAAGCGATAGTTCGACGACACAGGCGTCACGATGACGTCCGTCCCGAACAGCCCATCCCTCGGGCCTCCCCCGAAAACTCTCTGAAGATACGCGATGCCATCGTGTTCCTCCAGTGGCAACCGTCCCATTTCTTGACGTTTCCTTTTCCTTGGGTGTGTGTGGGGGGGGGATCCGCGTCGACAAACGAATCTCCTTCGCACGGGGAAAACGAACCACTCTCCCCCTTTTAGCAAAATCCAAGGTTTGGGTAGAAAACGCCGAGCTCAGACGGTGGTGAAGATAAGAACTTGACAAAAAGAACCGATATTCTGAATCGGAAAGGAGAAAGAATCGATGGCGACGGGGGACGTCAAGCTGGATGAGAGAGAGAGAGAGTGCGATGCCGAAGGGGAAGCAGAGCTTTGGTGGGTAACGAAGGGGTGGTGTGAGGGTCTGTCTCTCGCTTTGATCGTCGCACCAAGCTGTTTGCAGTGGAGGCGTTTGCGCGCGCTCTTTTCTTGACCAGCGCATCCCCTGCGAATACAATACGTCATGTCTGACATCACCATCACGCCACGATTGAAAACCAAAGAAACGAAGGCAAAAAAATATACCATGGTCGAAAAAGCGATCATTGCTCACCTTCGGACGACCCCCCTCGAACGGCGTCGCTACGTGGCCGTCCCAATGAAGCATATTTTAGCGCTGGAAAGGAAAAGGATCGACAGTTCGGCTGAGATAGATCCCCAGGAAGCATGAGCGCGTCGAAGCGTGGGCGCACCAAGAGTTGGATGGGGGGGCCCAGCGTCTCCAAAGAGGTGTTCGAGCGGGTTTTCCATAAAATGGATACCGAGGACGTGGCGGCGCTGTCTGGAGTTTGTTGCGCTTTCCGAGACGCAGCGCGCGACGTCTTTGAGGAGCGACGCCGTGACGTCTCTCGGGGGAGTGAACGATTTCCGATCCCATGTGAGAATTCGGTAGATGCTGAACGATTCCCTTTCAAATTCACGTACATCTCCAAGAGTGTCCTTCCTGAAAATTCACTGGAGCTGGACGAGGATGGCTCAGGAATTCAGAGGTGGGGTGGAAAGACTCCAGGGAATTTTTGCATGTGTTGGAAAAAACAATCAAATATTGCTGGTTTTTGATTGACAGAGTGTGGGATCATTTGCTTGAGCTGTGGAAAACGAAAAAATAAGATTCTGTGGGGTTT
The DNA here is from genome assembly GCA_030272585.1 of Bryopsis sp. KO-2023. Taxonomy (NCBI): domain Eukaryota; kingdom Viridiplantae; phylum Chlorophyta; class Ulvophyceae; order Bryopsidales; family Bryopsidaceae; genus Bryopsis; species Bryopsis sp. KO-2023. The sequence goes on along the minus strand of BSYQ01000012.1, from coordinate 918,227 downwards.
TTTTTGCCTTGCAGTTCGCTCAGTGTTCCTGTCGAGCTCAGAAAAAGCGACAAGAAGGTACATTTACATCTCCTTAGGCCGCTTCTTGGGTTCATGCATGCGACGGGTTGTTACATGTTTTTTTTCCTCCTTCCCAGCTGGTTTTATTCCTCCAGAAGGATTTTCTACCCATGTTGATATGAGAATCAGGACCTCCCCAAACTTGTTTCGACAAAGCTTTAACCCGATCGACTGCACGGGTTGCATTTATCATTGAATTAAAGGGGGCGGGAAAGTGAAAAAATTGTTTTCAAGGCGAGGTATAGCATTATGCACTTGGCACCGTTTCGGTTGGTGACTTTTTTTTTGTCGGATGATGGAAAAAGGGTTGGGGGGTCCATGCATGTGGTGAAATTGCCGAAGGAAGCTTAGTGTGCGAATATGTCGGGGAGATCATATCGTCAAAAGAAGCGGTGCGAAGGTTAAAAGAGTACGATTCTGCAACATCCGGCGAAGGACATTGCTTGCTGGTGGGTGCTTAATTTTGTATTTTATATTCTGTATTTTGTTTCAACTTTTCATTTTTTTTATATTTTTTTTGGGGGGGGAGGGGCATCTCCTCTTTTCGGATATGTTGAAAAAAACAAGGAGCTCAGTGTTTTGTTTTTTGTTTTTTTTTTGTCCGTAGAGCTTGTGCATCCTTTTTTTTATCAGGAATGTCTTTTTTCTTTCAAAATTTCAAAGGAATAAAGCAAAAGTTGAAGCGAAGTTCGAATGGAAACTGACGCTTTGTTTTCTCGTATAGGTCGTGCGCGAAATTTTGCCGTCAAGACGGATGCAATTGAGGTCCAACATCGATGCAACCAAAATGGGGAATGTTGCAAGATTCATAAACCACAGGTGCAAATCCACATTCGGCAGGGTGTGTGTTTTTATTTCTTTATTTTCGGGTGAGTGGGGGAGGGGGTTGTAATATATAAAGGTTTTTTTGGTTTTTTTTTGGCCACAGATGCGATGGTGGAAATCTCGAACTGTTGATCGGCAGAGGTCGCGGCCAGTTCCTGCCTCGCATCATGTTGCATGCAAAATTTGATATTCGGAGCGGAGAGGAGTTGAGTTTTTCTTACGGAGAAAGCCTGTCTGCTCCACTTTCACCGGGTGGAAAAAACAAACGACCTTGTTTTTGCGGGGCTGGCTGTTGTGGTGGATACTTGCCAGCGGAGGAGATTTGATTTTGACGGTGTGTGGTAAAAGGTAATTTAGAGAAGAGGGGATATTGCTAGAATCATCTGGGAAAAGGAAAAAGGCCGCACTACAGCTCATAAAAAAAAGAAAAAGAATGGAAATGTAATGGTTGCAGCCATATGAATATATCCTAGTGGGCATCTCTGCCAAGATGCTGATTTGAAAAAAATGCTCCATAAATATTTGGGAGAGAAAAAAATGCAGCATTTTTTTAAGATGGGGAAATGGCCGGTTTCTTTGGAACAACAGCAAAAGCTGCGATACTTCTCAGAACGCTAAGAATGGCGAGTGATCGACCGACAGCAAAACGTTACATTGAAATACAATTTGATGATTTTTCCCCTTCCCATCCGATCGCTTGGAAAAATGCACAGGAAAATTCTTGCGAAAGCCCGTCTCCCCACAACTCTATGTGCCGATATTATTTAAAAAAAAATAAACCCTAAAACCAGATCAGCAGAAGAGTTTTTCGTATCCTCTTCTTTGCTTATTTTTTTCTGACGAAACCCAACAAATCAACAATATCTGTTTTTCTTTTTTTTTTATGCGGAGGGGAGTTTTCTTTCCCCCCTTCGTTTTGCTTTTTAATAAACTCCCTGAAATAACGATCCCCGCAGGACCTCTTCGAAATTCTAACAAAAAAAAAACATATCTTTTTTGTTCCAAAAAAATATAAAAAAAAGATGAAAGAGCGAGAGAAATGCTGTCACAACAATTGGTGAGAAAAATAGGGTCATTTTTTCTTCTTTCCTTTTCCTTTTTTCCCTCCTTTTCCCTTCTTCCCTTTTCCGCCGCTTTTTCCTTCGGGCTCCAATGGAGGCAAACCCAGGGCAGCTCTGCGAGCATTTTCTTCGGCCAACCGCCTATAAATATTATACAATTGCTTTTTTTTTCCCCAAGTTCACAGGCACTTCCCTCAAAAACGCCTTTCCCTGTTGCTTAATTTCTTGATTTTTCGAGGGAGAAAATCTGAAGTGCTTAGGGTATTGTATTGATAGGGCGATAAACAGAATACCATCAAGATGGGGGTTGCTTGCGCAGGCCCCCCCCTTCACAATTTGTTCAACATTGCAGAAATGATAATTTTTTTGGATCGATAGAAGATACTGTTTTTTTTTTTAATTGAAAAAAAAAGCAGTGCTTCTGCCATACCTTTTCTCCTCTACATCTTTCAAGAATTTGTTATGTGCTATAATGTCGCGTCGGATATGCTCCGTCTCAGGAGACCTCCTATATCTGAAAAAGACAGGCAGAAAAAAGGAAAACTCGTCACTTTTAAATTCCTATGTCTTCTCTCATTACAAAAAACATTATGCATGTTTCTTCATTCTTTCTTATGTGAATTTTATGCCCCCTCCCCTCCCCCCCAAAAAAAAAGTTCAAATAACTAACTAAATCAAATGTATTAACGTAGATTATGAATGACGACTGCTTGCTTTTGAAAGTTGCGATTTCTATTTTGGGGAAAAAAAAACATGACTCACCCGAGGTTTCCCATCAGCCCTTGACCTAGCCTGGGTTCCAAGGGGGCCTCATGACCTTCAGAATATCTCACCCACAGTCGACCTGTTGACTTGTTCTCTACATCATCATACCTGGAAGCATAAACTACAAGAAATAAACCACCACAGCTACAACTATCCAACAGCGAGGGCAGGAAACCCTGTCAAGAGGACAGGAAACCCTGTCGAGAATGACGATCGAGGTGGTGTTTTTTTTTCTGATTAGAGGCAATGATTCTCTGCTGCCACCTTGTTTTCTTGGGGGTTTGTTTTGCGCAAATTTGTTCGGAGATAACTTTGATGTTTAGTGCTTTGCAGTGGCAAACTCACTTGACACCGATCACGGTACAATTTAATCCCAGAGGTGTATGGACAATATCGTTCACCTGAAAAGCATCATGGCATTCTCACCCAAACGACACAATAAAGTAAATACCCACTGATATATATATTCGAGTTCAAGTTTGAGGTGAAGTGCACCTCAAAAGTCAGACACTGGGAACCTACCCTGAATTCAAAAGGCAAAGTATCCTCTTCAGAAGTGTAGTATGTTGGGCCTTTCTTCTTTTTGCCCTGGTTCCAACCACAATAAAGCAATTATTGAGAATCGAGAGTTGGGTCATCAAAAGGATGCCTCCCCTTGCATATCGATCACGAAACAAGGAAAACAAGAAAAAACACAACTCTTTTTTATCCATTGGGGCAATGAGGCACACAATCCCTGGAGCTTGAATCTGCAGCGTTGGCGGTTTAAAATCGCTTGTGGATTTCCGTGCATAAGTCAAAAATACCTTACCACCTCCTTTCTTCGCTCCTTTCTTAGGCATCGTCCTCAAGATAAGGTCATGTTGCAGTTTTCATCGACAATTCGCGCGCGCTGGAGCGAAACACCTGCGAACAGCAACCCAACCACCTCATGCGGTCACCCCCAAAGGTCTAGATTCTAGACTCTAGAATGTCGATATTTACGTTTCGATGGTGGAAGACCCGTCCAGCCGAACAGGCCTGCGCTTTTTCCAGCAACGTTTCAGTGAAGAAAAAACAAGCTGTTGAGGGTGGTTCGTAGCCTGTGTTTATCGAAACCCTAGGTCTCTCGCCCAAACTGAGACGCTCAGCTTGGACCGGTGTGGGTTAGGGATCGAACAGGCAACGTTTATTTCTCTCGAAAGACATGTTTCTGTCAGCGACACCTGCGCTCTGTTTGGCCGGTTTTCGACATTTATCCTCAAGGCTTGCCTCGTAATGGGTTGTGTGCTGGCGGGTCAACGAACGAGCGACCAGCTGATCACGTTCAGATAAAGATAACTACGCTCGTAGCATACCTTTTTTTTGCGCTGATGCCTCGCCGGTCCTGTTTTTCGGAGAAGCGCGATCGAGATCAACAACGGAATACGAACTCACGCGCTCTTGTTTCACGGGGAGGCCCAGGGCGTGCTTTGTTTTTAGTGTTTTCTAGAAGACTGTGGCGGCTGTGTTTATTGAGGGGGGGGCGGTATCGAGCAAAACCTGGATGGGAAAAGAAACTGTGGACCTGGGCCTTGATGACGACCTCGTAATAACAGAAACATCCAAGTCGAAAAAAAAAGGTCGCAACTGGTCTTCCCCCATCGCGGTTCTGTGTGGAGGTGAACCCAACCGCCGACACACTGGGGAGCTTCGATGTTTGAAAGCAATGAGATGATTCTGAACAATCACTCTGAAACGTGAATTTACAAAAAGATTTTTTTTGAAAAAATCCTGTTGGATGACTGACATGAGGATCTTGCTACTTATTGGTTGTGGTGGTTGCAAGAAACGACTTTTGGTTTGGTTAGGCTGCTTTGGATTTGAATTAATTGTTCCACAGTGCATGAGAATGTATGTTTGTTTGTTTGTATGTTTGGAAGACATAGATGCAGCTGCAGTGTGTGATTCTGTTTCTCTGGAGTTCAGTACAGGTAAGAATTTTTAGTCAAGCAGAAAGTGAAGCGTCTGGATGAAGCAAAAGCCCTCAGAAATGAAAACCATTTCTACCCCAAGACAAATATTCCCCACAGTCTGACATCTACACCTCACTTGTTCAGTCGTACAAGATCATTTACATACCTGTGATCCTAACCACATTCACCACCCACCACAATTCTGATTTTGATTTTCTTGGCTGGTGCGTTAAAAAAAGTACTTGTTAAACAAACAGGACAACAAGTAGCCCGTCACACCAACGATATTGCATAGTTCGCACTTGATATACAGATATGTTTCCTGGGGTAAAATAAATAATGAAGAATCGCAGTTCGAAGTGTTTGTTCGGACAGTCCCTTCAGCTCCCATCAACTCCACTCAGAAGATTTGCTTTCTAAGCGCCCCCCCCCCCCCGTCCCAGTCCCCCCACTACCATCCGGAGGGTAATCAATCAATTCAAACCCCAACATCATCATCATTATCATTCTTGCTTCCAATAACAATATCCTCCAGCGATCCGCTGGTTTTAGAACCTTTTCCCGACCCGCTGCAAGCACTCTCCGTTGCTGAGACGCTGGAACAAACGAACCCCTCCCAAACCTTAGAAATCATTTTCTTCCGTTGAGTTCGCCGCCTGTCCCTCTTCTCCTCCAACACCTTGGTCCACACCCCACTCCCTAAAGAATGCAAGCTCCGGAGCTTGCTGGGTTCGACACCAAGCCCCTCCGTGAGCAACCTCTCGCGCTCCTCCAACAACAGCAGCATGGCTTCCATCCCCCCCTCTAAACCTTTGCCTTTGATGAACTGGGCCTCACAAATCGCCACGAACGATTTCCGATAATTCAGCAGCAGGTGCTGGATTACGGACGAGGAGCTCTTGAAAAAAGTGAACATTTTGTATAAGGATACCTCGACCATGTGAGGTCGAACGATCAAATCCCCCTGTCCATTGATGATCGCTTTCGTACCGACATGTTTGAACAAAATCAGAAATTTGGGCATTCTAGGTATGAAATCCTCGTCGTTGATCACTTGCCAGGTGTTAGGAACCAAAGCATCGTACTCTCGGGCGAAAGCATGATTTCCCACACGAGGTGCTCCGTAAGTGTAGCAAGTGATTTGCTTCGGCCCGATCCCACAATGCGTTGCGATATCGTGGGAAGCTAACACAGCCAGGGCACCCCCTAGGGAATGCCCAGTGACAAGCACTCTAGCATTCTCCTTGTCGAATTTGTCCGAATGCATGATCTGAATCACCCTGTTCAAAATCCGATGATTCAGATTGGATGCCGTCCAACTCTTCATGAACCCCCAGTGCACCAAAGGTCGACTTCGGAGGAAATAATTGCCCCGTTTCGGAGTATGAACCACCCTCCAGAACTGTAGATCAGTCCATACGTTGCTGGCGCTGTAGGTCCCCCGGAAGCACACCAGGATGGTGCAATGGTTCCATGCGATCAGCACATTGGTGTCGCAGATCTCCTCCTGGATGTACTCGTAGTGCCTCAAATCGTACATCAGCATAGCCACCTTGAACGACATCTGGGGATACTTTGGATCGAAACACCTTTCCGTCGCCGGATCGTACCCATACACCGCCAAGCTCCAATACCACAGCTTCACAGACATCTCGAAACAGAACGGAGGGGTGCAGCCCCCCTCGATCCCACAATCATCCCCGAATTCGACCTCCTCTTCTCGCCACACCAAGGGATTTTGATGCAAAGCTAAGGTTACCCTCCTCCCGGGTTTGACCGGCATGTCGAAAATGCACATCACGATGGCTAGAACGGTCATTACGAATTGACAGGGCAGGATTCCGAACCAGCTGAGAATCCCAGTCGCACATGAGTTGTACCGAACCCAAAATAAGCACATGAAGGAAATGGAAATCAGGTCTCCGACCGTCCCCGAACATAGAAAATGATACCTCAATTCAATGTGCATCCCTCGAAACATGTTGTAAGGGCGTTTGACCAGCTGCTTGTATCCTCGCCATATGAAAAACATTCCCAGAATATGGTACAGCAACAGCATGGCATTCAGGATCCCCACCAGGACGATCATTGCAGTGGGCATGTGACACCTCACCACCTTTCCGAGTTCGATTTGATGGCCCACCAGCAATTCAGGGTGCATGTAGCGGAGAAACAGCAGCGCTCCGAAAACTCCCTGGAACGAAAACCAAATAAGGAACAGCCACCAGTGCTTGCTCCAGGGGGCGTCCAGCAACATCGCATCCTTTCGACCGACAGGTCGTCCCTCCTTGTCCAGCCACAGGTTCAAGCAACGAGCTTTCAACACGAAAATCAGGAAAATGTTGTTCCACATCGACTCTCGCAACACCCCCAACCATTCGAAGGCCGGCGTCGCCAGAGTGGCGGGATCGTAGAGCTGCAGCAGGTTCGGCAACAGATAAAACAAGCTGTTCAAGCTCTGCGACACGAAAAGGCTGCCCGCCAAGATGGCGTCACGTCGTCTGCGCAAGCTCCAGCGAAACCCTCGACGCGTGACGTCGATCACGCGCGCGATGTAGAACCCTGTCGCGACGAACATCGCGATGGTGGTCAGCGACGCCACGACGGCGTTCACTCTGTTGTAACGAAGCCCCGCCTCCGGCGAATCGAAACTCCGCAGCACCTTCAAAACCCCCAACACGAGCAGCCCAGCCGTGCCCAGCCCCACCGCCCAATATATCGTCCCCATCAACCATCCTATCGCAGATTCTTGAATCAACTCGGCTTTGAACACGACGTCTTTGAACAAGTTGTAGCGGAGCTTCGGGCTGGGCCCAGTGGTGTCTTTCCGCGACAGGGCACGCTTTGGGATCCGTAGCGAAAAGGAGTCGGTGGACGTTGAAGCGCTGCTGCTCGACGCCTCAGCAACATGCTTACGGGTGTGTATAACAATAGCTTCGTTCATGCACGGAACCGCAAAAAATATGTCATGGAGCCAACAACAGCTCATTGCCTCTTTCCAGAATCTACGTGGCCGGGTGTTGTACAGCGGCAAGGAAAACTACCTTCTCTTGGGATTGCACTGAGAGGCGTTTTTTTCTCTGTTGTTTTTCTGACTTCTGGACATTGCAAGTCTTGATTTGGTGGCTCGAATGATACTGGGGGAAGTGGGGGATAAAAAAGCAGCAAAGAAAAACGAGCATGATAAGAGGGGGTGGGTGATTTTGGGGAAAGACTTTAGGATGCGCACCATGGGGGCAAGATCAGCAGGAGTAATGAGTTGCTTTTCTATGGACTTTTTCTTTGTTTTAAAAATATCCCCCAGTGTTGGAGTTGCATTTAGGAATACTAAGGGAGCTTTGTTGTACATCTCGATATAGCACTTTGACAAAATCCATCCAATTATTTTTTGGCAGCTGCCCAGAACACACACCCCAGCAATCCTTGGACACCATTGTCTGCCGAAATTCTCGGGACATCTCAGCTCATCATGTTCCGTACGTCCTCCACCAACCTTTTATAATTCCAGCAGCCTGTGTCGATCGTCCACACGCAAATTTTGTTTTTTTCAATTCAAATTCTGCTCCAGCCCAGCACAAACAGTGATGATCACCATAGCTTTCAGCCATGTTGGAACAGCAAAAACTGACAGACAGAGAGACATGCTGTTCAAAACACCAGTATTTTTACCCCCATTTCTTTGCACATTCACAATGAAAAAACCCTTACAGATTTCCCACCAAATTCTGTTCTATCTGCCTCCTCTCTAACACCCTTTCCTTTCCTTTTTTTTTCCTAACACCCAAACCCATTCAGATTATTCCCCACTTTTTTTGGCCTGCACTATGCAAGTCATCCTCTCCACCCAACTCCACGGTGCGCTGCTAACATAACCCACCCTCTTTTAACTGGAAAATTAAACCCTAGAAATGTTTCCATTCAAACCCCTGCATCTCACAGTCTTCCATTCCGAAAAACTTTCTGAACACAAATCCAACCCATCACTCAGATTTCGCTCAGCCCCATCCGCCCATACTGCTCCAAACTCAAAAGAATTAAGCCACCCTCAGGTGCTGCTATACATGCATTTTTTTTTTCATTTTGATTAAACTGTTTCCCACTGTCAAATGTATCCTCCCCTCTGATTAAATTTTCTACCAGTTCGACCTGTCCTCTTTTATTTTCTCTGATTTTGTGTTTCTTGGACAAAATCTTGTTTTTTTTTTCTTTTTGGTCCAACAGGTATCCGAATTCATGGATGAAGCCGACGACAAAATCATATGGCATCATACACATGTTTTTAAATAGGTCCGCTGTCATTTTTTCCTTATTCTGTATGGCACGAACCACCCATGTTGCTTCTTCTCGAGAGAAAAAAAATCTCAGTGAAATCCCTTCACAATGTCCTCTGTTTTCTGCCGCACTGAAATCAGCTGCCTCTTTTTTTCCTGACAAATTTTTTCCCCCGAAATAGTTTTCACTCCATCGATAAACCTCCTGCATCGACCCATTCCATTCCAAATCTGGCAAACCTTTCAATTCTACCTCATCCAACACTTGCACAAATTTTAAATATCTCCACCAGACCACCAGTTCCCATCACTCCATTATGGAAATCCACGCCTGCTCGCAAACTCTTGGGACATTGCAGCTCATCATTCATCTTATGAACCCAGAAGATTGACCTTTTCACAACCTGGCCTTTCTTACTTCCAGCAGCCTGTGGCAATGTCCCTCTCCTCCTTGATTCGCCCACATACTGATTTTTTTAATCGAAATTCTGCTCCAAACCAGATGCAAAAAGTCCAAATGCCCAATCACCATAGCATTACAGATCCCGCCTCTTGTGAAACCATATGTCTGTCCGGTTCACCAGAATCCACATTTCTCCCTGCATAAGCAAAACTCTTTGCACCCTGCAAGCTCCAGTTTTTTCCTCTCTCCTTGAACCCAACAAAGCGACCTACAGCCCTTTGAAATAGAGAAGACCAATAAAGCATCGTTTGGGCGGTTGACAGCTTGACATTTGTTTGAGGCGAAGATAGAGATCGCCCCTGGCTTCTTGCACTGTTTATCAATTCTCCATCCACATGCCAATTGCACCCCTGTTCTGATTTTTTGACACCCTGATCCATCCATCCACAGCCAAGTTCATCTCCATTTTGCATAGCATTCTTCTTTTCCACAGCTTTTCGAAACGATTCCTGATTTCTCCAAGAAAAGAAGACGCCCACCAGCCGATCGATTCCCATATCCTGTTTGCTGGAAGGATCTGTGGTGGAGAGAGACATGGTGGAGGGGTAGTAGGAGACAGCCTCCTACTGGGAGGACTTGGTGGCAGCATTTGGGGATGGAGCAGGCGACGTAACCGGGGAGATGATTGGAATGGCTGCCGGGGAAGACGCTGCTGGTGCTGGAGTTGCTGGTGTTGAAGGCCCTGGCTGTGGTGCTGGGGGCAGGATAGACGGTGGCTGGAGGCTGAGGTTGGCTGGGGTGGGGTTGATGGGCAGAGTGGAAGGCAGCTGGAGGAATGGAGGCGGCTGCAACTGGAGGTGGCCCATGACCCCCAGCGAATCTGGAATCACAAACCCCACACACGTTATACATGCTCTCCTGAAGAGGGAAAAGTGTTTGGGCGATCTGAAGTCATCTCAGTTGATGAAGTGTTGCACACATAGATTGTATATTTAAATAGTTCGAAGAAACAACCGTGTTGGGGTTCAAAATCATCAAGAAAAAAAACCCTCTTGCTAAAGAAAGACCACATAAAATAGAAACTGGATAAACGATGGACCACTTACCCTTGAGCGACATCTTCTCAAACTGATCGCTGAGAAGGGACATCGCCGTGCACTTGACGTCTTCCTTGGGGCCTGGAACAGAGAAAAAAGCGCAAAACGTTTAGCAAATTGTTTCTGAATTGACTTCTGACGATTTTTTTGCGATATTATTCTACCAAGCCGTTGAATCCCAAACAGAAAGCTGCAACCAATGAACGAGGGCACAACAAAACAAACATATTCAGACTACCACTGAAAAATCCAGGCTGCAATCTATCAAATCTATGACTGCACTTCATCACTGATTTTTTTTATCAAGTTTCTATATTCTTCACACCCAGAAAACATTTGCAGGCACAAGCTCAGTCACCGCTTAAAAATTCAAAAAAAAAACCCAACACTGTTTTCTTATTATTATTTTAGAGAGGCGAGAAGGGGATACAGTCACAAGAAATTCCCAAAAGTAAAAACAAATTTCAATCAAGCTGAAAAAACGAAGGTAAAAAAACGATGCGACACTTACTCAGCTCCCATTGCATGAGCATGTCCACATCCCAGTGGAACTCAACCCCGACCATAAAGTCAAGGTTAAGCCCCACCGAGATGCGGAGCACCTCGCTCCTCGCCTTCTTCTTGCCGCATTTCTTCGTGGGTCTTTTTGTAACCCCAACCGGTGAGCCAAGGGAGTGCCGGGATTTACCCAAGCGCCAGCCCTTGACTCGGTTGAGGTCACTCATAGACCCTTCCCCTGGGAAAAAAAAAGCAAGAAGAAAGAAAGCTTAAGGATTGAATGGAGGTCAGGGGGAAAAACATATCACCAAGCAACTTTGTATCCATTTTCAGTTACTGTCCTTCAATGTTTTTTCTTCCAGGTTCACAGTTTAGTCATGGCAAGCAGAATTTTTTTTCCTAAAAGGTTAAAATACTTACAGTGCCGCGGCATGTTCGGTCTGAAAATTCTGCAACAAATTACAAACAAAGAAATTCAAACCTCGTATGTATATCAGAAAAAAACACGACAGTATGAAAATCAGGGGCACCAAAAATAACTACTGTAGCCAGCCCCTTCCCCAAAAATATCATGGTTTTAGAAATAAAACAGTCAGGTGTTTGGGCTGGTGAAGCTGGATTACTTCTTCATGCCCTTTTTTTCAGGAACATTTGATATGATTGAAATGAAATTTGTGATGCAAGAAACCGTCTTGATATAACAATTGCAAAAACCTCAGCCAGAAAACGGAGCAAACAACCGACCTGCCATCTTGAAAAACCTTGCTTCCTTGCTTGATTATGTTCTCTTGTTTATTTCAATTTTTTGTGGTGCTTGATGGGAAGCAGGCAGGTTTGGGAAAACAAAAGTGCAACAGAAACAAGGCCGAGATTTTGTTTTGAGTGAGAAAACCAAAAAAAGGGATGGGGGTGACATGATTGAAGTCAGCCCACCACCATAACAAGCAACAGCTTGTCAAGAAACCACAAAAAAACAGAGAAAACAATGGCTTGAGGAAGAACACCAGCCAACAACTCTTAGTCATAACCAAAACAGCCACTGTATGCATCACCAACCCCCCATAATACATCTCTTTCCCAAAAAAAACAACAGGGAAGAAATTCAGACAGGAAGGGAGTGGGTAATAAAAAAAGGTGTGCAGCGGAGGCGGCTGCGAAAGAAATTCAACTACGACACGACAAAAAATCTACTCCCCTTTCCGGTGGCAATCTTACCCAACAACGAAGTCGAGAATAAAATATGAACAAGGATTCCGTCAGGAAAAAAATCCAGCCCACGCCTTTGCTAATCAAAACTACTACTTTCGATCCACAAGAACGAGCGGAGAATGGCGAAGGCGGAATTCAACCCAATCACTTTCATCACTTTCATCAGCGTGCCGGCTGGCAGGGACGCCTAGTGATGAAAAAACGCACCTTGTTTTTTTCGTTCGCCTTTTGCACTCGTTCGCTCGGTTGTAAGAAGCAACCCTTCCCTACGCACAAACAGATGGTAGAAGGAAGAAGAAAACGCAAGCGCCGAATTTATTCAAGAATACGAGTCAGACATACGGCAACACTCCCAAAAATAATCATGATTTCATCGCAAATAAATTTAAATCAGTATGGCAACGGTGTGACAATAAAGTACTAAAGGTACTAAAGGCTTTCACCTGTAGTTGAAAGGAATCGTATTACAAGAACCTATTGCAACCACCAAAGACAAATGCACAAGGTCGTCAGAAGGAGGTGGAGGTTCAATGATGGAGTTAGCTACCCCAAGCCAGCAGCCACGGAGTTGTCCAAAACTGCAGGCCGAGGGGAGGAGTGATTTGGTTTTGGTTTCCATGGCTGTTTCAAATTTATATACTTTTCGAATGAACAGAGCAACGAACTGTTTTTTTTTGTCACCCCCCCCCCAAAAAAAAAAAAAAATTGAAGAAATATGCATCACTGAGGGGATGGATTCCGAATGGGGTCGATTTGGGGAAATTACCACAAGGCATCAAAACCACCACTGGTGATTTGGGGAAATTACCACGAGGCATCAAAACCACCACTGGTGAAACTCGAAGCCCTACACACATCTCTTTTCCACACCTGCCGTTCCTGCAACCCTGCCCTGAACCCCCAATCACTCCCCTTCTTTTAAAATGAAAAACAAATATCGACAAAATCAGGTTTTTCCTGGAAACATTCATCGAACGATCCTTCTTGTTATTGAAGTCCACATGCATCCCCCTCGAATTTACCCGCTCACTCCAATCACCTCCTCTAACTCTCTTTTTTGGATTCTGAACGTTGCATGTTTTGGTTTGCTGGCTCGAATTATATTTCAAAAAGTGAAGGGTGACAAAGCGACAAGAAAGCAAAGATGAAGAAAGGGGGGGGGGGAGACTCCAAGAAGGGGTCAAGATCTGACAGGCATGTCAGCAAAGAATGCATAGCAAAACTGAGTTGCTTTTTTACTTCAAATTTTTCTCTGTTGTTTAAAAATATATTTTTGTTCAGTGTTACATTTGCACAGGAAGCTTCCTTTTTGACTCAAGTCTGATCGAGCAAGAAGCTTTGTTGCACATCAATCCAAAGAAAAAAAAAGCAATCATCAGCGATTCCAATCGCTCCTCCAAATAACAATATTCACAACAAATCAAATAAAAAACTTTTCCCTGAAGAGCTGGATTCAACCCCATGCAGCAAAATCTTGCAGCCCCTCCCTCCCCTCCCCCTTCGAGAAAGATAAAAGATAACTCCTCGTCGTCCAAATTTGGGCAATGGGTTTTAGAGCCACCGTCCTGGGTAGGTCCATGTGCAGCCAGTGATTTTTGCATTCTCCCCATTCTTTCCAAAACTTGAAAAAAGGTGTGCTGCTGCTCATCCGCATATTTATTCAGAAAAGGATGCCAATGCCCCGCATGGACGGAATGGCAAGCCTCAATAAGAAAATCCCCACCTTCAATTTCAAATAGTCAAAGTACAAGCACTGCATCCCAAACCTGCATCCAATGTTTCAAAAAAAAAGAGAAAACAAAGCCATGAGCAACATAAAACATAAGCAATGGTGCACTTTGAAAGAAATCCAAATCACGCAGAAAAAGTGGAGGAAAAACGAGCATTAGATCTATTGGTGGCACCTTTACCACAGGTCATAGGACACGAAGCTTCCTCCCCCTCTCCCCCACAACACAAACCTCCAGAGCTCCGGCCTTACCTCTCACACCTGAGCTGCACTATGCCAGTTTCCGAACCACAAATAGCTACTTTCCTCTGTTCCCACCGCTTGGTTGAGCTGGATTGCCTGTGCCATTGAATCGTTGACCGGCCATGTCCCCTCTCATCTGTTGTCTGCCCCCGCCGTTGGTTCCTGGAAATTGACCAGGCCCTGGTAGATCCCCGAGAGGTCCAAGGTTCCCAGGAGGCTCAAGGTTGCCAGGAGGTATAGGGATGCCAGGAGGCCCAAGGATGCCAGGACAGCTGCAATGCATCAACCACACAGACGCAGAAGGTCCCCAGATTCAGTTCTTCTCAACTATGACAGCCCGATGGAGTCCAGATTTAAGCGAAGTGCTATGGTCGATTTTCAATAGGATGGTATTTGTGTGGGTGCGATAGATTGAACAAATTAAAAGCAACATTTGTGCATGGTTTGCCTAGCTGAGGTAACATGTGGAATCCAGGACTGTTCCTAAGCGAAACATGGGGAAGCCGGGATTGACATCGTTCTTTATCACAAAAATGGGTCTATTTATTTGTCTGGGGGGGGAGCCCTACAACATAGACTGCAGTACAAAACATCTTCGGATTCAATTCCCCCGACAGCAGCCAGCTCAATTGATAATGGTAGCTTCCATAATAATGGCGCCCAAATTTTTGCCAGCCCCCCCCCCCCCCCAAAAAAAAAAGTATAATAATAATTCTATACAGATAAATATAAAAATAAAGCTAGCCCAAAAATAGACAATAAAAATTGGGCTAGCACACAATTTGAATCAGAACCACAAAAAAATTCCTTTTCTGCTGAAAGATGGATGCATTCTTTTCTGACTCACGTGCCGTCATCTCGGAAATTCAAAAAGGCTCCGTTAGGAAATTCGATCCTGAAGGTGGTGCATTTCTCTTTGATGCAAAAGGAAATCAGAATTGCATCGACACTGACTGCTTGGGAAGTTTCACCCCCAGGGACACTAGCAACGCATCCAAAAAGGGGAAAGCACTGTAGCAATCGTCGCCGACCTGGCACAACTGAAAAAACGTATATTTTATAAAAATATATTTGAGAAAAATCATTAGGGGTTGCTGATGGTGGGGGGGGAGCCACATCATGAACAAAAAAAATAAAAATAAAAGCTGTGGTGGTGTATAATTTGACTCATTCTTCCTGATTTGTGAATTCACCCATCCCAATCAACCCGATCCTCACAGCGTTTTTGTGCAAATATGTTTTACCGCTGGGGTGGTTCATGGCATTGCTCAGTCTGACACCTACCACCCTCTGAATTCCCCGACCATTAATTTCTTAATTTTTATTTTCTTCCCCAAACAGACGTAAGCCTACCAACCATTTTTCAAATGATTCCATTGCCATTTGGATGTTCAAACACCGAAGTTGGAAATGTGCATTGTACTAGCCAATGACCAGAAATGACTAATACCCTGGCAGCGTCGTTTTGTGGAAAACATCTGTATAATTGCTTCGTATCTTTTTTCTCTCCAGCTGAAACGGACATTCAGCGAATCATCGGTGCATGACAAGTTAAAGCTAATAGATGATTTAATATTCGTATAATGTTTTCGAAAAGAGTAGGTGTATATACTTATAAGAACCGGTAGAAAAAAAAACTTCTTGCAACTGATCACAAAACCCTTACAAGTGAAAAAAAATCACTTGCAACTGATTATAAAAACTTACCTGCAGGTGTACTGCATCCACATCTCTGGACTTGGCATGCTTGGGTGGGAGGGACATCACAAACACTCAGCGAACTGAGTTGCAGAAATTCGGAAGCCAAGGTAAAGAAATTAGAGGAAGCTTCGAAGAAACCAGAGGAAACGTCGGCTAGATCCTGGATTATCTCGCTGTCCAGGTAATCCTGGCTGTTGAAATGAAAAGAGAATTAATCACGTGCACATATGCTTGCGCGACTGTGGATTTTTTTTGTCTGGGAGGCAAGTGCATTATGCCGTTAATGGTGCATTCGATTCTCGGAGGAAAAGTTTCCTTCCCCAGTTTTCGTCTTTTTGTTCGAAGCTGATCGTCGCCCAGTCGAAAATCGTACGGGTGATGCGGTTGGGTCGAACGATTCGTTGGGAGGACACGCCTCCCACCGTCCATTCTCTTGTTTTTTCGTTCTCATAATCGAACAACTAAATATAGATAATTCGGGTGGGGGATTGCTGGGGCGTAGAACGGCATAACAAGATTGTAGAATGCAGAGAGGAGTTGTGTGGTGCGCACACCTGAGGTTACTGAGCGCTTGGTCCTTCGAGAGTGGAACAAGTGTCTCCAGCGCCTCTTGCCCAGGTGGGGGAAGCAATCTAAGCTGAAAGTTGTCCTCAGCAGGGATGCTCACCGGAACTGTCGCGCCCAAACCACAACTCGTCAGTTCCTGAAAGCATGATCGCACAGTGACGAACAAGCTCCAGGCTTTCCATCACTCCCATAACGTCGTTGCAATATTCCTCGTTTTCACGAGGGATCTTGTTGCTTACCGGTGCAAAGCTCGGCGTTTGGGTCGTCCTGCGAGTAAACGATGAGAGGCGTCGCCAGAAACGCAATAAAGCGCAAAAGAAAAAGCAGGTTGCTCATAGAAAACAAGATCCTCGACTTCTCTGCTGCTCCCTTTCCGAGAGAGGGAGGAGTGAACCCACGAATATCCCAACCGAGCTCCTAACACCCAGTGGTGCTCACGAGAAAAAAATGTTTGAGTTATGAGCAGCGCCGTCTGAATAAAAATGTAACCCACTGCCACAAATGCAGGTTATACTATTTGCTTGCAGCCCCATGTGCGTTCCAAACGTGATGGCTGGCCATCACTAATATCAGTGGGGTATTGTGAAGCCGGTCATGACCCCTTCCTGATCAGGAAGGGGAGAACGACAGCGGAGGGGAGCAGCTTGAGGCATGCGAACTGAACGGGCGGCATGAAGGATTCGATGTCCTTATGTATACTCTCGTTGTCTGAGACGTCGTAGCCAGTCATAGCCACGTGACTTCAGTCACCAAGACACACCGAAAGGCGAGAACACACACTACGAACCCTCACAGATTTGAGGAAAAACCTTTAAAGGAATATATTCTATCTGCCTCCTCTCTAACACCCTTTCCTTTGTGCTCTCCAGAACTCGTTTAGAATATCCCCCGCTTTTTTTGGCCTGCACCATGAAAGCCATCCTCTCCACCCAACTCTACAATGCACTGAAAACATCACCCACCCACCCTCTTTCCACTGGATTCCACTAAAACAAAAAGAACCTTGAACGTGTTTCCTTTCAAACCCCACATCTAATACCCTGTTCATTCTATTCCAAATTTGGAAACACACTCTCCTAAAATCCAACCCATCATTCAGATTTCGCTCAGTCCCATCCACCCACACTGCTCCAAACTCAAAAGAAACAAGCCACCCAATACACCCTATCCTTCCACTTTTCTGATTTTGCTTTTCTTGATTTTTTGAAACCACAAGTCCATCCATCCATCCACAGCCAAGTTCACCTTCATTTTGCATAGCATTCTTCTTTTTCACGGTTTTTGAAACGATTCCTGATTTCTCCAAGAAAAGAAGACGCCCACCAGCAGGTTGGTTCTCATCTAGTTTGCTACCAAGATCTGAAATGAAGAGAAGACATATGATGGAGATGCTATAGGACAGCACCCTAATGAAAGGAGTTGGTGCCTCCATTTGGGGATGGAGCAGAAGATGATTGGGACGACCGCCGTGGAAGATCAACCCCTATGCATCTCCGGGTTTGATGCACCGTTGAATCCTAACCTCACCCAACACTCGATAAAATTCAAAATACCTCTCAAATCTCCTCTGAAACTTCAGTTTCCATCACCCCACTGAAAAATCCATCCCTGCGATATTTTTCACAGACCTTAAACCCCCAGTCAGACACCATGTTCTGTGCAGCAATCTCCCTTCATACGAAATCCAACTGATGATTCTTGTTTCTTTGCAGCTGCCCAGAAAATACACCCCAGCATTCCATCGACACCATGGTCTGCTGTGATAGACCCAAAGATGACCAACACAGTGCGATCGTTGCGCATGGTGCCAGTTACAGGAGTTGTGACAGTTATGACTTTGTGTTAACTGGGTCGTGGGAGGACAAAAAGGAACAAGCAATTGTAAACATTTTTTTGAAATCGTGCTATGCTCGGAATACAGCAAACAGCTGCTCATCATGAGGAAGCAATAACACTGCCAAAGTCCTTTGGTGCATCTCAGGTCATCATGTTCTATATATAACATTTGTATATATGTCCTCCACCAGATTGGACTTTTCACAGCCCGATCTTTTTTTCTTCCAGCAGCCTGTGATAATCTCCTCCTTTGCTTCATCCGCATACAAATATCATTATTTTTTTAAATTGAAATTCTGCTCCAGCAAAAAAACAGTCTAGATGCTTGACGATTACCATAGCATTCAGCCATGTTGGAACAATAAAGAACCCGGGGCAAAACAGAGACACATGCTGTTCAAAATACCACAAGTGCATCTTCACCACCATTTCTTTGCACATTCACAATGAAACCCCCCCCTACATATTTCCCATAAAAATCTATTCTATCTGCCTCTTCTCTAACACTCTTTCCCATGTGCCCTTCATATCAAGATCAAATACTGATTCATGAAAAGACATCCTAAAATATTCCTCATTTTTTTTCTAGCCTGTACCATGCAAGTCATCCTCTACATCCGACCCCAGATGCACTGCTAACATAACCCACCCTCTTTCAATTGGAAAAAACTGCACACTATAAGTGTGTTTCCTTTTAAACCCCTGCATCTCACAGTCTTCCATTCTAATAGACTTACTGGACACGAATCCAACCCATCACTCAGATTTTACCCATCTACCCACACTGCTCCAAACTGAAAAGAAACAGGCCACCCTCAGGTGCTGCTTTTTATGGAAAATTTTTCCTTTTTAATCCGACTCTTTCCCACTGTCAAAAGTATCCTCCTCAAGTTTCCTTCCAGTTCCGCCTGTCCTCTTTTTTTTTTTTTGTTCTGATTACTTAGTATGTGTTTTCATTTTTTTTCGCCCAACGGCAAACCAAATTCATCGATAAGACTGATGAAAATATCGAGCAAACATGTGACATCATACGATTGTTTTGAAAAAGATACAATGACATGGCTGTTTTTACTCCGAATAGAACCACCCATAATATGCTCTTTTTTTTCAGGAAAACATCTCAGCGAAACCCTGTCGCAATGTCCTCTATTTTCCCATACATCCGACAGTCAGACCCACTTGCTCCTTTCTTTTTAAACGAACTCGATTCTTTCCACCCACCTGGCCATAGATGCTGCAAATGTTTGGAGACATCACCCGCTGTACTGAAATCAGCTGCTCCTCTTTCTCATGACAATTTTTCCCCCCAACCGAATTGTTTTCACAACATCGATAAACCCCTGCATGACCCATCCATTCCAAAACCTTCGAATCCTACCTCATCCAACACTTGCAAAAATTTCAAATATCTCTGAGATCTCCACCAGAAACACCAGTTCCCATCACTCCACTACGAAAATCCATGCCTGCTCGCAAAAATTTGGGGCATCTCAGCTCATCATTCTCCCTATATTCTCCACCAGATCGGCTTTTCCACAACCTGACCTTTTCTTCTTCCAGCAGCCTGTGACAGTATCTTCCTTGCTTATCCGCCCACAACTCGATTTTTTTTCAATTGAAATTCCGCTCCAGCCCAGCACAAACAGTCCAGATGCTCGATCCCCATAGAAAGATAAGGACCCCTGCAGATGGCCTCTTGTCAAACCGTATGTCTGTCCAGGTCACCAGAATCCAGGTTTCTCCCCATACAAGCATAACTCTCCACACCTGCAAGCCCATCCCATGAAGCATCATTTTTTTTGCATCTATCTCCCTCAATCCACCAAATGACGTGCAACCTTTCACACTCCAATACCAATTGATCCTATGAAATAGAGAAGACCAATAAAACGTCGTTTGGGTAGTTGGCAGCTTGACGTTGGTTCGAGTCGACGATAGAAATTGCCCCTGGCTCCTTGCACGAATTATCAGTTCTCCATCCACACGCCAGTTCCACCCCTGTTCTGATTTTTTGACACCCTGATCCATCCATCCACAGCCAAGCCTTTTTGCACAACATTCTTCTTTTTCACAGCTTTTCGAAACGATTCCTGATTTCTCCAAGAAAAGAAGACGCCCACCAGCAGATCGATTCCCATCCAGTTTGCCGCCAGGATCTGTGGTGGGGAGAGATATGATGGAGGGGTAGTAGGTGCAGCCTCCTACTGGGAGGACTTGGTGGCAGCATTTGGGGATGGAGCAGGCGACGTAACAGGGGAGATGATTGGAATGGCTGCCGGTGAAGACGTTGCTGGTGCTGGAGTTGCTGGCCCTGGGGTTGCTGGTGCTGAAGGCCCTGGCTGTGGTGCTGGGGGCAGGATAGAGGGTGGCTGGAGGCTGAGGTTGGCTGGGGTGGGGTTGATGGGCAGAGTGGAAGGCAGCTGGAGGAACGGAGGTGGCTGCAACTGGAGGTGGCCCATGACCCCAAGCGAATCTGGAATCACAACCCGACACACGTTATGCATGCTCTCCTGAAGGGGGAAAAGTGTTTGGGCGATCTCAAGTCATCTCGGTTGATGGAATTTTGCACACGCAAGCAGTTTTTTTTCCAGATTGTATATTTAAATAGTTTGAAGACACAACCTTGCTGGGGTTCAAAATCATCAAGAAAAAAAACCCTCTTGCTAAAGAAAAACCACATAAAATATAAACTGGATAACCGGCAGACAACTTACCCTTGAGCGACATCTTCTCGAATTGGTCACTCAGGAGCGACATGGCGGTGTATTTCACGTCTTCTTTTGGGCCTGAAATAGAAGAAAAAAAAGCAAACAGTCCACAAGTTAAGAAAATTCTGTCTGACTTGCGTTTCCAAGATGTTTTTTTGAATTATTATTCTACCCACTACTGATATCCCAAACAGATTGTTGCAGCCGATGAACTAGGTGCCAAGAAAACAACATGTTTGGACAACCACTGAAAATTCTGGCTGGAAGCTGTTTTGACTCCACTTCATCACTGATTTTTTATTATCAAACTTCCCCATATTTTTCGCACCTCAGAAGAAATGTTGCAGGCATATGTTTCAACAAAAAACCAATAATGTTTTTTTTTTTTTTTCATTTTGAAGAGAGGACAAGGGATGCATTCACAAAAAAATATCCAGAAAGAAAAAACAAAATGAAACCAAGCTTAAGAACCACAGCAACAACAATATCCAGAAGTCGTTTTTTTTTTTCCTTTTTTTATTAACCCTTACTTTCCTCCCATTGCATGAGCATGTCCACATCCCAGTGGAACTCAACCCCGACCATGAAGTCAAGGTTGAGCCCCACCGAGATGCGGAACACCTCGCTCCTCGCCTTCTTCTTGCCGCATTTCTTGGTGGGTCTTTTTGTAACCCCAACCGGTGAGCCAAGGGAGTGCCGGGATTTACCCAAGCGCCAACCCTTAACTCGGTTGAGGTCACTCATAGACCCTTCCCCTGAAAAAAACAAGCGATCGAAGAAAGAGAGAGCTTAAGGATTGAATAGAGGTCAGTGGAATAACAAAAATAAAAAACAGGTCATGAAGCAAGTGTGCATGAAGAGGGTGCATCCAGCTTTTTTGTAAAAATTTGCTTCCATGAATATTTTTTAGAATCAGAGTTTAGTCATGGCATCAGAAATTCTGAAAGAACGTCGAAATACTTACAATGTCGCGGCATGTTCGGTCAGAAACTCTGCTGCAACAAATTAAGAACACAAAAATTCAAACCTTGTATGTATATCAGATAAAAAACACAGTAGTATGAAATTCGGAGGCACAGAAAAAAAAATATTTGCACAAACTAATTAACCCCTCCTCCCAATTATTATGGTTTTAGACATAAAACAGTCAGGTGTTTGGGCTGGTGGAGCTGGATTACTTCTTCATGCCCTTTTTTTCAGGAACATTTGATATTGAAATAAAATTTGTGATGCAAGAAACCGTCTTGATATAACAATTGCAAAAACCTCAGCCAGAAAACGGAGCAAACAACCGACCTGCCATCTTGAAACACCTTGCTTCCTTGCTTGATTGTGTTCTCTTGTTTATTTCAATGTTATTTCAGCTGGATGGGATGCAGGCAGGTTTGGGAAAACAAAAGTGCAACAGAAAAAAGGCCGAGATTTTGTTTTGAGTTTCGGGAAAACCAAAAAAAGGGATGGGGGTGACATGATTGAAGTCAGCCCACCACCATAACAAGCAACAGCTTGTCAAGAAACCAACAAAAAAACCAGAGAAAACAATGGCTTGAGGAAGAACACCACCACCAGCCAGAAACTCTTAGTCAAAGCAAGAACAGTAACTGTGTGCATCAACCCCCATAATACATGTCTTTCCAAAAAAAAAACAGGGGAGAAATTCAGACAAGAAGGGAGTGGATAATAAGAAGAAGGTATGCAGTGGAGGCGGCTGCGAAAGAACTTCAACTACGACACGACAAAAATCTACTCCCCTTTCGGAAAGCAATCTCACGAGCAACGAAGTCGAGAATTAAAAATAGACAGGGACTCCGTAAGAAAAACAATCCAGCCCACGCCTTTCCTAGTCAGAACTACTACTTTCGATCCAAAAGAACGAGCGGAATGGCGAAGGCGGAAATTAACCCATCACTTTTATCCGCGTGCCGGCCGGCGGGGACGCCTAGTGATACAAAATACCCTCAAAACGCACCTTGTTTTTTTGCGTTCGCCTCTGGCACTCGTTCGCTCGGTTGTAAGAAGCAACCCTTCCCTACGCACAAACAGATGGTAGAAGGAAGAAGAAAACGCAAGCGCCGCATTTATGGAAGCATACGAGTCAGACATACGGCAACACTCCCAAAAATAATCATGATTTCAGATGCGTGATTCCGACACATGATTCCGAACCTTCCCCGAAAAAAGGAGGAAAAGAAGAAGAGGACCACCTGTCACACAGAGATTATATTTTCGAAACGATGCCAGGTGCCCCGATCGCCTTGCAGCACTTCTTGCGAACGGCAGATAAGGTGAGTCCATTTCCTGAGGGTTGGGAAAATAACTCTCGACGTCTGGACACCGCGAGTCCGCGCTCGTGCTGGATCTATTTTGCAGCGAGGGATCTTTGCTGCGTGTGGGGCAGTGGAGGGCCAGCTGCCCTTCGTCAAACAACGAAAAACCCCCAGAAGTGTATGATTCAGCAAAGCAGCTGTGTTTTGTTTTTTTTTACTGCTCCTTTTTTGTGGGGAAGTCTTGTGTATATGAGGGGTGAGAGAAGAATGGAAAATAGAAAACAAAACAAATTTTCAGAGGCCTTTTTGGAGGGAAGGTTTCAACTCTTTCAGGTTTTGTGAAAACATAATCCTTTGGAAATGACATGCATCAGGGTTTTTTCTATAGCACAGCAAAAATATGAAACTTCTTTTAAAATTTGTCGAATTGTTCCATGGTGGGTATTGGTGTTTTTCGTTCCATTTTACAGATTGAAATAATAAGCAAAAACTGGCAAAGCCCCCCCTCCCCTTCATTATACAAACCTAAGTCCACCGATATTTAGAACAGATAACAACACAAGATGCACGGTGTCCAAAAAAACATATGCCAAGTGTTTCTATCGAAGAAAAGCGATGTCCCTCTGTGTCTGTGGTTTTTTTTGTCAGGTTTCGCAACTGTGCTTCCATCCAGTGCAGCCATGGCTTGCTTACGTCGACAAAAATAGTGCCGTGCATGTCCTAAACTGGGAATCTCAAGAGGTTTGTGTGTGTTTGTAAATCCCCAACAGCAAAACTGTTGAAATGATTTTTTTTTTTTTTATTTCTTCCAAAAGTCCGTCTGATGAAATCTCCTTTTCTTTTCCTCCTCTGAAAAACTGATGCTTGCTTGCTTGTTTCAATGTTTGTTCACTTTTTCTTTGTACATTGCGTAGGGTTATGCATGCATATGAACCAGAATGCTTTCCACTGATTTCTAGTTGATACTTTTCGTTGGTGCTGACGTTTGAAATTTTTCTTTTCATTTTTTTTAAAGGTGCTTTATGCAGCCCAATTCGGCGGCATTGACGAGGCCGCCGCTCATTATCAAGGATTGCAAAGAATGATGGAACAGGACCCCGCCTTTTGGGGCGATAAGACTTCCCACGAACACCAGGTTGGTTCATCGACATTAAATAAAGAGTATTTTTCCATCAAACCCTGTGGTGCTTTTTAGTTCAACTTGCTGAAAGAAAAGTTTTATGGAAACGGCGCTGCTTAGAAAAACGAGTGCAAGAAGGGGACAAAAAAAAGCATAGTGGAGGAATGGTGAAACATGCCCGAAAAGGAAATCTTTTTTCTGGAGGGCATGTAGTTCACTCACAGCTTTTGGCCTGAGCATAGCAATCAAGGATTAAGAAACCTGAAATGAATGAGGTCCGACGGCCAATATGACACGCCAGAAAAAACAAAAAAAATACCTTGCAAAAAAAATTTCGAAATTATATGAAAAGATGGGAAATCCTTTGATGGGTTCTTTTCTTTTTTTTTCTCTTTTTTTTTGGTTTTTTGTGCTTTGTTTTGTTTTTTTCGGCTCACCTAACTGCTGTACCGATGTGGGGATTCTTGGCCTTTTTTGTTCTCTTTTTGCAACTGAGATGTTGTTTTCAGTGTGGGATTCCAGGTCAGCAAAACGGTGTCGGGCAGAGTTCGGATGGTGCAATTTTTGGACGTGGAAACGATTTACTGGCAGAGATTCGCCCATCTGAGTCTTTTGAAAGCCAAACCGAATGAACTGTTGACAGACACGGTTCCAGGAGGGGAGGCACTCCGTGGTCAACGGTATATGCTCTTTCAGAAAAATAATTTAAAAATTAAATTAAATTAAAATTAAATTAAATTAGAAATACCAAGGAGGAGGAGGAGGTCCTAGTCACTTGCAGCTTTAGTTCTCTTTTTTTGATTTTGCCCACTTTCTTTTTTTTTTGCCGTTTTTTCTTTTCAACTCCTGACATTCTTTCTTAGAATGTCCGAAACAATTTTTTTTTTTTATATTGGCAAACTCTCCAACCTAGAAAAGATCCAAACTATCTGAAAAAAAACCCTCCTTTTCTTTTGAAATACAAAGCACCCCCTACTGCCCGCACCCTCCCGAAACCTGTGAATTCATTCCTACGAAAAATAACATGCTTGAATGTTTTCTCTTTTTTTTTTTCTTTGTCAATATTCCCACCCCCTCCTTGTAGGTGGCTGATCGTGGTTTGCGACAATAAAGTCGTCTTGCACGACATGATTTCCCACGCTTCCAAAGAAATTTCAAAATTGGCCCTAGAAGGGAAAAACCCTGCGGTGGTGACAACCCTGGTCGCCCCCGGCAGCTTGAGCGGGGATCCGATTTTGGCGGTGGGCTGCTCAGATGGCGGAATTCGACTCTTGAGTCTGACCTCCTTGACGGTACGTATTGTCGGTTATGTGAACTGCTTTGATGGGAAATGGAGATCAATCAAGAAATGTCTTTTTTTCGGGGGGGGGGGGGGGGGGGGATGGGGGATGGGTTGTTTTTGTAACTTGTGAAGGGGAGGTCGTGTTCAGAAATTGATGGAAGGTTTCAAAAAAAAACTAATTCTCGGTGCATTGAATACATACCAGGAAATTCTTGGAAAGGAAACGAGTGGTATGAATAGAATTTTGTAAAATTTCTTTTTTCGATGCTGAAGGGATGTTAATGGGTTTTCTTTCTTTCCAACGTACAATCCTCAAACACTTTTGTTACACTTTTTCTCACTTTTTCCCTGCCCTCCAATATCCTTTTTGCATTCCACAGGTGATCGGTAAACTCGGACAGGGGCAAAAAGCATCCCACGTGAACTCCCTGATGACGTTGCATTTGACGAGCAAACTCACCAGGCTGATTTCGGGGGGGCTGGACGGAACGATGTGTGTGTGGGACCCCTTTCCCAACGGAAGGACCCTGCCGAATTCTTTGACCCCCCCCTCCGTAACTCTGAAAGCCCATGAGGGCGAGGTGACCGGAATCGAACTCACCCACGGACCGGAAGAGGGATCCTTGCCCAGAATACTGACAATAGGTGGGAGTGAGGGGTTTTAACAAAAGCCCAGCAATAAATTCTTTCTCTAAAAATAGCCCATCACCGATTGTGCGAACGACTGACTCAAGTAATTCTTACTTCAATGTTTTTATCGAGAAAGCTGTCTCAAAAATGGAAATAGGAAAAGACCCCTCCCCCCCCCTCTTTCTGCCGATAGCTGACCAAGTAGGTACCCAAATGACACCCCACCATCCTTTTTCTTCCAATTTTTCCCTTCATTTTACTTGAATGTTTTCTGTTTTTATGTATATAATTAAGGTGGGGATCGCACTTGTGCCGCCTGGGAGGTGGGTGCTTACAAAGAGGTGCTGCGATTCAAGCAGCCTTCGCAGAGAGTCCCTTGTCACAGCGTCTGTTACTGCCCGGCTCTAACGGCAGCTCCAGAAAATTCCCCTATCCTGATGGCCACCAATGCCAACAAAATCTGGGGATCCACCATAGCCACCGGGGCTTTCAAAACCATTGCCGACACAGGAAACCTTCTCGGAAGCATGGGGAAATCCGCTCCGAAAATTTACAAAATGGTGGTTCACCCTCTGCAGGTATATATATATATATATATATATAAAACTTGCCATTCCTCATTTCTTTTCCCTCAGAATGGATTCGCAACAGAGTGTTGCGGCTGATCCATTTTTTTGCATTTGCTAACCAGATGTATGTACCTGTGTGAGAGGGAGGGACTTCACATTTTTGGAGAAAGGGTCGTTTTTTTAATTTTTTCTTTCTTTTTTGATTATCGTTTCGTCTTTTAACGACGAAACGGTATTTTCTTTTGCACAATGAGCGTACGATTAAAACACTCTGCAATATGTTTGTGGGTTGTCTGCAGAGTCACTTGATTGCGGTGGGGTTGAGTTCTGGAGTGGCTGTCCTTCGAGCGAATCCGCATGCATTGGCTTCCGTCAAAATGCTGCCGAGCTCCAGCAGCGATAAACCAACGACAGACGAAATGCTGGTCATATCTTGGTTCGAGAATCGGCTATGCCAAAGAGAATACATTGCTGTTCAGCAGGTGAGCTCAATAGGGGAAGAAAAAACACACTGATTGAAAAATTGAAAAAAACGGAAATTTACAGATATATATCTATGGGCTAACTCACCTCGTTGTGGACGGCCTTTGTTGGGCAAGTTTGCCTGATGTAAATTAAACATTCATTCATAGACATATATCTATATGTTCCTTCAGGAATATACATTATGTTCATTATTTAAGTATGTTTTTTGGGGGACCTCAATATTTTGGATGCATGCAACCCATTTTTTTCTTCTTTGTTATTTTTTTTGGAAAGGGGAGGGTTCGTAATGCCTTGTTTTGATTTGTCGGATGACTAAAGCAGGATGGCTCCGGAAACTCCAAGCCGGCGCACGCTCCAGAAATGGTTTTCCACAACGAAGTGACCTCCGCATCCGTTTTGAATCAATACGGCTATTGCGACGTCTCCGTGCATTCCTCCGGTCTAAAAATAGTTTTGGTCTGGCCCAACTCCTTCAAGTACATCGTGTTTCGGAAAGTGGGGCCCAGCGATTGGGAAAAGTGAGTGTTTTTTTCATAACTTTTTTAAATATTTAATGGCCGTTTTTGTTTTTTTTTTTGGAAGCTCTTGATTTCTTTGTTGTTAAAAAAAAACATTTTTTTGGTAAATCATGTTCAATTTGGTGAGAAGCAGTAGTGTGGGTTGGTTTTTCCAGAGGGGTTTCAGAATCAACAGTTGCATGAACGTCGTGTTTTGACCTCCAGGTGTCACGAAGGGGCCGGAGTCGCAGCGGTTTGGAATTCATACAGTTCACAGCTGGCCGTTTTGGATGCACCTGCCCCCATCCAAATTCCACAAATGGAAAAGAAAGCCAGGTGCGTTCGTTTTGCTTAATTTCGCACAGGTGGTCATCTTTCCCAAAACACTTTCTTTTTCTTGGCTCTACGATTCGTTCGTTCGTTTTTTTTTTTTTTTGGAGGGGGGGAGGGGAAAGGTAGTTTCGACGTTTTTTTGGTATATAATTTGATTCTTCCTTTTTTGGGCAGAAAGGTTGACCTTTTTTTCTTTTTTTGAAGAACCTGGGGATTTTGCCTCCACCCTTTAGATTGTCAATAGAGTGGATCAATACCTCGTCTGCAGTGTAGCAAAACCCCTGTGCGTTTTTTTCTCGAAAAAAAGTGTGTGTTCGTCTATAGGGGGAGAGGCAAAATGGATGCTGCTGCAATGGAGGCTATAGCAGCTGCCCAACAAGCGGCAGCATCGGAAGTCTCCGTGAAGGCAAGCCATTCCAATTCCAAAAATAACTTAAAAAAAGAAAAAAACCCATCATATCGCCGCTCCTACAGAACCAAATTGATTTCCTCCCCGTACCCAGCTGTTGCACGAGTGCGTGTGCTTTTTTAAAACATGATTTTTATATATTTTTTTATTCGTATTTTTCTTTCTGTAAAACAATTTTGATAGGAGGCTCCTGTTTCGCTTCTTTTTTTTTTTTTTCTCCTAACCACTCCCATTACTAATTTCGATTGCTGCTTTTTTTTTTTTTTTCCGCTCCAGATTGTACGGGTCCCTGGGAAAGGCATGACTCAAGAAGAGGGCGATTTAAACACAACAGACACCCCTTGCGGTTTGTTCCCTGGCCCCATTCTCGGAGTGGTTTTCGATAACCCCGCCTCCGATCAACCCACTCCAGGCCCCAGCACCTCCGCCACCCCCACCGAAGATTACACCCACTCTTTCCATTTTTTCGACTGGAAAACTCGATCCATGTGCTCTTCGGAAATGCACGCCCCCTTGTGGATTGAATGGTGTCCGGCCCAAGATGTGTGTGCCATGGCATACCCTTCCCACATTTTGATTTGCGAATCGGTGGGGAATTTTGAGCCGTTGACCTCTGTGCCCATAGTGGATGGGGTTTCGGGGGTTTGGGACAGCAGGCAGCTGTATGTGTCGACCCCACACAGCGTGGAGTGTGTGGTGGCCCCGAGAATGGCTGGGGAAAAGACAGGCGAAAAGCCAGAGCTCACCGTGCAGGTAATTTGACCCAGGGGTGGGGTCGATATCGAAATGAAAGTTTCTTATTATTTTCTGGGCAACCCCAGTCGGAAAGAAATTTTTTTGTGAAGTTTTTCTTCCTGGTGGATTCTTTCAGAATTGGTTCTGCTTTGTTTTTATGCCCTGTTACGGATATTTTCTCTAGAAAGATTTCTTTTTCATTCTCCTTCAATTTTTTATTTTTTAATTTTTTTTTGGGGGGTTCGTTGAGTAGGTAGTGACGCTGGTGTCTTTTAAAGCGGGGCCCAAATGGTTGAACGGCGAAATGACTTCTCCTCACAATTTGCCCCAGCCACGTCCGGTGGGCCAGCTTTCGGTGCTGGGGGTGAGGGGGGACAATCTGTGGCTGGTGGATTCGTTGGGAAACCCCACCCTTATTAATCTCAGCACACCCGGTGAGAATCCAACAATTTTTTTAAAATTTAAGAACTAATTTAAATTAAATCGAATTTATTTTCCTAAAAAGCTCTTTCATCTTATGTTTTGGATATTA
The DNA here is from genome assembly GCA_030272585.1 of Bryopsis sp. KO-2023. Lineage (NCBI taxonomy): Eukaryota > Viridiplantae > Chlorophyta > Ulvophyceae > Bryopsidales > Bryopsidaceae > Bryopsis > Bryopsis sp. KO-2023. Next base: position 888,460 of record BSYQ01000012.1, on the reverse strand, counting down.
ATAAAAGAACGAATCTGCAAATCGAAGTATTTTCAAGCATCCAGCCTATCCGTTGTGCAAAATCACAGGCCAAGATATTATGGCCGAAAAAAGGAACTAGCACACTTTTGTTTTTTCCCTCATTTAATAGTGGCTGCAGAATTCAACCACAAATATAATATAATACAACCAACAATTTTTTTATTTTCTGGCTGGAAAGGATTTGCTGCTCTCCGTCACATGAGCGAAAAGCATTACGGAGCTGCGAGATCTGCAGCCATGGGAAAAGTGTCGGCGGATGCCTTGGCTTCTGTGTTGGTCGGCATGGGCACCAAGTCAGCCATCGAAGCGCTGAAATTGCCGACGCTATCGCTCGAGGTCCAATTGATATAGATTGTGTCTGTCTTTTATTATGGTAACGCAGCTCATTAAAGGATTAATTATCCTTGGGTGTTAATTTCTCCCAAAATTTAACTTCGTGTTTTTTCAACTTCCCTCCACCACTCGATGCCATAGTCCTTCCCCCCCTCCCCCCCCCAAAAAAAAAGAAATAGAAAAAAAGCTGCAAAAATAGAGCAAAAAAACTTTTTAGAGTAGGGAAATGGATGGTATGGCTGCCGTGGGTTGAATTTTTTTTTTTTGGGTTTCAGAGTATATTGTGTTTTTTTCTGGTGAGGTTTTCGTTTCAATATTTTTTGATTTTGCTGTGTAGGTTCGTTTGAGGGTTGCAATCGAAGCTGGATACTTCAAGCATGCTCTAGTTTGTTTGGAGGCTTTGGCAATGGGGTGCGACAGACCTGAAGCCGTCATTAGGTTGCCAAAATTCATGGACACTCTGAAAGATCAAAATGCCAAAGAAGACATCCCCGCTGCGGTAATTTTCGTTTCAATCGATCGATCGACACAGATATCTGTTTTCTGTCTTTCTAAGACCTGAGTGCAGGCTTCACGATATGTATTGGTCTGGATGCTAGCTCCACCAGAAAACCAGACCCATTAAAAAACAAGTGTAAGATTTGGGAGTTGGACTGATTGTGAGCATTCAATCTTTGAACTCTGCCGATAAAAAAATTTCAACATTCAGTAACCGCCTGTTCAGTATTTTGATCAAGCAAACAAATACAAATACAAATACTGCATAATTTTCCTGAATGGCTTTTGATTGGTGGTGGCTATTTCCGCAGACTTATGTGAATTTCAGCGCCATGGATGTGGGTTTGGGCAGCAGCCCATTTGCGACTCAGCCGCCACCTGGGCCGCCCAAAGTGCAAACTGCAGATGGAGCCTACGAGGATGGAATCGATTTCGAAACCCCCCTGAAAGAAATCACGAAACCCCGAGCAGCGCAAGAAAGCAGGTGAGCGAATTATATTTTTTCACACTTTTTTTCGGAGAGGGTTCATTCATGTAGATGGTTTTTTGGGTTTTGGTTTTTGTTTTTCTGGCGATTTTTTCTTCGCTGGGTAGAAAAAAGTTTTCTAGTGGAAAAAAACCCAGAAAGTCTCAAGAAAGATGGGGATTTTCCTTCCCTCCTTAACACCACCAGTAGGAGAGGCTTTCACACAAAGATTGTTTTTGAAAGGTTTGCATGGAAAAACAATTGGCAGGTTAGTCAAGTCACCAGATTTATTTTTTTTGTTTGTTTCTGTTTTTTTTCCCTGGACAAAAAAGGTATGGGAAGAGGCTGAGCGAAACGGTGGCTGGACTGGGAATCAAACTGATCGACTCTTCCGTGAATGCGAGGCTGAACAACACCGCTATGCAAGCTGCAAAACTGATAATGCACCATTTGCCGCCAGACATGGGGTCCGAGCTCCTGCTTCAGTTGCAAACAAGACTGGCAGAAAGGGGCAAGCAAGAGGAGCTGAAAGAAAACATGGAGCTGTCCGAAGAGGCAAAAATTACTACGTCTGGTCGATTTGCAGGTAGGTTTCGTGAGGCTTTTTCTGACAGATTGTGTGTGTTTGTTTGAATTTTGATGGAAGAAAATTTGTGAATATTTTGTTGCTGGCACACAGGTCTGGCCGCCGCTGCCCTCACTGGGAATTCTCTGTTGATGTCGAGTGTGTTGAAAGACTTGAAGATGATGACTGCTTGAGCTTTCCACTACAAAAAAGGGATGGAAGAGGGGGTTTTGCGGAAGATCGGGGGGGGGGGGGGCTGTATTAAAAAAAAGTAGTTTATGGATCTGTAAGCGTCTGTGAAGCAAAGATGTGGCTGGGGTTGTGTCCTCGGATGGGCGATCTCTTGGCAAAGGATAATCTCCAGTCCAATATTTGCTCGATTTCCGAATCAGGCGTTGGAAGTGGAAGTGTGGTTTTTTTGAAGGGGTGTTGCTGGAAGGAAACTCATCCCAAAACGGTGTAGAACAGCGCCACGCACCCTGGCGATGGGGTCCTCCACCCAGCTTCCCGACACGCACAGGTCTGAATGCACAGTCCCCCTCCAGGTCTTCACAGATCTGAATGCGCAGCAAACCTGGAGGGGGCGTTGCACAGAGTGAACTACCGGCTGGAGCACAGCTCTCTTCCCAGATAGAGATTTCTCGTGTACGCCCCTTTCACTATACCATACTGTATTTGATGGTGTTGAGTAGTGAGTCTATTTTTCTTTGTGGGTGAGCTGCTTGCAACAAATGATGTTTCCTGAGCAGTATCTTCCTAAGAGTTGGAAGGTAAACACTTAGTGTACACTCATAATCACCCAAATCCCCCCCCTCCTCCCGACCCTCCTTATCGATCAGGAAACATGCATCCTAACCAATTCACCAACAAACATTCACTCATGCTGCATAAATCCATAAAAATGATTGAAAGCCACCCCTGTGACTCCATACCAAACAAAATCCCCAAACCCAACAAAATCCGAGCCAGCGACAGTAATGCAACTGCGCTTTTCGGGTACTTAAATAATGTCATAATTGGGCAACAACCCAAAATCAAAAAACACTTGAAAAAATAAAAGAAGTAAAATCACTGTGGAATCACTGAACCCCATAGTCATCCAGATGCTAGGGGGATATGGGACAACACCTGAACTCATTGTCTACACTCCCCCTTCGACTGAGGATATGTGGAAAACATCATGTGCCTCTCTGACCATCGACAAACGGCGCTGAAACAAACCAACTCGCAAAGCAGGTGGAAAGCACCTTCCCTCTCCTGGGCATTTTCAGTAGGGCGTACATCGTTTTCAGAAAACCCTGTGCCTTTGTCATCTGTTCATGAAAAAAAAGACACATCATCACAAACGTTTGATCACAAGCCTAAATGAGAGCTAGAGGAAGTGATGGTGTTGATAGGAGCGAGCAAGCACCAGAAATACTTTGTACCAATGATCACACACAAACTATATTTGTACTTGTAGCAATTGACGTACATTATTCAATTCTCTGCTTAAGCACGTATTGTTCGCCTGCACCTGCCCAGGATAAAAAGATAGAACGCATCCTTACCCAATTTGAGCCCGAGTTAATGCCTGAAATTCTCAACCCCTCCTTGAAAAGCTGCGTGCTCTACCACGTAGTCCACCACCAGGTGGTGGTGGTGGTGGTGAAAGTGGAGTGTCATTGGGCGATGCTACACTGAACACTTGTCCACGAGGCAGCTCGGTACCAATTACCGGCCGTGCTCTGAACGGTTGTCCGCCGGCTGGCCCGAAGACTGGCCCAAGTGGTCTGAGTGGTGATTGACGAGCCACCCCAATACCTGGTCTCGGTGTGGACTGCTGTCCATTGTTTCGTCCTGCACCCGGCTGCCTCAGGTCAGAGAACAGGCTTTCAACCTGCAATCTTGCCCTTGGTGGAGGAGGACTGGTCACGGGCAATGGGGGGGGGAGACTGGGTGCTGGTGGGGGAGGGAGTGATGAAGGAGGACTCAGTGTGAAAGTCCCAGCAGAGATGCCAGGGCAACTGAAAAGTTGAAAAAAACATAAAAAGTTCCCTCAAACGGATAACTATGTTTCACTATGGGCAATCCTAGATCAACAAAGATGGGCCCCAGTAGTAGATTCAGCAGGCACACTGCACATTCAAGTAGAGGTTGAGACTGATCTATTTTTTAATTTGCTACGTGGAAAGAGCCCACACAAAACATACATTTACATGTGCGAGAAAAGGCTGCGTGGAAAGTTTGTCCCTGTGGTGATCCAACGAACACTTAGCTGTCATGGCTCAAAAACAATATACCATATCCAGTGTATTAATGGGACTATATATGTATATAAATGAATAATAGAATAAAAAGACTAGCAGCAATAAAAACTAGTTGTGCATTCCACTCCACAGAAAATTGATGTTTTGTTTCCTTACATGCGATCAAGGGAAGACTCGAAATCTTCCAAGCTTAGAAACGTAATTTTGAACAGGGTGCAGGTCCCTGAAATACAGAGACCAACCAACGTGTTTGGGAATCTAGGGCTGAACGATTCTCCGACGCCGCTTGCACTGCATCCCCAGAATGGGAAGCATTGCAACAGTCTCCGCCGCCCTAGCAATCAAACACAAATCCGAGATGTTCCACCCATCAGCGAACGCTAGCACTGAACGAATAACGAGATTTAGAGCATTTTCGAGTTTTCTCAGCAACTTGGCACTGGGCTAAGGCTTTCTCCTCTTAACTCGTTTTATTTCATTTTCGTAGCGATGTGTTCGATCATTCCCATTGTTTTCAATGCTACAACAAGTGAAAACAGTGCAAGCTTGCATGCCTGAATGACCAGTGTCAATTTTAGTTTCATTATTTTGCTGTTTTTGTCCTCTTGTTTTGCTATCCATTACCTGTGGATTGTGCAGGACATCCACATGCCTGTATCCGGCATGCTACGGAGATGGGGATGTTGCACACACTGCTCGAAACCGGAGATAGGGCAGAAAAAGCCACTTGGAAGAAGGAATCTGAAATGCCAGCCAGTTCCTGGATCGTTTCTTGCTGCAAAAAATCGACCCTTGGAAATTGAACACATGCATGCTGTCGTCAGTTGGGCAATGACCTTTCACCCTATATTTGGCGTCACTCAGAGTAATGTAATGTAAGGGATAAAACTGACAAGGATTTACAATTAATGAATGGATGTGAACCTTTCCTATGCAGTCCCCTATTCAAGGGGATCAAAAGAAAGCTTGTCCATCTCCACTATGAGCAAAGAGGTTGATGTCGCCAGCACCCCCTCTCAAGAACAGAAAAAAAAAAAACGAGACGAAACACAACACATACATATTATGAAATACTATTACAAAATAAAATATATGGAGTAAAAATATATAAATGAAATGATGCGAAGTTAATGGCAGATTGAAAGAAAGTTAGCAATGGCAATTCGCCAAAAGGATTTACGAAACACACAAGGATGCTCAAAGGTTTGTTCCTCAAAGTGGTTGCCACGGCGGCCAATTGTCCAACCAAAATCGCGTCATATTCTTTAATAGAAAGAGTGACGCGAGGAAATGTGTGTGCGTGTTTTTTTTTTACGGGGGGCGTCAGCGATAAGCGCGGCGTGATCTGTTTGGTGCCTATTTTCGCAGGAATACACACCCGAGGTTGCTGAGGGCTTGGGCGCTTGTTATCGTTGGTAAACTGCTTTCCTGGCCTTCTTCCAAGGGTAGTACGAATTGTTGAAAGTTCGCAGACGCAGGGATTGCCACGGGGCCTCCTGCGACGCACAACCAAAGCGTGATAATCGTCAGCTTTCGTGAGCAAAGAACGGTCCCGCTGGTGGACGCGCTTTTCCCTGTCGACCGTCTTAGAACATATCTTCTATTCTTATTTCGGGAATATCCATGGACGGCCGTCCCGCGGGAGGTTTTCGCACGCTCACCTGTGCAATCTAACTGGCAGTAGCCGACAGGAAGCGTCGCCAGGAGCGTCAGAAGGCGCAACGGCCAGAGGAAACGGAACATAGCTGCCTAAAAGAAGTTTTCTATCATTCTACGTTCCTGGAGCGGACCAGAGAAATAATACTCGACTGAACACTCACGCAAACACGCTGTCGCGATATTCGCGGCCAAAATGCTTGCGGCGTGTGACTAAGTGGAACACGTGTCCGTGGCTTTGGTGGGCATGGGAGCAGCGGACAGGGAATGCACACGAGTCTATGGCCGCGTTCAGAGCAGGCCTCAGTTTCTGCCATTTGCTTCTACTTTCGCTCCAGTACAGTCTGCGCCGTACAAAGACCCAATTTAGTACACCCTCCCATTCCGTAAGACCAGGCTGTCCTTTCCTTCTGTAGATTTTTAGCAATAACCACCCATCCGCAACCACCCTACATCGAGCTTTGAGTAATTAAATTAGGCTGCTCTAGTATATCGTATTTGGTTTAGTACACCACATTCCAACATCAGCTCCTGAGATGTAACATGAAAGAAAAAAAAAGACTTCCCCCTTTTCCAATCAGTTGGAAAAACATATCCCTTCATCCACACGTCCTATCCTGACTCAGTAGGGGGTGAATTTCACAGCGGGCCAGGAAAATGCCTTTTAAATGCTTTTATATTTTTTTTAATTTTTAATTTTTTTTTTAATGTTTTTCAAAAAGAGGGTTAATTCTTTTAACCATCGCATGACAAGGTCTTCAACGCTTGGAACGTTTTTCATCTCTTCTATCCACCGAATCAGCAACCTCTTTTTTAAACCCCCTGTTTGTGTTTTTTTTTCGCTACATATTTTAAAGCATGTAAAAAAGCACTTAGCATGGTCTTTGTCCATGCAACTCTCTCTGAGATAAGTTACCTTTGATTGCCTCTCTATTGAAAAAAAAAATCCCTCCATTTTCCCTTCCTATAAGAATTCATCCGCTCCTGAAACCCAAATCATCCAGTCTGTCCCCTTTTTCCCATGCATGGAAAGATATGCATATATATGCTTATCTTTTTGTTGAATATTCGATTGAGATATTGCAGGATAGAGTATTTGGTTTCAAAAACTCCTGGGCGAAAAATCGTGGGAGAAAAAGATACATGATCGATTTGAATTACCTCTTTTTGGGAAGAGAAACTGGTCGGCCTTAGTCGGTTCTAGTGAATTCCTGCGAAACGAGCACAAGGAGAGAAAGCCGGTGTCGTGGTTTGTAAAAATATGTACATGTCTTTCTTTTTGCTGAATCATATCTTTGTTTTTTCTAAGAAACTGGAACTTCCAAGTGAGTTCTAGACCTCACGTGAGGCCTCGGATTTGGCTGTTCAATGTGTCAAAGTCTTTGTCTTGGAACAATATTTTTTATTTATTTTTTTTTTGGCGGATCGCCAAAGTCACCTCCTGAAAAGTCGAGGTTGAATAGACGATACGCAGATCGCGGAGGTCAGGAAGTCACCTGACACTGATGATCATCTCATGAGTGCAACCCTTATCGTTGAAAAGGCAGGCGCGCACCGTGAAGAGGCAGGCGCGCACTGTGAGAAGCCGCAAATATAATAAACCTGGAGGGAACTTTGTAATCCACTGCGAGGATGGTAGGTGCTTTGTGTAGCCACTGTGCAGATGTCGTTTGAATCTCGTGGCCGCCTCACTCTACTCGCTGGTACGCCAGGCAGTTGTGCAAGATTTGGGGGAGAGATTGGGGCTCTGTTTCAACGACGCAAAATTCAGCGACGTTGTTGTAGAGACCGAAGATGGCCGCAAGTTCCTGTGCCACAAGATTGTTCTTGCTGCGGCCAGCCCAGTTTTTGCAACTATGCTTGACCCGCATGCAGACTCCGGTGCACACAGTTTCAGAGAGGCAGAGGAAGGGAAAGTGCTGCTGAGAGGGGTGCACCCTGATGTGGTGGAGTGGCTCCTCTCCGCCTTGTACACGGGGAAAGGTGTCTTGACAGACGCGATGGCCGTACCTGTCATGATGGCGGCGAGCATGTACCAAGTGGATTGGGTGGAAAATGGCTGCAGGCTCTTCTTGATGGATAACCTTGATGAAGACACTTGCTGCGATGTTTTCGACCAGGTGGTCGGCGTAGGAAACCGAGGACTCCAAGGACAGTTTGCGAAATTCATTCATGATCACATTGCATCAATCAGCAACACAGAAGGGTTTTTGGGGCTGAGCGTCGCTGCTATCCAGCATCTCCTGGCGACGTCCCCCACCACTTTCGAATTTTGCTTGGCATTGACGAGATGGTTGAATCACGACTTCGAGTCACGACGAGGGATAGCCGGTTCCTTGTTCAGCGATCTAAACTTTTTCTCGCTGAATGTAGACGAGCTAAAACAGTTTGGTGCCTTGAAAGAAATAGAAGGATTGGATACCGTTCAACGCGACATTCAGCAGGTACTTCGTGTACGTTTGGAGAGGCGAGCCATTGATACAGGCGTTTTCTTTTATTACTCTCCTTCCAATCAAAAATATCAGGATTGGGGAGTACCTTGGTCGGGATGGTATCATATCGTCGCTGTTGGTGCAAAAGCTGCAGACAGCTCTTGTGGGACGTGGAAAGGTGGACGGGGTGCGGTGCTTGGAGCTTCGTTTGAGCTCCAGACTGGAGAGATCTTGAGGATACTCACGGGAAGCATGTCCACTTCTGGTTCAAGTAATCACAGTGGTGGTGCGGGAGGCACATTTGTCTTCAGACCCGATGGTTCCTTGATGTTAGCAGCTGGCGGAGGAGGTGGATGGGGCTGCGCACAAAATGGCAGTACGCACAGCCATGGTGTTGATGCAAACGTCGAAAACAATGGCACCGCGTCGCCTGGAGGTCAACCCGGTGGGACAGAAGGGAGGGGTGCGTCATGTCCTCATGGAGGGTGTGGATGGCTGGATGGACTTGAAAATCTTGCAAGACCTGTTGCACCCAGCGATGTGAGGGGATTCGGAGGGGGGGGTGGTTATGGTGGTGGTGGGTATTCCGGTGGTGGAGGTGGTGCGTATTACAATGGTGGGGGTGGGGGTGGTAGTTACGTTTCTTGCGAGGCGATTAATGTCTGGAAGCTGGTGGACAGCAAAGGTCATGGCCGTGTTTCTATCTGGAAGTCCAAGAGAAAGCCTAGTTCAGAAGAGTTTGAGAAATGGCTTACTTGATTTGTTTAGTTTTTTCCCGAAGGAGAATAAAGACTCCTTTTTGGGAAAAAAATGCATCTGTGGACAGCTTTTGATAGAGAGTGGTTCTGTGTTTGTTTCTGGATAGGAAACGTCCGATTTTCTTTTCGTTTTTTTTTTTTTTCCTTTGATGGTAGAGTGGGGTCTATTTTGTCAAAATAAATTAGCTAAAGCTTCAAATTGATTTCTTTTAAAGTGTATCGAGGCAGACAATTGTGGATCCACATTCTGGGGTGGGGTAGGATTGAACTCAGTTTAAAACAGAAAATTATAATTGTGAACAGCTCCTTCAGGAAGGGCAATTCGCCCTCCACTTTCATTTTTATATCACTTTTTACCTGTGGCGGCATAAAGGAAATCCCCCCCCCATCCTTTTCAACATTTTTGAAGCCGGCAGATAGAAAAATAAAAAAACATGCATATGCGACATAATTGACCAACGTCATCTTTCCATGCTGAAAATGTATGGGTTTCAAGAATATCGACAGAGCAACAAGTGCACAAGAAGCACAACCCCATCCATATGGAATGGTCAAGTCTCCACTGTTTAATTTCCACCTATCCGCTCATCAAATCCATTGCATTTCTCTTAGCTCACCCTGGAATTCAAGAAAGATCCATGACCCCCCCTTCCAAGTGTTGTCGTGGAATCAACCCCCTCTAAGTTTGTCTTTTCTTTTCCTTCTCCCTGGGTAATTCAAATAATCAAGTGGACCTGGCGGGGCTCGAACCCGCGACTTCCGGCTCATAAGACCGGTGCTCTAACCTACTGAGCTACAGGTCCGACAATTTACGAAAACAAAAATAAAAAAATTTCTGGTACACATTTCTGTGTAACTCTTGGATCTGCGCATGATGAGTTCCAGCCATTGTGTTGCCTGCGTCGACAATCTTTGACGCAGGGAATCTTAGGAATCTTTGTACACTTGAGTAGGTCGCTGTACACCTTTTGTTACACGAGTCCGTATTTATTCCCACAGAATCAAACGACAAAGAAGACCGCTCCAAAAAAACATTAGCCTGTGCTCTAAGCAAAGGAAGGGAAAGCTGTTGCCGTGCTTCTTTCCACAACCTGGGGCCTATTTCGGGTCTCAATCAATGAGCAGTTCATGGGCACCATCATCCTCAGACCCACCCTCGCACTGTCGACAGCACCCAGTACTCTCCAAACGTCCACCCACAGTTGGACGAGCCGCACAACTCCCGAACGTGCTAATCCCGGCAAGAAGCGATGGAACACCTCACTTTTTCCTGGTGCCCTCTTGTTTTGTACAAGTTCTTTAGGCGAAAACAATGAGGACTTGTACACCCATTCAGCAAAGTGAAACAAGCAGACCTGGGTCCAGAAGACGAAGGCAACACCTACACTTGATCAAACGTCAAAAATATCTCACGCGGCTTTTTCGCCTCCACAGCATTCTGTATCAATATTTTCGGGGCAGACAATGTTTTCAACAACCAAAACAAGAGAGCACCTTGTACAAGCGAGATGTTTCATCGCCTCTCGCCGGGATTAGCACGTTTGGGAGGTGTGCGGTTCGTCCAACTGTGGGTGGACATTTGGAGAGTACTGGGTGCTGTGGACAGTCTGAGGATGATGGTGCGCATGAAGAGCTGATCTATTGAGACTTGAAATAGGCCCGAAGTGTACAGCCAACACCTGCGACCTGCTCCAGAATTTCTTGCGCGCTCTTCAGAGCTTTCGACTTCTGGAGCCAAGGAGGTAAGGATAGAAAGAGAAGAGTAGAATCGTTTTTGGGGGTCGGCTTTCAGAACGACGGCGTTCGCTGTGAAGCATGGCGCCACGCATCAGAAAGGGCTTGAAAAATATTATGCTTGCTGTCGACATCCTTCGTTTTTTTCAGTTTTGATCGCAGATGTTTCCGGGCCCCAACCCGATGGAACCTGGCCCCCAGCACGCAACCGCGGGGCCAGGTTCACGTCCCCCCAAGACCCACCTCCCACCACCGCGGCGTGTCAAGCCCTGCACTGGAGGTGAGTTCCATGACAGTCATGGCAAAGCTTGGAACTTTTTGTGATATTTGAATAGTGTGAGAGCCAGAAAGGCATACGTGCAACGCTGGGGGTGGTTCGAGTGGGGACCCCAGCGGTACATTAGTTTGAGTGGAGAAATTAGTACGTCTGGGAGGTGTTGAGTTCGAATCCGTGGGTGGTGTGGCAAGCGAGTGCCACCCAATGAATGGGCACTAACAGACTGTTAGTAACAGTTCATTGGTTGAGACCTAAAATAGGTCTTAGATGTGTAGCCAATAAATATTAGTTTGATTGATTGTGAAAAAATTAAAGAAAAAAAGAAATGAACAGATTTCCAAGACCTTATGTGATTTTTCCAGCCCACCGCCATCCATCCGCTCCGGTGGAGGCATCCCTCGGGAGATGTCTCCCTGTCCTTCCAGCTCAGGCATGCACATGCCCTGAGCTGGATGTTGTTCCAAGAGGGGCTGGGTTGAACACCTCGTTCACCCAACCCTTCTTGGGACAACATGGTGGAAACATCTTCCACCAGGACCTCCTCAACAGGTTGCAAGCGAAGGATTCGCTGCAACCTGCCGTCCTAAGGCGGGTTCAGAGAAGGAGGAAGAGGTAATAAATACAATTAATTTTTTAAATAAATTTCTGAAATGTAACAAACAAACAAACATCAATTACATTCTGAAATGTAAACCGTCAACTGTTTTGTGAGGATTGTGGAAAACGATCCAATTTTACAAGGATAAAGCACTGGACCTCTAAAAGTAGCACATGTTCTGTCCAAGGGGGTTGAGGGGAAGGCTGGCGCCTGTCGGTCTGGTGGTGCTGGGCCTCTTGGGCCTGGTGCTGCCTGCCTGACCAGGTGAGGAGTCAGAGCATCCCTTGTTGGCCGATGATGTAACATTGTTTCGAGTGACCTGGAGATACGATCATGTGATACTGCAGCATTTGATTGTTGTTCTTTTTTTTTGTTTTCTGATGGTAGCGCGGCCAGCGCCGTGATCGTTGTTCCCCGCCTCGCCGACAGTCCAAACAACGATCACGGCTTAGCGGCAGTGAGGGGAGGATCTGGTGAGTCGTTGAAAGAGTGACGCCATTGTTGTTGGTGCCTTCGTTGTGGATGAAGGTCCATTAACATTGTTGTTCTTTTTCAGTTTTGCGCCCGAAGACTCCGTTCGTCCGCCAACCTTCGCGCGCAAAATTCCAAGCGCTCGTGCAGTGGCGCCATTGGTAGGAGCAACACACCTCGAACCAAGACTTTTTGACGTGACAGGCAATATCTAACACACATATATTAATTTACTGACAAAAAGGCTTGGGACAGGTGGTGGTGGCGACCAGCACACTTGTTGTTGGCTAGGCGATTCGGGCGATGTGAGGTCAGCAGCTTCAATTGTTTTTCCCTGGTGGAGAATGTGAGTGCGAAAATGTGAGATGTTCATTTGCAACATGCCGGTTAAAACAAAGATTTTGTGCTTCTCACCCTTCTGCTGTGAAACAACAATGTCCCCTATTTTACTGGGGGTTTCCTTGTTCAACCCCAGTTGAGATTCCAGGCTATTTTTGGCGACCCTTTGCCAATAATGCTCAGATATATGTTGCATTCTTCAAGAGGCCTCCAATGTTTTATTTGGTCTTGGTGTGGACATTCAACTGGCGCAAACGAATGCACGTTTTGATCGGTGGGTTTATTTTTGTTTTTTTGGGGACACCCAGGTGCACCTGACTGTGGCCAACATCTTGAGAATCATATCGGTCAGCATTCTCAAGAATCAGGTTGTGTTGCGCAAGAGGTTGATCGGGTTTCTGGGCAGCCCGTCTGTCTCCTTGCACCACCAAGCTCCAAAGGGCCTGGACAGGATGGTGGACATTCATCAGCTTTGCTGCGCAGTGTCTGACCATGGCAAGAGATTGTTGGTTCCTATTCACCCCTGGATGTGAGCATTTCCCCAAGTCGACTTTCTGGTGGATTCTGGAGTAGAGCAATATGTTAACCAGGTCGGTGGGTGGAAATTGCTTGCTGTCATTACCCCCAGCACTCACCAACAGATGCAAAAAAAGCAGCATTCAATCTTTAGTTTTTTATTATCTTGTTGGTTTCCCTTCAATTTGGGTAAGGAAGTCTATCTGCTTGCTGTTGTTCACTGTGATTGGGATGGTTGCTTGATACATATTTTGGACCGATCAGGATGTGCAGTCGCTCATGCAGTACTTCATGTGCTGAAGATAATCAGCCTCTACCTTGCCCGCGTGTCCTCCTCAGAAACCATTCAATTGGTTCACTATACAAACCCTTCAGGTCGGTTAACCCCTGTATAAAAAGCTCCATTTGTGCCTCCATTTGTGCCTCCATTTGTGTGTGGGCACCATTGGGGCAAAACTTCCCTTTTTTTTCTTTTATATATTGCATACCCACCTGAATTGTGTCTTTGTCAACTGTGAGGCCATGTCGGGGGTCGACCGCTATTGATTTTGCTTTTTGTTTCTATGGGGTTTCTTCCAGGGTAAATTGTTTGCTTTCTTTTGAATTTTAGATTGATTGTGAGGGCTCGAATCCAGAAGAATCATTAGGGGAGAGTTCCCAATTGATACAAGCAATTTACCACGGGGTGGATGAGGAGGAGGTGCACGATGCTTTGGCCATCACTTCTCAAGTCAGGGAGTCTGTCCAGGAAATCATGACTACTCTAAAGATGTGAGGGGAAAAAAACAATGATCGCTAAGAAACATATGTAAATGCATATTCCCGTCGTCCCAATCCCATGATTGCATCGAGGTCTTTTAATTGTGTTGATAGATTAATGCTTTTGCAGGTTTCGATGGAAAAGATGGAGCTGTCGAAGTTGGTGTTGTACCCACAGCTCTTCTGTGGGTCGCCATGGTGATGCTCTGGTCTGACTGTGTGCATTCGTATCTTTCCACGATTAGATGGATCTGGGACTCTCTTGCCTCAAGACAATTGATGGAATAATTCTCAATGTTCTCCTGGCAATGACACCAGAAAGCGCAAGCAATCCCCCACTCCAGTCCCCTGGGTCAAACCCAGTCATGCAGCATATATGATCGATTCCACCATGGACTCTCAGATGGTAGGCGTTGTTGGGCACGGGGCAGTCTTGCCCTTGTCCCCTGATCGTATTGTGCATCCAAGTACTCTTGAGGAACTTCTGGAGTGTGGGGCAAGTCACCTCGGTCGTCCCAACGATCGTTGGATTGTTTCTCTCCTCTGGATTCCACGAAGGGCTGTCTCGACTGACCAATGCAAACCCCTTCAGGAGTGGGATTTCATTGCCGTTTGGTGGAAATTCATGATCAGATGATGTTTTTGGGGGTCGTTCCTTGGGTGATCATGCAGATCGATGGAGGCAAACAGAGGGATTTGGGTGGGGGAATCACTGCTCGGCTCTTGTAGAAGCATGTCCAGGATGGGCAATTTTGGAAACGGCGGATGCTTGGACGGTCTATTCTATTCTAGCAAGGCTAACTTGGTGCGTTGCATGAAGATATGCCACCACAGTCAAACCTCCCCGGAGGAATCCATTTGGAAGCTGGAGTTCCCTAGCTCATGAACTCCTTTCCCTTTTTTTTTTTTCACTGAGACCACAGGGGTGCAGCAAAAATTAACTAGGGCAGTGGGGCCTGTGTGAAAAACATGTATCGATTGTTAGTGTTGCGGGTTGTGGAGATCCATGCATCCATGGCCTTCGCACAGATTTGTATGTCTTAGCATATCTCAAATGTTAAGGTTTTTCCTGTACAGAATGGGATGAGTGAATGGAGTTTCGACTGGTTCAAACAAAAATTTAGAATCTCCTCTGCCTGATTGTTAGGAAATAGTTGGAAAATGACCAGAATAGGGATAGCTGGCTGTTTAGTTTGGGCCCCCATCAAACCAAGCGATGGATATCTTGTGGCCAGAACAAGAACAATACCCTGATATAGGGATCTGAAGCTTCTCTATTAAAAAAAAAGGAAGAGATTCCCTTTGGACTTGGATTCGTATCATTCGAACTTATTTTTTCTCTCTCTCAACTTTCACTCATGAACCCTCAAAAACAAGAACAAAAATAACTCTTATCAGAGGATATTTATTTCGCTTTTCTCCTTTTTGCCCGACCGCTCACCCACCCACCCGCTCTTCCAACTTCCTTTGACTACACTCAACTCTACTCTTATTTAGGAAACACATATCAAGACCAATAATCCCCCTGCAAAACCTTTTTTTGTGGTTTTTTCTTTAAAAAGACTCTCCTCATCTCTCATATTTCCAAAGCTACTTTTCGCTCAGCCAGATTGAAACCAATTCCCCCTTTTTTTCAAACAAACAAACAAACATCATTTACATTGTGTAGGAGATGCCGCTCTCCAGTGTATTTTTTTGTGGCCCATTGTGACCCTTTTGGCCCATTTTGGCCCCCCGAAAATTCAGAATGGCAAATTTTGGGGCCACAAAAGGGCCAAAACGTTTTATTACAAGATGACTTTGGGGCCACAAAAGGGCCACATTCACCCGAAGTTTGTAAGGCCTGGGCCACATCCAAGAAATCAATCGAGTTTCCACAAAAATCAAAACCAACAACATTAAGTAAATGCTATATAAACACCCAGCCTTTTAATTTCTGTTTTTGAAGTTGGGGCCACATTCTATTTTTTCGGACAAATTGGGGCCACGAAAGGGCCATAACTGGATGAAACGGCCAAATTTAGGGCCACTTTGGGGCCAGTGAAATTGAGAAAAAATACACTGCCGCTCTCCTATTACAACGAATATATAATGATCCAATCTATTCCCATAGAATCAATTGTCTAATCTGAATTGCCTTTCAATCAGCTTTTCAAACCAATCCACTCCAACTCCCTAATACATATTAAAAAAACAAACCGTTAGAAGTTAGGAAAGATCATCGATCATGGGATTTTCTCTCTTTGTCCTGTTTTTCGTGTAAGAACTTTTTTTCCCAAACCTGTCAACATTGATCGATCTATCGGCATGATAACGCTCTTTGGTTTTTGGTGATTACAACATCCAAATCGACCACTCTTCCCCTTTTTCCATGCTTGTCTTTCTATTAAATATAAGATCGAGATATTGCAGGATCGAAGATTTGGATTCGAAAGATTCTTCGGGAAAAATGGGATGATCGATTGTGACTCTTTGGGAAGAGAAACTGGGAGCCTTTGTCAGTTTCAGTGAATTCCTTCGAAACGGGCAGGAAGAGAGAAAGACTCTAGTAGTTTGTGTATATATATCTTTCTTTTCGTTGATTCATATCTTTCTTTTCTTGTAAGAGACTGGAACCTGATAGCGCGCTGCTGCAGTGGTAGTCAGTTACCAAGAGTATGGGTATTATTGTTGTCGGATTTTCCTGCCTCAGACATTCCCTCAGTAACAAAAAAAAGAACACAACCACGCTAGCGCGCGGTCGTGCTAATCATCGCTGGTTGCCAACGCCCTTCGTGGAACTTGCAAGAATCAGTCCGACTCTTTTCATGCTTCGAAGAAACTGCCAGTATTTTTCACATGTGGATAGTTTCGATTTGGTTTCGTCTATTGAGAACACAGATGTATTTTCTTGCATGTATATACATACACCTAGAGATTTTCACCAGAGACGCCCAAGAGCACTCAGTATTTCAACAGCTGGAGGTCTTTGCTTAAAATCGTAATTATACACAGCCTCAGTATTAACAAGGACACCCCACCCCTCCCCGATCCATTTTTCCAAATAAGTCAAGGGCTTCATGAAAAATCCAAAACTTACCGACCATAAACCCCAAAACAAGTGTTTTTCGCAGAGTGATGAAAAAGACAAAGTTAGATCGAGTTTAGGGAATTTACCAATATGTGACTTTTGACCGTTGGCTTCGCTATGCGAAAAATCGTTCGATGTTCCTGTGACAGAAACTGGTGCGGTAAAGAACAACTTCATCCTAAAGCTCTGAACTGTTGAGTTCATAGACTTGATTGAGCCACTTGACCTACTGAGTACCCGTTCCAGGTCCACACCCACTGGGTCACTGGGTGAGCCCATCTTGCTTGCCTTTGAGAATGACCACCTGGGTAGGCGGCGTGGAAGGGATTGGAGTCCATCAAGAAAAGAGTCCAGCGAAAGGTTTCGACTGGTGATGATGTGGGGTGCCATCAAGCGCGTCAGCTGATGAGTGCTCCAGCGCAGCCCTTAGCGATGGAAAGGGAGGCGCGCACTGTTCGAAGCAGCAAATACAAAGACCTGGAGGGAACTTGATAGTTCACTGCAACGATGGTAGGTGCTTTGTGTAGCCAGTGCGTAGATGTCGTAAATCTCGTGGCCGCCTCACTGTTCTCGTTTATCTGCTAGGCAGTTGTGCAAGATTTGGAAGGATCCCTGGAGAGATTGAGACTGTGTTTCAACGACGCGAAACTCAGCGACGTTGTTGTAGAGACCGAAGATGGCCGCAAGTTCCTGTGTCACAAGATTGTTCTTACTGCAGCCAGTCCAGTTTTCGCAGCTATGCTTGACACGGACGCAGACTCCGGTGCACACAGTTTCAGAGAGGCACAGGAAAGAAAAGTGTTAATGAGAGGGATGGACCCTGATGTGGTGGAGTGGCTCCTCTCTGCCTTGTACACGGGGAAAGGTGTCTTGACAGACGCGATGGCCGTACCTGTTATGATGGCAGCGAGAATGTACCAAGTGGATTGGGTGGTCAACGGCTGCAGGCTTTTCTTGATGGATAACCTGGATGAAGACACTTGCTGCGATATTTTCAACCAGGTGGTCGGCGTAGAAAACCGAGGACTCCAAGGACAGTTTGCGAAATTCATTCATGATCACATTGCATCAATCAGCAACACAGAAGGGTTTTGGGGGCTGAGCGTCGCTGCTATCCAGCATCTCCTGGCGACGTCCCCCACCACTTTCGAATTTTGCTTGGCATTGACGAGATGGTTGAATCACGACTTCGAGTCACGACGAGGGATAGCCGGTTCCTTGTTCAGCGATCTAAACTTTTTCTCGCTGAATGGAGACGAGCTGAAACAGTTTGGTGCCTTGAAAGAAATAGAAGGCTTGGATACCGTTCAACGCGACATTCAGCAGGTACTTCGTGTACGTTTGGAGAGGCGAGCCATTGATACAGGCGTTTTCTTTTATTATTCTGCTTCCAATCAGAAATGTCAGGATTGGGGAGTACCTTGGTCGGGATGGTACCACATCGTCGCTGTTGGTGCGAAAGCTGCAGACAGCTCTTGTGGGACGTGGAAAGGTGGACGGGGTGCAATGCTCGGAGCTTCGTTTGAGCTCCAGACTGGAGAGATCTTGAGGATACTCACGGGAAGCATGTCCACTTCTACAAGTAATCACAGTGGTGGTGCGGGAGGTACATTTGTCTTCAGACCCGATGGTTCCTTGATGTTAGCAGCTGGCGGAGGAGGTGGATGGGGCTTCGCACAAGATGGACGTACGCACAGGCATGGTGTTGATGCAAACGTCGAAAACAATGGCACCGCGTCGCCTGCAGGTCAACGCGGTGGGACAGAAGGGAGGGGTGTGTCATATCCTCATGGAGGAGGGTGTGGATGGCTGGATGGACTTGAAAGTCTTGCAAGACCTGTTGCACCCAGCGATGTGAGGGGATTCGGAGGGGGGGGGCTCTGTGGTGGGGGTGGGTATTCCGGGGGGGGGGGTGGGGGAGTTTTTAATAGGGGTGGGGGTGGGGGTGGGGGTGGTAGTTACGTTTCTTGCGAGGCGATAAATGTCTGGAAGCTGGTGGACAGCAAAGGTCATGGCCGTGTTTCTATCTGGAAGTCCAAGAGAAAGCCTTCTTCAGAAGATTTTGAGAAATGGCTTACTTGATGGGTTGTTTTTTTCGCGGAAGGATAATAAAGAGTCTTTCTTAAAAAAAACATCTGTGGTTACCTTTTCCTTGGTTTCTTAAGATTTTTTTTGGATCTGAGGCGCCTTCTGATCTAGAGAGTGGTTCTGTGTTTGTTTCTGGATAGGAAACGTCCGATTTTCTTTTCGTTTTTTTTTTCCTTTGATGGTTTTGTCAAAATAAATTAGCTAAAGCTTCAAATTGATTTTTTTAAAGAGTATCGAGGCAGACAATTGTGGATCCACATTCTGGGGTGGGGTAGGATTGAACTCAGTTTAAAACAGAAAATTATAATTGTGAACAGCTCCTTCAGGAAGGGCAATTCGCCCTCCACTTCCACTTCATTTTTATATCACTTTTTCCCCCCCATCCTTTTCAACATTTTTGAAGCCAGCAGATAGAAAAATAAAAAAACATGCATATGCGACATAGTTGACCAACATCATCTTTCCATGCTGAAAATGTATGGGTTTCAAGAATATCGACAGAGCAACAAGTGCACAAGAAGCACAACCCCATCCATATGGAATGGTCAGGTCTCCACTGTTTAATTTCCACCTATCCGCTCATCAAATCCATTGCATTCCTCTTAGCTCACCCTGGAATTCATCAAAGATCCACGACCCCCCCTTCCAAGTGTTGTCGTGGAATCAACCCCCTCTAAGTTTGTCTTTTCTTTTCCTTCTCCCCAGGCCTGGGCAATTCAAATAATCAAGTGGACCTGGCGGGGCTCGAACCCGCGACCTCCGGCTCATAAGACCGGTGCTCTAACCTACTGAGCTACAGGTCCGACAATTTACAAAAATAAAAATAAAAAATTTCTGGGACACATTTCTGTGTAACTCTTGGATCTGCGCATGATGAGTCTCAGCCATTGTGTTGCCTGCGTCGACAATCTTTGATGCAGGGAATCTTAGGAATCTTTGTACACTTGAGTAGGTCGCTGAACACCTTCTGTTACACGAGTCCGTATCTATTCCCACAATCAATCAAGCCAACGTTCAACCCATGTTTATCCTCAAAAGAAGCAGAATCAAACGACAAAGAAGACCGCTCCAAAAAAGCATTAGCCTGTGCTCTAAGCAAAGGAAGGGAAAGCTGTTGCCGTGCTTCTTTCCACAACCTGGGGCCTATTTCGGGTCTCAATCAATGAGCAGTTCATGGGCACCATCATCCTCAGACCCACCCTCGCACTGTCGACAGCACCCAGTACTCTCCAAACGTCCACCCACAGTTGGACGAGCCGCACAACTCCCGAACGTGCTAATCCCGGCAAGAAGCGATGGAACACCTCGCTTTTTCCTGGTGCCCTCTTGTTTTGTACAAGTTCTTTAGGCTAAAACAATGAGGACTTGTACACCCATTCAGCAAAGTGAAACAAGCAGACCTGGGTCCAGAAGACGAAGGCAACACCTACACTTGATCAAACGTCAAAAATATCTCACGCGGCTTTTTCGCCTCCACAGCATTCTGTATCAATATTTTCGGGGCAGACAATGTTTTCAACAGCCAAAACAAGAGAGCACCTTGTACAAGCGAGATGTTTCATCGCCTCTCGCCGGGATTAGCACGTTTGGGAGGTGTGCGGTTCGTCCAACTGTGGGTGGACGTTTGGAGAGTACTGGGTGCTGTGGACAGTCTGAGGATGATCGTGCGCATGAAGAGCTGATCTATTGAGACTTGAAATAGGCCCCAAGTGTACAGCCAACACCTGCGACCTGCTCCAGAATTTCTTGCGCGCTCTTCAGAGCTTTCGACTTCTGGAGCCAAGGAGGTAAGGAGAGAAAGAGAAGAGTAGAATCGTTTTTGGGGGTCGGCTTTCAGAACGACGGCGTTCGCTGTGAAGCATGGCGCCACGCATCAGAAAGGGCTTGAAAAATATTATGCTTGCTGTCGACATCCTTCGTTTTTTCTAGTTTTGATCGCAGATGTTTCCGGGCCCCAACCCGATGGAACCTGGCCCCCAGCACGCAACCGCGGGGCCAGGGTCACGTCCCCCCAAGACCCACCTCCCACCACCGCGGCGTGTCAAGCCCTCCACTGGAGGTGAGTTCCATGACAGTCATGGCAAAGCTTGGAAGTTTTTGTGATATTTGAATAGTGTGAGAGCCAGAAAGGCATACGTGCAACGCTGGGGGTGGTTCGAGTGGGGACCCCAGCGGTACATTAGTTTGAGTGGAGAAATTAGTACGTCTGGGAGGTGTTGAGTTCGAATCCGTGGGTGGTGTGGCAAGCGAGTGCCACCCAATGAATGGGCACTAACAGACTGTTAGTAACAGTTCATTGGTTGAGACCTAAAATAGGTCTTAGATGTGTAGCCAATAAATATTAGTTTGATTGATTGTGAAAAAATTAAAGAAAAAAAGAAATGAACAGATTTCTAAGACCTTATGTGATTTTTCCAGCCCACCGCCATCCATCCGCTCCGGTGGAGGCATCCCTCGGGAGATGTCTCCCTGTCCTTCCAGCTCAGGCATACACATGCCCTGAGCTGGATGTTGTTCCAAGAGGGGCTGGGTTGAACACCTCGTTCACCCAACCCTTCTTGGGACAACATGGTGGAAACATCTTCCACCAGGACCTCCTCAACAGGTTGCAAGCGAAGGATTCGCTGCAACCTGCCGTCCTAAGGCGGGTTCAGAGGAGGAGGAAGAGGTAATAAATACAATGAATTTTTTTAAATAAATTTCTGAAATGTAACAATCAAATCAACATCAATTACATTCTGAAATGTAAACCGTCAACTGTTTTGTGAGGATTGTGGAAAACGATCCAATTTTACAAGGATAAAGCACTGGACCTCTAAAAGTAGCACATGTTCTGTCCAGGGGGTTGAGGGGAAGGCTGGCGCCTGTCGGTCTGGTGGTGCTGGGCCTCTTGGGCCTGGTGCTGCCTGCCTGACCAGGTGAGGAGTCAGAGCATCCCTTGTTGGCTGATGATGTAACATTGTTTCGAGTGACCTGGAGATACGATCATGTGATACTGCAGCATTTGATTGTTGTTCTTTTTTTTTGTTTTCTGATGGTAGCGCGGCCAGCGCCGTGATCGTTGTTCCCCGCCTCGCCGACAGTCCAAACAACGATCACGGCTTAGCGGCAGTGAGGGGAGGATCTGGTGAGTCGTTGAAAGAGTGACGCCATTGTTGTTGGGGCCTTCGTTGTGGATGAAGGTCCATTAACAATGTGGTTCTTTTTCAGTTTTGCGCCCGAAGACTCCGTTCGTCCGCCAACCTTCGCGCGCAAAATTCCAAGCGCTCGTGCAGTGGCGCCATTGGTAGGAGCAACACACCTCGAACCAAGACTTTTTGACGTGACAGGCAATATCTAACACACATATATTAATTTACTGACAAAAAGGCTTGGGACAGGTGGTGGTGGCGACCAGCACACTTGTTGTTGGCTGGGCGGTTCGGGCGATGTGGCGGTCAGCAGCTTCAATTGTTTTTCCCTGGTGGGGAATGTGAGTGCGAAAATGTGAGATGTTCATTTGCAACATGTCGTGTCGGTTAAAACAAAGATTTTGTGCTTCTCACCCTTCTGCTGTGAAACAACAATGTCCCCTATTTTACTGGGGGTTTCCTCGTTCAACCCCAGTTGAGATTCCAGGCTATTTTTGGCAACCCTTTGCCAATAATGCTCAGATATATGTTGCATTCTTCAAGAGGCCTCCAATGTTTTATTTGGTCTTGGTGTGGACATTCAACTGGCGCAAACGAATGCACGTTTTGATCGGTGGGTTTATTTTTGTTTTTTTGGGGACACCCAGGTGCACCTGACTGTGGCCAACATCTTGAGAATCATATCGATCAGCATTCTCAAGAATCAGGTTGTGTTGTGCAAGAGGTTGATCGGGTTTCTGGGCAGCCCGTCTGTCTCCTTGCACCACCAAGCTCCAAAGGGCCTGGACAGGATGGTGGACATTCATCAGCTTTGCTGCGCAGTGTCTGACCATGGCAAAAGATTGTTGGTTCCTATTCACCCCTGGATGTGAGCATTTCCCCAAGTCGACTTTCTGGTGGATTCTGGAGTAGAGCAATATGTTAACGAGGTCGGTGGGTGGAAATTGCTTGCTGTCATTACCCCCAACACTCACCAACAGATGCAAAAAAAGCAGCATTCGATCTTTAGTTTTTTATTATCTGGTTGGTTTCCCTTCAATTTGGGTAAGGAAGTCTATCTGCTTGCTGTTGTTCACTGTGATTGGGATGGTTGCTTGATACATATTTTGGACCGATCAGGATGTGGAGTCGCTCATGCAGTACTTCATGTGCTGAAGATAGTCAGCCTCTATCTTGCCCGCGTGTCCTCCTCAGAAATCATTCAATTGGTTCACTATACAAACCCTTCAGGTCGGTTAACCCCTGTATAAAAAGCTCCATTTGTGCCTCCATTTGTGTGTGGGCACCATTGGGGCAAAACTTCCCTTTTTTTTTCTTCTATATATTGCATACCCACCTGAATTGTGTCAACTGTGAGGCCATGTCGGGGGTCGACCGCTATTGATTTTGCTTTTTGTTTCTATGGGGTTTCTTCCAGGGTAAATGTGATTGTTTGCTTTCTTTTGAATTTTAGATTGATGGTGAGGGCTCGAATCCAGAAGAATCATTAGGGGAGAGTTCCCAATTGATACAAGCAATTTACCACGGGGTGGGTGAGGAGGAGGTGCACGATGCTTTGTCCGTCACCTTTTCAAGTCAGGGAGTCTGTCCAGGAAATCATGGCTACTCTAAAGATGTGAGGGGAAAACAACAATGATCGTCAAGCAACATATGTAAATGCATATTCCCGTCGTCCCAATCCCATGATTGCACCGGGGCCTTTTCTCTGTGTTGATAGATTAATGCTTTTGCAGGTTTCGATGGAAAAGATGGAGCTGTCCAAGTTGGTGTTGTACCCACAGCTCTTCTGTGGGTCGCCATGGTGATGCTCTGGTCTGACTGTGTGCATTCGTATCTTTCCACGATTAGATGGATCTGGGACTCTCTTGCCTCAAGACAATTGATGGAATAATTCTCAATGTTCTCCTGGCAATGACACCAGAAAGCGCAAGCAATCCCCCACTCCAGTCCCTTGGGTCAAACCCAGTCATGCAGCATATATGAGGAACTTCTGGAGTGTGGGGCAAGTCACCTCGGTCGTCCCAACGATCGTTGGATTGTTTCTCTCCTCTGGATTCCACGAAGGGCTGTCTCGACTGACCAATGCAAACCTCTTCAGGAGTGGGATTTCATCGCTGTTTTTGGTGGAAATTCATGATCAGATGATGTTTTTGGGGGTCGTTCCTTGGGTGATCATGCAGATCGATGGAGGCAAACAGAGGGATTTGGGTGGGGGAATCACTGCTCGGCTCTTGTAGAAGCATGTCCAGGATGGGCAATTTTGGAAACGGCGGATGCTTGGACGGTCTATTCTATTCTAGCAAGGCTAACTTGGTGCGTTGCATGAAGATATGCCACCACAGTCAAACCTCCCCGGAGGAATCCATTTGGAAGCTGGAGTTCCCTAGCTCATGAACTCCTTTCCCTTTTTTTTTTTTTCACTGAGACCACAGGGGTGCAGCAAAAATTAACTAGGGCAGTGGGGCCTGTGTGAAAAACATGTATCGATTGTTAGTGTTGCGGGTTGTGGAGATCCATGCATTCATGGCCTTCGCACAGATTTGTATGTCTTAGCATATCTCAAATGTTAAGGTTTTTCCTGTACAGAATGGGATGAGTGAATGGAGTTTCGACTGGTTCAAACAAAAATTTAGAATCTCCTCTGCCTGATTGTTAGGAAATAGTTGGAAAATGACCAGAATAGGGATAGCTGGCTGTTTAGTTTTAGCCCCCATCAAGCCGAGCGATGGGCATATCTTGTGGCCAGAACAAAAACAATACCCTGAGAATGGGATCTGAAGGTTCTCTTTAAAAAAAAGGAAGAGATTTCCTTTGGACTTGGATCCATATCACAAGAATTCGAACTTATTTTTTCTCTCTCTCAACTTTCACCCATGAACCCTCAAAAAGGACAAAAATAACTCTTATCAAAGCACATTCATTTCGCTTTCCTCTTTTTTGCCCGCCCGCTCACCCACCCACCCGCTTTTTTAACTTCCTTTGATTACACTGAAGTCTACTCTTATTTAGGAAATGCATATCAAGACCAATAATCCTGCAAAACCTTTTTTTGTGGTTTTTTCTCCAGAAAGACTCTCCTCATCTCTCATATTTTCAAAGCTACTTTTCGCTCAGCCAGATTGAAACCAATTCCCCCTTTTTTTCAATCAGCTTTTCAAACCAAACCACTCCAACTCCCTAATATATAAAGAAAACAATTCATTAGAAGTTAGGAAACATTATGGAATTTTCTCTTTTTGTCCTGTTTTTCGTGTAAGACCTTTTTTTTTCCAACCTGTTGACATTGATCGATCCATGATAACGCTCTTTGGTTTTTGGTGATTCCAACATCAAAATCGACCAGTCTCCCCTCTTTCCCATGCTTGTCTTTCTATTGAATATTAGATCGAGATATTGCAGGATCGAAGATTTGGATTCGAAAGATTCTTCGGGAAAAAGGGATGATCGATTGTGACTCTTTGGGAAGAGAAACTGGGAGCCTTTGTCAGTTTCAATGAATTCCTTCGAAACGGGCAGGAAGAGAGAAAGACTCTGGTAGTTTGCGTATATATATCTTTCTTTTCGTTGATTCATATCTTTCTTTTCTTGTAAGAGACTGGAACCTGCTAGCGCGCTGCTGCAGTGGTAGTCAGTTACCAAGAGTATGGGTATTATTGTTGTCGGATTTTCCTGCCTCAGACATTCCCTCAGCAACAAAAAAAAGAACACAACCACGCTAGCGCGCGGTCGTGCTAATCATCGCTGGTTGCCAACGCCCTTCGTGGAACCTGCAAGAATCAGTCCGACTCTTTTCATGCTTCGAAGAAACTGCCAGTATTTTTCACATGTGGATAGTTTCGATTTGGTTTCGTCTATTGAGAACACAGATGTATTTTCTCGCATGTATATACATACACCTAGAGACTTTCACCAGAGACACCCAAGAGCGCTCAGTATTTCAACAGCTGGAGGTCTTTGTTTAAAATCGTAATTATACACAACCTTAGTATCAACAAGGACACCCCACCACTCCCCGATCCATCTTTCTAAATCCATCAAAATCCAAAATGAACCGACCATAAACCCCAAAACAAGTGTTTTTCGCAGAGTGATGAAAAAGACAAAGTTAGATCGAGTTGAGGGAATTTCCCAATATATGACTTTTGACCGTTGGCTTCGTTATGCGAAAGATCGGTCGACGTTCCTGTGACAGAAGCTCGTGCGGTAAAGAACAACTCTTAGACTTAATTAAGCCACTTGACCGACTGAGCACCCGTTCCAGGTCCACACCCACTGGGTCACTGGGTGAGCCCATCTTGCTTGCCTTTGAGAATGACCACCTGGGTAGGCGGTGTGGAAGGGATTGGAGTCCATCAAGTGAACAGTACAGCGAAAGATTTCGACTGATGATGCGGGGTGCCATCAGGCTCGTCAGCTGATGAGTGCTCCAGCGCAGCCCTTAGCGGCCCTTAGCGATGGAAAGGCAGGCGCACACTCTTTGAAGCGGCAAATACAAAGGCATTCAAGGAACTTTATAGTCCACTGCGAGGATGGTAGGTGCTTTGTGCAGCCATTGTCTTCTTTTTTTTTTTTGAATCTCGTGGCCGCCTCACTGTTCTCGTTTATCTGCTAGGCAGTTGTGCAAGATTTGGAAGGCTCCCTGGAGAGATTGGGGCTATGTTTCAACGACGCAAAATTCAGCGACGTTGTTGTAGAGACGGAAGATGGCCGCAAGTTCCTGTGTCACAAGAATGTTCTTGCTGCAACCAGCCCAGTGTTCGCAGCTATGCTTGAAGCGCATTCAGACTCCGGTGCACACAGTTTCAAAGAGGCAGAGGAAGGGAAAGTGCTGATGAGAGGGGTGGACCCTGATGTGGTGGAGTGGCTCCTCTCTGCCTTGTACACGGGGAAAGGTGTCTTGACAGACGCGATGGCCGTACCTGTTATGATGGCAGCGAGAATGTACCAAGTGGATTGGGTGGTCAACGGCTGCAGGCTCTTCTTGAGGGATAACCTTGATGAGGACACTTGCTGCGATGTTTTCAACCAGGTGGTCGGCGTAGAAAACCGAGGACTCCAAGGGCAGTTTGCGAAATTCATTCATGACCACTTTACGTCAATCAGCAACACGGAAGGTTTTTTGAGGCTGAGCGTGGTTGCTATCCAGCACCTCCTGGCGACGTCCCCCACCACTTTTGAATTGTGCTTGGCACTGGCGAGATGGTTCAATCACGACTTCGAGTCACGACGAGGGATAGCGGGTTCCTTGTTCAGCGATCTGGATTTCTTCTCGCTGAATGTAGACGAGCTAAAACAGTTTGGTGCCTTGAAAGAAATAGAAGGATTGGATACCGTTCAACGCGACATTCAACAGGTACTTCGTGTACGTTTGGAGAGGCGAGCCATTGATACAGGCGTTTTCTTTTTTTATTCTGCTTCCAATCAGAAATGTCAGGATTGGGGAGTACCTTGGTCGGGATGGTATCACATCGTCGCTGTTGGTGCAAAAGCTGCAGACAGCCCTTGTGGGGGGGGGCGGGGTGGACGGGGTGCGATGCTTGGAGCTTCGTTTGAGCTCCAGACTGGAGAGATCTTGAGGATACTCACGGGAAGCATGTCCACTTCTGGTTCAAGTAATCACAGTGGTGGTGCGGGAGGCACATTTGTCTTCAGACCCGATGGTTCCTTGATGTTAGCAGCTGGCGGAGGAGGTGGATGGGGCTTAGAACAAAATGGCAGTACGAACAGCCATGGTGTTGATGCAAACGTCGAAAACAATGGCACCGCGTCGCCTGCAGGTCAACCCGGTGGGACAGAAGGGAGGATGTCATGTCCTCATGGAGGGTGTGGATGGCTGGATGGACTTGAAAATCTTGCAAGACCTGTTGCACCCAGCGATGTGAGGGGATTCGGAGGGGGGGGGCTCTGTGGTGGGGGTGGGTATTCCGGTGGGGGGGGTGGGGGATATTATAATAGTGGTGGGGGTGGGGGTGGTAGTTACGTTTCTTGCGAGGCGATAAATGTCTGGAAGCTGGTGGACAGCAAAGGTCATGGCCGTGTTTCTATCTGGAAGTCCAAGAGAAAGCCTAGTTCAGAAGAGTTTGAGAAATGGCTAACTTGATGGGTTGGTTTTTTCCCGGAAGGATAATAAAGAGTCTTTCTTTAAGAAAATATGCATCTGTGGTTACCTTTTCCTTGGTTTCTTAAGAATTTTTTTGAATCTGAGGCGCCTTCTGATCCAGATTGTGATTCTGTGTTTGTATCTGGATAGAAAATCGTCCGATTTTCTTTTCGTTTCTTTCTTCTTTGCTGGTAGAGTGGGGTCTATTTGGTCAAAATAAATTAGCTACAGCTTCAAATTGATTATTGAAAAGTGTATCAAGGCCGACAAGTGGATCCACATTCTGGGGTGGGGTAGGATCGAACACAGTTTAAAACAGAAAATTATAATAATTCTGAAGGAGGGCCCTCCTTCAGGAAGGGCCCTCCACCGTAAAGTGACTTCCACTGCATTTTTATATCACTTTGCACCTGTGGGGGAAATAGAGGAAATTTTTCTCTCCCATCTTTTGCAACCATTTCCAGCCGCCAGATAGGGAAACCAAATCATGCAATATAATTGATCAACACCATCATGCCACGCCGATATCGAATGAGTTTCAAGAGTATCGAACAAATGCACAACACCAAACCAAACCAAAAATTACAAATGCACAACAGCAACCACCTCATCCGTATGGAATGGTCAAGTCTCCACTGTTTAATTTCCATCGATCCGTGCATCAAATCCATTGCATTCCTCTCAGCTCACCCTGGAATTCATGAAAGATCCATGACCCCCCCTCCCCCTTGCCCCCCACTCTCTTAAAAGCGTTGTTGTGGAATCAACCCCCTCTGAGTTTGCCTTTTTTTTCCTACTTATTTCCTCTCTCTCTCTCTCTCAAATTTCACTCATGAACCACCCTCAAAAACAAAGAGCAAAAAAAACTCTTATCAAAGCATATTTATTTTGCTTTCCTCCTTTTTGCCCACCCGCTTTTCCAACTTCCTTTGATTACACTCGACTCTACTCTTATTTAGGAAACACATATGAAGACCAATAATCCCCCTGCAAAACCTTTTTTTGTGTTTTTTGTCCAGACAGACTCTGCTCATCTCTCATATTTCCAAAGCTACTTTTCGCTCAACCAGAGTGAAATCATTTTCCCCTTTTTCGAGTCATTTTTATTGATTTGTTTTGGGGGGTTTCACCTCTAGGTCTTTTTTTTTTGGATCAAAAACTCTCAGTCACTAAACAAAAAGAGTATGAAAAAAAAGAAGCATATTCATAATAGGGGCAGATATATGAGAATAAAAGAAGCACTCTCTCTCTCTCTCTCTGATTTCTGCTGTACAGTTTTTTTCCTTTTTTTTTGGTGATAATATCAAGAAAAATGACTCCTATCCTCAGCATATAAAACATCCAATCAACTTTTCAAGCCAAACCACCCCAAATCCCAAATATATATATAAACAAAACTATCTCCATAAATGGAATAATACTGTCACATAATAAAACCACCAATCATCATTATTCTCTCAAATCTGTACATCCAATTCCTTCCTATTTTCCATCCCTAGACACCGGGGGCAGCGGAACATTGGATAACTCCGGCACTCTTGCTGGGGGTGGTGGTTTTCCTCTCGTTTGATCGCCACTCCCTGCTTGATTAGACCCCACCCCTCCGGCCAAACTGCTACCGTTTGTTTCTTTCACAGATGAAAGTTGATTAACGGGGCTGCCGTCGCATTTCCCATCTATGGCCAGGAGCCAGTGGGTGGTGCAGCTTTTGGAATTTGGACGGCAAGTTTTGGCGACAAACATCAGAAAGGGTTGATTGTTTCCCCTGAAGCACCGGGGTGAGTCATCCGATAGGTCGCTTCCACCCATCGGGACGTTGTGTTTGAAACATACTGTTCGTTTCACCACGCCTGACACCGGAAAAAAAAAAACTTGTAAAAAAATAGATATATATTTTTTTAATGTATTCTGTGTCTTGCGAATTTTTAGGGTTTTTTTTTTCTGAGGCCATGATAGGGATTAGGGAAACAAAAGTTGATGCCACTCAATTTTAAAGTGAACTATTTTTCAGAAAGTCACATTGGTTTCTGGTTTCCCATAAAATGCAGTTATTGATTGTTTATTTTCAGCAGAATAATGTTTATTCTCAGCAGAATAAAAGAAACAACCGTGCAAACAGCAGTTAAAAAAATCATATCTGGAGGGAAAAAAAAGAAAATGATATATATATATATATATTTTAGGAGAATAAAAAAACAGTGCAAATAATTAATTTTGACGACAAATATAATTTTCTCAGTTTCAAGAAGAAAAACCTCGGAACTTTTCAAAAAGGTCCACCACTCAGTAGCAATAAATTTATGACTAACCCCCATCGTATGACACATCCGTCCCGAATGCATGCAGGTTCCCAGATTTCCCACCAACTTCGAGTTTTCTAGCGAAAGAGGAATCTGATCCAGTCAAATCGACGACAGATTCCTGGCAGCTGGAAGCCTACACACAGGCACCTATTCTCAATACCTTTTTTGTTTTGATTTATTCAGCCAACCCCCCTGAGTTGAGGCCTTTCAGAAACCCTTTTCTTTCTACATTCAAACCATTTTTTCCACTTCCAAATTTGAAATTTCCACCCCCCAGAGTGATGCGTCGGTCAGTTTTACTGAGATGCATCCATTTGGATCAGAAATTTACACAAATGGCCTTTTATGTTCACATAGCTGCTGGTTTTCTTTTTTTTAAGAGGGTGGTTGCATACCTGCAGCCCATCCTTCAATGACACCGTTCCCCCCTGTCTTTTGCACACGATCGGATCGCCGTCACTGGCCCCAAAACCTTGCGATTTGGTATCCTCGACTACATCCGCTCTTTCGTCCGCCGACAGGATTCGGCTACAGAAAGTGAAGCGATTCGTTTCCGCCACAGATAGGGCCACGCAGAAAACCGAACACGATACGAAAACGATGGCCAGATATCGAAAAATCTGCATCGTGTCGATTTCCTAGAGACTATATTTAGTCGATCCCGCCACCCTGCAGGACAGCAACGATACAATACCTTATCTATCGAAAACTGAACATATTAGCTGACCCCAGTTCGGATGCAATGCATTTGCGAAACACAGCCGCCGCCAGGGTTCAGTTTCCTACGCTGTTTCACGACTCACGAAAAGAATACCTACGTTTCGACAGCTCGATCCGCTCCTGATCGCGCCCCAGTTTTTGACTTGCGATATCCCCTTCCAACGAATTTGGAGCTGGTGGAGGTGTTCTTTCCTTTCAGTGAAAAGACACCTTTCAGAAGTCATATTTCCAAGGAAAAGGAAAAGAGTGGGTCCGAAATTGAAAAGTGTTAATCTCTCCTAATCAGTGCAATCAGCACAACACTGGGATCAGAACAATCCCAGCTGCAATACAAAGCAGTTTTCAACATAGGTGTAGCCAGGGGGAGCCATGGGGGGCAGGCCCCACCAAAAGATCTTTGCCCCTTCCAGGCTAGGGCGGCCGACACAGAAAAATTAGAAAAAGTTACAAACGGCAATGAAGTTAATGAGTACCTGTGGATGCATGCATGCATTTTACACTGGTATTCGCTGTCAGATGGAACTTCGTCACAACACCACAGCGCACCATGGAGGCGCTCTCCACCGTCGCACTGTTTCTACCCGTCAAAGCGATATTTTCAGGCAACCCCACCGCAACATGCGCCTTTTAGACACTCTTGCAATCGTTTCGTTGTGCTGCCTGTTCCTGCATACACAAATAGCGCAGGCACAAGGCCTATCGAGATCTCGGGCTCGCACCCGTGTGGGACAGCTCTTTCAAGGAACTTTGAGGGAACTACGGGACAACTTTTCAGGCGGCGGGGAGCCCAACGACGACACAGCCGAGACTTACTATAGAATAGAGGGCCAGGAGGGAATGTATAGTGAAGTTCCACCTCCCGACGAGACGATGTTCGAATCTGAAAGCGAGCTGGAGATGGCCAGGCTCTACACTCGACAGACCAACGGCTTTATCAGAGGGGTCGCGCAATTCGGTGGGTTGAGGCCCGTGTGCAGCAGAGGAGCTATTGGGATTCTTGTGGGGTGTCTTCCCCAGTTCCTCCCCGTCACTGTGGACCTGGGATTTCCATTGACGCACCCAAGGTAAGTGTATGGGCGCTGGCAATACAGCACAGTACTGTATTCAACTAGTTGAATACTACCAGGCTACTGGAATGTCTTCCAGAAAAACGCAAATGTGCGGAAACCAGATCGGCGCCAAGTTCTGGGAGGTACAACGATATCGAGAATGGAAAAAATAGATTCAGACACGCCTGGTGCTCCCCTCTCCGGTGGGGTTTATTTCGACGAGAAAAAGAATTCGCTTGCTGCATCAGGGCTGGTTTATCCATAAAATGTTTCGATTAAGTGGCCGTTCATCAAAGCTACTCTAGGCGCTCCTTTTCCCTTGAGTATTTTGAATATTGAACAAAAAGGGGCATTCTGGAGTGTTTCCTCCACGGTGTGGATATTGACGTTGTGTCGCTGTGCACAGAGCCACGCCGGAGAAATTCACTCCCGAGCTGCTCGCCAAAATTCCGGAGCCCGATTCTTCCGGATTGTGTTGCTGGAGCGCGATAGAGTTTCAAGAGTCCATGTGCGCATGCGACCCCGAAACGATCACGGCGATGAAAAATATGGGGATTTTCGATCCGGAGATGACCGTCCCTTTGGCGGATTATGTTTATGGAGAGCAGTGCGGAGCAACGACATTCCTCGCTGAAGAATGCCCCAACGGTAGTCCCTTCGAGATACTTCGACAAGGCTGAAAGCGGCGCAAGAGCTTCTGTTTTCCGATTGTTCGAATGCATAAAAAAAACCTGACAAAGTATTTTAGGTGTTCATGTAATTGATGTTTGTTTGTTTGTTAGGTGTTCTTCGCCGTTCTTTGGTGGAAGACATTTCCTGAAGAGTTTTTAGTCTCTGTGATACGATCGGTTCAATTTAAAATGAATGCATAGGGGGGACGTTTTTGTGAGTTTAACTGTGGAAGTTATGGTTGTATCCCAGTATGGGTATTCCAGCCCTTGCTGCCATCCAGCCTATTCGTTGTTTCTCTTCTTTTTATCATGTGGAAGGATCAGTTTAATCAAGAAAAGAATTTGATCACGTGGCTGGTGACAGCTTGGTGCGGGAAGAAATTCCTTTAGAAATGCCAGTTACTTTGAAAGTAAAAAAAGTTGGAGCCAACAAAAACATAGATAAGAAAATTTCCGAAGGGTGGAAAACCTAAATTGAATGAACAGTTAATAGATCTTCCATATTTTTCATTTGATTTCTTTTTCCTTGTCGTTGACTTTTTTTTTCTTCTTTTTTTCGAATTCTGTAATGCCAGTCGTTGAAGGTGAGTATGGCCAGAACGAAATGAAAAAGAGCGGGCAAGTCTGGGAAAAAAAAAGGAAAAGAAACAATACGATGCATGGAATTGCCGCCAACCGACAATTTTTGGAGGTCCCAAGCTGATTTTAGTCCTTTTATTATGATATGAAAGTTGGAGGGGCTTGTTTTTAAAGAAGAAAGGGGATATAGGGCTCATTCGTTTCAGTTGGTTTTGTAAAATACAAGTGCACGTCGATATAGACCAAAGAGGAGGGAGGAAAATGTGGAAACGCTTTTTAAAAAAGATTCTGTTGACCTGTGTATGCTTGAAAGTCGCTGTGTTGCAAAACAATTGCTCGGATCAATGAAAACCTGGAAATTATTCTTGGCAACATCAGGACAACAACAAATTGCATAAGAGTTGTTGAGTTGGGAATTGGGTGGTGGCTCTTAAAATTTGAGACAATGTTTTCTTTCTTCCTCCCAGAGCACAGAACACACACTTGTTCTGATATTGATATCAGAAACGATGCAGTGGGGGGAGTTGGATTGCCCTTCTACCAATGGTGGATAACCCGTTGAGAAAGGGAACATCTGCAAAAAAACAAAGGCAAGAGGTATCACCTCCGTGGCTACCTCCTTCCTTTGTTTTCTTTCAGATGTTCCCTCACACATGTACGTCTGTCTGTCGGTGGATATCACGGAAATTGATTTGTTTCGCGGAGCCTAAGCTGGCTAGGGCTTGCTTTGCCTGCACCTAAGGCTGGCGAACAAACACCTGCGTCATCCCTCAATCGACCTTCAAGAAAGGGGGATTCCACTTTTAAAAAAAGTAAAAAAGTTTTGAAAGGATTTTTGTCAGCTCGGGTCAAGTTATTGCCAGGATCATGTTGCTCATACCAGCGAAACGCCAAAAGAAAATTATCCCCGACACGGCCGTTGATTCTGTTGAATCCATGCCGCCAGCTGTGAGGTAATCCGATTTCGCCGATTTGTGTGTTTGGGTCGATCCGAGTTCTGTATCTTGTGGTTTCGTGCGCTGCACATTTCGTGAAACACGCAAAACGTTTTGGGACGACAAGACAAGAATTTGCCTATCGATGGTGAACACCAAACGTGACCGAGGCATCTTTGCTGGCAACTTACTCGCTTGTTTCTTTTCCTTTTCTCGGAAATTCCAGCTCTCCATATTCGGAGGAAAGCCACGTGACAACTGGCGCGCCAGAATCGCGAGAGAATCTTGTCCATAGACTGCACGAAATTTTCTTACAAGGCAACTAAAAAGAAACGGTGTCTGGCCACCCGATTGATTTGTTTTGGCATTTTTTCTTTTTCCAGCTCCAGGCAAAGCACTGTCTCATGAGACACTAGGGAAACAATTGTGTTCTTGAAAGTGGAAGAAGAGTCTGGATGTTGAGATGTGTGTGTGGTTATTTAGAGGTGGGGAAATACCCCAATCGAAGAAAAGAAAAGAATTCAACAGTACTCTGAAACAATATTTTTTCCGCCGGACTTTTCTTAGCCCCTCAGTTGCACCAAACATCCAGATGACCACCTGGCTCTGGTGATCTTAAAAAGTTGTATATTTCACACCTCCGCAAGTTAAACTGATTGATCTATTCTCCACATGGCAAATGCATTTCTGTACAAAATTTGCGGAATGCTCAGAAACCATTCCTGAAAAACATCACTGGAAACTCATTCAATTCAAAGGGTAAGGCGCACAAAGTCGAAAGAAGCACCACACACTTAGTGCAAAAGCCCAAATGAAAAGAAATCCAACACACACGATTGTGACATCAACCTTTCAGAATTTGTTTGAGGCGTTCTGTCTCTCCTTCACCGCATGTTCCTGCCCTGCAACCTAATTTATCAGGATCAGTAACCTCCAAACACCGACAGATGAAATCTTCGATCGTATCCCCAGCTTGGTCTGTGATACTCAGATCTGCACCCGAGTTTTTCAAAACTTCAATGGCTTCGGCACTTCCAAAATAGGCTGCCCAAAACACCGGGGTCTCCCCAAAATCATCTTGGGCATCTATTTCAGCTCCATTGTCCAATAGCAATTGAACCAACTTTGGGTTTCCAGGATAGGAAGCAAGGTGCAAGGGCGTTACACCATCATCATCACGAGCATTCACAATGGCACCTGTGGATCAAATCACGAAGCCTCTACTCAAAACATTCCAGAAGACTTATGCAAAAATTGGCATTGACATTAGGAGTTTTCACAGAAGATCACCTGATTCAAGGAGAAACTCTGCCACTTCCAATCTATCATTTTCCGCTGCAACAATCAAAGGGGTGGCTCCTCGGTCTGTTTCTAAATCCACATTTGCCCCTGAAATATAAAACGCCAACCCCCAAAAATCAGGATCACAGCTGCAGATATTCATTGTGGAAAGATAGGGTATCTATTGAATGTCACCAGCTCTGAATGCAAGCTTGTTGGCAAGAACTTTGCAGGTGCAGCAACAAACAATGGAGCCGATACGTAAGCATATAATTTAAATCTGGTTAACCAGATTAATCGTGTGTGTTGGATTTCTTTTCATTTCAGCTTTTGCACTAAGTGTGTGGTGCTTCTTTCGACTTTGTGACTTTTATATGGTGCAAGGGATCTTTTGTATGTTTATTCATTTTCTTCAATATCGTGATCCGTGGCACAGCAAGGCGACACCGACCAGTTCAGCGTTTAAAATGCTGCGGTGGCGTCAGCGTAGTTCCAGCAGAAGTTCTTGCCCGACCATGTTTTCGAACCCGCTGTGCTGCGAATACCAGAACCGAAATCATGCCATTCTCCAGACCATATGATACAGCTTTGGCACCAATAGTCAAGTTCATGCCAGGCACCATGCATCTGCATGAATTTACACGCGACCTCCCAGAATCCGCCGCTCCACACTTGGTGTGTTAATGGAATCGAGGGCTAGTGTGAGAAAAAGGATGGAGGTTGGTGATGTGGCTGGTGACAGCTTGGTGCGGGAAGAAATTCCTTTGGCTGGTTGGAGTCTTTGCAATCAGTCAAAGTGCAACTTTGAGACCATATTTCTTGGTAATTCAATCTCCAGTAGAATTCCGAAGTCACCAGAAAACAGTGTAAAGAGAAAAGGGTACGTCACAAAAACGAGTTTGCAACAAAAAGCTCCCACCATCAAGCTCAAGGGAGAAATTAAAAGCTCCCTTTGAGTGTAAAAAACAAAAACGTAGGCAGCTGCAAACGGTATGCGCCTGCCTTCCTTGACCAGGACTGATCGCTGACGCGCCTCATGTCCAAATGATTCAAATAATAAAAATGTCCCCCTTGATGGGGTCTGGGCATTCTCGTCGGTTTTCCAGGTCGTCAATCGGTTGAGAAGGGAGTCCCCATCCTCACCCAGTTACCCATCACCCGATCCAATATACTGTCCGAGTTACCAGTTTTCGCTACTAGCGCTAGTACTGAAAATTGCTTCCACGTTCATCATTCCACGGTTATTGGCAAAAAGATTTTAGATCTCATTTCCTGAACAATTGTTTACAAGACAATTATAGATCGCATAAAAAAATCTGAAGTGGAAAGAAATAGTTGAGAGGCTCTTAGCTTCTCACCAATGTTAGTGCATTTTTAGCTTTTTCTGCTGAATTGTCTTGTCTACAACATTATGGCCGGTAGCTGAAAAACTAGATTTTTCGACCTCATGGGATGCATTGGAGATAAATCCACACCTATTGAGGGTTCTAAGAAAAAAAAGCCAGCCTCGTTTGATGTAAAAAGCGTCCCATTAGGTCAATGCAAACTTGATGCATTTTGACAGTTTCTTGCCGTTTCTTGCCGCTAGAACAATTTATTCTACATGTGGACACATAAATGTTGACTAATCTTCATAATCTTCGGTGTAATGTTTCGAGAGGGATATATTACCTCCAAAGTGATATATTTTGGTGGGAATGAATGCTTATTATGTGCCCACGATTTCTAGCCTATACTTGTTAGAGCCCCTCCAAAATATGAAACGAATTGGAGATTAAGATGCTTTTTTAATAAAAATTTCATTTTACGAAGTTTTTTGTTGATATCTTATGGTTTTTGTACAATTAGGTCGTACATAAGGTCACACCCATGATTCGGATAAAATGAACTGTGAGAAACGCATCAACTTTGGATTAGCATTACGAGAGGATAATTGCGTCAAATGAGGCCGGATTTTTTTCTTGAGAATCCTTGATAGGTGTGGATTT
Source organism: Bryopsis sp. KO-2023 (assembly GCA_030272585.1). Lineage (NCBI taxonomy): Eukaryota > Viridiplantae > Chlorophyta > Ulvophyceae > Bryopsidales > Bryopsidaceae > Bryopsis > Bryopsis sp. KO-2023. The sequence continues at coordinate 850,873 of BSYQ01000012.1, read as the reverse complement.
ATCTCCAATGCATCTCATGAGCTCGAAAAATCTAGTTTTCCAGCTACCGGCCATAATGTTGTAGACAAGACAATTCTGCAGCAAGCTAAAATTACCTCCACATGAGTGAGATACTAGGAGCCTTGAAAAACTTTTCTTTTACTTGATTTTTTGTCACATTATGTGTTTTGGTCTTTTGAAACCACGATCTAAAAATGAGGTACAAACTCTACATTCCAAGCGTCGTGGAAAGAAAAATATGGAAGAGACTTCAAACGCTGTTTCTGCGACACAAAATCGTAATAAGGAGATAGGAGGCGTGCATTAGGATCTAATGTTTGAATTTTGATCTCATTTTTATTTCCCAATACATTCAAGTCATAAAAAAGGTCTCTGCAAAATTTTGGGAAAAAATATGAAGTTTGAAAGAGAAAGTGGAGGGGGTTGAACATTGTTACTAGCGCTAGTAGTTCAGAACTAGCGCTAGTAACCTGGTAACTCGGACAATACTGGTATTTACCAGTATTGTTTTTGGACTGGGGTGGATTATAAGTGTCCAAATGATTGTCCTCAACCCCACCACCATAATCAAGAAATCACAACTCCTTCCCCCGAAGATCCCAGAAAGAAAGTCTTGCAAACGAGCATCAAATCGCATGGACTACATGATTTAAATCAGATCAACCTGCATACATTGTGGAAAAATAAAATAAAATCAACCTACTCACATTGTGATAGAGAAAATCCAGTGCACTGAACCCACGTGGGTTCAATATTAGGAATTAATCAACTAAGGTTGATTTGGTCGTATAGGCCAGGTCCATGTTCCACCTCGGTAACGTGTTCTTTTCGGCCTTCTCACAATCCAAGTGAAATTTATTACACGCGCTTGGTGATTTTTTCACCAGCAACTTGGAACTTCTTCTTTTTCCTTAGAAGACAGAATTGAAGTTTCGCTTTTAATCATTTAAAGGCTGTAAATTTGCGAGATGATTCTCAGAGGACATTAGTCACATTACGTCAGCGACCGCAACCGTCGATCGGATAGCAAAAAGCTCCATTTGTCACCGCAAAATCCACGCAACGTCGAAAGTCCGGCCGCATCCCTGTGCGCATTCCTCTGCTGTCTTATAGTCTCAACGTGGAGAGAACTTCTCTCCGCGTCTCCACGTTCCCCTTGAAGGAGAATCAATTATCGTTCCTGAAATCCTTTAAAAATATTGAAACGCGCGATTTTCACAAGCTTGTTCCGTCGTGGTTCACTCAAGTAAAGGTTTCATTGTTCTTCTTCTTTCAACAATCCAAGTACAATGCGTTTCTGGTCGTCGTTTCGTTTCCCAAGCATTCATTTGTTTCAAGCTGTTGAATGACTCCGATACTCCAAGCTTCATCATCTTTCACCACCACGACCTCGATTTCTTCCGACTTTTGAGGGGGGGGGGGCTTATGATGGCGGTCTTTCGGATACAACGGCGAATGCAAATCGCGCCGCCAGTAATGGAATCGTCGCCACGATGCAGATTTAGATCATAACGGCATTCAACTGGCACACCGAGTAGTACACACAGTTTCAATCAACACTCCATCGCCAATCGTCAGAGGAAAAAAAAAAAACGGTTGCTTAAAAAATCAAGATTCGAAGAATTCAACTGATTTTATTTTTGCTCCGGTAACTAAATAGCCACCGTGTCCATACAAACATTCTTGGTTCTAACAAACTGATTCTTTAAAATGTCTCTGCAGCCACAAATATCCTTGCAAGTCACATCTTGCCTGACTAAATTCTGTTCCTTATGAAATGAAAACAACACTTCAACATGATCACAAATATGCATTCCACACATTCATGCCAGGCTGTGGTTCGGTTGTGGTTTGGTCGTTGTGTGGTTTTGGCTGGTGTGGTTTTGTTTTGGGTGCTGAGGTATTCGTTGATTCGAAAAGTTTGTTTTTTTGAAGATAATTTACCTCTCAAGCATTTTCTGTGCGTGTTACACAAGTTTGGTTGTTATTGATGTTCCTTCCCAGAGGATCAACTCCTCTTCTTTCACCACCAGGCGTTTGCTGTAAACTTTGTTACTTCGAACAAGGAGGACTCAATTCCATCGGCCACAAGTTTTTGTTTCACGAGCTTTCCCCACCCACGATTCGAACTCCAAACCGAAAATCTTAAAACAAAAACAGCATCCACACCATACACCCATTCCGAGGCAAAAGACTGTTATATCGTTCAAGTTGTGTTTGCTTGTGTTTGTGGTGCCCTTAAAAAAAGGACAAATCCAGTCCCTTCGAGGACATCACAGTGTTCATTTTATTTTTTATTATGTTATTGCACATCGTTCTGTCAGTGGGGTTTAAAGGAGGGGAATAAAAAAGCTGATTGTGTAATCTGGAGACCGAGCAAATCTGCTGTTGATTTTACAAAAGCTTTTTTCTGAAAGGTGGTTGCAATAGCTTTCCCTCTCTATGCAATTCCTGTTGGATGTCTCTTTCTTGCCTTTTTGGTTTTCGTTTTTCAGATCCTTCGAAGGAATTCTTTTCTTGTCTTCGTACAAAAACATGCATGCTGGTACGATACATACGGAAGAAAATTTATCTTCAACCAACAAAATGTCTATTCCTTTTCAAGAGAATCATGTGGGCCCATTCTTGAACAGCGGGAAAAACATTACGGCTGGAGCTGAGAATTAAGGTGAGTGGTTCTGGGTTTGGTTTTGTCTTAGTTGGTGCTGATGTTGTGTTGTGTGGTTTTGTTGCAGGCTGGAAGAAAAGAAGATGGAGCTGAGGATCAAGGTGAGTTTCTGATGATTTGGTTCTGTCTTTGAACTGGTGCTGAAGTTTGTTGTGTGTTTCTGGTGTAGGTAGGAGAGAAGGGGCTGCTGCTGCTAAAAACCAAGGTGAGTTTGTGCTGATTTGGTTTTCGGTCTTTGAAAGATTCGAACGGTTTAGTCAAGGTGTTTGCTCAGCATAATAGACTTGCTGTTTGTTGAATCAGTTTTTTTTTTTTTTTGAAGGCTTGTAGAAGCACTCTGCTGAAGTCGATCGACTTCTCCCTTGCGAGGAAGACCAGCCTTCAAATATCACCCCTGGGCTTGTCAGCACATACCTCGCCATGTATCTCCTCGGAGGTGGCGTTGGTGTCGGCGGCGGCGGCGGGTGGTGGAGATGTGTTCGAAAGTGTAAGTACTTTATAAGGTGTGTTTGTAGGCTTAAGCCTTAATTTTATAAATTTATAAATTTATTCCTGTGTCTGTATATTGCTCCAGGCTAAGCTGCCTGGTTACTGGATTTTGAACTGGACTGATGATCAAGCATAAAGTTGAAATAGAGGCGTTTGGGTTGTGTATCTTGGCACCCCAACTCTCTTGTCCCATGTGGATCTAGTGTTTGGGTTTTTATCTTGTTGGGGGAGTCTTATTCAAGAATCTTCTCAGTGTCAAATGTAATTCATGAACTGTTGCTGTGAATCTGTGAAGTCTCACAGCCTGGTTGGAAAGGTCCCGCATCCAAAATGACTGACCTGCACCCCACATTGTTTCAAGGGGTCTTTTTTCATTCAAATGGGTTTCTTGGGACAAGGCTTTTAGGAGTCGGTCGTTCAACCCACCATGCAGATTGCGATGTTCGATTTATTTTGAAAAAAAAAAGAAAAAGAAGTGGTTTACACTTTCTTGCCTTTTTGGTATTCGTGCACACCCATTCTGGGTGTTTCAGATGCGTCAGCTTCAGCTCATGTTAAAAGATGTTCGTTCCTTGATTCGACAATATATATAAAAAATTTTACAGGCTTCCCTCATCCCTCGAATCTTTCTTTCCGCTTCTGTTATTATTATTGCTTAGGTTTTTTTTGAGGTGGATCACAGCTCAAGAAAAAAATATGGCCGCTCGTGTGGGTCAAGAAGAATAGAGTTCAACGTGGCTGAGAGGTATTAGGGTGAAAAAAAACTGGGTGGGGCAACAACACAAAAAAACTGATCAACTTTAAAACCCAGCTGTAACATGCTTTGGTGAGTTGTTTTTTTCGCTGGAGATTTCTGAGCGAGCTTTGAGAGAGGTAAAATATAAAGGAAGAAAAGGAAAAAAGCACCATTGTTATTTATTTGAAGGGAATTGGTTTCAGAATTACGGGGGGTCTTTGCTCTTTGCAAAAAATATTGAAAGCAGTAGTCGTTTTTTTTCATTGCCGAGGGGTGTTGATCGATTGTGTTGCGCTTTGCATCATGCAGAGTGTCTGTCAAGTAGTTCTGCAGCATTGTCAGAATTGGTTTCTTCCTCCTCCACCCACACCCCTTCACACTGGTACGAAGAGATTTGAAATGAAGAGCAGTGAAAGATGAGTGCAAACTGCCAGAATCAGCATTCTGTCCTCAGTTCCCCCGTTGTCAAATATGGATTTACTGATGTGTCTTTATTTTCGGATAATACAAACAAACGAAGAAACAAATCTCGAAATACATTGTAAGAGAGAAAAGAAAAGCATTATCGATCATGCAAATTCCAGCCGGACAAAATTTAAGAGCCCACGGTTTTTGTAACACAAGAAAAACGAACACTGAACTTTTTATCAGAAAAGATGCCAGAAAAGCTACTGATCTCAGGCCATCAATGACACAGTGGCAGCATGTGTGTATGGCCTTTTTGTCTTTCAAGAAATGACAAATTCTTCCTCACTCTTCGAAAAGGTGAACCAGAAATTTCTCAAAGGCAGAGGATGCAGGCCTTTCCTTGCAATTGAAGATGGAAATACGACCATGACCTTTGCTACCCACTGCCTTCCAAACATTCGTCGCCCCACAACAAACGTAACTACCCCCACCCCCACCCCCATCCCAGTGATAACCATCTATCGCACCTTTTCCTCCACCAGAATACCCCCCACCCCCACCACTATTTGACCCCCCTCCGAATCCCCTCACATCTCCGGTTCTCAGTGGTGTCGCAAGACTCTCAAGTCCATCCTTCCATCCACACCCTCCATGTGGTACGCTGAGCCCTTGCGTCCCACCACGACTACCTCCTGGCGACGCGTTCCCATCGTTCTCAACGTTTGCATCAGTACCATCCTGACCCCGTCTTAAGCTGCATCCACCCCCTCCACCGGCGGCTATCAGCAACGAGCCGTCGGGTCTAACGACAAATGTGCCTCCTGCACCACCACTACCTCGGTTCGAATCCGTAGACATGCTCCCCGTGAGTATTTTCACGATTCCTCCGGCTGGAAGCTCGAACGAAGCTCCGATTATTGCACCCCGTCCACCCCGCCCCCTCCCACAAGGGTTATCTGCAGCTTTTGCACCAACAGCGACAATGTGGTACCATCCCGACCGAGGTACTCTCCAATCATGCCATTTCTGAAAGGAAGGAGAATAGCAAAAGGAAACAGCTGCTTCAACGGATCGCAACTCCACAGCCTGTGCACGAAGTACCTGTTGAATATCACATTGAACACTTTCCAAGCCTTTTATCATTTCTGATGCAGCGAAGTTTTTTAGGTCGTCCATGTGGAGGTCGCTGATCAAAGAACCGGCTATCCCTCGTCGTGCCTCGAGGTCGTGAAGCAACCATCTCATCAGTGCCAAGCAAAATTCGGGAGTGGTGGGAGACGTCGCAAGGAGGTGCTGGATCGCATCGACGCTCAACTCCAAAAAACCTTTTTTGTCGCTGATTGATGCAATATTGTCATGAATAAATTTCGCAAACTGTCCTTGCAGTCCTTGGTTCGCCACGCCAATCAGGTGGTTGAACACAGCGCAACAAGTGTCTTCTTTGATGTTGTCTCTCAAAAAGAGCCTGCAAGCGGCGACCACCCACTCCACTTGGTACATACTCGCTGCCATCATCACAGGTACAACCATTGCATCTGTCAAGACCCCTTCTCCTGTGTACAAGGCGGAGAGAAGCCACTCCACCGCTCCAGGGTCCATCTCTCTCATGCACACCTTCCCTTCCTTTGCTTTTCTCTGCTTCAGCGTCTCCAAGGCACTAGAGGTCTCATACAGCAAATCTGCGAAAACTGGGCTGGCGGCTGCAAGGACAATCTTGTGGCAGTAGAACTCGCGCCCATCTTCGGTCTCAACAACAACGTCGCTGAGTTTGGCGTCGTTGAAGCACAGTCCCAATCTCTGCAGGGAACCTTCCAAGTCGCGCACAAGCGCCTGCGCGTGAAGGCAGTCGTTTCTAAGCGACCATTAGGTTGTCATGGAACAGAACTGCGTGTAAAGCACCCACCATCCTCGACGGCAACAATAGACTCTGAACTTTCCTCTAGGTTTTAAGAATTGCCGCTGCGAACGGTGAGCGCCTGGCTTCGCTTGGCTAAGGGCTGTCGCTGACGCGCTTGACGGAACCCCGCGTAATCAGACGGAACCTTTGGCTTCTGTTCATCAATTTAATCAACATATCCAACTTGGAGTTGAAGTGAGCATTCCTTGAACTGCAAAACGGACAATTCTTTTGCAGCAAAACAAGCAAAAAGAATCCACCACATTTTATTGCATTGTCTTTTGGGTGCGTTGTCTTCCTACCATTATCACTTTATCCTTTCTGGGGCGACTTACTTTAAGAGTTGGACCAGATCTCGTCCAACTCTAGAGCTGTTACCTCCGCTGTGCATTCACAATGCTGTATTCAAGATGCTGAACGATTTCTACATAAAACACAAGTACCTTCATTTGGTGCATAGCGAATTTCATTCAATGCCGATTGAGAATACTACCAGCAGCAGTATTTCAATTGAATTCCGAGGTGTTTCCAATAACTGGAACTTTCTTGGTGTGCTTAGGCGCCGACGTGCTGAGTAGTTGATGGATCCATTTGTGGATATGGTGGTTTTTGTATGGATACCACTTTGAAGGAGCGTTCAGGGATATTTTGCGAAGGAAATGTTCTGGATGAGGACTGACCAAGTCTTAAGATTCAGATGGGAAAAACATTCAGAATGTTGTTTTTGATCCAAGGATTGATCATTAATTGATATGCATGTCGTGGTGCTGTGGATGCAAGCTGCAGGGCTTTCGCCACACTCAAAATTCTTGTCAAGCATAACAAGTGCAATAGACAAGCCGGCGCCGGTGCCCTGAACACTAACCAGAGCAAGTTCAAAGGGGCTTACGATGATTGCTGGGGTGATCGTTTTCCAAAATCTCGAAAACGATGGAAAGGCCACAACTGTTTCGATGGCGGTCGCCCAAGTTTCGGCCAACGCTGGGCAGCGTTAAGGCACCTTAAAGTCCAGTGTGACGGAAGGAGGAATCTTGTAGAATCATTCCAAATGATACCAGCCTGGTCATTGACTTGAGTAAAGGTAAGATACGATACAAATCTGCAAAACAGTTGCCAACATCGAATACATTCAACGAGGGGAGTTTCTCTCCGTTATGCTTTTGTGTTGAATCCCAGAGTCATTTGCTGCAAGAACCTGAAGAAACCATATGGTATGCATACCATATTGCAATGTCGTGCTTCTTTCCCCTCCTTTCAATCTTTCTAATCATACATTTGAAAATCAATTGATGGCAACTGGATTCTGCACAGCACACTGGGGATGGTGTCACCCAGCTGTCATTAAAGCTGCTGGGGGAGGGTTTGGAACACAACCCCATTATAGCATCTACAACATACATCAAGACTGGTCTACTACTGGCTGGGATCATGAAAATGCATCTCGATACAGAAGTGCAGGTTCCAGACTACAAAAATGTTCAATCTTCAATCAACACAATTTCCATACTGATCCTGTTTTTCCGTCGTTCAAAACTAGAATTTGTGGCTTCTGACTGTACCCACCAACAATAGAAGAGAGTATTGGAGCGTTAGAACTCCGAAGTCACCAGAAAACAGTATAAAGTGGAAAGGGTACGTCACAAAAACGAGGTGGCAAGAAAAAGCTCCCACCATCAAGCTCAAGGGAGGAATTAAAAGCTCCCTTTGAGTGTAAAAAAACAAAAACGTGGGCCGCTGCAAACGGTGAGCGCCTGCCTTCCTTGAGCAGGGATAATCGCTGACGCGCCTAATGTCGCTCATCAAGGGGGTCTGTTCATTCCCCTCGGTTTTCCTGGTTGAGAATCGGTTGAGAAGGGGGTCTCCATCCTCACCCAGTTACTTAGCACCTGATCCAATACCAGAGATGTTTTTGGACTGGTGGGGATTGTGATTGTCCTCAACCCCATCACCATAATCAACAAATTGCCCATCCTTCCCCCGAAGATGCTGGAAAGAACTTTTGCAAAACGGCATCAAATCGCACAGACTACCTCCATGAATCAATCAGATCAGCCTCCATAAATTTTGGACAAATCAAATCAAATCAACTTACTCACATTGTGATGGAGAAAATCCAGTGTGTTCGATATTAGAGAGTAATCAACGAAGGTTAAATTGATCGTACAGGCCAGGTCCATGTTATATCTCGCTAACGTTTTCTTTATGGTCTCCTCACAATTCAAGTGAAATTTATTACACTTGCTTGGTGATTTTTTCATCAGCAACTTGGAACTTCTTATTTTTCCTCAGAAGACAGAATTGAAGTTTCGCTTTTAATCATTTAAATGCTGTAAATTTGCGGGGTGATTTTCAGAGGACATTAATCACTTTACGTCAGCGACCGCAACCGTCGATCGGATAGCAAAAAGCTCCATTTGTCTTCGCAAAATCCACGCAACGTCGAAAGTCCGGCCGCATCCCTGTGCGCATTCCTCTGCTGTCTTATAGTCTCAACGTGGAGAGAACTTCTCTCCGCGTCTCCACGTTCCCCTTGAAGGAGAATCAATTATCGTTCCTGAAATCCTTTAAAAATATTCAAACGCACGTTTTTACAAGCTTGTTCCGCATTCCCAGGCAAAATCGATTACGCGAATCGTTCGCGGCCCGTCAAACACTTCGTTTCGAGTTTCATTCAAGCAAAGGTTCCATTGTTCTTCTTCTTTCAGCAATCCAAGTGCAATGCGTTTCTGGTCGTCGTTTTGTTTCCCAAGCATTCATTTGTTTCAAGCGGTTATTGGTTTGGTCGTTATTTGGTTGTGGCTTGGTCGTTGTTTGGTTTTGGCTGGTGTGGTTTCGTTTTGGGTGCTGAGGTATTCGTTTAGTCGAGAAGTTTGTTTTTTTGAGATGATTTACCTCTCAAGCATTATCTATGCGTCTTACACACAAGTTTGGTTGTTATTGATGTTCCTTCCCAGAGGTTCAACTCCTCTTCTTTCACCACCAGGCGTTTGCTGTCAAATTTGTTACTTCGAACAAGGAGGACTCAATTCCATCGGCCACAAGTTTTTGTTTCACGAGCTTTCCCCACCCACGATTCAAACTCCAAACCGAAAATCTTAAAACAAAAACAGCATCCACACCATACACCCATTCAAGCCAAAAGATTGTTATATCCTTCAAGTTGTGTTTGCTTGTGTTCGTGGTGCCCTTGAAAAAAAAAGACAAATCCAGTCCCTTGGAGGACATCACCGTATTCATTATGGAAGTTTATTTGTTATTATGTTGTTGTACATTTTTTCTGTCAGTGAGATTTCTGTCGAAGAAGGGAATGAAAAAGCTGATGGTGTAATCTGGAGACCAAGCAAATATGCTGTAAATTTTGTAATAGCTTTTTTCTGAAAGGTGGCTGCAATGACTTTCCTCAGCTCTGCAATTCCTGTTGGAAGTCTCTTTCTTGTCTTTTTGGTTTTCGTTTTTCAGATCCTTTTTTTCTTGTCTTTGTATAAATTAACCATGCATGGATGTGCGATATATCCAAAAATTGTTTTATCTTCAACCAGCAAAATGTCTATTCCTTTCCAAGAGAACCATCTAGGCCCATTCTTTAACAACGGGAAAGTCATTACGCCTGGAGCTGAAGCCCAAGGTGAGTTTGTGTTGAACTTTATTGTGTGTTTCTGGTGTAGGTTCAAGAGAAGGGAGCTGCTGGTGCTGAAGCCCAAGGTGAGTTTGTGTTGAACTTTATTGTGTGTTTCTGGTGTAGGTTCAAGAGAAGGGAGCTGCTGGTGCTGAAGCCCAAGGTGAGTTTGTGTTGAACTTTATTGTGTGTTTCTGGTGTAGGTTCAAGAGAAGGGAGCTGCTGGTGCTGAAGCCCAAGGTGAGTTTGTGTTGAACTTTATTGTGTGTTTCTGGTGTAGGTTCAAGAGAAGGGAGCTGCTGGTGCTGAAGCCCAAGGTAAGTTTGTGTTGAACTTTATTGTGTGTTTCTGGTGTAGGTTCAAGAGAAGGGAGCTGCTGGTGCTGAAGCCCAAGGTGAGTTTGTGTTGAACTTTATTGTGTGTTTCTGGTGTAGGTTCAAGAGAAGGGGCTGCTGGTGCTGAAGCCCAAGGTAAGTTTGTGTTGAACTTTATTGTGTGTTTCTGGTGTAGGTTCAAGAGAAGGGGCTGCTGGTGCTGAAGCCCAAGGTGAGTTTGTGTTGAACTTTATTGTGTGTTTCTGGTGTAGGTTCAAGAGAAGGGGCTGCTGGTGCTGAAGCCCAAGGTGAGTTTCTGATGATTTTGTTCTCGGTTTCTCAAAGATCTGAACGGTTTAGTAACGGTGGTTGCTCACCATCATACACTTGCTGTTTGTTGAATCATTTTTTTTTTCTTTGTAAGGCTTGAAGAAGAAGTCTGCTGAAGTCTCCCTGGGTCTGTCAGCACATATTTCGCCATGTATCTCCTCGGAGGTGGCGTTGGCGTTGGCGTCAGCGTCAGCGGCGGCGAGTGGTGGAGATGTGTTCCAAAGTGACAGTACTTTGTAAGGTGTGTTTGTAGGCTTAAGCCCTAATTTAATAAAGTTAGCCTAGGCTAAGCTGCCTAGTGACTTGATTTTGAACTGGAGTGATGATCATGCATAAAGTTGAAAAAGAGGCGTTTGGGTAGTATATCTTGGCACCCCAACTCTCTTGTCCGTTTTCATCCAGTTAGGGGAGTCTATTCAAGAATCTCCTTAGTGTCAAATGTAATTTATGAACTGTTGCTGTGATAAATGAATTCCCCCAATCTTTAGTTGAAAAAGGCAGTTATTACATCAAATCAAAGGTTATACACACAGAAGGCAGTTATGACTGGAGCCCACAGTTCAAACTTCTGTGACCACGCCAACACTGATGATTACAAGTTGTAATTTACAACACAATCATATCATGCCACCAGCAATAAAAAAACAAAACAAATACTTGCATTGTGAAGGAGATGCCGCTTTCGTATTGGAACCAAAAAAAAAGAGAAAGAAAAAACCATTCAAAAATGTGTGGGAATGTCTGCTGAAAAGCGGCGACCATGAGCGAGACGAGACGTTGCATCCCAAATGGCACATCAATCACGTCAAGCCCAAACCCAACCCCAAAAAGAAAACCCAGCTGGCCTTTTCCTGTTTCTCTTCGACGTTCCGCAAGGCGGCAGGTCGAGATAGGAGAGCTGGTTCGCGGCTTTGTGTCGAAATTCATGGGTTGCTCGCTTAGCGCGCGCCGCCACAGCAGGAATTCCGCCTCGTAGCAAAAAAAAGTGAAACGACGGACCCACGCTGGAAATCTACCACGTTTCGTTGGTGTCCTTCACGCACGCCCCCATCCCGCCAAGGCAATCCGATCGAAGAAAAGCTGCGCTCTTCGATCGACAGAAATTTGATTCTGTCGGGAATCCAACAACGAGACGCTCTGTGGCGTTGCTGGGAGTTTCAAGATGATATTGGACCCGATCAATGAAGTGATCGAAGGCTTTCGCCTTCATTGGGTGGATTGCGTTACGGCGTTGGCGTATCAAGTGAGGAGGTTAGTTCGGTGGTACGTTTTGAACGAACATGCACAGGTGGAAACGAGGGCGAACGCGACGGCGCTTAGTCATGGCCAAGGAGGTGAGTGGGGAAAAGTTTATGTAAATTAAATGTAATTTACATTTTCATGTTCATATAAATAATCCTTCAAATGTGTTTGTTTTGTTTACGTCTTTTAAAATAATAGGTTTTAGTCATTTATTTATTACAAAAAAGGTTCATTTATTTACCTGCAAATGTGGCATTTTCAAATAGTCTTTATTTTCGTGGGAAATATTGTAGGTTGGATTTTACTTCCTGCTCCCTGAACCCAGTCAAAAAAATAAAAAATAAATCAATAAAATAAAATAATAATAAATAGAGTACTAGCATCGGCTGCCTTGAATGGTGAACAGTATTTGCTGGAATGTACAAAAAAGAAAAGGGATGAATCAAGCGGAAAGGAAAAAAGCAACAACATCCCTTCAATTTGATGCATGCAGAAAATCCTCCGTTGGGCGGCACTCAACTGTCATTTTTTGATGATTTTCACGTGATCAGCGGAGTTCCGGTGTTTGTCCTGGATCCCGATAAAAGCGAAGGAATCGAACACAGGAAATCTTCCGGAAGCAAACCCACGGCCAGCAGAAAAGAGATCGTGTCGAAAATCACTTTCTACGAAAACAAGAATGCCATCACGTGTTGCTCGTTTTCAGCCGATGGGTAAAGCCAGTCAACCTGTGTCCTAAATTTGTAGTGTAATTGTAGATACAATGCTTTTTTACCTTGCCTGGGACATGATGGATTAGAGGTTTCCTCGATATAAAATATTTGGGAGCAAAACTTGCAGTAGTTGAGAGCTAAATAAAACGATATCATAAAAGACTCGTTCTTTTTTTCTTTTTGGAGATCCCTAATATCGGTTCTGTACATAAAACACATGGGGTTTCCTTCCAGAATATTCTCTCTTTGTAACAAAAATGCCCCGCTTAGCAAACACAACACCTCTTCAACAAAACAGTGGGCGGTTCATTTAATCAAGACCCTTGTTTGTTTTTGTTTCTATTTTTAGGTCGAGAATTGCATCTGGGCACGACAATGGATCTCTCGTAGTGTGGAGCGCCGATCACGGAACCATGCTCCATGAGCACAAGAAAATACACAAGCTGTCACCTGTTGCTGACATTGCTTTTTATGCTGACAGCACCACGGTAAGATTTGCACCACGGTCCACACACTCTAAAAACGACATTTTTTTGGCCTGGAATTGATCTTTTCCATATATATACATGTCGAAATGGCTAAAAAAAATTGAAATGTGGTTGGATCTCCCAATTTTCTCAGTTATTCTAAAGCAAATCGTGGTGCTTTAGTTTTTCTTTGCTCTGGTTGACTTTCGTTTACTTGTTGTTTTGGAAACACACTGACACAAGATAATAATTTCTCTGCACTGATAATTTTTGAGGATTTCCGAGAATATGTTCACCACCCATTTCCCCCCACACTTTCTCAGCACTGAAACTATTTCTTTTTCTACACGTGTGTGTGTGTGTGTGTGTCCCCTCCCTCTCCTCCCCCCCCCCTCCCAAAAAAAAACCTAAATTAAATTTAATTAACAAAACAAAAAAACAAAAAAAAACAAAACAGATGGTCCTTTCTTGCGATTTCCATGGAAATGTCGCAATGTGGGACACCAACACTCGAGTGGTGTATGGCGATTGCTCCGTGAACTGGAAGCACGAAGAAATGCTAGGACCCAAAGTCAGATGGCCCGTTTTCTGCCGAGATGGCACCTCCCTGATGTACCCAGTCACTTATTTCACCGACATGGGGGGGGATTCCCAAGGCAACCCAAGCGACGACGAAACCCACCCCAACAATTTAGCAGAGGATGAATCCTTGCGGGGTGCACCTGCCGGGCTGAATTTCCGACAAGGGTGCTCTCTGTTTGTTTTGGACACCAGCCGGAGCGGTCCGATGAGGGGGCACCAGGAGATGCTGGCTTCCAGAGTGATGCAAGTAGCTTCCAGAAACAATGCCCCTGATTTCGCGTTCGCATGGGGGGCGTTTTCGAATTCGAACAAAGGGTTGCTGGTGGGATTCAACGAGAGGCCGTCCGGGTTTATCACGGTTTTCCCCAATTTCGAGGAAGCCTCGGATGTGGGTTATTTGCTGGAGGGCATAGTGGGGTGCTGGTCTCCGATGGATGACTACGTGGCCACCTGGGAAATCGAAACCAAGGCCTCGTCGATGCGACAAGGGGGGTGTTACCTGTGGAAGGTCAGGAATTTCAATCAGAGTTCGACCTGCTTAATGCCAGAAATTGAGGGCAGCCATCTCTTCCAAGCCCCGGACCCATCGACACTGAAGGACCCGGGGGGTGGGAACGTTTACTGGGCATCCTTCTTGCCTGATTTGCATGGCTGTCTGGGGATTGCAACCTGCGTGGTCAAAGATCAGCTGGAGATTCTGCTGTGGGATGTGCATTCTCAAACTCTGCTGCAAAGGTTGTCGACAGACATAGGGCGGTCCGAAACCAGGCTGGTCGACACGGATGCTTGGGACAATCAATGGGTGAGAGTGCAAAGATCGTACGGATTGGGTTTGATCGCTAGCTCCGGGAACGGGCAGTGGTTGGGTGTCTACTCGGCCGATGCCCAGAAAGGCTATATCTGGGATGCGAGGTCCGGCATTCAAGTTTTGGGTTTCAGTGTGCCGGCGGAGCTGTCGAAAAACCCCAACAGCGATACCTTAGACATGGATTTGCATTTCTCGTGGGCTGGGGATCGATTTTTGCTGTGCAGCGAGGAAAACATGCTGGTTTGGAATCCCAGGCCTTTGGGGAACTCGGCAGGGGGGCTGGAAGGCATCAGTACTGCAGTTTTGAAGAGCTCAGACAAACTGATCGACAACGGGCAGGTTACGTGCAGGTTTTCGATGGATGGGGAGCTGCTGGGCATTTGTCGATCCTATGCGTTGGTGATGAGCGTCTGGGATTTGGGGACTGGGTTGAAATACACCTTGCTGCCAGGTGCGACAGGGGAATGCTCGGCCAAAGAGATCAAGGCTCTATTGAGGGCAAAAAAAGCCCAACAAACGAGGCGGATTCTGGACAAAGACTCGCTGTATTTGGAGCATTCAATGAATGAGGAGACCGCTGCTTTGGACGATCAGGTCTCGGGCAAGGATACCTCCTCAAACCGGTACAGGTTTTGTGTGTTTGGGATTTCGCCCCATGGGAAGCGCATCGTGACTTGCATGGGGGATCTGTCCGTGTTGCTCTGGGAATTGGAGGGCTCCGCCGAATGTGTGGTTACTCACTCCAGACGGATCGCCAAACTGCGCAGCAAGTACTATCCAGCATGGGGCATCACCTTTTCCAGAGACCCCAACAGTCAGGAAATGGTGGTGGTTTGCGAGGACACCGGGATGCTGGTCTGGATTGACCCTCATAAACAGGTGATCGTGTCGAGGCGACAAGGTGGGGGGCTGAAAAGGTGCCAGTTTTCCTCGGATGGCACGAGGGGTGTATTGATGCCCAGCGAGGAGGAGGTCAATGTGTGGGATTTGGTGAATCGCAGGAAAATCCAAAGGTTGGAGTATAAGTTGTGGATGGGGCCTTCTGGGGTGGTGTCGTTTCCTCACAACATATCGATGATGGGGTCGTTTGCGGTGGTGGGGGTGAGGAGCGATTGGAGAATATCGGAGCAAGGGGAGGGGTTCCTGACCTGCAATCCAGAAACCACCGAGGCCGATCTCAAGGATTTGGCTAGGGTGCCAGCGAACGTGTGCATGGCTGAGAATTCAAATTGGGTGGTGGTCGACAGGCTGGTGGATATCAGGAAGAGGGGTGCGGAGCACCCATCCTTGCCGTTATTATCCGATGGCCTGCTGGAAACGAGTAATGGGAATGAGGTCCTGCTCAAGGAGATACCTTTTGTGAATGGGTCGGCTAGTGCAGGTGGGGAAAGTCCTCCTGAAGTGGCAAACGAAGCTGTTTTCAAGGTGGAGCCGTATCCCTCCATCCCGCAGCAAGTCAGCACAATCGATGAAGGCCAGGAGCCAGTTCCGGAGGAAATTGATGTCAAGACGCCACCAACCACAGCAAGCGGTTATGATCTTGAGGCGGTATTTACTTCCACATCAAAGGGGGAAACTGATCCAAAAGATGAGTCAGACGAGAAGAAGGAACGATTCCCTGAGGTCGGAGAGTTCTATTCGGATGATACGTGGCAATACTTGCTGAAACGCACTCAATGTCAGGATGGAGCCACCGATCAGCTGATGATTCTGGACGTCAATGGAGTTTCGGAACCAAAAATCCTCAAGGGTCGAGGCCTCCAACCCAGCAAATTCATTTCGATTTCCCATGATGGCCGTCGAGTGGCTTGCCTTGGGGAGAATGGGGGGCTTTTTGTGTGGAATGTCCATGCAACGGAAGGGTGTCTTAACGATTGGCATAATCTGGACCTTGCGGAGGCTACGACTGACGAAAAGGAGATCTCTCGCCAGCTGGATTTGCATGGGGCTGGTTTGCTGAATTACCCTGACCACGAGGGGTTGACCATTCCCATGCATGCGATTTTGGACAGGAACTATGAGCTGCTGGATTGGATGGTGTCTTGGGCAATGAAGCATCGGGTACCAATGGACTTGATCAAGGAAAAGGGGGTGGAGCCGGACAGCTGCACTGAAGGGAAAATCACCACAGCATTGGATTTGTCGGTGTCCAAGAGAATTCCAGAGTGCGCTGAGGTGAGCAGAAAATCGGTCCAAGGATCAATCATGAAAAAGAAGCTTTTTACACCAGAGATGAGTCTTAGTTAGAGACCCCCAAACCCCCATTTCCCATCTTTACTTTTCCTTTTCAGCAATTCGTTTTGTTCTCCTGTTCCATTTCGCTTCGTTTCAAGGGCGCTGCATTTTCCTCCTGTTAAGCATCGAATGTCTAACCTGTGGCTTTCTCGTCGGCAGATCATTCTGAAACACCTGTCCAAAGGCTTGACCTCCCATCCAGCCATGATGAAAGTCTACTCCGCATCCCTGATCCCCCTGTCCAAAGTTTTCCCATCAGCATATCGCTCCGTCCTGTCTGACGACACCCTCTTCCACACCCTCCCCACCATCAAGGTCCCCGAACGCACCTTTCGGCATCGAGAATTCAAAGTAACCACCAGCGACACTATGATTTACACTCAATCCGGCCTCCAGCGCATGTGGATGGACAATCTGAAGGCTTCACACAGGGCAGACTCCCACATGCTGGATTCAGCCACCGATGGGGCGAAAATGATCTCAGCCATCCCTAGGGTGGTGCCTTATCCGGACATAGTGTCGCTGGACAAGCGTGGTTTCATGAAACAGCTGTCGATCAGATATGGAGGAAGTCAGATCTATTCCACCACGATCGTCAAAGCTGTGATTCATGCACACTGGAAGATTTATGGACGGAGGCTCCTGGTGGAGGAGCTCTGGCACTTTGCCCTGTTATGGCTGCTGTTCACGACCTACTCAATTTCCCTGGGTGGCTTGTGGAAGCTGATTTCGTTCAACCAGTTTCTGGATGCCAATGCCCCGAGAAGGAAAACCAACATGTACGCAGCCCTTTCGCTGTTGATTTGCTGGATCCTGGGGGTGCTGGGCCTAGTCAGGGAGTTCACCAAAGTGAATGCTTTCCGGCGGGAATCCGGTGCTCGAGGGCTGCTCCGCTGGGCGAAATCTCACTGGAACTGGATCGATCTGGCTTCCTATGGACTTCTGGTGGGGGTGATTGCTCCCTATCACTTTTTTGTGGCGGCTGGATCCACCGAGGTGGATGAGCAGAACAGTCTGACAGTGATGGTCAGCACCGAGTCGATTCTGCTGTCCTGGAAAATGCTCCGGTATGCGCAAGGCTTCCGGACGACCGCCCCGGTGGTGATCATGATCAAAGAGATCCTTAAAGCCATTATCGTGTTTCTGATCCTGACTTTCGGGCTGATGATCGGGTTTGCGATTGCTTTCTACGTGCTGTTCCGTGTGAATCTCAATCGGCCTTGTATCCTGGAGAAAACAGTGCTGATGGGGAGGAATCTGACGGCCATGGAGGGGGGGAATGTTTCGGTGGCGAATGCCACCGATGAGGACATCCAAGTCAGAGTGACTACTCAGGTCAAGATCGAGCAGTGTGAGGAATCGAAGCAAGGTGAGGCCGAGGAAAAAGGGGTCTGGGGAGGAGGAGGGGGGATTTCTCTTTCGAATCAGAAATTGAAAACAAGTGTTTGATATAAGGTTTATGGATTCCTTAGCCTTGCTAGGTTCTGGCTTTTTTTTTCCCTTTCTGTTAAACTGTTTTGGGAATAAGCGGAAATCGATCAAAAAAGGGGCCTCCATGAATAATCAAGCTAGGATTGAGATAACCAACAAACCAGTCAAGTTTCAAACGCTCAATACCTCACTAAAAAAAACATACAGAAATAGCACAAAATCAGTAAGAAATCAGCCAGTTTTCACCCCCCAATTTTTTTCTATCTCCATGTGCTCGACCCCCTGCCCTCGTCATTTTTTTTTCCCTGTGTGCTGCTACACAGAGGCTCAATCGCTGTATGGGAGCGTCGGACTCTCCATGCTGACGGCCTTTGGAATGATGCTGGGCGAAACACAATTGGATTCGCTGAGCGCTCTGGACGGCAGCCTCAGAGTGATTGGGACCATCATGTTTGTCATTTATTTGCTGGCCATCATGATCGTGCTTCTCAATCTGCTGATCGCTGTCATGGGCGATAGCTTTGACAGGGTCAAAAACACTGAGGAGAATCAGTTTCTGTTGGTGGGTGGAGGGATGGAGGGATGGAGGAAATGGCTTTATTTTTGGCTTTTGGTGTTTTGGTATATATAAATATATATGTATTTAGTCCAGGTCTTATTAACAGATAAAAATGTGATATGGAGCAGTGGTTTTGATCTCACGCCGCCCCCCCCCCCAAAAAAAAAATAATAAATCTGAAAACTGGAAAGAAAACTAGAAATCGAGTTTTTTTGGGCAGTACGTTTTTTCGTTCTTTAAGACTCATATCTCGCATGCCCGAGGGTGGACCGTGATGCTTTACTTCGACCAGAAAAAAACTTTGTGCATTTTAATAAAGGTTTTTGTTTGCGCTAAGTGGTTTCCTTTTTTTTTTTCCGAAGGCACGATCTGAAGTGATGAACGACATGGAGTCCATGATGTCTCAGAAAAAAAGACGAAAGTGCAGGTATGCATATCGAATCTATACATTCTTCCTTTTTTTTGTCTTACACAACGTTTTCACAATTTTCGTTGCTTTTTTTTGCTATAGAAGTTTTTTTTTTTTTCCGCTCAACCCTTGGAACTAATCCTAAACCAAATCAGAAAAGAAAAACTTGCAAGCAAGTTTTTTGAGCAATTTGACACCACAGAGTCCGAACGGGAAAAAAAAGGATGCCTTCTGTTGATTCAGTTTCTGGCAAAATTCTGTGGATGTGGATTCTGGAAAAAACAAAAAAAATGACGATATAGAACCTGACAGTATTTTCGTTCTTTCTCGGTTGGTTTTAAAAAAAAAAAAAGTGCGACTATTGGAAAATATTTGCACATTTTGGAGCCCAAACAAGAAGACATCAAAGAAAGGCAAGGAGAATGGAAAGGAAGAATTCTTGAGCAGAACATCATTTTGAGGTATTCTGTTTTAAGGCAGGATTGAGGGGAGTGATGGGGGGGGATGTTTTTACACATAATTAAAAAAACAGGGTACTGGAAAAACGTTGCGAACTTCTCTAAAAATTTGTTTGGAAAACTAGGGATCTGTTTTGCTGGCTTTTGAGCAGGTTAACTTGTGTAGCACATTTGTAAGGGTTCTGAGTCCAGCTAAGAATAGAATCAGGGACTCTGTGTATCTGTTGCACACTTTCTTATTAGTAGTAGGAGGGCTACAGGGAAACAATTTTTTTTTCTTAAAAAAAATCCAGGAATGGAAAAGAAAAAATCGGTCTTGGGATTTTAAAGTTACGGTAAGTTTTCTCAGAGTGTTTTTTTTTTTTTTTTTTTCGTTTGAATAATTCTGCAGGAAGGAGATGAAAAATCTCTACGCTGGATTGAAAGCAAACTCAGACATGAGGTTCGAAGCGTTGCTGAATGTACTGAGGGCAAACGGAATGGAAACCCCCCAAGAAGAATTGACAGGTGTTTGTTTTCGATCCAGCAACTTTTTTTTGTTTTCGTGTAGATATGTCTTTTTTTGGGGGAGTGCTTCTGGTGGTGTGCCTGATCTTTTTTTTTTTTTTTTCAATGCACAATTTTGTGGGGATGGTGGGAAAAGTTCGGTCGGACAAATAATGAACGCTATCTCTTTCATTTTTTTCTCAAGAAATAACATCATCTTTCGGGAAAACGAACACCAGCACAGCACTGCTATTTCTTTTTCTGATCGGCTGTTTTCCTTTTTTTTTTGTTCTGTGTGTTTTCAACAGCTCCAGTCGAGGGCAATCCTTTCGCAGACGAAACCAGAAGACAAGATACAGGGCCGATTGTTTAAATCGCCCTTGGATTCATCACAGTGGAAAAATATATTCATATGAGACATACAGTTATATTTCTATATACATATAATTTGACATGTATAGCTGTATCTATATAGGTATACATTTCATATGTCTAGCTTTTGTGTTTTGTTTTTTGGCATGTACAATAACAGTGTGATGGTAGCATTGGAGGATGAAAACCATATCCATAAAGCAAAAGTGACAAAAGAAAAGTTGGTTTATTAACATGGACTTATTCTGCATCCTCCTCGATTTTTTTTTTCGGGGGGAAGGGGAGGTGAAAAAGCAAGGGGGGGTGTTTTCATCAGTAAATCAGTTTCTGTTTTTTCGGGTTTTTTTATTGGAAGTATCACTCAGGTTTGTTTTTGACTGGATCGATGCAGAACATTCTCTGACTGTATTGAACAGAGATTTTGAAAAATATGCTTTCGGTCCATCATCGCTTTTTTTTTCAGACTGGTGTCATGAAGTCGCAATAAAACTACTAGACTCCTTTTTTTTTTGCAGAAAGGAATCTCGTCTTCTTGGTTTGATGGTAAAGGGGTTGAGAAAATATGTTTTGTGTTGGGGCGATATATTTTCGTTTGAACTGTTGTGTTGAACTGTGTAAACAGAAACTCTTGAAAGAACTGTTTTTCTTTCTTCGGGGGGTTATTTTTTCCTGGCTTGGAATGGAGCTTCAGAATTAACCACCCAAACAAAACACACTGGTGTAACAGTACTGTTACAAGAAATTCTGCCTCTCAACCAAATCAAAATGTATGAATTTGAATATAATATTCTACTCTGTCCCACACCTTCACCCAGTAAGGCACCATCAATGAAAACAAACAACAGTAGAAAAAAAAAATCAAAAGCAAGGAGGTCAGGTTTGTACTTCCAAGCCAGAACTGTTCCACCCACGGTTTCATCCGAACAAACGCCTCACTCTTCTCACACTAGCCATACCTGTCACGTGACTTCACCCCACGCAAAGAAGCATTACGATTTGTATCTCACAGAGTCCTCACAATGTGTCGATAGGCTCGTGCTAATATCCACTCGTGAAAGATACAGAACACAAACATAACCGCTAGGAAACGGAAGGTGCTGCGAACCCTCGTGCTGACCAACTCCTTTTCTTCCACAAGAGCACCTGACCGTGAAAAACGAACGCAGGTCCAGTGTCCTATTTTCGTGGAAGTCGCCTCCTCCGCTCGCTCGATGGGAGTTTCCGCCACGCTCGTGCTCGGCCTTCTTGCCGTGGTTACGTTGGCGAGCGATGCGCACACTTGTTCAGGTGAGGATACGTGAAAACTTGGGGGAGTTTGTATCATTGCATACACAAGTAATATGCGTGCAGTAGCTTAGCGCCACACCCCCATCGACGGTCACCCAGCCTCGCTGCGTTTGGGATCCTTCTCGGCGGGTTGGTTGGGTCGAACGTTTTTAGTCTTGCGTTGCTTACGTTGTCCATTCGTTACGAAAACCGAGAGAGCACTGGTGAAGGAGATCAACGAGATATTGAACTGCCAACTGTAGACCTGTCGTCTCGCTACCTCTACCCTGTTTCCTTCTCGCGCCCCTTGTTTCATCGTTTAGACGTCTATCTCGACCTTGAGCAACGCCCGCGTTCGTAGGTGCGTTACTGCCGACCAAGTCAGTATTTCTGTCATGAGAACTTCCGAGTGAGATTCAAGCATTGCACCACGCGAGCTATCTCCACACCAGCAGTACTTCAGCCACCGTTCCGAAAAATATCTGCCCCCAAGACATCCTGGAATTGCCAGCACTCATATCTGTCGACGAACCCCCCCTCGAACCGCGGTTATGTGCCGACGTTATTCTCCCAGTGTTTTATTGATGTGGCATCATGAGTATTTTATTGTATGTCAGACGTCAGGGTATATTTGGGGTCGTGCAACATGAAAACTTTTGGGAGGAAAATCACTCGACAGGCGGCGTTGGACATACGGTGAGTTTTTTTCTCCTCGAGCATTACGCACGGTTCTGCAATTTCTTGAATGCTCTTGCAAAACTTTGATCCAATTGGTTTTCTTAAAAACGTCACCACCTTTCATCCATGCATACCTAAAAATGCACAGTGTTTTCTTGGTCATGAAAAGTGAGATATTGCCAGTGGCTTTTTGAGGGGGTCCATATTGGGTGGGGTTCTTTCTGCAGTTCGCCAGTTGTGAGGAGAGAGGGAGTGCTGGAGATAGCAGATCAGGCCATCGACTTTTTTGAGTTCGACTCGAGGGATTTTGCAGGGGAGTGTCAGCTTGCAAACACAGTAGCATGCAATTTGCTGAATTGTGGATGCACCCAAGGTAGATTTATACATATATTTATTTATATTTATCTACTTTGTCGAAATCTTCCACCAAAGATTCTTTTTTTATTCTTTTTTTTTCGAGGTCCATGGACCATAAAAACGAACATTCATGAGCTGGTGTAACGTTTTGTTATTATTGCGATGAAATTTCTCAATATTGCTTTAATTTTTAATTTTTTGGTTTCATGCAGCCCTGAGATCGGGGAATTCTCGGCATGGCCGAAAGCTGAAAATTTGTTTTCCAGTTTTCGGATGCCAAGTTCAAGTGACAGGTGCAAGTGTACCTATTGGATCTGGTGAGAATCAACAAAAAATGACAGGTATATTAAATAAATATATATACATTTAAAAATAAGATGTATTTCCTCTGATGTAGCTCGTAAATCGTCATTTTTCTAACAACTTGTTTATTGGTTTTAACAACTTGTAGAATTGGGAATCGATCCGACAGACCAAACCCTGATCGATTGACCAAAACATAGGATAAAAAAAAAGAATATTTTTCAAAAAAAAAGAAGGCTCTCCAAAGGAATATTCTAAGAAATCTGTTTACACTTGAAGGTCACTATGGCTGTACACCTGGGGCCTGTTTTAAGTCTCAATCAATGAGCTGTTCATGCGCACCATTATCATCGTACCCATTCTCTCTCACTTCCCACACCACCCACCCACTACTTTCCAATCGTCCACCCACCCTTATTCGAACTGTATACCTCTCGAACAATAATCCTGCCACAGGAACACGATATGTGAGGGATTGTGTCAGTGTCGAGTTCAATGTCGAGCAAAATGTGAAGAAGATTAATTTCCGAGGGCATTTGAGCTCTGCCGTCGGTGAAACTGCAATGGTGGTAAATTGAAACATTTGAAACATCTGTAGACATATTTGTGGAAGCTGGATCTCTTCTGTTCCAGACGCTGCCTTTAATTGCACAAGCAATTTCCGCCAGAGATAGGACTTTCAGACATTTAGTTTTTGAGCAATCGTTTTTTTTGCAGGATTTGAAGAGACGATGCTAGGGATCTGTATTGGTGGCCACTGCAAGGCGTTCTTGGTGGCGCTCCCGGAAATCTTCGATGCTAGACTTAAAGTGTGAGTCGACTATGCCCTTTCGATCGTATCAGAAAAGTATATACGTACACCCAATTGGCGAAAAGTTTTCCACGAACACAATATGGCTACTATTTGGTCAACACGAAAACAAAAACAAGCTGTTTTTTAAAAAAATTGTTATTTCCCGTTCAGATGCCGCCCCGCACTTCCTGAGACTGGCTGCGTAGAGCGTCCACCGCCGATATGCGTCGGCGAAGTCGCCAAGTGCTGCCACCCCGCGAATCCTGTTTGTTTTTGCCAAACTTGTGGCATGGCGTTTTTCCAACGGAAAACTTCGCCTTCAGGGGAGGTCGCTGTCCACAAGATTCTCACCAACGCCAGAAAGTGCACCTGTCTTGGAGCTTGAAGACGACCATAGAAGAAGAAAGTGATCCGATATGTATGCATTCACTTAATTTTCACCCTTTTTTCTTCTCTTACCAAAGGTCTGGAGCCGCGAATGGCAAGCGAGCACTGGATAATAAAGATTTCTTGATTGAATAAACTCTGACCTGGAGGGGGCTCCTCAGAAAAAATATATTTTTCGTTCCTCTGATTATCGATTGATCGGGAGATGAATTTTTTCGAAGGATGGTTCTCTCGGAATAAAAAAGAAGAAAAAAAAATAGAAATAATTTCAAAAACAGTTTCGTGAACTGTGTTGTAAAAACTGTTTCACAGGTGAATACCGACCTCCAATATATATTTTCGCAACATCGATAATAGAATGGCATTCTCCTCCACAGTGTTGTTAGAACCCCATTCCAACCGTCCCTATGCTTTTCGTTTTTATTGTAGACACAAACATCTCACAGAAAAAGGCCAAGACACAACGACAAGCATCCCTTCATCCTCCAGTTCTGTGTCCAGATCTGTAACGACCTGCAAGGTACTTTACGGGATTCCAACATTACAGAAAAAGTAAAAAAGGAGCAAGAATCATTAAAAGTTGCTCGTGGGGCCCAGTGTGAGCTGAACCAATCGAACAGCAAATAGATTCAATCGGTTATCAGGACCACCAGCGCGCGCAAATCTTGCTCTAATGAATCTTCCACCTCTGCGCCGAAACTTCAAGGAAAGGCACCCAAACGCAGCTGTGCTGGCACCACGCCCGAACTCTTCTACGATGGCCTCCCAAACCTTCTCTTGTGCTATCGCTTTGACGCTCATCAGTTTCGCTGGTAAGCGGGCACGACAGAATGCCTGTTGCAAAAGCAAAAGCAGCCAGTCGACCACCGCTCCAAAGCTGCAGAATCCACGTATCATTCGTTGTTGTGAATCAACCCTCGCCTGCAGGCGACCCATTTGAGTTTCTGGCCTGACCAGATTTGACCAGTCCCTGTGCTGTGTGTGTGTGTGTGTTTTCTTATGTTCAGCTGGCGCTGAGTCGTGCGATTCCCTTGGATTGACGGAAGGTGATGATATTCCGTCTGGTGGAGCGGAATATACCATCATCAAGTGCGCCCAATGGAACACACTGGAAGGTGCCAAGTCCGAGTGTTTGTCCACGGCGGGCTGCGATGGATTTCCCTTTGGGAAATCCGGCGCCGCTTTCTGTCTCAGGAATCACGACGCCGCTCACAACCAGAACGAAATCTACACAGAGTTCCTGAAGCACATCAAATACAAATACGATCTCCAAGGCGACGGACAGTGCAGCGCCGCCGAATTGTTGGTGAGCCAAGGGAAACTGGCGAGTCAATCTTCCTTGGCTTACGATGGTGCGCCCGGTAGGGCCATCGACGGTGACGCGAATCCAAACTATTCGGGGGGGAGTTGCACACACACTCAAACTGAGCTAAATCCATGGTGGCAAGTGGATTTGGGGGCCTCTTACACAGTCACTCGGGTTCTCATAACCAACCGGTTGGATTGCTGCCACGAACGCCTGCGCAACCTCCATATTCGAGTGGGTGAAAGTGTGGACTCGAAATTGAACGCCGTTTGCGCGACGGGGGAAAGGATCGGAAAGGGGGAAACCATGGAGTTCAAGTGCGCTCTCCTCAGGGGTCGCCACGTGACTGTCAGTGTTTCTGCGGAGGAATCTTTGACGTTGTGCGAGGTCCAAGTGTTCGCGTTGGTGGATGGAAAAAATCGATAGTTGGGGGGAGGGTACAAGGTAAGATGTTTTTTTGGGGGCATCTGTGGTCGTCCACCCCGTTTCTGGCAGTTGAATGAATTTTTGATTCTACGGTAATTAAGTTGGAGAATTACACTTCGATTATTCCTTTGAAGTTGCTTGTTGTGTGATATTTGTTCGCTTGTAGATGTGGCATGCTGAAGGAAAAGAGAAAAAAAAAATGTTTGTTTTGTGTTTTCAATGTGTTTTTGTATTCTCCTCCACAATATAATTTATGTTTGTTTGTGTTTTCAATGTGGGTAATTTGATCATGAATGTGTGGTGTTCAGGGAATAGATATTGTGTTGCTGCTGGCTGCCCGCATTCAACAAGACTGGGAAGTCTGGTTTTGATCGGATTTTGGAAGGAGGATTCTGCCCCTTCGTCGAGATTTGAACGCCAGGGACCCCTGGCCTGATGCTTCCGTGTATTTAAGACTTCGATTGGGAGGCAAAATTTTCACCAGCACTCATGCGATAATGGCAGACTTGGGGCCAATTCATTTCGTAGACCGCATAATAGATTGTACAAACTCAGAAGGCCAAATACTCTTCCGTCTGAAACTCTGACATGTCACAAGTCAGGTGCCAGGTAAACTTCAAGGGGATTCCTTTTCCGCTCCACCAAATACTCTCAAGTGTTTGATTTGCCATTAGTCATATCTCTACATACCCCCTCTTTTCATAAAACCTACCTCAAAAGTTCTGCTACTAAATAACAAAAACAAAACCACATCCACCCAGGAAATCCAACCAACTCTTTGTCTGACCAAGGATATATCTTCTTTCCAACCCCAAGAAAATGCTCAACAAAAAGAAAAACACAGCCCAAGAAAAGCCGAACTGCCCGAGAAATTATGGGCCGAATGGATTTTTCATTGGGTTTCTTAATCTGTTTTCCCACAGAATGCATCGAGGGTGGCATCCAAAACAGCAGGGTCGAAATCGCTGGTCACCACACATTCACCAAGGGGCCCTTTCAGCAAGATCAACCGCAGCTTTCCATCCAAGACTTTCTTGTCCACAGCCATCAGCGACCTGACCAAACGAAAAACCTTTGAATCAACCATGCACAACCCAGTATGTCTTTTTCCCTTTTTTAAAAAATCTCTTACAGACATATATATACAGTAGAAGTCGCTTTGTTAACCACATTCGGGCCACGCGTTTTCGGGCTAATTAAGCGATTGGTTAACAATCCGATGTCCGACATTTCCCCTCTCCCAGACGCGCACGCATTCGAATCAAACTATAAAGAACTCGTTAATAGTGGTCTGGCGGTTGAAACGCCGTCGAAGGAACTCCATGATCCCGTCTTGGGTCGTTCTCGGTGACGGAAAGGTCTTGTCGAGCACGAGTCGCAGGTTATGACGTCCAGAAACAGATACAGAAGTTCGACAGTTACATATTCATATTGCAGTGCGTTCATTTTTTCAGCCGTTTCATATTCTCTATGCATTCAGTTCATTTTGTTCGACTGTTTTCCAGTTCATTTTGTTCGACTGTTTTCGAATTCCCTTTGCACTGCGCGTTCTTCGTTCGACCATTCGCGTATGAAATTCGCGAGTGCCGTGGTTAATTAGCCGACGGCCGGGCTGATTAAACGATGGTTCTCACCCCCTGAAAATTCCGTTCCTGGCGATTTGGGCTAAGAAAGCGGCGGGGTTAATTATCCGATGGTTATTAAAGCGACTTCTACTGTATATGTATATTTATATATATACCTGAATTGGTCGGGGGTCATGTCTGGTGGTGGCATCACCGGCAAATTGCATCTCTTGAGCAGGGCTTCCGTCCGTTCTGCAATGTCTGGAGTTATCCATCCCTACAGTCGACATTTCAAAAATAATTAAAGGAAAAACACCGCACCCACACCCGTTTAAAAAAAAACACCAGAAAATCCAACTGCTACTTTCACTCACAACTTCACTCATACCCCACAACTTGGCCAGTGTACGGTCACAAACAATTAAAAAAAAAAAAAGGGAAAAAACAGACAGGATTAGTAAAAACCTACTCGGCATACTCCTAAGTACCTATCAAGCCAGAAGCACACCTCCCTCTGTATCAATTTTTTCTTTTTTTTTTCTTTTTCACCTCACCAGTTTTTCCGACATTCGAGCAGCCATGACCATGCCTGCCGAAACAGCTTCCCCATGCAACCAAACCCCATATCCTTGACCGGTTTCCATCGCATGGCCAAAAGTGTGGCCTAAGTTGAGAGTTGCTCGAACCCCACCTTCCAGCTCATCCTCAGCCACCACTTCTGCCTGGAAAAGCACCAGAAACCCTGATCCAAAAATCAGCACCCCCCTCTCCATAGATATTTTATTCCCACGATCTTCACAAATACATGCTGCCAGGATATTTACGTGTCATTGCCAGAAGCCACATCAACATGCAGTATATCTTTTTCACCTTTGAATATGTATTTTTTTAAACTGGCTGCCCTCCATAACCAACAAACGGTGAATGGAACCCTTTCCTTCTTTCTTTTTTTTGGAAAAAAAAAACAAACCGTTTCCAACCGCTATATATAATCCTACAATCAATCAATCTTCCCATATCCAATCTAAAAAACAAAACCCGAGGGGAAAGGGGTTACTTTTTTTTTGGCTCCTTTTTCTGCTTTACTGAGATGGATACCTTATTGACACACGATCGATCGATGGCGTACGTCAGAGCCTCCGGATCTCGATTCAGCAATTTTTCAACGTTCTCCTCCAGCCACTCGAACAGCGGGGCATCCCTGATCAAACCGTATTTGACGATTTCGGAAATGCCTGAGGCCAGCTCCCTGTCTGGCAGCGAATTGAGGCTGTCCGTGTCAATCAATACGCAAGTGGGCTGATAAAACGCTCCGATCATGTTTTTGCCCAACGGGTGATTGACCCCCGTTTTGCCGCCCACGGA
This sequence comes from Bryopsis sp. KO-2023, assembly GCA_030272585.1. Taxonomy (NCBI): domain Eukaryota; kingdom Viridiplantae; phylum Chlorophyta; class Ulvophyceae; order Bryopsidales; family Bryopsidaceae; genus Bryopsis; species Bryopsis sp. KO-2023. Next base: position 822,207 of record BSYQ01000012.1, on the reverse strand, counting down.
GGAATCCACTTGGGCCATCACGGTGGTGGGGATCTGTCAGTTTGTATTGAAAATTAAGAATTGATTTTTTTTATCTTTTTTTTGGAGCGCAGGAAAAACCAAAAAAAACGAACAGAAAAAATTAAAAAATAGACAATGAAAATTAAAAGAATGATTTTCAAAATGTGGCAATTTATTTGCCACAGTAAATTCAGCTTGATTTCCACTCTCTCTTATAAAAAAAAAAGCCCCCTCCTCCCAATTTTCACCCCTCTCTTATTCTTATTCTTTTTCTCTTATTTAATTTCCCCAACCTCATTCTGCAACATACAACCACTTTATCTATATATTTCCCAACATGACCATCACTAGATCCTTACTTGCAAAAAATGAACCCCTCGCTGATAGCAAGCGGCAGCAAATCCAGTCATATCCCCGATGACCCCCCCTCCGAGTGCAACCATGGTGGCACTCCGGGGAATTCGAATTTCTAAAGCTTTGTCCCACACTTTCTGAAGGACCTCCAGATTTTTGAATTCCTCACCATCGGGCAATATGACAGAATCCACCTTGAAATCGCCGCCCGATTCGATGGATTTCACACATCTGTAGAGCAGAAGGTTAAAATTATAATTAAAATTCAAAAATTTCTTAAAATGTATGTTTTCTTTTATTTTCCATCTTGTATTCTAATAAGTATGTAATAAATACTTTATCTATATTTATTTTAACATATCTTACATCTATCAGTTGATGATTAGATTTCTAACTTGAGGTCCATTTGAATTACATTTTTTTTTCATATTTTAGTATATTGCTTGTTTTTTTGGGGCAGGCATATTCGGGATGATCCTCTTTTCATATCAAACACCAGTATCTGGCCTTATTGTATCAAAAATTCCAAAAAGAAATCGAAATTGAAGTGGAGATTCAGTCATCCAGTTCTCAAAAAAATGTCCTTTCATTTATATATGTATTTACTAATGTATTACTTGTTTTAAAATATCTTTTCTTTTTTTTTAAACAAACAACAGAATGTCTAACCTGTCCAGATATAGAGGGGCAATCGTCTCGTTTGTGACAACCAGCACTCTGCTGCTGGGGATGTGTTGGGCCAAGATGTCCCCCCTCTCCAGCAACCCCCCTCCGATATAAATCGGGTACTTTCTATCTCCTAGGTCGACTTCCACCGTCTTTAACGGAGCGGGCCCCGCGGCCACGGCGAACGCGACGTGGGAATCCGCAAAACGCTCGACATTCGATGGACGCGAAATTCTGCGCTTCGAGCCTCTTCCCGAGATTTGCCCCGAGGGCGTGCGGGAGTTGGTTGCCGACGAAACTCTCCGATGTCGACACGCTAGTTTGGTCTGGCCGAGCGAGAAAGTGAGTCCAGAAGACAGCATGTTGCGCGGTGAGGATCGGGGTTGGCTCGTGTCCAGAAACAGGCAAGGAGGAATTGTGTTGTCTGCGTCTGAGAGTCAGACATACGGACAACCCATGTGGATTTCCGGTGCGTTCGTCTGGAAAACTTCGTTTTTCGGCCCTGCTCGGTTGACCACATTGGTAATTGCTTCTGCATCTTGTACCCTCACACTGGTGGATTCACTCGAAATGGGTAATAGTGAACTCCTAATTCTCTATTCTCATTAAAAGTTGCTTTCGACAAACTTCGATAATTCCTTGACCAATCATGTCGAAGAGGAGTTTCGGTGGCGGTGCTCTGAAAGTGCTGAGGTTAAATCTGTTCAGGGGTATACGATGCTTTCCCCCCGCAACATGGGCCTAGAAATAACCTTGTCGAAAAGGAGGAAGAATTTGAACGGAGTAGTTGTTCAAATTCCAACACTGTCTAATAATTTTTCCACCACTTTTTTGCTGCAAAAAACGACCTCCGAATACCATCTTTACATTGAACCCACCCACCATTGCAATGATCTATCAATCTCCTTACGAACTTGTTAAAAAAAATAATTTCAAAGTATTTTCCTTTTTTTTCCCTCCTTTGTGTTGGATCGATCGTTTGTTTTGATCAAACCCAACAGAGCTGCATGATAACGCAAGTGACGTTATCCATCGTTCCGTCAACCAAGGCAGCTTGAACCACAGCAGTGCATGCCCTGTCTATATGGGCTGACAACCTTGGCGTCTCCAAGCTGGATTTCTGAATGAATGAAAAACCAATGCAGAGTTCGTTAATTTTCTATATATATATTTCTGAAAGGACACCATTTGTTTATTCAAACACGGAGCTGAACAAAACCTCTCAACGGACATAAAACAAAAAAAAACATAAAACAAAAACGGAAAACCGCCTGCTGACTGGTTTGCAGGATAGAAAGTTTTACCGACTGATCCTGCTTCTGTAGAAAACAATTCAACCGAAAAAGGGCAAAACAGTTCTAAAAATAGAAAAGGGACAATACTGATGGATGGGGAAACACCTTGAGCTCTGCACGAGCGATATCGACAGCTTCCTGGTCTGACATGACATCCCACAGCCCATCCGATGCCAGAATTATGAATTCGTCCTCTGAAGTTAAGGTCCTCTTACAAACATCGGGCTCGCAATCAACCAACCTAATGAGGGCAAGAAAAAAAGCAAAAAAAAACAAAAAACAGAGGGGTAAGAAAAGAAAACTTACAAAGGGTGCAGTCAGCAAAGGGAAAAAAAAGCAGTGAACACTAGGATGTGGTTTCAGGGAGTCTTGCGACAAATATAAAAATTGAACGATTCCTATATACGAAGCCCACCTATTGCCACATATTTCAGGACTGATATAATAATAATTCAGATATTCCAACCTATGTTTAGGTTGGGAAAAAAAAGGGACAGAAAAGGAGAACAAATTTGAGAGGAAGGGTGCAGACATGACACTAAGACTTAATCCTGGGACTCCCTCCCCCCCAAAAAAATAAAAATAAAATAAAATAATATATATATATATATATATATAAAATAAATAAACACAACAAATAAAAATAATACATTAAATTGAGAACAAAACTGCATGGGGAAACCCACAATATAATCATTGCAAGTTTGAAAAGGATGAGGGGGGCAACGAACTCCCCCCCCCCCCAAAAAAAAAAAAAAAACATAATTAGAAAAACATATATTGCTTCTCTTGAGGTGATCCAGCCCAACATTTTGCAGACTCTGCTTTGTTTTTTCCCTGGGGGGCAGAGGTTCGATTTCTCGGGGTTGGGAGATTTTTTTTTCCCCTTCTTCCCCTTCTTTTTTTTTTTTACTTTTTTTTCTGCAGTACCATTTGCAGTCGAAAGGACCAATTCGGCACCAACCAGTTGGGCTCCTTGAAAGGGAGATCCCCCAGGCATCGAGAAACAGCCAATCCGATGGTAGGTTTTGAAACGCCCCCGTCCAATATCACTCTCCAGCAGGCTTGAAATTCGACCCGACCTCCGTTTTTCATTATTCTGGCTTCTTCTTCTGGCAGGTTTGGCTTGTGGTCTTCCGTCAATCGAATTGCTTTGCCACCTTTGCAAAGCACGGCCCTGCTGTCTCCTGATGGGGAAAAAAATGAACGTAAAAAAAATTATATGGTTGGGAAAGGAAAAAAAAAAGAAAATATGATGTGGTTGGGAAAGAAAAGAAGGAAATGGCCTGGAAAGAGAAATCCTTGCAAACACTGAGGGGTGGGGGTGGGGGGAAATCTATTTTGCCGGAAAAATATCGTTGCAGTAGAGGGGAAAAAAAACAACGAAAGAGAGAAAAAAATTAAATATGAATAAATAAATATGGTGTTCATTTTGAATGTCTATTTGAACAGGGGCTGTCAACAAAAAAAAACGCAGATTTTTTTAAAAAACTTAATCTTAATAATCTTATGGGTAATATGATTGGGAGCAAGGAAAAAAAGAAATCTTTTTCTTGCCCATTTATAATGGGTTTTGGTTTCTTTAAAACAACCCAAAGAAAACGAGACATGCACAAGAAATGCGTATCTTGGGTCCTGTACACGACTAATTAACTTTCTTAGAAAAAAACGCAAGGAAACGAAAGAGTCCTCTCCTCATACTAAAAACAAAAGAAATATATTGTAAGGGAAGAAGAATTTATTCTGATCGAGCTCATTTTTCCCTTCTGCCACTTTTTGGTTATGAATGAGGTTGAAGGGGAAACAAACAAGATGTGGACGATTTTAACAATAATTTGTTCGAAACTTGCCAAAATTGAAAAACTGTGTCCACCTCAAGGGAGGGATTTAAAAAAAACCAACTGGGTCTTGATATCCAAAAATAAAAATAAATGAAAGAAAAAAAAAACTGGGTTTTGATATCCAAAAATAAAAATAAATGAAAGAAAAAAAAACTGGGTTTTGATATCCAAAAATAAAAATAAATGAAAAAAAAAACTGGGTCTTGATAGCCAAAAAAAATAAATTAAGAACCTCAAAAGAAAAACCAAACTGGGTCTTGATATCCAAAAAATAAAATAAAATAAAACGGGAAAAAAAATACACTGAGTCTTGATATTTAAACAAAAAAAAATTGATAAAAAACCTCAAAAGAAAAACCAAACTGGGTCTTGATATCCAAAATTAAAATAAATTTATGCAGACATAAATAGGGTTGTAGGGATTTTTTTTTGGGAAAAAAATAGGGATCAATGTTGATAAAAGAAACTTTTGTTTGGAAATTGAACATAATACTCTTGAATCACCAAAAATGGGTCTTGATATTAAAAAATAGGAAACAAATTGGGAATATCAAAATAACACTGATACCACTATTGATAAATCTGTTGTATCAATGCTCTTGAATTTTGACCTTGGGTGGGTGGGTGGGGTGAAAAAAAAAATAAGTAGAAAAAAATGAAAAAATGTAAAATAAATCAGAAAAAAACCAAAAAAGAGTTAAAACATTGCTTTGGGTGGGGTACGAACAGAATGAAGTTTTTTTGGATCGATTGATAAGCCATTGAGGTTATTGCCCCAGGCACTTTGAGTTGATCATAAGATTAAGATTGCACCAGAAATTCCAACCGGAGTGTCAGTGGCACAAATTGTTGAAGTTTATTTCTTTTTCTATTCTTGGAAAGATCAAAAGAGACCACTCCACATTCTTCTCGAAACAAAAGAATTATCGGAGTCAATCCTCCTCCCACCGAAAACCAATCTACGAGACGATTTTGTGCAAAACTGAATGGCAGTCTGGAGTTTGTCACAACAAACTTCTCTTGATGTAAATACATGTATTTAAAAATACATATGGGGGGAGACTTTATTCGGGTTGGGGGGTTACTTGTGCGTGTTTTTGTCTAGATTCACTTACAACATGACTATTTACCTGCGTTGGCTGTGTAAATAACGTCTTGCAGTCGAAAAGCAACCACCGCAGTGGAGCCGTTGTTAATCTTGTCCTCCCTGGCTCTCGAAAGAATTCTTTCGTCTATCGTCTTGAAAGCTTTTTTCAAAGCATTGCTGATGTCCTCTTCTTCCCTCCTCAGCGTGGCGGGGGGTCCTTCCCCTGAATTCATTCGTTGCTTTTTAATTTAAATGTGATTTGCAAGAGGTCTTCCAGTGGTGTTTATTTTTTATTTTTTTTTGGGGGGGGGCTCTTTGAGGAAATTTGACAAGGAAAAAAGCATGAAAGGAGAAAAAAAAATTCGCTTTCGAAAGCACCGATACAATGATTTCCTCAGTATGTTACAATTTCGGAAAAAAAATCAAAAATCAATATTATGATATTTATTGGTCAATCAACTCCAATTTTTTTTCTTTCGTATTTCCCATATTGACTCAACTTTTTTCCCCCTGGTTTTTTGTATTTTTTATAGATCCCGCACCAGCAACAACTTTTGCTCACTAGAGGAGGATCGAAAATGGGCTGGACCAAAATGATGCCAGTATGACTGACCTGTGTGCATCCTGATAACGGGGTCATTTGCCAATATTAAATGGAGCTCGGAGCTCAGGGCCTCGGCAGCTCCAGAACCGTTATGCCCATCAAAGACGGCAGCGAAGCTTCGCCCGACGCCGTCCGAAACCCTGCCACCATTAGTGGATGTGGGCTGAAAGTCAGGGATAACGGTGTGCCGATCTTCCATGTACGGTCGACATCCAATCGCCTGGCCACAAATTGATTAAGAAAAAGAGTGAGAAGGGAGCAACACATCTTCAACCAGCCCCTCACCAAAAAAAAAAGTGAGAAAGGAGTAACACGCTTTGAATCGGCAGCACAGGACATTTGACGGAAATTTCCTTTTGGAAAGCAGCGAGGTGCAATTTTTTTTTCTCTTTTTTTATATAAATTTTTTCTGGGTTTCTTTTTTTTAAAGGGGGGGGCCATGTACCTGATATGATCCAAGGTAGACCCTGCTGACGGATTTGGACTCCAGACCAGGGCTGGAATCGTTGTCCAATGCATCTAGGTCTTGGACCTTCAAGCCATTGGGCCTGTTGTTGTCTGACGGCATGGAGGCGGGCAGCACCAGCGTTCTTTCTTTGGCGAATCGTTTGGCAGTGCTTTTGCCGATGCTGAAATCGCTCGACAGGGTCTGGCCCTCTTCTACCTCTTCCCCGAAGCTCAGCAGATTCGTGGGAACTCCCTGTGGGAAAATTGAGGGCCATATCAGGAAGAAGAAAAAATAAGGGGTTTTTTTAATATAAAAATGGAAGAGATCGAAAATAAAAAACAAGAAAGAAAGGGAAAATTCAAAGAAAATGAGTGTTTCTGATCAGAAACGTTTACGTGCTCCCACCAGTACCCCAACCCCCCTCCCCCACCCCAAAAAAAAGAAACAAACAAAAAAAACCCAAAAAAGATGAAAAAAAAAGATGAAAAATGAAAAATTCACTGCAGCAAAAGAAAACAAAACAACAGATTCCATGCCTTCCCTTTCTATCAACATTCTTATTCAATTTATATTTTTATTCTCTTAATCCAAAAAAAATGGTCACCTTTCGTGGTTGAGCGGCTGTCTCTACAACAGCCACCCCAGCTTCCTCTTGTTTCTTCTCCGCTGTTGAATTTTTTTTCGTAGACTGCTGTTGTTGCTGCTGCTGCTGTTGTTGTTGTTGCGAATTCTTTGCCACCTTGGGCTTTTTCTCAGGGGAGTGCTGGTGTCGCTCCTCTTCCCTCCGGCCTCTATCACTCAACTTGCTGCTGGAGTCCCCCTTCCTCTTGCTTCGTCTCGAGTCCTCCCTGTTGTAGCTGTTGGAGCTGCTGGGAAAAACACACCCTTTCAAAAAGAAAGAAAGAGAGGAAATACAACAAGCCCACAGAGAAAAAAAGAGGGAAGTTCCTTTTCAATGGTTTATCGATGCCTTGTGGAATCATATGAATCAGCAGACCGAAAAGAAGACAGATTGCAAAGAGGGGGGGGGGGCACAAGCGCTGATGAAAGAGCTATCGAAGTAAGAAAAACCGAAGCACTCGGGAAGGGGATCGCTGAAGAGCGAAAGCTGTGAACGTGCATCGTCGGAAGGGGAACGATGGAATCCATCCACAAGATTGCTGAACTTTTTTTCAGTTGATGAATCTCTTCGGGGTTGTGTGTGTGTGTGTGTTGGGTTTCGTTCGATCGAGCCCGATCACGGTCGGAAAGGGGTCGAGGATCCTCACCTTTCCCTCCTCGAGCGGTGCCTGCGGCCTCGCTCCTCCTCCCTCCTTTCTCGCCTGGATGAGCGATGCAACCCGACTGTTGGCATATCGATCGATTAGCAACCCAAGAAAAAGGGACCGCGCCACGAACGCGCGCTGGAGGAACACTGTTTAGTGACTCCAAAGTTCCTGGCAGCATACGACAGCCGACCAACCCATGAGTCGTACGGCAATCGTCAACGTCTTTCAAAATTGCGTAAGCCCCCTGGGTGTTTGGTCTTGTCGATATTTCGAAGGAGGTGGTTTTGTTTTGGGTGTGTGTGTGTGTTTGGCTTCGGGGCAGAGGAAACAGAACCAAAAAAAAAAGAGTGAGAGGGAAGGTTGTAAAGGAGTGAGGGAGGAATAGAACAAGAGGAAGAACGAGATGGGGAAAGCCAAGGCGCGACAGATGAGGGTGAGGTGTCAGGAAATAGCGGAGCTGATGTCGGGGACGGAGGAAAACGACGAGAAGATGCACAAGTACTGCGAGCAGTTGATGGCGCACAGTCGAGGCCCACGCTGCCTGGGCTGCTGGCTGATGGAGGAAAACTGCATGTGCGAGGCATCGTTGTGCGTGGACAACGCCACGAAAGTCGTCGTGCACATACACCATGGCGAGTGGTGAGCCCATCTAATGGTTAATTCATGATTGGATGGTAGGAACTTGCACAGGAGTAAATATCTTTTTTTTGTCTTTTTTCTGGAATATTATTTTTTATTGTTTACACTTTGGGGGGATACACTTGGCAAATTTTGAGTATGGAGTTTCACATCATCTGAAGAATTAATTTCTGACCGCTTTAATTTATGTTTATCTGGACATCGATTGGAAAGAGATCAGCAGAGGTCCTGCAGTTTGCTTTAATTTTGCATTATTTTTTTCACCAAAAACAAAGAAAACCATCCAGGCTTTCAGCCGACCGCTCTAACAAAAATAAACCAACATCCCTGAGGCCATGTTCAAATGCCGTCTTAATTTGATTACAAATTTGTTTGCTGGAAAGTTTTCTTAAAAATAGTGGAGCTGCCAAAAAAAAAAGAATCAATCTCCTTCTTTTTAAACCAATTTAATGCATTTTTTTTCTTGTTTTTAAAGGTGTTTGTTGGAACGATGGGTCACAGGGCAAGGTCCAGCAACACAGGGATATCAATACATCGAACCCTCAAAAATTCGGAGCTGTGTTTGAAAGGCCACAAGGTGCTTTTTTTTGCTTTTTTTTTCCCCTTTACCAGTTACACCCCCAACCATGAGCAATTTGATTTTCTTTTTTCCTTTAACAAATACACCCCCGACCATCAACAATTTTACGTTATGTTTTTTTTCAATTTCCCCCCCCCCTAGATTTTTGACTGCTGAGAAAAAGACATTCGCACTTTTAACTTGATGACTTTCTGTGTTGAACAAGAGTTGCTTTCGTGGGTTCGTTAGAGCGTTTTTTTTGTATATTTTTTTTCCTCCTAGGTTGATTTGTTTTAATTTTATTTTTTTCTGTTTTTGAATTATTTTAGGAACATCAGGCAAGACTGCAAGAAATTTACAATGATCCTGACATGGTGAAATGTGTGCTTTGGCCTGGTATGCACAAATTAACTCTCCATAACCAGATGTGCAGAAATCAATCGACAAAGCTAGAGAGATTTTTTTTTTTTCACATAGAGATCGAGGTTTCACCGCAAAGCTTATGTGTTTTGCAATTTGTTCAACTAGATTTCAAGCCGTCACTTTTTCCCCAGGGAAAAAAAAAAGCTTCAAATAATTGCTACTTTTGGGAGAATGAACTAAAACTCAGGGTGCTGGACATCATAATCCCTGAGTTGAAAATCGCGAGGCTGTTTTTTACTCTGTGGTAGATTTTTTCCCCTCTCGTTTTTTTTTCCTTCTCCTGTCTGTTCACCAGCCGAGCAAAGAAAAATTGTTGATTGGCAATTGGATGGTTTCAACCAGTTTTTTCTTTCGTTGGGAATTTTTTTAGGGGAAACTGCATTGACTGTTTCGGAATTCAAGAAATCCGTGGAAGAGTCTGGAGGGAAAGGTGTTGTGGTGCTGGTTCCTGATGGATCTTTTCGTGGAGCAAGAAAAATGGCGTCCAAATATCCTCAGGAATTTCCTAGAGGTGATTTCTTGGATGAACAGATGGAGAAAAAAAAGAAAGAATAAAGAATTACATACATCTATATTTTATCACACTATTTTTTCACGTAAAAATGAAATGAAAATGTATGTCTTTGAAGCTGTCTTATTTTATTCATGTTTATATATTTTATTCTATTTGATTTTTTGGGGGGTGGGGAAATTCATAAATCATAGGAGTGCATATGAGATCCTTGTTTTTTCACGATGCATTCAACCATAGTTTTTTTTTTGTTGGCGTGGTTTTCTTTTTTTTTTTTTTCCCCAAACATGATCTTCTGAATTACGTTTTGTTTTCGTAATTCTTACTATTTTTTGTTTTTTGAATTCTTCGTGAACAGTTAAATTATCTCCTATGAGTGTGCTGGAAGGAAAAAAAGTGTGTCTGATGGGACCTGTAAGGAAGTATGGTGGAAGTGAAGAGGAGACTGGAAGGTGGGGTTTGATTTTTTTTTTCGCTGGGTTTTTGCCACTGCATGTATGTGCACATTTTTATTATTACTATTCACTTGGCCTTCTTTTTGGTTGCCGTCTTTTTATTTCCTGCATCCCAGCAATCGAATAATAATGACAATGAAAAAGACTAAAAAGATTCCAAAGAGATTTTAGGAAAATGGAATGTCACCACAATGGTCCAAGAAAACCTCCCTCAGCTGTCCTCCTTTGGTTTTTTTCTTTTCAGCAGTGCTTTTTTCTTTTTTTTTTAGTTTTCTTTTCAAGTTTTTTTGGTTTTCTGTTTTTTGTTGGTTGGGGTTGGGGGAAAGGGAAAGAGCCTAGAGGGCTGGGATCGCATTGGCGTTTTTTTTTTTGAAAACCAAATAACTGTGATGTTTGGTGTCCTGTCACCTATTTTTTTTCTAAATCAAAGATTAGCGTTGAATTTGCACACTGTTTTTTTTTTCATTTTTGTCAGGGTTTCAACACTGGAGGCGGTGGCGGCTTTCTTGACGGAAATGGGGGAAAGCGAGAAAGTGGCGGAGGCACTCAAACACAACATGCGATTAAAAATGGACATGGTGCTCAAACAGAAACACCGGCCGATGGTTTACGGAACCGTGCAAGGCAGCAAGACTTGACACATAAATTTTACACAAGAAGTTCTTTTTTCTTTTCTTGCTGTGGGGGGTTGGAGTGTTTTTTTGGCAGACAGGAGTCCTGGGGGCTTTTCATAACATAGCATTTTTTGGTCGTTAGAAAAAAATAAGTGATAATAGACGTCAAGGGGGTCGAGTCAAAGGTTGGTTAACCTTGCGGGATTGAATTTTGAATTTTCCTCCCATTTTTAACAGCAATGTGTTCGTCAAGGCGCTTTTCTTTTGTTGGGTGGTTTGAAAATGCCGTCACATCAGATCAGGTGGATGGAGGATAATGCAAGGTGGAAAAGATCATCAAATCCAATTACGCCGACAATTACCTTGCAATTGGTCCAGTTGCCACACAATTTCTAATGGCAGTTCTCAAAACTTTCTGGAAGAAGTGTAGAGCTGCTGGCAGCAGTGCTTACATCCCAGCAGATATTCAGAATCGAAGTGCGACCGACCTCGACCACATTCGATTTCTTTTGAGAGGGGGTGATATCGTTTTTCTTGTTTGAATGACAATCATTTGGTTGTAGATACGGACTTGTGTAATAAGTTATTACACAAGTGATTATTACTAATAACACCTCGAACACATTCGGTCAGAGAACTTTACCATCAAAAACAGAGAATTTTTTTTATTATTTTCATTTTTTGAATGCAGGTTCTACCCATCCGGGTGAGTGATCGTTTCAAATCAGGTACCTGAGCAAGGTAACCGAGCGGACAATCCAGTTCAGAATCAGGGAAAAACTGACCACAGAACTTGACCACGGAAAGGAAGAAGCCCCTTTTTTTGTGATAAAAAGAGGTGGATCCTTACTGCAAAAAGCGAAGAACTCGTTTTGAAGGAAATCGCAATAAGTCGATTTTTGGCTGTGGTTTTGATCAATTGATCAGTGGTGGTGCGGTTTTGATCCTACTACTGGCCAATGATTAATGATTGATGATTGATGATTACAGTGCTGCCTTTGCACAGTCCCAGGAGTTGCTGCATGTCAGACATAGGAGCATCAATTACGCACGCACTCGTAAAGCGCGATCGCGACTTACAGCTGCCGCTCAGCTACAAATCGCCGCGCTTTGCTGTAAGCCAGCAATCTCTTCTTTGACATTTAAAGGCTTGGCCGATATTCCATCACTTGCGCGCGCCACAGTGTCCCACAGTTGCGCTTTTGGACTTCCTGGTTTTTTTCCACAACCCTCTGCTGCTTTTACTTACACAATGCTGAACGTCATTCTCGTCGCCCTGCTCATCGCTGGCGCAGCCAGCGACCCGTTGCGAGTGAAACTTCACAAGCGACCAATCGACTCGAGCTTTTTGCGCGTCCCCGTGGGACGTTTCGAACGACACAATGATGTCCGCTCCAACGGGCTGGTCCAAGAGAATCAGGAAGATATCGTAACCCTGAACGACTACGCCAACGCTCAAGTGAGTGACGCTTTATCAACCAGGGTTGTTCAGATTTCGCTTCATTTTCAGCAGTGAAAAGAGACGTACCCCTTATACACTCTCAACGATTCAATCTGCTTGGTTTTCACTACCACCGGCAGGCTAATTTAACTGAGAGACATCGAGTTTGATGTCTCTCAGTTAAATTAGGCAAACCGCTGTCGCATGCCGTGACCCACACGTTTCGCTTGATCCTGTTTTGCAACTGTTGTGTGTCGCCGATCCTTTGCAGTACTATGGTGAGATCGGGCTGGGAACTCCACCACAGTCGTTCCAAGTAATTTTCGACACAGGGAGCTCCAACGTTTGGGTGCCATCCTCCGAGTGCCCCTGGTATCAGCTCGCCTGCCTGCTCCACAGCAAATACAACTCCGACCTCTCCTCGACCTACAAGGTTCGTTTTTGCCGTTGAGCATCTGGCTAAACGTCAGGAGGGGTATACAAATTCCTTTTTGTTGTAGGATGTTTAGGTTTGTTTTCATTTCTCTTTCGGGAATGGCTGTTAAAGCAAACTTGGCCGTTTTTAAGGGTTGTGCCAAGTGTAGAAATCTACATATAGAGACAGAGAGAGAAAGAATATTTGGGGTAGATTTTTCGACCTTGGGTGTGAGACAATTTCAACAATATAATATATGTATATTGTATATGCATATTTAAAGGAAAATGGTGTGGTGTGTGTATAGAGTGATGATAGGAGCTTTTCCATCAGGTATGGCAGTGGATCTTTGACCGGATTCATGAGCGTGGACAAGTTGAGCTGGGCTGGGGAAGAAATTGAGGACCAGCAATTCGCGGAAGCCACTTCGGAGCCTTCCATCTCTTTTGTCTTTGGCAAGTTTGATGGCCTCGTGGTGAGTGTTCCCTCTTTGATTATTCATTTGTATATCTTGGTGATTTTTCTGGTAGCTATTTATAGGGGGGTCCGTGGGGGATGGAAGGAGCTGAGCGGAAAATGAATTCGATTTTGCACTATTTTTTCCTTGTAAAATGCAAAAAGTTCCGTGACTGTTTCTGCTGTTTTCCCCCTCTTTTTTTTTCCTTTTTTTTTCTAAATTGTGATTTGCACCCATGGTCATGTTTGTATTGATATATAATTTTTGCTTTTTAAGGGTATGGGTTTCCCTGAGATCGCCGTAAATGGAGCCCTCCCAGCGTTCAACAACGCAGTCAAGCAAGGTTTGATGGACCCCATTTTCTCTTTCTGGGTTTCGAGGACTCCGGGTCCAGCTGGTGGAGAGCTTGTCCTCGGAGGTGTTGACAAGAAGCATTTCAAGGGCGAGCATGTCTGGTATGTGCAAAAGCACTACTTTCATTTATTTGTTTATTTATTTAATTATTTTTGTGCCTTAACACTAACAGCCTCTACTAACAGCTTTAAATATACCCATCCAATGTAATATTTTTCTTTTTGGGTCGGTGTTTTTTTGGGCTTTTTTTTTTGGGGGGGGGGGAAGTGCAACACGTTTTGAGATCGGCGTGGTGAATTACGTGTTTATTTGTTGCTTTGGGTTTACTTTTGTTTTTTTAATTTAGAGGGGTGGTGGGTCAGTAATTCTGAGGGACTTGACAATCGGCGATTTTCTTGCTTTTGGTTTGATGCTGTTTATAAATTGCTGAATCCTTTCGAGGAGCAAAATTTTGACACAATTCTGATGCAATTCTCAGGGCTCCAGTCACCAAGAAGGGCTACTGGCAATTCGAGATGGACGGAGTCTCCATGAAGGGCACTTCTGATATGTGTGAAGGTGCGATCGATTTTGCTACTTTTTCCCTCCAAAACCCCTGTTTGGCAGTGCTCCACTTTTTGGCTTTTTTTTTTTTTGGAAAAAGCCCTCACAGCACATCAAAAATTTGCTTTTTACATCTTGATTGGAACATAGATGAAATGAAATGTGGGTGTTTTGTTGCTGCTTCCAGGTGGATGTCCAGTTATCGCCGACACAGGCACTTCGCTCATCGCTGGTCCCTCCAGGGCAGTCAATGCAATCAATGCTGTGATCGGAGGCAGCCAATACGTCGACGACCTCTGCAGAGACACCATGCTTGGATTGGTGCCCCAGATCAGGACCATCGCACTCAACTCCAACACTGAAGAGGTCAGTCGACAGGGGAAGCAGCCTTGTTTTACCGTTTTCTTTGATTTGTTGGTTACCAGATGTGCAACCCTAGAAAGCGTGTGTGTGTGTGTGTGTGTTTGCTTAAATGAGGGGTTTGGTTGTTGTTTTTGCTCGTCTTGCTTTGTTGGGTTGTGACATTTTTCATTTTCAATATAGTTTTAAGGTCGAAAAGTAAAGAAAAGGTGTTTTTCCTTTGAATCAGTTTAAAACCCTGTTTCTTCCAACCCTGAATTAATCCTGAATTTTCTGTTTTGTGTTGATCTTGAAAAGACCTGCGAGCGCATGAACCTCTGCGCCAGTGATGGGGTCAGGCTGTCTACCACCAGGAAACTTCTTGAAAATGGGGAGCTGGGTGATTCTTTCGAGTGTGCTGCTTGCAAAGCTATTGCCACCGCTGCAAAGGTAATTCTGGTTTTTTATTTTCAATCAGCAGAAAGCAAGTAGCTTCTGTTTGCATAGGTTTATTATTTACACAAATTTGATCAATATTGACCTGTCCAGGTTTTCAGATGTTTTCTAGCTTTTTTTTTTTTTTTTTGGGGGGGGGGTCCCTGGAATTTGCAAGGGTGGCTGCATATTCCATCCTTTTTCACCAGCATTTCGTAAAGACAGACGATTTGCATGAGTCGAATGAATTGACCGATTTGAAATTTTGAAAAGAGGAAAAAACATTGTCAACTTTAGAGCCATGCTTGTTTATTGACACCTCATTCTGTTCTGTTTTTTTTTTTCCCTTTCAAGGATTCAAGGAGCCTCGCAGAATTGGAAGCTTTGGCTGGAGAACAGTGCGCATTCTCTGGAGCCTCCAATGAGGGACCTGCTTCCAACGCACAGACTGTCGTGAATTGCAACAACATTTCCTCCCTTCCAGATCTCACTTTCAAGATCGCTGGAAAGGACTTCCCCTTGACGCCTGAGCAGTACATCTGGAAGGTGGGGTGTTTTTTTTTGTTTTTTTTAATGCACTCCACTCGTTTATGATTTGCATGTGCATTTGTTAAGAAGCCACATTAGCTCCTTATCGCTGATCCGGACAAGTTCAGTTGGAATAAAATATATACAGACAGATTTGGTCTGGATCTGGTAGAAAAAAAAGAGTAATTCAACTTTTTTGATCACAAGACGTATTTTGTCTGAATCTGGTGGAAAAAAAATGAAAAAAAAGAATTATTTATTTTATTGTTGTAGTTTTTGAAAGTGTTTTTTTTATTTTGAAAAAAGTGTGCTGAAGAAATATACGTTTTTTGCCACATAAGGTCGAGATGTTCGGACAGAAGCAGTGCGTCAGTGGGTTCATCGGAATGGATATTAAGAATGGCCTCTGGATCTTGGGTGACAACTTCATTGGAGGTATGCACACACTTTCGCAGCCATTATTTTCTATCCATGCAAATTTTTGCGCTTTTCAAAATCTATCTCCATCGCATAGGAGGATTTGTCGACTGTTTGATTTCGTTTATAGTCGGTCCTAGAAACAGTGAAATGTTGGATATAACTGTTCAAATTTTTTTAGCCAAATTTTGACGGCTCGGTATGTACAGAGGAGGACCGGATTGAATGTGAAGGCCTCGCTTGTTTTTTTCCCTCCTAATTGTTGATCTCAAATCACTGCTATAAATCTGTTAAATCTGTTGATCTCAAAACGCAAATTTCAAGATAGAGTTGAAACAGACTCCAACCCCCCCTCCCCCCCCCCAAAAAAAAAAATTGACACTGATATTGACCATTGTTTTTTTTCCCTTTGCAGCTTACCACACCGTCTTCGACATGACTGAAGGAAAAGAGCGTGTGGGCTTTGCAGAATCGATGTAGATTCCAAAGGAAAATTCATACTGTTTTTCTTTTAGAGAAACATATCGCACAGGGGTGCAAAACCAAGCTTTTTTTTCTTTACGACTGAAATATTTTGAAACTCCCGAGCCCTCATTTTTTATTTCGAAAAACGAGATTTTTTTCTTTCTAGGAAAAAGGAATGCGAAGATTGGGGTGTGGAAATAGGAAATGAAAAGAAAAAAGAAAAAGAAAGAAAGAAAGATATTGACAAGGGATTATGAGGGTTGAGCAAAGGAGGAGGGTCTGTAAGAGTGTTGTGTATTATTGAGTGTTGGAATTCAAATTTTGGAGTTTTTTTTTTTTAACGAGGAAAAAAAAGGAAAGAATATCTGTGGGAGGGAAAAATATTGGGGTTGTGTGGAGGGTTTTTATTTTTTTTATTTGGGGAGGGGGAAATGTGGAGTTTCAGGGAATGTAAGAAATTGATGGAAAGGGGGAAGAGTGGTGGATGGATTCCCACCTTTGCCTATTGTGTGCTTGGTTTTTTCTTTCCTGTTTTTTCATTTTTTTTCATTTTTCTTTTGGGGGGGTATTAGAAGATGCTTGTGAAATATATGCCAGATTGCGTTCTGCCTCTTCATTTTTTTTATCGATCCACCCGTATTTTGTGCTCGACACTACAATAAGAAAACGAAACGTTCGTTTTATTGTCGAAAAGACACTTGCCTGATGGGTTTATGCATTCTTCCATCGATAACGTAATCCTACCAGCATGCCACGCTTTCGTGTCTGACTGGAGCTTCCCCACCACGAACAAAATCGCTGAGCTCTGTCCACTCTCCCTTCTGCCTGTCGAGTAGGAAAGGGTCGAGCGCAGTGCTGCTTTTTTCTGCTTTTTTCTGAGCGACCATAACAAAACCAGGACGAACGCATTTTTTATTGAGCCTTTTCTTTGATTTCCTTCTTCGTGGATTCTCCACGAAGAAGGAAATTCTCCATCTAAGTTCGACTTTTGCTACGGGTTCGCAATCCCTTTTTCTGGCGGCCAGGCGCCATCTGAGGATAGTTTTCTTTTTTTTTTTTTTGGGGGGGGGGCAGTTAGGAGGGGGTTTCGAGAGTGGGAGGGAGGGAATCTGGAGAAGAGTTCCTGTAGAATTTTAGTCGCTTTGTAAGACTGAGAGTGAGAAATTGGGAGAGAAAGGAATGAGGAAGTTGTGAAGGAGGAGTGGGCAGTACCAGAAATGCATGGCAAACCAGTTTGTAGGTCCCTTTTTGTAAACTTGATGTCTTTTTCATTGTGTGTCTTGCCCATTTTTTTCTTTCTCCACCACCTGAATCGGTGCAGAGAAATCTCAATCTGATTTTGCAATGCCTTTTTGGCATGTTTTTTGAAAGCTGCATTCTGTTCAGGATGGAACGGACGGGGGAGACTAAGGGGTTTGTAGGGAAACACTTTTAGGGCTCCTATTTGTCTCAGTGGAATACAGCTGAGTGAGGGTGGGTGACCAATTTTTCCTTCTCTGGAGAGAAGGGGAAAAAAAGCGTGTTAAGAGAGGAGGGACAGAAGGAATTTGGTAGGAAGTCTGAAAGGGTTTTGGTAGAGTGATTGTTAGTTCCGACATGGCTGAAAAGTTTTTCAAAGGCTGTGGGTATGGTTTTGATTGCAACGGTGGTGGGTAGAAATTCGTTTGAAGAGGCTCTTTTTCTGTCCCTAGACTCCCCGCAGACAGATCTGCATTTTTAGAGTGGAGTCACAAACAAAGAAACAAATCTCGAAATACATTGTAAGGGAGAAGAAAAAAGCACTCGTCGAAAAGGTTAGCCAGAAGTTTCCCAAAGGCAGAGGATGCAGGCCTTGCCTTGTATTTCCAAATGAAAACACAGCCATGACCTTCGCTACCCATTGCCTTCAAAACATTCGTCGCCCTACAACAAACGTAACTTCCCCATGTTTTTACAGTCTCCCTGATGCTGCAATACATGATCGCACACCACGTCCCTTTGAATGACCTGTTTTGTTTGAGGGGGTGTCGAACAATTCCTGCTCTGAAGTTGAATTAAGACGCGTTCATTGCTTTTCTCGGCTCTCATTCTTTGGTCCATCCATCCAAGAACCCGATTTCCTCAACCTCTGACCACATATAAAAACACCAGCCACCCTTTTATGGCTCCTCAAACTCCAAACCTCCAAACTCCCCACAAGAGACCTATGTGATTCGATGTATGTACAGTCTCAGTTTGGATTAACTCTGGGTCAATATATTCAAAAATGGGATATGAAATCGTATTCCCCCCCCCCCTTTTTTCTTTTTTCCTGAATTCCTCATAGGCATCTCTCTGTCATGTACAACTGACGAAAGGGGAGACTGGGTTGTTTTGACCCACTCCAGCAAAATACAATGGTGTCTTTTTAGACAAATGATTCTATGAGAACAGCTTTCAGCATTGTTATGGGAAGGGATTTTTTTGGTAATACGAGATTGCGGCATCTCCTCAACAATATAATTTAATGTTTGTTTGTCTTTTTCAATTTTCTTTCTATCTGTAAAATTTCGCTCAGCAACTTCCAGCGTTGAAGAAAATATTACATATTCGCCAAACCATCCTAAATTCCTTAAATACAAACAGAAATTAAGCTTTATCGCAAATAGATTGGCATTCCCCCAAAAAATTTTGGGGGAAAGGCAGATTTCGATTGATAACCTCATACCCGCCTTTCCAGCACTGTTAATCTTTCCGCCTCCGTTCCAAATTCACGGTGGTATTTTGCGGTAGTTTTCGGTGTTTACCACGACCCTTTTGCTGCCACGTCCCACGAGGTCACTCTTTTTTCCGCCACCCCTTTTCTGGCACTGACTCATCCAGAAACACAACCGTCTGTCCCACCGTTCCACGGCAAGGGAATTCCTTTACGTCAACGACCGCGTCAGCCGTCGACCGGTTAGCACAAAGCTCGGGTTTGAGGAGCACGCAAAAAGAAAGGTCCTCGTGAAAACTCCGATCGTCGCTCCGCATTTCGTTTCTGCATGAACGAAGGAAAGACCCCTGGAGGAAGAAATAACAAGCGAGTGGTTAGGGTGGGCTGTTGTTTGGTAACCTGTTTTTTTGTGTGCTGTTTTTCAGGTTCGAGGAAGGGACCCCTGGAGCTCTGAAGGAGAGAAAACAAGTGAGTGGGTGGGTTGGGCTGTTGTTTGGGAACTTTTTTTTTTGTGTGCTGTTTTTCAGGTTCGAGGAAGGGACCCCTGGAGCTCTGAAGGAAAGAGAAACAAGTGAGTGGGTGGGGTGGGCTGTTGTTTGGTGACTTGTTTTTTGTGTGTTGTGTTTCAGGTTCGAGGAAGGGACCCCTGGAGCTCAGAAGGAAAGAGAAACAAGTGAGTGGGTGGGTTGGGCTGTTGTTTGGTGACTTTTTGTTTGTTTGTTGTGTTTCAGGTTCGAGGAAGGGACCCCTGGAGCCAGAAGGGAGAAAAACAAGTAAGTGGTTGGGGTGGGCTGTTGTTTGGTGACTTTTGTTTTGTTTGTTGTGTTTCAGGTTCGAGGAAGGGACCCCTGGAGCTCAGAAGGAAAGAGAAACAAGTGAGTGGGTGGGTTGGGCTGTTGTTTGGTAACTTGTTTTTTTGTGTGCTGTTTTTCAGGTTCGAGGAAGGGACCCCTGGAGCTCTGAAGGAAAGAGAAACAAGTGAGTGGGTGGGGTGGGCTGTTGTTTGGTGACTTTTGTTTTGTTTGTTGTGTTTCAGGTTCGAGGAAGGGACCCCTGGAGCCAGAAGGGAGAAAAACAAGTAAGTGGTTGGGGTGGGCTGTTGTTTGGTGACTTTTGTTTTGTTTGTTGTGTTTCAGGTTCGAGGAAGGGACCCCTGGAGCTCAGAAGGAAAGAGAAACAAGTGAGTGGGTGGGTTGGGCTGTTGTTTGGTAACTTGTTTTTTTGTGTGCTGTTTTTCAGGTTCGAGGAAGGGACCCCTGGAGCTCTGAAGGAAAGAGAAACAAGTGAGTGGGTGGGTTGGGCTGTTGTTTGGTAACTTGTTTTTTTGTGTTTGTGTTTCAGGTTCGAGGAAGGGACCCCTGGAGCTCAGAAGGAAAGAGAAACAAGTGAGTGGGTGGGTTGGGCTGTTGTTTGGTAACTTGTTTTTTTGTGTTTGTGTTTCAGGTTCGAGGAAGGGACCCCTGGAGCTCAGAAGGAAAGAGAAACAAGTGAGTGGGTGGGTTGGGCTGTTGTTTGGTAACTTGTTTTTTTGTTTGTTGTGTTTCAGGTTCGAGGGAGGGACCCCTGGAGCTCAGAAGGAAAGAGAAACAAGTGAGTGGGTGGGTTGGGCTGTTGTTTGGTGACTTGTTTTTTGTTTGTTGTGTTTCAGGTTCGAGGGAGGGACCCCTGGAGCTCAGAAGGAAAGAGAAACAAGTGAGTGGGTGGGTTGGGCTGTTGTTTGGTGACTTTTGTTTTGTGTGTTGTGTTTCAGGTTCGAGGAAGGGACCCCTGGAGCTCAGAAGGAAAGAGAAACAAGTGAGTGGGTGGGTTGGGCTGTTGTTTGGTAACTTGTTTTTTTGTGTTTGTGTTTCAGGTTCGAGGAAGGGACCCCTGGAGCTCAGAAGGAAAGAGAAACAAGTGAGTGGGTGGGTTGGGCTGTTGTTTGGTAACTTGTTTTTTTGTTTGTTGTGTTTCAGGTTCGAGGGAGGGACCCCTGGAGCTCAGAAGGAAAGAGAAACAAGTGAGTGGGTGGGTTGGGCTGTTGTTTGGTGACTTGTTTTTTGTTTGTTGTGTTTCAGGTTCGAGGGAGGGACCCCTGGAGCTCAGAAGGAAAGAGAAACAAGTGAGTGGGTGGGTTGGGCTGTTGTTTGGTGACTTTTGTTTTGTGTGTTGTGTTTCAGGTTCGAGGAAGGGACCCCTGGAGCTCAGAAGGAAAGAGAAACAAGTGAGTGGTTGGGGTGGGCTGTTGTTTGGTGACTTGTTTTTTGTGTGTTGTGTTTCAGGTTCGAGGAAGGGACCCCTGGAGCTCTGAAGGAGAGAAAACAAGTGAGTGGGTGGGTTGGGCTGTTGTTTGGGAACTTTTTTTTTTGTGTGCTGTTTTTCAGGTTCGAGGAAGGGACCCCTGGAGCTCAGAAGGAAAGAGAAACAAGTGAGTGGGTGGGGTGGGCTGTTGTTTGGTGACTTTTTTTTTGTTTGTTGTGTTTCAGGTTCGAGGAAGGGACCCCTGGAGCTCAGAAGGAAAGAGAAACAAGTGAGTGGGTGGGTTGGGCTGTTGTTTGGTGACTTTTGTTTTGTGTGTTGTGTTTCAGGTTCGAGGGAGGGACCCCTGGAGCTCAGAAGGAAAGAGAAACAAGTGAGTGGGTGGGTTGGGCTGTTGTTTGGTGACTTTTGTTTTGTGTGTTGTGTTTCAGGTTCGAGGAAGGGACCCCTGGAGCTCAGAAGGAAAGAGAAACAAGTGAGTGGTTGGGGTGGGCTGTTGTTTGGTGACTTTTTTTTTGTTTGTTGTGTTTCAGGTTCGAGGAAGGGACCCCTGGAGCTCAGAAGGAAAGAGAAACAAGTGAGTGGTTGGGGTGGGCTGTTGTTTGGTGACTTTTTTTTTGTTTGTTGTGTTTCAGGTTCGAGGAAGGGACCCCTGGAGCTCAGAAGGAAAGGAAACAAGTGAGTGGGTGGGGTGGGCTGTTGTTTGGTGACTTGTTTTTTGTGTGTTGTGTTTCAGGTTCGAGGAAGGGACCCCTGGAGCTCAGAAGGAAAGAGAAACAAGTGAGTGGGTGGGTTGGGCTGTTGTTTGGTGACTTGTTTTTTGTGTGTTGTGTTTCAGGTTCGAGGAAGGGACCCCTGGAGCTCAGAAGGAAAGGAAACAAGTGAGTGGGTGGGTTGGGCTGTTGTTTGGTGACTTGTTTTTTGTGTGTTGTGTTTCAGGTTCGAGGAAGGGACCCCTGGAGCTCAGAAGGAAAGAGAAACAAGTGAGTGGGTGGGTTGGGCTGTTGTTTGGTAACTTGTTTTTTTGTGTTTGTGTTTCAGGTTCGAGGAAGGGACCCCTGGAGCTCAGAAGGAAAGAGAAACAAGTGAGTGGGTGGGTTGGGCTGTTGTTTGGTGACTTGTTTTTTGTGTGTTGTGTTTCAGGTTCGAGGAAGGGACCCCTGGAGCTCAGAAGGAAAGAGAAACAAGTGAGTGGGTGGGTTGGGCTGTTGTTTGGTAACTTGTTTTTTTGTGTTTGTGTTTCAGGTTCGAGGAAGGGACCCCTGGAGCTCAGAAGGAAAGAGAAACAAGTGAGTGGGTGGGTTGGGCTGTTGTTTGGTGACTTGTTTTTTGTGTGTTGTGTTTCAGGTTCGAGGAAGGGACCCCTGGAGCTCAGAAGGAAAGAGAAACAAGTGAGTGGGGGGGTTGGGCTGTTGTTTGGTAACTTGTTTTTTTGTGTTTGTGTTTCAGGTTCGAGGAAGGGACCCCTGGAGCTCAGAAGGAAAGAGAAACAAGTGAGTGGTTGGGGTGGGCTGTTGTTTGGTGACTTTTTTTTTGTTTGTTGTGTTTCAGGTTCGAGGAAGGGACCCCTGGAGCTCAGAAGGAAAGGAAACAAGTGAGTGGGTGGGTTGGGCTGTTGTTTGGTGACTTGTTTTTTGTGTGTTGTGTTTCAGGTTCGAGGAAGGGACCCCTGGAGCTCAGAAGGAAAGAGAAACAAGTGAGTGGGTGGGTTGGGCTGTTGTTTGGTGACTTGTTTTTTGTGTGTTGTGTTTCAGGTTCGAGGAAGGGACCCCTGGAGCTCAGAAGGAAAGAGAAACAAGTGAGTGGGTGGGTTGGGCTGTTGTTTGGTAACTTGTTTTTTTGTGTTTGTGTTTCAGGTTCGAGGAAGGGACCCCTGGAGCTCAGAAGGAAAGAGAAACAAGTGAGTGGGTGGGTTGGGCTGTTGTTTGGTGACTTGTTTTTTGTGTGTTGTGTTTCAGGTTCGAGGAAGGGACCCCTGGAGCTCAGAAGGAAAGAGAAACAAGCGAGTGGGTGGGTTGGGCTGTTGTTTGGTGACTTTTGTTTTGTGTGTTGTGTTTCAGGTTCGAGGAAGGGACCCCTGGAGCCAGAAGGGAGAAAAACAAGTAAGTGGTTGGGGTGGGCTGTTGTTTGGTGACTTTTGTTTTGTGTTTGTGTTTCAGGTTCGAGGAAGGGACCCCTGGAGCTCAGAAGGAAAGAGAAACAAGTGAGTGGGTGGGGTGGGCTGTTGTTTGGTGACTTGTTTTTTGTTTGTTGTGTTTCAGGTTCGAGGGAGGGACCCCTGGAGCTCAGAAGGAAAGAGAAACAAGTGAGTGGGTGGGTTGGGCTGTTGTTTGGTGACTTTTGTTTTGTGTGTTGTGTTTCAGGTTCGAGGAAGGGACCCCTGGAGCCAGAAGGGAGAAAAACAAGTAAGTGGTTGGGGTGGGCTGTTGTTTGGTGACTTGTTTTTTGTGTGTTGTGTTTCAGGTTCGAGGAAGGGACCCCTGGAGCTCAGAAGGAAAGAGAAACAAGTGAGTGGGTGGGTTGGGCTGTTGTTTGGTGACTTGTTTTTTGTGTGTTGTGTTTCAGGTTCGAGGAAGGGACCCCTGGAGCTCAGAAGGAAAGAGAAACAAGTGAGTGGGGGGGTTGGGCTGTTGTTTGGTGACTTGTTTTTTTGTGTTTGTGTTTCAGGTTCGAGGAAGGGACCCCTGGAGCTCAGAAGGAAAGAGAAACAAGTGAGTGGGTGGGTTGGGCTGTTGTTTGGTGACTTGTTTTTTGTGTGTTGTGTTTCAGGTTCGAGGAAGGGACCCCTGGAGCTCAGAAGGAAAGGAAACAAGTGAGTGGGTGGGTTGGGCTGTTGTTTGGTGACTTGTTTTTTGTGTGTTGTGTTTCAGGTTCGAGGAAGGGACCCCTGGAGCCAGAAGGGAGAAAAACAAGTAAGTGGTTGGGGTGGGCTGTTGTTTGGTGACTTTTGTTTTGTGTTTGTGTTTCAGGTTCGAGGAAGGGACCCCTGGAGCTCAGAAGGAAAGAGAAACAAGTGAGTGGGTGGGGTGGGCTGTTGTTTGGTGACTTGTTTTTTGTTTGTTGTGTTTCAGGTTCGAGGGAGGGACCCCTGGAGCTCAGAAGGAAAGAGAAACAAGTGAGTGGGTGGGTTGGGCTGTTGTTTGGTGACTTTTGTTTTGTGTGTTGTGTTTCAGGTTCGAGGAAGGGACCCCTGGAGCCAGAAGGGAGAAAAACAAGTAAGTGGTTGGGGTGGGCTGTTGTTTGGTGACTTTTGTTTTGTGTGTTGTGTTTCAGGTTCGAGGAAGGGACCCCTGGAGCCAGAAGGGAGAAAAACAAGTAAGTGGTTGGGGTGGGCTGTTGTTTGGTGACTTTTGTTTTGTGTGTTGTGTTTCAGGTTCGAGGAAGGGACCCCTGGAGCTCAGAAGGAAAGAGAAACAAGTGAGTGGGTGGGTTGGGCTGTTGTTTGGTGACTTGTTTTTTGTGTGTTGTGTTTCAGGTTCGAGGAAGGGACCCCTGGAGCTCAGAAGGAAAGGAAACAAGTGAGTGGGTGGGTTGGGCTGTTGTTTGGTGACTTTTGTTTTGTGTGTTGTGTTTCAGGTTCGAGGAAGGGACCCCTGGAGCTCAGAAGGAAAGAGAAACAAGTGAGTGGGTGGGTTGGGCTGTTGTTTGGTGACTTTTGTTTTGTGTGTTGTGTTTCAGGTTCGAGGAAGGGACCCCTGGAGCCAGAAGGGAGAAAAACAAGTAAGTGGTTGGGGTGGGCTGTTGTTTGGTGACTTTTGTTTTGTGTGTTGTGTTTCAGGTTCGAGGAAGGGACCCCTGGAGCTCAGAAGGAAAGAGAAACAAGTGAGTGGGTGGGTTGGGCTGTTGTTTGGTGACTTGTTTTTTGTGTGTTGTGTTTCAGGTTCGAGGAAGGGACCCCTGGAGCTCAGAAGGAAAGAGAAACAAGCGAGTGGGTGGGTTGGGCTGTTGTTTGGTGACTTTTGTTTTGTGTGTTGTGTTTCAGGTTCGAGGAAGGGACCCCTGGAGCCAGAAGGGAGAAAAACAAGTAAGTGGTTGGGGTGGGCTGTTGTTTGGTGACTTTTGTTTTGTGTGTTGTGTTTCAGGTTCGAGGAAGGGACCCCTGGAGCCAGAAGGGAGAAAAACAAGTAAGTGGTTGGGGTGGGCTGTTGTTTGGTGACTTTTGTTTTGTGTGTTGTGTTTCAGGTTCGAGGAAGGGACCCCTGGAGCTCAGAAGGAAAGAGAAACAAGTGAGTGGGTGGGTTGGGCTGTTGTTTGGTGACTTGTTTTTTGTGTGTTGTGTTTCAGGTTCGAGGAAGGGACCCCTGGAGCTCAGAAGGAAAGAGAAACAAGTGAGTGGGTGGGTTGGGCTGTTGTTTGGTAACTTGTTTTTTTGTTTGTTGTGTTTCAGGTTCGAGGGAGGGACCCCTGGAGCTCAGAAGGAAAGAGAAACAAGTGAGTGGGTGGGTTGGGCTGTTGTTTGGTGACTTGTTTTTTGTGTGTTGTGTTTCAGGTTCGAGGAAGGGACCCCTGGAGCTCAGAAGGAAAGAGAAACAAGTGAGTGGGTGGGTTGGGCTGTTGTTTGGTAACTT
Organism: Bryopsis sp. KO-2023; assembly: GCA_030272585.1. Lineage (NCBI taxonomy): Eukaryota > Viridiplantae > Chlorophyta > Ulvophyceae > Bryopsidales > Bryopsidaceae > Bryopsis > Bryopsis sp. KO-2023. The sequence goes on along the minus strand of BSYQ01000012.1, from coordinate 796,569 downwards.
GTTTTTTTGTTTGTTGTGTTTCAGGTTCGAGGAAGGGACCCCTGGAGCCAGAAGGGAGAAAAACAAGTAAGTGGTTGGGGTGGGCTGTTGTTTGGTGACTTTTGTTTTGTGTTTGTGTTTCAGGTTCGAGGAAGGGACCCCTGGAGCTCAGAAGGAAAGAGAAACAAGTGAGTGGGTGGGGTGGGCTGTTGTTTGGTGACTTGTTTTTTGTTTGTTGTGTTTCAGGTTCGAGGGAGGGACCCCTGGAGCTCAGAAGGAAAGAGAAACAAGTGAGTGGGTGGGTTGGGCTGTTGTTTGGTGACTTTTGTTTTGTGTGTTGTGTTTCAGGTTCGAGGAAGGGACCCCTGGAGCCAGAAGGGAGAAAAACAAGTAAGTGGTTGGGGTGGGCTGTTGTTTGGTGACTTTTGTTTTGTGTGTTGTGTTTCAGGTTCGAGGAAGGGACCCCTGGAGCTCAGAAGGAAAGAGAAACAAGTGAGTGGGTGGGTTGGGCTGTTGTTTGGTGACTTGTTTTTTGTGTGTTGTGTTTCAGGTTCGAGGAAGGGACCCCTGGAGCTCAGAAGGAAAGAGAAACAAGCGAGTGGGTGGGTTGGGCTGTTGTTTGGTGACTTTTGTTTTGTGTGTTGTGTTTCAGGTTCGAGGAAGGGACCCCTGGAGCTCAGAAGGAAAGGAAACAAGTGAGTGGGTGGGTTGGGCTGTTGTTTGGTGACTTGTTTTTTGTGTGTTGTGTTTCAGGTTCGAGGAAGGGACCCCTGGAGCTCAGAAGGAAAGGAAACAAGTGAGTGGGTGGGTTGGGCTGTTGTTTGGTGACTTGTTTTTTGTGTGTTGTGTTTCAGGTTCGAGGAAGGGACCCCTGGAGCTCAGAAGGAAAGAGAAACAAGTGAGTGGGTGGGTTGGGCTGTTGTTTGGTAACTTGTTTTTTTGTTTGTTGTGTTTCAGGTTCGAGGGAGGGACCCCTGGAGCTCTGAAGGAAAGAGAAACAAGTGAGTGGTTGGGGTGGGCTGTTGTTTGGTAACTTTTTTTTTTGTGTGCTGTTTTTCAGGTTCGAGGAAGGGACCCCTGGAGCTCAGAAGGAAGGAAAATGTGGGTCGTGTTGTGAGCGTGTCCTGCTGATATTGACGCTTGTTTACACATGTAACTGGTTGTTGATTCGTTGTGGTGGAATTCAGAGTCGTGAATTTTGTTCCAAAGTAAACAAAGGATTCAGATTTGAAGCATTTCATTTTTATAGGGGACGTGGAACTGGTCTGTAATCTGGACAATTTTCAAAAACACCAACTACTAGTAGTGCGGCCACTCGGCTCTTTATGTAGCAAAAGGGTGTTGGATTTTAGAAATTGATGAAGCGCAACAGGTGGAACTGAGATCTGTTTCATTGTGTATTTTCGAAAAAGCATTATGAGGTTGTACAGATGTTGTGCGGGAAGGTAAGGTTCTTGTGGAAGAGGTCTCCACAATAAATGGAAAAAAAAAGAAACATGGCAGAATCATGAAAAAATGAAAATTATGGGGGCTGTTGGTCGCCGTTCTAGAACTTGGCCAAGTCTTTTGTCCCATGTGGATCTGTCGTTTGGATTGTTCTTAAATCGTTGGAGGAGTCTCAGTTAAGCAGCTGTAATACTTCTGCTGTGAATTTTTCTCTGTGAGTATGTGGAGTCTCATAACCTGGTTGGACAGCCAAGATCATTGACCTTCACTCTGGATTGTTTCAAGTAAACTTTTTTCATTCAAATGGGTTTCTGGGGACTCGGCTTGTGGGAGTCAGTCATTCAACCCACCATGCGATGTTCACTTTCTTCAGGAAAAAAAAGGAAAATAAGTGTTTTTCTTTTTGATATTCGTGCACAATCGTTCTGGATGATTCAGACCGGTCAGCTTCAGATGCTGTAATAATCAGATAATGTTCAGATAATCGTTCCGATTCTTCGACAGCCCTTCTATCTCGGTTCTAACAACCTCTATGTCACACTCAGACAACAACTTCTGAAAAAAGAGTTTCTTGCAAGGAACGCAGCATTTCCGTTTGATGTATGTGTGCATCAACGATCGTTGATTTTAATTTCAGACTTAGACATCACAAATCACAATTCAAAACTGCATGCAGTTGTGGATAGTACAAGCATTCTGGATACCGGTGTTTTTTAGAGAAAAGCAACAACACTTTTTTTCATTATAACAGCGCGTGCTGGTGGACCAAAATTACGTGGCCAGCTCAGGAGAATTCGTTATCGAGATGAATGGATTGAGCAGGCCTGTGAGAGTTCAGGTTTTTACAGTTTTGTCTTGTCTGAACAGATTTCCATCTGTTTTGTTCAGATTGCCAAAACCGAGGAGCTATAGTCAGGTTTGCTGATTTGGATGACAATCTGGCAAGCCGGACATCTTTCTATGGAACTTTGGTACATCAGGGCAAACACCCGATCATCTTCTCATTTGATCTAGATTTTTGTTTTTTTCACTACATTTATTTTATTATTCTTATTTTATTATGTTTTTTTTGGGGGGGAGGGGTGATCAACACACAAAAATCAACATCGAAAAGAAGAAGCTTGTGCCTCAAGCAGGTCCCTGCCTCTCCGGATCCTCACCTCGACTTTCGGAGAGTCTGACCTGGAGATCAAGGACTTGGACCTGCAAAGGGACATGCACACCCAGCCCATATCGACAAATGCAGTTTAACACAAATTCTAGAGAAAGTCTTGTCATAACAGTCAGTCATGGTCTGTGTGAAATTTCTGTGTGAGATTTAAATATACTAGGACAGTAATCTCACTCTTTCTCCCTCTTTGTTTCTCTCTGTCTGACTTTCTGGCAGATTCCTTTCTTTTAGATAACGATTCTTGATGAATTTTATAAATTTTTATAAAAAATAAAAACAGAAAACAACTTATCGCAATGGATTGGCATTCCCAAAAAAACTTCACTCCCAGAAAATATGGGGAAAGGCAGGTTTTCGACTGGCAGCCTTGTCCCCAGCTGCTCAACAACGTTAATCTTTCCACCTCCGTTCCAACTGCACGCTGATATCTTGCTGCCACGTCCCACGTGGTCACTCTTTTTTCCGTCACCCCTTTTCTGGCACTGACTCATCCATCCAGAAACACAACCGTCTGTCCCACCGTTTCACGGCAAGGGAATTCGTTTACGTCAACGACCGCGTCAGCCGTCGACCGGTTAGCACAAAGCTCGAGTTTGAGGAGCACGCAAAAAGAAAGGTCCTCGTGAAAACTCCGATCGTCGCTCCGCATTTCGTTTCTGCATGTACGAAGGATGGACCCCTGGAGGAAGGAAAACAAGTGAGTGGGTGGGGTGGGCTGTTGTTTGGTGACTTGTTTTTTGTGTGTTGTGTTTCAGGTTCAAGGAAGGGACCCCTGGAGCTCAGAAGGAAAGAGAAACAAGTGAGTGGGTGGGGTGGGCTGTTGTTTGGTGACTTGTTTTTTGTGTGTTGTGTTTCAGGTTCAAGGAAGGGACCCCTGGAGCTCAGAAGGAAAGAGAAACAAGTGAGTGGGTGGGGTGGGCTGTTGTTTGGTGACTTGTTTTTTGTGTGTTGTGTTTCAGGTTCGAGGAAGGGACCCCTGGAGCTCAGAAGGAAAGAGAAACAAGTGAGTGGGTGGGGTGGGCTGTTGTTTGGTGACTTGTTTTTTGTGTGTTGTGTTTCAGGTTCGAGGAAGGGACCCCTGGAGCTCTGAAGGAAAGAGAAACAAGTGAGTGGTTGGGGTGGGCTGTTGTTTGGTGACTTGTTTTTTGTGTGTTGTGTTTCAGGTTCAAGGAAGGGACCCATGGAGCTCTGAAGGAAAGAAAACAAGTGAGTGGGGTGGGTGGGCTGTTGTTTGGTGACTTGTTTTTTGTTTGTTGTGTTTCAGGTTCGAGGAAGGGACCCCTGGAGCTCTGAAGGAAAGAGAAACAAGTGAGTGGTTGGGGTGGGCTGTTGTTTGGTGACTTGTTTTTTGTGTGTTGTGTTTCAGGTTCGAGGAAGGGACCCCTGGAGCTCTGAAGGAAAGAGAAACAAGTGAGTGGTTGGGGTGGGCTGTTGTTTGGTGACTTGTTTTTTGTGTGTTGTGTTTCAGGTTCGAGGAAGGGACCCCTGGAGCTCTGAAGGAAAGAGAAACAAGTGAGTGGTTGGGGTGGGCTGTTGTTTGGTGACTTGTTTTTGGCTGGGGGTTTTACAAGAGTTCCTTCCGGCATCTTCGGGGGAGGGATGTTTGAGCTTTGGTTATGGTGGTGGGGTTGAGGACACGCAAATTCATAAGCCCTCCCCTCGAAAAACAACTCTGGTATCGGATCAGGTGCTGGGTACTGGGCAAGGATGGAGACCCCCTTTTCAACCAGGAAAATCAGGGGAATACCAAACCACTCTGATTTTCACTTGTGTACAATAATAGATAAATGAGTTCTGTATAATAACTGATAACTTGCAGTGCATAATGAGTAGGAAGATGCACACACAGGTGCGTTCTAGAAAAAAAACAAAGGACACATTCTTTCAGATACAACAGTTTCTTTTTCTTCTTCCCCCCCAAACCCACATGGCTTTTCCGTCTTGCCACAAACAAACCACTTTCAAAAAACCTCCCAAAAAAGTCATACCTCTCCAAATCCCCCCCCTCCCGCTCCCCAAATAACCCTCTCAACCCAACCCCCCCCCCTCCTCCCCCAAACCCTAAAAGAACCCCCTATCCCCCTTTTTCCACCCGACCAAATCAGTTATTTTGTTTCCTCCTTTTTTTTCTCTCTCTCTTCATTCTATTACCACCCGTTTCTTTTTTTTCTCTCTTTCCCAAACTGAGCATTGGAAGGAACCCCTTGGAAAGAAAGAAACACGCCTTCTAGAATTTCGAAAACAACACCCTTGAACTTTTTTTTCCTTCTTTTCAAACCTTTTTTTTGTTGTTGTTCTGTTTCCCCCCCCCCCCAAAAAAAAAAAACAATTACCCATTACCCCAGAATCGTCATCTTTTTCCTTACATAATTTCTTTTCTTTTTCCTTCGGACAATAAAGTCGCCTGAAACTCTACTCTCTTAACCTTGACACAACACAAACGAAGGCCCTGTGTCATACAGGGCTGCCAATGGACATCAACCCCCAACTCACCACAGCATCCAGAGGTTTTCATATTCTCTCCAATTCCCTTGGGTTTGTCCAAGGAAAAAAAAATCAAAATCAAAACCGATCTTCTTCACAATGACCGCTTTCATTCACCATTTTCGACCCCTTTTTTTTTTTTTTTTGGACTTCCAACAAAACTATTAAACACACACACACACACACCACAAGATGGAAGGGAGTTGGAAAAAAAAAACAGAAATCCGACAAGCAAGCAAAAAAAAAGACAGACAAAACAAACAAACAAACAACGCACATAGCACAATTTTTTCTTCCCCTCTTCAACTCTCCTCCTCTTCCATTTTTTTTTTTTCCTTTTTTCCCCCCACCCACCCCAGACAATTGGTTCTCTTTCTTTTTCATCATATCATTAAATAGAATTGAAAAAAATCCAGCGACACAAGTGCGGGGGTTTTTTAAAAAAAGAAAAGAAAAAAAAAACACATGGGAGAAAAAAAAATCGCTATGTTACAAAACCAATTTCACCTCATCGGGTGAATGAGGACCTTGTTTCTTCTTTTCTTTTTTTTTGCTCAGTTTTCTCTCTTCCGGTTACCTTCTCCGCCGAAAAGAAAACAGGGGAAACCTATCCAGCCCCCTCGAATAAAAAAGAAAAAAAAACAGACAGCACAGGAAATACCTCTAACGAAAATATACCCGACCTTCAATGCGAACCCCGATAATTTCCGACCCAAACACACAAAGGGAAAAAAAACACCAGTGCCTCACCACATGATTCTTTTTTTTTTTTGCCCCACCTCCCCAAACAAACAAACAAAAAACAAACATAAAGAAACCTTGATTTACCCCCTCTCACTCTCCCCCTCAGACCAAAAACACGATCAGGGAAAATAAAAAGAAAATTGAAAAAAGAGATAAGGGGAAAAAGCAGGAAACCCCCATGAAAAATCCAGGCCGATGATCAACCCTTTTATATATGCATGGCTCATATAATGGTGGAGAGGGGACCATCGAAAAAAGAACACAAAAAGAGCCCCATAGATGAAAATTAACCACAGATATTGAATCCAGGAAGACTCTCTGTTTTTTTTCCCTCCCCTCCTTTGCTTGCTTTTCTCATCCTTTTCTTTTTTTGCTTTTTTTTTCTTCCATTCGATCTCCTGTTCTTGGTGGCTTTTTTTTCCCCCTCTTTCTTTCTTTTTTTTTTTTTAATATAGTTTGTGCTGCTATTTCCTGGATGGCCCCAGAAGCTGGATGGCCGCTCGCATCGTCAAATTCGGCACGAGGTCCTTGTGAATGAGTCCGTTGCTGGTCATCGGAGACTTGTCGTGTTTCAGAAGCCATGCCTCTATGGCAGACCGCTCGTATGTGAATCCATCGGCCGCAACCACGGGGTCCCCCATGAGCTTGTTGGTGAGGGGGCAGCAAAATTGATTCTGACCTACTGTCTTGGGCGGAGGAGGAGGCGGCGATTTCCTTCGGGAAGACCTTATCAGTGGTTCCTGTGCAAACAGAACAGACGAACATGTGAAAAAAACATGTGGAGTAGATATTGGCAGACTTGTTCTACTTACAGCTCTACATGAAGGCATGCATTGCAACTGTCGATATTGGGGATTCAGAATCGGGTATTTGATTAAACTAAAATTAACAGAAAAAAACTATTTGCTGCGTCACTAAAAAATCATATAGTTGAAGATACTGGATGACTTTGTCTTCCATGAATTTTTTGGCACCAGTCAGCAATTGATTTATTTACTTATTCAATTTTTTTTATGTCAATGGATATATATATATATATTCAAAAACTGCCATGAAGTTCTGGGTTGACTAACCTTTTCATCGGAAGCACCGATCTCCCAAGGATCGTCCGGAATCTTGTTGATAATGTTCTCTGCTGCAGACGTTTCTTTTCCACCCCTGCTGTCGACAGAAGAAGACCCAGGCAGCCCATTGGGTGCTGGCGGTGGTGGAGGCGGTGGTGGCGGGGGTGGCGGCGGCTTTGGGGCATCTGGAATCCAAGCCATGCCTTCGTAGGTCCACATCGCAGAGCTGCTGCCTCCGTTGCCCAGCCTGATTTGCTTGGCAGATCTCTGCCTGTCAGGTATCGAGCGTGACACGGTCCTTTGACTCATGCCAGGAAAAGGTGCCTCCGAACCCTTAGGGACAAAAAACCACACACACACCGAAATCCACTCATGTAAGCCAACATCCAATTTTTTAAAAAATTCAGAAGTTGCTTTTATTCTGTAGTTTCTGGCACGCACAATAAAAGAAACACGAACAGCATCTGCTCACCTTGAAAGCTTTTGCATGGGGTCCATCGCGACCTGACCAAGATGGAATCTCTGCAGCATGACTAAGCCTGGATTGGGCCTGCCTCCTCAGGAAATCGGAAGCAGTTTCTCCAACACCCCCTGCCGACATCGAGCCAAACTGGCCAGAACCAGTGCCAAATGCCCCCACTTGATTACCAGTTGGAGGTATGATTTGCTCCCCAAGCCCTGAGTGCATTCCAGGAAGGAAATTCCCCCCAGTCGTACGGCTCTGCTGAATCAGCCCCCAACCCTCCGATCGTCCTGGGAACGGAAAACCGACCCCTGGAACGCCACTCTGTGGTCCAAAGTGGGGATTGTCTTGTTTAGGGACATCCACACTCGGAGCGGTGGAGACAGCCAAAATCTTGGAGGTGTTTCTGTGATCTGGAGCGGTGGCCCAGGCCGAGGAGGTCACAGGGGTGGGTTGTGCTGGTCTGACTCCTTGAATGGTCCCCGGTGGGCCCCACGCACGGGCTGCAGTCTTCATGGTCGTTTTTTCCCCAATTGAGAAGGCTGGCGAGGGTTGAGGGGCCGAATTCGCCACCCTCTTGGTCCCTCGTGGAGTTTCGGTCGACTTCGGGGCGGATGTGCTTGCTGCTGTGACTTCTGTTGTTGCCTTGGAAACAACTCGGACGGTGGCAACTGGCTGGGGTGCACTCCGTCGGACTTCTGGCGGGGAGGTAGATGCAGGGCTGTCTGTTTTCGGGGGATTCTGGTGGGCACCAACCGCCGGCTGCGGTGGGATTTGTGGTCTGGGTTTTGTCTGAGCTGGGGGGCCAGCAGCAGGAGCAGGAGGTCGAGGACCCACCATTGGTGGTCTGACGGGAGATTTGGCGGCCACGATCGGCCTCACGGGAGCAGCAGCAGCAATCACTTTGCTGGCTGTGACTGCAGGTCTTTGCCAGACGTTGCCCGTCGTCCCTACACCCTTGCCACCACGAAGCGCTGTTGCTCCACCTGCATCCAAACACACACAGAATAAAAACACCACAAAAGATTGGGATCAGAGTCCAACCATCAGCTTTGTTGCCATCACACTACTGCCTTCTCATTGAGACTGCTCTAAAGATTCAACTAGACCCCCCCCAAAAAAAAAAATTAGAACAGGACATCAGTTTCCATGCCCAAGAAAGCCCCCCTGCAACTACCTTGAGATCCACCCAGAACTCCGCTTCCTGCACTGGTGACCGACTGCACCGGGTTCCCACTCCTTATGACTCTGATCGTACCAGTGCTGGCTCCAGCCGCCTTTCCGCTCGACTCTGCAACTGTGGCCGGCCTCTGGACAACAATGGTTCTGCTTGTCTGAGGCGTTTGGAGTTTGGTGGAAGAGGATGCTTCTGGGGCTGACCTCGTCGGTGGGGGTCTGGTTGGATTGGTCACACCGTTGCCATCCACAGAATCGTGGGTGGAATGTTGCCCCCTTCGCTTGCCCTTCACCGATTGCATGATTTGCGACTTGGGAACGGAGATCACCCGAGCGGCCGGAGGGTCTTCCTTGTGCTCCGGAGCTTTGGAGGCTGTTGGCTTGGAACGGCGGGCTGGGGTGTCGTCTGAGGAGGAGGCAGCAAGCGAACTGGGGCCCTGATAACACGACGATGCAAAAACTGATTGAATAAATGACGATTCACATGACGTGGTGGTATTGGGTGGGCAAAATACCAATAATATCACTTCCATTCGGCATGTTCTCCCTCCCAACAGCATACTTCGTCCAATCCAACACACTCAATGATGACTGACCCCCATATAAATATGGATGGAATGTACCTGGAAGCGGTTTGTGGTGATGACCGGTGTGGTGGTGTTGTGTCGGCGGATGATTTTCACTGTCCCTCGAGGCACGGGTGCACCACAGAGTTCCGGGGCTTCCTTTGTGGAGGCTAACGGCTTCTCGTGCGTTTCCACTTTCAATTGGGCGGCCGCCGCCGCCGCTGCCGCTGCTTTCTTCCTGTTTTTCTTTTTGTTGGCGCTCTTCTTGGGAGGCCCTTGCCTATCCACCACCTCATGGCCAGACATCGATTCTGACAAACTCAGAGCTGCAAAACTCCCCACCGTCTCCAGGTCAGACGCCTCGATCCTGCTGACTTCATCTTCAGGAGGAGGCTCGCTGGAGTCCTCCTGATTGTTGCCCTCCACCTCATTCTTCGATTCCTTTTCACCACCGCTACCTTGCTTGGCTGCTACGTTCGTGGACTCCTCTTTGGCACCACCTCCGCCTTTCTTCTTCTTCTTTTTGTCCTTTTTGGCTTCTCGCTTGGCTTTTTTGGCCTCCTCCACTTCCTTCTTTTTCTCTTCCTCCTGCAGGAGCTCGGCCATGGCAGCGTCCGCCTGAGCCATTTTCTTTTTCAATTCGGCCTCCGAGGGCACCACTTCTGCAGTTTCCGTGGGCTTGGCTTTTCGATGCCTTTCCCTCTCTGCTAGCCTCAACCGACCCTCCACATAGCTGTTCCTGTTGGTATGCCAGCATAAAAAAAATATGTGATTTTTTCTATCTAATAAAGTTCTTTTCTTTTTTTTCTTTTTTTTGGGGAGGGGGGGGGGGGTTGAAAGAAGAGGGGTGGATGCCTCTTTTCCTTTGCTCCCCCCCCCCAAAAAAAAAGAAACAGAAATCGATCGCTTTTCAGGCTCACCATCTATAGAATCTAAAAATAGAATCAAAAAATGGGAAAGCAGAGGTGAAGATGGATGCGATGGCTTACTTGAGGTTTGATTTTCTGCACAGCAACTTAGCCACGTCCAGCTCGCCCTTCTGCCTCCATTGGGCTCCGTGTTGCACCAACATGAGGACGACTTCGAAAAATCCGTTGCTGGCTGCCGAATGGACCGCTTGCCAACCTTTGGCGTTTTTGATGTGCACATCACAGTCCGAATTCAAAAGAAGTCGGGTAAGCTCCTGACTGCCTGTAATATTATACACACACAGAAAGAGAAGCCATTAAAATTTAAAAACAATGAGCACAATGTCTAAAAATGGAAATACATGGACATGATGTGTACAAATACCAAAGTAACATTCAAAAGACAAAAATATATGGAGTTGAAAACTTGCAGGATTCGCTCATCCATCCACTGTACCCAGAATAGGAAATCTCAGTTAAAAAAAATAGCTGCAAATCAGGGAAAAGGAATCTGCAGTGGCCCCGCTTCTTTCAGTGAGCGAAACATTCTAAGCCAGCAGCTTCTTTTCGTCAAAATCCCAAAAAGAGATTGGGTGGTTGTGGTGTACCTTTGGATGCCGCGATATGCAGGGCATTATTCCCCCCAGAATTTTGAACATCCACATCACAGTCGGCTGACAACAGGACCTCCAGCGCCTCCAGATGCCCATTATTTACAGAATTATGGATTGCTGCAGTGCCATTTGCTGCTTGTAAATCCATGTCTGCCCCAGATTCCAGCAACCTCTTCACCACCTTTTTTTTCCACACCCCCAAAAAAACATTACGGAAATAGAAACAGGAAGAACGACACTCTGACGCTGGGGAAAAAACGGTAGCAGTTGAATTTCAATTATTATTTCAATTTTTGTTTCGTGGGATGTTGGGTTGCTAGCACCCACCTTCGCATGTCCATTGCTGGCTGCGACGTGCAAGGCGGTGCATTCGTTCGTGCAGATGGTGTCGACTTCGGCCCCAGCCTCCAGCAGGAAATCCACAGCAGCCAGCTGGCCGTTGCTCGCGGCACAGTACAAGGCAGTACAACTCACATTGCCAGTGCTCATGGCATTCACGGGGCAGCCAGCTTCGATCAGCCTCCGCAGCACTTCCACCTTTCCGGTGGAGGCCGCGTAGTGCATGGGGGTCGATCCGGTGGAGGTGCAGAAATTGACCAGCGCACCCTTGTCGATGAGCTTGTTGATCACTTCCAGGTGGCCTTCGGACGAGGCCTTGTGAATGGCCATCATTCCGTCGGAGCTGGTGATGTTCAGGTCAGCCTCCGAATCCAGGAGCATTCCAACGATGCCAGAGTGACCTGATCAAAAAGGATGCCAGCCAACCGGTGAGGTCAACACCAACCCCCTCGCAAAATTCATAACGGAAGCCATGCAGCATCAGGAGAAACAAGAAATGCATGCCCCCTGATTTTCCGACAGCACTTCTTTTTTTTTGTCCCCCCTCCTTCACATCGACCGGCAAGAACAGAACAGCTGCTGTTTTTGATTTTCTGGTTATTCATTGGAGGCAAGCAAGGGGGAAAAAGGGTTGCTTGTTTTTACCGTTTTCCGAGGAGTAATGCAGTGGGGTGCACCCATCGGCATCTCTGGCATTCACGTCGCATTTCCCTGTGCTCAGCAGTAATTTTACGACTTCCTCCAGCTTCATTTGGGCCGCCAGGTGCAGCGCGGTCAACCCTTTCACATCCTTGGTTTTTCCGGACTCCAACAGTTTGGCCACCACTTCTACGTGGCCCCTGGAAGCTGCCAGTTGAACCGGGGTGATGTTGGAAGAATCGGGCTTGTGAATATCGACCTACACAGGGGAACACAGAAAGTAATTATAAAAATGCACGCAGTAGGAGCATTCATTGGGTGGCATCAAATGTACAAAGATCGACACCACCCACATAAAAACTCAACCCAGGATATATACGTTACACAAAAAAAAACTGAAAAAAATAACGTCCACAGGAAATCCCTACATAGAAACACATTTCAAAATATCAACGATTTCTTTTTCCATGTATATGTATACACAGATATATATTTTCACACGCATATATATGTAAAACTCCATGTCAAAATATTAGCGATTTTTCTCTTCCATATATTTGGGCTTCTTTTTTTATTTTATTTACCTTGTTCTGCACCATGACATCCAGAATGGCGGACACCGATCCAATGTGGCCCCTCTCTGCAGCCCAATGCAAAGGAAGCCTGCCCTTGACGTCTGGCGTATCCACCGGCACTCCAGACTTCAGCAGATGCGTGACCACTTCCCCGTTGCCGCTCGTAGCTGCCCAATGCATCGCAGTCCAGCTGTTTTCATCTTTTCGCTTGCAATCCACCCCCATCGTCAGGAACTTGAAAACCATGTCCAGATCTCCGCTACCTGAGTTTGCGCATTGGAAAAACAAAACACACAAAAAAAACGGCCACTTACATCGAATCTCCCTTTTTTCATTACGCAGGGCTCCTTTTTTTCTGGTTTAATGAGAGGAATTTGTAGCAGGGCTATTCATTTCATGAAAACGAAAACGAACAGGGGGGTGGGGGAAAGACAACAAGAAATTCACCCTATCCAGACGTAGAGCAGCATTTTGCTCCCGGCCGCCGATTGCTTGCTTGCTTACCTGATGCATACATCAACGCATTGCACCCCTTCATGTCCAAAACATGGGGATCAGCGACGGCCTCCACCAGCATTTTCACCACATGGAAATGCTGGCTGGTTTCCTTTCTGGCCCACATGCCGTGATTTCCCAGCGCCGCATAATGCAACGGTTCTCGACCTCCGGGACCCTTCGCATTCACTTTGTAACCCGCGTTGAAAAGATAAGGAATCACAGCAGCGTTGCCCAGTTTGCACGCTAAGTGAAGAGCATTCAGAGTGGGTCCGCCACCCTCCATTGAATCGGCCTTCGCAGCACCTGCGCACGGTGGGTTTTATTTCATTATGTGTTTGATTTCTGACTATTCAGGGGTCCGAAACGCTGCATGCATGCGTGTGGTTATTTTCCCCCTCTTCCTAGTCTGACCGGTGGAGGTTTAATCGAATACCTGTGAATACGAGCTGCCCCACGATTTCTGGATTGCCCCCCTCCACCGCATAGTGCAAGAGCGTGAACCCTTTGTTGTCATTTTCCCCGATTTTGCAGCCCCCGGTTTTGAACAGCAAATTGAACAGCGGGAGATTGCTGCGCTGGGCGGCGTAGTGCAGAGCGGTGCATCCATCGGAATCACGAACGGAAGTGTCGCAGCCGGCATCCAAAAGGGCTTCTGCGACGGCCTGGTAATGACCGCGAGTCCCCAGGTGGAGTGCGGTCTGGCCTTCTTTGATTTGAGTGTTTACCTCTGCCCCCTTCGCTATCAGCATCTTGACCATTGCTGTGTTACCCTACAGGAAGCCAGAAAAATTTCAAAAAAGTTGGAAAAAAAAGCATAAAAAGGCAAAAAAAAATGCATGAAACAGAAAAGGCAAACCCTGCCAACATTTTAGAATTGTCTTTTTGTACAGGAGAGAAACAACTCCTCCACCCATCCATGTCCAAATAATGTTTCAAAAAATTGCTCCTCCGCCAAACTGGATGCAATGGATGCAATTCGCCTGATCAGGTGGAGCATCCACTACCAAAAGCCACATATATAGATATATATATATATATATTATAACACAAACATCTACAATTATTATTATTATTCTCCACGAAAATCACCTGTTCGGCTGCGTAGTGCAGCACCGTCCATCCAGATTCCTCCTGCAAGTTGATGGTGTCCTTGTCCAGCTTTTCCAGCAAAAGTGCGACGACCTCTTCGTGGCCCATTTCTGCAGCGTAATGCAGCGCCGTTTGATTCTCGTCGGAGATTGCACTCACATCGGCGTTCCTTTCGATCAAGGCACGCACCGCACCCACGCTGCCTGAACGGGCTGCGCAATGCAATGCCGTGCAGCCACCGTTGTTTCTGGCCTCTAATTCACATCCCTCTGGGAAAAATAAGAAAAAAAAACACAAAAGAAAAGAAATTAACCAAAAAAAACAAGACAACGATGCTAAGATTTCCAATAAATATGCATGCTTTTTATGAAAAATCCCCTCTTAAAAAAAAAAAACAAAATGGAAACAAAACAAAAACAACACAAAGGGGAGAACAACGGGGTTAGAAAAGATACGATAAAAAATAAAAAAATTCAGAATGACTAAAAGATTCACAGTCCAAAATACCTTTGTTCAAAAACAGCTCCAACACTTTCAGATTTCCTCCTTCAGCAGCTGCATGCCAAGGCATGTTGCCATCCTTGTCCCTCACTCGTATGTCGCACCCCAAGTTGAGCAAATTTTGGGCGACCTGATAGGCCCCTCCTTGTGCAGCATGATGCAGGGCGGTCCTTCCATACTTGGTCTGCAGCGAATGGTCGCATCCCAGTTCCAGCAGCTCTCGGATGATGTCCCAGTTGCCTCCGTTGGCGGCAGAATGCAAAACCGTGGTCCCGCAGCAGTCGTGGGCCTTAGGGTTGCACCCCGCCTGTCAGGACACGTCGAAGCGAAGGTGTGTGTGTGTGTCGAGACAAGTAGCCACCGCCAGCGATTTTTTTTTTTTTTTAACAGTGTGTGTCGGGTTTTTTCCTCGCCTCGTTTCGATTAACCCCCACTTCCGGAGGTGTGTGTGTGGGTCGTTTCTGGGATGTTTCTTTTTAGATTTCTTTTTCAAGAAACGGGCCTAGATGGGTATGTTTTGACATATTAGGAAAAAGGCATAGCATGCACACACACACACACACACACGATCCGGAAACGCATCATGGAAGAATAGAGCCGCAGGGGTTTGGTCCACATGATAGAAAGGCGGTGGGCTTTTCGAGTTGTTGGGCAGTGCGTGAGTGGCGATCATGGAAGGAAGAGAGTCCAGTAACTGCGAAATCGTTCGCACACAGAGAAACAAGGGACACACACACAGGTTTCATATCGTGTGGGGGACACCTTCCACACAGATTGTCCATCTAAGCGCAATTTTATCGTCCCCACCCCCACCCCTTTTTCTCAACCCCACAGATATCATGGGGTTGCAGGGATATAATGACCCTCCCCCGCCCTATCTTATTTTTCTGGGGAATATTATTGATAAGTTTTTTAAGGAAGGTTTTTATGGAAGCACAGGAAACTCAATTGATTTTTCCTACGGTTATACTCTATCTTCTGAGGTTTTTTTTCTTGAACAAAACCCTCCCCGTCCTGTTCCACTCACCTCCAACAATTCATTGAAAGCATCCAGATGGCCCCCTTCAGCAGCACACTGCAGCGCCGTGAACCCGCGGAAATCCTCCTTGGTGGCGTTGCTGCCCTCCTTCAGCAGCTGCTGCACCACGTTTGCATGCCCGCATGCAGAGGCCATGTGCAGAGCTGTGGATCCTCCGCAGCCGTGCAGAATCGTCATTCCACCCAGGGTGTCCGGATGGTAGCCGGCATGCAGCAGCTTCTCCAACACTTTGTCATAGCCCCCTTGCGCAGCCAAGTGTGCCGGGGTGTAGCCACGATTGTCGAACTGTTGGGGTGAATGGGGGGATAGGCACAGCACCGCAATACAGTTAATTCATCAGCATTCTGCTGGCATATTTCAGGGATTCCTGGGGGTCGAAATTTCCACCTGTTGTGAGGTTGACTTCCTCCAATCCACATGCACCAAATTCAGAAATAGCGTTGGGATGCAAACGAATGGAAGGGGGTTGAGGTTACCTTAGTGACAGGACACCCTGCGATGACCAGCTTGGAAACCACATCTGTGTGGCCAGCATGTGCAGCGTAGTGCAGAGCAGTCCATCCCTTCACATCCACCGCATCGAATTTGCATCCCCTCGGCCACAGCTCATCCACAACATCGGCGTGCCCTTGGGCAGCGGCGTGGTGCAAACCCGTCCGACCGTGCATGTCAGCCAGGTCGATCTTCATCCCCTGGACTTTCAATAACCTGTGCCACAACACCCCAAACAATTTGTTCAATCCACACAGCTTCTGCACCTCAAAGACAGTTAGGAGAGGTTGGATTTGGCCATATTTTGATCGTGCAATGCCCCCTGCTGTGCTCTGAGTGCTGTTCCTCGTTCTTCTTTCCAATACTCGGACTCAGGCAGCACATTTCCTCAAAGAGTCACTCTTTTCACTCTTTTCAGACCTGGATTTTTGTACCAACCCAATACCATTATCCCTGCTGGTTGATGAGAGGAGGTTGGGGGGGGGGAATCAAAGCTCTTCTTTGGCAAATCTAAATCTCTATTACCTCGCCACGATTTGCCTGTTTCCTCGATTTGCCGCAAAGTGCAGCGGAGTGCAGCCATGTTCGTTCCTTGCTTGGGGGTCACACCGGTTGTTGCTCAAAAGCAATTCTACGACATTGATGTGTCCGTAGTAAGCTGCCAGGTGCAAGGCATTGCAAAACTTGAAACTCAGCTCGTCCACCCCTGGGTCCCTCTCGATCCTCAAGGGAATCGTTGGCAAGGGGGGCGTCTTTGCCGGGGCGTTTTGGTCGGCACCGCTTGTTTGGGGGGTTGCGCTGGAAGATGGAGGGGGAGCTGAAAACCCATCAAAACAACGCTTACTAATTTATTGGATGATCCTTTTCTTTGCGGGGGAGGGCAGTAACGCTTGCAGAACAAAAGTAAACCTCCATGACCAAAAAGCAATTGAAGCAAAATAAGTAAAATCAACAACACCTGGAGGAATGAGATTTGGCAATGGGGCTAGTCCTGTGGAGGCAGTCATGGGAACAGAAGACATCGGGCCCGACATCGGAGCTTGCATGGGTGATGTGGATTGAGCACCGGTCGGAGGCATCAGCCCTGGGAGGACCGTGGGGGGTCCACCCAAGGGACCATTCACATCGGCCAAAGATTTGGATTTGCTGGCACCCAAGATATCCACAGGGAGGACCTTGGAGCAGTCGCATCCGACGTGGATGAGTTGGTCGATGATGTCGGCACGGCCAGCCATCGCAGCCACATGGACTGGGCACCTTCCCAAGCTATCCATCCCATCGATTATGTGCTGGAGAGAATGAGCCGTGGCCTGGGTTAAATCGACAAGGTAGAGCTTTTCAAAAATCTGAAAGGAAGCTGACATTTCCAATCTGGTTCTTTTCTCCATCCAAAAAATATAGATCTATTTGTGGAGTTGTCTAGGAGCTACTCACCCGATTGTCCATGACATACATTGCAGGCATAGGCAATGGTTGAGAAGAGGATGGCCTCGACGCACGGGGTCCCTGATTGTTGGCGTCCTGGCTGCTCAACCCCATCACAGGAACCGGCACCCCATACTGCATGGGCAACGTGGATGGCACGCAAAACATCGGCGCCCCCGAATTTCTGTGCTGCATTTGCTGAGGATGGGCTGCGACACCCCAAGCAGCCGTCGGGTAGATTCCATAGTATCCCGATCGCAAAACTGAATTCACGACCGGGGATGGACCTGACGGGCCTGCTCCTTGGGTGTGCATTTGCGCCATAGGATGGTGGCTGGAATTGGCTTGAGCTCCGAACGTTATCGGCCGTCCGGTGGACACCCCAGGAAACTGAGGCCCGGCATCGAATGCATTGCTCTCGGTCGTGTTGTTCCCAGCTGGGGTTTGAGGCCAGGTTTCTGTTCGTGGTTTCTGCCGAGAGGACCCTTGGCCCGAAATGTCTGTTTCTCGATGCTTCTGAGCCTTCTTTTGAGGTTCACCAGCCAGCGTGTCAGACAGAAATCCTTGCGAAGAGGACCACCCAGATCCTGATGCAGTGGACTGAGTCCCGAACCCGCCGCCAGCCGCCATCGGCCCCGTTCCACCCCCACCCGTCGTAGAATCATCCCCAACCGATGACCCAAAATCTGGTCGATTGATCGCATTTCCCACCCCGAAACTGGTTTCGTTCTTGGGTTGTTCAGGGAACCCTCCAGGGCTGGAAAACGTCCCAGAGCTGGCAAAGGTAAATCCCCCCACTGGATCCATCGAACCAAACGGCTGTGGCAAACTCCTGCCGCCGAAGGGCACGCTCCCCACACCCAGCCCTGGATGCTCTGGGTCGTACGGCACATCCAACACAAAGCTTCTGGATGCCTTTGCATCTCTGGTGGGGCTCCTGATGGAGCTGGTGGTCATGGGCCGCTTGTCCAGTGGGAGGCCCCCGCTAGTACTGGAATCCACTCCGCCGCCTGCAGGTCCACCGTTGGTTTCAAAAGAGTGATTCGGGACGTCTGCCGAAACCGACCCTGAGCCTGACCCAGACATCGATGCCGATCCCCCCTGTTGATCTTGAATCGCGATTTCGTCGCCTTGCCGTTTGGTCCCACCCGTTCTCTTAACCTGAGCAAGGAAATAGCGGCAACGATTTATTCAAACTCCATAATGGTCTATTTTTAGCACACACACCAAGTCCGTAAGTTCGGATGGCTGCACGCAATAAGATTATTTCAGTCAAGTGCCTTACTCTAAATGGCTATTAACGGCCCATTTCATCGATTTTGATAGGAGGACGGTAGCAACAGTTCCACATTTCTCGCAGGGGTGTGTGGATCAACACGGGATTTTCCTTCATGCACAACAGTTTCCTGAATTTGGAAAAGCTCAGCCCCGACCTTCAATTTCTCTGGCCGGGGCGGAGGAATTCTGACTTCTTCCTCCAGCCCCAACGGATTCTCCGGATCGAAATCCTCATCCTCAAACACTGCCATTTCCGTCTCCATCACCGCCCTGACCAATTCGTCGCTGTCCAGCAGATCATCGTCGCTATTATCCTCCAGCGCCAGGCCCCCGAACATGGGCTCGATGCTCAACGAAAGGTCCAAACTGGGCTCCAGCAATCTCTGCATCTTGCTGGAGGGTGCCTCGGAGCCTCCGTCATCCTCGTTGGCAAAGGGGGGGTCCCCGATGTCGGGCAAGTCCATGCATGGGGAATCCTCGTAGCGATCCACCAAGGGCAACACCGGGACGCTGGTCATCCCAGAGCTCCCGCCGCCTTCCACTTTCACTATTCCGGGGGTTTGAGGGACATCGTGGCCAAACAATGGAAGACCCGAAAACGGCACCTACACACCATAGGAAGGGGGAGGGACGGGGGAGGGACCCTGTTAACCAAGCATGCTTTTCAAGGCTTTCACAGGGAAAAGAATGGGAGAGTGTTTTGTGTTTTTTTTTTTGGGGGGGGGGAAGTTTTGCTTAACACCGTACCCGTGGTCTCCTTGTCCACCACTGTCAGCCGCCCTCATAATCTCTAATTAGCCTACTTGGCCCAGGTCGAAAAGAAAGGAGAAGAAGAAGAAGAAAAAAAGGGATGTTTGGGGGGGGATTAACCCGTTAAATTCCCACCTGAATCGGTGGATTTTCCCCCATAGAGCCTGCCCTAAAAGACCCAAATACCAGTGGCGAATTCCCGGGTTGTTGCCCCTGGATGCCCACCATGGGGGCCGCCATTCCGACGGACATGGGCTGAGGAAGGGCTGCCATTTGAGGCAATGAGCCCGCTACTCCGGTGGCCTCGTCGCTGCCGGAAGCTCCGGGCCCTCCTCCATTGGGCAATCGATTTCTGTTCTTGACGGCCCACCACAAGATTGCGATCACTTCTTCGGAAAACTTGTCCCGCCAGTCCGGTCCGAAATCGGTTTCCAGCGCAGGAGACCAATTGTCCCTCACGAATTCGTCCCAGATATCGCCCCCTTCTTCCCCCTGGCCAATTGCGAAAACTTGTTTAAAAAAAAAAAAGAAAAACAACTTTTCTCCCTCTCTTCTTTTTTTTGTTTTCCGCCAGAAAGGGAGTTGTTTTTCTTTGCCAGTCCTTTTCCCAATAGTTTTTTATATCGATGTCTACACCTGCCCGCAGCATCTTTGATTCTGAACAGCTTTACATCATCATGTTGCTATGACTGACAGGTTAATTCAGTGAAAATATTTTTTGCCCAGCTCAGGTTCTCCATTCCATTACAACCACGTACGATCCTTAATCCCAACACTTTGATGACTTTATTTCAAACTCAATCTTCAAATTTTTTTTTGCTGGACAAAATCCCAAAACCTCCACAAGGGGTAACATACAAAAGCTTTGCTCCAATAAAGAGAGATTGCAGTCAAAAAACAACAATTCAGGTTTTAAAAAAAATAAACCCATTAAATAATGAGGCCTCACCGCCGATGATGTCGCATTGGAATATGCAGCTTCTTCCACATTTCCTTTCCAAGACGGTTCGCCGCTGTCCCTGTGGGACTCCGTCCCCCACTCTTTGGAGGAACTGTGTATGGTTCTCTTCATGCCACTGCACCAAAAGTCATAAACTCAGCTCTACCAATCCCAACACCTGCTTCCCCACTGGATACCATCCCCCCACCCAAAAAAAGCAACCGAAGGGGTCGGAGCAGAGATCTCTATAGACAGCTTTCATCACAACTCGAACGATGGCGCACAGGAGCCCCAGTGTTGGGAGCGAATGTATTTCCTGGTCTTGTTTCTAAACACCGCACCCTATTTCAAACCCTTCTATTAGTCCCGCTGCGTTCCCGCGACAGAGCGACCTTCACTAATAAAATATATTATTTTCTTTTTTCTGCTCCTCCTCTGACACGTCTTTCCGACACGTTTTCTTCCCCCTTTTTTTTTTCCTTTGTTTCTGCCGCTGGGTTTTTTTTTCTACTGACGCGGTGGTGGGTGCCTGCGGACACCTTTTTCTGTTTCTTTTTTCTTTTTTTTTTTTTTCGCCCAAAGATAGACACGTACTTTCGCGCTTCCACGTCAACAACAGCACTTCAAAAAAGTGACGAAAAAGGATTAAAAAAATGGACTCCTTCCTGACGACCCGCGAACGACAGCCCTCTTCCGTGGGTGGCCAAGCGCATTGGGCCGAGGAAAATATACCTTACGCGTAAATGCGCCCTTGTCGCGACCCGCAACGGCGATTTCTCCGTAATTGGGGAGGGCTGAATAGGGGTGGGGGACAAAAACACCGCAAGACGCTCGAAAAGAGGAATCAATCTGGAGGCGCGAAAAGAAAAGGCGAAGCAACGTTGGCTAAGTGCAACAAAACATCGTTCGAGAAGCATCGGGATGGAGCGCGTCGCGTTTCGCAGCGCCTTCGGTGCAGCACTCTGGCAATGGGCTCTGCGGGATGAGGAACCGGTTGCGCAAGGTGCCCCCTCTCCCCCACTCTCTATTTTTCGTGCCGCAGCGTCCGAGACGTCAGAGGCAATGCTCTCGCCCGTTTCCTTTGCGCTTTGAACGGCGGTGCGGCGCACCGTACGCAGCGTGGCGCGAATTTTTTCCGGGTTTCGAGCGGTGGGGAGCGGGCTCGTCGACATCACTCGCGAACGCGCCAATTTCGGCTCTCTAAATGGAAGACACCATTTTTCCACGAAGCACTCTTTCACCGTTTCATAACTCACCTGTTTCCCCTTCCCAAAGTCCAGCGAGCTCTTTTTCGAAAAAAAACAGCACTGTCCCACCCCTCTATACACAATCCCCCCCCTTCATCGTTCCCCCTCTCATACTTCATTAATACAAAAACACGTACCCACTGTGTCGTCCCCTTCGTAAAATAAATCTCGCCACCTCGGCTCGGCACTCTTCCTTTTTCGCCAAAGCAAAACCGCCCAAGTCTCGATTCTGGTTCCTTTTTTCTTTGTAACTCACTTCCCCTTTTCTTCTCAAGGGGGAACCTATTCCGCAAAAGAAGCACGTCGTTCGCGCATATAAATATATCTATTTTTTTTTTGCTTGTTTTTTTTTGTCTCTCTCTCTCTTTTTTTCCCCCCTTAGAAGTCCTATGTTTCTTTTTTTTAAACTTCTTTTCCCCTCTTTTCGTGTGGGGAAGTGTCGATTGTCCGATCTGTTATGAATCGCAGAAACGAACGCCTTTGTACACCGCTTCCGAAAATGACGTCTCAAACGCTCCTGGAGACTGACATTCCGACACAGCCCAACGGAAAAAAAAAGAAAAAACACACACTTTTTCAATTCGACCTGGCGGGGCAGGCGTGTGGAAGCTCCTGGAACAGTCTTGGCGAAGTTACGGGTGTGGGTGAAGGGAATCTGCCCAGCATTCAGAGAAAAAAAGTGAAAAAAAACACAAGAGGAGCAAGAAACTTGAAAAAGGGAGAAAAAAAAAACACTGATGCAAGAATAATTGATCAGTAGATGATGTGACCGTCGCCGAAAGTCGTCATTTTTTTGATAATTTTTCGAATGGGGCGGGGGGGGGGGGGTTACGTCGATTCGCCCCTGTACGTACAAACGAAGGAAGAAAGCCCCCACACGCACAGCTGAAGTGTTCATCGATTTGCTTTTTTTTTCGCGCGCAGCTGAGGTTGATCTCTCGAACCCGCAAGAAGGCCCTGCAACCCCGCTCTGCAACTCAACTCAACCTCGCGAGGGAAAAAGAAGAATATCGTGTACCATGGAGCGGGATCGAGTTGTGTTTCACGGCACGGTGTTAGCTTCGCTGTTTCAAGAAACCACTGCAAATCCACACGGCTTTGACGGATTGCTGTTTGGTAAGTTTGTTTTTTTTCGAACGACTGGGTGTTGTCTTTTTGTTGTGCTCGATGCGGACGGAATTTTGCGTTCCGATGGGTTGAGGGTGTCGTTTTAGGAACGGAGCGTTTGCCTTCCTTGCAGTTGCTATCGGCTGTGCAGGAAAAATTCGAAAAAAATGTATACTTTTTGTATGTATGCATATCTGTATGCAGTTGACTCCTTTATTCAAAATAAATGTAATAAAATTAATGTCTTCCAGGAAAGGTAAAAATGCCTAAGGTAAAGAACACTATTATGTTTTTGGTGGGGATTTATTTTTTTTGCCCTGAACTTTCAGAATAGTACATCTTCTAATTTTAATTTTTATATATTTATATATATATTTTTTTTGGGGGGGAAGGGTGCTCAGTCTGAGATAAGAATGATATACAATAGCAATTTAGAAAGAATTATGATTTTGGTGAGTTCTGATCAGGGCAGGCACACACTCGAACTACGCAGACACACCAAGATAACGAAGGTAAAATCCTGTGAAAAAAAAATAATAATCAACCTTTTTTCCTGACATATTTCTTGCATCACTTCCAGATGCATATTTTAATTGTCAACACATTATAAAAAAATATCAAAAAAAAGCCATGGGTGTATTGTTGGAAGGAAGGAATTTAGCACAAGCACTTATTTCATTTTTTTATTTTTTTTGCTTCTTATCGTCTTTTTTGGCTTCTAAAAGTGACCCCTTTTTTTTTCTTTCCGTAGCTGCCTTTTTGGAAAGATCGGGTGTGTTCCTTTCGTTTACAAAATCATCAGAAAATAAATGTGAGCGCTGGGGGGGGGTTGTGAATTATGTCTAATAAAAAACAAACTTCTTTTGTTTTTTTTTCATTTTCTCATATTTTTTTGTTGATATGTATATGTTCCAGAGGCCCAGAGTTCGCACGATAAAATTTCCCTTGTGACTGCTTACATGAGCAGCACTTCCTTGTGTTCGTTCTACAATGCAGCCGGAGAAATCGATGGTAAAATCAATGAACACACACACACATTTTCTTTCTCAGAAAAAAAAAAGAAACAACGAAACAACAGGGAAATGAACAACATGCATTTCAAAAAAGCATGCCTGATATCGACTGGGTTAGACAACCCCTCATTGACAAACTATGAGTTTTTTTGTGGGTGGTCCAGGTCTTTCCTTGCAGTCCCTACTGAAGCAATCGTCCGCTAGGGACCCCGTGTTGGGGTGGATTTCGTTCAGGCCTGGTCCAGCAACAAACCCCACGATGCGGGAAATAGCCGTCACTCATTCATTGCCCTCCGCAGTTCAATCTGTGCTGAGACGGACTGCCCCGCATCCGGAGATCCTGTGTCTGCTCAACCTCGGGAAAGACCACAACGAAGCGACCTTTTCTCTGGGCTACAGGGCGTTTCGCTCTAACGGTAGTCAGCAGGGGGAAACTCTGATGCCACTTGGGCAGCTTCCGGTAGAGGTCACCAATGTCGGAGCGAATCAAGGGCGACAAAGGTACTGCAGTGGAAAACAAGGGTGGGGAGGGGTTGAGTAAGGCGTGTTTTGGTTTAGTTGAGTGGAACTGGTAGGGAAAATTTGCGTTATCAAGGCACCAGCAGCAATTTTGGGGATGGATTTTCTTTAGTTATAATTTTCGTTCGCTTCTAAATTCTGACGTATACATTGTAGTGGGGCATTGTGTGCAGCAAGCAGAATTCGTCTGCTGGTCAATCTGCCACATGGAGAATTCAGCAAGGAGTTCAGCTGGTGGTATGATTTGTTTGCTCTGTGAACTGGGTTTTCTTTTGCTGCAGATATGAAAGTTTTTGGCCGCCGACACAAATATCCAGTGACGGAAGCGATTCAAGGGGGACCTTGGAAAATACGATCGGGTCGCTGCAAGCCTTTAACCTGAAATCGCAGATCGAGAAAATAGAATCCAGCTATCATTCCCTGTTGAATGAACTGCAAGGGCTTCTGGAGAAGGCCAGACAAGGTGGTGCCGATGTCAGTCACAGGAAAGCAGAGCTGGAGAAAATTAGGTCGTCCGTGTGTTAGGAGGATTTTGCGTTCAGGGGGGGTCAGAGAAGTGTTTTCTTGCACCAAACCAATATCAACCTCGACCTCGACTTCAACAATCAAGTATTGACAATCTCCAAAAATGCTGGCAATGATATTTTTCGGCTTCCATTCATGAGGGAGCCCCCCACCCCACAACCCCCTTCCTGTTCGCCTCTGGTTGGTTGGTTGGATTATTTTGGCCTGGCGCTTCGTGGTCTGAACTGTCGTTTCGTGGACCTTGGCTTTGTGGAGCTCCGGAGTGATCTCGAAGTGGAGCTCTGGGGTCGTTGGGAAGTTGCGCTGAGGGGAGGTTTGGAGGGCGTCTGTATGGGTGCTTCTGAGACTCGACAATTCATCAAATGGTCCACCAAGGCTTGTACGCAGCTGGACTGAATGTACAAACATCAAACTTGTGTCATGGCTCCCTTGCAGCATAGAGATTGTGGATCTCTGATTCCACCAATCTAGGAATGATCGTGGTGGAGCCCTGTCTGTGTAGAAAAAGGGGATGGAGAGCCGGAGGGTTCAATTTTTTGTATCTTCTTCTTGGTGGGGACTGTTTTGTAAGAGTCTGGTTGATTTGACCTTTTATCATGATGTCCTGTCTGATTTATGTGGGAACTTGCGTCTGGAGGGTCTAACTGGGGCGTTACGAGGCGGTGACAGGATTTTTTGTGCGTTACCCACATCTTCCTCCCACAGCAGCTCCATTCGCATAGCCTTCCCGAGCGTCGAGGTCTTGAATTTGGTGCTGGGCGACCAATGCGAACAGGCACCTGACGATGTCGACTCGGCGATCCTTCCCAACAGCGTTCTCGGCATCCCTTCTCTTTCTTTCGTCGGGGTGTTGGCGTTGTGGCGGCGGCCGCCGGACGACGAAACCTTGGCGTTTTCTTTTTCCTTGGTGTCTTCCTCAGACCCCCGATCGCTGATGGAAGCACAATCTTCCCTCAGCTCGTCCTCCGCTTCCACCAAGGATACAGTGTCCTCCTCGTATTCTGTTGATTGCTTCAGCGCCACGCGATGTTCTGTTTTCATGAATGGTGGATATAAGCCTCATTCAAGCTCGGGTTACTTTTATGGAGTGGTTCTATCCAGTATTGGCTTTGGGTACCTATCTGGAGGGGCATTGTGTTGTTTTCATTGTGTGTGTGTGGTTTTTGAGTGTGTTTTTATGATGTCGGTGGGCACCTTGCTTGGGTTTGGGTGGTGGGAGTGGTGGTTTGTAAGGAGTGGCGAGGATGTGGCCACAGCTTTGCAGCAGATCGACGTAGTGATCCATAGTTTTGACATCGTATTGAATGAGCAAATAGGATGTTGGGTGCGCTCGCTCCATTCCCTTCTGAGGCCACACCTGAACTCCACCAAAAGAAAAAGAGTCACACCCCGGCCACGGTAAGGTGTCTGTCATGAGCAAACACAATGCTTTCCACATGAAAAAGGTGGAGAAGCTCAACTCTTTTCAACTGAATTTTCTCTTCCGACCCTTCCGCACCAGCCCCTAAAATTGTCAATGTAGTTTGCTTGAATTTGATTCCAAAAGATTTTGGGGGTGAGTCATCCTTGCCTGATGCTCTCTAGCTTGGCAACCATTGGAGCCAGGGTCCACAACCCCATCGTTTCTCAGCCTGTGTGCGGGCTGCCCACAGCAGGGAAAAGTGCCAGTCCTGCTCCCTGGTTGAAACTCGGGGACAGCCACGTGATAGCTGCAGTGCCTCCAGTGAGTGGCCAAAAAGTTCGAGTTGCACCTGCAGGACACCCCATCCAAATTTTGTCACTCAGATTTTGTGGTGGGGTCAGGGGGCCGCTGGGTTGCATCCGATTGTTTTTCAGTTCCCACCAGATGCTCTGTATGTGCTAGCATACCTGTGGCAAGGGAGGGCAACAGCATAGCCCCAGAGATGCCAGTAGATATCCCTCCAAGTTTTGTGCTGTTTTTCTCGAAGGTCGTCGACATATGTGTGGACCTTCCATGTGGGTTGGATTTCGTGTTGCACCAGAGCTTGACCCCTGAGTCGATCAAGAAAAGCAGATGAATATTCCAAAATTTCTGTGAGCAGTCTACACTGAGTTGCATGACTCATCATCTGCTCTGATTTTTAAGGGTTGAAGGTGGGACCTCGACTAAATCAGAGGGGCACCTCGAACATTGAAAAGCATTGTGCCATTTCCTGCGTGCGCTATCAGCTGGCATCGGGCATTATCGATCAAAATCCCCAGAACTTTACCCACAATCACAACCAGAAGTTGCACACTTTCCTGTCAATGCTTCTGCGACACATAGAAGCCTAACGGTCAGACATGTGGACATTTTCGTTTCACCTTTGGCCCCTTCGTGCCAGCACGGATGCAACCAGGCTTGTCGACATGCCTTTGCCTCGTCTACACACCAGTCTGACTCTTTGACTGGCAGGAAACAAGTCCCCGCAATTCTTGCATTTTCTGAGGGACGTTCGATGGTCGGCGATCAATTGCTGCACTTTGTGCTCGTACAAGCCATGGGCCATGCTTTCAGCAGCCTTGCATCTTGTTCCATCCACAATACCCACAATTGTATTAGGCAAACGAAAAAGAAAATTGACTGAGAGGAATGCAGCGTTTTGGTGTCATTCAAGGTTCAGTCCACTCTGTTTATCTTTATAACTAATGGAAAAGCCCCGAAGGATGTCTCAGTGGCAAAAAAGGGACCTCTTGGTTCAAAGTTTCCAGGGTAAAAAAGAATATGTACGACAGAAAGTGACACCCTGGGAGGTAGGGTTGGGTTTGGGATTTTGTCGTGAAAAAAAAAAAAAAAAGGATGGTTACAGTTTTGCAAGTGAATGAGGGGGTTGGAGGCCCCACCGAGTTACCTTTGAATACCTATCCACGTCGTCTTGTGCTTCTTGGCCGGCTGATTGAAGCCAAAGGGTCTCCAGGGTTTGTTCAGGAACGGCCTGTAAATGCAGATTGAAAAGTTTCAGTGTGACTAGCTCAAAAAAGAAAAAAAAACTGCCATTTTTCTTAAATCCACTAACTCAATGGTAGAGTTCTCGGCTCTCAAAGAAAACCAAACAAAATTTTTGTTTAAAGTCAGTCTGGTCTATTGGATAAAAGGGGGGGGGGGACTTCGATAATTTCATTCAAGCATTGTCTTTTTCTGCCCTACAGCAATAATGAGCGATATGATAGAAATGGCACAAAAATCAACAGTGATGTTTTGGTAAAAAAAAAAACACTTGAAAGAGTCCCTGTACTTTCGACATTCTTTTTGCACCTTTGCAAGTCGCCCCAGTATGTCATCCGAGTTGCTGGAAATGTCGATTTTCATGTCGATTATGGCAAGGAGATTATCTGCAATGAATTGCACGCATTCTGTCACGAGGGATTCCATCTGCCAGGCAGCAAACAAAAAAACAAAAAAACTCAGCAAATGGGCCCAATACTCCTCTCAACCCACAATTCATCGATGCATGTCAAGAGTTTTTTATATCGGTTAAAACACCTTTCAAGATCCATTATGCAATTGGAGGCCTCATGGCAGGGAATCTTAGCGATGACAAGCAATACGTTTCGGATCAACACGCATGCCCCTCATAATAATTATTAATCAACAGAAATTGACTTCACATTTTCAGCTGGCACAGAAAGGAGTTTCAGTTTCGGGTGGGTTTTTGCACCTTCAGGAAATGCGAAGCGATGAGTATGGGCAGGCAATTCTCTATGGTCAACTTTGGCGTCCCAGGGCCAGGAGTAGTTTTTGCATATCTCAGCAGCCAAGCGAAAACCACGACATCGCAATGCACCGATATTTCGACGTCTTGAGCGGCGCCAACTTTCTTCAGGTAGGTTTGAAAATATCTGTTGACCAGGCAGCCATTTCAAGAGAAGGAGCACACACAGAGAGATTATTTATGGTGCTTCTGTTACTAATCTGGACAAAAGCCTCATCACTGTTGCTGATGCATCGATGTGGTGGTCGTAATGAGGTGCTTTGAGTAATAAAACTATTTTTCGAGGGATTGTGAATTGCTTGAACTTCTTATGTTTTCACACCACTCGGGTTGTGTTGGGTATCTTGAAACATGAGGATTTCATTTTGTTGGGGGGAGGGGAGGGAGGGGGGGCAGTGGGTGCCTTTTTCCAACTTTTTTATTGGTGGGGTTATCTCCAAACACACGTTGCTGATTGCGACCTTTACTAATCAACCGTAAAAGAAATCGACACAGTCCGTGAGCTGGTGACGTCTACGTCAAAGTTTGCTGTGTGTTCTAACGAGCAAGAACCCTTTCACGCACACGAACCCGCCGTTGCAACAAAGTGGGATCCTACAGCTCAACGCGCTTTCGGGGGGTCGTTATCTGACCTCATGGATGCCAGCAACGTTTGGAGCTCGCAAGTGAAGTCTTGCTGCAGATTCCTTGCATCGTCGAACACGTGTATGGTAACTATCCCCATGTCCAAAGCAGCGCAACGGAAGGAGAAAAGAAACGGGGACTGGGCTTTTCCCAGTCTACGTGTGCAAACGGGGGGTTCGCGGTGGTCGTGAGCCAGAATAACAAAAACGCGGTCAGGAAAGAAAAACAAAAAGCCAGGAAAAATAACCATGCACCACAGAAAGTGTGATCCACCGCAATTTCTAATTTTAGATTGGATGGCCTTCGTCAATCCAGCAGTCTTACCATTCTTTGGGCATTTACAACACTTCAGGGTTTTCAGTTCTCGACCAAACGGGAGGAGGAGGGGGGAAAATGAGGTAGTGGTGTTTTCTTTCTGTATGTGTGGGGTGTTTTTTGAAGATTTTTGGCAGGGACATGTTTGCTTTTCTGATTTTCCAGACGGGTGCAATGACAGCATCAAGATGATGTAGTGCATTCGAATTTTTCAGTGCATGCCTGTGTTGCTAGATCATTGTTCATTGTGTTACACCAATATTTCACGAGAGCTACGTCCCCCTGGGAAAACCAACCAACAAAAAGCATAATAAAAAATCTAAAGAGCACTCCTTGATAACTTGCACAACCCCACCCCACTCCATGTCCCTTCGCCCATTTTTCAACCCACAGCAAAATTCCTCTAGCTACTCAAATAACGAACATGTGAAGGAGCATCTCAGCACAACCTCCAGAACACCTCATCATAATTTTTGGACTTCTTGGCATCTGAGCATTCCTCGCCTCCGACGACATAACACAATCCCTGGCACCCTTTGATCGGAACATCCACCCCTCCGACCACCCCATCCAGAGTGCAAGCGCATGGATCATCAAAGAGCTCTGTGTCGCTGTCTGGAGTGGGTTCAACCTCAGGATCCACAGTTGGTGTAGGCGAGGGGGTTTCTCCTTTACCACCCTCAGAGTCAGACTCAGATGTTTCCAGTTCGGGTGGATCCTCTTCGCAGATCTTCAAGGAATCAATGAAAATTTTGTAGGCAGCATCGGCATCTGGACAGTCTGGGGTGCCCCCACCGATTGGACCTTTACTAATCAGGTCCCCACAGTCGGGATCATCGAAGGCTGAAGTGGTGGCTTGGTTCTTGCAGGAAGTTTGATACAGGGTTCGGCAGCTTTTTCGATTCACTGCGATGAGGAGTTCTGCCGGGGGCGGAAAAAAAACAACAAAAGGTTGATATATATATCAAAGCAGCTGTGGTTGTTATGATTCTGGAATTCCGCTTTGATACGCGTCTTTTTTGCCTTGTGCTGAAAAATCTGCCAGATGCGGTTTCCTCACAATATTGATTTGCATTTTGCTTTCTTTGTCCTTCCCTTCTTTTTTTTCCCTCAACATGACAGCTGAAAAGAAAGAAAGCAAAATTATGACGAGAACTTCCCCATGTTCCCCCCCCCTCTTTCGCAAAAACTTATTTTCATTTTTCATTTTTTTTTTGGAGGGTCTTACTCTCATCCAAGGAAAGCGGCTGATCGCTGAGGGCCTTGGAAGCAACAGCAGCAGCCCTAGGTTGTTTTTTCACAGCACATTTCTTTTTGACGATTCTGCATGCTTTCTTGGCACCGCTTGCTCCATTGGTTTTCCCTGATGCTTCGCAATCATCCAGCGATGGAGCCCCTTGAAGCAAAATTAAAAAAAAAATCCTGACAAAAAATTAAGATGACCAAAAGTAAATAAAGAAAATAGCACGGTACCAAGGAACTCGCCAGGACAACCACTACACATGAAGAAAAGAAAGAAATCCCGAAACTGTGACTGTGTGTGTCTTTGGAAATAAATCTAAGGTTTGTGAAAGGGACCGATGGGTTTGATTTTTCGGATATCCATGCATTTAATATTTTTGGGGGGTGTCAATTTTTGAGCATCCGGATGTAACAACAGGCATGTACAAAGAGCAAAATAAGTGGAGTGAAACACAGCCAGTAGAACAATCAGCGCTCCAGGTCCCAGTAATCCACAGCCCCCGTCATAAATTTACTCCTACTCCATACAAAAAATTGAAGGCAATTGTACTAAGGGGTGTCTTATCAGTTTGGAGTAAATGGTATTACAACAAGAAACCCAGCAGATGATCGAAAACGAAATAAGAAAATAGCAGTCACCCTTCCCTTGTTCAGTAAAGTATGTCTTATCAATAAATTCTCAAACTCACTTTCAGCTTGCCCAAAAAAACTAACTCGAATTCACCAGTAGAAAAATAAGAAAAAAAAACTCCCCAGAAATAAAAAAAAAGTCCCCATTTACTCTGTAGATCAACTTTGCTGAATAACGAAAAAAAGAAAAAGGAAAAACACGAGTGAACTTGGCAGAAGGTGGGGGTGAAGCAGTCGATTCTCAACAGAAACGCCAAAATGCACCATCGAATCTTTCGGACGGAATGCCATCTACGCAATCAGGCCCCCCCATCACATAACAAATATTGTTGCACCCGTTCAAATCAGTCTGAACCCCCCCACTGGTGCCATCGATGGTGCAATCGCAGACATCCCAAGCCTTTTCACCTTTTTCCGGCTTGGCATCGGTTTCTTCATCCTTTTCCGCAGGCTCCTTTCCATCTTTTTCATCTTCAGCCGCTTCCTGCAGAAACAAACGAGAAAAAATATCTCACCCCCCAGAATTTCTCTTCAATTTTTGCCTTAAATTTCTTCTGCACCCCCCCAGGATTTTTGATCACTCTTTGTCTCTAATTTGTTGCGCACCCCCCTTTTTTCATTCTTTTTTGCACACCCAACCACACAGACACCCATCCAACCGACCTGCTTCTCGATTTGTTCCCTAAGATCTTCAGCATTGCATGCTTCAAGTTCCTCCAGGAAAATCTTCTGTGCAGCATCGAAATTTGGGCATTCCTGCTCGCTCCCTGGTCCAGGCCCCACCGTTATGATGCCCATGCACACCGGATCATCAAACATGAGATCCACAGCCTTGTTCTTGCATGTGGTGGTGAACAGCAAATCACATGTCTTCCGCACCACCTCGATGACTAATGCTGTGGATTTCGGTGAGGATAAGGGGGGGAGGGGGGGGGGGGGGGGAGGAGACACACAAAGTGTGAGAAATGCTTTTTTGCACGCCTTTGTTTTAAATTCATTTAATCAATTTATTTCTTTTTCAGATTTCATTTCTTTCATAGTTTTTTTCTTCTTCTTTCTTTTTTTCTGGAGGGGGAGGTCAACCTCTTTCTCTAGCTCAAAACAGACACTCGTGTAAATTGTGCAAGTGTCTTTTGTCTCAGAGCGAAAGGAAATCTTATCAGCAGTATTTTTTCTTTAACAGAAATTGGGGGGGGGGACAAGTAATGAAAATCACAGGGTACCATCAGGGGTGTCGGCAAACAATGTTCTCGGTTGTCCTGTAGAAGGGGGGCATTTGTTTTTGATGACGGCACAAGCTGCCTTGGCAACGCTCTCTGCACCCTTTTCTCCTGCAGCTTCGCAATCGTCCAGAAAGGCATTCGTATCTGCTTCAACACCAATCCAGGTACCGTTACGTTTCTAGCCCATCAAGAAAGAAAAACCCTTTTGGAACGAAAACGCCCATTTCCAGCTGCGATCTTTGCTGGGTCGATCGACATTCAAGGAGAGAGAAAGATAGGCGAGCGTACGCAAAGCTGGCTGTGATTTCGGGGATTTTTTGCGTCCGAAACTTATGGTTGGAACGAAGCGCGCGCTCACCCTCGGTAGTTTGTCCGATTCCCCATGATGGTAGGATCGCCAACACGCAAAGCGCCGCCAAAACTTCTTTCACGCGAACATTCATTATTTTTCAACAAGACACGATCGCTTGTTTCTGCTCCCAGTTGTTTTTTTGCTGGTTCGCAGCTGGCTCCAAGTCTGCTGAGCGTCCCCGTACATGATGCGACCTTCTGCATCCAGACCAAGGTATGAGCAAGTGTGGCCGTCTTTGTGTAAAAAGGACATATGCTTGCTTGGCTAATTTGAGACCAGAACAGCGTTTCTATTTCGTTTTCATAGATGTTTTTCTGGCGCCGCCAACACCTCCTCGGCACAGAAGACAATCCAGTTCATAGTTTCTTTGTTTGGTTTCGTCTATGCACCTAAATTACAAGACCTACAAAAATTACATTGTCATCACATCCATCAACCAATATGCAATCATCTATCATTGTGCTGGGATGCAAAATTCTTAGAAAACAGTTTTAAAGAAGAAACTTATGCAGATGAATCAAGGGTGAACTCCACCACTTTCGCTTTCGGGAAAAAAACAACAACAAAACAAAAAACGGAATCTATATCTTCAAAAACCATAATACTAGACGAGATATCTGCAAAAAAACAAAAAACTAGACGACAGCGTTTCCCCCATGTTCTAACCCAGCCCATTCTATCCAGTAGGACTGCCCTTAACACCCAGAGGAGCACCACTTTTCCTCGAATTACGGAACAAGCAGAACGAGACGTTTTTCCACACCGAGGCATCCCCCTCCACGATTCCCCTGACAGCGTTCCACTTCCCGTCCCTAGAATCGAAAATCTGATCAAACTTTTCCGCCAAAAAACTCCCCATTTGCTGGCCCAGCTCGGGGTGTCCGGTTTGCCCGGATATCCTCAGCCAATTCTCCACCACGCCAGGGTCCATCGAGTTCAACGCCGCCCTCAAATGGCGCTGGAAAGCGTTTTGTTCGACGTCCATCACTGAATCGATGACTTTCTCCAGCACCCCATTGAAGCCGAACCTCTGTGCCAACACTGCCAGCTGGCAAGAAACGTCGGGTTTGGACGGAATCAACCTGGCATGCGTCGAGTAGACGTGGGAAAGCAGGAGGTCGAACTGGGCTATCGAGACGCCTCTGAAAATCTGGGTCAGCGAAATCCTGCGGGAAATTCTGAGATTGTCCTCGTCATGCAGGGCTGCGCAGAGGATTTTGGATTGACTCAGGACGGCGGCGTGGGCTGGGAAAGAGTAACCTTCCACGATCAAATCCACGTCGGAGAGTTCCCGATAGCGTTTCGGCCAGTGCTTTTTGTAGTTCAGCTCCCTGTGTCAAATAGAGTGCACGAAATGTCTTTGTTATTTTTTTTCCCATCAAAGTAGGATTATGGGGAAATTGACAAAAAATCTGCTTTGATTTCCTTCACCCCTTTCCTTTTTGAGGTCGTGTCTTGATTCAGAAATAGCAAAAAAAACAGGTATAAATTGATCAAATCCATCTGCCTTCATGGATACGATAATAATCTGTTTCTTTTTTTTTCTTATCTTTTTTATCTTTTTTATTTTTTATTTTTTATTTTTTTTTGGGGGGGGTAGGGGAGGGGGGCATCTGCATCACCAAAACATTGAAAAAAAAAACTGAAGGGGTACAACTATGATCTAAAACAATATGGCTCAGACATCATACACCCTCAAAAAAATTCTCACAAGAACTTTCAAAATGATGAAATATCTCACAAGGAGTCTTCGTTTCAGATTTTATTTTTTTTTTCCTTTACATACATGTCAGAAAAAGGAACCAGAAATCAGGGATCAAGGTGGCCAAAAATTGACTTACCCCGAACTTGATGAAGCCACATCATTGCCATTAGGAAGTAACTGTCTTCTGAGGCATTTTTTCTTTTCCTTTTGTTCGATTATTTCAACATCCTCTCCCGAACTTGAACTGTCCTCAGAAACCATACATACAAACAAAATTCAAAAAATATGCGTTTTTTTAGGGTTTTTTTTCCTGATAATTTTCACTCCAGCAAAGGAGGAGGCTGTGTCGACATCACACTAATTCTCTTGGAATTATTTTCTCAAGCTTGGAAAATCTCAGGCACCTTTTCCTCATTTTTTTTTCCTTTTCTGGGTTGCTATCAGCATTGATTTGAAAACAAAAATAAAATAAAATTTAAAGAATATATCGGGGCCACAAAACTATCTCCAGTAATTTCCAAATGTTTGATTTAAAAAAAAAGATGATTTGTTCTACAGATTTTAAAACTCCAGCCATTCGCTTTTCTTTCTTTTTCTTCCTTCCAAATGTATTATAACCTTGAGCCAGAAAGCATTATTTTTTTTTTGCTACGGCTCATTTTTTTGCTTCTTGATATGGTCTTCTTCCAATATTCTTTTCCTTTTTTTTGCATAATATTTTCCTGATTTTTTTTCATTTCCTTTACTTTTCGTTTTATTTTTCTCTGGCCCTTAGAAAAAAAGGTTTTCTTTTACTTGATTTATATATGTAGTGTGTGTGTTTTTTTCAAACAATCAAGAATCCATCCCGAAAAAGCACCTGTCGCCCTCCGTCTTTCTCTTCCGCGATTCTTTGGGCCTCGTCTCCAACGGATCCTGGGAAACTTTTATCGAGCGGAATCCGCCAGAAAGCCAAGTCCCTTTCTTATCACCCAGAGATTGCAGCCTCATACCTCCCGGAGAGGAAATCCCCCCCCAAACGAATCAAACAAACAAAAAACACCAAGAAAGAGCAGCCCTCCCCTTGGAAACAAACTCAAGCGAGCGCAGCGAAACGCGGACCTTTCAAGTCCCTCCCTTTGCACGAAGAAGAAAAACTCCACTCGAAAAAAAGTGTGGTTCCTTTCCCCCTTGTCTGACTAAATTTTCCTCTCTAGAACGAGTGTCAAATCGCTGGGAGATTGAAACAGGAGCTAAAAATAGATCGATTCTCCAAGGCTGCCTTAGTCATTATTTATCTGAGTCATTGATGTGACTGTACAGATCGCGCGACGCCTGTTGTGTTGCTCTTTTCAGAATAAAGCGAAGGACGAGTGGGGACTTCTCCATACTAAACAAAACCCCGCGCTATTTTTCCACGATTCCAAAACTTAACGTAGTGTTCTCGAAACTGTGGCCCAGTTCGAGAAAGGGTGAAAAAAAGAAAAAGAAAAGCAAGATTAGCACCCAGGCCCATACTGGTGAGCCGGATCTTTACTACGCTGCACGGAGTTTTACGATTTAAGGGGTCGAAACGAATGTACGCCGCATTGTATTCGTGAAAAGCAGTGGGTTGCTTGAATCCTGTTTCGATTGGGACTTGGAGGACCATCGTTTCAGCTTTTTTTTTTGAAAGGGGGGGGGGGGGGGGAAGTACGGCTCCGCGCAGCGAATCGTTGCTTTGGGATTGCGTTACATGGGCCGCAGATTTTCGAATGACTACTGTGCTCGAATTCTCGTGTTTAGTCACGCTCTGCTCGAAAATCCTGCACGAGCGTTCCTCGTTTTTAAAAAAAAAATAGAGTTTTTTTTTTCCTCCCCTGTCCCTTAATTGAATTTGATTTAATTCAATTGTCTGTTCAGATATACCCCTCAGATGAATTCTAATTAAATTTATTTTAATTTCCTTTTTTACTAATCTTATGTAATATAGTTTTCATTATTGTATATATGTTGTTTTTTCTAAATAACTCAGACCACGTTTTCTTTCGTGTCACATGAATTTCAATGAACTTTTGTTTTTTACTTTTTTTGTTTACTGCAGACTGTGCACTCTCTCCATCATAGGGCTGATCGGGAGGAGAAAAAAAAATCACACTTTTTTATTTATTTTTTCCCCACCTGTTTTTTTTTCTTTCCATTTTTGTACATGTATACATCCCCTCAAAAACACATACCTCTGATTTTGTAAAAAAAAAAATCGACACTGGATTCTGTACATTACTCATATCAAAGCGCAAGAAAAAACAATTAGCTGTGAAATTGAAAAACTACACCTAGAGAAAAAGGGAGACGAAAAAAAAGAATAGAGCTGTTGTATTGACGGATGGGGAGCCCAGCTCGAATTGCCATAGTGGTGTTTTTTTCGGGTTTTTTCGTTTTCAACCTCGCTGCTAGGGAGCTGACCGATCACAACGGGAGTCTGACTGGGTGGATTACCTTCAAGTCAGAAACCTACACCTTGGGGCCCAATACTTGCAAGCATTGGGAATTCCAATCATTGACCAAAAACATCGTGAGAGTGGTCTACTCGCCGAGGGAATTTCCCGAAGGATGTTCACCCGAAAAACACCTGAGGTAGAAATGCCTGTTTTTTTTTCTGTTTTTTTTCAATTTTTTTTTTAATGAATGCAGTGGTTGGGTGTTCTGAACGAAAGACAGATTGGATAGGTGGAAATTTGACATGTGGATGTAAATCATTTCATTGAAAAAGGGTGGGATGCTGGTTGAGTTACGTTGGTGTTATCAACTTTTTTTTTTTCCAATGGTGAAAAAAAAGAAAACGACTAAAAATTCCACAAGGATGCCTTCAATAAATCAACAAATCTCTATTTGGTTGATTATTGTTTCTGTCCTTTTTCTGTACTATGTTATTCATTTTTTGTTTTGTCAATGTCAGACTGATCCCAAAAATTTTTTCGACCGATGAGTGTGTGGATGGAAAGGATTGCCAGCACAGTTTGACTAAGCTCCATGATGGGGACAGTCTCTGCAAAAATGTGAGGGCTCATTTTTTTTTCAAGTTTTTTTTTTTTTTTTTTTTTCCGCGAACTGCTTCACTTTTTTTTCCAATCAATAAAAGTTGCATAGTCATATCCACAACACAGAAAGCTGTTAAAAAAGCACCTCACTAGAATTTTTCTGTTCGAGCTCTATTTTGAGACGATCAGCAAAGGGGTGGGTCAGGAATTTTTTGCTGCTTATGTTTTTTTTAAACTCTCCTTGGTTTTCCCCAGAACAGAAGGGAAGAATGGTGTGGTGTAGAATTGTAATTTGATTTTATCAAAAAGTGGCTTGCTTTTTTTTCCCAGTTCGAGGATTTGGACCCGATCAATTTTGACTCCAACGCAGATCTGGGAGCAGAAAATAGCTTGCTCCTTACTAGTGAGTTCAGTGATCGACATTTCATAAAGCAAGGGACTTCTTGCTGTGTTGAACTGCTTCCTCCAGAGTATATTTTTTACTTTTTCTCGGCATGGATGGAGGAGTGAAAGTGAAATTCAACATGCTGAAAGAGAGGCAATAAGAAAACAGGATGCCTAAGTTATGTTGATTCAGCACATGCTGCTACACTTTTTGGGAGAAACATCTTTTTTTTTTAATTTATGCTTGAACTTTTTATGTAATTTTTTTGTGAAATTCTTGCCTTTGGTGTCGATACTGGCAGGCGAGCCTATGTGCACTGGAGAAAAGAGATCCCTTTTTGCAATAAAATCAACTTGTCCAGAGGAAGTTGATGTTCATATCACGGTGTGTTTCTCTGCGCTTTCCTGTTTCAATGATTTATGTTGATTAAAATAATTAATATATTATTGTTGACCTCCTCCCCCCCAAAAAACAATTAATTAAAAATTAACAAATAAATAGAATTTAATAATTAAAAAAAATAGAGCAGCGTAACAGAAAGGTCATAACTTTCACAGAATGCCTGTAAAGAGGTCAGCATCACATGCATCAATCTTTTTTTCTGTTGATTTAACCCCCCTCCCCTTCCCTTTTCCCCTAGGTCCAAGCCAAAATAGTGCTGCAATCGAGTGGAGCTTGTGGAGACCATGGGCACGAAGCAGGAAATGAGACCGAAATCTTGATTGCGGTCGGATGTCTGTCAGCTCTCACTGCTGGAATCTGCCTTTGCCTCATTCACCTGCGGATCAAAAATAATAAGGTGAATCATACACACAAGAAAAACCTGCCAAACGAGGTTTCTTCACAGGGATATGTTGATATGTGTATTCTTGATCAGAATGGATGTTGTGCTCCTTCTTTGAAATGAAATGAAGGCAAAGCAGTTATCTCATTGTACTATCTATCTATTTTAGAATAATAAACTGTGTAACATACACACACACACACTTCCTCTTTTTTTCTTAACTGTACATTTCATTGGATTCCGAATTGACTGTTTAATTCCTTAAAATTATGTTTCTGTTGTCTTTCCCAGCGAAAAGCAAGAATTGATTTGGCCGCTCAGATGCATACTTACGGAAGCGCAGTCCCCGTATGTGGTGCCAATACAGTAGAAGTCCCCTATGACAGACAAAGTAGAACGACCGCTTTGCCTAACATACTTGAATGAATCGTGACAATTGTGAAAAGAGCAATACAGAAGAAGAAAGAAAAAAAAACGGTGAGCAGCCAGGGATGCAGCCACAAGCAGGGCGGGCAAAAATTTTGCTTGTCAAGGGGAAAAAAACGAGAAGGGAGGGGAGGGAGGAAAATGACCCTTGATTGCCTATTTTGAAAAAATGTATCCTGTGTTCAGTATGGGATAATTTTTTTTTTTGGTTAGGCAATCAAGTTGGATTACTGAATCACTGTAGGATAAGAACAAGGGGGGGTTATTGGAGGGAGAGGGAAATTAATGTTCCATACAGCTGTTTATGGACATTCAGCGAAAATTTTTCCTCCTTTTAAAAAGCCAAATACCAGTAAAAAAATATTACTAAAAAAAGCAAGCTTAGATGATTTTGTGGATTTTTTTTTACCACCATGAAATGAGTGAATGAGTCGTGCCGAGGTAGCACCTTTTTTTTGTTGGGTTTTTATGGGAGCATTTGAATTGTTTGTTTAATTCCTGCCACCTGTGGGGAGCCTTGAATGGCTTTAACTATGATTTTCAAGTATTTTTTTTCCTGTAAAAGGGGGAAACAGAGAGAGAGAGAGAGGGAGATAGCGACGGAGAATGAATTGTGGATTTTTTTCCCGTATATGGGGGATGTAAAAATTTCAGTTTAAAATGATAACCGGATAGGTATTGTAATTATTTCGGAAATGTGTTTGGGAATAATACATACGCCTCGAGATGATGAATTTGAAATGTGGGCACAAACGAGCACAAAGTATGACGGTCGGAATAATGACATCGAATTACGTTGTGAAGGAGATACCACTCTCCACCAAAAACATCCATGGAGGGTGGTAGCTCTCTTTTGCTGTGGGTTTTTATTATTGATTCATTGATTGAACACCAAAAACATTCATGCACGCACGCACGGCACAAAAAGACAATCATCCCCTTCTCCACAGAGGGATACCCAACCGTCACCGAAGAAGTGAAACATTGAAAACACACGAAAACACCTCAGTGCCCAACGATAGATTAGGCAAAGCCAACAGATGCGCCCACCACATGGCAAGGCCAAACTGCGCATTCGAGCTTCATCCCTTGGAGTGCCCAACGGCACCGAGTCCTCGCACCGACCCTGACCTCCAAGCACCGACAAACTCTTTTTAAGTTACCGAATCCTTCTCAAACCATTCTTGTGGCGTTTGGAATATGAGGAGAAGTTTTAAAGGGCATAGTCTCGCCAGTGTGGGGGCCAACTTCAATTCAATTGCAGTTCACCCCCGCACCAGCGAGACTATGCCATTCCAAGGTGACCACAGCCGCGACTCTTCGAAACTCAATACTCCTCCCCTCTAGTGGAACACGTCTTTCACGTCTCTACACTCTTCAGTTATCGACGCTACATGAATGCATTCAGTTACAGCTTTTTAGGTGGGGAACTGTATTCTTCTTGTTGAGGTTCTGACCATTCTTCGCACCCAAAACAACCGATTTC
This sequence comes from Bryopsis sp. KO-2023, assembly GCA_030272585.1. Classification (NCBI taxonomy): domain Eukaryota; kingdom Viridiplantae; phylum Chlorophyta; class Ulvophyceae; order Bryopsidales; family Bryopsidaceae; genus Bryopsis; species Bryopsis sp. KO-2023. Next base: position 756,094 of record BSYQ01000012.1, on the reverse strand, counting down.
ATGGGGAATGCACACAATTCAAGATTCAGGGGCATCGATGAAGCGTATGTTATTTTTGTGCCAGAAATTAGTCAAATATGCACAGGAAAGACCACCAGTCGCCGGCTGGTCTTGGTGTTTTCCAGTTTGGGGCTTCTCGCAAAATCTATCTTCGCGCAAAACGAACACCGAAATTGCCTGGCTGCAGGGGGTGGAGTTTCAACATGAGCGTAGCAACCGTGAACTCGTCTCATCTGAGCCACTTGAGCAACGAAGACAAGGAATATCTGCTCCAGTCGACCGATGTTCGTCTCAAAACTGGGGGTGTGGAGTTTCTGGCACACTCGCAAGTGTTGGCTCTCCACTCTGGGTTTTTCAGAGGTATGTTCGAACTGCTGAAGGCGGGGTCGCCCGCTGACAAGACGACAGTAGATCTGGATGGAGCCATCGCGACCAATGTCAAGAAAATGGAGCTGGTGCTGGGCTTCATATACAACCACGATCTGGAAATCCTGGATGTGAGGGCACGAAACAAAGCAAGCGCAACTGACACAACTGAGTTTTGGAACACCACCAAATGACGGCGGCAAAAACTTTTGGACAGAGCTTTCCACCATATTATTTGCATTTTAACTCTTTCCCCCAATGCAAGGATCCTGGCAACTTTTTGCTTCCCTAGCCGATATAGATCTCTTAGGAAGCCTCCTTCTCTTGCTTTCTATTTGAGCTCCGGTGCCTGTGAGACTCACTCCAGGGAAATTACATGAAAAGTGTCTTCCTGAAAACTTGCAGGTGGACGACGCCGCGGTCCTTCTTGACGCAGCCGACCGTTTTGACGTCCCGTTTTTGTTAAAAATGTGCCAACAAAAGCTCTGCTGGAGTAGCTGGGACTTTCACTGCGCTGGAGTGTACATAGGCGAAAGCGGTCCCGCAAGTGGAAAAGGGAACGCGGGCGATAACAAAGACGCAATCAGATGGCTTGCGGTCAGCAACCGGCTGCAACTCCACGACCTAAAGACCAAGTGCCAAGAGATCTTGCTGAAGTTTCTGAAGGCAAAGATACGCTCCGAGGACTACTTGGTAGTGAAGCAAGAGTGCGAGCGATGGGGCGTGCAGGGGACCGACCTTCTAGAAGTCGCTCGGGCTTGTTGTCTGTCACAAGAGCAAGAGGGCGTCTGTGGCTGTGGGGGAAAACTTCTCGGTGCTCTCGCGGTGTGCAAACAGTGCATGCAGAATTTCAAAGAATCAGAGCCATCCAGAAGCTAGAGCCAACGAGCTGTCGGTGGTCCGCGGACCGATTTTCAGTTTTGAGTGAAAAGACTTGTTTCCCCTTGTAAGAAATGTAAATTATGTTCGAGATAAGAGTGTGAAGTTGGAATTGACGAATAAAATCCGATCCCATCAAGCCCGCCGCCATCAAATTTTGATGTTGCATCTCGAAGACCATAAGCTGCGTGTCCCCTGAGCATTCACAAACTTTTGCTCGACTTCTTTGCTGCTATTCCTCTTGTTGTCGAGGAAATTCTTTTGCAGGTAACCAGATGTGTGGAGTATTTTACGGGACATCTGCTACGCGAATAACTCCAGGGAGGCAGGCGATTAGGTCGACGGCCGACAGTCAGGGCCTGGGACGAAAACTGCAGCCCAGTGAAAGAATTGCCGAAAGAAATTCAAGAAACATTGCCCAGCTTCCCGTCTCTGGGGGAAACCCTTCGTCGAAAGTGCGGTTGGTGTGTGTGCATATTTTTACCTCTTTTAGAGCTTGAGTATCCTCTCCCTCATGTCGCCTTGTTTACACTTCCGGAAATTCTTAGCCTGCCTGCTAAAAAAAATCGCCTGCCAGTGACGTTGTTTATGAGAAGATATCACCTATGACTGCAGGTCAAAAAGCCCTTCTCGAAAGTTCCGTGTGAGGCATGCATGGCCGTCCCAAACTCAGATGTGGCTGTGGAGGCGCTCGAGCACGTGGTGAAAGGGGTGAAACAAGAAATCGTGGTGGAATCTGGGCTGCGAGTCTCAGCCCTGGCTGCAATGAGCTGTCAGCAGAAATTTGGTTCAGTTGGCGCCGTAGCTCCACCTTTGGAACAGCCGGCGAGAGGGCCAGTCCCAACAGATGTGAACGAACAAGAAATGGAGCTTGCTGTGTGTTTGTTGACACCCACCGAGCAGGCTCCAGAAGCCAATGACATTCGGATTAGGCAGGCAATCAACAATCTTATGGAAAGAGCCGAAATCGAGGCTGCTGCCTGGTGAGTTGGATGTTTGGAGTTGGACTTTCCTCCAAGACAGGAACAATTGTCTCACCGAAACGTCGAGTGGATTCAATCGCCATTAATATAATATTGTCTTGCGATATATTTGGTAGGTCGTTGTCGTAATATTACGCTTATAACCTCTGTTGTGTGCTCAGTGATTTGGTCGAGCGCGAGAAGTCCACGCTGAAAACAAAAGTGCGTTCTCCAAGATGCACGAAAGGTCGCAGGAAGGGCAAGGACACCGAAGAGTCTGCGGATGACCTGATGGGCAACATTATTCCGTGTATACTGGGAGCCGTTTGCTCCTCCGTGACTAGTTCTTCAGGTTTAGGGGGTAGGAAGTAGTGTGGTGGTAAATCTACTGGAGGAAATCTTGTGTGGGATAGGGGGTGATCAGGATAATGATTTAATTAGTCAGACCCTAGTGTTGCATGAGACGCAAACAAATGTTGATGCCATGGAGTTTATGACTGTTGTTGGCGAAAATGAGCGTTTAATCTAAGAACCCCTTCAGGATTTTTTAAAGAATTTACGCAATGTATGGGTGAACATGCAATGAGCAAATAGGTTGTTCAAATACATACAATCACATGCTTTCGGAAGAAAGTGAGGCTCAGGCAAAAAAAATCATTTGAAAATAATACTCATTGAAGGGTACTTTTGAGCACCTGGTGAAAATGAGCGAGCACTCTCTCATCAAAAACATCCCTAGGGCCTGGATCTCTTCTATGAGGTTTCATGCTATGAATCTATGCTAAACCAGGTCTCGATCAAATCTATCACCTTTGCCAATTCAGTCGATTAGATTGGTTTTCTTGGTGTCGTGCTTCCTGCATTTTTTTGGTGGTATTTTCTGCTGAGATGGCTGTCTCTCTTCTTGTCCCCCTGCTAAGAACTGTCCCGTCCTTTGCTTCCACATCTTTTGTTTCAAATCCTTTTGAGTTCCTTCCTTTCGTTTTTCTATCCGCTGTACGGAAGTGCCTCATCCTCCCATCCCTCAATTCCACTTCTGTTTCTTTCTTCATGCTTTTGTTTTTCACATTTCTAGGCACAGCTCTATCCATGATGCTCGAGATCCCTGGATTCCTATCTGTGGACCTCACTTCAACTTGAAGTGAACTGATATTGAATATCAGTTGTTGCGACTGTCGCGCTTTCTTTTTCCGAAAAGTGCAAGTGAAGCTGATCTGGTACCCTCCTTGCAGTTCCTTTTGAGATTCCATTGAGACCAAACCTTTTCAGGATTTCCTCTGGGATTAGTCCAGATAGCCACTCCCCCTCTTTGTCGCTGTGCTGTGGTGGCGCTTTTGGCCTCTGTGAGAAGTTTCTTTTGGTGGGGTCCTGTGTGGCAGTGTCAAACCGCATCTTGGATCCGCTGTTTTTCACGTTGTTTGCGGTGGGATTCATTTTGTTTTTCATTCTTGCTGAAAACCCCTTGGAGTGGGTATCATTGCTTTCTTGGAATTCTTCTTGAGACAGCTGTGGTTTGGACTCGTTCTCAACTCTTGTCTGCGATCGAGGGACGGCTTTCCCGCCACGTTTGCTTCTTTGGCTGGATTCATCTCCACTGGACAAGGTGCTTCCCGTTTTGGAGCTTTGGTTCCCATTCCCAAGATCTTGAACTTGAAGTTTGTGCTGCTGCCAATCAGATTGCACTCCCTATCAGGAAATACCAAAGAATTGATCATTCTCGTGGTGGTCGATGGTGTCACCAGTTCCTGCATATATGTTCTCAACTGCAGCTGAATGATGAAGTTGGGTTTCACAAGGAACCCACATACCTCGCCGGCCAAGACAATTTTACCCCCAATTCCCGTTGCAACGGTTTTTGTTTTTCTCCCGTCGCCTGTGACGCAGTTTCCCTTTCTTGAAACGCGCACGGCCTTCTGCAACACAGACAACAATCACTCGTCAAATCATTCAAGGATATGCAGAGAATCAAATCGACAAAAGCAGTAATAAGTACCTGGATATTGGATTGAAGAAATCCAGCGTCAGTTTCAAGGCGTCTCTCTTGTTCCATGCTTTTGTTCTTGCCATCATAAGATTTCTTTTTCTCAGTCGTATAGTCCTTGGTACAACGAATATCTACCCTATTGCTTTTCATGGTTGACTCCTGGCTGCAAGACCTGGATCCCATCCTCACGCCCGTATGAAATTTCGACTCTGCGATTCTGGCACTGGTGCAGCCAGATCGTGGAGTGGCATGACGATTCTTTGCAAGATTTTTGCATTTGGAGAGAGATGGTGACCCCCTTTGTTTACGTCGTGCCTTGTGGCAACCCCCCTCAACAGAAACACTTGGGCCCGAGTCATGCTCACTGGAAAGAGTGCAGCGCCGGTTTCCCCACGGGACTTCGTCCGAGCCCCAAAAGCTGCTACAATATCGATTGTAGCGAGGGGGTTCGGCTCGGTCGTCACGAGCACCTGGTTCGCGTCCAAAGAACGCGTTGAGGTCCGCGTCGACTGGTAGCCACGTCGTGGTGCCCAAAGACGGACTGAAGAACTCGCAGCTTTCCCCTACCATCCAATCCCAATGTTTTGCCAACAGATATACCAACAGTAAAAGGAAAGTTTGGCAGGAGTGGGGAGGCACGATAGTCGTCACTGGCAAAGAGTCACCTCCGCTGCTCGGTGTTGTGTCGACAGATCGTGGTAGGCAACCCGAGGCGTGCCTACTCATCCCTGGGTATCGGATAGTAGGGTAGGCTGGACGAAGAGAAAAATGCCAAGAGGGCTGGGGTCAACACCAGTGGTTTGGGGCGGGAACTTTGGGTCGCTCATTAGGTCGTCAATTTTCAGTTTTGATTTTAATTTTTTTCCCTTTAAATCCAAGGGAATTGATAAAGGCAGAACATGAAAAACTCTGAATGCTGTGGTGGGTTAGGGGTTGATAAGTCTAAACAAAAACCAGGAACGTTATAAGCGGTTGGTGAATGAAAATCTGTGGAGTCGAATGGTTTTCACAAAATCAAAAGCCGAAGTGCGAAGCACCTCAAGTTCGTCTACCCAATTAGTTGCACCCCATCAGCACTATTTGAAATCTGAACATAAGTACCCACTACGAATCAAACCAACGACTCTCGAGGGTCTTGCTGATAATGTTATCAAATCTGGCAGTTCTATGTCTTACCCAGGACGTGTGTGCACCTTCAAAAAGAGCCGGTTCTAGAAATCCTGGACGTTGTGGAATTTTTATTTTCTATTCTAGAAAATACCAAAAAGAAACTTGTCAGTCTAGAGCGTTTGACCCACATCAACGGTCAGCACTATTTAACAGAAAATATCAACCTCAGACAACTCACCTTCAGCTCCCCTTAGCTCCTGGCCCTTCCTCGAACCTGAAACACAGCACACAAAAAAACAAGTCACCAAACAACAGCCCAACCCCCCAACTCACTTGTTTTCTTTCCTTCAGAGCTCCAGGGGTTTCATCCTCGAACCTGAAACACAAACACAAAAAAACAAGTCACCAAACAACAGCCCACCCCCCAACTCACTTGTTTGCCTTCCTTCAGAGCTCCAGGGGTTTCATCCTCGAACCTGAAACACAAACACAAAAAAACAAGTTACCAAACAACAGCCCACACCACCAACTCACTTGTTTTCTTTCCTTCAGAGCTCCAGGGGTTTCATCCTCGAACCTGAAACACAGCACACAAAAAAACAAGTCACCAAACAACAGCCCACCCCCCAACTCACTTGTTTGCCTTCCTTCTGAGCTCCAGGGGTTTCATCCTCGAACCTGAAACACAGCACACAAAAAAACAAGTCACCAAACAACAGCCCACCCCCCAACTCACTTGTTTGCCTTCCTTCTGAGCTCCAGGGGTTTCATCCTCGAACCTGAAACACAGCACACAAAAAAACAAGTCACCAAACAACAGCCCACCCCCCAACTCACTTGTTTGCCTTCCTTCTGAGCTCCAGGGGTTTCATCCTCGAACCTGAAACACAGCACACAAAAAACCAAGTCACCAAACAACAGCCCACCCCCCAACTCACTTGTTTGCCTTCCTTCTGAGCTCCAGGGGTTTCATCCTCGAACCTGAAACACAGCACACAAAAAAACAAGTCACCAAACAACAGCCCACCCCCCAACTCACTTGTTTGCCTTCCTTCTGAGCTCCAGGGGTTTCATCCTCGAACCTGAAACACAGCACACAAAAAAACAAGTCACCAAACAACAGCCCACCCCCCAACTCACTTGTTTGCCTTCCTTCTGAGCTCCAGGGGTTTCATCCTCGAACCTGAAACACAGCACACAAAAAAACAAGTCACCAAACAACAGCCCACCCCCCAACTCACTTGTTTGCCTTCCTTCTGAGCTCCAGGGGTTTCATCCTCGAACCTGAAACACAGCACACAAAAAAACAAGTCACCAAACAACAGCCCACCCCCCAACTCACTTGTTTGCCTTCCTTCTGAGCTCCAGGGGTTTCATCCTCGAACCTGAAACACAGCACACAAAAAAACAAGTCACCAAACAACAGCCCACCCCCCCACTCACTTGTTTGCCTTCCTTCTGAGCTCCAGGGGTTTCATCCTCGAACCTGAAACACAGCACACAAAAAAACAAGTCACCAAACAACAGCCCACCCACCCCCACTCACTTGTTTTCTTTCCTTCAGAGCTCCAGGGGTCCCTTCCTCGAACCTGAAACACAGCACACAAAAAAACAAGTCACCAAACAACAGCCCAACCCCCCAACTCACTTGTTTTTCCTCCTTCTGAGCTCCAGGGGTCTCATCCTCGAACCTGAAAAACAGCACACAAAAAAAACAAGTCACCAAACAACAGCCCAACCCCCCAACTCACTTGTTTTTCCTCCTTCTGAGCTCCAGGGGTCTCATCCTCGAACCTGAAAAACAGCACACAAAAAAAACAAGTCACCAAACAACAGCCCACCCCACCCACTCACTTGTTTTTTCTTCCTCCAGGGGTCCATCCTTCGTACATGCAGAAACGAAATGCGGAGCGACGATCGGAGTTTTCACGAGGACCTTTCTTTTTGCGTGCTCCTCAAACTCGAGCTTTGTGCTAACCGGTCGACGGCTGACGCGGTCGTTGACGTAAACGAATTCCCTTGCCGTGAAACGGTGGGACAGACGGTTGTGTTTCTGGATGGATGAGTCAGTGCCAGAAAAGGGGTGATACAAAAAAGAGTGACCACGTGGGACGTGGTAGCAAGATACCAGTGTGAATGGAACGGAGGCGGAAAGATTAGCGGTGCTTAAAGGGCGAGGATAAGGTTGTGAATCGAAACCCCCTTTCCCCAATTTTTTTCGGAAATCAGAGTCAGACAGAGAGGAGCAAAAGAGTGTGAGAAAGAGTGAGATTACTGTCTCAGCCGTTGTGATGTGTCAGACACAGCAGTAAGCCAGTATCAATAGGCCTTCCTTTTTCTTCCTTTTTATGTCGAGTGACCAAGAGCTTTTAAGCCAAAAGAATTGACTTGAAACGAAACAACAACAAGAGCGAAATAGCTTTTTCGATCGATGACCTAGAAAAAGAAAGCTTTACAAGGGGTTTTGGTGTTCCAAAGGGTTTTTTCCTTAACAAGAATAGAGTTGACCATGCCTGAGTGATAGTTTCTTTTGGGCAAGGAAAAACTGGGGGGGCAATAGAAATAACTTACACTATGGGAAATTCCCCTGTGTGCGGGGTCATTTTGACACCCCGCACATGAACTACACTGCCCCGCACAAAGCCACACCAACCCCGCACGGCTCTGTGCGAAGTTTTGAGCCGATTACTGCGGGGTACAGTGAACCTCGCACAGAGGTTGACGTCTTTGTCGCCACCCTACCCCGCACAGGGGAATATAAACCCCGCACAGTGTGCGGGGTTCCAGCGTGTCTGTGCGAGGTGCCTGTGCGGGGCTGAGCCGCAGATCCTGTGCGGGGTAGGGTGGCGACAAAGACGTCAACCTCTGTGCGAGGTTTACTGTACCCCGCAGTAATCGGCTCAAAACTTCGCACAGAGCCGTGCGGGGTTGGTGTGGCTTTGTGCGGGGTCCCTCGCACCTCGCAGTAACCGGGTCATAACATCGCACAGCGCTGTGCGGGTTTGGTTTGGCTTTGTGCGAGGTCTCTCAGACCTCGCAGTAATCGGGTCATAACATCGCACAGAGCCGTGCGGGGTTGGTGTGGTGGATGTGTGCGGGTTTGGTTTGGCTTTGTGCGGGGTCCCTCGCACCTCGCAGTAACCGGGTCATAACATCGCACAGCGCTGTGCGGGGTTGGTGAGGCTTTGTGCGGGGTCTCCCATACCTCGCAGTAATCGGGTCATAACATCGCACAGAGCCGTGCGGGGTTGGTGAGGCTTTGTGCGGGGTCTCCCATACCTCGCAGTAATCGGGTCATATCATCGCAGAGCCATGCGGGGCTGGTGAGGCTGTGTGCGGGGTTGTTAGTTGATGAGCAGTGCGGCGTTATTTCCGGTTTGTGCGGGGCAGATCGGTCCATGTGCGGTGGTTTTTAAACACCCCGCACATAACCAATGCTATCTCAATCATGTGAAATGTGTGTTTTCATGTTACAAAATCCCCAGCATCTGTACATCTCCCAAACTTTTGTTGTCAAAAACACACGACCATAACCTGTACCAAAACCATCGTGTAAACCCAAACCCAAACCCATGGACATCTGTGAGATCCACACAGCCTGCACTTGTTTTGTTGGCTGCCTGGCTGCTGCTGAAATAGCGACAATTAGATAGTTTGCTGACCCTGCTGCCGAACTGGATTGCGCACTTCTTCCTGGAGGCCGCACTCTCCAAGACTTCAAGACTCCTCAAATATTCCCTCACCACCATTTTGTCGCCTTCGCCTGTAAAGGTTGCCGGATCGTGAGAAAAATTATAGCTCTTGCCAGACGAGGAAGCAAACGAAAAGGCTGCTGCAGAACTGCTGAATGTCACTGATTTTCAAGAGGCAAAAGAGGCAAAGTTGCGATTGCACCGCTGAAGCACACAGTACTGCTCTTTACAGCGTCAGGTTCTGACCTACAACGGAAGATGTGCAAATAGGACCGCAACCTCCTCGTCTCGGAAAGGAAATCTGGCCTCTCGGCAGTGATCAGACACAACACGATCATCTCGCCCCAAATTTGTCTTCCATAACCGACGGAGCTCCATCTGAACTTCGCTTCTCAACCTGTGCAAGGCACCCTCCCGACACCTGACATCGGGCATTGCAACTGTTCGTTAAACCCTCATGTTTTGGGCGGCATCGCGCAAGACTTACATGTTTCCACAGGTTTCTCTGTTCGTCTCATTGTTTCTCTAGCATGGAATTGGATCCCAGACGAATCTTTGCGTTGGAATGCTGTCAGTGAGGATGGAGCAGAGCTGGGCAGTAACCCGTTTGTAACGCACCGTACCGTAACGCACAGGGTCGGTACAGTAACGTGTCCGGTCGGTGCACGCACCGACCGGACGTTACAACACGTTGCACACGTTACAACAACGACCCAGTCGGTACAACAACGTCCAAGTCCGGTACAACAACGATCCGACGTTACTGTAACGCCAAAGCGTTGTTGTAACGCAGTACGTTATCAGTAACGTCTACACCGGCTGCTATAACGTCCGCACCGAGGCAAGACGTTACAACAACGATCGGTTGCGTTACGTGTAACGATAACACGTTACAACAACGGCCAGGTCGGTACAACAACGTAATGACGTTGCAGTAACGTCATGTGGATGACGTACAAAGTGACCCTCGCAGGGTCCCCAGAACCCAAGGGAACCGAGTGGGATTCGAACACCGTACCGCACGATGCCAAATCATCTACACTGAGCGCTAAGCCAAGTGGACCACGATGATTTTGTGGCTGTTGCGATCATATACCTTAATCTGTTTGTAATTCTGTGAAATTAGGGTATATCATTGCAACAACCACAAAATCATCGTGGTCCACTTGGCTTAGCGCTCAGTGTAGATGATTTGGCATCGTGCGGTACGGTGTTCGAATCCCACTCGGTTCCCTTGGGTTCTGGGGACCCTGCGGGGGTCACTTTGTACGTCATCCACATGACGTTACTGCAACGTCATTACGTTGTTGTACCGAACGTCGTACTGTCTGTGTCGGTACAACAACGTCAGTGACACGTTGCAACAACGACCGTTACACGGGTGGCGCCCGTTGGCGACAACGTATTGTACCGACCCGGTACCGATGTTGTACCGTAACGTGAAAATATCCGGTACCGTACCGTACCGTAACGACCCCTTACGGTACGGTACGGTATGTAACGTGTCGTACCGTACCGTAGGGGGTCGTTACGGTACAGCCCAGCTCTGGGATGGAGCAACAGACCTTGACTTATGGCGAGCATATCCACAGCACTGATCGGCGGCACCATGCCCTGTCAAAACCACAGGAGCCGACGATGTGAACTCCGCACCATGTATCGAACTGCCTCCACAACAACTTCATCTGAGCTGTCCAGTGGGTCAGAAATCATGTTGAGTGTATCTCTTGCTGCCAACCACAGAGGGGCACCAACATTCGGGTCCAAAATCGACGATCACGGGTGCAGTAGGGCCAGAAGGTCTGATCTGTTGATCAGGCCAAAAACTATTAGACGGCTGTTAACCCCACGATGATCCTTCATGAATTGGAAAAAGAATAGATGTGTCACCTGAGACCATCCACCTCATCGAGGGAAGAATCAACCTCAACAAGCCGCCACAGCCTATCAGGGGCCCATTGCCTGAGTTCCCTGACTGATTCGATGCTCCCCACTCAATCTGGCGATGTCTCTTTGGTAAATGAAACGTTCACAAGATCAATAGGAGCATCCGATGGCAGGCACAAATGCAGCAGAGCAGGCAACAGTGTGGTGTTGAGCCCTCCACTGAACAGCACCACAACAGGGCCAGATCTGAGTAGCGACGAGGGGTCGTCTGAAGTTTCGTGTCCCATTCGCCACTCCATACAGTCACACCTCATCTACAGTTCGAAACACTGCACCCCTCTCAAGATTTTCCCCTAAACACAATCAACAAATTGAATGGGGTGGGAACTTTCTGAAGGAAATGGATTTGGTGGCGACTGTTGAGCTCATGAGTAGTACTAGCAGGAGTGCTACAGACCTTCACACAATGCAAAAAAATCCAGTGCAGTCCTACCCACTACGGCCGGCCGGTCGGCCTTGCGTTGGTGAGGGCAGCGTTCCTGGTGGTGTTGCGATAATGGCAGCAGCGTCTTCAGGAGGTTCGATTTCATCTGTGATTGCAACGAGCACCACCCAGTCCGGCCCCGAGCCCTCTTCCTCTTAAGGTTTGGGATCGTCTTCTTCTTCTGAAGGGGATTCTGTCAATGGTGGCGATCGCCTGGATGTTGCCTTCGTTGTTGAGGGTTAATTTTTTCCCTTCCTTGGCTTCCTGGTTCCGGGAGTAACTTGCAGCAAAGCGCGTTCAGATAAGCTGCACAGGTCAGAATTTGAAGCGCAAAGAGCCCTCTGGGATTCTCCAGCCCCTGAAAACATAACCAAGAAAAGCTGGGGGTTTTCTCTGTGGAGTCATGGGAAGCCATCCATTTTTGAAGTCGATCCTTTGATTCGTTGTCCATCCATCAATCCAGCGAACTGATTTTACCTTTGCAAGAATCTATTTGGACAGCAAATCAACATGATTGGAGAAAGCAAGAATTCGATGGACCAGCATCCTGTTGTGGGTTTTTTTTTCACTTTTTCAAGAAAGTGTACAATGCACAGGTGCGAACCTCGAACACAGACTTGTTTTATTTTCCTTTCCCTTTTTCTTTTTCTTTTTTTTTTTTTTTTGGGGGGGGGGAGGGGTGTGACAAGGTAGGAGCTAGGATTTCCAACCTTCAACAAGCAGGGGCAGGATCAACAAGATTGCAAGCAGGTGGCACTGAAATGCGTTATAGGCTGGCTCAGAAATTCAACTAACATTAATAAGGTGGCAATATCTTGAAGCCTCCTTTTTGTCCAATTTTTGCTAAAGTAAAAAACACAACAAAAAAATACTGGGGCGTAGTCCTTCAAAAAAGTAAAGTGCCGATGTGAAATACACGCAGGACACAGCAGTTGAAAAAAAACAAACCTTCGGCTCTCCTTGAACTGGTGGGAAAACCCAGGGGAGCTGCGTTGCGCGATGCGTCGCTCGTGTAAGAATCTCGCGGCGCTGCTCGAAGCAGAGCCCGAGGCCGTGCTTGGGGATGCGTCGAAAGCGTGGCTCACTGGAGGATTGCCGAGTACGCAGGCGTCGTCCATGACCTCTTTTCACCAACCGACCTCCAAAGATCTCGTTCTGACGCTTGGACCACGCATGGCAGCAATCCTCCGTCGACCGCATGGCTCTCAGCCTATGGGAGGTCCGCGAGTACCTCGCGAGGGACTCGATCGAGTGCTCCCTCCCCTGGCCATTTTCGTTCGACTCCAGCACGCAATTGAGATCTGCGAACTGGCATTCCAAACGAGTGTGACAAATCACACCATCCACCGCATTTCGCGATTCGGTGACGTCAACCCTACGTCGCACAGGATACTAACCCCGCACAGAGTCCTGTACGGGGTTACTGTCCTGTGCGGGGTTGACTGTGCGGGGTAGAGTTTCGCCATTTCATCCGTCGCTGACGACTTCGCCAGCGACTCCGTTTTTCCGCCCCAGATCGTGACGGGAATGCCTGGGAGTCGAACCCAAGTGTTTCCTACCATTCCCTCTCTCTGTCGCGTCGATTTTCGCGACTTCAGTTTTCGGCGGAAATCGAATGTGATTTTTCTACCCCGCACAGAGCGGTTCTTCCCATAGTGTTAAGTCTCAAGCCTACAATTGTAATATCTTTTAGTGAGTTTTTTTTATTTAACGCCGGAGCGAGGACCAAATTTGTTCTGAATAAGTGATAACTGGTTTTTTGTTTTCAAATTTTATAACCATTTACTACAACTTCAAACAAGGAAGCTAATCTTTCAAAAGCACCTGCAACTGTAGGTCCCAATTTGGCACCAACACGTTCCATTTGGTTTTTTCTTTCACCTCTCAGGTCAATATTTTGTAATGCCGATATTGACATTGATATTAATATTAATTTCCATTGCTCATTTGTTTCTTGCTTTTACTTATCCTGTCCGAGCAGTTGTAGGCTGTGTGAAAGTTAATCACTGAAATCACTGAAAAACAACCCAGCAAAAATGACGATTCCAGAAAACTTGCAGTATCCTGAAATCACTGAAAAGCAACCCAGAAAAACTGACGATTATCAACGTGCCAAATTTGAGGGCTGGGCATTGGTGGGACTGCCTATGGTGCGAGGAGAGACTGGAGCTTAGCACGTGTCTTGTGGATGGCTCATTTTCGGTTTCCTCATTGTTCTGGCGATTGGTTTCGGCCACAACAACACTGCCATACTGTGGGTAGTACCCTCAACTATTTCCTTACAATCATCAGTTTTCCTTTGCCACCCCCCCCCCAGTGGTTGAATGCTCATGATAAGTTGACCACTCCTTCTGAAGCCAGCTGGTGTGCTGGTGGTGTGCATCCAATATATTGGATCCTATACAGGACCCCATAAAAAGGAAGAAGGCCAGCCCGTCTCGACGGCGATGAGCTCAGATGTCCCTCGTGGTAGATTGTGGAAAAACTGGTAAGCACCTAAATCTTGAAAAATCAAAACCAACACATTTACCCATCCTTGTTGTATAGCTGTCATGATTCCTGCTGCACACAAAGCCAATATACCTTTGCACACCAGCTGGCAGATTCTGATACTAGTTTGGGTGATAGCAGTTGTATTGAGAGCTACTATTGTAAGATCAATGGGCTGGGAATGTTGGGTGGGGGTGGCTCAGCTCTTACCCCAAATCCTCCTACTGCTGACTGCTTGAGATGATACCAAGTGAACCGAGCCACATTCGAAAGGACACTGAAATGATGAGGAATGGGGTCTTTCTTCATTTATGGATAGGTCAGCCTGACAGCAAATCTGAGGTGAATTGAGCAAGGTCAGTTTTATTTATTTGTACTGTATTATTTATTTATTTTTTTTTGGGGGGGGGGAGGGTATTGCTTGTACTCCCGCTGGATGGGATGCCAAGTTGGAGAGAAGCATAGACAAATGGCAACAGGGAACAAGATGGCACACCCCTGACTACACAGATCACGCACTTACAAGATACAAGATGCCATGCAGCTGAGAAAAAAAAAAAAAAAAAAAAAAACACCTTTCAACGAAAAGAGAGAAAGAACACAATACAAGCATTTGCCTTGCCAATATTTAAGATAAAATGAAAAACAGAAAAATCAGAGACTCCTTCATCTTCCTCTTAAACAAACAATCTATAATTAAATAGAAAATCTATGGAAAATAATTGATTAAAAAGAAAGACAACTTATACAATCCATGTGGTTAAACCAGAAAAAAAAACTCCTCTTTTGCCACTGTCGCTAAACATCTCCGCGACCTGGTCGGTGTGTGGCACATTCCTCAGTTTCTTTAAAATTCCCATGGTCCAGGTAATTTGAATTATTATTTTTTAATTTTCTTTTAATTTCTCCTGTAAAATAGACACAAACAAGTCACCAAACAGCAGCCCACCCACCCTCTCACCTTTTCCACCATCAGCTTCATTCACATGCGTTTGGTTTTTATTCTCATTGGATTGAAAGCTCCACCGGGTTAAGGAGGATCAGCAGCTTCGCCAAAAGGCCATGCAGAGCTTTTATTGTTTTCGTTTTTTTTTCCAGGTGTATCGATCCTCTCCTTTCGGCTTCACCGAGCTCGACTCCGCCGTACTTCTCCAGAGCCTCGGGGGTCAAGCTCACCTTGGCGGCGGATCGAGCACCGACGAGAGTCTACGCCACGGCTGCGGAGGCCATCGTGTAAGGGCTGTCAAAACGGAAAGGTGGGAAGGAGAGGAGGGTCGAATCGAGTACAAGCTTGGGAAATATCTGGAATCGAAAGGTTTTTGTCCTGAACGCCTGTGCCAAGGAGGCGTCTGGAGGGTCAAAAAATAATGTTGAAATTGACGACATGGATATCATCTGCTGCAGAAGTTTTGGTTGCCGAACACGAACTTAATTTCGAGAGCTCAACCAAAGTGTTCAGAAGCCATCCAACACAGAACTGTTTTTTAAACTTATTGTTTCTTTGAGACCTTTTCTTCAGGTCCATTTATCTGTGAGGTGCTCACAAGAAAAAAGGCACTAAGGATAATAATAGAACAGCATATTTTGTACTGTTTTTTGCTTAGCGAAGCAGTTTTGGTTATAACCAAGGAAAATTTTTTCCTTTTCTCAATGTTCATCCCCCCCCCCAAAAAAAAAAGAAAAAACAAAAAAACAACAAATTATCGTATTAAATAAAACAAGAAAATCAAGGGTTCAAAATCAATTTACAAGCCACATTACTCACACCAGAATCGCTTTCAAATTAACTATGAATTTTTAAGAAATATACATACCCCCCCTGACACTCCCACAAACAGAAAAACAGAAGCCCTATGCTTCTGCAACAATACAACTCAACCATTGAAAACCCCCACCGCAATAGCTAGTCTTTTCAGTTTCAACCAAAAGATTTCAACTCCATTGATTAGCTGGCGAGGAAAAATAACTATGCTACTGCATAGGATAATCAAAACAATCAAATAGAAACATAAAAGAAGATATTTGGGACATGCAAGCGATAAGGGATGAATCGAAACAACGATCCATACATATGAATTCCCCCCCCTCCCCCCCCCGTTCTGCATTATTTGATAATGCACCAATGCAAAATATATTCTCAAATCTTTCAATATTATTATTATACTTTTTCTTTTTTTATAGAGGTCATCAACAGCATTTAAACAAAAAGGAGCAAAAAATCAACCCCTGTTTTGTTGGCTAAAAGTCTTGGGGGTCGATTTTGTTTTCTTCGTAGTGTTTTATGAAACTCTGAAAAAAAAAAAGAAAAAAAAGGAAGAGGTCAGAATATGAGGTTCATTTGACAATGAAAATATCAACCAGTTCATCCTCGAAAATCTGGCACTAGTTTTTTCATGTTCAACACTCCCTTATCATTTTAAAAGATTTTTTCTTTTCCAGGGTTTTTTGGGGCAAACGTCTAAATGTTCAGGGCCGCCCCCCTCAAAAATAAAAAATATTGAAAACATGAAAAACTACGATCATGTAGACATGAGATCTTGATGCTGGAACTAAGAATTCCAGAATTTTTTTATTTTATTTTTTTTCAAGTTTAAAAATATATATTGGATTACCTCTCCACACAGCTCGGTTGCAGCTATTTCCATATTGGAAGAATAGAGTGGCAACGTTTTTCCTCCACTCTGTTTTCCTTCTTTCAAAAGACTGCACCCCAAAATGCTGAAAATCTCGGCAGCACATTCTGGAGGGGAAAAAAGACCAACATAAGGAAGGATTAAACAAACTAAAAAAAAACCCTGAAATTTAGTGCATTGATTGGCATGGCTGAAACTACTATTTCTCCACAAAAAAAAAATCCACATGCAAGTTTTCACAGGAACATATATATGCCCCCAAAAAGAGCCATCATTTCGTTTTACCAGCCTTTTATTTTTCCTTTTTTTTTCCAACCCAAAAAAATCTGCAGCAAACTCCTCCCAATTTTTTTCCCTTTCCAACTTTTCCTCCCTTCCCCATACATTCTTTGACTCACCTTGCGGACAGTCTGTTTTCCCAGGGACATCATAACCAAACGTGAATGCATTCACAATCTCCTCTCCACACAATCGGCCCAATCGCGCAAAAGTCTTTTCTCCAATATAAACGCCCTTGCCCGGCATCAAAATATTCCTGCTTTTCACTATTTGTTCGTCGCATTCCAATTCTCCATCCAGATAGGCCCGACGCCAGGTTGGCAATTCGGTATCCATGTCAGGGTTTTTCAAAATCTGAGTCACGGATTTCACGGATTTGAAATCCTTGTCGGTCATTTCACTGAAGAATCGAGGGCCGCTGTGAAGGAGCACGGAATCCACCGCGTTGGATGGGTAAACTGATTATAAAAAGCAACAAGAAATGAATAAATAAGAATAAAAATATCACTGAAACATACTGTAGCTGTGGTGTGAAAAAAAAAAAAAGGAAAGGAAAAAACCAAAAAAATAATCAAAAATCGGAACTCATCAAAACTTTCGGTACCTCATCGAAATCATTCTATGGAAATATTGTCAAACTTTTCGATCGATTCTAGCACCAGAGTGGAAACCCTATGGTTTTATCCCTCACAATTTAATTCGATGTTTGTTTGTTTGTTTGAAAACCCTATGGGTGTTTTTTGCATAAATATATAGAAGCAGCCCTATATTTATATTTTCCGATTTCACCCACATGCAATGTAGCCGATGCACATTTCATCTCGAGAACCCAAGCTTCCGATAGTCACTTCAGTCCTGTCGCTTGAATCGTACAGACAGGTGGTGGAAATGAATTCTCCGTTTTTGATTTTCATCCCCGACACAGGGATCATATTTTGAGTGTCGAACCTCCATTTGTCATCCCGACCAATATCCTCCACCTTTTTCGAAACAAAACTCAGACATTAAAACTCATCTGGCCGACCTCTAAGGAAGTCGTGGAACTGGCCCAAAAAAACTGGTCCAAGAAATCAGTCACAGGAAATCAACCCTGCACAGTTTTCTTTCCCTTTGATTTGTTTAATTCTTGTCATTTTCTTTATCATGTTTTTTTTTTTTGTGATTTGAGTATATTGCATAGGGGTCAAAAACCTCGATTTTTCCTGTCCATTGTGCAAAAAAAAAAAATTGCATCCAGCCTCGCTGTCCATATCAGAGAGGAATGATTTTTACTTCAAACATGCAACTTCAGAAAAAGCTGGATAACACCATTGAGGTGTTTTGTCGCCAAAAATGACTCATCCTGAAAAAAAGCCCCACCAAAACGTACCTTTTCCAGCTCCGAGAAATCCCTCAGATCCCCCTTGCTGTCAGACTTCCTCTCCAATCTTTCAGTCCACATCCTTCTCCCCAATTCATGCATGTGGGGCAGGTAGCCAAACACGGTGAGGCCATCCGGAGCAATTTCCTCATCCACTTTCACCTGGAAAATGGTGGAAGAGTAGGTCTTCGTTTTGGGGGGAATCACACCCACCGAAATCATGCTCCCGGTCCACAAAATTCCAGCCTGTCAAAAAAAACATAAAAAAAATCGAGACATCAGTCCTTGTTACCTCGACCAAATCTCACCCTCCTTCCTCCGAACGCCTGGCCTTGCTTGTCCACAGCTATCCATTTGTTTCAAAAAAAAAAAACATGCAATCATGGGAAAAGTGTGTCCCTTTTTCAAGCATACCCCCCCCCCCCCAAACGACAAACCCTCCCTCATTTATCCAGACCCCCCCCCCCCTCAATTTCAAGAAACACCAAAAACCTGCTGATATCGATGGGTTTAATGTACATGCATGCATTCACCTCATATTTCCTCGGTGTGGTGGTCATGTGGAACCGAATCCCGCTGGCATCCGTCTCGCCTTCCTTGAGCAACGGGTTATCGTAGTGCATTTGGACCTTAAAACCAGCTCGCTTTGTTCCTTTGCCAACAGCAAAGCCCGACACCAAAGGAATCGAAAGGTCCGCTGCACAGCAATGAATGTAGCAAATGAAATCATTCCGACAACCCCCAAATGTGACGAACGATTCAAAAATCTGACATGCATGCAAACGTCCTCCAGCCAGGTTTATGTGGCAATTCGGGACAAAAAACCTCCTCCAGAGACCATGTTTTTGGACCTGCAACTTTTTGTTTTTACCAATTCTCAAAGGCTTTTTCTGGGGAAAAAAAATCACTTTTCACCCCGTCAAAATAGAAAACGGTTGAGGGAAAAGCACTCCAAAAAACCTCCATTTCCAATTCCACAAAAGGAGGCAATGTTACTGGTTGCATCATCATGATGCTGGGTGTTATTGACCCTACCACCAGGAGCCCAGATGAATAGAGTTTCCTCGCAATTATCATCTCCGCCAGAACCCTCCCCAAAAGACTCCGCTACCTTCCCTATGATTTTTTTTTCAGCTTTTCCAGGGCAGCCTTTCACCACGTAGTGATGCACCATGTCCGCATTGTCCTTTAGGGTCTCAGCTCCGACGATATAGTATGTTTGGTCATCCTGTAAAAACACACACATGGGGTGAAAAGGAAAAAAAAAAGACAGCAGTAGATAATCAATTGTGAGGAGCCGGAACGACATCAATAACAACAGAAGTTATCTGGTGGATGGACAGGTGTGGGTTTTTTCCGAGCTGTTGTTTTTTGTCGGTTTGAGTGCGTGGGTGGAGAATGGGGAAATGGAATCTTTTTTAGTTAAAAAAAGAGCACCTGTAGCATCATCTCGTAGTTTTCTTTTTTCAAATGTATTACATTCAAACATCGACCTGTTTCTGTGCAAATGGGTGATATGACCTCAGGGTATAAACCAGCAACCCAACATCTCAGCATGAGTACCACACATGCAAGCGGGGCTCGCTTCATCTTATAAAGAAATAAGAAATGTGGAATTTCACTTTCATCGATGCCATATGGCGATCTTATGCATGTGTGTTGGTCATACTTTTCAAAGCCTCGTATAGAATCAAAAGAAAGCAACTGGAGAAAAATCACCAACCGGGAAATTGAATCTGATGTCCTCATAAACAGTCTCCCGGGTCGGAATCACGTGGTCGTCTATGACGTAATCCTGGGTTATCTTATCCTCCCCAACATTGTACAACTCCTTTTCCGACAGAGGCGCAGCTTTCTCGCACAGTGCTTTCAAGTCGACGTTTTCATCAGGGATCTGCGTGGACTCCGAGAAGCCGGGGTGGCTGATCGCCCACTCACGCATCCACTCAGGGATTTCGGCGCCCTGGTTGCAAAAAGAGAAACAAAAACAGATGCGACCTCAGAAACAGCTTGCGTTTGAAACACGTGGACTTGCACGAAAACCCCAAGGGTTGATTTCCCTCACCTCCTGCCAAATGCAGCACGGATCGCCGAGCTCGTAGCCGTTGCTGAAGCCGTCGCCGTCAGAATCTTTCTCGCATAATTCTCTGGACCATTCCAACCCGGCGGCTTCGAAATCCTGTCGCGAGCACACGATGAACCAACTTGGTATATTGAATATCAACGCCATCCAGTCCTTGAGCACCACCCAAGCTGGGGGTTTCAATAGGAGCCGCCTTTTTTCTCGCCCACATCACATCGGTGATATCACCGCCGCATCTAAACCCTTGAAATATATGAACGCTCTGTATCCCAGATATCTTCCGTGTGTAAGTGGTGTCTACCTTGCCGAAAGCATTACGCTTGGGAGATATGACCCCCCCAGCGCAACTTTCGTGCCCAAATCCAACGCAGAGCTCGTTTTCTTCACAATGGGGGTCCTCCGGGGGACACGGGATGCCGTTGCCGTTGGGTATGCTGGATCGATATTGCTGGCGGCCCTGGGCGGGCGAAGCCACCAGCAGAAGGGCGATTGCCAAAAATAAACCGAGCGGGCAACGTGTAGCCATATTTGCTGGAAGCGATACGAATTCGGTGGGATTCTCAACTTTGTTTGTGTGTTTTGGTGGGGTTACGTGGGATGAGGTGAGGTTGATTATCGGCAAAGCCGCGATAGGAACCCAGGTGGTGATTTGACCGCGACTTTGGTACGTGCACAGCGAAAGGCTCGTATCGACTCCGCTCATCAAAGTATGCCAATCAATTTCATTTCGAAATGAAATTCCAAACATTATCTGAGTGATCGAAGGCCTTCCTCCTCCCCCTTTCTTTTGTTCTGATACAATATGAGTTAGGGTTTCTTTCCAATGTTGGAACATTTTTGGTAATGAGTGTTTTTTGTTGGTATGGACATTTTCTCATTCCTTCCAAATAACACTTGGACAGCAGAACGGCCAATGACAGAACGAGATAAAAAACAATGGAAGACACAATGCATAAAAAGTTTAAGGTCCAGCGACCATAGAGACGGGTGTGCAGGTTGTATAATGTTTCTTGACAAAAACCAAGTTTACCAAAAACAAAACCACAAGAAAAAAATAAGGCTAGAGGCTCTCCCCTCATGCACATGCTCCCTGGAGGGAAAAATCTCTCCATCTCTGGTGTAACCGTTGCATAGGCCGAAAACTCCAGCCATATTTTCCCCCTCTTTGAACCTCCTCCCACTCTCAACTTCAAATTATCAAAGAAAAAGGTACAAAAATGTTGTGAAAAAAAGTGAAAAAAAAGTACACCAAAATACATATATGTGTGTGCGTGTGTGTGAAGCATTCACTCAGTAGATTGACTCTTGTCCTATCATTTAACTCTCCACCTCAGCTTCACACCACCACCACCTATCGTTCAAAAACAAGTATGCAAAATCCCCGAGAATCAGGTGCATGCAAAATCGGCTTCGTCCGCAGAGTCTTCCCTGTCAGACAAGACACCAGTGAAAGATCCACTGACAGTTTCGCTGACTCCGACTTCGCCTTCTGGGCAAACAACATCCTCCAACCTATCGGTCTTTTCTCCATATACGTAGGTCAACTGCACACACACACACACATAGAGGAAATCCTGTTATTACCTTCCAAAATAACACCACAGATTCCAGTCCAGTGCGACTAAGCTACACAACCAGTTCAATCGGTACTGAGGATTCCAGCATGCACCATACATGCACCCACAGACGATATGAAACATTTGCATTGCATCCCGGGGGGAGGACTGCGATCGTTGGCAGCTCAGCTCGCTGATTCATGTGCTTTTCCACGTCGATACGCTCATTCCATAACTTCGTAAACAAAAGAAGAATCAACGATCGTTACCGTGTTGCCATCCCTCTTGAAGTAGTTGCATGAGTGATCGCCAGTGGTGTTCTCCACGTCGTACACGAATCCCTCAGCTTTTCCGCTGCATGTGTAAGAAGTGATGCTGTAAGAGTACGAGTCCTCGATCGAGAATGTGTCAGGGCTGCAAGCCTCCAGCCAGTGGTAGCTGCAGTGCGCTCCTGGCTGGAACGCAGCGTAAGCGGGCTCGCAAGTCCCCACGGAGGAGTCGTCATCGACGTACTGGTCGGGTCCAACCCACACCCCGACAAGCTCCGGCGGCATGAGCGTGCACTGGTCCCGGTTCTGGTACAAGATACGACACTCCGTTGAAACATGCTAAAAGCTCAGAGTGAAGCAAAGGTGTACCGCGAGCGCTGCACGGGCGATCGTGGATCTGATCCAAGCTTAGGATATGCAGACACACACCATCGCCCATTCGCCACGCAAACCAGTCCTTGTGTTCAACAGCACACACGAGGTTTCGCGAGAGGATCGGCAACACGTACCTGCATCCGGAACGCCGCGGTCGTGAGCATCATGAGCGTGGGGATCAGTCCGGGGGCCATGGTATCGACTGGGGCGAAAACACTGGGAGAAGCTGATAAGGGGGAAAGAGCAAGGTATCAAAACCGTGTGGAGATTTCCATTTTTATGCTTCCGCGGAATTGTGCCACGGTGTTTCCTTGTGGGATTGATGTTTGTTTGTTTGTTTCCTTGTGGGATTAGTCATGAGGAGATTGAGCATCCAAGACGATCGTTGTTGCACGGCCCATGTGCATGTTGTCTATGTCATCTCGACACCGCCCGTTCATGTGATCCAACGATTTTTCCCAACTCCGCCAACAGTTTTGGGTGGCTGGATGTTTTGGAATTGTTTTGCCAAACCGCTGCCATCAATTTCGTTTTACACTGGTAATCCAGCCACCCAAAACATTGAAAAAACCCGAACGTTGAAAAGCTTCGTTGAAAAGTTTGAGCTCGCGCACAAGTGTTCCACCCAAAAAGCAACCAACAACGAATAACTACTGAATAACTACTTTGTGAAAAAGATCAGAAAACAAACGGAGAAAAATGCATTCTGTTGTACTAATCCTGTTGCGACACAATTCTTGTTGAGGAGCAACTGTCAGTGGAAATTGGATCTGGTGCTTTGCTTTTTGATCACCATTGCACTGCTGCAATGGAACATAAACACTCAAAATCCTTTAGGTTGTTTGAACATAACCTGAACCTTTTTGTTTTGAAAACACCCATCGACCCCTCTCATTTTTTGTTCTCCCTGTATTGGTAGGCCACCAATCATTGATGATGGTGGCCCCGACAATCAGAACCTCGATTGAATTATCTCCGCAAAATTCCAACAAAAACCCTCGTTCCTTAATTTTCCATCCAACTTTGAAAAAAACATGCCCTTCCCCCCCCACCCCCAATTTTGGCAAATAATCCAACACAGGTTAAATGCAATGCCCAGTTTGTTTGCAGCCCACCTTCCCCAAAACTTTACTTTAGAGTAGCATGCTTACAAGAAAATCAGCCTACCCAAAGCACCTTGAGTTCCGCATTCACGAATTTTCTTCAAAAAATGTACACATATATATTTATATATAAAAATAAAAAACAAATTGTGTTTCACCCCGATGCTCGATCAAGCTTGAATGCCTTGTTTGCGTCAATTACGAGACCCTTTCAAAAGGCCCCTTTCAAAAAACTAAATGCTCTCAATTTCCAGAATGGTTGCATTAAGCCACTTCATTCCTTTCCTCGTCTCCAGCCAGTTACTCTCCATAAAACAAAAGAAAAATTAACGTCAATAGAAAGATGCCCTTATTTCTTTTGCAAATTCAACCCCCAATCCCATTCCGTAGATTTCGAATTAAAAAAAATCTTTGCCTGACACCCCATTCCAAATTTGCTCAACAACCCCTGTTGAGTCACCCCTGTTGGGCTCCTTTCTTTCCTTTTTTTCCCTTCATTCTTTTTGCGAATGTCATGCGATCCAATTCTTTTTTTAAATTTCAAATTAGGAAAAATCCCAGTCCAACACCCCATCACGAATTTTCTTTTCCATCCCCCTTGGGTTTTTTTCTGTCCAAAAAATTGTTCAACCCCAAATCCAATACTTCACAAATTTTTTAAAATCTCAGTCCAAACACTCCATGACAAATCCTGTTTTCCACCCCTGGTGGGCGCCTTTCTGTCCAAAAAAAAATAAAATACAAGTACTTCGTTTTCCTTTCTTTCCTTTCATCTCGTTGAACCAATTCTCAGGTACAGAGTGTTAAGATAAAAATACAGTTGTTTTTCATGTTATACAGTGGTGATGCAAGTTCATTCTCCTCTAGGTGGACTTGACTGGAGTCTGACATCGGCTCAAGCCCACCATGTTATTGATCAGCAAAATCAATTGGATCGATCGCCTCGACCCAATAGTGCCTTTCCCAAAAAACCTTTGATTTTGCCCAACCAACATGGCGATCCATCGGTTGGTTTCTCTGCATCCTTCTTTGAAAAGCATTTATCCAGGGCGATCCTGTGGGACCCACGAAAAAAAACAAACAGATTATAAATCGACATCCCATGCATTTTTCCAGCAGCAAATGGTTTCATGCCCAACAAACATAAAACATTGGAACATAAAAATCCAACCCCAAAACGATCCGCACCTGCTCTCTTCGTATCGAACGAAGTATCCGGTCAACAGGCACCACTCCACAGCATCCATTAAGGCTTTGCTGCCCACCATCACTTCAATTTCCTCCCCCAGTCCAGCAACTTTTAATGGAGGCGCCCCAAATTTTTCCAGTACTCTGCCAGCCACAGAGTTGAAGGCACCGGTGACCTCCAGGCTGGATGACGCTGTCATCTGTAGAATCTTTTCTGGTCCCACGCTCAGTACATACTCCGTCAGAGGGTTCGAAGAAGCCTTCTTTTCCTTATCCCTCTTTTTTGCACGTTCGTGGTCCTGAGAAAGAGAGCAACTGATCGATAGCAGGTCGATTCGATACAAATTCCGCCATTCTGGCGGCGCCGACCTCGAGGTTTTGTTCCACAGGTGAGAAGAATGGAAACAAAGAACGTTCTACCCACCTCCACTTGTGCCTCGAGTGACGCGATGTACTCTGCGGCTTCAACAGGGAGCTTTGCTCGAACCTCAGGCAAGAGTCCTGACGCCTTTTCAAAGTAGTCGTCATCGTCAAGGGGTGGTTGGGGGGAAGGCTTCAGGAAGCCTTCGAGATGCATCCGGGCCTCCGTCGCACGCAGGCTATATCCGGCGCAGAGGCATGAAAGAAGGAAAGCGTAAAAGGGGAAGTACGCCCCTCGCACGCTCACCTAAATAGAAGCGACAGGATTTGATTCAAAAAGCAGTTCCCGAAAGCTGCAAGGAAATTGACTCCCGGCACGTCAACAAGACCACGTCTTCAGACGTAAAATTTCTGCATCACGGCGAGTCGCAATTTGTGAGTTCCTACCTCCAGCCCCTTTCCCGCGACGAACCCAAACGTGTTCGCCACAGTGACTGCGATTGCCTTCTTGGCGTCGCTCGACACAGTTGCGAGGATGCGTCCCTTTTCACTCTCCTTCAGCCCAGCGATGACTCGGACGAGCTCCGAGTTTTCTGGCGTCGCGCTCTCCATGTGGTCCCCACCACCACGCGACGGCTTGAAGAAAAAGCTGTCACCAGGGGTCGCACGGGAGACTACCCTCGCCTCTTTCATCCCATTTCGAGTTGTACGTCCAAAAGGGTTCCGCTGCGCAGCCACAATGACGTCCGGAACTCCTCCTGAAATTCCGCGTCGACCCACCAAACGACGAGCCGACACAGTTCCTCCTCTCCAAAGTCCTTGAACCGACATTCTCTGATTCATGCCTTGTGCAGTAGTGTTTCTGATACTGTAAACGAGGCATCGAGGTAGAACGGCGGCAACATAATATGC
This sequence comes from Bryopsis sp. KO-2023, assembly GCA_030272585.1. Taxonomy (NCBI): domain Eukaryota; kingdom Viridiplantae; phylum Chlorophyta; class Ulvophyceae; order Bryopsidales; family Bryopsidaceae; genus Bryopsis; species Bryopsis sp. KO-2023. The sequence continues at coordinate 730,122 of BSYQ01000012.1, read as the reverse complement.
TTGCTGCCAGAAACCCGACGGTTGGTTGGCAACCAGACAGGGCGCCAAGAGTCAGACCCGCAGCACTTCACCAGTACTAACAGAAACAGACTGTTGGACAAAAAAAATTCAAAAACACTGTGACATCACCAAAACACCAGTGTTTGTATGTATACATATATGCATATATATACCTTGTTGGTTTGGCTGAATTATGGAGATAATCAAGACAAAAAATAAAATAAAACTCGAATGGAATCAATATTCACCACGAAGACAAAACCATACCAATCCGAATTCAATTCTTTTTTTGTGGAAAGAGAGGATCCAGGCAAATGCATATGGTCGCCAACCACCACTGCTGGGGCAATCGATGAAACTGCATCGAAGAAGAGAATCGATCCAGAACATAGGGAAGAGAGTCTGTTACAGTTACCCAACTACAATTTTTGAAGTGTCTTGGGCAACATTACAGATTCAAATGTATTGTGGTGTTGCTCAGACAAACCAGCCCAACACCTCCAGTCTACAAGGACAAGCAACGGAAACAACAGAAGAAAAAAAAACAAAAAACATGGCCAGGGGAGCATGGTTCTTTTCCTGTCAGAAAAAAACAGAGGACTTTTTTATTTCTTCTTTAGCAGTGACACAGAATTGCCAGAGACCTCCCCTTTTTCTTAAAATAAGAAAAAACTACCTTGAACAAAATATCCTGAAATATCATGTGTTTTCATTTTCAACCCAAATCCCCCCCCAAAAAAAATAAATAGCCAGGAAAAATTGCTTTTTTTTTTGGCTGACACAAGCCATATGTGTGGACATCTTTGTATATTGATATATATATTTTCCCTTATTTTTTGTTTCTGTAAGCTTCCCCACACATTTCCCAAAAGTAAATGAAAAAAAAAAAAATCGAGAGTAAAAGCAATCTGAAAACCTTCAGTCCCCAATGACAGTACCATCCTGCTGTTTTTTCTTTGAAAGAATTTCAAGAGACGTGATTTCATGCCATTCTACAATGTGTTTTTTTTTTCTTTTTTTTATCTGGAAGAATTTGACCAAAAGATAATCACCAAGCTGAGAAGAAAAAAAAAGTTGTTTGCGGCTTGGGAAGGTGAAAAAAAAAATGAAATAACAAAAAAATATAAGCCAGGATCTTAATTTTTTTTTATGTGTATATTTCTTAATCTTTGGAGTGATTCTCTGGTGTGATATTACTGAAACATATTGGAGGATCCATGCAAATTCTCTTAATGGTTAGAGGTTGGCTAAATTTCTGCACCACCCGGACTCATTTTTCTTGCATGAGTCCTTTTGTGTTTTCTTCCCAAAAACAACCCCTACAATGAAATGAAAAACACCTGATGGAAAAAAAACCAACAGAGAATACAGAGAATAATGGCACTCTGTTCTTTCCTTCATTTTTTTTTCCTTCATTGATTCTTGTTTTTTTGTTTAAAAAAAAGAAAAAGCCTTCCACTGTCTCTCCATGTGAAAAGCTCCATACAAACAAACGGGACAAAAAAAAAGCATCACACAAACACACAATTTTGTTCTTGTTTTTGTTTTTGTCCTTTTTTTTTTTAATCGATTGCGTATCCTTCTCGATGGGGAGAAAAAGATGAAAAAAGAAAAAAAAGAGCTACGATATCTATGCTAATCTGCTTGCGATTGGACGGAGAAAAAAAAAAAGAGCGTTGGAAGGATTTTCCAGATGTGTTTTTTGTTTTTTCTTTTTAAATTGTTTGCATTAACAGAACGAAAAAAAAAAAAAAAAGAAGCTCCTTCCCAAGAAGAAAAGAAAGAAACAGAAACAAACAAACCACCCTCGTTTCTTGATCCCTCTATTTTTTTTTTCTGTTCTGGTCGGGGGAGGGAAAATTTTCTACGTTTTTTTTTTTTGGCAAAAAGCTCAAATCCACAACAAATAAGTATTAAATCAGGTTTCCTGATTCATTTTTTTTTCTCCTTTCTTTTTTTTTCCACTCCTCTCTTTTCCAGCTTTAACCCCCCCCCCCCAAAGTCACCCGCAACTTTTTTAAAAAACAAAACCCCTTTAGTCATCCCTCCAAATATCGAACCCATGGTCTAACCTGTACCAAACAAAAAAAAGCAAGAAAGAAAAAGAAAAAAAATCCATTGTATCATGTGTTCTTTTCTTCCTTTTTTTTTTTCCTGTCGATGCCCAAGATATAAATGATGTCGTTAATTTTCGTCAAAGAAGTTTTTCTTTTTTGTTTTTGTTTTTTCTTTTCTTGGCGCTTCTTTCTTTCTTTCTTTCTTTCTTTTTGGTTTTTTTTGTTTTTTTCTAAAACGGTATTTCCCCCCCTTTACTGTTTTTTCCGCCTTTTTTTTTTCCTCCTTCTTGAAATCCATTGCTAGCTTTTCATGACACTCTCATCGTCAAATGTCCATCCCAAATATGTTCAAAGAAAATTCATCGTCGCTGTAAAACAATCAAGTCTTGCCGGTGTGTGTATGTGCATCCCCCCCCCCCTCCCCCCTCCCTTTTTTTTTTCAAATTAATTAACAAAAAGAAAAAGAAAGAAACCTATGTCAGCTCTCGCATATCTTTGTGTTTTTTTTTTTAAACCTTTTTCGGACAAGATATGCAATGAATATGTTTTCCCGACCCCGCAAAGTCATCATCAACTTTTTTTTTTTTTCTTTCCAAAAATGCATTCCTTCACCCCCATCGTACATATATGTTTAAAAAAAAATAATGATGCAGAAAAAAAAACCCACAACAAAAAAAAAGACATCATCATTTTTTTCTTTTTTAATCGCCCACCCGCATGTCATGCATGCATGCATGCATGAACTTGCATCTGTCTAATCAACATCGTCCCTTTTTTTTCCTCGCCCAAAAGAATGCATGTCAAAATACATTGTTCTATCTTCTTTCTCTCCCCCCCCCCCCCACCCCCCCCCCCCTCCCTTCTCCTGGATTCATTCTAAATTCCCCCCCTCCCATTTTATATATATATATATATATATATATATAAATCCCCAAACATCAATCCTCGTCATCAAAACTGCATGTTGAATGGTTAAGATGTGCATTTCGACCCACATCGTCATCATCAACATCACGAGCATCATCACCACCGCATCCCGGAAAACATAACCAACCTTGGACCAGGCCTTTCTTTTCCTTTTTTTTCTCTTTGTTTTTTCATTCATGTATATAAATATATATCATAACCAAAACCAAAAACGCAGCGAAGTGTATCTCCGATCCTGCCCAGTTTTTTCCACCCCCGTGCGCTAAACACTCTGAACTCCCCCCTCCCCCCCCTCCCCTTTTAAAACCCATTTAACCCCCTCTCCCCCCGCAATTCCCATCTAAGTTACAAAAACCCTGAAAACCAACCAACAAGAAAAAAGAAAACAGGGGCCCCTCCTATGACAAAAAAGCCCTCCTCCCTCTCACTCCCCCTCTCACTTTTCTCCCACTCTCCCACTCTCTTTCTCACACTCTCACTCTTTTTTTTTTTCTGAAACACCTCCTCCGCAGACGAGAAAATGTCCCCCGAAAACTCACATCCATCCTTTTTCTTTTTTTTTTTCCAGCGTTACTTGTCGTCCAATGACGATTATTTAAAAAGGTTTTTAAAAACCAAACACACGGCGGCACACGCCAAAAGACTTCAATAGACTTAATTTTCCCATCCTTTCCAAATTTTCTGTTTTTTGTTTTTTTTTGGCTTTTTTTTTTCAAATTTGGTGGTCTTTTTTTTTTTTTTTTTTGGTTAACTTTTTGCAGTCTTTTTCTTTTATAAAATATTGTTGTGATTTTTTCTTTTTCTTTTTCTTTTTTTTTTTTTGGATTTTCCCCCCATAACCCCTGGTGCTTGGGTGACCCAACCCACAGTACCATAACGACGTGCCGAACTCCGCTCAGTTTTATGTGGCTGGAATCTGCTAATCAAACGAAAAAAAAAAAAAGGGATAAAGAAACTATATTCTATAAGCAAAGAAAAAAAAAAGAAAAAAAACGTTTCGAAAAAAAAAAGAAAGGAAAAAGAAAAACGAAAAAAAAAAAAGAATTCCGAAAGGAGAAAAAAAAAACAATAAAAAAAAAAAGAAAGACATCCACCCACATCTTTTTTTTTTTCTTTTTTTGTGGGCCGAGAAAAGTAGTCATCCACCTCGCTTTTGTTTTTCAGACATCAATTTTTTCTTTTTTTTTTTTTTTCAACCCTGTTTTTTCTTTTCTTTTTTTTGTTTCGTTTTCTTTTTTTTTTTCCTTCCACAAAGCGTGTTACAGTCGTCATCTCTCCTCTGCTGCTGCTGCAACGACTCTTCTTCGCTAAAAACACTTGATCTGCCCCCTCCCCGACAGCAACTCATAACCAGCCAACCGAATCGGCGGCTGGCTTTCGCTTGATCTCTTTTCTTCTTTCCCACTCCTTGTAAACTCGGCTCCTGGCCGCCATCGATTTTCCTCTCATCCTGGGGGTGGGGCTGGTGGTGGTGGTGGTGGTGGTGGTTTTCTTTCATGAAATCGACCCCGTCAGACTCGCTGCTGCAGGAGGAGGAAGCGATTTCGATTCTGGTGATCTCGGTGTCCCCACCCTCCGTCTTGCCTTCCGCGATGTCCAAACACGACTCCACGTCGGTTTTCTGGGGCGATCGGACCGAGCTCGCTTGCGATGTGGCGAACAGCTTGCGGCAAATCCGCACGTTCCGACCGGTGTCCCCAGAAGAAGACATTTCGTCATCCGCGTCCCAATCGGCATCCCCCCAAATCGTCTCCAGCCGATCAGACTCGATGAAGGCGTCCCAACCGCATTCTATGGATGACGAAGCCTGAGTCTCCGCGTGCGGCGAACCGAAAACGTGCGTCGCCATCAAAAACTCCGTGTCCACGCAGTTGCACCGCGAATCGCTGCACAGCGTCCCATGCGTGCTCGCCAACCAGTTATCCACTCTGGACAACACGGTCTCCTCCTCGGCGGCGACCGAGTCCAGCCACGTCGACGCCAAGTCGCCCAGCTTCCGCAGCTCCACGGATCGCGTTTGAATGAGACGCGGCGTCGGCGTCGCGGAAGGCGTCGGGGTGGCCGTCGAATTCTCCCTCCCTTGCTGACTCCAGTTCCTCGCGGTGTCCGTTTTGAGGGCCGCCCTCTGCGGATGCGGTGACGACTTGGACCGCTCCGGTCGACGTCTTTTGGATTTATTTGAGCGGGAACGGGCCAGGGATCCGTCCCCTTGATTCTCTTCGCTTCCTTTGTCAACAACCGCATCCTGTTTCCTCTCCCGTGGATCGCGCCTACCGTCATCCTCAGAAGTTTGATCACTGCAGAACATTGACACCGCCAACATCCGCGGCCCAACCGGATTGTCGGACGTCCCTGTCCAGAACGCGGGCCTGCAGTGCGACTGCAGGGTCGTCAAGCAGTCGCTGTAAAAGAAGGGCAGCGACCTGATCCAACCCCCATCGTCCCCGTCAACAACCTCGGCAGCATCTGATTTATTTGTGCTGCACCCAAGCATATCTGCAGGAAAAAACAAAAAACAAAAAAAAACACCCCAAGGGTAAATTGACAATCCAAACCCCATCTAGCACCAGCAATTTCTACACCTTGTGCAAGGAAATAATAAAAAGTTGTGCATGGAAAAAAGAAAAGAGAAATTGCCCCCAAGAAATTTTGCAGAACCTAGGTTATTGCACCGTGGACTGAAATTTGGTAGGTAACCCTCCCTCCCTCCCTCTGATTTTTCATTTCAAAATCCAAGATATTAATCAGTGGTGCCTTTCCAATTGTTTATGCTAAGAAGTATCCACATCAGCAGAACCCCCTTCTCTGATACCTCCCCCCCCCCTTTCCCCAAAACTTCAATCTCCAATATTTCTGTGTGTGTGCAAGGATAATGGTGTAACACTCACACAACACCCAAACCCCAAAAAAGAGAAAAAAAAAACTCGCGCCTCGCGCTCGCCACCCCAGCAAGAGGGGGGGGAACCCCCAAAAAAGCTGGAACCCCCCCCCCCCCCCCGTTATACGACTCTTGGTCGGGAGCCCGACGATATGAAACGTAAACGACTTTACCTAACGCGACCAAAATATTCTATCGCACTCAAAACCTCGGCTCGCGTCCCGCGAGCACAAAACGAGGAGATCCAGACAAACGCTGAGTTCAGCGGGACGAGCTCCATTCGACTGAAGCAGAAACCCCACAGCCAAGCTGAACCCGGCGACTGACAGTGGTTTTACTACCAACCAGCACTTCTGGCCTCAGCTGACACATATCCACCCTTACAAGCGCTTTCTCTTTCACACAACGTTTGAGTAGAAAACCACGGTGCCTTTTTCGTACGAATAGCCGTCCCCAACTTACGAATCATCGTGGCCAGAGCTGGTGGGGTTGATGTCGCGAATGGGGATGGGTCGAGCATATTCTCACCCGGAGTTTCGCCTTCCCGGAAGGCGCTCTTCTCCGCTTGGGTGAGGCCAGAAAGCAGAGCCTCCCGACGCAGATTTGCAATTCGACCCCCCACGACATATGGGATTTGAGGGGGTGAGGGGGGGGGGGGGCTCCCCAACAATCGACTGAGTCAAATCTTTCTGAAATCGGTACGGCCTCGTATAACCGACCCGACCACTAATCAGGCGGCAATCGCAGCCCCAGTGTCGCGCGAGGATCTCCGTCTCTCCGTCGGGGTGGTTCAATCAACAAGGGAGTTCGCTCACCCGTAGTGCGGCGGCCTGCTCCTGGCATCCAGCGGAGGCCGCTCGGCGGACGTGTTTTATTTAGCTTTCCCGTCGGTTGTACCCACCGCCCAGCCAGCGCGCGCCGCAACGACCCGTTGCTGGGTTTTACGGCTTACACCTGCAGCAAGGATGGCCAGCACGAGGCGCGGGTGGGGTTTGCTCCCATCGAAGCAAAGCTTCCGGACGAAGGTGTCCACTGGGAGTCCGGACATGGTTTTGTGAGGCCATCAGAATTCGTCCGGTTCTCTGTTGATTGATGGGGTTACTGAGTGGGTTCCGTTTTTGGATATGAGGTGATGGCGTCATCTACCACGAGGAGATTTTGTGTTGCCCATCCATCACGCGAGGCGCCAAAAGACAGGTGGCGCGAGGGATGGGGGGAGTATAAAACAGCGCTTCGCGCTGCTTTCCCTCGTAAAGAAAACGACTCGTGTATTTTTGCGCTCGTTTGCCTTCGTCCAATAGGATCGAAAACAAGAGAGCACACAGAACGAACAGGACGTCATCGGAATTGATTGAAAGACGCTCGGAGTCAGTGATAAAAATGGATACCCGCACGAAATACGCGCTGTGCCTTCTCGTCGTCGCTGGGACGTGTTTGATCTCCCCCGCTGCCGCTGGGAAAACGATCCTCAAGTCGAAGTTGACGCCGGAACAAGAGGTTGGAGGCGTGTCGAACGATACTCCAAGTGGCGCCAGAGCGAGCGCTTTCGCGATTCTCCACTTCGACAAGTTCAAGAACGCGAAGCTGAATTTCAGGATCACGTATGCCCACTTCAGCGGACCCTTGGTGAACGCCCACTTCCACATGGGGGTTAAAGGTGTGAACGGACCCGTGGTGCAGACCATCTGCGGGGCGCCGGCGCCGTCTCTCCTGGGCGAGTGCCCGAGCCGGTTCAACTCGGGAGTGTTGACCGGGGTGTGGACCGTTCCTCGAGACCTGCTCGATGACCTGTTGAACAAGGGGGTGTACATAAACTTGCATACGGCGCTGAACATGGATGGCGAAGTGAGGGGTCAGCTTTTTAAGAAATATTGAGGCTGGGGTGATGGACCCAGCGGGAACGAGTTTGATTGAATGAGAGTGAACCGGTTTTCGGCGGTCTTGACCGAATACAACGCTGACCTTCAGATTTTGCTGCACCTGTTGGTCACCAAGTCCCAGTCCTAGGTTTTTGTAGGGGAAAACCAGAGATGCAAATAACGTTCCCGTAAACTTGGTAGCAAAGGAAATCCCCCCTTTTTTCTGGGGGTTGAGGGTAGAATGGTTTTTTTCTGAAGGAAAGATAGACTTATGTTCAGTTGGGGGAAACTTTCCAGTGACTATCTCACTTCATCATTGTTTTCGTTATCATAGTTTTCGTTGGCAGAGAAAAAGGAACCTTGGAACTATTTTGCACTTTTTTGAAAATGGTGGAGGAAGCCAACAGGTTTTTTCCTCCCTGTCTGTAATGATTGTTGAAAATGATGAAAAGAGTTGGGAAGAACTGATCGAGCTGGTGGTTAATTAATCCATCGATGAGCAGGGTGTGTGGATATATGCTATATAAAAAAACATAGGGCTGCTGTTTAAGTTTGCCTCTCCTGAGGGTGTCCCCCACATTACAGACTCGAGTTCATTGAAATGGAATATAGACGAAAAAAATCCGATTGATAATGGTCCACAGCGATCGATTGGGTGGGCTCGTGTCCACAAGCGCACAATGAACCTGCACCCCACATCCTCGCACCGACATCCCACAGCAGATGCCTCCGTTTGACAACTTCCGATTCTGATTTGGGCAGGCGCCGATGCGTGCACCGCCATCCCTTCTCTTGACTAATATCTGCAAGGCGGTATGTCCGGGCACCTTGCCCGGACAAAGAACGCGCGCGCGCAGCCCTGTCAAAAACGGATTCTGACAAAAGCGCAACGACAAATGCTAGGAACGGAAATGATCGGCCACGGTGTGCCGGTTCGGTCTTCTAACGCTTCAAATTCACGGGCAGTTTTAAATAATGGGTCATCAGTGGTAGGATTCCACCCAGCAACCGTCGAAGTGTTGTTTACAGGAACGATGCACATCCAGCAAGGATTCTCCCGCCTAACCCCCCCCCGTTGCTCGCTTAGTGGCGGACCCTATCGTGACCGGGGAATGGGTAATGGAACTTAGCGTAGGAAATAACTGCTTGGGGCAACCAGGCGTCGAGGGTGAAGACGTCCTTTGTGAAAAAGACAAAGCGTCTTCAGAGTGGGCTCGTAACCCCCTTTTCCGGGGGCGCGACAGGATGGTGGCAGACTCCGCCAGATCTACAGCTTGGCTGGATCAAGAATCCTGTTGCCCCCCCTCGAGCTTGAACCTCGAAAAACTGAAGCTGAAGGAAGATCCCCCTGTTGCGAAACTCGGAAACGCGGAAGCAAATGCGCTCGCTGGGTGGAAAGAGAGACTTCGCGCTGAAGCGGAGCGGAACGAAATCTCTCCCGCCACCTCAGAGCTAGGGATTTGTGGTGAAATCTCCCCGGAACACGACTCTGGAGATAGTTCTGGGGATGAACTGGGCAGGGGTCACGTTCGCGAGGACAGCGACGTGGTGTTGTGTCGAGCGGCAGACGTGGAAGGAAAAGGGAGGGGACTCATGCATATTGCGGAACAGATACGGAACTCCACACCAGCCGTCGGAAGTGTCGGGACGTCTCTGGCGAACCCAGAGAGCAGACTCACCTTGCTTTCTGGGAAGTGGGTCGTGTCGTGGGACCGTACGCGGGAGCTGAAATCCTTGTGTCGCGTTCTGGACATAAGCAAAGCCGTTATGAAGAGCTCCATGGAAAAATACCTGAAGGTGAGAGGTGAGCCCGATTCTATCTGCGGAGAAAGGGTCACGAAGCTACGTACTAGTCAGCGGAGGTGGAAAGGCGTCCGTACCCCCAAAATAAACTTCCGAACTGTTTCTGGACGGGAAAACGCGTCGTGTCTCTGCGGAATCTGCTGAAGAGAGCTCACGTGCAGAAAACAGGCCACAGAAAAGGGCAGGATTCTTGTGGCTGTGATAGGAATTTGGCATTAGGGTATGTGTGAGATGCAGAGCTCATCTGAAGCAATGTGAAGGCAAATGTGAATGGTGTGCCAGGTTGAGCTGGGGAGTCGGCACTTTCGAACGAAAACCAGGATTCTGGGATTGCTCAGTGCAAAGCTACCTCTCTCAGGGGAGACTGTTGAGATTCCCAGATGGGACGACACTGCAGGAAGCATACAAATTCACTCCGAAACTAAGTACAATGCCATGTTATCCATGTGAGTGTGGCGACCAAGGATAGAACTTACCAACCAGAACAAAAGTTCTTTTTCACCGCTGAACAAAAATGTCCAAATAAGTATAAGGACTTTTCTGTGGTTCTACGCTTCTGTGTGAAATGACACGGAGCCAGTCAGACGTGAAAACAATGGCCATACAGATGGAATTTTCATTCCTCCGACAAACAATCCTGTCCACCCATCCTTATTGATAGTGCTCTAATTGTTTAATTTCTTTAGCAGCAGGATGGTGTTGGGGATGCCCAAGCACAGGCTTGAGTGGCTTTCAGTTAATTCTCTTTTTTTTTTATTTTAAAGCACATGCTCTCCTGTGGGGATTCCCAGTCTTACTTTGACTGTCCCTCAGTTTATGTTTGTTTTTTTTTTTTTTCTCCTGGAAGGTCCATTAGCTGAGGGTGTGTGTGTGTGTTTTTTGGGATGTTTCAGTTCCACTTGGGAACACCCTTTAGCAGGGACTCGTAGGGAGAATTACGAGGTATCTCCTTGTGGTCGTGAGTTGATAGTCACCACATACATCACGAGAAGGGATGGAGAATTTTGCCGAGTCCGGTAAGGCAACCCTCCACTTCTGTTTTGTATTTTTTTTTTCGTCTATTTTTAGAATCATGTATTTATTTCTCATTTCTCCTTGGAACCAGCCATATTTTTTAAATGCCAGAACACAGAGAAAAGTGCCGAATGTCAGTCTTTCTGGGCTCCTGATTTTTTTTTTTTTAACCGGAATTTTTTTTTTTGGTTGCAGGTGGATTTTTCTGCGGGTTCGCTAAAATATCAGGAGTCATTTCGTGTACCACCAAAGAAAGAAAGAAAAAAAGCGAAAAAAAAAAAAAAAAAAGAAGATATACATCAGTTTCGGATGTAACCGACACATCCTTCGATCGAAGCTGTTAGTATTACCAGCACTGTTTCCTTCTCCCAAACATAAGTTCTTTTTTTTCTTTTTTCTTTTTTTTTTTTTTAACAAAGATCGAGTTTTTGATTTCGGCCTCGGCTTCTCTTTTTGACAAGTCAAGCACATGGTGGAAAAAACCAAAAAGACGACCACCCAAGAAAAGGAAAAAAAAAGGCAACCAAAAAAAAAAAAGAAAAAATTTAAGAAAAAAAAAACAAAAAGAGAGAAGCGGGGGACTCCGAGATTGGGGGTGCCCAAGTCCCCTCTTCGAAAAAAACAATCATCCTTTTCGACCAGAATATCCTTGGACATCACTGTCATGCCAAGTTTTCCCTCTATAAATATACTCCAACTTTGAAATAGGAAAAGAAAAGAAGAAGAAAAAAAAAGAGGGAAAATTTGAGAAGGACCGTAAAAGATGAAGGGAAAAAAAAAAGAGGAAAAAAACCTGGTGCCGGAAGGATGATAAATAACACGACGGAGTTCAGGAATATATGTGTGTGTGTATATGTAAAATGTATATCATATATTTTCAACAGAACACAAATGTTTTTTGACGAAGCGATTGGATCTGGAGAGATCCCAAGTGATCCGATTTAAAAAAAATATGAAATGTTGGAAAATGATGTCATCAACAGAATATATGTGTAATTTCAAAAAAAAAAAAAAAGAGTGGACAAAAAAAAACAAAAAAAACGAAAGCATTTTTTTACGAGGGAGGGAGGGAGCCGTACGCATGCTTGTATTCTCTTTCATTTTGGAGTTTTGGGATGGACTCCTTTTTTTTTTTTTTTTAACCGAAAGGCAGAAGAAAATATACACATTTTTTTTAAAAAGCATTTCTTTTTCACCGTTCCTGTCGTGTGTAAAAAGGTTCTTTTCCGTGTGAATTTTTTTTTCCTTTATTTTTTTCCCCACATATATGAGTCTTCTTGTGTGTGTGTTTTTTTCTTTTTTTTCTTTTGTTTTGCTGTCGTGACAAGGAAAGAAACAAAGAAGAAAAGAAGAAGAAAAAAAATATATATGCATATTTCCAAGGAGAAAACTTATTTTATCGTGGACGTGGTGTTTTAAGGAAAATTTCTGGGGGAGTTTGGGAGGAAAAAAAAACGAAAGGGAGAAGAAGAAAGAAAAAAAAAATAAGTCCCACAAAAAAAGTGTTTTGCTTTTTTTATCGTTTCTCTTTTACTTTTTTAAGTGTTTTTTCATATCCTTTTTCTTGTTTTAGGGGGACAGTGTTTTGAAGGATATGTTTTGGAATTGTTAAGAGATGAGGCCGTTTTTGGGTTTCGTTTTAACATTATATAAAAAAAAAAACAGGAGAAGGGGGTTTGGAGGGTAGGGGGGAGGAATTTGGAAATGCGGGCAATATACGCTAGTAAAAATCAGGTTTTTGGCATAGATACAACGTTCAAAGAGAAGGAAAGAATGCCATGTATGGGAAAGAAGTTACAAAAGAGTCAAAGTTAAAAAAAAACAAAAAAAAAACACTACTGCAGGAGCGAGCGAAAACGAAGAAAGGAGAGGGAGGGTGGGGGGGGGCAGGGAATTTTTGTGAATGTCGTTTCTGCTGCAGGAAATTTGAAAATTTCTGCCACTATTTGCACAGGAAATTCGACATTCCCACAATTGGGAAGTTTGATTCAATAAGATCGAGGAGATCGATCGAGCTGCAGGTTTCGTTGCAGAGGTTTTCTTTCGAGATGGGGAAACAGGGGAAAGTGAGGGGTGGCTTTTGGTAAAAGCAAAATAGGAAACTGATGATATGGTATTTTTCCAAAAAAGAAAAAAACGCAAAGAAAAAACAACAAAGGTAAAAACCGAAAGAAAACGTTTTGGGGAATGTTGGTTATATTTTGAAACGGAGGGGGGAAAGGAAAGCAACAAGGGAAAGGATTCACCATGCAGGAATTGCATATCATCAAGAAAGGGAAAAAAAAAAAAAGTTTTGCACACCAAGAGAGGGGGTCTCAAAAAAAAAAAAAGGAAAGGGGGGAGGGCGGGGAAGGTTTTGAGTTTTTTTGACGGGATTTCTTTGTTGCCCACAAAAAAAAAAGAAAAAAACCTTGCGAAAGGCTTTTTACGGTATTTTTTTTTATCATTTTCTGAATCATGCATGACTGACTATCAAAGGGAGAATTAAGAACAAAAGGAAAAACACTAAGGAAAAAAAAAAAGTTGAAAAAGAGTCAAAAGGGAAAAGGGTTTTCACGACCGACGCAAAAAGAAAAAAGGGGAAAAGTAGTCAAAATAAACATCTGTTTTTTTTTCATGGGGCACGTTTTCACATAAGAAAAAAGAGTGATATTTTACACGAAGGGAAAAGAAAAAAGAGTGACATTTTACACGGAGGGAAGAGAAAAAGAGTAACATTTTATTTGAAGGAAAAAAAAGAGGTTGACGGGGTTTTATTTACAAGGGATTGACTTAGTGTACTGGATAAGGATTGCTTTAACTAGTGACGGGGAAAAAGGGGAAAGTGTGACAGGGCATGGAGGAAAGTGAGAAAGAGTGAGAAAAAATACAACAATGTTTTAAAAAGGGGTGGGCTGGGGGGCTAGGGAAAAAGGTGGAGTTTTTTTTTTGTTTTTTGGAGTTTGGTTACGAAAAATATATATTTGGAGAGGGTTTGGTTTGTACTTGTGGGGGGCTAAAAAAAAAACATAGATAAAAAAAGGGGGAAAAAACAAGGATTGATTTGTTACTTTTAGATGTGGATTTGGGGGGGAGGGGGGGGGGGGGGGGAATTGGATTGCCTTGAAAAGAAAAGATACTTTTCGTCAGGGAAAAAGAAAAAAGGAAAGAAAAAAAAAGAGAAAGAAAGAGAGGGGGGATGAGGTTTGACTCATGTTGATTTGCATCATCTATAGTTGCTTGTTATTTATTTTTCCTCCGATCTTGCTGATATATTTGTCATATGTATATATATATGTCTATTTTTTCCTCATTATTATTATTTATTATTTTTTTTTCCCTTGCTTTTCATCATAGAAAAAAATATATTGATGATATTCTGCCCATTCTTTATTCGACTATTTTTTTTCCTCCATCGATTCTTTTCGATGGAGCGAGGCTTTCTACTCAATTTCTGCATATGTCAAATGCCAGCCAAAAAAAAAGATTTTTTCCCCCTCCTTTTTTTTTTGAGAGAGAGAGAGAGAAAAAAAAGAGGGGCTTTTTTTTTTGGTTAAAATATGCATGCATCTGTTCTAATTCTGAAAAGAAGAAACTATTTATAGAAAAGCTGTGGGAGGGAGGCTTGCAAAAAAAAAGCCCCGAAAATAAATCAAGGAATTTTTCATACCATTTTCTTCTGTATGGAAATGTGGTGGTGTTTTTTTTTCCCGTTATTTCGAAATCGATAATATCGATTTTTTTATCTAAGAAATAAAGCATTGCAACTTCACTGGGAGGTGAAACGGAGGAGCCTGGAGGTTTCGGTGATTTTTTGTGGGGCTATAAAATATCTGGGGAAGAAAGAAATTGCTGATGTTATTAAACATGTTTGAGAAGAGGATTTGATAGAAGGGTTGCTTGTGTGAGTGAAAAAAGTAATAAAAAAAAAAATCTTGTACCGAATTCCGAATAGTTTGCTGATTCGAACAAAATTCCACTCCAAACAGGTAGAATTCAGATGGTTCGTTATTTCTTGAACTTAGATGTTTAGTAATTCCCCCCAAGCACTCCACATCATTCTAAAAAAGAGAGAATTGAATTGACGTGTTGCTGTGAATTCCAGCAACCGGAAAAACATGCGAAGAAGAAAAGAAATGCCACTGTACCCTCCCCCCCCCCCCAAACACATTTTCCTCCGCTGATGCGTTAACCCACAATAACAAAACATCAATGGCAGAATTCTCAATGGGATAGGCTTCCCACAGGGTGCGAGCAATATATATATCCGATAAACGAGTCGAAAAAGAAGAAACAGGGAGAAGCAATAGACTCATTTGACTCATTTTGACTTTTTCTTTATAATAGACTTGTTATCAGAGGAGTCTATACATGCAACTTGCTGGGCAACCAGTCGCCACCACTCGCAATGGGTGGAGCTTTCCTGTCTGACTGACTACGATTTTCATCTCCGTTACATCAACAATTATCCTTGTGAGGTCTGGCTCGTTTCTTTCCCCTTCCCTCTTTTATAAACAAAACAAGTGCTCATTACCACCTCTCTAAAACTCCTAACTTCAGTATTTGTGTTTTCCCAAAATTTACTTCTCGTGCCTTTTTTCCCCCCCTCCTTCGAAAATCTAACACAACGTCCCAACCACACCATCCACAAAATCGACGCTGAGTTTCAATGAAAAAGCAAAAAAGCAAAAAACAATTCGCCCAAAGAAATATGTATCGACCTCGGGCTTTCCCCTCCCTCTCCTCTCGTCTTTTTCACATTTTTTTTGCATCCGTTTCCCCCCCACTCTCTTAAAATTTACAAATTCCCTCCAAAATCCTTTCTGTTTTCCCTTTTTTTTGCTGTTCCCTTTTTTTTTTTGGTAACCCCTCATGCAGGCATGTATATTTTTTCCTCCTTTTTTTTTTCAGTGCCTTCTGTGTTTTGTTTTGTTTTGTTTTACAGTCCCATCTCTTCTGCAACCTTCGTTTTCAAGCCATCGCTCACCTTTTTGGCATCCCCCAGCAACATGAAAGTGTTTGGTTTGTAGAAAACGGGGTTGTCTGCCCCAGCATATCCGGTCCCCATCGTCCTCTTCACGAAAATAACTTGCTTTGCTTTCCAAACCTACAAGGAAAAAAATAATAAAAAAAAAAAGACACTCGTTTTAGAGGGGGGGGGAGAAAAAAAAAGAAAAAGAAACACATATCTATATCTATATCCTTTTTTTCTGTTGTCAGATAATAAGAATGAATGATCAAAAAAAATGATAAGTTACCCATTAGAATAATTGAGGGTGGCAGACTGAGGCCTCTGAACAAACCAGATTTCCACAAAAAAAAACAAAAAAAAAATTCCACCCCTAAAGAAAAACATGTTCTCTCTATGTTATATTACCTCCAATACTGGCATCCCCGCAATGACCGAATTCGGATCCTCAATCGCTGCCGAGTTCACTGTGTCGTTTGCTCCGATGACCAGCGCCACATCGCAATCGTCGAAATCTGGATTGATCTCCTCCATCTCGAACACGACATCGTACGGCACCCCAGCCTCCGCCAACAGCACGTTCAATTGACCCGGCATGCGTCCAGCCACCGGATGAATTCCAAATCGAACGTTAACATCCTTGGAACGGAGCGTCTTGACGAGATCTGGACATGCAATGGCAACAGACATCAAAAATGCATGCATGCATCGATTTTGCATCACATGCACATCTCTTTCGTTCAGCACCACTGCCCCATAGTGAATCCGGCGTCGCGTCGAAACATCCAATTTCTTCCATGTTTTCGTTAAATTCGTCCAAATGCCTCCACCCTGTTCACTGGAGGGTAGCTGGAGATGGCATTTCGTCATGAAGCTCACCTGCAATGGCGTACTGGGCGCTGGCGACGGCAAGACCATATCCTGGAACGATGATCACGTTCTTGGCCATCGTAAGGGACTCGACCGCCGCTCCGATATCGGTTTCCTGATGGGTGCCTTCCACTTTCATCGCCGCTCCACCAGTGGAACCATATCCACCCAGAATCACATTAGCCAAGGACCGATTCATCGCCTGCAGGTAAAAAATGACAGATTTCGTCGAGACGAGTTTTTGTTTTGTGTGTGTGGGAGGGGTGGGGGGGGGGGGGGTGATATCGTCATTATTTCGACATCATCCCAAAGCCTGAATGAAAAATCGCATGCGTGAATTTGTTGAACGAAATATGAAAAGGTACCAGTCTTATTCTTTCCCGGCAAAGTTATTTTTTTTCAAGTTTTTTTTTACCTTGCACATGATGTAGGAGAGGATTGCCCCAGAAGATCCGATGAGGGCTCCGACGGCAGTCAGCAGGTCGTTGCCCAACATGAATCCCTCGGCACAGAGAGCATATCCACTGTAGCTGTTCAGCAAAGTGATCACCACCGGCATGTCGGCCCCTCCGATGGATGCCGTCATGTGCGCCCCCATCACTCCACCCATGGCGCTCGTGGCAGTCAGACAAGCCAACCTGAGAAGCATTTTTGAAGAGCATTCAGATGCAGAATACAACGACACACGGAGGGCAAAAGATATGCATCCCAGGTTCATCGACCAAGCAATCATCTCATTGCAAGTATAGAACCCTTTGGTCAAATCACCATCCTGTGAAATTCATCGGGGTTTTCTGGGTGCCTGAAAAAACCTCCGTTGTTTCCCGGGGGGGGGGGGGGGGTCCAAGTGTGATATTTTTTGATCTGCCAACTTACCCTGTAGAGGCATCACCAGTGGTCAAAAACACAGCCCCCGCCCCGAGGTTTCCTGCTGCGAGTGCGATGTTTGCAGCATTTTTTCCGGGGAGGTTCAGAGGAGCAGACTTCAGAACGCCATGCAATTTTCCGAATGCGGTCGCCGAACCTGCGAGCAACCCACCAACATGGCATCGTACGGTGCAAGAAGAAAACTGAAAACTAGGTGAACATATCACTTATTTGAGGATGTGCGTTTGCTTCATGGTGCATTATAGATACGAAATCGGTGCGGTCATTGTGATCATGTCCAAAAAGTTTCAAGGGTCAGCAGCATCCCCCAGAAAATGGGAGCAATTTATATGAACATGAATGCCATCTGAGTTAGATGCCTCAGCATATCTTTCGTACGCGTCGTTTTTCTTCTCCTCTTGTGTTTGTAAAGTGCATGCATATGTATGCATGCATCTATGCAGGCATGTATGAATGCATCTATGCATGCATGTATGAATGCATGTATTACCTGTGAGGGTGACAGCTCCGATGAAAGCACCCAGAAAAGCTGCAGTCTTATGGACATCGTCCATGTGGTCCAGCATCATGTAATTGGACACCGAAGTGGCCGTCGCAGCGAATCCAACCAAGGCATGGAACGCGGCCACCATCTGAGGCAGCTCCGTCACTTTCATGTTCTTGGCGATGTACATCCCCAATCCACCTGATACGCACAAAAAAAACAAGCGCTCTTACTGAACCACCCAGAAAGGGAAAAAAAAAAGAAACAAACAAACAAACGGCAACGTCTGCTAATTTCTGATGTGTGTGCATATGCATGGAGATTTGACCAAATGCATTGAAAAAGATATGCCCACAGGTGCTTAAAACGTATCAACACCATCGTGATGAAGTTTTTTTTTTGTTTTTCTTTCCACTTCTCGGGAACAAACCGGCCCATCGAAGCATCCACCACCGTCAAAAGAATCTTCGTAAATTTCTTATCAGTTTTTATGTACATCGATCGAACCACACCTCCAAATGTGAGTGCCCCTGCCATTTGGGCAAATAATTCAGGGCTGGCCGGCATGATCCCCATGGTGGCAACGATTCCTGTGGAAACCCCCATCATGCCCAACGCATTGCCGACCCTGGCAGTCGATTGCTGAGCTAAGCAAGCGATGGCACCGATGCACAACCCGGACGAGGCCAAATATGCAACGTTGGCCATTTCAGGTGCACCTGAGACATGGCGCCCCAACAAAAATTCAGGTTGAAATGGACGGTGAAATTTCATAAAATAAATACGCCGAAAAATACAATGTTAAAATATCATGTTTAATATAAAATTACTGGAGAGAAGTAGAACCAATAAAAAAAAACATAAAATTCTTATCAGCCGGAAAAACCAAAATGAGAAAGAAAATTTCAGAGTTTGGACCACTTCGACACAACATACATCGAAACATATGTACAAAAAAAAATGAAGGCAATCATTGTATTGTCCAGCTTTAGATATATGCATATGATATATTTTCTTGTTTTTTAAATAATAATGGTTTATTAATCACAGTTTTTTTTCCCCTTCAAATAATTTGTTTTATTCAGACTGGCTTGCTGGAAATCTGACAGCAACAACCCAACCAGAAAAAAAGTATCCCACCTCAGTTCCAGTTTGACGCATGCCGTTTATTACTATTATTGCCCTTTTGTTTTTTCCCCTACCTAGAAGATGTCCAGCCCCATAGGCAGTGATTGTCGCTGCAGCAGGAATTGCATAAAGATAGTTGTGTTCGTTTGGATCGGTGTCCCTCTTGAACATATCCAGCATTCTGTAATCGGAAAAGCAAAAAAAAAAAAAAAAAAAACTCTGATCAGATGCACTGTCCGCACTGTTACTTCGATATCAACAAAATTCTCCTTGAAGTTTCTGCTGCAAATAAAAAAGTGGTTGACACATGCAGTTAGAATAATTGGTTCTTGCTTGCTGTCCCAGAAACACAAGCGAGTGTTTCTGGGTACATATATATACATAAATATATTTTTTATTTTTATTTTTTTATGTTTTCATTTTTTCATTCATCATTTTTTTATATTTTTTTTTTCATTTTTTCATTTTTTTCATATTTTTCAAAACAAAAAAAATGCTTATTTTTAGACCATGATGAGCGAAGCACCTTTGGGTGATCGTGAATCCTCCTCCGATGTTGATTGCAGAAGCCAGCAGGGCCGCCGCAGCCAACCCTTGAGCGGTGTCGCCAGGCACCAGCCCAGGACCGGCAGGTCCCGCACCCAACATCAACATTCCTGCACATTCAAAAATCATACATCAAGAACAGGAAAAAAAATCAGAACTAGAGTTAATGTAAGGGGCTTCTTGGAAAGAAGTTTGGGCAGAGAGGATCCCAAAAAATGAAAATTAAAAATCATCTGGTGTGCTGATGTTTGGGCTGTGCATTTAATTTGTCGTTCGCCGGTGCTCTGCGATGAGGGATCCTCACCTCCGACCGCCGTGAGCCCTGAAATCGCATTGGTGACTGACATGAGGGGGGAATGCAAAGCAGGCGTGACTCCCCACACTGTCTGGTATCCGCAAATGCTGGCCAACCCAAACTTGGTCAGCATAGAGCTGAATGCAGGGCCGGGCGAAATGTAGCCCATGGCCATCAAACCTCCCAATGCACCCGTGGTAGTCATGGCATTCTGAGTAGAAAAACAAAAATGCCCACAGAACAGAAATTTCAAAACTATTCTCTTTTTTTTCTTTTCGACATTCACATGATGGTTGCAAAAACGAAACATACACGAAAAAAGTGATACAAAAAAAATTGATGTTTATTTCAGGAAACCAAACGTTTCGTAAACTTTTTTTTCTGACCTTGGCTACCTGCTTTAGACAGCATTAATGGAACCAAACAGGAAAAGGGTGTGGCTGTGAGGGGAGGACAATTTTCGGCGATGGGGGAAAGCTCCGTATCACTTATTCATTTGTACAGTGAACCAGGATCTTTTTATTTATTTTTTTAATGTAATTTTTCTCTTACACTGAAAGTTGCTGGGTAGAGGTTGGGAGGACCGGGAGGCTCCTTGGGTTCCTCCTTCTTTGGTGGAGCAGCCACCTTGGCAGCTTGCTGATGTTTTAGAGGGAAAAAAAAAACACAGCATAGTTGTCAGCAGCTAGGTAGCTTTATTAGCAGATAGAAAAAAAATAATAATCAACCAGCATGTGGTGTTCAATTATGAACTCCCCTCCATAGATATGGGACAAAAAAAAAAGGGATCCCTGGCACTACATCCGTCGCCCAATTCTCTATTTCATTTCTCTATTTCTTTTTACTTCATGTTTTGTTTTGCCTTTCTTTTCTATTCAATTAATTACATAAATTGATATAAAATTAAGATTGACACATTTTTGGATGTTGTGGTTGCTTACTTTTGGAGGTGGCGCTGGCCACATCAGATTTCCTTTCTCCAACACCAGGGCCCCTCTGACAGCCTCATCCTCGTGATCGATCAAAAATTCCCCTTTTTTGCCCGTGGAAAAAGGTCCCATCGACAGTAGGAACTTGGAAACGTTATTCGAATAGAGAGTGCTGGATTGTGTCGGCAATCGGCTGGGCAAGTCGGTGTAGCCAACGCAAGTCACCCCCTGGATCCGAAAAGGAAAAAAAAAAGACATCACCGATTCGAAAGTTTGTGAAAGAAATATCCTTACTAATCAAATCATAAAATGAAACTCGTCCGATAAACAACGTAGCAAATCATATGTTTGAAGCGATTGTGAGGGTGGGTGATTTTTAATTTTTTTTGGGGGGGGGTTATGTTCAATTTCTGAAGGAAAAACAAGAGACTCATTTTAAAGCAATTGCAGGGATACTTTTTTTTTCCCATTCAATTTGAAAGAAAAAAAAAAAAAAAGCAAAAAAAACTAATGGAGAGGCGGGGGAAAGGAGGGGGGGGGATTTACGAACATTGTGCTTGACGACGGATCCAGGCACTGTGGTTGCGACATTTCCTCCGGCCTCGGCTGCCAGGTCCACTGTCACGGAGCCTGGCTTCATGGATTCCACCATTTCCTTCGTAATCAAAATGGGGGCTTTTTTCCCTGGAATGAGAGCTGTGGTGATAATGATGTCCACATCTTTGCATTGTTCGGCAAACAGAGCCATCTGTACGTACACGAAGAGAAAAAGGGAAAAAAAAAAAAAAGATTCAGCCAAGAAACATGATTTATCGCTCCTTCATACTTGCAAGCAAACCATGCTTTATATGTTTCCCCATTAATAAGCATAAATATCAAGACTTACGTTCGATAAATCATTTGCAGCGTCTTAACAGGACCCCCCCCCCCCTTCTCTTTTTTTATTCTTTTTTTAAAATGCATAACAAAGGAATAAACACATGCAGTCAAACTTGGCTCGAGGATCGAAGAAAAAAAACAAAAAAACAATAGCAAACGAAACACCTTAGTGGGTTCAGGGTTCAATTACCTCGGCTTCAATGAATTCTTTTGACATTTCCTTGGCATATCCTCCGGTTCCTTCTCCTTCCTCTTTCAAATCCACCGTCAAAAATTCAGCCCCCAAAGATTTAGCCTGGAAAAAAAGAATAATAAAAACACGAAACCCTCAAATATGGCTCCCCAATATTTTTCAGTCTTTCTTTTTTGGGGGGGTTGCCAGGCTGACTTGGTGTATTCCAATTGCAATCACAAAAAAGAAAAGAAGAAAAAGAAACACTATCGAGGTTCTGGGAAAAGAAACTCAGCATCGGGATGCAAACTCAGAGCAACATCCTTTTTCCATCCAAAATACATATAAATATAGAGATACTTGAAAAAAAATATATATATATGTGTAACCACCAGTTCGCAATCAATACATCCCTTTCATTTCACCTGCTCCGCAACAGCAGCACGTGTATCAAAAACTCTGACGATGGCCCCCATATTTCTCGCAGTTCCGATCGCCGACAGCCCTGCCACCCCTCCGCCGATCACCAAAACTTTTGCAGGTGGCACTCGCCCAGCAGCCGTGATCTGGCCGGTGAAAAACCTCCCGAAATGCTGGGCCGCCTCGATCACCGCTCGGTATCCAGCGATGTTGGCCATGGAACTCAACGAGTCAAAAGTTTGAGCTCGACTGTGGAAGCCACATGGGCGGTTGGATTTTTAATTTAAAAAAAAAAATAAAAAAGAAGAACAAAAGAAAGGGGGAAAAGGAACCTTCCATGCTTATGCACATTTGCAAAAGCAGAGAAACTGGGTTTTTCACCTCATTTTATTAATTAAAAAAATGTGTATGTATAGATGTGTATGGTGATTTTGGACATCAGCCACCATCTTCAGTAATTTCTTCATGATCGGAATTTCTCCAACACTCCAATAATACCAACCAAAATTTCTACCCTTTTTTTTTCATGCTTTTTTTCAATACAATCATTAATGCTTTGGCCAGCTTTTGTGTTGGAGCAGCTCACCTTAATTGCCTGGGAATGCAGTCCATTCCTGTAAAAAAACAAAAAACATCAGCAACACGGTCCACACAAATTCTCACACCGTCGCATAAGGGGAAACAACAAAAAAGGAACCAAAGAGAGTGAGGATTCTATGATTTTCTTCACACACATACAGGTGCAAAATTGTAAAATTATTAATTTTTTTCTGTTTTTCTGCACCGACCACGTATCGCTTTTTCAACTTGAACAAAAAAGACCCTTCACTGAACAAAAAGAAAGATCAAGCGTAAAAGAATTTTTTTTCAACTTGTGCAGGAAAACATAATTTGTAAAGAACTATTTGAAAAATCAATGGCATGAATGTGGGCCCTTAAGCTTATCAGTCTTCACAGAATAACTAGTCTGGTGTCCACAGAAAAAAATAATAAAAAATAAAAATAAACATAAACATAAACGCACATTTTTTGTTGAAACTTTTATAAAAATGGAATATATGTTTATTTTTTACCCATGGCTGTGATTCCTTGCTTTCTCAAGGCATTGAGCAGTTCCTCATTCCTTGCTGGATAAATGTAGCTTATCAATCTGCAGGAAACAAAATAATATAAACAAATAAATAAATAAATAAACCAACCAAACCATACCCATGCTTCTCATTCATGACGTACAGCCAAAAAGAAAAACAGTCTACTATTTCCTGATTAGTAATATTGCACTACTGTTGTGGTGGTTTCCTTGACAAATACTATTGATTGCTATGTTTACTTCTTCTTAATTATTGTCTTATCGTCTAATTATTCATTTTTTTTTATTTTTTTTATTTTTTTTTATTTTTTTTTTGGGGGGGGGGGAAGAGACTTGGGAGGTGAGACAGGAGGCTGTTTCACTCCCCAAAACAACTTTTTTTTTTGGGCGTTTTTTTTAGATTTTTGCTTGTTTTTTTACATTTTTTCTTTCTTTTTTTTGAAGCCAATATACCTCACCTATTCTTGTTCAGCATTGGGACTTCCTGGGATACATCCGGCGGCCGAACTTTCAAGACTATGTCTTGACCAAAAGCAGAAGGAGCATCGACGATGCTCGCGCCAACCTTTTTGTAATCCTCGTCCTAATCCAATTTAAAAAAAAAAAAAAAAAAACTGAAATGTGAAGACTTCTTTGTTCTTCCTTTAGAAAGCAAGTTTCAAATATTCTGCACAAAGAGTGGCATATTTTCATTTCAAATCAATTTTTTTTTTCCAGCTGGTTGACCTTTTGGGGATCAGTTTTCGCATCAGGGCCCTCATTCCATTCTAAACTGGCCCAAATGATACATCCAATTTTCTCATCATACTTTCCAAACCCCCCCCCCCCCCCCAAAAAAAAAAAAAAAAAAAATGAAGTTGCAAAAAAAAAAAATCAACAGATTCATGCGCATTTTCCACATCATTTCACATCACATCGACGATGGCCTTGATTGATGGCCAAATACCATCATGCAAATATCGCTATGGATGCAAAAGGGAAAGAAAACAAGCAGGAAAGATAGGGCCGCGTTTCGTCGATCGATACCGAGAACTGCGCCAAAGCTCCTGCCCCCGACTGCACGTGGACATGAAATCCCTCCTTGATCATCGTCGCAGCCCCCGCAGGCGTCAGCGCGACGCGCTTTTCGCCCTGGAAACTCTCCTTTGGAACTCCTGCGAGCAGCATCGAGATCCGTCACGACGCTCAGGATGTGTCCGCCCGAAACGACGCAAAGTCGAGGCGAAGGAGGTTGACTTTCAACGTTTATCGGAGAGAGTGCATACCTATCGACAGCTTGGAGTATGGGATCGGCTCCTTTTCCGAAGACAGATACCGAACGAGTTGGGAGCCGGTCCTCGTAACTTGAGACCATTGCGAAAACAGTGGCGCATGGCACCCTTTCTTTAGCAAAAATGCGGACAGCATCGTGGGCCGTCGGCTCCGCAGGCCACGAGCAGACCGACAAGCGGTTCTTGTCGGCGAAGCAACTCTGGGAAGCCAACGTATGCGCAAAGACGTGGGCAGGATCGTTGCCGATCTATCCATTCTCGCTCGCCGACGACCTTATGAACGGGCTGTGCGTGTAGTACGCCGTACGGCGGTAAGGTGTGACGTTCCACCAGGCTGATCGCTGGAGGGTGGCGGTTCTGATTCGCTCGTTTTCTCGCGATTCGTTTCTGCTTGTGTTTTCTGGATTGTTTTCGTTTTCGTTGAAACTGCGAGGGGAGCCACTGGCAGCGTGAAGCATGCAAGTCGGGGGGCAATGGTTGGGGTGGCTTGACGTGGGTACAGCAAGCTTCGACGGAAGCATATGACACGGATCGTCGTTCGTGTTCCTGTCCATGCTGCAGAGATGAACGGTGTACCCCCCCTCCTCTGACGAGGAAACGGCGTCACTTCGACGTCGAGATGAGCCAGCTGAACATCGTGGTCGCCAGGCGCCGCATTTGACTTTCTTCCCCCGAAGAAACCTTCCCTTGTGTGCGTTATAACGCCAAAGGTTCCGCGCGAAACAACACCAAGGCGACGCTCCGTTCACGTCCACCGTGGTGGGCGGTTGTTGTTGAGAAGTCGCGAGGTTGGTTTTCTGTGGAAGCCACATAAATATAACCAGCGTGGTCAGGGGCTGGTCCAGGATTCTAGAGATGGGGGTGCGCGTTCGATACCTAAAGCTCCACTTGAACCTTTTACAACTATCACTCCCTCAACTGTACAGTATATTGGTGTACACGAGAAAACGAAGAAACACGTTTATACGGGTGTGCGCGCGTGCGCCTGCGCACCCCCCCCAGATCCGCCTTTGGTGGTGGCTTTGGGGCGGCTTCCTCAGAGATTTGCGCATACAGTGAACTTCTTGAGTTCTGAACAACACTGCCACTCAGGCTGAGAGTTCGTGTGTGAAGAATAATGCCCGTGGGGTGAACATTGAGCCTCTTTCGATCCTGCGAACACAGCAAAAGCTGCTCGGTAAAATCGTTATATAACCTTCCTCTTATTCGGCGCTTTGGAAACGTCGCTGTGAAGCAATTCCCTCGTTTAAAGTGATGGAAAAAAATGGACTCAAAATGCATATGAAAACACTGTTTGAAAAAGCGTTCATCGTTCAACACTACCGACTTCATTTCGAACTGCGCTTACTGCTCGATGGGAACTTTCCTTGGCTCGGCTACAAACTAACCATACCATGGATGAGATAGAAGACACCAAGAGAGTTGTTCGATCAATTTTGATTAGAGTTTTGTTCTTGAAACGGAGAGAAGTGCCTTCGCTCTACCCACCGACATAAAAGTTGTTCAGGATTCAGAGTTGTAACAGTCCAATGGTGTGTTTGTTTTACTAAGCTGGTCGTCGATTTAATTGCAGTTGCAAGTGGTTTTCCAACAGCAGCATTACAATGTTACAATTAATTAATTGTAACACCATACGAGCAAAAAATGTGTTTTGCACGAAGCTGGTTGGGTTGAGAGGTGCAAATTCACACATTTCATTGCCAGGGTAAACAGTTCGACTGTTTACTCTGGCCAATGACAAATCCAAAAAGTGCACTGTCGATGTTCGAACTCCAGTGAATTTCACGAACAATACAAAGAACATATGTCAAACCTCAAACATTCTCTTCGAATTACAAACAGAACTCATAACACGACGCCCCTCCCGTTGCAAGAGGAATTCCTAACTCTAAAACAATGGCAGCTTGACCTGCCACATCTTATGCCTCATGCGATCTAAGTTTCGCATGAGCGAAAAAACAAAACATATCCTACAACAAATGTGGGATCTTGAACGAAACTAAGGTACGTTCACCAAAAAAAAAAGTAACCAAAAACACCTCAAAAATGCCCTCCTCGAAAGCTCGAGGGCGAGGGTTTACAATAACATCTTTAACATCTTGCATCATCGTTTTTCGCGGCGCGTGGGCGGTGGGCGAACAAAATCAACGGTCACCGCTGGACGCGACCACAGACACTCCTACACCCACGCTGCATCCCTTATGGCCCTGGCAGTGGTTTTGCGTCTTTTTCGAGATATGAACTTTTTGACCGTGTCCGCTGGCATGAATTTGAATGTGCGCATTCTTGCACTGGTTGTTCTGCAACAAGAATGTGAACAAGTGAATCACGGCTCCTCAACACGACATCCCTTACAGGAGGAGTGTTTGCAAACATAGCACAACAACAAAAAAAAGGTGGTTCCAGTGGAAAGCTGGTAGTCTGCGGTTCAGTCCTTAACACATGCGTGAAAAACGGCGGTGTCGTCGAAAGTACCGATCGCATCATGAGCGAATAAATGCATGTGCACATCAGTGCCAACATATTCGCAATGAGTGAAGGTTTACCTGCCAGTGGTAGCCATGCTTGCAGCCCGTGCACGTGTTGCAATCGCATTTGCCGCAGTGTGGGATGTGGCCGCAACCGTAGCACTTCTTGACACATTTGTGGCCGTCGAATTCGTATCCATCCTCACACTTGATGCACTTGCCACACTTGCACACTGCGCAGTTGGGAACGCATCCAGGGCAGGAGATGCATTTGTGGTTTTGCAAAATGTATCCATGTTTGCAACTCGTGCACTTGCCGCAGTCACAGGAATTGCAGTAGTCGCTACACTTCCCGCACATGACGCAGGAGTGACCGTCTTTGTAGTAGCCGTGATCGCAGTTGTCACACCTGTAGTGTTCGAACTTGTATCCTTTGTTGCAACCTACGCACTTGCCATGCTCGCACCAGGAGCAATTCTTAGGGCATCCGGACTTCAAACTGCGAGAACCACCTGCAAGGAAAATAGGAAGAAGGTGTCACCAACCCGTGACTCACGTGATTCATAACCTCAACGGCGTTTTACATCCCCACGGAACAATCTAGGAAAACACTCGGGCAACACCCGGTTGGCGCAGGCACAGAACCTGCTCGGAAAGAGGCAAAATTTGTGTGTCGGAGCTACTCTCACCGTTGGCGGAGGCGACGGCGGAGAGTGCCATAAGGCACAATCCGATAATAACGAAACTCCTCGATCCGACCATTGTCAGATTTGCTCGATGAAGTTTTGGAGGCGGGGGTCAACCGATTGGAGTGCAGAGTCTAGCAACAACGTCGGCGGATGTGTCGGGAGCCCCTTGCGTTAAATTCCCAGATGGAAAGTCTTGCGCACAGCATCTCCACTGCGCTTCTGTCTTATAGGAAAATCATGACCAGAGTGTGGGGATGTTCTACGGGAATTTCGCTCGGATGTTTTTCACTGAATTCACCTGTCTGGTGACGTCACCTATGTGCATCGAATTCGGCATGCGCTACGGAGTCGGGCGAGTGGGCGAGAAAAACTAACTTCTCGGCCTCGTGCAGTGTAACACCAGGAACACGAGCCCCGCCACACTTCCGCGTTGAAGCTAGCACTCGACAGCGTCAAGAACCGAACTCCGACACACTTACAAGCAGGAATGGGCCAATTGGCCACTTCCTTTTGTGTGGCAACGTGTGACAGTCCACACGAAACGAGAAGCTATTTTTGTATATCGACAGCGTCATTCTGCGTTCACCGCTGGTTTTATGCTTGATGGTTGCTCACGCCAACGCATACGCAGGCAAGGGTGGCTTCGCAATGAATTGCTGTGGGCTGGTTTCGCCGGTGGGTCGCCGCGTCCAACAGCCTGCTTGAAGAATGACAGGAGGCGGCTTGATCGATTTCCAGTCTACGTAGAGGAGCGCAGTATATTGCGCTCCTCTCCCCTCTTCCAAAACAGCCAAAAAAGAAAAGTGATCAAAACGAAAAAAATAATAGACCAGGGAAAGAACAAACCGATAACGAAAGGGAACAACAGGAACGGAGGGAATATCACTGAACAGTTTTACCATTTTTCTTTCTTTCCTGTGTTTTTTCCAAAGAAAAACAGGGTGGCGGCCGTGAGAAACGTACTACCGAAATATTAGCCCAAAGCGAGCAGCAGTAGGGGAGAAATAAATAAGAATACACACAGATATATGCACATATATACCACTTGGGGGAAAACAATGTGACTGCAAAAACGAAAAGAGAACCAATTCATCGATTGCTTAAGTCATCGTCCTCCAGGCAGCCTATTCTGAGAATAGAGTAGCCCAACACAAAAGGGTTTCTTTCTCTTTCTATTTTGTCAGTCGAGGAGGTAGGAAGTTGGAATGACACACTGTGGAGAAAAAATAGCTTCTACAAAAAAAAAAAATAAGAGCAACATCATAATTGTGAGGAAAGAAAAAAAAAATCCGCACAGGACATCAAGGATTTTTGTTTGGCTTGTTTTGACATGCTTTTGAATATGCGTCAGTCTTGCTTTCGTTTTCAAACTTTTTCTGACAATATCATTGCAAAGAAAGGAGATTTTCCTCCTCCGACCCTGACCTCTTCTCAGTTCAACCTCTCTCCATGACCGAACCCGATTGCATACCTCCCACCTACCCACCCCATGCTTGGCCCACATTCCTCTTTTCCTTCCACTTTTTCCAAGTCTCACCGTTACATGATGTTCTCACCTCCAACTCGTCTCAAACCTGGCCGGACTGCCCATTACTTTTAACTGTGTCACCATACCCGACATCACTTCACCCTTTGACAGCATACCTCGTACTCTGTGTGCCAACATAAACCGCAGCTCAGGCTGACGGGGGTTTCCCCTTCGTTCTCATGTATGTCTTCCCCATGTCTGTCTCTGAATCACCTTGGCAATCTCTTTTAGCTTAATCATTTTTTTCTTTGGAACGGTGGGATTCTCTTTGTCCAGGGAGCTTTCTTTTGGGTGGGGTTTTTTGTTGTTCTTACCTTGTATTACTCTGGCATTAATGCATAATATTATTGGGGGGTGATGGTCTCTTTTTGCTGTAATTGATCGATCGATCGATTGAATCACCTTGGTTACTGGGTTTTTATTTGAGGAGCTTAGCACACTGTTAAAAAGCATGTGGTGTTGGGTGAATGATGATGGGTCTGTAACCATTTTGCAGCGCCTCCACGTATGTGTTCGCTCAAGATTCACCAAGGTCAATGGTGAGGGGAAAAGTCACCACACGAAGGAAACCAATTGGGCCCATTTTTTTCGTAATATTGAAAAAGACCCTTGCAAAATATATCCATCCCCCCAAACACCCCTCAAAGCTATGCCGAGACACCAGCCGCCACTCTCGGCTGGTACCATTCCCCACGCTTTCGCACCGTCAACCTGGTCGGCGAAACGAACAAATCCGAGTACTGCTTCTCCGACAAAAACTCGGGAGCCTCGTCCGATCCAACGCAAACGATCGTGCTGCCGCTCCCTGTCATGAACACTGCCGAGAATCGCCCGTCGGACTCGTTCTGTAGCCGCTCCTTGAGATTTTCCAGCTCGGGGAGGTTCGCAAACGCGGGTGCTTC
Organism: Bryopsis sp. KO-2023; assembly: GCA_030272585.1. Taxonomy (NCBI): domain Eukaryota; kingdom Viridiplantae; phylum Chlorophyta; class Ulvophyceae; order Bryopsidales; family Bryopsidaceae; genus Bryopsis; species Bryopsis sp. KO-2023. The sequence goes on along the minus strand of BSYQ01000012.1, from coordinate 700,077 downwards.
CAAGTCGTTCACGCACAGGTCCTGTCGCATTCCGACCTCAGACATGTCTTTCAGCAAAGCCTGTGGATCCGCGGTGCTTCGCTTGTCCAAATCCAGGGATCTGGATGATGATTCACAGACAGCAGTTCACAGTTCAGTTTCAGGCCCCCCAAAAAAAGTTGAAAAAATGATGGGTTTAGCTTCACAGAAATTGTTGTATTCAATATGATAAAATAAACAGATTGAGCAAATGAAGGAACTACACCAACAAATCACACGGAACCATGAGGTATCATTGAGGGCTGATGTATCCAGCTGTCCCCCCCCCCCCCCCCCCCCCCCCCCAATCTCAGGAATTTCAACTGTTATCTTATTTCATCACTCGTCGATATACGCAATCAGGTTTTTTTCGCTTACTTAAATATCATGGGTGTCGACAGCCCCACAGGCGGCTTCACCAGCAAGAAAGGGGTGTCCAGGTCGAGGGGTGGGTCGACATTATCTACGATTTCCCCCCGACCGGTGCAGTAGGCAGCCCCGTCAGAAAAAAATATCGAAATGTCTGACCCAATTTCGCCGGACCAGTCCAGCAATTCTTGGTTGGTGGCTGGCCTCCCACAGAGCTCGTTCGCAGCCCACAGAGCGGTGGCGGCATTTCCGCTGCCGCCCCCGAGGCCAGCGCCATGAGGAACCACTTTTTCCAGCTTCACCGAGAATTTTTGGTCCGATCCCGTTTTTTCCCGGAAGAGATTCAACGCCTGGCTAGCAAAAAAACGCGTTCTGTGAAGTCGGATTGTTCATTTTCTGATCGCTTCGACGTCTTGCCCTTTCCATTTATGAATTCTTTCTTTGTGCGTGCCTTGTTTTGCTCAACGAAAAAAGATAAGAGAGGTGGGGTGGGAGCTTCGGCAGTATGGAAAAAAAGAAATTTCAGAAGAGGGAAGCATTAATCCGCCAAAACCTAACCAAATTCTCACCTTGATCACCAGGTTTGAATCATCCGTGGGGATATCTTCTACGTTGCAATCTAGTCTGTCGAATTCCTGCCCACCTGCACAGAATCCGACTTTACATGGGTCAGACACGGCACGGCAGATTGATATCATCATGAAAAAGAAAATTTCATCACTGTGGTTTTCATCACAGAAAATCGTTTCTTGATTTCCAAAATCTGATTGGCACTATTCTTAAATACATGTATCTCCACCCAATGGGGATTTAAAAAAATTGAACAAAAAAAAAAAAAGAAAACAGATGAAAAGTGGAGATGGACATAGGAGCTAAGGGGCGAGGGTTTGAGCATCGAAACTTGCACCGTTTTCGATAAAAAAAACCAAGTTAAGGGAATGTACAGTTTTGTTCAGCTGACAACAGCTGACCTCTTTTTTTTCCCTTAATGGGGAGGGGGGGGGAGAGGAGCTCTTTATCATTATTGTATAGAAAACGATCTGTTCTCGGCATCACAATCCAAAAAAGAAAAAAAAAGAAGAAAGAAACCAAGAGAATCCTATTGCAACGCTCTCTTCAGCCAAAATCCATTCACTTCAATATATACATATTTAGACCCACCGACCTGGAAGCTTCTCGAATTCCATCGGATCCCCCAAATCAATGACATGAAACAGAGACGCCAGATCGTGGTATCCATCGTCCCTCCTTCTGACCACCCTCAGGAAAAGATTGATTTTTGATGGCGAAAAAATCGAGAGCCCCTCCCCAGCAAACACAACCCCACAACCCAGCCTCCTCCCCCTGGCAGCCCGATGACTAATCAATCCCCTCGGCACCCTGAACCCCTGATTTTTGACGGCAGTTGGTCGAAATCCCAGTGAGGTTCGAACCCCCGGTAATCGAGAAGAACCATAGGAAGGATTCATGCAACCCATGGCCGCCATTTGTTATCGATATTGGTCAAGTGTATGAATTTTTTTTTTTGCCTTTTCTTTTTTTCAAAATTATTTTGTTGTTCGTATATCCCAGCTGACGTAAGGCTTCAGCTGCAATTGAAAGGCAAAGCAAGAATTCACTTTACAACGATGCCCCCCCATTCTTCGAATTGAAAGATCCTTGTAATATTTCAGAGATAGACAAAAATGTCTCCCCTTTCCATGCATATTTTTCGGAAAAAGCAGGGACATCATAATGATTGATTAATTGGATCTTTGGTTTTAAAAAAACAACATTGACATTAACAACCAGCAAAAGAAACAAAAATTATGTTGATTTATTTTAATTTTATATTTGAGTAGTATATTTTATATCTTATTTTCCATTACTTCATTTTTTAAATCTTTTTATTGTGTTTTTTGTTCTGTTTTGAGTATATTGCTCTCCTATCCATTGTGAAAATGAATTACATCCAACCTAAAAAAACAAAAAAATAAAATTGATTTTTGAATGGTTGTTTATATAAATTTACAAAAAAAGATACTCACACTGAAGTTGGTGAGGTCAGGGACCATATACAAAGGAAGCTTCGACTTCAACAAAAAGTAGCCACCTGAGGATCACAAAACAGGCAGAATAGCAAGAATCAAAAACAAATTACGTCAAAAAAAAGATTGAAAACCAGAAAGTACTCCGCACGTCGCTCTGGACCGAAACGCTGTTCTGCGAAACGAACCCCCCCCCCTCCGGAAACGAAAAAAGGGATGTCGCTTCGAAACGAGGAAGTGGATCCCGTCCCTCCTCGCACCTCTTTTGGTGTGACGTCCGGTGGGGGCAGCCCCCTTCCCCTTGTAAAAGTTTTTGTTTCCCCTTTTGGACGTCAGGCTCCAGAAGCCTTTGGTCGGCGCTCGACGGTTCCTCGCCAATCCACCCAACAAGCGACTCAACATCCCTTCGCTGGGAAAAAAACACACGACCCCTTTTTTCGCGCAATCCAACGATCCCGAAAAAAATGGTGTCGCACCCCATTGGGCTTTTTTTTTACCATCCCAAATGCAATCTTTTTCCGAGGATGTCTGTCAGTCTGACGTGGAGGATTTGGACAGGAAAGGCAGCACCAGCAGTTTCTGGCATCCGTTTGGAAAAACGAAAAACGGGGCCGAGGATGAAAAAGGATTTTTCCTATTTGAGGCGCTGTTTTCCCGAGACTCCATGTAAATTTTTGGAATAGATAAGCATTCCGTCGCTGAAAACTAGTTGGACAGTTGAGGGGATCTTGGGGGATTGGGACGACGATGAGCGTAGGAGCGCGTCTGCTATGGACGGGGATGCTCTTTGGGCGCGGTTCGCTGGCTAGATACCTCGCTGCGGAGGAACAGCCCAGAGGTAGGGCTTCGACAGAGAATATGCAGCCTCGATGCTCGTTGATGTTCCGTTGGTTTCCCTGCATTCGCGCGATGGTGAATGAAGTCTCTCCCACTCGGATGTTTTTCAAGGGGGCTTCAACTTGGACCCAGGAGAATTATTTGACACAAGCGAGGCAATGCACGGTGGAACTCGATCGCTGCTCAGCCCCGTTTCGTTCACTGGAACGACCACGTTTTTGATCCTGGTGAGCGCTGGAGCGGGTGCGCTGTGCACACTCCTGCTGCTCTGGGCCGTGTGCGCATGCGTGGCATGTCGGAGACGTCGACGAACCAATCGGGAAAGAAACGTCCAGGAGGACCCCGACGCAGGACAATGGAGCAACCCCCTACACGAGCCCGTTCGTGAGGACATCCGCAACCGACTTCTGGACGAAATTACTCCACGAAACTCTCCCAGGTCGCCCGGTCCGTTCTTCATCACGCCAGGTCGGTTTTCCAGCCCGAGCAGAGGTTTTCCCCAGGGCGGGTCGTTATCCAGGGAGGGAGTGGCTTCGTTGATGCTTCGCGCGGTGGAATTGTTGAGGGAGCCGAACTCGCCTGCGTACGCTCGAGTGAACACCAGCGAGCGTCATCGATCTCCGCTTGGGTTCGGAGCCGCTGGTGAGGAACAGTCCATCCCGCTGGAGTGCATGTCGTCGCGATCGGTAGCGGTGCAAGCCCTCGCTCCCGAAACGCAGAACTCAGAGATCGACGAGGCGGTCGACGGGGCGTCAGTCCAGCAGAAGGTCGACGATAGCGATAACGAGTCTGGGTTCGTATCGGTGGCCTACGAAGTGCTCGAATGCATGGACAGCGCGACGGAAGCTTCGGGGGATGAGGCGAGACAAGGTCTCTTGGAAGAGGACTTGAGCACGCCCCGCTTCGTTTTTCAAGCTGCTAGCGAGGCTCCCACCCAAGACGTCAAATCGAATGAGGCGCCCGAAAAGAAGGATTCGGATACGTTCCAGGTCCAAAGCGTTCTCGACTCGTTGATCGCCAAGGCGCTCTCGGAAGAGCCCTCGACGCTCGAAGAACGGAGCGAATTCTGCGCGAGAAAACAGGCAATCGAGGGGGACCAAAGTAGCGTGCCAGGGACGTCAACGACCGATGCAGCTCTCGATCGAGAAAAGTCCCCGGAGGTTGTCGCACACGAAAGCACGCAGGGATTGCTGTCCCCAGTATGCCGAATCAACTCTGCGTTCGACAATCCTTTCTTCGATCAGACGATGACGCCCAGCCCTTCGCCCAAGCTTCCAGAATCGGTGAAGGCTTTGACGCCCACCATCCCTGCGCGTCACAGAGAGGCGGTTTTCAACTCGGGGGGGAAAGATAAGTCAGAAGGTTCGGAAACCAGGTCGGCCGAGCGCTGGGAGTCGGCACTGGTCGTCGACGAATCACCTTTGGACATGCCGGTCGTCGTGGAGGTGCGAAATATCGTCGTTTTTCCAAAACAACTTTTTTTTTGTATTCTTGTGGAAGGGGATCGTGACTCTGTTGCGCAACTTCTAGGAGTTGATTTTTTCTTTGGGTTGCTGGATGATTTTTTTTCCGCGATTCAGCATTTAAATTTTTGACGGTGCAGGAAAGGAGGGGTGCAACTAACGGTTATGTTTTTTTTCTTTCTCACAACACTCCATTTAAAAAAAAAAAGTGAGAATGTAGTGGTGGTGCTGATGACAATTTTGTTTGCAGGAATTCGCCTGGAGGCCAGACGATATCGAAAACGAAAACACCATTGAAGAATCTGGTGAGCCCTGAAGGTTACCAAAAATAAAAAAGAAAAAGGAAGTGTTGGGTGTTTTTTTTCAACATGTCCTATGGATAGCAAAGGAAAGAATTCCCTGGTGCAATCAATATCCTTGAGAAAACAGAATCTGTTTTCTTCTTCTTAGTGTTTTTTTTCCAATTTTCTTTCAAATTTAGCTGAGTAGAAAAACCCTTTATGCTAATGTTATTTTGCCTCTCCAGGAAAAATGAAAACAAAAATGAACCAACCAACCAACCACCGATTTCAGGAATCTCCCCTGCAAAAAAAGACGTCGGACATATACATAGTTGCATATGGAATTTATATATAATATATAAATGTATATTTTTCTTTCCCTCAAAATATTGTGAATGCAGGGTCGCTGTACGAACAAGAAATACACGAAACAAGTCTGGATGCTCTGAGGAGCTCCAACGGCTCCGACCCTATTTTCGTGGAATCCATCGATGAAATCATCATTCCCTCCAAAAGGAAATCCCCTGGGTCGACAGCCATTAGCCCCCAGCTTTATGCCGAACTGGAATCTGATGGAGAACGCTCGGTCAATCAGGTTGGTAATATACTTAAAGAAAAAAAGAAAAAAGAAAGGAGAAGAAAAGAAAAGAAAAAGATCCTCATTTCTCCCATTTTCTTCTCAGCAAAAAAACCCAAACAGAACAGCCATTACAAGTTGTGTAATGGTATTGGTTGCTTTCCTCGGTGGCACAGAGGCAGACGTCTTCCCTTAAAAGTTTCAAAAGTTTCTAGATGTTTTTTTTTTCATATCTTCCAGTATTTGAATATGTTCTTCTTAATTCCCTCCCCCCCCTCCCCCCCCCAAAAAAAAAGAAAAAAATTGTGTTTTTTTTTAAATACTATTGAATTATTAAAACAAAATAAGTTTAAAATCGGCACAAAACCCAAGAGTATTTGCATTATTTTATTTTTTATTTTATTTTTTTTTCCAATCACATTCAGTATTTCTTGCCTCCTCCTTTCAATAACTTCCCCCACCCTTTCCTCTCTTAAATGCCAAGCAACGAAAAAAAAGAAGAAAAAGAAAACAACACAGTTTTTGGGGGGTTTCCAGGCAGTTCAACTCGATGCACTCCACGATTTGGCTCCCCAAAGGCATCGAACCTTCCTTTCCCCGATCCCACCAAACGAAAGATGGCCGGGCAAATACAGGCAAGATCCAGCCCCGATTCAAAAACATACCATCCCAAACCTGCACTCCACCACCCCCACCACTGCCAGCACCCCCTCATTGGCTCCATCCCTGGGCAAAAAGAAGAAAACGAACGATATCCTGAGGTTGAATGGGAATGACTCGGAGGAGGAGGACGATGGGCTGCCGTTGCAATTCGGAAAGCTGGAGGAGGGGGTTGCTGGCTCATCGCTGCTGTTCCCGATTTCTCCCCAAAGCACCGTAATCAGTGGGGATGGCGATGTTCTGAAGGACAGCCCAGAAAAGAACAGGGGATGGAGCGAAGCCAGCCACCAGACTGTCCGCCGGAGCGCAAACAGAGGGGTAGGTATGCATGGATGCATTAATTTCCGTCAAAAAAAGCCAAAAAAAACCAAAAAAAAACCAAAATGGAATAAGTCTTGCCACGCCTGCTTTGGGGTTTGGAGTTTCGGGAAGATCTCGAAAAACGATTGCCAAGAATAGCAGTGTCCAATCCACCACAATCGTGGAATCGGGCATTTGTTCATCAAGTTTATTTTTTTTTTAATTATTATTTTTTTTTTTCAAAAAAGACACACACACAGGTCAGTCGAATGCTAGACTTCGATCAGCCGATGTACCCAACAAAGGAGAATGTGGAGCCGGAAACGGGGGATGATGTGACAGGCTTCGACACAGATTCATCCAGCTCATCTTTAGGCGATTTCAAGAAATTTCTCGGAAAGAAAGACGAAATCGTCCCCAACGTGTTGAGGGGCTACGTTTTCCCGCTGGATTCCCCCCAAATTTCCAGCGCCACATCTTCCGTGCACAGAGCTGCAAGCATTAGGTAATGATCGATTTGCGTTGAGGTCAAATCTTGCTACTCAAGGAAATTTGGAAAAAGAAAACAAACAGTCGGGAAGCGTGTTTTTTTTCTTATTGTTCTCTAGATCCTCGTCAGTAGTTTTCATCATCTACGCAAGGAAAAAATATATATTGAATTTCCAATTAGTGAACAAACCTTGTTCGAATAGCTGAAAGGGCAGAAAGCACTGAAGAGGAGGGGGCTTGAGTAATAATACTAAAATAAACAAGCAAAAAGCAGACATGCAATAATCACAATAATTACACCAACGGAAAAACAAAAAAGGATATCCCACATGAACAGAAAAAGTTCGACTCATGGTTTTCTTTCTTTCTTTTGTTATTTACTCCATTTTTTTCTTTTCATCAATCACACTCATTTCTTTTTTATTCTCATCGGCCCTTTTTTTGCAACAGGGAATCCAGGCCAAGAAGAAAAACCAGCCCCGCTCCGAGGAAAAACAGCAATCCTGGTGGAAGGCGGCCGATGTCTCCTGGCTATGCCACCCAAGCCCCACAGATCGATTTGTCAAATCACCCCTTTGGCCAAAAACATAGCATCCCCAACATAGCCAGGGAACCAGAGCCTCAAGGCTACGTCTACAGACCGAATGCACTGGACGGCTGGATTCCGGCAGGAAAATTCGAAACCTCCAAAGAAAATTCAGACAGGGGGATCAAAAGAGGAAGGCGATGAAAGAGCACCCAGAAAAAATCACTATTTTCTTTGGGTTCTGGTAAAAAAGCAGAAATATTGAATGCAGCGTGGGGTGTTGGGTTGAGGGGTTGGGAAAAAAAAGAATGTTTTGGTGGTCTACGTATCGATCGGTTGATGGTGTTTTCGTGGTTTCTAAGGGTATTCATTGCAGAATGATTTGGTGTCAGACAGAAACAAAAGGAGGCGGGGGGTCAGTCATGCTGAGCAGTAAGTGATTTTATCATTGGAGGGTACATTAGGGATATATATAATTAGGTAGTTTTATGCACGAAATGTCGCTAGGAATTCGGAACTCAAAAGAAACATTTATGTGAGCGATGGAAATATCTGCTGTCGTTTTCATGCTTTTTTTCCTGCTGTTCCCTGCCGATTCTATCCGCATATCCCAACAGGGCGATCGCTCCAGCCCTGTCCCCCTTGCTGTTTCATATGCTAAAGAGAAAAATTGGGTTCATCAGTAAGACTGCAAGCTGGTAAGGTACCTTTCATTCTTGCCAGTTCCCTGATAGAAAAAACGGTCAGAGCAAAAAAAACACCACATACATCCCATTAAGTGTACTTTTGTTGTTCTATGGGGTGGCGGCGGTCGTAAATGTCGGAATTCCCTTGCTTGAAAGTCCTCTTTGCCAAATGTGAAATCGCAAAACTGATTGTGGCTCCACCATTCAAGACCGCTATTCGGCGCCGTTCGCTCCAGCGTGAAAACGCCCAAAGTCCTCTGATCAAATCGGCACAACGTATGTGTTGCGTCGCCTCTCGTGCATGCGTTTTTTCTTCTTCTGAATTTCTGCGCGTTTTCTCCACGCACCAGCCTTGCAATACAACAGATGCGGATTTCCACGCGCTTTTTTGTACGTCACTCAAATCAGTAAGCCAAACCACTTCACAGGTAACGCAACACGATGGTCGTCTCGTTCGGGTGTTGGACGGGCAGGGCTGCGCGGGAGGGGTCGTTTTCGGTTTCATTTCTTGCTGCTGGAGTGTTACGCTCACAGCCGTTGAAGCGGAGCAGAAGGGCCTTTGTGGAGGGGAAGTCGAATCTGTTAAGATGCTGGAGGAGGATGTCGACGTGTCGCTCGAGGCCGACAATTGGCTGGGCGTGGCTTTCTCGTTTAGGAACGCGGAAGTGGAAAGAAGGTCGATCGGAAAGACCCTGTTTTTGAAAAAAAAATAGGCGTTTTTTTGGAAACATGTGAATTTAAAAAGTTAACTTCTCAATGCAGCATCCCAGCTGGATTCGACTTTTTTTTTTCTGACACATGACAGGTTGTATTGTTGGAAAATGTTTTGCTGATATGGACGACTGAGACCCCCCCCCCCCCCCCAAAAAAAAAAAAAAAAGAAACCAGAAAAAAAAAGCTTTTTTTTTTTGGAAAGAAAGACATTTATAATAATAACAATATTCCATTCAATATTGTTCAAACATGCTGGCATCCTTTTTTCTTTTTTTAATGGTAATCTCCTTCTTCCCCTTGACGTTTTATTTTTAATTCTTATTATTTTTACAGTTAATCCCCCCCTTCCCTCTTCTTTTTGTGAGCTCAATTAATGATGATGCACCGTGCATCATCCTATTTATTTATTTTCATTTATTTTATTTATTCTCTATTTTTATTCATTTGTTTATTCAGTTTCATTTGGTACTCTTTCATTTTATTAGTTCATTTTGTGTAATATATCATTCTTTTCTTTTTCTATTTACTTAGCTTTTGATTTATTTATTTACTTTTTTTTTTTCCTCCTTTCAACCTGGAACAGGTATCGGGAGGAAACCCTGCATTCCAAACCCCGCCACGACACGATCGCATTCATGCAAGGAGTATTCCCCGGAAACGTGCTGGCCTACATCTACTGGACGGCACTCCCCCCCCTGAAGCTCGCCCATTTTCTGTTCAACTCTTTCTCCTGCCTCGTCTTCCTATGCCTATGCGTGTGGAAAAAAGAATTCTACATGAAATGGCGAAACCCGATCGTCTGCTACACCTTGCTGCACGGCATGTCGTTGTTCGTTGTCCTAGGGAAAACAGAAGAGGCCCCCAACCCAACCTGGTTGGCAATTCTAGGAAGAATCATCCTGAAATCCCCGGTGCTGGTGGCGTTATACGTGGCCATGAACCTCGGCATGCACTTTCGAAACCACATCTTGTTGCAGCTGTCGACGATTCCAGTCTTGCTGATATGGGCAGCGGATTTCTCCGTAACTTGCTGCCCAGGTGGGGATCCCGAAAACGAGGTGCTGCGAACGCTGGGGGAAATCATCCAGGCCTCTCTGATGTTCATGTCGAGTTTTTACCTGCCCTGGGGGTTGAGATGCTCCTGTTTCACGGTGGTCAGCTCCGTGGTGGTGTTGATGGGGATGCTGGTGCCGATCGGTTTGGTTTACATGTTGGAGATGATCAGCAGGAAAGCTTTCGTTTCGCAGCATTTCCCCAGGAGGATGTCTTCCGAGCTGAAACGAAGCATGTCCCATAATTTTTATTCGATTTGGTATGTGGTGCTGGTGGTCGAAAACCTATGGATGGGTTGCTGCGTTTTGAGCGGGGTGTAAAAACCCGAGTCCTTTTATGAAATGGAAAAAAATCAAGTAAAAATTAGGGAAAAAAAAAAAACAACGGTTGGTCAAGACAAACTTTTTGCTTATTATTCTTTGAAAAAAAAAAAAAGTTGCGTGGCAAAAGAGGTAGGACTCCATATTATAATATACATGGTGTTTATTTTTTTTTTGTATTCTTTTTTTTTTGGTAAACGGGTTTTGCGGGCAATGGGTTAAAAAAAGTTAGTTTTAAAATATTTGGTTAGAAAGACAATTCCACTCGCTATAGAAGGCTTGTACTATAGACCACGAGGATTGCCCCCCAACTTAACATCACATCGGGGACTTGAAGGTGGCTAAAACTTCCCCTTTCCCTTTCCCTTCCTCTTCCTCTTCCCCCCTGACACAAACGCCTTCAAAAAAAAAAGAAATAGGTGAGGGGGTGAAAATTTCAGATGGCATAGACGAGTGACTACATGGTGACTAGGTGCTGTGGACCAGACTTTAAGGGCAGGGATCTCCAGGTTGTGCGTTGGGAATGAATTTTGCTGTAACTTGCAGTCTTGATTGCAGTCTTGATTGTCTTTTGGGATGATTGGTGAGGAGTACCAAGGACTCTGCCCCTCTGTGGAGGTTTTTTACAGTTCAAATGCCAAAGACACCCCCATTTGCCAAAAGAGAGAAAAACCTCATGTGTGCGTGCGTGTTTCTTAATCCATTGATTCTACCAAACACAACGAAAGCTTTTCGCCACTCACGATGGATGGATGGATGGATCGAAATTCGGACATCACAACGTTGGGGGAAGAAAAAAAAAAGCAAAAGAAAAGCAGCCAGGGGTGGACAGCGGTGTCAGACTGGGACCGATCTGGGGTTTCGGTTGCTTCCACGTCGGCAGGGGGGACCACTTAAGACCTCCGATTGTCCCTTGTTTCAAAACGCAATCAACGCTTTGTTTCTTTTTCGCGTTTCCAGTCGTCTTTATTTCTCCTGTTCGCAAGTGATTCTTTGCGCTTCGCATATCCTTTTCCGTTCGTAGCGACCAAAAAAAAAACTCCGTGCAGAAAATGGCTTTTTCCACTTCTTTCACTGTGAGTCCCGCCACGCACCCAACCCCCGCTCCGTCGTTTTTCAGTTGTAGAATGTCTTCCCCCTTTCTTTTGTCGCTGTTGGTTATCGTTGGATCTTTGCTGATCGATGGGCCTCGTTGAAGTTTTGCTCCGCCCGCTCATTGTTTTCAGAAGGTGCAAGGCTTGACCGCTAGCCGTCCCGTCGTGAGGAGGGCTCCAGTCCGCGTCAGGGCCCAAGAGGTCGAGGCCGAGAAGCCCATCCAAGCCGAGGACCTCCCAGAATTCAGCTTCAAGAGCAACACCCGATCCGTAAGCAGCTCCCAGAAAGACGCTTCAGCACCCCCCGCCATCGCACTTTTTTTGTACCGGCTGCTTTCCCTCGCTTCTCACTGTTCATTCATGTCGCGGCCGCTCAGCGCTCGTTTGGGGTCGTGACGTAATTTAATTTATTTATTTTCTTTCTCCTGTGGTATGCAGAGCATCGGATACCTTGAGGAGGACTCTGCTGGACAGACCAACATCTTTGCTGTGCAGGTATGGGGGAAAAACCTTGTCAGAGTCAGTGGGACTGCTTTTCCTTAGGAATTAATTTTTTGGAACTTGTTTTTGGGGGGGGGGAAACCTTGAGTATATAGGGCAAGGAAAATTTCTCAACGATAAATTACTCCGATTCTTTGTACATTTTAACAGACCGCATATCCCAACACACCCTCCCAAGTTCATTTTTCTGAATCGCTTCTTTGGGACCAACAATCAAAAAGGCCCAACCCACACTCTCCTGATTCTTTTTTTTAGCAATCTGTTCAGCAATATTTCCTGTTCTTTGTTCAAGCATTTGACATTTCCTTTTTTTTCCCTGAAAAACCCAAACAGCCCAAGCAGTACGTCCAAGGCTCCTCGTACGATGACACCACCGGGACCGACAGCAATGCCGTTTTCGGCGTGGGAGGTGCCGTCTTGGGTCTGGCCGTGGTGGGCCTTGGAGTCACTGCCCTGACTTCCTTGGGAGGAGGTAATATTGTGTGTGGAGATCCCAACGCTTTCACGTCTGTGGCTTTCGCCTGTGTGTCTGGGGATCCGTTTCCGATCTTGAGCATCGTGGCTGGGCTTGTAGCAGCGGGGGCACAGTTTTAGCAACAAAAACGGAAGAGAAAGAGAAATGCGTTATGGGGGATTCTTTAAGGGAAATATTTTGGGTGAGCCCTTTTGTTTCTCTTTTTGTTTGTTTTTTGGTATTGCATTTATTGCATTTTGGTTGAATGTTATTTGTTGGGGGAGGGGGATCAACGAGAAATTATTTTTTGGCATTTGTGATCGTGTGTGTGTGTGGTGTGGATGTATAAATTTGTGGGGAGAGTTCTTTTGTTGGACAGTTTTTTTTTTTTTTTTCACAAGTCTTGAGAGTGGTTAGTGGGACATTTCTACAGTTCATTATTTTTCCCCTTTCTTGCACAAGCACATGCATCTTTCCACAACCATGTGCTTTTTTTCTTGAGGGTGGGGTGGGGAAACGCCAACCGGATATATTTATATATATATATATATATATATATATATATATATATTTTTTTTTTTTTTTTTTGGGTAGTGCTCTTGTGTAAAATTGTGTTTGTTTGTTTTTTGGCAGGCGACGCGTCAGTTTTGGCTGAGGACTTCTCAAACTTGCAGACATTGTCTCAGTATAAGGCAGAGTTCGAGAGTTCATTGACCGCTCCCGATGTCACCAAGTGAAAAAAATGATCCGATTTCATTTTAAAGGGGGGAAAAAAACCAGAAAAGATAAATACATGGGGAAAAAAAACAAACCCTTTATCTTCTCTTTTTACAACAGAGCAGTAGATTTCTGCAGGTGTTTTTTTATTTTAATTTAAATTCTTGGGATTCTTGTTTCGGGGGAAATAGTGTTCACCTGAGCGAAGTACGAGTGTGTCGATCTTTTTTCTCCTGAAATAGAAATGGCATTCGTCGATTTAGTCCGATGTTTGTTTTTTTGTTTCGGTCGAGATTTGGGGAAGCACCTCGTTTATTTGGCTAGGGTTCAGACGACGGCATATATGTTTTATTGATCATTCTTTCGCCCGATATTGAATGGCGTTTTATTCGAAGATGGGCAGGGTGGACTCGTGGGTGTTTATTTACCAGACGATGTCCTGTTTTCCCTCCCCCCATCTTTCTCCACTGAAAGTTTCGATTTATATTGGGAGTGATTGGGAGTGTCTGAAAAAAAATCTGGCATATGCATGGAGGGGATTTGAATCTGGAAGAAAAAGGAAGTTTCGTTTTTTTTTTCTGGATTAGAGTTGGTCTCGATGCTTTGTTGGAATGATGGGCTCTTGTAAACAGCATTGGAAAGCATTTGTGTGTGGATGGGTGGATCTTTGCTGAAAATGGGTTCTCTTGCAATCCCCTCCCCCCTTGTTGAATTTCAGCTGTTTTAACCACAACAAAAGAAGGAAGAAATTATTGTGAACGAAGCTTTTTGTGTGAACAGCAGTCTTTTTTCATTCAGAAAATGCTGCACCGTTCGATAACACCACAAATACAGGTTGCAGGAAAAACTAATAAAAATAAAGGAACAAACAGTGAAAACGGAAGTTCACCAACAAGTCAAGCCAGACGAAGCCTGTCGCCAGAGTTGGCCGAAACACCAGAGATCTGTGATCGCTCCAGGTCACCAATCAGGGCTCGACCACCCACTTCCAAATTTCGACATCATCCCAAACAAAATCAGAAGGCTTTGAAGAAGCATGACGCACCGCCTGTCTTTTTCGTGCAACGCGGCGCTGGCTGCTGAGAAACGGCCGCCACGAGGTGCCCAGTTCCGACCGTGTATCGACATTCATCAGGTGACTGGCCATTCGCTGCATCGCAGAATCTTGTCTTTTAGGTGTGAGTTCACCGAAAAATGAAACAATTCATTTTTGGAGTTTTTCCTGTTGAGAAAAAACCAAAAAGAAAAACACCACAGAAGAGTTGAATAGCTTTTCTTTGATAATGGCTGTGGTGCTGGTGGTGTGAATTTGAACAGCGCCGTTTGAATATGTTTTCAGGGAAAGGTGAAACAAATCGTTGGCTCCACTCTCTGCGATGTTGCAAAAAATGATAAGTGAGTCTCGTCGGAAAATAAATTTCATAACTCCAAAACGTATTTTTCTTGTTTTTTCTTGTTTTTGAGCTGTCAAGACTGGAAGAAAGATGCATGCACCTGGGCTCTTCCGTTGGTTGGGCATTACTAATTCCATTGGTCATGGAAATGAGTGATATGGTGGGGTTTTTTTTAAATCGTACTTTTTATCGTTTAAAAAAGTTTTTAACAATAATAAATAAATGAATAAATAAATAAATAATCTTATTTTTTTTTGAACAGAAACGAAGAAGCTGCCTTAGTGACGAATTTCGTTTCTGAGCGGCCCTCCTCATGGTTTGCTGAACTTTATGAAAAAGATAATCTGAGAGGGGGCCATGCTATAATGCTGGGGCCTGGCGAAAGCAACAGGTATGAATGCACTTCGCCCCAAAATGAATAAATAAATGAAACTAAAGCCAATTTAAAATGTACATATACGTATTTTTGTAGATAAATGCTTTTATTTTTCTGAATGTAAAATAAGAATATATGCAATAAAAGCCCGACAGACAAGGGAAATAAAATATTTTTATTTATTTATTTATTTTTATTTATTTCTATTTATTGTTATTTATTTTTATTTATTTTTGGCTCACTCACTCACAATCTCTCTCTCTCTCTCCCATTTATTCAAATCCTCTCTTGTTTATTTTTTTATGGAAGAATTTTTTTTTTCTTTTTTTCTTTATCAAGGCTCGGTGCTTTCTGCTTCGTTCTGTTCTGTTTTTTTTTGTTTTTTTCCCCCTCATACAGGTGATCGAATCGATTGTAAAACTGAGTATCGTTTCATATCAGTGTTTTTTTTTGTAATTATTGTTTCAGTTTCTTGCTATTTTTGTTATTATTTTCAGGTCTGCTGCCCTCGAGGCTGTGAGTGCGTGGCCTGGGGGCATTCAAGTCGGTGGTGGGATTTCCCCCGAAAACGCTGAGCTGTTTTTAGAGGCGGGAGCCAGTCACGTGATTGTGACTTCCTACGTTTTTCGGGACGGAAGGTTAGATAACGACCGACTGCAGAAACTGGTACTGCTTTCAAAACTAAAAAAATTGAAAAAACAAGTTCAATTTCAATTTCAATTGAGAACGAAACAGAAAGAAGCATAGGAGAAAGAGAGGGGTAAGGGTGGGGTTATTTTAACCTGTCCAGTGTTTTTTTTGGTTGAAAGTTTTGAGGAGCTGGTCTCGGTACTTAATATCGATACTTAGAAAAAAGTAAAAAGTTGGAGTTTTCAGAAAGGAAAGCCAGACATGCATCTTTACCCCCTCCCCCCCCCATAAAAAAAATATTTATATATGTATATGTATATTTCATTATGCATTATACATTATGCATTATGCATTCCTATACCAGAGCTTTCGGGGCACTCAATTTTTATCCACTGTCAGGTTTCGCCGTAGGGAAAAAGGTGCATTCTCAAGCAATGGAGCTGCTCTTCTTTTTTCAACTTCTTGTTTTCTTGAACTTTATGGCTTTTTATTTTTATTTTTTGAGGTCAGTTCCTTTCCTTTCCTTGTTTGTTTGTTTTTTCCGAATCAAGGTTTCAAAGGTAGGCCCAAAGCAAATCGTGCTGGACCTCAGCTGCAGGAAAAGGGAAGGCGACTATTGGGTGGTCACGGATCGCTGGCAAAAATTCAGTTCGCTGAAGGTGTGCGAATCCACGCTTCTGGAGCTGGCCGAGAGTTGCGACGAATTCCTGGTGCATGGAGTCGACGTGGAAGGCAAGCAATGCGGGGTGGATGAAGATCTAATAGGCCTGTTGGGCAAATGGAGCCCCATTCCGGTGACTTATGCAGGAGGAGTGAAAGATCTGGTGAGCTGGTTTCTTCCTATCGCTGTTCGTTATAATTGCTTGCGGTTGCAGGCCAGACTTTGTATTAGCAATGCATCTCTGTATGTTTTCTGCACCTGTCGAGCTTTTTTCTTAGTTTTTTCAAGTTCTATCTATCCAGCCTTTTTCTCAGTTCGTTTAACAGCATAGGGGTCGATGGACATCCGCTGGCTTGTTTCTTTTGTTTGGAGAGAATTTTGCTGATCTCGAAAAGGGGTTGTTTTGATGGTAAAAACGTCAAAGTACATAAGAGCAACGCTGCACATGCTTGGAGACAGCCACTTGTCCATATTCGATCCAAATCAATCCAAAATCGATCCATGGATTTTCTCTTGATGCAGCGAGTTAGTCTGATGTTTGAATCCATTTTTTGGCAGGGTGACCTTGAGGTCGTTTCGAAAGCTGGAGGGGGCTACGTCGATGTCACGGTGGGCAGTGCCTTGGACATCTTTGGGGGCAGCCTTGCTTACGAAAGAGTCGTCGAGTGGCACAATCAGAATGCTGAAAACAACGCTGCCAGTACCAGTCGATAGCCTCCCTGCTGTGGAAAGCGAAGGAAACCCTGTTCTGCTTGGGGTCTTTCTTTTTTCAGATCATTGATTCTGAAATTTCAAGGGTGGAGTGAGGGCTAGGGAGTTTTCGGAACTTGCATGTGACCTGAAACAGAAGCTGTTCTCCAGGGATGTGCTTGTCACATTTCTTAGGTGGTGTTGGGTTGATTTGTCTGGCCAACCCCACAGAATATATGAAAGTGTAACGTTGCCCAAGTGGCAGATCTATCGACTCAACTCCCAACTCTGTATTCTCTTGTTCAATGCAGTTTCATTGATTGCCCTGGCAGTGCTCGGGGACCATCCTCTCTTTTCAGAAGAAATTTTGATATGGGGGGATTGATATGGGATTGTGTTTGTGGTGGTGGATTTCATTCGATTCTTTTTTTCGTGTGCTTAAAAATATCTCCATTAATCAACCAAACGAACAAAATTCACACAAGCACCACGGTGGTGGTTTTGATAGCATCAAAGGATTGTGGATTTTTCGTCCAACAGTCTTGTTCGGTTGGAGAAATCATTGTCAGCCTCGTTTGGAGCGGCACGTGGCGTGCTGCGGGTCTGACTCTCGGCGTCCTGTCTGGTTGCCAACCAACCCTTGGGTTTCTGGCAGCAAGCATATCATGTTGCCGCCGTTCTACCTCGATGCCTCGTTTACAGTATCAGAAACACTACTGCACAAGGCATGAATCAGAGAATGTCGGTTCAAGGACTTTGGAGAGGAGGAACTGTGTCGGCTCGTCGTTTGGTGGGTCGACGCGAAATTGCTGGAGGAGTACCGGACGTCATTGTGGCTGCGCAGCGGAACCCTTTTGGACGTACACCTCGAAATGGGATGAAAGAGGCGAGGGTAGTCTCCCGTGCGACCCCTGGAGATAGCTTTTTCTTCAAGCCGTCGCGTGGTGGGGGGGACCACATGGAGAGCGCGACGCCAGAAAACTCGGAGCTCGTCCGCATCATCGCTAAACTGAAGGAGGGTGAAAAGGGACGCGTCCTTGCGGTTGTGTCGAGCGACGCAAAAAAGGCAATCGCAGTCACTGTGGCGAACACGTTTGGATTCGTCGCGGGAAAGGGCCTGGAGGTAGGAACTCACAAATTGCGACTCGCCGTCCTGCAGCACTTTTATGTCTGATGAGGTCGTCTTTTTGAGGTGGTGGAAGTCAATTTCCTTGCAGCTTTCGGGAACTGCTTTTTGAATCAAATCCTGTCGTTTCTATTTAGGTGAGCGTGCGAGGGGCGTACTTCCCCTTTTACGCTTTCCTTTTTTCATGCCTCTGCGCCGGATACAGCCTGCGTGCGACGGAGGCCCGCATGCATCTCGAAGGCTTCCTGAAGCCGTCCCCCCAACCACCCCTTGATGATGACGACTACTTCGAAAAGGCGTCAGGACTCTTGCCTGAGGTTCGAGCAAAGCTCCCTGCTGAAGCCGCAGGATACATCGCGTCACTAGAGGCACAAGTGGAGGTGCGTAGAACGTTCTTTGTTTCCATTCTTCTCACACGTGGAACAAAATCTCCAGGTCGGCGCCGCCAGAATGGCGGAATTTGTATCGAATCGACCTGCTATCGATCAGTTGCTCTCTTTCTCAGGACCACGAACGTGCAAAAAAGAGGGATAAGGAAAAGAAGGCTTCTTCGAACCCTCTGACGGAGTATGTACTGAGCGTGGGGCCGGAAAAGATTCTACAGATGACAGCGTCATCCAGCCTGGAGGTCACCGGTGCCTTCAACTCTGTGGCTGGCAGAGTACTGGAAAAATTTGGGGCGCCTCCATTAAAAGTTGCTGGACTGGGGGAGGAAATTGAAGTGATGGTGGGCAGCAAAGCCTTGATGGATGCTGTGGAGTGGTGCCTGTTGACCGGATACTTCGTTCGATACGAAGAGAGCAGGTGCATTAAAATTCACCATAATTTTCATGTTTTTTCTTTTTCTGTTTTGCCCCTTGTTTGCTGGGCATGAAACCATTTGCTGCTGGAAAAATACATGGGATGTGGATCCATAATCTGTTTGTGCTTTTTGTGCCTCCCACAGGATCGCCCTGGATAAATGCTTTTCGAAAGAGGATGCAGAGAAACCAACCGATGGATCGCCATGTTGGTTGAGCAGAATTAAAGGTTTTTTGGGAAAGGCCCTATTGGGTCGAGGCAATCGATCCAATTGATTTTGCTGATCAATAAGATGGTGGGCTTGAGCCGATGTCAGACTCCAGTCAAGTCCACCCAGAGGAGAATGAACTTATATCACCACTGTACAACATGTATAACAACTGTATTTTTAGAGGAGAATGAATCTGTATCACTACTGTATACCATGTATAACAACTGTATTTTTAGAGGAGAATGAACTTATATCACCACTGTACAACATGTATAACAACTGTATAACAACCATTTTTATCTTAACATTCTGTACCTGAGAATTGGTTTAACGTGATGAAAGGAAAGAAAGGAAAACAAAGCACTTGTATTTTATTATTTTTTGGACAGAAAGGCGCCCACCAGGGGTGGAAAACAGGATTTGTCATGGAGTGTTTGGACTGAGATTTTTGAAATTCGTGAACTATTGGATTTGGGTTTGAACAATTTTTGGACAGAAAAGAACCCAAGGGGGGTGGAAAAGAAAATTTATGATGGAGTGTTGGACTGGATTTTCTAAAATTTGAAATTTGAAAAGTATTGGATTTGGCGTTTTGTTTTTGGACAGAAAGGAACCCAATGGAAATGGAAGAGAATATTTGTAGTGGGGTGTTCAACAGAGAGAATTTGAAACACAAAATTTTCGGTGACATTCGCAAAAAAAAATAAGGGCATCTCTCTACTGTTTCTCCTTTTTTTTTTTTTAATGGAGAGAAACTGACCGTAGATGAGGAAAGGGTTGAAGTGGGATAAAACAATAAAAAATCATATATTCATTGAAAAATCATTCCGAGCTGGCCAAAATTATTCTGGATATTACGAGCATCAAGTTTTTTGAAAAATGCTTTTTAAAAGGGTCTTTTAATTGTTATGGAACAAGGCATTCGAGCTTGATTGAGTGTGGAGGTGGAGAAGAATCTTTTTTTGGAAATCAAATTCATATGGCACCTGAGTGTGAAACTCGAAGTGCTTTGGGCAGGCTGTTTTTTTTCAAGCACACTTACAAGTTTTGGGGTAGGTGGGTAACTTACCGTGGGTTGCAAACCAACTGGGAATTGCAGAATCTGATACTTGGTACTGTTGGTTGATACTCATACTGGCGCTTCGATTTTTTCTTCAACTGCACACAACACATGGGGTGCTCCATGAGCTACATGGACATATGCATTCAGCTTTCTTCCTGACCTTTCACGCTGACATATTTCCAGTAAATCCTCCTCGGCTTGTGGTGATAGGGGGTCTTGGCAATGCAATTTGTTGAGAGTAATGTGGCAAGCAGCAATGGTGAAAGGGGTGGGGTGGGCTCTAATCTAGAAGTTCTAAATTTGAACTCGTTCTTGAAAAATGTAAACCAGCAAAACAACTGATCATATCCCTCATTTCGTTTCAAGGGATATGCAAGCTCATTAACAGTGTTCGATATTAAGATGCACAAAACCACAAAAATCCATTTCTCCACAAGCATGAATTCGACACCACCTTGTCACCTCGAGTCAACTGGCGAAAAAAAGAATCGAAAAAAAGAATCGGACAAAAAGTTTTTTTACAGCATTGTCCCATACATCAACATCAACCCCAACGAATTCCAAAAAGAAATTCGAAAAGACAATTCCCAACCGAGCTGTACATATTTAACGAAAAAACAGAGAAGTTGCTCCAGCAATGCAACCTAACCACCTATAAATCATTTACAGAAAAACCCCAACAAACCTCCTAACAAACGAAGCAAACCCCATTCATTCAAATATTTAAACCTCCATCCAACACGGCACACAGACAAAAACCCTCCACCAAAAAAAAGCAGCGAAACAGTAATAAAAGGGGGATCAAAAAGTCTGGTGCGAGTCGGTTTCTTGAATGTTTTTTTCCTAGCATGCTTTTCTCTCTTTTCTTTCACTCTTTTTACACTTTTTTTCTCACTCTTTCTTTTTTCTTTTTCTTTTTTTCTGGTTGCTGTTTTTTTTTTTCTTCGTATCTTTCTTCGTTCCATTCCTTTCTCTTTTTTCTCTTTTTTTTCCCCTTTTTTTAAAAATCCCCCACTGAATTCATGCATCCAACATGCATGATTTTCCCCACAAAAAAAAAAACACAGAGATATCTAAACAGATATATACAGATATATATTAAGTATGATATGATTTTAAAGACATTTTTATTGTTTGTAATAAAAAAAACGAAGGGCAAAAAAAAAGAAAAAAATCATTCCACCTCCCAGTCAATTCCTGAGCAACAAACAAAATCAACAGAAAAAAAATTAAAAGATCTCTCTTTCTTTTCCAATTTAACCCTTATCTTTCTGAATATAGGCAGAATTCGACCCAGAAAGCTCATCCCAGCACATTGAATGCCGAGCCCCCCCCCCCTCCCCAAAAAAAAAAGAACCCAAAAAAAAACCCATCCAATGAAAAAAGTACCAAAAACAAAACAAAAACATTCTCCCGCAAAGACTATTCAAAAATCTGACCTGCAGTTTTTTTTTTCTTTTTTTTTCCTATTTTTGCTTTCGTTGGGCACGATTCGTTACTCTCCGCTACATCCCCCTTGTGATTTTTTCTTTTCTTTTTCTCTTTTTTTTTTTTTAACTTTAAAAATTCCTCCCCTCCTCTTCCCCTCTCTTTACAACTTTCTGCTCTCCCAGATTAGTCGCTCTGGAAGATTTAACAGAAAAGAAAAAAACAAAGACATATTTACATTTTTTTTTCCATTTTTTTTTTCAAAGGCAAAGGGGGAGGGGGGGGGGGGTTACGGAGATCACTATCACTATCTTCATTGTAATAGCTCATGCGAAAAGTTTTCTTTTTTTTTTTTTTTTAAACCTCACCAATCCCCTCAAAATTTGAAAAAAAACCAACCAATAAAACCAAAAAAAAAAAAAATCACTTCAATCCAGGAATTTTGACCGACGCCCACTTCCCTTCGCTGATCATTTCGTTTTGCGAAAAAACCTGGAAATGAGGAATGCTCTTGAGGCCGATTTGTTTGCAGTACATCGCCAGCTCCCCCTTGATATCGCTCACATCCACGTTCAAAAACCGAATCTTGCCATTGTTTTTCGCGGTTTTTTTGATGGTGTATTGAAGCCTTGCACATTTCATGCACCAGCGGGCCTTGTAATTGACGACAGCCACGGAGCCGTCGACGGAACTCAAGGCGATGTGAGATTTCAAATCCGAAACGCTCGTGATATCGAGGACATTCTCTGGGGTTTCAACAAAGCTCCTGTGGGAGATTTAAGAAAAAAAAACCAAGTTAACCAAGTTTTTCCATCCCAGGGGAAAAAAAAAGAAAATGTTTCAATCGATCGAAGGTCAAGAATGAGAGAAAAATAAATAAATGAACGAATGAATGAAGAAAAGGAGCAAAATTAAATATATATTGCTGGCTTGTGACAATTTGGTGGCAGGGATGGACCAAAAACCAGGATGTGCTTGAACATAAAAATGATCTGAGCGAAGCATTTTATGGCATGTTTTTTACTGTTAAAACACAAACAAGCATTTTTCCAACAGAAATGTTCAATGGAAAAAAAATTAAATCATCATCATCAGTTCACGATTTGCTTCTCGAATCCAACATCAGAAAAAGCATTGAATCAATGCAGGCATTAAAGTCGTTGATAATAATGAAGTGCACTGAGCCACACCCAGCCTGGGTTTGCTCTCTATTTCCATCTAAATTAGTGATTTTTTTGAATGCCCTCGGAAAAAAAAAGCCCGAAAGCAAGAATGTGCCGATCGAAACGCGCGTTTGGCTGTCTGGCGACGTGTCGTGTTCAGACGTGTCGAAAGTTTTCTTCAGAAAGGACAAAAAAAAGAAAAAGAAAATAAATTCGCTCACCTTCCTTGCATTTGCGCCATCATCTCTTTTCGCTCGACGAGACTCTCACGGTTTCTGTGGTGCGGAGGAAGAAACATTAAAATATGAAAATAATTCCGAAACAGGGTGGAATCTCGTCCGAACCAAGGAAAACACTTGCGCATCGTTTCGCAAACCGACATCCGAATCAACGCAAAGCCACCGGAGGAACAGACGGTGCTCGAAAAAAAAAGTGTCCTGAAGAGTGAGAAATCGGGACCCACTCGCGCGCGCCCGTGCTGCGACTCGGGAATGCTTTGATAAAAGAATGCCAGAAATTCACCAGTTTCTTACCGAGCTTGCGCTTCTTCTCTTCGACGTATCGCGTCGGGATGACGCGAGATGTACTCCCCACCAGATACTCCCGCCACAGCATGCCTTCTGAAAAGATCTGGCCTTCTCCCGGTCGGCAATAACTTACGCTCCACTGAAGGGAACCCGACATGCGCTCGAACTTGCACAGGCATGGTGGCAGTGAAGGCCATTTTTTTTTTTGCCGAAAACCACCCAGCTGCACCGTGCTTTCTTGGTGCGAAAAGGAAAATTACTTCGCATGAGTCATGACTTCCCATCAGTCGGACTCTGGAAATATGAATTTTCAAGGAATTTTGGAAAACAATCCTCCATCTGTTGTTCCACATTGCAGCCCCTTTTTGGGGACCGAGCGAAGAAGGGGGGGTTGGGGTCAGGATGCCCAGCATCTTATGACTGTTGCGAGCTCTCTTTTCCCCCCTGTTTTTCTTTGCAAAAAGATGTTCGAGAATTATGGGTTGATGCGAGATGGCAGAGCCAGAGGGGCGCAGGCTGATCAGCATGGTTGATGCGAGTGGCATAGAATGGGGAGGGGGAACTATTCCAGCAGCAAAATGCCCCGGACCAGGATCGAACTGGTGACCTCCGGATTGCTCAGATTATATGTTATGAGACCGACGCGCTAACCAACTGCGCCACCGAGGCTGTACGATCTTTTTTCAGAATTTAGGTTTATATAGTCACAAAAAAATGAACTAGCTTGCACCGCAACTTCCCGCGCCGTCAGCGAGCTTTCTGAAAACGCCGAACAGGGAACGCTCATTTTGAGGGAAAAGACGCTCTTTTCCCTGGTGTCGTAATCGGCGGCGCGGGAAGTTGCTGTGCAAGTTAATTCATTTTTTGGTGACTATATAAACCTAAATTCTGAAAAAAGGTCGTACAGCCTCGGTGGCGCAGTTGGTTAGCGCGTCGGTCTCATAACATATAATCTGAGCAATCCGGAGGTCACCAGTTCGATCCTGGTCCGGGGCATTTTGCTGGTGGGGAGAGATTCATCAAACGTGCCACAGTCACGCATGAAAAGTGAATGAACTTTATTTGCTGTTGCAGGAGAGTCACGCACTCACACCCACGCTCTGTGGTGTGTGACCATCGGCCAAGGTAGGAAAATTCATGGGCCTCCCCATTAGTATTGTCACTTCGACGAGGTTTTTCCGTTGTTGCTGCAACGATAAGAAGGAATGGACCTGCCTTCGCACCTACTGGAGGGTGGCTCCAACCAGCAGCGGCGCTGAACGCACAACAGGCTATTCCGGATGTCGATGATAAGCTGGCGGCGGCGCGGGGACATGGAATGGAAGATTGGCAACAAGGGTGAGGTCTCTCCATCGACGCGCTGAGAAAACGTGGGGGAGAGTTGCAAATTTCTCGGCATTGTTGCAACAACCCCAATTGGGGTGAAGTGTGAAGACCACTGGAGGGCTTATCTTATTTTTCTTCCCGTTCGTTTTTTCCAGTTTTGCTTTTGTTGGCGGCGGTGGGGCTCTTGTGCGGAGGGACGTTGGCGCAATCTTCGGCGGCGAATGGGGAAGTGGATGAAAAGGATCGCGGCGGGTTTCTCGAGAACGAGCTTCCCCTGGCCATCATCAGCACCACCCCTGCGCCGCTCGCCTTCTACGACACCGAAACGATCGAGGCACAAGGGGACTTGGCGATCACGGTGGGTGGACGAACGACACGCCCCCTAGGCACCGATCCTGGCGTTCCACCCCCGCGGACGATACCACCCGCCCAGCATCCCAGCGTTCGATGCGTCACCTTCGCGCAATGTTGTTCTTCATTTGTACAGATCTGTACAAATCTAGACACCTGGTTGCCTCATTCAGAAGTAGAAAATGCTGTGTGTCCTTTTGTGAGGGATTTGAAGAACAGCGCCAATATTGCTCTTTTTTTTTTTCTTTTTTCGTTCCCAACTGTTTGCCGTTTTTTGTTCAATTTACTGAATGCCATGCAGTCAATCGAAAGCCCCAAAACCATTTAATGATTCCAGTTGCAACTGAATTCCTAATATGAATCTATGACAGGTGGTTTTTTCAAGGCCAGTTATAGCTTTGGGTCAAGATTTCGGCATCAAGGAGCTACCGAACGACAAGGTAACCCCGACTCCGTCAGTTGCTCGGCCAAACACTACCTCAATATTTTTTTTCACAAAAGTACACCATTTCTCCCTGCCTATTTTGTATGGCTCTCTTTTTTATCATTTGTTTTCGATACCAAAAGGTGCCTTTCACTTTGACACCTGCAATTCCTGGTCGGTTTCGATGGGTCACGACTTACATCGCTCGATGGGATCCCGAGGATGGATGGCCGCTCGACATGGATGTTGAATTCGAGTGGAACAAAAACCTCACCACCCATGATGGTGAGGGGCAAACGCTGGCACAATGCATTTTAGACAGAAATGCCTGGAAACGGATGAGAGCACCACGTTTTCATGGAGATGTTCAGCAAAAGGAAAAGATTTTTTGGAGTGGATGAAGCTCCCTCTCTTTTTTTCCTCAGGAAAGTAGGAGGAAGCGTCCATTACTCATCGAACCTATCCACGCATGCATTCCTTTTTTTCTTTTCTTTCCCGGAATATTTTTGGATCTGGATCGACCCTCCACTTTCTTCCAGCCCAACACAGACGGCATTCTTCGTTTTTGGTTTTTTTTTGGTCATTTGACCGGAAAAACACCCCATCTTAAGTTTTTTTCCATTGGTTTTTCTGCTGAAGGACTTGCCCTGGTGCTGAAAGGTCACGCCGATGGTGTGACCTTCAAGACGCCCTCTTTGAACATGGAGTTTGGTGGAGTGGCCTCCAAAAAAGCCGAAAAATTCACAGAAAAAGAGTGGAGCGCCAGCGTAGGCCTCAGCACTGATATTCTACCAGAAGTCCCCCCAGATGGTAATGGAAACCCCCCAAAAACAAAAAGAAGGGGGAAAACAAAAATCGAAGCATCGCCCCCCCCCCCCCCCCTTTTTTTTTCTGTTGATACTCTGCTAAGCAAACAAAAAAGATGAAAGTTCCGTTCCTGTATTGAGAAAAGCAGTGCATCAAAAAAAAAAAAAAAGGATTGAAAATTTTAAGCTGAAGCTTGAAAAATAATTTTTTTGGGCCAAGTTTTTTTTTTTGTCTCCTGGCTGATTTCACATTTTTTTGAAGTAAAAAAGTATGACCCCTGTTCCAACCAAGCTCCATTCAAATACCAACAACCCAGAGTCCAAACTGTACAAACTCCACAGCAACTACCCAACTGAATTAGTCATTTCCAAACCTGAGTATTGCACTTATTATTTTTTATATCTTGTGGGTGTTACTCTTTTTTTTTTAATCTTGTGGAAAGCAGGTGTCATTGAGCTAAAATTCAGCAAAGATGTGTTGATGACGTCCCTTACTAAACACCTTGAGGTAACACAAAAACTGGAAGGGAAAAAAAAACATGATATAGAAACAATATTTTGCTTCTTTTCTTTTTTTTTTTGGGAGGGGGGGGAGGGAGGATCATTGCCGAGGTATCAAACCTTAACATGGCTCCAAGTTTTGTTGTGACAAAAAAAATGGCCGACTTTTTTGTATTTTTTTGTATTTCATTATTTCATTATTTATTTATTTATGTAAAAAATTCTGTTCCAGATTTTGAATGAAGAATTCAAGGTTGCGAAAGAGCTCAAACTGGTTCCAAAACCTTGCAAGAAAAAGGAGAAGCTTCTGCCAGTGGCACTTTGTCCGAAGGTATAAGGAAAAATGAAAATTAATATCAGCCCATTATTCCTGCTTTGGGGGTTTTGCACTTTGCAACTTGGGCTCCGGAAACCGCCAGGAACCGGAAAAAAAATAATTATTTACAATTAATTATATTAATTATATATCTCGTTGCCTTATTATTAAAGGCAACGAGAAAGATCCATTTTCTTGGAGTGATTTCTTTGTAGTTTTGAAAGTGAGGGCAACGACAGTAATAAAAAAAATTCTTTCTTTCTGTATTGGTGTGCGAGAGTTAATTTTCTTTCTTTTTTTTCTAAATTCTAAAAATAACAGTGTGAGGAAGGCAATATCGTTACTGATGGGGAATCCCCCGAACAGAGCAGTTGTGCTGAAGTGACGATAAAAGGAGATTTGGCAATAGGAAAGCTGTGAGTAAAAACGCCAAAGCCCCAAATCTGGAACTTTTGTAGCACGTGTCGTTTTTTTATTGCTTTCTTAAAACCACTGGTCATTCCACAAAGAATTGAAATGGTTGAGTTTATTACCCCCATTATTCCCCTATTGTTTTTCGATTTGGTGCATCATTTATTTTATTTTTTTTCCCTGAAGGTATCAACTATCTTTTCCGGAAGGGACAAAATACAGCGAAAAAGATGGACCCTTGAAAAAACGCATCAACATCTCTTTTGGTGGCCTGAGGGAATTCAAGATTCCTTTTCGAGCAGGATATCGGTATGTGGGGCAAATCTAACGCACTCCATCAAGAGTCCTTGTGGCATTTTTCAGTGTTTTTCTTTTCTCTTGAAAAGAAATACAGGACGAAAACTGTGTGAAACTACATATAAAACTTCAGTTATAGTGTTCCTCGTTCAATAAAGCGTTCCCCTCTGTTCTTCCACCCATGCTTTCTTTCCCCTGATGTTGATTTTTTTTTACTGGAATAACTAACTAAAGAATATTAAAACATAATAATAAACGAAACGAGGACAGGAGTTGATGAAGATTGGTTCAGTTAAAGGATCTTACTTTTTTAAAACAAGAAATGCCTTTCTGATTTTTTTTTCCTTCCAAACATTTATCGACCGTTTTCGTTTTTTTTCAAGGGCTTTTTTCTTCATTTTTTTTTTCTGGCTATTTTGAAGGGGGCGCGATGGCAACATGTTCGGGATGACTAATGTGCCAACGAGGACTCTCAGTTTGTGGTTGCCCCATGGTTTAAAAAATGGGAAAAGAGACCTCGAAAAATTCAAGAACCAAATCACCGTTGTGAACGTGGATGATGATAAAGAGGTACGATGATTAAAAAAAAACAGAGCAGAATTTTTTGGGGGTGGGTTGGAATAATAAGAATCAAGTGAGAAGCAGGGGTGGATGAGTGCAAATTCTGAAAAAAAAAGGCATTTTAGTATTTTTTCAGTAATCTTGTGGAATTCCCCAAGAAAACGTTATATTCTGGGGTTTGTTTCTATGTTGTGTAATTTTTGTTGAGGGTTGATCTTGGAAAATTTTGGAATAAATAACTCAAAAGCATTTAGTTCTTTTTCTATGTTTTTGTTTTTTTTTGAGTTTTTCAATTATGTGACTTCTGTATGTTAGTTTTCAGTTTTCAGTTTTTGACAGACAAATATAATGTTTCTGTGTCTAATTTTAGATCGAATTCGAGTTGACCATGGAGAAGAAGGGAATAGTGAGGATCTTTTCAACCAGTTTTCTTCCAGAGAATTCTTACAGCATAAGAGTGGAGGCATCTGATTCTGTGTTGGATGGATTCGATCTGCCGTTGAAATCTTCGGCCATTCAAGTGGATATGCTACCTATCAAAAATGATGTTTCATTGATGGAAACCTCCAATGGGTGAGGACTTGTAAAAAAAAAAGTATTAAAGCTGAACAGTGACTAAAGTAAGAAAAAAGTAATAAAGATAAACAGTGACTAAAAGAAAAATGTCAAAAAAGTAATAAAGACTGTTCACCGTTCATCTTTATTACTTTTATTACTTTTTTTTCCCTTTAACAGTGACTAAGAAAGATTTAAAAAATAATAATAATCTGACCAAATCCATCGCAAATACTAAAGAGAAAAAGACCTTTTCTTTCCCCTCTTTTCCTGTCTATTTATTTATTTTAATGGAGGTGGGGGAAAAAAGACACTTTCACGTCATCACCTTTTTGTGTGAATTTTTTTCACAGCTTTTCAATTTTCGAGGCTGACCAGGATTGGGGCAGGAACGTCGTTGCTTTTTCGAAGGGACAAGAAGTTCCAGGGGACTGCCCGGATGGCACGCTCCTTAAAGTTTTCGAACTGCCATCGAGCATGGGGGTCAACTGGGCATTGAGCATCCTTCATGACCAGTGGCGAGAAATCTCTCTTTCAGAAAGGATGCAACAGCCTCCAGGTAAGTTGATAAAAAAATCCCTGCCCCCCTCCAAAAAATAAAAATTAAATTAAATTAAAAAATCAAGAAAATATAATACGAACAATGAAAGCATGTGTGCTTTTAATGTGGCCCAACAAATCATGGTGGTTAATGTTTTTAGTCGATCCCGGATAAGCTGGCAGTAAAATAGGAATTTAAATAAATGCCAGCCCAAAGTTCTTTTTTTCTGTTATTGCTGGAACAATAATGAAGAATTAAAAAATAAAGAGGAAATGGTGAGTCCTACTTTGTGTAGATGTTGAGCTTGACAACAAGGAGAGCGATGAAATCGGTGGCGTCAGCACAGCGAATATTACTGAGATTTTGGCCTCGACTGGGATGGTTGCTTACGAACACTGCCGGTAAGAGAGGCTGTGGGTACATAAACAATAATTATGGCTATTTTTATTGCTTCATGAAGAAAGCTGTGAAGCAAAAAAAAATACCTAATTCCAGGAAACTATTTCCCCCACCTCAAAAAGAAAAAAAAAAAAGAGGAGGAGGAAAACGGCATCTTGTTCAAACTTTATAACTTTATGCATTGTTTTTTCTTCTTCTTGAGTTCCAACTTATTGGTGTAACACGGGTTAATTGAAAAAAAAGGGGGGAGGCAATGCTGATACTTTCTCTTGTTCATATTTCAGCAAATCGAGGCATGGGTCTTTTGTTCTGATGGAATCCTTTGTCCAAGCCATGGTAATCGGGTCTGGCACCGAGTCTGCCATTGTGTGGGTAACCTCCATGAAAACTGGGGAGCCTGTGGAAGGAGCCGAAGTCACTGCATACACAACCGTCAAAAAGCCAGTAAGATAAAACAAGGAAACAGCCATATATTCATCATGGAAATTGTCAAAAAATATACTGTACTACATCATGATGATATCAGTTGTTATATCTTTTTTAGACATTTGATTTAAATCAAATTTGGTAAACTTTTATTATGAACAGGCCCACACCACAGCGGCGATGAATTTTGTGTTTTTGAATTTTCCAGCCTCGGTGCAAAACTTTTGATGGGGGGAAAAAACCCATGATACCAATGATTGAAAAAAAAAAAACAGAAATAAACTTGATTCTTTTTGTTTTTTTATTAGTGGGATGGCCCGGGTCCAGAAGATTTCGATGTGGTGTCCGAGGCTGTGACCGATGCAGATGGAAAGGCGGTCATCAAATACAAATCGATGGTGCGCGTGCATGTCCGACATGAAAACAGATCTCTGTTGATCGATGGGGTCAACAATGGATACTTCAAAGACAAAGACAGGACGAACATAGAGATCATTTTCGATAGGAAACTCGTTCGGCTTGGAGAGACCCTCCACATCAAGGGTGAGGCTTTTGAATTCATATTTTTTAATACTTTTTTAATGAATTGAATAAATATTTCGTAAGAAAATTGACTTTTTTAAAAAATTGTTAATTGTGTCAAAAAAACTTGACACATTTATTTATTGTGCATTAATAGGAAATATTTGTTGTTTTTCTGATGGCACAATCTCCAGCCCGATTGACTACTTGTCAGGGGGGAATTTTGAACGTAACGATTTGTCATGGATTTGTAGAAGATTGAGAAAAAACCTGCATGCATGCATGCATGCATGCATGCATGAGCAGATTCTTCACAATATGTGGGACATATCCAAGTGTCCCCCCCCTCAAAAAAGAAAAAAGAAAGTACTTTTTCCCTGTTTCCTTTTTCTTTTCCACATAACCAAGATCCCCCATCCACCTTTTATGTGCAACATTTCTCATGAAATCCAGATGAATATCTGTGTGTGTTTCTCAACCACCCTACACCACTGCCCCTGTTTTCGCAGGTTATGTGCTCGATCACGACGGAGAATCATGGAAGCCATCCGCGAAAGAGGACCTCATTCTGGAAATACGCCCATCCGTGTCCAGCGGCCCTGACCGCAGCGACGTCTTTCCGATCGAGGTCGATGAAACGTATGGAAGCTTCGAGTTTCGAATCCCAGTGGCGGCGGATTCGAGTCTGGGCAAGCATTACGTCTCTGTTGGCGATAAGAAATGGAATTCCATCTCTGATCATTTTATCGTGGGGGATCCTCGACTGCCGACTGTGGGTCTGACCTTGGATGTCCCCGATTGGGTGAGAATCGAGCATTCCCAATGCCTTGGCTCATACCTTTAGCTAATTTGGCTGTTAAATATGGATCTGATAAATCAGGTTTTTAGTTGCTGCCGTACTGAATACTTTTTTTATATTTAAATAAAAAACAGCTAAAAAAAGGTAAAATAAATAAATAAATAAAATTGGGCTTCTGCAATGTTTATCATCGATCAAATTCCGATCATCATGCGATTAGTCAATATCATTACATGGCAGATTTGGATTTGGATTTTACCTGCCCCTCATTTTCTGCTCTTATACGATTTGGAAAAATGGGAAGATCTTGCTTGATGTTGGCATCACTGTTTTCTTGGCCAGGCACCACCGGACTCCAAAATTGATGTTCAGCTGATTGCAGAGAGCTTCATAGGAGCCTCTATCGCACATGCCGAAATCACCCTCAAATGGAAAATCAGCGGTATGCAATCCATGACCGTCTCAGATCCTTGCTTTGTTTTCAATCAAGGTTTTCTTGCATTTAGGAAGGGGGGGAGGGGAAAATATCCTATGTAGTTCTACATGCAGCCAGGAATATTGGTGAGTATCAATTTTGGTGATGTTTTTTTCTTTTTCTCCCTATTTCCAGGCGAAGATCTGGAGGGTGTGATGGAAGTGGTTTCGGATCACTTGGGTCAGGCTTTTGCCACCATCGACCTCGGCTCTCTTGAGAAAACCCCACCGCCGGGTTCGACTTTGGAAATCGATGCGGTTTGGGTTGGACCCACAAGAGAGCTTGTCGAGGAAAGTGCATCAATCAAGTGAGTTATGTTATTGCCCCCCCCCCCCCTTCCTTCTCCCTCCACACAACACACACCCAAAAATGTATGTATGTATGAAGAAAATATCATCAAATGGACCCATACCACTCGCTCAGTGGAAGGGCTTCAATGAGGTTGGATTCTGCTCATTTTTTGTTTACAGCGTTTCCGAAACTTTCAGCAAATGTGCATGTCTCTTGGTCCATAGGATCAGATTCAGGCATGGAATGGTGCATTGGAGTTGAATCTGTGCTTTTTGATGGTCAGGTTGGAACTGGCGGACATCGTGGCTTCACTCATTTTTACCATAACCACACACATGCCTGGCCAGGAATTTGGGGTGGGGGTTTCACTGACCGATCTCCAAAGGGTCGAACTGGAATCCCGCTCTGTAGATGTGCACCTGAAAAAACTCCCCGAGTCGCCAAATGGGGAAAAGGCCCCACCGAAATCCACACAAGGATCGGAGCCTCTGGAGGGAGAGGAAGTGGAATCTTGCAGCACCATGTCAGGTGAGCAAAACGATCGCCATATTTTGTCATAACGATTCACGAAAGGAAGTGTTGTGCGTTGTGTAATTTTCTTTTTTTTGTGCTGGGTTTCTGATCCAGATTCCGATGGCTGGTGTCGTATGAAGCTTCCCGGTCTGGGAAACTTCGCCCTGGAAGCATGCGTGGTGGAGGGCGAGCAGAACGCCACCGTTTGCACCAGAGAGTTCATCGGCAAAACTGCCGCCGAGTGGAAGAAGCGCGGGTAGAGAGGGCTGCTTTCGTTACAAACAATTCATACTTTCTGCGAGTTTGCGTGCATGCGTTCTTGATGCCTGAGTTTCGGCACAAAAATTCTCTTTGTTTTGTAGGAAGCATACCGATCATTTGGAGATGGGTTTGGTGATGTTGAGCAAGGGGCCTTTCAAAGTGGGCGACACCGTGGAATTCGGCATCGAAAACCCCTACGCGAACGCGAGGGCGTTCGTCTCCTGGGGAAGCAGTCTGGGGTCGGAACACAAGGTGACCAAACTCACATTTGCATAAAAAAAAGGTCCCCGTTCGAAGTTGTACAAATAAACAAAGAGTTAGATGAATGCTTGACGTCTCTCGATGTGCATGTCTGTTGTTTCTTCAGATTATACCGCTGGATGATTTTGGAATGCACAAGTTCGATATCGAGCTAGATGAGATGTGCATTTTCAATTGTGGCGTCACCGTCGGAATTGCGGTTCCGCGACAAACGGAGGGGCTGGCGTTCGCGCAGAGCGACGTCATGGTGTCGAAACTCTTCGATTTGGCGGCGCCGCATTTCGTTCGTCTTTCGGAGACAGTCGAAGTTGAACAGGTGTGGGAAGGAGGTCACGATCAAGGAGAGGCAGAATACCACAGCCGCCATGGTGTTGAATTCATATCTTTTTTCCTGACGACTTGTTTCAGGTTTATATGTTTGTGCTGACGATTTTAGGACATGGCTTTGGATATCCTCATTCCATTTCCGTTGGTCCCCCCGGATTTCCAAGATGCCTTGGAGTTCGTGGTGCGGCCTGGCGAAACCGAGACGATCAAGGTCGAAATATTTACCAGCGAAGATGTCGAGGTCACGGTGATCGCGGTGGACAAAGCGGTGTTGCAACTGGTTCCTTTGGAAATGAAGGATTTGGCGGCGGAGTTCTTGCTCGATTTTCAAGGGGAATTCGGCTTGCGCGGTTCCAGCGATAACCTCGTCTCTCCGAAAGCCATACAGGCCCTCGTGAACGATTTCCTCGATAAAAAGGAACTCCACCCTTGGTTTTCACCGAGCAGCGGGGTAAAAAAGAAAGAAAACGATCCTTCATTGCGCTTTTTTGAATGAAATCAAGAAAAAGGGCTGACCTACAGTTCCAACCAGCTGTCCAACGACTTTTTCAAATCCATTCAATTTTCTTTCTGGTTTTTCGAAGTCTGATGTCTTTTTTGTGATATGTTTCCAAACGTCAGTGTCTTTGTTATGATGCAGCTTATGTCAGATTCTTGGAGCTCGAGCAGGGTGGATTTCACGAGAGAAGAGTTCCTGGATGTCGTCAGCGAATTCATAACGGAGGCAATTCCTGACCCCGCTTATTTCGATGAAGCGCTGGCGCTGGCGGACTCGGGTATTTTCGCCAGTGTATGTTTTGAGAGACTTGCACTGTCCTAACAACTGTCGGCTCCGGTCCGGTCCAACCCGGTCCTGTACAACCCGCTCCGGTCCTTGATTATGATGGCATTTGCACTTTCCCTTTTTCTCTGTCCCTGTTGGGCTCCCAACATTTTGGTCTGAAGCTTGGATTCTTGCAGCTGGGGAAGCACTTCAAGCAAAGACACTGGTCGGCGGCGCGAAAGGACCGGCGGTGACAGCCCGTGTTCAAAAGCGATTCGTCTCGACACCTCTTTTCAAAACCACGATATCCCAAAACGGGGTCGCCGAAGTGAACTTCACCGCGCCTGACAACCTGGGAACCTTTGTTATCCGTGCATACGCATCCACAGGTGCTGCGAAGTTGAACCCCTACCTCTCCCTTTCAACTGTTACGCCTATCGTTTCAGTCTCTTATTTAAACATCTGTGTTTTGAAAACTGGAGCTCAGGTGGTGGCAAGTTCGGCAGCGCTCAGGCCGATTTGATCGTGCGTCGAGAGGTGTCCCTCACGCCGTCCGCGCCACGATTCGTCAGGGTCGGCGACGTGTTCGAAGCGGGGGTGGTGATAACTGTGTCTGGAGCTCGCTCAGGTCTCCCTACGATGAATGTGGTGGTCACTCTGGAAGGCGACAGCGCGAACTTGCTCGAGATTTTGGACAACAGTGAAGCGTCCGTTCTGATGGGCAATCAGGGCACCAGCGAGATCAGGTTTGAATTCAGGGCCAAAAGCATGGGAGATGCGTCGTTCAAAATCACAGCAGGTGAGGGGCCAAGACCAACCGAGTCGCCGACCAACCGAGTTTTTCTGAGAAAAAAAGCTTGCCAAAAGATGATCAAGTGGGCAGACATGAAGAGTTCGTTCTGTTTGGGTGTCAGATGATGGTTTGGAGGGGAGGGACGCCTTGGTGATAAATATCCCGATCGAGGGGCTGCAAGAAGCCGTTACCGTTGCGTCGTCGTTCGCGATCGATGGGGGAAACGCCACCTCATGGCAAGAAGGGCTGCAACTTCCCGACGCCGTGGCAGGAAGCGGCGGCGTGAGCATCCAGGCAGGGGTGGGAAGGTTGCCTTCCATACTCTCCATGGCTAAGGAAATTTATGCAGAGAACCCAACGCACGAGTGTCCCATTCGCGCCGAGTATGCGTTGGCGTTGGCCGCGATTCCCTTCGTAACGGAAAGTTACGACGTCATGGGGCTGTCCAGAAACGAGCTGGAGCGAGGGACTGCCGACGTCCTCGGTGGAATGATATCGAACTTCACAGCCGCTTTGGGAACCCTGCAGACCATCACTAGCGAAGCTTTAGGATTGCAGTACGCTTTGACTTGCCCTTCCTCCATCCGATATAGTCAACCCGAAGAGCCGTCGCTGTGGGAAAACGCCCGGGCTGCGTGGATCATGATGGAGCTGGGGGAAGACATCAGGGATTCGCTCCTCGAGGTACGACCAGGGGTATAGTGTCGGCGAGTCGAACTAGGAATGGATGTCAGCCAGGAGACTACTGCGATAGCCTATACTCCCTGGTGGATTTGGTTTTGATTTTGGTGTTTTCGTGTTTTGGTGGTGCTTTCCAGGATGCACAGGAACATATCGTTTCGTTGGTGGAGCTGGGGTCGACTTGGTCGAAAGTTCTGGAGGAAGCATTCGTCGAAGAGGCGACAACATACGAGATTGATTATCGTATTCCCATACCCGTCCACACAGTGGCGTTAACACGGTAAGCAAAATGATATGGCGGCCGAGGCCCCTGAAATATGACCTTTCTCTTACGTCGAAAGTTGGTGGTGGTGTTTTAGAGCTGCCCTTGGCAAGAACTGGGAGGTACCACCCTTCGTTTCACCGCTCGTCGTGGAGGATATATCCCTGGAGCGTCTTTCCAAAAGGTTGGCGGAGTTGAGCGTGGAGAGCCAGGCTTACTACGTTCTGAACCTCCTGGCGGTAGAACCCGTCGACCACCACCCTGACGTCAAAAAGGCCATCGATTCCTGGACGAGCAACTTCCGCGTCACCGGCAGAAGCGGATACATCGCAGAATCTCAGGGGTCTTCGACCCCCGCGAGCAATGTTGCGAACTCCCTCGTCTTGATGGCTATGACTCGCGCTGGCGTGTCGAATCCCTTGATCGAGAAACTGGCGAACTATGTGGGGAGCCCTCCCGTGGGGGCTTACGGTTTCCGAGTATTCAGCAATTTCGACAAGGTCACCGCTATGATTGCGTTGAGGAGCTACGATCGCTCGAGGGGAAGCACGCTGCCGAACCTTTCTCTGAGTGTAAGAAGTGGCGAAACTGTCCTAATGAAGGTGAGCTGGAAATCGAACCTGGGTAGATCAACCTTCATGAGAATAGACTTTCACCCTCAGAACGCATCAGTCAATCCATGGCTAACATGGATATTCAGAATGTCATTTTCTGAAGATTGCACGATCGAAACTGCCACAATCCTGGTCTTCCTCCCCTGCAGGCAACTTTCGAGCAAAATTCCAACCCTGTTGAATCCACCACCACTCCATGGGCAGACCTCGACACTCCCCCCAAACCGCTGGAGTTCACGGCTGAAGGAACAGGCCAGGTCACGCTGGCAGCCTCCCTCACGTTCATCCCCAAGGAGCTTCTGACTTTCCCCACCTACAGGGGCATTTTCCTGGAGAGAGCCATCCGAAAGCCGGACTCCAATGGAGCCTCCCTGAAGAAAGTGCCAGTGGGTTCTGTGTTGGATATCACAGTGCAGCTCACGACTCCTGATCGATTGGGGCTGACTACTGTCAGGGCAATGATGCCGGCAGGGCTGGAGCCGGTTGATCCAAATGCTGATTCGTCAAACTCCTGTGCTATTCCACTCGTTGACGATAAAAATGACGACTCCGATGGCTTCGATTTCTTTGATTTTGACATTGAGAGAGGGATATTCACCTGCCCTGATCAGGTCGGTTGCTTTTTCCTATTCAGTCTGTCATGTATGCTGTGCCATACAAATGACTGGTTGGCGGCTCAGGACGACCTTTATTTTGTTTTTGTTTTGCTGCTGTTGATTATTTGATCAACTGGGGAATAATTTTTTTCTGATATTGAGATGAGCCAATCATTTCTCATTGATATAATATGACAAATTAAATATATATAATATGTATTTACTGGCAAATGCAGGAGACCCGTCCTTCAGTCGTAACATTCGATTTCGAGTATATCAATGCGGGGACCATTACGATCACTTTCCGGGCAGTCGCAGCCACGGAAGGCATTTTTGCTTTGCCTCCGGTGAGGGCTTTCGTGAATGATCAGCCAGAAGTGATGGGCCTCAGCTCGGCCGGAGAGTTGATGGTGTGTGTCAGATGCATTGCTGAGGAGGATGTCCTGCCAAAACCCCCCAAGAGCTGCCCTAACGATTGCAGCAACAACGGAGCCTGCAATTTGAGTTTTGGAGAGTGCGTGTGTCTGACTGGGTTCACCGGAGATGATTGTGGAAAACTGGTGGCATCTTGAGTGGGGTTTTTTTCGTGTCGCATGTTGTTGTGGGGATTATTTTGAAGCAATGCGTGGAGTGTGAGAATTGAATCTACTTTTTTTCTTTAGGATAATTAGGTGAAATCTTTGTTGGGGATTGAAAGTAGTACTGTGTTTTTGGTAGAGGTTGGTCGGTTATATTTTTATGCAATGAGGCACTGATTTTTTTCTTTTACTTTTTTTTTGATGGATACTGGTCAGTATCTTTTTTTTTGGAGTTTTTTCTACCAGTTTTTTTTACCGGTTTGGGGAGTTGTTTGCAACTGTTGGTGGTCTGCAGTGGATCCCAGCACGAAAAAACAACAGGGACGTTTTGTGAAAACAATCTTGATGAACTGCAGCCAAAAAGATATGATTTCTGTAATTGAAAGGATATTCGTTTTACTCTGCTGGAGAGCATTCTCTTTCGTTGTTTCGAGAATGACCAGTGCCGAAAAAGAAAGGAGTTCTTTTATGCTTACAAATGTCAGCCTACATCCAACACTAAAAAGACAAATGAATTTCCTCATCCCACACCGCGACCCTTCTTTCAAGGAACTCGACTAAACCAATCACCTGTCGTTGATCGAATCCAGAACATCGACCAAGACGACTTCCAGGTCGAAAGGTAAATCGTCAAGATCAGGAAAGCTAATCGGTGATCCTTTTTTGTTGATGTTGAGCGTCTTGGCGTCCTTGCCGATTGTTTTAGATTTTACCTCCCCGAACGACCGATTCTCGACACAAGTTGCACCCTGTGAACACGAAAACCCGCCCGCCAGATCAGCCATCGAATATAAAAACACAAAACCAACACCAACATTTTGTATGGGATTGGTGTGTTGAGGAATCTTGATGGTTCATGCAGAAATACCACAAACAAAGAGCATTGCGACAAGCATCAACGCCACCCCGTACAGCAGCCACTCACCAAGACTGTGCAGCCCTCTTTGTACTTGAGGTTGCAAGAAGCTGGAGTTTGGGCGATGGATATCGAAGGCTGCGAACAGACAACCTCCCCAGTGGTTTCATCGACCACGCACACGCCTCCGTCCACAATGAAGCTGAACGTTGGTCCCTGGGGAAACGCACCACAAGATGTTACCTCCAGTTTGGCGGCGGATTTGTGAGGGGGCCAACGCTTGTTGAAGACAAAGGGACATTCGTTATTGTGCCTTCCCGTCCAGGACTATTCACTCAGTTTAGAGTTTTTGCTCACCACACAGCTATCTGGCTTGCGTTCGCCTGTAATCACGCCTGCGGGGGAGCAGGTCTCCTCGAACCCAAGTAGTCTGTTGATTTTTGCTTCGGTACCTGGAAAACAAAAAGATGGTCGGTCGTTTTCTCATGCAGAACACTGACGTGTTCCTCCTTCCCAGTCAGGGACCTTCCCATCCCTTCAAGTTCAAGTTTTGGGTTTTCACCTGAAAATAAGTCTCCAAGCGAAACGTCGTCCCCCTCCAATCCACCGATTCTATCCACAATATTGGTGACGGTGTCTGCTATTCGTTCGGCAATAGGTCCTTCAATATCACCGTCATTCAACCCAAACAAATCAAGGTTGCCATTCACTCCGGTGTCTGGCACAACACACGAAAACCCTCACGCCACATTTCCAAGCACCCGTATTGTAGAATCGCTTCAAGTGAGCTCGAGCATTTGGCTGCACAGAAATAGCTCACAGACAGCTCTTACCTTGTATACTGAAAGTGTCTCCAAGCAAATCACTCAGGAGGTCCCTCAGATCATCAACGGGCGTAAGGTTCAAGTCGTTGGGTAGCAAAGATGGAAGCAAGTTGAGCAGGTCTGGTCTTGAACTAAGGGGGTTGATGGTGTCTCCGAAAACTGCAAAATATGCAACGCATTCTTCGCTTAGCAAGATTATTGAGTCAAAAAAATTGCTTGATGCCGCCAATTCTTTCTGCTTTTGTGCCGACGCCGCCGCCAATACTACGCAGTTTTCGACAGAGTATAAAAAAACAGAGCATAATGTTGCCGGAGCAATCATGGCCGCCACGGTGAAAATCTTGCTGGCACTCCTCCGTGCCCCCGCTGAAAGGGGGAAGTGATGACCCATGGATGCGAGCACCCCGAGGCACAACATCAACAACAAGAAGCACTAGTTTGTATGAAGAAACGCTTCACCTTCCCGCAGCCTCTCCAGAAAATCGCTCACTGCAAACAAAAAGAAGACATCACTGCTGTCCGACGAAAGCTCAGCAAGAATCAATCGGCATTGAGTGGGTCAGCATCTCACAAGGTTGGGCATCCGTCCCGATGCGGCCTCCAATCGCGAACAGCAACAGCGCCCATACTATTGCCGAGCGGCAAGCCATCGTCTACTTCAACCAGCAGCTGAATATGGAGCCCAGAAGGAACAAGAAAGATTCAAGACTCCGTGGTCGGCAGCTTGATTCCGAAACACAACGGCCGTCGACATGTTCGAAAAAACGATGTTGGATACGCCGTTAGGAGAATGCAGTGTCACCGATCGATAAACCTGCCAATGGTGGGCTGTTGAGCAACGCGGTTTTCGTTGCAGTGACCCCTCTTTTTGTTGATGTTCCGAAGTACTGTATCGTGGCATTGTAATATCTATCTTTCCACGCATCGAAGTCCTCACTTTAACGCAGCCACTGAAGTCAAGAACAACTGGAACTACCGAAAGGAAGGAAACTTTTCAAACAAATGGCGTTCGAAGGTCGTTGTAGTCCTGTTGTTATCTTTTCCTGCATGTCGTGGCGTCGACCTTCATTGAAAGTTGCTGTTGTTAGTGTGTGGAGGTAAAGTGGGCGTGTCTCGTTGTTTTATGCTGGTTTGGTTTTCCAAGGTGGTGATGCATACGCAAGCTGTCCACAGTGCATTTGCAGTCAGGCGTGTTGCTTGTGGTGAAGAAAAACCAGAAAGAAATCTTTTGAGTGGCCTATGACAATTGCAGAGAAACACAGCCGGCCAGGGTAGAAGCAATTTCCATTGATCCATTGATACATCCTCCTGAGCAAGAGATGTGTGCAACCTCTCCACGATATGTCCAGCAGCTCTGTCTGTCACTGGGGTCAGGATCGACCATGGGACGTGGCGGTTGGGAGGATGCAGATGCATCGCAAGATTTCGAAAGATAAGACATTATTTTCAAATAATACAGGAGCCAAGGCCTCAACAGGCGCAGAAAACCTGGGGTTGCAGCAAAACGATTCACATATCCCGACACGGGTTCATAGCCGTTTCGGCCACAAGACAGGATTTCAGAGGGTGGGGAGGTGCCTCCCCGAGAACGAGTCCACCAGAATGCGCTTCGACCCTCCCTCATTACGAAAAGGCACCGTACGGTAATCCGGGGTGCCAGGATCCAGTGTGACAGCTCCTTTACTCTCCTTTCCGTCAACGTTATATGATCTTCTTGAGTCTTTTCCTCCAGTACGTGACATGCCCCTTCACTCGCGAAATCAACGGCCCACACCTCGGCACGTCGCGCGACACCTCAGCTTCTGCACCCACGTGCCCCGAAGGAAAACCTCACAAAACCGCAGCACCCCGACAAAACCCTAAATAAATGGAAACATCGAGTTCTTGCCTTTCATCCGCTGGTCCATTGCGCTTCTTAAAGATTTCTCCGACCCAGCGTTGACGCCCTTCCTTTATCTTTTCTGTGGTGTTCCCCACATTCTTTTTTTGTTCTCCTTCGTTTCCGCCACACACATCCGCAGCGTACGCGAGCCACACGTCCATCCTTCCGCATCCCTCCTACCCTAGATTCCGTCCACCCTTTCGGCCCGAGGCCGGTTTTTGGTGAATTGTGAGAGCCTCGCATGGTGGGGGGAAGCCCAGAACCCTGCCCCGTGTTTCGGCCCAGTGTGGAGGAGTTCAGTCGACCTTTCTCGGATTATGTCACGGACGTGTTGAAAGATGACCCCAACGTCGCAATGTTCAAAGTTATCCCGCCGAAGGAGTGGGCGCCGCGGGCCAGCCCGTTTCCCACCCTCGACGAGGTCACCATAGCTTGCCCCATCCGACAACAC
Source organism: Bryopsis sp. KO-2023 (assembly GCA_030272585.1). NCBI lineage: Eukaryota > Viridiplantae > Chlorophyta > Ulvophyceae > Bryopsidales > Bryopsidaceae > Bryopsis > Bryopsis sp. KO-2023. The sequence goes on along the minus strand of BSYQ01000012.1, from coordinate 658,258 downwards.
GTGAGTCGACGTTCGTATGCTTTTCGTTGTGGGTTCGTCCTGGATTCTCGTTTTGTTCCTGGGTCACCTGTGGAATTGGTATGAGTTGGGGGGTCGATTGGGGGTGGCGTTATGTTGGAGGGTGCGGTGAGAGGGAATGCGGTTGCTGATCGTTTGGCGCTCTCTTTTGCCGACGCAGGCTTTCGGGAAGCAAGGAGCGTACCGGTGTTACTTGGTGGAGCAAAAGGTGGGAAATCTCGATGAACACGAGTCTTGTCATGACGGTCATCTTTTTTTTCTCCCACCCGCATTTTTTCATGTTTTCTTTTCCGCAGTGTTTTTTTTTGGACTTCAAGGTTGTACTTGCGATGGTGCATTTAATTGTCTTCTGCCGCTACGAGTTTTTGCGCCACGTGGTTGGAACGCAGGTTTTTTTAATATTCGGTCGTGTGTTTCTTTTTCAGAAACTGACCGCTGCTGACTTCGAGAAAATGTGTGCTAAAGAAGACGCAACCGTCGCTCCGCGGGGTATGTTAATATTTTATTTTTTAAAGTGTTATGCTGGTTTCAGGTTGGTACTGAAAGCAGGAGAGTGGCAGTTGTGCACTGTGTTTCGACTGTTCACTTTCTTTGAATTTTTTTGGTTGTGTATACAGTTGCCTGAGGTTTTGGAATATTTGGGGGGTTGATTTTCTTACAAATATATATTCTGGGAGGGGTTACACATACATATATACAGACACATATGTATGTGTGTCTAAACTTATAAAACATAAACACATGGGCTTTGGTTCAATCATCGTGTGACGCTAGATTTTACTGGCCCTCAATGAATGGAATGAATTTTTTTTTTTCTCCTCTTCATGATGTTTTATGTTCATAAAACAAGGACTTTTCTTGTTCTAAAATACTGTATTTTGGGGGCAAGATAATGTTGAATATGGAAAAGAAGAAATTGTGTTCCAACTGGCAGACAGACGAGACGATGAATTTCGGGAGCGTGCATTCTGGAGTTCGGTCACCATCCGGGCGCCATGTTATGGTGCAGACACGCCCCAGTCGTTTTTCGACGAGGAAATTCCTTATGGCTGGAACTTGCGAGATCTCGGTGACCTTTTGAAAAAGTACCCTGTGCCTGCCATACCTGGAGTTACCTTTCCGATGACATACTTCGGGATGTGGAAGGTGGGTTTACTTTCCTATTTTTAGGAACTGGATTTGTTGCCCATGTGAAAATGGGATATAGGTCAAGACAAGTGAAATTTCTTGATTTGTGGTTTGTATGTGCAGTTGTGATGGGAAAAAAGGTGTAGGCCTGTGGAGGGTGAATTGATGCAAATTTGAGAAATCAGAATTAGAGAAATTGGAATTTTCTATGAAATTCTACGTTTTTAAATCAGTGGAAGGTGGTTGATGTGTGAAAAAGTTCGTGTGTAGCAAATTATTTTAAGATGATTTTTGTTGGGGATTGAATGCGGAAGGAAGACATCTTAATTGGTATGTGTTGCTTCATGGATTATTTTAGGCATTCTTTGCATGGCATCTGGAAGATGCCGATCTTTTCAGCATCAATTACATGCACTTTGGGGCTGGGAAAGTTTGGTACTGTGTCGCTCCATCGGAAAGGGAGAAGTTTAACCAAATGGCCGAAAGCATCTTCCCGGATTTACACAGGGAGTGCAAATCGTTTTTGAGACACAAGGACATTTTGCTGAGTCCGCATGTGCTTCGGTCGTACGGTATTAAATACACTCAGGTGGGTGTTAAAACTTCTGACAGTTTATATATATATATATATATACTGTTGAAAATATAAAAATATAGTAGGAAAACGAGTGAGCCTTGTCCTTTTTTTTGTCCTTTTTCTGAATCTCTGTTGGTTTTTGTAGCTAGACTGGTCCTTGTTTGTTGGTTTTTTTTGGGGGGGGGGGTCCAGTATTTGCTGTTGTAGAAGGCAAAAACCACAGATCAGCTCCCTGGGCTCTCTGGGTGATGTTTTTGAGCAAAACTGATGCAAAGGGTTGCTGAGAAATGAAAGGGGGGTGACACTCCTGGACATTTTTTTTTTTTTTCCGAATCTAAAAGTGCAGCTTCATGAGGGGGTCGGTTTTCTGTTTTCACTTAGACCAAGCAAGATCCAGGGGAATTCATCGTGCTGAATGCCGGGGCATATCACTCCGGTTTCAGCCTGGGGTTCAACTGTGCGGAGGCTGTGAATTTCGCGACGAAAGCGTGGCTTCCTCTCGGAGCCAACGCCAGCCGCTGCACTTGCCAAGCCTTGGGCGACTCCGTCCGGATCAGCATGGATGTTTTCAAAGGCCCCCCGATGTCTCGAGCGGAACTGGATGCACATTTCAGACAGCTCGCAGAAGCCAGGGAAAAGGTCGAACGAGAACAAGCCGCCGAGATCTCCAGTCGGAAAAGGAAAACGACCGCCGGTCCGAGGGGGAAGTCGAAGAAGGCAGATTTGGGGCCGGAGCATCGCGGTGGCGGGAAGAAGAGGGTCGTTGCGAGGCAAGCCGGGGATGATACTGACGTGAAAGGGGTGAGGGCGCCCAGCACTCCGCTGAAGAAACAAAAGCAGTCGAGAGCGGAGGCCGCCCATCAGGCGCCCAAGTCACCGGCGTTGAAAGCTGGTGAGTGTTCCGGTTCCTTTTTCTGAGGCTTCTTTTGGATGTAGGTTTGGACAGTCTTGTTGTTGTCTTGTGGGCTACATTCAGAAGTTGGGCAGCTGCTATTGTTTAAAGGAATGTATTGCTGGCCTGATATAATTTTCGTTGATGTAACATTCGGTGCCATTGCCTCCACCAGAACTATTTAGTAAAAATAAAACGATTGGTGAACACCACTACCAGAGGTGGTGCGAAAAACAGCACCATACTGACTTGATTAGAGTTGTGGGGGTTTCAAATCAGAAAAGGCATGAGGGAAGTAGTTGTGTGTGACGGTCAGGGGCATGTGGTCGAAGCCGCTCGCGGGCATCGCCTAAGGGCAAGGCTTCAAGAAGTGGTGCCAGGTGAGGACCTCAAGAGCAGCCAACCTCTGGGCCAAAGCATTGCATTGTAAGTGTGATTCTGTTTTGACCGAACAAAAAAAAAGAAAGAAAAAAATCTCTGCGATTTTTTTTGTGCAGTGGGGGTGAGAAACGATTGGGAGGGGGAAAAAGAGAAATTAGGGTTGGGAAATTTATCTAGAGGGATTCGTCAAAGCAACGTTTCGTTGTGTTTTGTATTGTGTGTAGCTTCAAATTTTTGGGGGATTGAATTTCGGCATGAAATCGGTGGGTTTTTGCTGGCTGAGGGGGGCCCTTTGGTTTTATTTTTTGTTGTTGGCTGTGGAAAAAAAGAGTGAGATGTGGTAGAAAAAAGAGTGAGAGAGATGCGTGTGACCAGAGGGAATGATTTTTTTTTTGGTGAGGCAAAAGATGTAGGAGTGAAGATCGAATATAGCGAGGATGAAATCAATCGTTTTTGGCTTTTTTTCCTGGAATCCTTTTTTTTTTCAATTTTTTTTGGGTGCTGATCAAGGGATATTTTACCTGTATATTGATTTTGGAGCCATAGTTCGGTGATAATTTTCTTTCCTGTTTATGGAGATTAAAAAAAAAACAAAAAAAACAGAAACATATGAGGCCTGTAAGAATTCCATGTTGGTCCTTTCTTTTTTTTTTTCGATCTGGAAACTGTACAGAAATAGAGGATCGCTGAAGTGCAGCCGCCCCCCCAGCAAATAGATACGGCCGTACCTCCAAAATCAATAAGTGTTTTCGAGTGGCGATGCATAGTTTACGTAGAATGTTTATTGAGCGGCGATGCATATTTTACATAGAATGTTTTCTAAGTGGCGATGCTTTTTATTCTTTCCGGTGGGATTTTGGAACTGTTTTGGGCAATTCACCCCCACCCAAAATTGCAGAGATGAAGGAAAAAGGCACCCATGTGCAATTTTCTATGTCGGCAATATCATGTTGCATCTGCAGATATGTTTTCTTTGAGGGGGAAAATGTCGGGGGCGGTGGATACACCTTATGGGTAATACATACTTTTTTTTGTTCTTTGATTTTGCAAAACCAAAATCCAACTTGTGCCTGTGATCATGTTTGGTATTTTATGTGGTTTTGTTTGCCAGCAGAGCGAGCGACAGGGAACCCCCGAAGCAGGACGACCCCGCTGAGATGGTTGAGAGTGACATATCCAGCGAAAGTGATTGCGACGGCACTGAGAGGCAATGTCCCGATGATAATGAAGAAACTTTTAAACCCATGGCTATTGTCGGAGAGGACGAGCTGAAAAAAACCAGGTCAGTTGAATGCTCCGTCTTTAGTCACTCTCAGGTTGGATATGAAATATATGAAAGTGTGAGGCGGATTAGATGTGAAAGTTTGAGATGGATTGGACATGGAAGTGTGAGACAGACTAGGTACTACGAAAGTGTGAGATTAGTCAGATGTGAAATGCTAGACAGAGAGGAAAGGTATAATTGATGATCTGATGTCTAGCAACTCTTTGCCTCTTTGAACAGGTCATTGATTGAGACTTGAAATAGCCCCATCTTCTCAAGTGTAAATAGATTCCTAAGATTCTTTTGCCTCTTTTTCAGCACTTGCATGAATTTTGACATTGGAGTTCTTCCACGAGTCGTGGTCTTCGTTTTAACGTCTTTTTTTTCTGGTTTGTTTGTTCAGGTATTTTTATTTGGTGAAGTGTCTCGCTCGCTCGAGGGGAGTCGCTGTGGTCCAGTGGCTGAAAGAAGGTGGTGATGGTTTGTTCAGAAGTGACAAGTCTGTGTGGGAAGAAGACGAAAGCGCGCTCATCAAAGTCCGCACCCAATGGGTGGATTTCAATGGAAAGAAGAGAGGGGGATTCAAACTGCTGACCCTTCGACGCCGGATTCTGGAAACTGAGTTGACCTGAGCCTGAGTGAAAAGAAAGGAAGGCAGAAAGCACATGGGGAAAGGAAGGGAAAAGAGATGTTTTTTTAATTTATTTTGAATCTGGGTGCTGTGATGAAGGATGGTGGATGGTGATGCTTTTGTGGGGAAAAGGATAAGAAAAAGATAGCGTAGATTTTTTTTACCCCCTCCTTGTTAGGTTTTGGAATGATGAAGAAAAAAAGAAAGTATTTGGAGGATAACCTGGGGAATATAGCACCTTGGATATATGCTTCCATGTTTTTGTTTGGGGGTTGGATCTGCCATCATGGCATTTCCTCCAGGCATCTTTTTCTGTTTGCTGCTTTTCTTTTTATTGAAAGACGGCTGTGAAAGGGGAAGTGCTGTACATTCGAGTCTTGGTCAATGGACTGAGGGGGCTTTGAAACGGAAAGGAAAGAACCAGATGGACTGTGTTCGAGAATCTGTGGTCAATGTGGGGATAGGGAAGACTGGATCCAAGGGCATCAGGGAAATATTTCTGTGAGGGGTGGATAGGCTCCAGAAATTTCGATGGGATGTACAGTAAATCGGAAAAAAAAAAAAAATGTTGAAAAAAGTTGAAGAAGAAAAAAAGAAGGGATATGCCTTGTTGATGTTGGAACTTTTTCTTTTTTCGTTTTTAATTCGAATCACCTCTTCGTGGTGGGGGTGAGGAAAGATGAAAGCATTGGTGTATGGGTTTGTGTTTTTTTTTCTTCTTTTCCAATTGGAGTGGGGGTTGAAGGGAAGGAAAGGGAAGAAGAGGGGTGAAATAGGCAATAGGATTATCTTGATGGATAGGGATCCATGTTCGATACAAATATGAAATATATATATATATTACCTGCATGTAGAAAAGAAACGAATTCCTATAGTGAAAAGTCGAAAAGAAAATAATTGGCAGTTTTTGTGGGGTTTTTTAGTTGGATGAGAAAAAGGAAAGGTCAATGGGAAAAGAGTACATGATGTTGGGAAAGGAAAGGGGGGAGGGTTGTTTTTTTATGGAGGTAATTTCCATCTCCATTTTTTTTCCGGGCTAGAAGTGATATGTTCCGACACATGAAAGAAAGTTTAACGAAAGTCGATGAAATGTCAGATGTTAATTTTTTGTATCAACCCAAAACCGTTTTCTTCCCAACCGCAGTAATAAAATGAATCTACATTTGTCGTAGACAAAAATCTGATTAAGAAAAAGACCAAGAAAAAATGACAAGCATCCACCTATTCTGTGTTGATTTATATATATATATATATATGTATATCTATATATACTCCCAAGGCAAGTTGTGGAAGGAATTTACTTCCAAGAGTTTCATTTGTCTTTCCGTACGATCTCAAAACTACTGCACGGAATCGAAGACATCCCCCACAAAAAAAAAAAAAAAATCGATTCAAGCAGAGTCCAAACAAACTTCCTGATTGCCTCTTTGTTCCCCCAAAGAACCAACAAACACCATACTGCAGATCAATCGAATTCGCCCTGGCAGAAATGTCAAAAAGATGAAACAATAGGGATTGAACATGTCGTTGAAAACATATTCTCTGTGGCACCATGGTGCTTGAGCACAACCAAACCACCACCCCTCCTTTTTCTTTTCACCAAAAATCGTCGTCCTCCGGTTCCGGAACAAAATGACGACCGTTGTTGCTGCGAATCGTCGAAAACGTCGGTATCAAAGCGATCCGCCTCAGAATTTTTCCACACATCTCCCCATTGCCGCAAAGAGAATCTCGGATATCATCCCACAACACTCCGCTGCCGAACACCTCTTTGTAGTTCGCCACCAAAAAATCGATCAACGCGGTTTCCAACGATGCGTTCCTCGTCAGCGTGCATTTATCCACCCAATATCGAAGCACCCCTACCCCCATCCCACTCCACTCGTGCTGCAGAAGCCTGAAATGTTTGCTGGTGGGGTCCCCCACCAAGGTTTCCACGATGCGCGTCGCCAGCCGGTCAAAACCGCACTTCATGGCGAGGTCGATCAAATTCTTGGTCGTCAACAGGCTGTCCGGAATCCCCATTGTCGTGGAGTAGAGCTGCGAGAGGAGCTCATCGACCTCAGCCAAGGTGGTCCCCTCAAACAGGGACCTGATTCGGATCTTTTCACCGGGCTGCTGCGTGTCGCGAATCGCGCCTTCGAGGACTTCAGATTGGCACAGCAACTGGGAATGCACTGGAAGAACATGTCCCTCCACGATCAGCTCCACATCTGCATGCTCCCGGTACTGCTGCGTCCATCCTTGCTGATAAGAAAAGGAAACCCTGCATTTTCGCAAACACCAAATCACAACTCCGCAACAAGGACAACAATCCAGCTTCACGATTTTGATCCCTTCACGAAAACGAGCGGATGCGTTCCTTACGTGGCTGGTGTCGACAATGCTCCCGGCGCCGCCATAGCGAAATAAGGCCAACAAGGCGAAACACGGAAGCAGTAGAGGGCGTGCGCTCGCCCGTCGCCTGCCAATGAAAACGACTCCTTTTCCGCATGGTGTCGTACTGTTCTGTCTTACGAAGCGCTTGGTCGGATTTCTGGCGTTCCGAGCGTTAGAGGGTTTGCAGCTTTCGCTTTCGGTGGCGTGATGGGACATGCGAAACAAGAAAACCGGCGGCACCGCCCAGGTCCATTCATAAAACCTCCACTTGTGAAACTGGCGCAGCATAACCGTGACGCTTTTGGTGTCTTTTTTTTCCGAGCCCACAATAGAATCATCGGCTTTGGCGTGAGTTAGGTTGTCCGGCGCCACTCGCACTTCAGTAAAGCTTCCGCGATGACCGACGGTGCGCCTCCGAAAGAGCTCCTTTGTTGTTAAGGGATTCTTACTTTGGGCGGAAAACCAGCTTGCGATTGGGTTCGATAACACCTTGAACGCCCTCCCCTCCCTCATTCATATTTCTGGCAAAGGTGGCATCACCTTCCGCTCGAGGATCCCTGCTCGCATTTGAGTGGGATTCGTGTCGATCAGCTTGACACAAGCCGAGCGTTTTTCAGCTGAGTATTTTGTCTTTTCATATGGGGGCGCTGTTCTGCGAACAGGATCCGTTCTTTTCCTCGGCGGGGAAGGGGCAGGAATAGATTCGATAATCAAACAGTTGATTCTGCGAGGGAACCCCGATCCTCAAAACCTGCCTACCGAGCGGCGATGCACCTCCACCGAGGTTCACGAGCTCTCGGTGCAGGACAAGTTCGGGGGCGATCGAAAATACGAGCTGATGGACACCAAGGACCTGCTGACGCGCATCGAAGTGGACGGCGACATCGTTTCGCAAGTTGCCGAGATCAACGAGCGGAAGCGCGCCGTCGTTGGTGCGGTGTGCGTGTTCGGAGGGGCGATGAACCGCACGGATGCGGACAACTGCAGCGTTTTGTTGGGGACCATGTTTCACGACGTGAACGTGCTTGTTCTGAGGACCGACTGCGGGAAGTTGAGCGAGTATGACGCCGAGAAAGACAAGGAGGCGGTGCGCGAGTCGGTGCCGCGCATGATATTGGAGGCGGAATGGCTGCCGCTGGATTTGGATCCATCCGAATGCGACGTTGAGGAAGCTGGAATGAGGCTGGACAATATTCGCAGCCATATTGCAGAGTAGGTCGCGTGGATTTGTTGGTGTTAAGGAGGGGGGGGGGGTTATCGATCATCAGTTACGAACAAAAAGATATATTTAGAGATATATTTATACATTCAAGAACTGCTTTAATATTTCCATTTACTTGTTTGTTTTTTTTTGTTTTTTTTTTGAACATACAGAAACATACATTTCCAAGAAGATGTGACCGGCACATTTCTAGATACATCCATTTTGGTATCAAAGAAATGAGTGCAGCTGGATATGTAGTGTTTTTGTCCTGTTTTAATATTTAGTTTAATTGTTTTTTGTGTGTATGTGTTTTCAAAAGATGGTATGTCGACTCATTTTTTGCATTGAAAATTCCAAGTCAAATGGGGAAAAATAGCTTTGCACGAGTTGCAGCCCTGGAAAAAATGAGGGAAGAGACGGAGAAGTTGAAATTGAAAATAGATATGGTACAGTGTAGACTTAAAATAGAATGAAGTGGAAAAATAATGAAGAATTTTCCAAAAGAAAAACATCAATAAAATAACGGAGAGAGCGCCGCAGTCACAATGATTCGTTCAAAAGATAAATATATCGATTCGCTAATGCTCATTTTCGCTTCTTGATTATTGCAGGGCTCTCTCTTTACAATTCTGATCTTTTTTGGTCTACCCCTGCCTGTTAATTTAACCTGGAATAAAATAATAATAATAATTGAAAAACTATATTTCTTGAAATGTGCAGAAAGAAGCTGACCTGCAGCAAGGACGGAAAGCAGTCGAAGAGCATATCGAAGGATTGAAAAACGAGCATGAAGTGATATGTGAAGAGAAAGAGCGCCTCACTGTCGCGCTGGCGAACAAGCAAGAGCAGAAAAAATCAATGGAAGCCAAAATCGAGAAGGTAGTTTTGATCAATTGAAAAAAAAAAAAAAATTGGGCAGGAAAGGGGGGGGGGGGGAATTTGAGCAGTGGAAAACTCAGAAGAATAAAATGAAAGTCAGAATCAAGGGAAGCACTTTCTGCATGCGAAAAAAAAGAAAAGCCCTAAAATTGTTTTTCTCCTTGTTTCGTCCTCTACATAAGCTCCTCACCACATTTTTCTGGAATCGGATATAATGAATTTCCGGAGGATATATAGAGGAGCTCCAATGGGGTTGTGTGTTTATCGTCCAATCGGAAATATTGCAGGCCAATTTGCTGCTCAAACAGAAATTCCACGAAGCCACCATGCATATCGGCTTGTTAAAACAGCAACACAAGGCAGCCCTGGAAAGGGAATCCATGTACTCAAAAGTGTGCAGCGGGGGCTGGAATTATCTGAAGAGTGGGCTTGTGAAAACACAAGCCCCTTCCCCCACACAGAAAGAAGAGGGAAAGGCGGAGATCTCAACTGATCCACCTAAATCAGTTCCGAGAACGGCTTCCAAGCCGCCCTTGCAGCCGAAGAAACCGTTGAAATCCATCTCCAAGGTTCCATGCCCGTATCGCATCTTTTGAGGGTGGGGGGGAATATGATTGATGGATCTCGACTGTTTTTTTTTTGGAGTGGGGGGGGAGGGGAAGAAAGTATTGAGAGAGAGAGAGAGAGAGAGATGAAATTGGTTTCTTCAAGGGCGTGAGGAAAAAAAAAAAAGAGTGGAAAAAGAGTGAGATGATAGTGCCTCCTGCAGGAGAGCTAGAAAAAAAAATATATACATATATATATGTATATATATATATATATAAAGGAAAGTGCACAAAAAATGAGAAAAGAAAAAAAAGAGCAAGTCACACCCCTTTGAAAAATAATTCAGTCATGTTAGGAAAAGACGCAATTGAGTGCTGTTGTTTCAAAATATTGAAAAGAAGGCTCTTTGAAGTTTTTTTTACAGCTTTTTTTTTTCCTTTTCGGTTCTTGTTTGTTTTGAAAAATCATTCATGTTGGGGTAGCAGGGCAATGCATGTATTTCTTTGAACCAAGTATTTTATGAGGTGGGCTCCTCATGCCCAACAGACAGTCACTAGAGACAAAAAAAAAGAAAAAGAAAAAAAAATCTTCTGTTCTGTTATGTGATGCTTTTTTGAAAAAGAGCAGCAAAAACAAAAAGAAAATATTCCTCAATACAATGCGAGTAGACACTGAATGGTAAAAGGGGTTTTGTTTCCTATAGAAACCTTTCTGCAGCATTTTATCTATTTTTTCACTTTTTTTTCAAGCTATTGTACGGTCGTTGGGGTTGCAAGAAAATATCTTTTTTGAGACACAGATTTTTCATTGCTATTGAGAGTAGGTCATTTACCACATTTGGTTTTGATTTTTAAAAATAATTTGAGGAAAATGCATCCACTAGTTTTGTTGGGTTTGCAGCTGGGGACATTTTGATGTATTTGACAAAATGGTGCTGTGGAGTGTGTGATTCTCTAGGCAGGGAGGGCAAACTCTCGATCAATATTTGCTTGAAAGCACGATTGGATTTTTCTTTTGGGGGGGGTTCTGCCAATAAATTAGGGTGTTTTTCCCTGTAGTAGACAATGAAGCTTTTTGAGAGCGTTTCGATTGTTTGATCGATTGTAAGAACGCAAGTCACCAATTCACCACACGTTTTCTGACAAGTCTCCAGCCCTGTTCTTTCTGTTAACCATGCATCTTGTCCACCCCAGTTGGAACTTCCAATTGGCAAATTTCAGCATCAAAAACTATCAACGATTTCACCAAATTGTGAGCTTCTGTGGCTTCTTTAAAATTTTCACATGTGCGCGATATTCAAGGAAAACTTTGAAACTGTTAACATCAATGTGGAGATTTCTCTGAAACGCTGAGCTCATGATGTCTGTGCAATGATAGGTGAAAAAATCTTCCTCCTTCAAACCCATTCCTAAGACATATACACATATATGCATATGTGTATGCATATATACAAATATAGTATTCCCAAGTCGACCGGAGCGTCTCGTTTTTTTTGGACTACCAACTTCAAGCCAAAACGTTGCGAGGATCAACCACCACTGTCCTGGTGGCGTCTCCCAGCGCACATGCTGACTGATTGGTTTTGTGTTCTCCAATTGCCTGTAACTTCACCAAGCAACTCTCATAACTGCCCAGCTGTCATGCGCGGTATCTAAATCCTGCGTGATCCTCGTGCTCTTGCATCATTGGTTTTACGTTTGGGAGGCTGACCTCAGTGCGATTTCCACACCAAAATCTTCCTTTTTTCTTTTTCTTTCCGTATCTTGAGGGTTACAACGCAGGTATTTGTACCGGCGTTGCCATAGAACCTGGATTTGCTACAGCTATCAACAACAACTAAAGAGTCGACGTCTTAATATGAGGGTTAACATAGTTTTTCTATTCACGGCTGCACTATTCTTCAAGTATGGAGGAGCGCCTACGGCAGGTGAACCTCGCCCCCCCTCCCCCCGGGCCAGGGCAGCACGGCTGTCGAAGTTGCAAACCATTCACGTTCTTGAGCTCTGACGCGCGTTCATGCTTACCTTGCAGCCGCACAATGTGGCGTGCCCTGCCAGATGACTTGCTTCCAGGAGAACCCATCGGAAATCAAAAGGGCCTTGGGCAACAGTCCACTGTTGGACGCCTTGCTCCCTGATACTTTCGACTATGCTCAGGCGGTCAGAGATGCTGCCGCGGCGTTCCCAGTCGCGGGGGGATTTTTCAAGGGAAGCGAGCTCAAAGGAACTAGGTGAGCTGGGGCAGACCCTGGAGGAATCGCAACAGGCGTTGTACTGCTCCGATCGTTCAGGGGTTCTCATGATCCCCTTGCTCCTTTTGATTCTGACTCCTTGGGCTTGGCGTTCAGGGTGAGCGGGATCACCGGCGGGGTCGTGAAGGTGCTCAACGCGTGTGGTTTGATGGCAGTCGCTCCGGAGAAGGAATACATCGCTTTCAAAATTGGTTTCGGCAAGCTCCCCTTTCCCACGGCCGCAGGTCCTGATGGTATGGAAGTCTGCGCTGCTGTCCAGATTTGCGACGGATCCATCCTACTAGGACTGAGGGGGTTCAAGATCAAGATCCAAACCCCAGTGGGACCTGCTGCTATCGGGCCAACCGCTTTCGGTTTGTCCTTGAAGGGCGGGTTGCAGGAAACGTCAAAAGCTCCGCTGTGGTTCGGCGGAGCGATCGCGACAAATTCGAAAGTCGTCAATGGTCATCTTCACATGGCAGGTATGCACGTCGTCGCGTTGTAGGAGCCCAACCTTAAGAATAGTCGATTCGTGATGGAGGTGTGATCAGTGGATTTGGCGCTGTTTCGGTTTTGGCTCCCCCTCAAAGTGAATTGGCCGTCTTTGTTTTCTTTTTCAGGATTTCTTCAGTGGAGTATTGGAGAGCCTGGAATCCTTGTGCTGAACTTGAGGGCGGACGCATCCCTTATTATGAATCTGCAGCCCTCCACAAGCGCGCCACTTGTGGTTCCGAGCTTCACAGGCGCTGCTAATTCGTTGGCGAACATGGAAGTTCTCATCAGCGTATCCGTGGCCCCCAATATTGAAGTGCTGAACATCATTCGAATCGATCTATCGAAATTCCTGGGAAGCGCCCAAGCATCAGTATACTTGTCCACGCTCGGCCAGGGAGCCTCCTTCGAAGTGAGTCGCACCTCCAGCTTTCGCGAGTTTCCTGATTTTCGATGCGTTCTGTCGATTGCTTGGTGGACCCTTTTGTCGTCTTTGGATGCGTAGAGTGTGCAGTAAAGCCTCGACCTCGTTGAGATTTTGACTTGCGTACACAGGTTGCAGTAGCTTTCGTCGCTCAAGTTAAGCCGTTCGCGGTGCTCGGAGCGTTGGGCTTCGGGGATGGTCTGACGACAAACGTCATTCAGGAACTTGTAGATGATACGGAAATCAAGGGGGCCTTGAAGTTCTTCGTTACTCACGTCGACGGCTCAAACAAAAGCACCAAATGGGGTTTGCGGCTGGAGGGAGAGGCGAACGTGAGGTCGTCGAAGAGGACTCAAAACGTCAGGGATTCCAAGATCAACGCGATTTCGATCAGCGGTGGCAGCAACTCGAGGACCGTGATCGCTCTCTGGAACCGCAACAACCAGGCCGTCATCTCCATTTCTCTGTGTAGCTCTGAGTCGCACTGCAAGGAGGACGAGTTCTGCGACTTGACTTTCGGTGCATGCACCAAGAAAGTGGGGAGAGGTTCCATTTGTCTGGTGGACAAAGTGTGCAAGAAACGCTTCACCTGCGTCAGGGGCTTCTGCAACAGGCGGTGCTCAAAGGGATGCAACGACCAGGAGTTTTGTGACAGCGCTTTCAATGTCTGCGCCCCGAAGGTTGGAAAAGGATCGGTTTGCGTCGAGGACAAGGTCTGCAGCGGAAACTTGGTGTGCAAAATCGGCTTCTGTAACAACGGCTGTAAGAACGACGCTGGGTGTGGAGCGCAGCAATTCTGTGGTCGGGTCTCTCGGAACTGCACCAACAAATTCGGGAGGGGTGCTGCGTGCACTGGCAATTTCCAGTGCAGTTCACGATTCACCTGTGTCAGGGGCTTCTGCAACAGGCAGTGTTCTAAGGGATGCAACAGCAACGAGTTTTGCGACAGCACGTTTAATGTCTGCAGCCCGAAGGTTGGAAAAGGATCGGTTTGCGTCGAGGATAAGGTCTGCAGCGGAAATTTGGTGTGCAAAACTGGGTTCTGCAACAACGGCTGTAAGAACGATGCTGCGTGTGGAGCGCAGCAATTCTGTGGTCGGGTCTCTCGGAACTGCACCAACAAGTTCGGGAGGGGTGCTGGGTGCACTGGCAATTTCCAGTGCAGTTCACGATTCACCTGCGTCAGGGGCTTTTGCAACAGGCAGTGTTCTAAGGGATGCAACAGCAACGAGTTTTGCGACAGCACGTTTAATGTCTGCAGCCCGAAGGTTGGAAAAGGATCGGTTTGCGTCGAGGATAAGGTCTGCAGCGGAAATTTGGTGTGCAAAACTGGGTTCTGCAACAACGGCTGTAAGAACGACGCTGCGTGTGGAGAAGGGAAATACTGCGACCGCACTTTCCGGAATTGCAACAACAGGGTGGGGAGAGGATCGGTTTGTCTGCAGTCTTTCACGTGCCAGGAGCGATATCGATGCCATGGCGGTTTTTGTAACAGAAAGTGCAACGCGGGCTGCAGCGGTGGGGAATTTTGCGACGCCTTCCAGAACTGTGTTCGAAAGTTTGGGAAAGGCCGCCCGTGCGCGCGTGGTCGGGAGTGCCGCAAAAAATGCCGCTTTTTCTTCTGCACCTAGTTGGTCAAATTTCAAGGAGATCATGAGGACTGCCCACCCCAGGAATTTTCTGCGTTATTCCTGCACAGTGACAGGGCCCTCAAATTCAAGTAGATTAGTCAATTTTCAGAATTGAGACAAAAAGTCGATTTTCGCTAACGAGATGAATTTCAGAATTCATTTTTCATTCCCTGAACTTCAGTAGGGATGAATCATATTTATTTATTTTTCTTGTATTGCTTTTGAACTGCTTTTTAAACTGCTTTTAAGCTTTTTCATATGATTGGGTTGGATTGTTTTTTGTCGCTGTCAGCACCCCACCTCACTTGCTCTCCTAACAACGAACTCACCTTCATGAAATACAAAGAAGCTAAAGGAGGCCATCACCCCCAAAAAGACTTGGATTTGCACTTTTTTGGATATAAAGTGCAAATCCAACCCACAGATTGAAAAATATAACACAACTAGAATCCCATATAACTCCCATCTTCACTCAACGATCCAAAATGTCGATTCACAAACAAGACGTACCAAAGACTTGTTGACCTCTCTAAACACGTCGCGGAAGAAAGGGGAATTGCTGTTTTTTTCCACACCAAGAAAAACAAACTCACCGTCCAAACCAACGGTTGCCTACATCATGAAGGGCGGGGGGGTCACCTTTTCTTGTGCAAAGCCGATAAAAACCAGGAAGGATACGTGCCACTGGCAGATGCGAATGAAGATAAAATATACATGAACGCTATCAATACAAAAAAGGTCCCACCAGCAACAGTGTTGCCATTGCAAAGACACCTATCACTAGTGAAAATATGCCGTTTTTACAAGCTTGTAAACGCGACTTTACAAGCTTGTAATCCACTTTACAAGCTTGTAACATTCCGGCGGGCAGCACTTAGCCGAAATTTCGCGTCGCGGAGAGCTTTCTTTGGTTTCCACCTTGTAAAGTGCGATTACAAGCTTGTAATCTGTGAGCGCCAAAGCGGTAGATGACTGAAATGAGGCAGTAGTGGACGAAAGGAAGTGGTGCTGTGTAACGTGGGGTAGTGCGATAGTGAGGGAATCTTGTGGACAGTTTCGATTAGTCGTGGGAAGGTATAAAGTTCGACAGGGGAAGCTTGTAAACAAGAGACAGCGAACGTTTGTTCGCGTTGAGATAAGTCTGCGCTCGAGTTTGTTACATGGTTTCGGAGCTGTTTTCGGTCTATTCAGTCGTTTAAAGTTCGCACGCTGGCTCGCTTAGGCGTTGAACTCGAAGAGCTCGACCTCGAACTATCCTTCAGTGATAGTTCGTTTGCAACCGCAAAAGGACAGCGAACCAGCGAGGACGCAGATACGCACTCTCACGACTTGGCACAAGGACGTGCTACCTCAGACACGTCGAGTGTGACAGACCTCGACAAGCAAGCTAAGTGGCGTAACACGCCTTGGTTTGAAACTGACGAACACCTTTTTTTTCCGGACATATCGCGTCCTAGGAAGGACCGCAGGCACGACATGGCTGACGTTGAAAAGATACAGAGAGTGACGAAATGGACAAGGGAGACGGCAGACTGGCTCGTCCCGTATGCCGAGGTCACAGAGGAAGAGACCACGGAGAGAGCACGTGTCATTCTTAAGCACGTTGCGCCGACCACACATGAAGGACGCGCAATCTACAAAATGATCACTAATGCGCTGAAGGCTACAGAGTGGTTTATTCAGGACCCAGACAATCCAGAGCGAAGGATTCGACTGACAGACGAGGAACGCATAGAGACTGCGTGCTGGGATTCTATCAAGGCGAATCTAAACAATCTCCTTCCAACGGAGAGTATTCTCAGTCCAGAACAAAGGATCTTGTCGTTGAAGAAAGAAAAAGGGGAGTCCCTGTTAGCGTTTACGAGCAGGTTCAAGACTGTCTGTGACGAATATCCTCATGTGGCTCCATCGAGAAAGCTGCAGTTGTTACTAAACAAACTGCCAACGGATGTTCGAAATACATTAGCGGGATATGATATCCTGCAGACGAGTCTCGACCAAGTCATCCAGGTCGTTCGCAGAAGAACGGATTGGTTACTCGCTGGAAATTTGAGTGATAAAGGGGTCGAGGATGCTATGGAGATCGACGCTCTGGAGTTGAGTAAGGGAAGTGTTTCGGCTTTGGAAGGAACCTCGTCGCATGTGGATACGCTGAGACGCGTGCCTATTTCCACGCTCAAACACTATGTTGCTGATTTTGCGAAACGAGATAAACGCTTTCGTTCGTTTTTGACCTATCTCGTGAAAAGCCAAGGTACTGGCGAAGGAGGGGAAAAGGCACGCCCATTCACTCGTCAGCGTTCCAAAGGAGGTCGAGGTGACAAACAGCCGGGGATATTTCACGTGGATACTGACGACGCCACGAAGGATGACAAAGTTGACGAGTATTTTGAGGACGATATTTTCGCTGAAGAAGATCCTATGGCAGAGGAAGGTGAAATAGTGAATGTCGCCATCGCTGACGAAATGGACAAGGCAGGCATCAATTTCGCAAGCTCGCTGTTATACTGCCCAGTGGTTTTGAATGATCGCGTTACGATGAATGGACTCGTCGACACTGGTGCATCTATATCGATTATCTCCTCCCGCACTTTGAAGCGAGCTGGGTCTGAGCTGAAAGTTGACATGGCGCGCTCAGCTATACGCTGTTTTAACCAAACAACGCTGCAGGCGAAAGGAGTTACGGAGATGCACGTGACCCTGGGAAAGAAAACCATGTTGCACGAGTTCATGGTTTGTGATGAGGTTTCGCATGATCTGCTGGTGGGCAACGACTTATTAAAGCGATTTGAGTGCAGGATTAATCCAGCGAAAGGTTTAATCGAGATGAGCCGACAAACGGCAGTGCAGTGTTTGGCTGTTCGAGGAGAAAACACATGTACCAAAGGCGTCGAGGCAAAGGAGGTTGCACCCACGACAGTTACGATCCAGGCTACAGAAAGAGGAGTGGTGGAACCAGTGCAGCGAGGCGAGAATGTTTTTATTCCAGTGGGTCGTTCTTTCGTGATCGCATCGAAGGCCTCGCGAACTTTCATACTGCCGTTTCGTGCAGACCGCAGTATCCCTGTTTTCGACTCTGGACGCATGCCTATCGGCCTCCTCACATCATCGTCGCTATGGGAAGCGGGAAAACCTCTTAAGGTAACGGTTTTCAATGCTTCGAGCAGGGCAGTTCACGTTGGCAGTCGCACTGCTGTGGTTGGATTGTCGGTGGGTGATTTTCGATTTCAAATTCAATTAGCTCATCAGGACAGTAAACGCATTCGGTGCGTTTAATGGAGCAATAAACGAGGGAAATAAAGACTCAGACATGGATGTGAAGAGTTTGTTATTATCACACATTCAAAAAAAATATGCTGAGCTCTTTTCACAGCCCATCGGGAAATTTAATAAGGAGACAGTTGAGGACATGCCTTTTATTTCCTCGGATTCTTTTTCTAACTTTCGCCAAAGAGATTTGACTGGGCGTTTTTTTGAAGTAGTGAAGCGTGAAGTAGCAGAATGGGTTAGCTTGGGGCTGGTAAAGAAGGTGTCTTTTACACCTAAGGTGATGACTCCTTTAGTCGTCGTTCCTAAACCCCGCAGTCCAAAACTGCGGGTTTGTTTTGATTTCCGAATGCTTAATGCTAGCATTAAGCAAGTTTATTCGCCTCCGCTGGATAGAGGGGCTATTTTGAAACGAATGCAAAAAAAGAAAGTCTTTTCGCAACTAGACATTGCCTCTGCTTTTATGTGCATTCCTATTTCTGATGGAATAGCCACATATTTTGGTTTTGAGTTTGGAGGTCAGAACTATGTGATGACAAGGCTAAAAGAAGGCTATCACAATAGCATGCATTACTATATGCGTGCTATGCACTTTACTTTGGCAAAAGTGCGAACAAAGCTACCGCCAGGCGTCGAACTGCATGCCTATGTTGACGACCTGGCGTTAGCCACTGACGATATGGCGACGCATCGCGTCGCGCTGGATATTTTACTGGATGAACTCCACAAGGATGGCTGGAGTCTCCAACTCGAAAAGTGTGAGTTTTTTAGTTCTTCTATCTTTTTTCTTGGCGTGCATGTGAGTTCCACTGGTTTCAAAATGGATCCTCAAACGCTTAATAAAATCGAGGATCTTCCTATTCCTCAAAACAAATTTGATTTGCGCGGTTTCTTTGGGTTGATGAATGGGTTAGCGAGTTTTCATCCTTTTTTGCATCGCACAGTTGCGCCACTGAAGTGTTTTCGATCGGCTGATCCAGTGGCTTTTCAAACTGATGATTTTCGTTCTTTGTGGCAGTCGTTGGTTTCTTCGTTGACTAATAAACTCTGGGGCTTAGATTTTTTTGATCACGCCTCTAAGGAGCCGATGAAAATTTTTCTAGACTCTTCCAGTGTTGGGCATGGGGCTGTTTTACTACAGGGCGACCGAATCATTCAGTTTTGGAGTTCGATAAACTCCCGTTCGTGGTCCTCTAGCAATCATGCAGAATTAGATGGTTTTTGCAAAGCAGTGGCTGCTTTTCAGCTTTTTTTAGTCGACCGTCCTTTTTCGGTTTTCACCGATAATAAAGCTGTTCTTGGGATTTTTAATCCTGAGAATCATTCGCCGTTTGTATTACGGCGACTGGATGATATACAATCTCTGTGTATCTGTCCTTTTTCTGTGGAGCACATTGCTGGTGCGCACAATATCCTGGCCGATGTGCTGTCGCGCTATGAGTATTTCGCAGGAAAGCGTTCTGCCGCTTCTCATGATGCGGCTGCAGTGGATTTGACCTCGCCTTCTCCTATTCCTACGCCATGGCTGGCTTCGCTGTTGACTGATGCGTATACCGGTCCTGTGTGGCGTTTGCTGACCACTAATGAGGTGGATGGATGGCTGTTGGATACTCGAGTGGAAGAGGTTCGCCCGCAATTTCGTATTCAGGAGGGTCGTTTGCTCAAATTGTCCAAAGTCGGCACCTGGCGTTTGATGATTCCTAAGCAATACGCCCCTGCTCTGTTAAAGAAAGCACATGATGATCTGGGACATAGTAATCGTGCTTTAACTGAGGAACGACTCGCTGCTCGCTATGTTTGGGATGGAATGCATCGCGACATCAAGCAGTATGTCGACTCCTGTGAAGAGTGCCAGCGTTGTCTCAAAATCGCTCCCACAGCGGAATTGCGACCAATCAAAGAGATGGAGCCTTGGGGACTGGTGGGCTTAGATTTTATTGGCCCGTTACCCCAAAGTGGTGGCTGTCGGTATATTCTCGTGGCGATCGACTATGCCACGCGATGGCCAGAAGCTAAAGGAGTGGAGCTGGCGGACAGTAAGACGATCTGTGCATTTCTGGACACTCTTCGATTTCGTTTTGGAACGCCCAGGCGCATTATTACAGACAATGCGCCAGCATTTGTGAGTGAACAGGTCCAAGCATATTTAGGTGACCATGGAATAGGGCGGCTGGAAATTTCAGCTTATTCGCCTAAAACAAATGGGTGTGTCGAGCGAATGAACCAGACGATTATGAATGCACTGAAGAAAAGCTGCTTGGGAAAAGGGCAGGAGTGGGTGCATCATTTGGAACGTGTGCTTTACGGGATACGCACACAGCGAAACGCTACTACGCAGATGACTCCTTTTGAAATCATGTATGGGTTCAAGCCGCGAGACTGGATGGATGATGCAGTCACCCAAGAGATTTTGGAACAGCAGGAAAGTACTTCGACAGTTCTCAGGCTTTCGCGATTGGAAGACAATCGTATACTGGCGAATCAACAAATGACTAAGGCGCAGTCGAAAATGCGGTCGTATTATGATGCTACAAAACGTGGGTCGCAGAGAAAGGAGTTTCGATTGGGTATGGCTGTTTTACTTAAACACGAACGAGGTCAAAAGAATAGCAAATTTGCAGGTCGCTGGAAAGGCCCATTTAAAATAGTCAGTGATTATGGGTCTGGGATTTTTTTATTGGCAACACCTAAAGGTGCACTGCTGAAAGGCTTAGTGCACCATGATCGATTGATTCGATATGAGCAAAGGGACGAAAAAGGAGTTTAGCACAAAAGAAGCGTGTGAGCGCCAAAGCGGTAGATGACTGAAATGAGGCAGTAGTGGACGAAAGGAAGTGGTGCTGTGTAACGTGGGGTAGTGCGATAGTGAGGGAATCTTGTGGACAGTTTCGATTAGTCGTGGGAAGGTATAAAGTTCGACAGGGGAAGCTTGTAAACAAGAGACAGCGAACGTTTGTTCGCGTTGAGATAAGTCTGCGCTCGAGTTTGTTACAAATCTCAGTTTACAAGCCTGTAATCGCAGTTTACAACCCTGAAATCCCATTCTAGAAGGTCGTACACCTGCGGATCTCCATCTTTCGAATTTCCTTGCCTCCCATCCTGTGCGACCAACCATTGTTCAACGGCCTGCTCCCATCCGCGACTGCACGAGGTCAAGTGTGAGATTCGGGTGGACCGGTCGCGTATTCCGAGCAAAGCAGGTATTTAAAGAGCTTCTTTTGGCTGAAAGAAAAGTCGGAGACGAGTGCGCCGGCGCGCAGGGAACGAGGTACAGAGAGTGGGAAGGTCAGTACCCCAGCAGGGGCGCTCGTTTCTGGATTGCTCATCCCTGTTTTTGATGTTTCCGACACACTGACTTGCCCAAAACGCATGAACTGGATGATAACGAGCTCGTCCTCGAGGTGACCTGAGACTTCCATAGGGTAGAAATTGCTACCCTATGAAAATGCTCTGATTGTAGCAAGGAAATTGTTTGCCTTGGTATTGTGAGCTTGCTGATCATTGGTGTTGGGACTCATGTTTTTTTTCTGTTTTTTCCTTGCTGTGCAACAGACCACCCTCTTGGTCACTTGACTACCATTGGGCAATGTTATTTCCAGAGGTGATTCATCGGCTGTGTGTCAAGCTCGCTTCCCAGGAAGATGTAAGTTTGATTTTCAGTTCATCTCTCGCTGGGGAATAGAGATTTTATTCCATGTGTTTGAACAAGAGCAATACGGAAAACAACAGCAAAATTGGCAATCGTTTCTTTTTTTAATCAAGATTATATATGTACTATCAGGATTTTCTTTGGTACTACTTCTGTTAGACCAACTGCTGTTGGCACCAAAGGAAGGGAACGAACAACGGAAGACAGAACCCTGGTGCCTAATTTGTCGATTGAGTTACATGACCCCAAATCCGTTTATAAACGCCTGCAAGAACAGGGCGAGGAAATCAAGTGAGATGAAATCAATTGTTCTTCCACTGTGCACCAGGTTGGTCCACAAATTTTTGGGTTTTGATGTAGAGGAAACGATGGTTGTAGAAGGAGTGTCTGACCCTGCCTGCTTTCTGTAGGCTGTCCTGTTGTGCTTGCCAGGTGGATCAAGAGGAGAGGGCATGGATCATGCTGATGGAATTGCTGGACTGAAGGATCTGGATGTCAGGGAGCCTAAGTACCATCTTTGTTTGTGGCTTGCTCTGCTCTGGTAAATTACCTCAGTTACATTTCTTGAAATTCGAAGCAATGCATTGACTATGAGTTTCCACAATCGTTGATTGTGGGTTTTGGGACGAAATGGGATAGTATGGTGGGTACACCCGAGCTCTGAAAGGGATGGGATGGTATGCATTCAACTGGAGGATTCTGTTCTCCCCATCTGGAAGCTTGGAACTTGAGCCTGGGGTCCTCTTGTGACAAAGCAGTGGAAACCACACTTTTGCTAGCTTATGGAGGACTATATTAAACTGTTTCACACAATTTTGCCGTCAGTAGTGAACCTTGTTATGTGGGCATTTAGATGTATCACCCTCTTTTAAGTGGGCTCAATTTGTTGTCTTGACAGTCACCAAAGAAGTCAGTCGAAGCCCCATCAGTCTGCCCCTCCGAGGGGGGTGTTAAAATTTAATGCAGTTTTTCCTCCCCAGTCTGACTTGCCGAATCAACAGTCCAGGCATTGATCCCCCAAGAGCTGTTTTGTCACTTGTTCACTAGAAAATGATATAAGTATTGCGGAGTAAGTATTCTCCACAATAGTGGAAATTGATTGTCTGATTGCCTCACCAGGGAAAGAGCAAGAGGAAGTGCTGAGTGAAGACCCACTGGACATTCTGTTGGATTTGGCCTGCAAAACACATTCATCAGTTGTGCGCAACAGAGGAAACTTCCACTCAGTTGAATTTTGAGTGGAACATTTTAAAAAGTAGAGGAGGGGTTTGGAAGTTTTCGCAGTATTTTCGCTTTCTTTCGCTGGTTGTGAGAATAAACTTCCAGAAAGCAAGAATGTGCAGAAGGTGGATCCCAAGTTCGATTCTTGGGCACATCGAGCTATTGAAAGGGATTTGCGGTTTTGTCTTTGTTGTAATTTATCATTGTAATGAGAAAAATTGAAATCATGATGATATTCTGTCCATTATTTTATAATAGTGATAATCACCCATGTGGTGGAGAATGGAATCATCTATAGACATTCATCAATTAAAATTTACAATCAATCGTACCACGACAAGAATCACAGCCGAGCGTGTGCTTGGGCTTGTGTGATGACACATCAATGACAGAGCTTGTAAAGTGCTTGTAACAGCTTGTAAGAGCTTGTAACCGCGTGGATCGGGAAAGCTTGTAACAGCTTGTAACAGCTTGTAAGAGCTTGTAAATTCCCACTTTACAAGCATGGAGCTGTTCCACTTTACAAGCTTTTTGCTTGTAACAGCTTGTAACAGCTTGTAATCTCCACTTTACAAGCTTGTAAACGATGGGGACAGTGTCAAGTCTTTACAAGCTTGTAATCCACTTTACAAGCACTTTACAAGGTGTTTACAAGCTTGTAAAAGCGGCGTTTTTTCACTAGTGTATTGCAAAACGATTCCCAGAACAAAATGGAAATTTGATTGTGATATTTGGGGGGGGGGGGTCTAATAGTCCAGGACCTTGTGGTTTTTAATGGTAATAATGCAAATGACAAAGAAGACACAGTTCATTCAGAAGGATCAATTCATCTCTTTGCTGTTGTAAGCGTTTCGCTTTCACAGCACTCCCCACACAACCCCTCCACCCTTCCAGACAGTCCACCCTAGAAGGGGGTTCGGATCACCATGAGATGAGAATGCTCGTTTCTTTCTGTTGGAGACCTGCTCGACCAAAGGCGTGATCACAAGCGAGGACAACCAAAATAGGTACGTGTGTGTGTGTAATTCCGATTAAAATATAAAGTACCCCAATCACATTCATAAGGTACGTGGTGAGCCAGTGCTTCAGGTTAAGAAACCACAAAGTGCAGTCCACAATCCTGAACAGCAATAACTGTGTATGTATTGTCAACAATTGTTGACGCTTAAGCGTCGATCCTCTCTAAAATCCTCCGCTGAAGTTAAAGCAATCGTGTGATCCTCTCCCCTCGCCCAACAAAAATGGAATTAAAAATAAAGGGAAGCGCATCAAAGGGGGAGAAGGCTTGCTTTTCTTCAGGATTGTAAAAACCTTTGATTACCAAAACGCCTCCAGGCTAGGATGAGCCTGGTTCCGCCATCCTTTATGACGGCAGCGGGGCTATGTGCACACCCCAGAGCAGCAACAGGCCTACAAGTCGCTCGCTTGGTCTGTTTTGTCTAATTCATGCGACCAGCTGGAAGCGGGTGCGACTGACTTCAGCCGCCAGGCAGAAGTGATCGCGCGACAAGAGCCTTTTCGGTACCAAAAGAGTCGTTCGATGGAGCGAATTGAACTTGTTCGGAGAATTTTCGTGCTTGGTCAGTGCAAAGCCATACCTGGTGTCCGTGAGACCGTCTTCTGACGACCCGAGACTTGCGCAGGCACGACCCGCAGGTCGAGTAGCATGCCTCGCATGTTTGGCACGTGCGAGGTCCGTGAGTGCCCGCTTCGAGGAGCCGGATTCGTTCGGGCCCCATGTCTAGAAGCTTGGTGCACGCCCTCAGCGATCGTTGTTGGTGGCGGCGGAAAAAATTGTTTTGAGATCGATTGCGATAAATGACACATTTTCTTGTCGTGGGATGTTGGTCTAGTGGTATGATTCTCGCTTCGGGTGCGAGAGGTCCCGAGTTCGATTCCCGGACATCCCCTTCACTTTTTGTCTTCCTCGACAGCATCCACCCAGATTCCTTGTGTACCCAGAAATTTTTTTTTGGGTTAGATGCATCTGTTTGTTTCGTCATGTTTCCTTTTTTATGTGTTGTTGTATTGAACTGAAATAGAACGGGGACTTTCCTCGAATCTAAAGTAGAAAGGTATTTCAGTCATTCTGTATGGCAGATGGAGATCTGAACCAAAAGAGTATTTGAAGTGGATGGTCAGCTGTATGGAGACCATTTTTCTGTAAAAAGTCGCTACACCAGTCCCTGTCGCATCCAAGTACCAAACAGTGCCTGATTCTGAAGTTTGCTTTCATTCTTAGCTTCTTTTTTTTTGAGTTTCTGTTGTGTCTTTTTTTTTCGGTTTTTTTTTGTGTTTTGATGTGTCGACATCTCAATGGGATCAGCCTTTGCATGAAACGGCACCAAAAAATGAACACCAATCCAGCATCATCAGTTGTACCCCTAACGAATCGTTTGTCATCAAATCCACAATCAACCATCAACTTTCGATACATCTATACAGATCACTCTTTTTCTTTTTCCCGTGTGGTATGGAGGGCACCACTGTTCATCAGTCAATGAAAGGAGCTCTGATTTTGCAACAGTGTTCGTGCCGTATCCCGCATAAGGAATGTGAAAAGTGCACTCTGGAAAAAACAACTAAAAATGAAACATCAATCCTTATCAAAACAATGTCTTATGAAATATCGATCCTTATCAAAACAGTGTCTTAACAAAACACAGGCTTCGCCCCCAATGGCACAAAAATGATTTCCCCGACATGACAAGAAACGAAAGGAGCCAAATCTGACTCATGGGGACATCCATGTCATGAAAAATGAGTCACAGAGTAAGAAAAACAGGGAAAAAATGATGTGAATCCATGACCGTCCAAAATACCATCAATCACTGTCTTTCAAAAAAAAAGTCACCGCCGATAAAAAAAAGTCAATCAGAAACTCCCCTAAGAAAAAAAAAAGAAGAAAAGACATGCTTGAACATCGTTTCGAATTTCCCCCAATCCCCCCCCCCCCAAAGCCTATCCCCTACTATCAGCAAGGCAATTGCCTGACTGCTTTGGCCCGTCCATGAAAAACATTTCTGTAGTGAAAAATATTCACTATTACTGCCTCTCCAGCTTTGCTTCTCTTTCGTTTAACCTTTCAGAAAAGGTTTCCGTCAACTTCGATTTCGTTTTCCAAACCCCAACCAAGTTGATGGGACCTACTGGGATGAGCTATTCCTCCATATGCAATCAAGTATACAAAACTCTACAGCAGTTTGAATTGAAAAAGCATGGCGACGGTGATCAACAACCAACCCACGAAGAAAAATTCCTGAGGAGACATACACACAAAAACATCATTCCACCAATTGTGTTAAATCAAACTCATCCCTTAAATTTCTTTATTCTCTTTCCTTTTTTTTGGGCGGGGGGAGAGGGGGGGGAACAGATACAAACATTACAATGCTTGTCTAAATCCCTTACCTCATAGCAACCGTTTTCTCGGGCATTTCCATTTGGGTGGGAATCATCCGAGACTGGCCACTCATGCCTCCTTTCTGTGAAATCGTTTTCAATGATGCCCCTGTGGGTTTTTGTAACACAACCCCCCCCATCCCCACACTCGTCGTCATCGAATTCCCACAACCCATACTCCTCCTCGGAATCAGGCATTCCTGCATCATGGACATCGAGATCGGACGTCATGCCGATCGATTCTCCGTGAATGACTAAGTTTGCCTTCGGGAACGCTTGGGAAAGCGCCCTCAAAAATAAAGTCGAATCGTTGGCGGTGGGCCGCGATGGCGACCGGGGGGTCGTCATTTCGGCAGCCGCCTCCATGCGAGATTTATTCGGCGATTTCGTAAAGGGTCGAGGACGTTTCGACATCGCGCCGCCTGGGAAGGGGCTCTTCGATCCATCGAACGTCGTTGGGCGGTGGGCTGAACACTCCGACGATAGGATTAGCATGCCGATCACCACGACTGCGACAAGATGCACCAACGATTCAGGTCTTTTTTTTGCCGCTCGGCTGTCTCGTAGGGGGAAAACGGATGCTGGAGAATTCTCACCTTTCGTGAGATGAGGCATGTGGCGAACAGCGTTGCGTTGCTTTGGAATGAAGGTGTCGGGGGTGGGGGGTGGGGGGGTTGTAGAAAATCAGCAAAAATCTTCTGACGAAGAGGTTGTCTTGTCGATTTGATCAATTGAAAGACCATCGAAATCCAGCAAGAATCACGACCGCAGCGATCCACCAAAGGTCGTCGCCCCCTTCTAGAACAGACAAGCATATCTTCCATTGTGGAGGAATCAGGGTGGAGATTTATGTGCTGCAACTCGCAATTATGGAGAATTCCCATCTGATTCAGCGCAAAGACGCTGGGGGGAGACTGCCATTCTTTTTGGGTGAAAATTTCAGAAAATGTGCTGGTCAAAGACCTACAGCGAAACAGAGTAACTTTACATGCTGGGCACAAGTGCAGCAGCCTCACAAGAATGGAAATCGACTTCCTCACATACGTTTTTTTTTCATCCCCCCCCCCAAAACCCATCTATCTTTCGGTCAAACTCCTTGGCATCCCATATATTTTTCTCCCCTTCGTTCCCCCAACCCTCTCTTAAGAAACAGCAAAAACAAACAAAACATTTTCTTACCCAAACAGGGGTCGAAGAATTTCAGCCCCTTCGTTTTTTCTTCACTAGAACAAAGTCAAAAAGTATTCCCTCCACCTCATACCAAAAAAAAAAGTTTCTTTGCCAAAACAGGGGGACTTCCCCCTCCCCCTTCCCACCTTCGTCTCAAAAAAAAAAACAAACCTGAAAAAAAAACACCGACTCAAAACCCCCCTTCGTTGTTATGTTTTGTTTTTCACCCTCACAACACGTCCCCGTTTTTTCATTGGTTCATAAAGAAATACATAAAAAAAAAAGTCTTCAGAAAGGAGGTTGCAAAAACAAAAACCCAGCCCGTCTCACAGTCAGATGACTAATTTCTCCCGGTAGCTGTTTCCCTCCCTCTCATTTTTTTTTCTCTGTTTTTTCTTTTTTCCTTTTTTCTTGTCGTCCCTCCTCCATTGACTTTGTAACAACAAGTTAAACCAACCAAAAAAAAAAAAAAAAAAGAAAATTAAAAAAAAGAAACACACATGCGTTTTTCTTCCCCCCCTAACAAATACAGCCGCATAATTGACGAACTCCAGATAGGAATTCCCTTTTCCCTCTCATTCGTGAAAATTGTAATCCTCTCGAACGACACTTAGAAAAAAAAAAAAAACTTTTTTTTTTTTCATGATGCCGCTATTCCATATATATAAATCCATGTGCCAAGGTCCCATGCAAAAAAAACCCCAACAAAATCATGATCCCACATCTCACTCTTTTTTCTTTTTCTTTTCTTTCTTTCTCTCTTTCTTTTTTGCTGCTGCTGCATTGATTTTCGCTCTACTGTTTGGTGCCGTTTCTCGAAGATATGCTGGAAACAGAAGAACTTGCAAAATCCAGTGTCAGTGACTGACCCAGCAAAAACAAACAGCAAGAACAAGAAACCCATCAATTTTTTGATCTCCACCCCCCCCGCCCCCCCCCCAAGAAATAAAAAACTCCCTTCAAAACTATGTAAAAAGCCATCAATGATTTGACCTCCACCCCCCCCCAAAAAAAAAAAAAAAAAAAAAAGGTAAAAATATCCTAAAAAAATATGTAAAAAATTACACGTACCCCATGCTAAAAGTGACATTGATATTCCATTTCAAGTTCCATCCGTTCCATCCCCCCTTTTCTTCTTTCCCTAGTTGAGAATTAGCTCACCTGGAAATCTCCAAATCGGTACCATCAGGAGGCGTGAAGGCACTGCCTCTGAGAGTGGCTTCCATTCTTGCTTCCATTTCCTTCAGCCTGGCCTCCATCTTTGCATATTCATCCCTCAGTTTCGCCTGGGGGGAAAAACAAAAAACAAAAAATGGTTTCAGTCACTCTTTCAGTTATTTTTTCTGTAATTTTTTCAGTCACTCTTTTCAGTCACCCCTTCAGGAGGGGACACAGCTGAGGATTCCAAAATGTACATAATTGTATACCTCTCCCCCCCTCCCCCCCTCCCCCCCCAAAAAAACCCTAGAAAAAAGGAAAAGAACATAGGAAAGGGTGCCATTTTCCAGCATAACATGCATGCATCCTCACTTGTTCCTCTTTCAGTTGCTGAAGTTTCGCAGCCGACAGCTCTTCCACTTCCATGTCCTGGTCGATCTCCTCATCAGCACTGCTCACTTCTTCCATGCTCAATATCTGCTCCTTTAAGCCGGTCGCCTGGTCCACCAAAGCTTTTTCGTTTTGCTTGGCCATGACTTGGTATTCCTCGAACAGAGCCTTCTTTCTGGCCTCCGGCAGGGGTTGGGAGCGAGGGTCCGTGTAGACTTCGCGCTTCACTTTAGACCAAGTTGAGGATACCGACACGTTCAAATCTGCAATATAAAATTGGTCCACATTTATCACAACGGGTACAAATTCGATCATCTTTTGGCGCTTTTTTTTTAATCACCGTGCAGGGAAAGGGGTTGAGGGAATCAAAAACGGACAAAAAGGAAAAAATATGCAATATGAAAAATGAAAAAAGGTGGGGTTGGGGGAAACCCTGGTTTCACAGGTGAAAAAGAAACCACCACCAGGAATGAAGAACCAGCACCTTAATTTTCTCGTCAACAGAAAAAAGTGTCGCTCATTTATTCAGGCAATTGATTTCAAAGAAATGTCCCCCCCCAAAAAAAAGTGTTAAAAAAGGGGGGGGGGGGGATAAAAGAAGATATTTCACTCTCCCGACACACATGTTCGATTGATGAAGGGGAAAACAAAAGCCGAAAGAAAACATCGGGGGGTAGAAAATAAACCATAAAAAGCAATGTATCTTAGCCTCATCACCTCTCAGCAAAGTGTGGAAGTCTGCTTCGGCCTCCGCCTTCATTTTCTCTTGGGCATACTTCAGCTTGTTTTCAGCAACCACGCTGTCATAGATTTGGCGTCGAGTGGCCTGGTCCTTGACAGACTCAAACACAGTGGTCCCCCGCAATTGACCATGGACGTCCTTCCAATCGCTCCCGATTCCGACATTCATCTCTTCGTACATTGCCTGCATATCAGCAGAAAAAAGAAAAAAACATGCTCAATAAACATTTTTTCATGGATTTTTCTTTCCGCCATGTTTCAAATGCATCATCACATGTCCCTCCCTTTGAAGCCGATTTTTCTGCTTTTGTGGAATAGAGAGCATTTTTCTTCCTTCCTTTCTCCTCCTTATTATTTTGCGGAGCAGAGCACCAATCTTTCTCTTTTTTCTTTTTATTTTCCAGTACAGAGTGATACGTAAAATTCTGGGTTTTTTATTCTTGTTCTTTTAGAGAAGTGGTTGGGCAACCACTCACTCTGAGGTCGTTTTCTGCCACGATTCTCTTTTCGTCCTCGCTTCTCTGCAGCGTCTTCCTATAGTTTTCGAAAAGCTTGATCTTGTGGGGCTCCGAGGTCAACGCAACAAATCTGGGATCGCTGCCACACAGAGCCTTGACCGTCGAGTATCGACACTTGGACGATAACCCCGGCTCCATCGATTTCAACATTTGCACGAAATCCTCGTCCCGCCTCAATTCCTCTCTCTGAAGAAAAAATAAATAAAAAATTCCACACACAGCTTTTCGTCACTAGCTTTTTCTTTTTCTTTTTTTTTTTTAAACAGAAAAAATTCAGAATTCTGTTTTTTCTTTAAGAAAAGTAAACTCTCGATTTCACTGAGAGGAGAAGCCTCGTCGGAGATATGTGCGATACCCACCAATGAGGTTTTAAATGTGAGGGGTGGAAATAATAATAATAAAAAAAAAACCTGCTCGGTGAAAATGAGTCACCTTCGATGCTGCCCGCTCTTCCATGTCTGAGAAGATGTGTTCGACATCCTCTTTGATGACCCCTGCAAGGTCCCCAGCTATTCTGGCAGCCACCCCAGTGAATCTCTACACAAAGAAAACAAAAACACCACATGCAAATCCATCACAATTGCCTTCACCCCACATAGATTGCCAAAAAAAATGTGAAACACGAAGCCAAAATCGTATGTTCACACTTCCTCCTTTCATCCAGCCACTTTTCCACTCAATAAGAATTGAAAAAAAACACTTATAAACATTGAACAGGAAAAGTGTCTGATTTGAATCAACCCCACCTCTCATCTTTCGCATTACGACAACCCGCTTTCAAGTTTTCACACTCTTTGATTTCTGGTTTTTTTTTTTTTCAGTTTCGAATGTTAGGATTGGGTCTTCGGTCAGGCTGTACTTACCATTCCTATTTGGACGACCTTGTTCGCAGTGCTGCGAGCAGATTTTTTCGGAACCACTCGTTTGGGAGCAGCTTCAGGGGCTATTTTCGGAGGGGCCGCCTTCGGAGCTTCCTCCACCACCACCTTAGCCTCGACCGGAACCTGTTTCTACACAATCAAACAGCTCTAGCAAGCGTCAGTCAGGATTTTCCACACACAAAATGAATGGGCAGCGTGGATTCTTGTATTAATTAATTCTTCGGATATTTCATTCTTTTTTTATACTCCAAATTGAAAAGGAACATGGCTCCGAACAAGAAAACAAACATGCCATTAATCCAGGAATGAGTGGAGTGCAAAGCATTGCCCAACAATGAGTGTTCGTTTCGACGCCTCACCTTAGGTGGGGCTTCCACTTCTTGTTTCTCGGCTGATTTCTTTCTTCCCCACCAGCCAAACAGTCCTCCTTTCTTTTCGACTGGCTTTGCATCCGCTGCTTTCGCAACGGTGGGTTTTTCTGTGGCGGGCTCCGCAGCAGCTGGTTTTGCGTTGGATGGTATTACGTCGAAAGGTCTTGCCACCTCAGCTGGTTCTTCCTCAGCTGGTTTTGTAGCAACAGGCTCCACTTCGACTGGCTTTTGGGGGGCGGGCTCCTCCACTGTCTTCTGCTCAGCCTTTTTGGGCTTGTTCTCAGTAACTGTTGCACCATCAAGACCATCAGAAAAACAGGCAATCAAGGGAAAAGGGGGGGGGGCAAAAAACAAAAGAATCTTCCGATGGACAAGGTTTAAACCCACCCCACCCCACCCCACCAAAAAAAGGGAAAAAAAAAGACGGCGACTACACAAAAAAAAAAACCGAAATAAGAACAGAAAAATTAACAGAGAAAAGGAGCGCAGAAAAAACAAACAAACAAAAAACAGAAAACAGAAAAATTAACAGAGAAAAGGAGGATTAAAAGAAAGAAAAAACAAACAAGCAATTAAACAAAGCAAAATAAAAACCCTTACCACTGGTGGTTTGGCTGGAGAAGGAAAACAAGCTTCCCACACTCTTGACCACCCCAAAGATGTTGAACGCCTCCCGTGTCTTGTCCTCGAATTTCTCGGCCAAGCTGTCCAGCTCTTCCTCCATTTCCACCAGAGATTTTTCCTCCTTCTCCAGAGCTTCCTTGGAAGCCTTCCCCTTGGCGAAATCCTTCCTGACCTTTTTCACCGTGGTGGTCTGTCGATCCGTTTCGGCGGCTTGGTCCAAAATGGCATTTTCCAAATTGAACAGCTGTCGAGTGACGCTCTTCCAGATGGATACCGAAGGTCGAGATGGTCGTTTGGAAGGGCGCTCCGACTGGAAATGATAGATCCAATGGGGAAAAACACAGAAAGGAAAATAAAATCACGAGGAAAAAAAACAAAAAAAGAAAAAAAAAAGTTTGAAGTAAGGAAAAGCGGAGAAAAATAAAAATAAATGGAAATAAATAAAATAAATAATAAATGCAGGAGTGGAAAAGAATGGGTCGACAAATGTATGATTCTAGAAACCATGCTTGGATAAATAATTGTGTGTTGTCTTTGCTATTTTTTCTTTTTCGAAAAAAATGCCCCTCTACCACACTTCTTCAAGATGCTACCTTAAATAAATAAACATACGAACTGGGAATGACTTTTCTTTTTTTCAAGACTAAGATAATAGGAACGCCATTGACGAATCATTTTTTTTCTTCTCTAAAGTCCTGATCTGGTCGGTGAACACACGTACAGACTGATAGAAACTTCAATATGGAGTCCAATTCGTTTTCGTTTCTTTAAAAAAAGACATCCATCAATAATGAGGTTGCACGAGCCCAGCCCGGATACCACAATTTCCAGTGTCCATCCCTCACAAAAAACCGAACAGGAATGGACCATCCGAATGCTAAACAAATCTTGATTCAAGCAAGGTTGGGGGTTCACTATTTTTTTATTTTGTTTTCAATAGATACAAAGACAATAACCGAATCCACAAGGGTTTTTTTTCCCACTCAGCCATAGAATATGCAGGCCAAAATATGAAAACTGGTTCAAAAAAGGAAAACAACAACAACAAAAACTATATATTTATCTGTTTATAAACAGAAGAATATGATTCATTATATTAACAATCGCTACTAATACTACCATTATCAATGGTGATAAGAAATCATAACCATTAGTCATAAATATTCATCATAATTTAGTAGCCATGGATCATCATCATCATAATAATAATAATACAAAATAATCATTAACGAAAAAGTAATAACCATATACTAAATCAGTAATAATCAAAAAATACTAATCCATTCACAATAACCACCCCAAACCTCAACATTTCATTCGTTCGAACCAAAAGAAAAAAAAATAAAAAATTCCACAATCCATGGACCCATGTCCAAATCTATTATTTCATCCCAACACTATAAACCAAAGAAATTCATGCAAGAAATTTTAATCCAGACAAAAAAAATTAATAGTAATTCATCCCAACGCTAAACCAAGAAAATTCATACAGCAAATGTGATTTAATCAAAAAAAATAAAAATCAAGAGTAATTCATCCCCACACTACACCAAAAAAAAAATCATACAAGGAATGTAATCGAATCAAAAGAAAAATAAAAATAGGTTCAATATATCGTGAGGAAAAGAACAAAGAATAAAAAAAAGGGCCACTAGACCCAGAATGGTGTTGGGAGTGTCCAAAAAGGCTCCAAGGGCGGATCGCTGGATTCGAGGTCCTCGCAACTTGGTGGCCGCTGAAAGAAAAATATGATTCTCGGCCCCAAGCAACGTACCATCCACTACTCTTTTACAATTTGTTTTTTTTTTTCCAAACCTATTTATGTGTGAATGTCCCTATGTATTTGAGAACTTTCCGTATTTTTTTATATATGTTTTCAATGATTGCAATTCTTCAGGAAAATCGTTTTCTTTTGTTGGGTGTGTGTGGGGGCAGCGGATTTGGTGGATGGGCTTTCGTTGTTTTTTTTCTTCTTTTGAATATGCTTCTCGGCATAAATTTCGAGATTTTTTTTAACACAAGATTTGTAAATCATTATTTTTGTGCATTTTTTGGCTCAAATTACGAGGGCCCACCCCCCCCCTAAAGTTTTTCCACAAAAGCAGAATTAACACCCAGATCAAGGCTCCACACACCTGCTTCAGAAAAGTGAACTTGAGGGCTTCCTCGGCAGACAGTCTGGGCGCCAATCCATTCTGGATGAATTTCACTCCCCCTCCCTCGACTCTCTCGATCAACCTGGGCCTGAGCAGCCCCTCCAGCAGCTTCCATCCAGCTTCGTCGTTGGCATCCAACACTTGGGTGTGCCTGGGCTTCAGATTGACCGCCCCCCTCCTCCATCGATCCAAATCGAAATCGTAAGCTTTGTGGTCGTTCCGGAATTTTCGCATGCCGCTGTCTTTGTGCAGCGATGGAATCGCCAATTGCAAAAAAATGAGCCCTGCAAACCCACCCCCAAAAAAATTGTTTCGCCCATGTACGCCATTTCGTTCTTCATTCTCCGTTCACAGCCTCGTTTCGAAAAAAAATTGATATTTTCCATCCAACCGAAAAAACACGATGCCAGGTTTACTGACGATAATAACAGTTTTCAGAAAAGATTCAGAAAGGGTTTTTCTGCTTTTTTGCCAAAAATACAAAATGAAAAGAAAAAGATAACATGCTGAAGGTTTCTTTTTAAGCTTCCCCCCCCCCACCTGTTGAGTACATGTCGAACCGATCAGGCATGTGTTTCACCCACAGCATGGGGGAAATTGCCCTGGACAAGATATTGCTCGATAATTCGGGGCAATCCGTCGGCAGAATGTGCTGCTCTGGAGGGCAGTACAGTGGGTCCAGGATGGACTCCCCTGGAACGTAATTGGTCCCCGATCGAAGGTCCACACAGGCTCCGAGGTCGATGAATTTAAACCTCCGGGTTTCTTCCACCAACACGAGGTTCGACGGTTTCACGTCCCGATGAACGAGGCCAGCACTGTGCATTCCCTGTGGTTTAAAAAAATAAAATAAAAAGAATAAACAAGTTTCCCCCCCTTCTTTTGTTGGCTTATCGAAAGAAGAAACTGGATGCTTCGGTCGGGGGTAATTGAGTTGGTGGTTGCTCAATTGCCCTACCAGAGAATTGAAAAAAAAAGCCGCAAGAAGAAAAAAAAAATAGAATAAATGTATATTTGGTGAAAAGGGTGAGAATTTATTTTTTTGGAGGCAGATTTTTTGGTGAAGTTTTCACGGCACCTTGAGGTTTTCCATCACTTGCTTGATCACAGTAGGAACGACGGCTCTTTCGCTGACGCCCATGTCCATGGCTAGGGCAGGGATGCAATCTCTGCGCCGCAAGTAGAACTGCAGAGTGTTGCAGCCCTCGTACTTCCACAGCTGCACACGTTTTCCAAAAAAACAGACGAAAAAAAAATTGAGGTGGGTCAGTCACTTCACAAAAAGAAACACAAGCATGGAACCTTCTGTGCAGAAAATGTGTGGAGATTCTTGCCTTCGGTAAGGAAAAAAAACAATAAAAAACGAAATGATCGTAGGTGAGGTTATCTCAACATTTACCCCCCCCCCCAAAAAAAAAAAAAAAAAAAAAAAAAAAGAACAAACAAGCAAGCAAAAAAAAAGCAACAAATTAAAAAAAAAAAAAAGAACAAACATTAAAAAAAAAACAAAAAAACAATCGTGAAAAAAAAGACAAAAAGACAGAAGAAAAGACGAATCCATGGTCCAGGCTTGGGCTGCCCAAATTCCTCACCAGCCACAGGCCTTCTGTGACCATACTGTTGGCCTCTTTTTTGCTGACTCCACAATATCCGATGAAGTCTGCCACGCACCCCTTGGCAGCTTTGCAAGCGTGTACGTTCATGAGATGCTCCATTTCCACCATCTCCTTGGCACCCTGCCCAAGAAAATACTATTCTGATCATTTTCCAAAAATAAAAAATTAAGGAGCCCCAGATTTAAAATAAAATGAAATCGGCCATATCCCCAAACCCCCCCCCCCAAAAAAAAAAAGAAAAGAAAAACAGTTTTGGGATCAGAGGTGTATTTATTTTTTTCCTGGTGCACTATCCCAGTTTTTTAAAACTGTATTGAGTTTTTGAATCAGGTTACATTCTTAATGTAAATATTATATTATTATGTGTGAATTCTTGTGCTTTTTTTTAATAAATTTGCAGATCGCACCCACCTCAACACTGGATCGCACTCGTTTCAACACCACTCGCTCCGTATCTCCATTTGGCTTCGATAATTCACCCTACAGCATCCCAATTATACACCAAAATATAGAGAGTTCCTCGGAAAAAAAAATCAATCCTCGAGTGTATTTGACAGCTTCCTTTTTTTTCCTGCTTGTGTTGTATGAGAAAATAAATTTTATCTTGTGCATCCTTCAGAAAAAGGTCAAATGGAAAACAAGTTTTTTTTCATCCAGCCAGACCATCTGATTTTACTTTTTTTAAAGAATATTTTCAACACTCTTCCTATGAAAACCCTCCAATAAGGTTACCACTCCAGTCAGGATTCCGAGAATATTCGGTAGTGATTTCCAGCAGCCGAGCAGCGCGCACCTCGAAAACTTGACCGTACGAGCCTTGGCCCATGATTTTCTTGACAGTGATGTCCCGCGCGAGGTATCGCTTCCCTTTTCCCTTCAACTCTGCCACCACATCGAACGACCGGCGATGCTGCGCGCATTGCCTCGTCGATGGACGGCCACCCTCCAGTCTCCTGAGGTCCAGCGAACCTCCACGTCGAAAAGAGCACGGTCGAATCGCGGCCCCAACCGTCGATTTCGGAAGCGACAGCGAAGCGCGTCGGCAGATGTTCGACGTGAGGCCCAAAGACCCCCCCGTGTCAACCGAGGACGCGAAAGGACAGCGCATCGCGCCAGAAAACCCCTCAGCAAAAAAAAGAGTTCGCGATTCGTTGGGGGACGTAGAAAACGCTATATGCGACGGGGAGCGAGAGGTGGCGTCAAAAACGTTAAGCGTGGGGCGAAAGAACCCCTAAAACGAAACCAAAGAAAAAGATTTGGCGAACGCCAAGTTGTGCAGTTTTTTCGCGGAGGTGGCAACTGTCAGCGCGAAAATTGCCAGCTTTCTGACTAACCCCTTTCGAAATGAAAGGAAGCTTCAATGTGGTCAACGTTCGAAATTCAAACGAAATTTTCTACACAACAATTTTCTTTTTCATTTCGAAAACCGAGGGAGGGGGCCTTTCTTCAAAAAATGAGGGAACATTTTCTTGAACGGGCGTGAATTCCAAACAAGACTCGTCTTCTGTTGTGCAGGATTTTTGAGCTGTCCTCATGTCAATGATAATACACTCATAGTTACATGGCTCAACCAGCTCACCCTCACAACCCCCCCTTTCTCCACTCCAAATCTGACAAATCCAACCAAACGTAACATACATATACATACATACTGAAAGGAAAAAAAAAGCTACCTATCTAGAGCGAAAAAGGCTGACCCCCCCCCCCCCCTCTCCTCAAAATTGTCATTTCATGTGTCAAAAGTCCTGATTGTCGATGCTATTTTTTCCAAGCACTCCATCAGCTGTTGCTCAGTGATGCACAACGGGGGCGCCATCCTGATGATATCGTTGTGTGTGGGCTTTGCCAAGATCCCGTTTTCTTTCAGGGCCAGACAGACATCCCACGCCGAAGCCCCCTTGATCACGATGGCGTTCATCAGCCCTTTCCCACGGACTGTGTCAATAACGCTCGATTTCTCGGCCGAAATTTCCTTGCGGAAAATCTCCCCCAGTCGATCGGCGTTTTCTGCCATGCCTTCGTCGATGAGGACCTGATGGGGGCAGCAGAGGTGTGAAATTCTGAAACCCCAGAAATACAACGGCCAGATATGGGGGTAAAGATAGCATTCATTTCGAACCAATGCTAATATACTTTAAGACACAATTTCACATCGATGCCCTGGTATCCAACCGAGTTACGTCGAACAGCCCAAATAACGAAGTGTAGATACCTTCCATTCAGCTGGTTATCAAACAGCCCAAAGAATAATGCACCGCAGACACCTTCCATTCAACAGGTTATTGAACCTCTGACACAAACCCCAATCATGAAGAAGAATCGTGAATACCCTGACATTCCCCCCACACACACCTTGACAGCGGCAGTCGCTACTTTGGCTGCAACAGGGTTTCCTCCATAAGTGCTGCCATGCTCACCCGGTTTTATCGTCAGCATGATCTCGTCGCTGGTCAATACTGCCGACACAGGATAAATTCCACCCGACAGAGCCTTACCGAAAACCATAATATCTGGATGGACTCCATCCCATTCGCTGGCCGTCATTCGCCCGGTTCGGCAAAGTCCCGTTTGCACCTTTGCATATTGTTAGTAAAAATATTAAAAAAAACATAACAATCAAATAAAAGGTTTTGACAAGTTTGGCCCAATATCGTTGCAACCCGAAGGGAAAAAAACACAGTGATCGTTAAGCATTTCTTTAGCGACTGGAAAGAAGGCTATTTTTTTGTATTGGAGTTTTCAAGCTGGCACCAAGAGGGGGGTCAGTACCTCGTCCGTGATTAAGAGAGCATTGTGTTTCTTGAGCAGGTCGTGGCATTGGTGTAAATATCCATCCTTCGGAACTACCACCCCAGCCTCCCCCTGAAAACACCACAAGCGGAGCTATTTCAATAATCACCGGAAGATATGTTATATTATTGTTTATTATTTTATCTATTCATTAAAAATACATATCATTAACAGATGGAAAAAGATAAAATTATCCTGAACTGTTTCATGCTGTGTTAGAAAAATGAAACAGATATTACAATTACAGAAGTCAGCTGACGAAAGAAGTCATGACATAAAAATCAGGAAAAGTTTTTACTTTCATTGCAATTATTGTTGTTGTTTTTTTAAGGGGGGGGGGGGAGGGATCATTTGTCCAGCATTGTGATTCTCATTTTTTCTTTTTGAGCAAAAAGTACTTGAAGATTTCAGAAACGGGGATTCACCTGAATGGGTTCCACCATGAAAGCAACGATGTTTGGATCGTTTTCCAATTTTGCTCGCAGGGCTTCCACATCGTCGAATGGAATTGTCTCAAATCCAGGAATGTAGGGCCCTTCAAAAAAAAAAAAAAGTGGTGAGAAGCACAATCCCAAAATATGTTTGCATGCAAACCCACAGTCATTCATCATCCAGGGTTCATATTCACTTGATGTTCTATTTAAATTACTATTTAAATGCTTCAACAGGGCGACAATCTTTACAAGCAAACACTCTTTTTCTTTTTAGAAAGCATCTCGAGCCTGACAAATTACTTTTCAGAAAAACACCGACCCCCCCCCCCCCCCCTTCTTTTAAAAACAAGTCGACTGGTCGAAAAATGGGAGGAAAAAAATCCTGATCATGGGCGAAAAAAAAACAAAACTGACGTTGACATACCGAAGCCAGTGTAACTGGAAGGATCAGTGGATGATGAAATGGCAGCCAGACTTCTCCCCCAGAAATTGTTTTCGGCGAACAGCACTTTCGCTTTGTTCTTCTCCACCCCCTTCACATCATAGCCCCATCGTCTGGAGGGAAAAAAAAAACATAAAAGGTTTAACAAAAAAAAAAGGCTCCTTCACGTTTCCTATGCTTTTCTTGCTTACATAGTATCTCAAACAAAAAGATATTACTCATATCTTAATTACTGTTTGCTTTGAATTCATTTTCTTTTCTCCCCCCCACCCCCTCAAAGTAGAGTTTTTTTTACTGAAACTTAAACATTACAGCTCAGTCGTTGAAGGACTGCGATTCTGACCGAGAATTTACTTTTTCTAAGTTCATTTCCTCATTATCATAATTATCATTTTTGTTACTTTTTTTTTTTTTGGGGGGGGGGGGGGGGGGGGGGAGAGCAGTCATACCTTGCCAGCTTAACTGCTGTCTCGCTACCCTCGACTCCAGTATTCATCGGCAGCAATCTATCATAACCGAAAGTCCTGGTCATAAATCGCAAGTACTCGCCAAGAGCATCTGTTCGAAAACAAAACAAATTGTAGCAAAATCACACAATTTATAATAATTTTGGTTTCGACAGAACCAATTTTTGAAAAATAAAACCACCAGAAGAAAAGCAAATCTGCACACAACTCTTTCCCACCCACCCACCCCCTTTTCCTTTCTTACCGTTGTAAAATGCACGCGAAGTCAGGGACAATACGTGAGATTGGTTGACCAACGCCTCCACGATCTAGGGAAAAAACAAAACAAAAAACACATGGAGTCTTCACATGCATATGTTTTTTGGAATATACTCCGAGAAAAGGGAAGCAGGGAAAAAAAAGAAAAAAAGAAACG
This sequence comes from Bryopsis sp. KO-2023, assembly GCA_030272585.1. NCBI lineage: Eukaryota > Viridiplantae > Chlorophyta > Ulvophyceae > Bryopsidales > Bryopsidaceae > Bryopsis > Bryopsis sp. KO-2023. The sequence goes on along the minus strand of BSYQ01000012.1, from coordinate 617,870 downwards.
ATGCCATTCTTACACCACTTTTCAGTTCCAGTTTCGACTTCGAAAGAGGCAGCACATACCCTCCGTTAACACTCCAGCAAATTAAAAAAAATAAAATTTTAAATAAATAAAATAAATGTCTAAACCAATCCTCCAGTTAATTCTTTTGACTAACATATCTGTTAACTGGAGCAATCAAACCACCATTATCATCAAATCATCCAAATAAAAACTTAAACAGAAATCGTCCAGCAAGTCAATCACCAGTTTAAACAAACACACAATTCTTAGGCCGTACCTTCGGATGGCAATGACCTTGGTTGATGGCTGAATATCCACTGAGGAAATCGAAGTATTTTTTCCCATCCACGTCCCACACATGCACCCCTTTTCCCTTGGACAAAACCACGGGCAGAGGAGCATAATTGTGGGCGCCGTATTTGTCCTCGACGTCAATGTACTGCGGACAAGCAGTGCCACAATGCCTTCAACAATAGAGCCCACCACAAAAGAAAAAAGAAAAAAAAAATTCAACCGACCTCAGTGTTTTGTCCTAAGAAATTAATTAACATAAAACATCCCATCTTGAAGAGCTTCCCCAGGTCCCCGTTATCGCTCTGGTGTTTTTTGGGTTCAAAAATGAAAGGGTAGTGAAACCAACTACCATAGATATTTGATCGATAATAATAACAAAAAGCCATGAACATGAAATTAAACGTCACGTGACGACCTCAACAAATCCTCACCAAACAGCATATGGATTTTTTTCAACTTGTTTTCGCAGCGCTGTTTTTTTTTAGGAGCGCAGGTAAGCGCAGAAACGTCCCCGTACCTTTTGCTGTTCCGAAGAAACGGTCGAGATCGCTCGCCAGAAACCATCCGCCGCCACCTTCCGCTGCGAACACAGACGGCGGAGATTCGACGGCGACAACATCATCACCTCTCTCTTTCGCGATCAATTCCTTTCTCGCCAGGAAGCCTCCCTGCCCACCCTGCCTTGCGTCTCAAAGCTTTCACAACAGTATACAAAACTGGAAAGAACGCCCCTTTTGCAGAGATGCTCGAGAAACCTATGCGAGCAGTCGTGTTAAAAGGGAGGACACGGCCAGGACAAGCTGACGTCCAGAGACAGGAACCTATGTAGTAAATCGTCCCACTTTTTTCCAGTTTCTGTTGCCACCTCAGCTCTGCGTCACGCGATACGAATCCCAAACATTACGTATCTCCCTTGGCGTCTCGGCCAGACTCCTCTTTCGTTCGTTGTCCAGCGAATCCTGCAGCGAAATCTCGCCATGAAGGGTACCCCGATGAAGTCCCAGATCCTTTGCCCATCCTGCGCTACCCGAGCGGCAGGTCGCAGCGCGGTGAGCTCAACGACTTTCCGTCGGCGGAAAGGTTCTCCTGTTTTTTTTTTTCTCCTCTTTCCCCCCCCTGCAGTGTGTGAGGTGTGGTTTGGGTCGGTCAGGTTGCTTCTGCAAACAATATCCGCTCCAGGGCGCGATGCGTCGCTCCGACTCGCGCTTGCGGCGGTAAGTGTGATAAGAAAACGGGAGTTTGGATTTTTGGGGGAGGTGTTGGTTGTGTTGCAGGTTCCTACCACAAGCACATGCATGTCCAATCTTTCTGAAAACCATGAGTGATGTAATATATCACACAATGTATTGAAAAAAAATCAATTTTTCTTTTTGTTGGCCATGTGGTTCTGTGGAAGCCATGTCAGGGAGGTATTGTTTAATTCGTTTTAGAAAACAAAACTGTAGCTTCAGTATGGTTGGCATGATTTTAAATTCTGGACATTCACTGGCGAACAGATTGATTTTTCCTCCAGCGTTTTTTTTCTTTCAAATATGAAGAGCTCTCTTATTTGTTTTCTGTGTACGTCTTTCTTTCCCATTTTTTTTTCGGGAGGGAGGTCGGGGCATAGTAGTCTGCAGCTCCTCGCACATTTTTCATTTTTTTTTGGGTTTATAATGATGAACATTTTGCGTCCAGATAACCATCACCATGGTGCTGCCGAAGAGGCTGGGCAGCCCAAGCAGGGAAAGCTGATCTCTGAAGAGGGAGATGCTGTTTCGAGTCGACGGCAGCTCATCGTTTCTGCTCCGTTGGGTGTGGCAGCTGCTGCAGCCATGGGGGAAGCTGCTGAAGCTGCAGATATGGACATCGACAACCCCCGAGATCGATGTCTGGAGTGTGCCGGGACAGGGGTGGTTTTATGTAAGTCTGTTTGACATACAGAGTAGAAAAACAGAAGAAAAAGGGGTGGAGAGTCGATTTTGATATGATTGGGAAAAACAAAAGAGGGAAAGAAAAGAATCAAGGAAATCAAATCTGTCAGGAGCCTCGCTTAGAAAAGGTTTCCTGAACATTTCAAGATGTTTGTGGATATTTGCCGTGTTTTCTGGGGCAATGCATCCAACACAAAAAGAGTGACGCCTTGTCCTTTTTTTCTTCTTTTCCGGAAAAATTCGTTTAATAAAACATGATGTGGTTGAGGCAAAGCAAGTTTCTTCTTTTTTTCCCGAAATTTTGCACAGTGTACGTTCGAGATTGTTGCTGGAAAAGACATCAGTGCTACCGGCCTCCACCCTCTTTTTTTCTCACCATTTTTTTCTATGCTGAAACAAAAATTAAGGAATTGATCGATTGCCTAGGTGACATGTGTGGTGGAACTGGCAAGTGGAGAGCATTGAGCCGAAAGCGTGCGAAGGATACGTATGAATTCACTGAATGCCCCCAGTGCTTTGGTCGAGGCGGCATGGTGTGCGGCCGATGTTTCGGTGAGTTTCTTCTGGAAAAAAAATTACTGATATAAAGTATTGGTAGTGGCAGGAATCAGGCTGTGCGTTTAAAAACTGACATTAAGCCCCTTTTCTTTTGGGGGAAAAAAAACAACAGAAGAAAAGGTCAAGGGGGGGGTGGGGGTGAGAAGAAATTCAGGAGGTTTATCCTGATTCTTTCTTTACATCGTTATGATTTGGAGAAGGTCATTTTCGAGTGAATATAAACTTTTGGGGGTGGAATGCGTGCGGCTTCGTTATTATGACACTTGGTTTCTCTCCTGTGGGAAAAAACAAAAACAAAACAGGAACCGGGCTGAGGAATGTCAAGGGGCTATTGAGAAAGCCGGAAGCCACATACATCGTTCAACAGATGCAACACGGAGAAATCAAACCAGGTGCGTTGTCAGTTCTTTTTTCAATTTTAACAGCATCCTATGTGTGGAGCATTCGTATCTTTTTACCCCCCAACGATGTTATCAAGTTCCTGTCCAATGTGGAATGCCCAAAATGATGTGGTACAGCGCTATTTTAGATCAATTCGGTAACAGGGGAGTGGTGGAGAGGAGGGGGGGGGGGGGGGGCTTTTTTCGTTAGAAAATGAATAAATAAATAATAATAATATAAATAATATAATATGTTTATTTTATGGAAATGAGAATGCTTGCCATTCTTGTCATCAGTTTTTTTTTCAATGCAAGAGTTTCAATGATCAATCGTGGTCTTATGTATGTGACCAAAAAAAACAGAAAAGAGGAGAGGAGAGATTTCTGGAAACGCATAGTTGGTCGTGAAAAGTCCTCGATAGACCACCGCATGGTGGAGCAGCCAAATACTTAGTCTAGTTTTGAGACGTTCCTCAGTCTGCAGCAAATTCCTTGCGTTGTTTTTGGAAACCTTGAAAAAAATGAAAAAAGAGAACAAGACATTTTCAATTGTGCATTTTTACACGTGCGGTTGCAGTCCGAAATGCTGTATCGTTGTTAGTGGCTGAAGCAGCCAATGGCTTTGAAAGGTAGTCGATCCTCCACAGAGGTGACATTTAGAAAATCATAATGCATGTGTGTGAATAACGTCCGGAAGCAAAAATTTGAAAAGAAAAAATGATCAAAAATTAAGTGTTTTGTACGTACAGGTGAGGCGAAAGAACTTCTAAAAAAGGGTTTCGAAGACATGAAAAAAGCAGGGGTAGAGGGTGCTAAGCCGCAGTGAACCCCCCAAAAAAGAGAGGGATTTTTTTTTTTTTTGATCATTCGAAGTTATCTTTCGAAAGAATAGGAGCTAGTTTTTGCCGTCTTTTGAAAGAATGGGATATTTTTCGCCTTTTCAAACGTTTGTTGAGGACGACCCGTATCATGGTGTTGGCAGTGCGATTTTATCGCAGGTGTTTTGGGTATTTTTTTTGTCTCTTTTTTGGAAAATTGGTGTATGGATGATGTGGAGGCAGATGGGCCTTCCTGACAAACGCATGTTGCCTACCTTGTTTTTCGTTTCTTTTAAACGTTATTTCATGGAGCGGTTCTCTTGTGAAGCTTTGTCCAGATGTGAAAATATGCAAAGTGCAAAAAAATGGTCAGTCCTTTTGCTATCCTGAAATTTTTTGTGAGGATCACAGTTGGCAGCATCAAAGTACACTGATCCGAGACAAACACCTCTGAAATGTTTGCAATGACCACCCACCAGGATTTCCTTTTCACATCTTGATCATTCCTTCACCCCCTGTTCCAAAATTGGGGAAAAAAAGAAAAAATTCTGCCTATTTTTTGGATCAAGACCTTGAGCTTCCAAAGAAACAACAAAATCTAGCATTTTTTCTCATTTACCAAATTGAATTGCCACCAAGATTCTTGCTAGTGTGGAAAAAAAAAATGCGCGCAACATGTACGCCAAAATACAAAGGGACATAAAACATGTACAAACACCACATCCTTGTGGCTTGCCTACAATCAACACCCCCCCCTCCCAGAATTTTTTTTTTTTAAACAGCAACGTTGCTGTTGTTGTTAACAACGACAACAATGATTGCACAATGATTGGACGTTTGAATATTACTGCCCTCGATTCGACCCTGCACGCCCATTTTTCTCGCCTGTTCGTTTTTACCGGTCTTCCACGATGACCTCCCCAGCCAGCTATGGTGCAAATGGTCGTTGGCGCTCAACCTGACAGCGGATGGTGAGGGTGAGTTACAGCATGCTGCAAGGGTTGTTTTCAGCAGAGTTCCTGTATGATCCCGTTTAACGGTTTGGACGTACCCTCGTGCGACCAGGCGACCAGGCGACCAGGCGAGTGTCCCGCGCCGTTGCAGAGTTTTACGGTCCCGGCCGCGAGCACTCTGGTTTGGGCCCTGCTCCGAAGGCGGCGTCCTTAGCTGTATTGCGATAATTCCATGGCGGCTAAGGCTGGAATTTGCCGAAACCTTCGCGGCCAATCGCGAATTGGGGCTGATCCGTGCTCGCTGTTGGCCCACCATCATGATGTTGGAGACCTTGGGCTGCTCCACCCGAGGCTCTGGACATACGGCGGCGTCGAGTTCGGTGAGTTCTGCAACACCCCTCGAAGTCAGGGTCGCAGTATGTTCGCTAGGGTTCACATGCATTTCCGCCAGGGTTCGAATGCATAATCGTTTCTTAGTTGGGTGGTGTTGTTGGCACATACGACGGGTGCGATTTCTAGTGCGTTTTCGTTTTGAAAGTTTCCAGTTCCTTTCTGAGCCCCTCTGATGCACAGCAGCCACCTTGAATGCCCCGAACAGAGAACTAACTCACCCTGTCCTAAGATACAGCAGCCACCTTGAATGCCCCGAACAGAGAACTAACTCACCCTGTCCTAAGATACAGCAGCCACCTTGAATGTCTCGAATAGAGAACAAACACACCCTGTTCTGAAACGCAGCAGCCACCTGTGCTGGAAAAGGTTGTGTGAGCCAGTTCAAGCGAAGGATCGAACCGCTAACCCCTCGAACTCGAGCTACCTGATGTGGCAGCTGTCCAACTCGACCAACCAACCTGATGACCGCTCAAGAGTGCGAATCGGCCATGAGGTACCGGAATCTGGCAGCTACTGAATCACGCCCATCCAATGACGCTTGTGTCCCTGTGTCGACGACATAGCGACATTTCTGCATGCATGTGTTACTGGCGCATTTGTTGACTTGACGACGAGTGCGTCAATCTCTTTGTGCGTCTTTGTGTTTGCCTCAGAGTGCGTTCGGTCAGAGTGTGTTTGGAGAGCGACAGAGTGCGAGTCAGGGAGTCCCATGGAGGGTGTCAGCAGGCTGCAATTTTGCCTGTCTTGGCAACGGGACGTCTTGAAGGTGGTTATATATGATCACTCACACACTCACACACAGGCCCAGACCAAAGCACGTTCCCACTCAGACTCGAACCCAGGACCTCAGTGTCGCAAGTCCTAATCTGGTTGATCGAACCACTGTCTTGACTCTGTGCTCTTACGGTGGTTTCCTCGCTGTAGTTCAGTAGTACCTCCTTGGGAGGATGCTGTCATTCACCGGGGATGCATCTGACGCTTCACAGACGTCAGATGCATGACGCCTTTGACGTCTGACGTCCCTGGACGTCAGCAGCTGGTATCACAGGATCACAACTTGTAAAAGTTGTTGTGTGGTTGAATATTGGGAATTTTTTATAATTTTTTTGTTAGTGTGATTGAAAAACAACATATCTCCAGAAATCGTTTTACACTTTTCTTCTAGTGTGGTTGAAAAACAACACACATCCAAGAATTTTTACACATGTTTTTTTGGTGTGCTTCAAAAACAAATCTCCAGATTTGTAGTGTGGCTGAAAAACAACACATATTCAAGATTTTTTCCTTATTTACTTTAGCGTCCTTCAAAAACAATATATCTCCAGATTTTTGTAGTGTGGCTGAAAAACAACACACATCAAGGAATTTTTCCTAATTTATTTTAGGGTCCTTCAAAACAATGAAAACACTAATCAAAATGTATCCAGCCCTCGGGAAGGACTCCCCATCGAGATCAACAGAAAAACCACCGGGGAGTCCCCGTTCCTTATCTTTTGTGTGTGTGTGTGTGTGTGTGTATGTGAAAAGGAAAAACAAGAAGAATTACAGTACAACCAGAAAATGGAGCGGGTGTTCCAACAAGACTTGAGCAATTTTCTCGAGTCACTTCTCACCTCGCTGGCGCGATTCAAGGCGGCTTTCCCGGCAGATGCACCAAGATTGCGGATCGTGGAAAAACATTTGCGAAACCAAAGCCGAACCGTAAGAAAATTAATAAGACATATTCTTCTCTCTCTTTTCAAATATATATATATATATATATATATATATATATATATATTTTATTTTTTATTTTTTATTTTTTCTGGGATTTTTTTTGTTGAATCTGTCCGGTAACATAACATAGGTGTCCTTTTTTTCACAGAGAAAATGTGAGAAGGAGGAATCCTACAAGGCAATCATCGCGGCATTTCAGCTCGTCAAAACCCTCGTGAACGGCTACGAGGCAGGTTGCTTGCCGGCGATTGTTGAGGTGAGCACCCAAGTTTGTGGAGATTGTTGTTTTTGGCTTAACCAGACAATATATATATAAGTTAACTGGATTCAATTTGGATGGAAGTATTTCAGAAATTTTGAGGGGTCGTGAATATTAATTCATGGCCGAAATATGTTGGTGGTTATTTTTCAGGAAAAAAACAGCCTATTATACCGTATCAAGATACGTAATCAGCGCAATTATATTTTTTCTTCCGTAATTAATCTTGCAGAATACAGTACCTGTTTTTTTTTGTGCTCAAGTTTCAGATTCAACAATAATGCAACCAAGCTGTTTCTATACCTTTTTAGGAGAAGGAGGAAGACCTCTCAGACAGCTCAACCAACTCAGCCAGCTCGGACAGCCTCATGGATGCCGAAACAAACAAGGATGCTCATATTGAAACCCCAGAAATCGAGCATGAAGCCGAAGAACTCAAAACTGGTGGTGAAGAGCCTGAGGAAAAAGAAAAAGAAAAAGAAATTCAAGAGCATGAGAGGGCGCAAGAGGATGAAATCAATGAAATCAAAACCATGGATGACAGAGAAGCTTCTAATGAGGGTGGAAGATCAAGAATGGAGCAGCTGATGGTGGGATCCCTTTCTTTCTCTCTCTCCCTCTCTCTGTGTGGAGAGTGTTACTTTTGAATATGTGCAGGGGGGGGTTGCAAAATAGGATTTGTAGGATTTTGGTTTTTACAGAGTTTTTGTGTGTGTAGTGTGGGGAAAGTGAAAAATGGAGGTTGGAACTGGGTTGTCACATGTCCCTCTTGGCTGCATGATGGAATCCCAATTTTTTTTGGGTTCGGATCTATCAAGATTGCAGTGCTTTTTTTTGTCCACTTGAGTGATGATGGCATGACTTTGTGTTGGTTTTCAAAAACAGATGCGCTTTTCACTGCTCGAGGCTCGAGTGGATGAAATCGACGGAAGGCTTACAAGCAGAATTGCAGAGCTCGAAGAGGTATGTGTCGTTTTCTTATGTGGGGGCTTCAGAGCCTCTCCAAGCAATTGTACAGGAAGACCAACATATTAGATTAGTCATCTAACTGATTTATCATTGTGAAGGGGGTAAGAATGAACAGTCTTCGATTACCTCCATTCAAAAATCAATGATTACGAATAAATCAGATATAAACAAATCCAATCTCCTAACATCATACCGATTTATGAAATCTAGGATCTATACTTGTTCATCGAGGGCTCAGACGAGGAGGAGAAAGGAAATCAACAAGCGGACGTGGAAATTGGGGAAATCATAATTGGTGGTGAAGTTGATGGTACCGGAGCCATACTAGGGATCCGATGCCGACATGTCGGTCATCGATCAAACCGATCTCCGATCAAGATCGGCACCTGAGATTTCCGATCAAATCGATCATCGATCAGATCGGTCCGATCAAACCGATCACCGATCAAAATCGGACCGATCACAAAAATCGGTCCGACTTTTCCGATCAAAATCGGCCGATCACCCAATTCTGCCTCGGAAACCAAATCGGATCGGGATCGGGATCGGCGTTTTCCGATCAGATCGGATCTGCCGATCACCCACCGATCCCGATCCGATCATGATCGGAAATCGGGTGACGCACAAAGTAACCCCCGCAGGGTCCCCAGAACCCAAGGGAACCGAGTGGGATTCGAACACCATACCGCACGATGCCGAGTCATCTACACTGAGCGCTAAGCCAAGTGGACCACGATGATTCTGTGGTTGTTGCAATAATATACCCTAATTTCACAGAATTACAAACAGATTAAGGTATATGATCGCAACAGCCACGAAATCATCATGGTCCACTTGGCTTAGTGCTCAGTGTAGATGACTCGGCATTGTGTGGTATGGTGTTCGAATCCCACTCGGTTCTCTTGGGTTCTGGGGACCCTGCGGGGGTTACTTTGTGCGTCACCCGATTTCCGATCATGATCGGATCGGGATCGGTGGGTGATCGGCAGATCCGATCTGATCGGAAATTTACCAAATTCACCGACTTCGCGCCTTTCATACCGATCATGATCGGTTCTCCCCGATCATTGTACCGATCAAAAAAAAAACGCCGACTTTGATCGGCCGACTATTCCGATCACAGCTCCGCGCCTTGATCGGATCGGGATCGGGATCGGCCGACGCCGTTCTTTGATCGGATCGGTCGCCGATCTCGATTAATCGGTCCGATCAAGACACCGATCACCGATGATCGGCACCGATCATGATCGGTAAAAAAAAAAAAAAAAAAAACCGATTATTTTTGTATCACCCTATAATAGACATTAGTGAAAATCCGATCCCGATCCGACCCCGTTTAGACCTATTTTTAGCAGGCCGATCATTGCCTATCATATCCCTAGTATGACCGGAGCCCAAGCAACAAAAATGGAGCCTCAGGAGTTTGAAGAGCAAGTTGATCAAGCTACATCCCACAAGCCCAAACCTGATGCCAAGTGTGATGGAGCTGAGCTGGAAATTGGGGAAATCACAACTGGTGGTGAAGTTGACGGTATCGGAGCCCATTTCCTATCTTTGAGGGTTTTTTCTTCAACAGCTGTCTGTGCAAGCTGAAGTCCTACATGAAGATTGTGAATACAGCAAGGTTCTTGTTTATTTGAATTTTATTATTTTACCATTTTTTTTTTTTTGCTCAAGGTCAAGAGCCCTGGAAGTACTGCAGGGTTAGAGGGCCGCGTGGAAAGACAGCACACGAGAACGATAGCTTCAGGGCTGAAGCGTTTAAGGGAAAGGGAAAGGGGCAATGAGTTATTTCGATCTAGGAATTACTCCAAAGCAGAGGTGGCGACGCCACCGTGGCGTACACGCAAGGAATGGATGTGCTTGGAGATACGAGGGAGGGTAGGCTTGTGCTGGCTGTATTGAGCAACAAAAATTGAGCCTCAGGAGTTTACAATGCCAATGGCAGTTTCCGAGAAGAAAGAAAGTGGGTCAACAAAGTCTTGCGATGGAAATGATGATCAGACCGACGCGCATTTGGCTGCTGAGACACTGATCGGAGATAATGCCAAGGGTGGTGCAGTGATAAAAACACGGGAAAGTATCGAGTAGTGGTAGACGTTACGTCTAGAACCACGGAAACACGGATAAGAGTCTTTGATAAAAACACGGGAAAGTATCGAGTAGTGGTAGACGTTACGTCTAGAACCACGGAAACACGGATAAGAGTCTTTGCTTACAAGCTTACTCTAGAACATTGTTACCTCGGTCCGGATCCAATAAATATGGGGCCGGACCGACAACCTGGCAAAAGGAACGGTTGAGAGCTGTCGGACCCAGCGTCCACTGGACCGACAGATCCAGACCAAATCCTTCTCAGGACCGTTGGTTGGATTGTGTGGACACGGTAACTGCCACCGTGTCCACCTCTCACTTGGGTCAGTCGGACTGTACTGCTGGACCGGCTCTGGTACCGAACCAGGCACTGATTACCGGACCAGGCTGATCCAGTCCGACTGGATCGACTTAGGTGAATGTGTACTCGTTCCAGAGTCCACATTCGTATCAACCACTCCCCCCCCCATCAAGTGCGCGTCCCGAGCACCACGTATATGAGAGGAGATCAGTTTACACAACCCAAGTCACCCCGAACCTTTTTACATGCCAAAAATGTTTGTGTTCAAAAACAAACAAGGTTCTTATCGGTCCATCCGACACTGGTCCCCTTGACCACTGTTACCTTGAGATCCAACAACCAAACAAAACCCCTGGATCCAATAATCAAAACAAAAGAAACCCCTGGATCCAATAATGTCTGCAAAATCGATATAGTTCCCTGTTACCTTAGAAAGAAAAGTAAGGTAACCTCTGGATCCCAGCCTGGATCCACTCAAATGTTTGATTCTGAACACCCAAATAACCCAAATTGATACTTCAATAAAACAGGAAATCATAACCAGATCAAAAACAGAACTCCCTCATGGTTCCACAGAAAATGGATGGTATGCAAAATAAAACAAATCCCAAACTGACTGTTGGGTCCATCCAAACAGGTATAGCAAATATGAATCAAAAACTGGTCCCAGTCCAGAAAGTTTATAACCAAAAGAAAACAAACACACCAATCACTCCACTGGTCCCAACAGGTTAGACCTGTTGTAACTCATTTCTGGCCACGACTACGAAGTCGCGTTCTGGGACCTTGGATCGCCTGCGTTTGCTGCGAAGATCCTCCTGAGTGCTCTCCACGCTGCTCCTGGGTCCGTTCCTGCGTTTGCTCCGTTGATACCGCTCCCTGTGAAGCTCCTCTCGCTTGTCGATTCCCAACGGGATCCACCCCAACGGCCTTGAGGTAAGCCGCGTTCCAGTCTCGCAGCTGCTTTTTGCTTTTCCCGGTCCAGAGCGGGAGAACGTCTTTTTGGCACATGGGGCAACTCGGGAACGGGTTACCCCATTGCGGCACAAGTTCAACCGCGCCCTGGACCGGGTCTGCCGAATTGGCTAGCAGTTGCGCCGTTGTCGGGGTGAGGCCCTGCTCGTAGAATTTAGCGGCTCGCACGGCGATGCGATATCCCGCGTGGTGGGTCCGGCACACGAGGTGATTGCGGGGGCATAGGACCTGGTCCGTTTGGCGTGGGACCGTCCGCGTAACCCCACACGCAATGCAACTGAATGGGGCTACGACGCTCGGTGCTGTTGGTGACGTCGGGATACTGGGAGACGGTGCGAGACCAGGTGGAACGATGGCAGGCTCGGACTCGGTAGTGGGTGGTCGCGAAGGGGGGTTCACGTCCATCTTACTTTCAGTCCCGTAAAGAGAGTCCCATTCCTCTTGATCTGTATCCACCATTTCTTCGACGGCACCTTCCTCACTTCCGATATCTCCCTCACTCAGATCCACCTCCGTAGCTTCGTCCAGTATGAAGGAGCTTCGACGCAACACCTTGTTACGACGTCTGGTGGTTTTCCACTTCGGGGGCTCATCCATTTCTTCGTCAGATGGTTGCTCTGTCTGTCCCCCTTCTGCCTCTTTGGCTCGATCCGTTTCCCTTCCGCGCATCTGATCAATTCCCTCTGCGTCTGCGACGCTCAGCTGTTTCAACGTTCCTTCCAGAACTCCTATTGCCTTCTCTATCCCTGTAACCATTTCCGCCTCACGGTTCCGTCCCCATTTTCGCGCGTCCCCTTCTGCTTCCTTCCTAGCGTTTGCCAGTGCCTCCTTTGTAGCGGCTAGTTCATTCTCAAGCTGCTGAATCCTTTCTTTTTGTGCCGCTACCGTGGCCTGTAACCTCTTTGTCTCCTCAGTGAACGCTGCATTTAACGCATCAAGGGCGCTGGAGACAGGAGTCGGTGCAGCCATTTCGAACGAGAACGAAGGAACAGTAGTTGTTTGTCGGGGTTTGCAGTAGCGAGTCGGAAACAGAAACCAAAGTGCGCTTGGTGTACGGTTCCTTGTCTTCGCGCTTCGTTTTATCGTCGTTCCCGGTTCCAGATCCAGTACGTCTGTACAGCCACGCCTTCCTCGGATCGTGTAGTCAGCTGGGAGTTACCTCAGGACTGAGATGATGTTTCCCCGTTAAAGCTGTCCCATACCAGCCGGGGTTGGATCATTCTCGGTCCGTCTCCATTTGGATCCAACTCCCCCATCGCTGGCTCCAATGCGATCCGGTCTCAGTTATGGCCATGTTTGGCTGAGTTTTTTCTTTCGAACTCAGCTAACAATTCTGCACAGTGTTCCAGATGTGCAACCGGTTCCCATGTGGCCTCATGGGTCGGATAACCCTTCCATAGTACCAGGTACCTCTTTCTTTTTCCAGCTCCCTTGGATCGTAGAACCGTCTCCACTTCGAATTCCTCGGCTCCAGTTAGTTCGTCCACCAGAGCCGGTCCTGGAGGATCGTCCCTCTTGAATTCCTCGGAACGTATATACTCCTTGAGTTTGGAGACGTGGAAGGTTGGATGTAGTCGCCATGTTTCTGGTAGATCAATGCGATAGGCCACCGGTGATATCACTTTGGTCACCTTGAATGGCCCGATGAACCGTCTTCGGACCTTGGCTGGAACATGCTTGGTCACGGCCAACGGAAGATGTGCACTTCGTAGGCACACTTCTTGGCCCACTTGGAACTCCACGTGCCTCCTTTTCTTGTTGGCTACTTGGCACATTTGCTCCTGGGCGGCGTGGTAGTTCTTCTTCGCGTCCATCAAATCGTCCCGCATTCGGTCCACCATGGCTTCTGCGGCCTCAACATTGCTCTTGGGCCGGTCCAACTCCAATCCCTTCGGGTGCTGGCCGTACATAAGGTAGAACGGCGTGTACTTGGTACTGGCGTTGATCGAGTTATTCGCTGCAAATTCTGCCGTGCTCAGGTAGTCGCTCCACTTCTCCGGCCTGGCCTCAATATAGGGCCGAAGGAAGTTCTCCAGGGTCCGGATCGTTACTTCACTCTGGCCATCCGACTGTGGATGGTGAGCTGTTGACATCCGCAGATCCGTTCCTACGAGCCTGAACAGTTCCTTGTAGAACTGGCTCGTGAACCGTGGATCGCGATCCGAAACGATCACTTCAGGTATCCCTGAGGTAGGGAACACCTGGGATAGAAACAACTCGGCATACTCCTTTGCCGATACCTCCTTGGTACATGGCACGAACTTGCACATTTTTGTGAGCCGGTCCACAAAGACAGCTACAGCGGTATACCCATTCGATTTCGGCAAATCGGTCACAAGGTCCGTTGTCAGCTGTTCCCACTTATATGTCGGAACGGGAAGCGGATTCAGCAATCCTTTGGGCTTCGCGTTCTCGGTCTTCATCACTTGGCATGTGGGGCACGAGCGGACATAGTCGGTCACGGTTCGTCTCCAACCGCGCCACCAATATCTTCGGCTCACGAGCTCGGCCGTCCTGGCCACTCCTGGATGTCCCGCCATCGGAACATCGTGGTGATCGTGCAACACCACTTGTCGTTTTGTGGTAGGGACCACTAGTTTTGGGTCCACTCCTGGTTCGGTTTGATATAAAAGCATTCCCGGTTCGGTCCGAGAATACCCGGGTACATGTCGTCCTTGGTCCAGTTGGTCCAGAATACGCTTCAAAGTAGGGTCATCAGTGGTCGCTTGCGTCCATTCCTGCGCCTCCCCGGGCGAAATTTTGGCCTCCAAAATTGCATTCAACTTGAGCTGAGGCTTGCGTGACAATGCATCAGCCACCACATTGGATCTGCCCGGGAGGTAGACGATCTTCGGCATAATAGACTGAAAATATCCCGCTTTCAACCAGCGGGTCTGGGTCCGAGACAGGACCCGTTGCTGGAGGAAATGTGTAGCGGGCTGGTGGTCCGTGTAGACAGTGGTCCCTTTTGGCGCTCCTTCGAGATAATGGCGCCATTGAGCCAAGGCATAGGAAATGCCCAAAAGCTCCCTTTCATAGGCCGAGTACTTCTGTTCGGCCGAGTTGAGGGACCTACTGAGGAACGCCACCGGTTGAAGTCCATCGTCAGCCTCCTGCATCAATTTGGCTCCCAGCGCAAAATCCGAAGCATCCGTGACAACTACATATGGCTTGTCCGGATCCGGTATCAGCAGGACCGGAGCCGTCGTCAGACTTTCCTTCAGGGCTTCAAAAGCTGCCTTCTGCTCGGCTCCCCATTCCCATGGCTGGTCCTTCTTCACAAGCTTCTGGATCGGCGCCGCTACCTTCGAAAACTGTCGAATGAAGCGACGGTAATACGAAACCATCCCCAGAAAACTTCGGACCTCAGGAACAGAGGTCAGCGGCTCCCAATCCCGGATCGCCTGGACCTTGGACCGATGCGGCGAGATTCCATTCGCCGAGATCCAATGGCCCACAAAATCCAACTCCTTCACGGCGATAGAACACTTCGATGCCTTCGCGTACAGGTTGTGCTCTGCTAGCTTGTCCAATACCAAGCGTAGGTGCTCCGCATGCTCCTCCTCGTTCTTGCTGTAGACTATGATGTCATCGAGGAACACGACCATGAACCGGTCATGGAAATCCCGGAACAGGTCGTTTATCATAGCCATAAACTGCGGAGGGGCGTTTGTGAGCCCAAATGGCACCACCTTGTACTCGTAGTGTCCGTACCGGGTCCGGAACGCTGTCTTCTCCTGGTCCTCAGGCCGGATCGGCATCTGCCAGTAGCCGGATCGCAGGTCCAACCGGCTAAACACCTTAGCCCCCTGTAGTCGGTCCAATAGCTCCTCGGGTAGCGGTGGTGGATAGCGGTTCTTGATGGTCCTCTGGTTGAGCCAGCGGTAGTCGATGCAAAAGCGAAGGCCACCGTCCTTCTTGTTAGCGAAGAGGACCGGTGCGCCCCATGGACTCTTGGAGGGCCGGATCAACTCCCGGTCCAACATATAGTCCAGCTGTTTACGGACCTCCTGAAGCTCCGCCGGAGATAGCTTATACATGGGACGAAAGATTGGCTTCGTCCCCTCCTCAACTTTGATCTCGAACTCGTGCCCGTTTCGGACCGGTGGTGGTCCCTTGGGCAGATCCGAGGCAAATACTCTCCGATAGCTCTCCAGTAGGTTCGTAATCTTTCGAGAGGTGTCCTCCCGAATCAGTCGCTCCACATCGTCCTTCTGATGTCCGTCTTCTGGCTCCACTTCCGTAACTACCACCATCAAAGCTCCACAATCGTTGGACCGTATCCCTCGCCAAACGTTGGTGGCGGATGTCGGTTCCAATCCCCCAATACTCATGACCTCAGTTGGCTTTGGCTGAGTTGAAATAGCTAATGGTAATGATAGTTGGCTCCGGCCCCGACGAACCTTAATGGTCCGAGTGCGAAAACACAAATCGGGGTTTTCGGCAACCAACCATGGAATTCCCAATATCATTTCATATGCCATTCCAGGGAACAAGTGGAAATCGGACACAAAATTAACTGATCCGGACCGGAACTGTAACCGGTCCGCTCGTCCTGTAACCTGTTTCCTGGAACCATCTGCCATAACCAAAGTCCGTTGTTCGGGGAAAACCTTTACACCCACTTTCTCCACTACTTCCTTCGAAAGGTAATTTTCCCAACTGCCCGAATCGACATAAGCCACTACTGGCACGTCATTAATAAAAACCCGAATTTCAAACCCCGTAAAACGACTATTCTTGCCGGCCCCGCCGGTCTTAGCTAAAAAAGAAAAATTGTCGGCCGTCGCAGAACCGGTCCGACTAAGTGCCTGCCCTAGCACTTCCCCATCCACCTCGTGTTTAGAACCTCTCCTGCACGACCTTGTCGCCAAAAGAAGCCCCTTGGACAGCCCCTTGAAGTCCTTTAACCCTCCAACCCCATGGGTCCCATCAACCACGTGGAGGAACCTAGCAAGCTAGGCGGACACCCTGTCCAGTCACATCACCCATCAGGGGGATGTGACATCGACCACCCACTACACCACGCCACCCACGTGGCTAGTGGAGGCGGCACACTCAGGCAAGGAGGGCATAACAGTCCTCCCCCTCCGATGAGTCTCCACCTGGTGACTCGTGCCTCTGGAGCATATGTTGCTATTGCAACATACCATGATAACCTGGAGTAGTTATCCTCGTGTGGTCAATAGAGCAGATGGGTTCACAAGATACTCGTGTACCTTAGCTATCGGTTACCCCTTTAGCTATGCGGACCACCCACATCTCTCTACAATGGATAATCAGTTGACTATTGTCCCACTGATTCTACCAACATCCAACACACCCATTCTTGGTGGCGAACCAAGACACCATATCAATTCCTCCCGAATTGATATCCATACTCTCACACCTGCACATCCGCTTATGCAGTAAGAAGATGCGATACCCAACACTTCTTCTTATTCAACTTCACCTTCCTGTTTCGGAAGCAAGTCGACTCCCATTATGCGAGAAACCCAAAGTCAAGGTAGCTAACCGTCAACTAAGGCAGGTTCATTAGTTGAAAGTATTCCATACAAACAACTTGATTTTTCTGATCACGAACCCCTCTCCATATCAGTACTCCCCTTCCTGATCTTGAAGACATATTCAACCCTACACAAGTCACGAACGAAGTCGCCTACTTCGACGCACTTGTTTCAGGGGAACCAACGTTGGTTTCTTATATTCCTCAATCATATCCCGAGCATTCTCCAGATTTGCTTCGGGCTCCCATGAGTTATGCTCATGCGAGTATCCCAACCACTTCACCAAGTATTGCGGGATTACTCGTCGACCTGTCTTTACCTCTCGGTAGTCGAGGAGTTTCTCAACCTCATATTCAAGCTCACCCTCAATCTCAACTGGAGGTGGCGGAGGTTGTGTCCTACCATGCTTCCAATACCTCTTCAGAAGTGAAGCATGAAAGACCGGGTGGATCGGAAGTGACTCAGGCAGTTCCAGCCGGAATGCAACCTGTTCGGCCATCGACCTTCGCTTTTGGACACCTTCCAAAACGCGGAAAGGACCCAACCATCGTGGCAACAACTTCCTCCTGCCGGGATGTTTCAGTTTAATATGTCTAGCATCCAGCAAGACCATATCTCCCACTTGAACATCTACCGGACGTCTGCGCGCATCAGCATAAGATTTCATCCTTTGCTGAGCCGCTTCCAAACACCGCTTTGCCTTGACAATCGCCTCGCGAATGTCCTCAGTCATCTTCTTCACCGCCGGTACCCCCACTTGGGTTTTACTCGTCCCACCTTGATCACCTGATCCTCTGGTAGGGAGTTGCACCGTCAACGGCGTCCACGGATCTCTACCGTAGTTCAAGAAGAACGGCGTCTCATCAGTGGCCATTGACTTGGAATTATTCAATGCAAATTCCACCACTGGGAGCAAATCACTCCAATCACTTTGGCGCGGTCCAACGAAATGTCTCAGGGTATCTTCGAGGACCCTATTCATCGCCTCGGTCTGACCATCAGTCTGTGGATGGAAAGCCGTCGATAACGCCTGTGTGACTCCCAAGGTACGACATAGTTCTTTGAAGAACTTCGACGTCCACCTTGTATCCCTGTCACTGATGAGAGTCTTAGGAAGACCGTGTGAACGGAAAACCTCACCAACGAACAGCCTCGCCGATTCAACCGCATCACAAGTCGTATGTGTAGCAACACATCGAACCATCTTTGTGAGCCTGTCTACGAAGACAATGATGGCATCGAATCCACTCGAACCCGACTTAGGCAAATCAGTAATCAAATCCATGGATACTGATTCCCATCTACCATCCGGTATACGTAAGGGTTGCAGAGGACCTGGCACCTTGCCGCGTCGGTGCTTATTCCTCTGACATGAATCACATCCTTTCACAAAGTTTGCGATATCACCCTCAACGCCAGGCCACCAAAAGTGTTTCAGAACTGCCCTTTGGGTCTTGCGGATCCCAAAGTGTCCGGCATACACACTTTCATGACTTCCAATCAGGATCTCCTGCCTCAAGCCATCCCAATCAGGTACCACTACACGTGCCCCATTCCAACACAAGCCTGAGTCATAATGACAACCATGAGCGGCGACCTCACTGGTTTCAAACCACTCATCTTGTGCCAACCCCTCAAGAATTCTATCACAAAGCACCGACGTACCGGTCCGGGGCGAGGACGGATCCCCTTTCCAAGTTGGTCGTTTCTGGCCACCTCCCAGCTCCGAGAGTATTCCGATCTGCTGAGAATACGACGGATATCGTGACAAGGGATCTGCCACGTTCGTCCGACCCGGCCTGTATTCCCACTCGAACCGAAACCCCTGGAGGACTTCGAGCCAACGTGCCGATCTCCGTGAAAGCGTTTCTTGGGAATGGAAATATGTATTAGGCTGGTGATCACACACCACCTTGAACATACGCACATCCAAGTAGCAACGCCACAACTTTAGAGCATGTACCACGGCGAACATTTCCTTGTCCCCGGTGCTCCAATTAAGTTGTGCTCCAGATAACTTCCGACTTTCGAAAGCTATTGGATGTCCCTCTTGCAACAAGATTGCCCCGATTGCATAATCCGAAGCATCAGCAATCACTTCGAAATCCTTATCGAAGTTAGGCATTGCCAAACAAGGCGCATTCGTTAAGCTTTCCTTAACTCCTTTGAATGCCTTTTGACAATCCTCAGTCCAACTCCACTCTTTGCCCTTCCTAAGCAAATTAGTGAGTGGGGCAACAAGCTTGCTGTACCCTTGCACAAACCTCCGAAAGTAATTCGATAGCCCAAGGAAAGAACGTAACTCGCTTACATCCTTCGGGACAGGCCATTCGAACACCTTTGCAGTCTTACGAGTATCCACCGTAATACCGTCTCGGTTCACCACAAAACCAAGATAATGGAGCTCTTTCTTGAAGAAATCACACTTTGACTTCTTAAGAAAGACCTTGTGCTCACGCAACCGTTCCAATACGGCTCGTAAATGTTGCACATGCTCCTCGGGGTTTTTGCTGAATACGAGTATATCATCCAAGTATATCAGGACCGACTTCCCGATCATACCGGTGAAAACCCGATTCATCCACGTCTGGAATATCGCTGGTGCGTTGCACAAACCCATTGGCAACACCCGATATTCATACAGACCGAACGGGGTCTTAAAAGCAGTCTTCGGTTGGTCTGGTTCCTTCACTCGAAGTTGCCAGTACCCTGCTTTTAAGTCCAAGGCCGAAAAGAACTTCGCACCTTGCAATTGATCAAGGAGATCATCTATCCTTGGTAGAGGATATTGATTCCTGATCGTGAGTTTGTTCAACCCTCTATAGTCAACGCACATGCGCCGGGAACCATCAGGTTTGGGCACAAACAAGATAGGTGCTCCCCATGGACTACAACTTGGTTTCACCAAACCCTTTCTCAACATGTCGGCGATTTGCTCCTCGATCTCTTTTCTTTCCTCTGGCGTATACCGAAACATAGGTCTATGAACCGGTTTCGCTCCAGGGATTAGATCGATCGCTGCATCCTCTTCACGAGCGGGTGGACATTCAGCCAACTCATCCGCAAATCTGTCCTCATACTCATTCAACAAGTTTTCCAACTCACTTGAATAAGACACAGATGGAAGGGATTCAGTTTCGGGTACCCCAGGTTCCTCCCCCTCAACAGGGTGCGGGACCTCCCGAACCAACACAAGAAAAGGTGAAAGCGAAGATTTCTTCAACCGCCTTTTCACTTGTGAGACACTCAACAAGGGATTGATCCGTGCATTCGACGGAGTAGGGGCACGTAACGCCAAATCAGGTCGTAACGTGAGTCGGTTTCCCCGTGTGGATAGAACCGATGCACTGCCCACAGTGAAATCCATCAGAACTCGGTGATTGCGTAACCACACATCCCCAAGGTACAAATCAAAATGCTTGGCAGTGATCACTTGACACTCGATTTTCATCCGCAAGCCTTGCATTCGCAAGTTAATCGAGGTGACCCCAACAACATGTAAGGGACTGCCATCAGCCATCTCAACTTGTTGACCTTTTGTACACCTGTAACTCAGCCCTATGCTTTCGCAGTAGTGCTTCGAGATATAGGCCAAACCAGCGGCGCCAGAGTCTAACAAGACTTGACCAGGAGAACCAGAAATTAATGCTTTAAAGGACATTGACATCTGATGATTATGATCCTCTTCCGATACCCCTCCAGGTAACGAAGCTACTGGTGGATCATAATAGATATCAACGGGCCAAAGCAAACCTGGTGCTTTTCCGCTACCATGAGCAAACAATTTTGCTCCTTTTCGGTACTGCGCAATCAATCGCATTTTCCCGATTTCTTTGATCTTCACCGCCATGTTGTGAGGAATCAACACGCAGCAACTGGTGGTAGAAGGTGATTCTTTCTTGCCATTCAAATAATGTTGCATATACTCATGCACATTCTTTCGTCCAGGATCCATCCAAACATGATGTCCTGTTACTGACGATGCAAGAAATTTTTCTCCTGTACGAAACTCTTTACACAACGCAAAGTTCACATCGTTTGTAGACGACACTATGGGAAATTCCCCTGTGTGCGGGGTCATTTTGACACCCCGCACATGAACTACACTGCCCCGCACAAAGCCACAACCACCCCGCACGGCTCTGTGCGAAGTTTTGAGCCGATTACTGCGGGGTACAGTGAACCTCGCACAGAGGTTGACGTCTTTGTCGCCACCCTACCCCGCACAGGGGAATATAAACCCCGCACAGTGTGCGGGGTTCCAGCGTGTATGTGCGAGGTGCCTGTGCGGGGCTGAGTCGCAGATCCTGTGCGGGGTAGGGTGGCGACAAAGACGTCAACCTCTGTGCGAGGTTCACTGTACCCCGCAGTAATCGGCTCAAAACTTCGCACAGAGCCGTGCGGGGTGGTTGTGGCTTTGTGCGGGGTCCCTCGCACCTCGCAGTAACCGGGTCATAACATCGCACAGCGCTGTGCGGGTTTGGTTTGGCTTTGTGCGAGGTCTCTCAGACCTCGCAGTAATCGGGTCATAACATCGCACAGAGCCGTGCGGGGTTGGTGTGGTGGATGTGTGCGGGTTTGGTTTGGCTTTGTGCGGGGTCCCTCGCACCTCGCAGTAACCGGGTCATAACATCGCACAGCGCTGTGCGGGGTTGGTGAGGCTTTGTGCGGGGTCTCCCATACCTCGCAGTAATCGGGTCATAACATCGCACAGAGCCGTGCGGGGTTGGTGAGGCTTTGTGCGGGGTCTCCCATACCTCGCAGTATTCGGGTCATATCATCGCAGAGCCATGCGGGGCTGGTGAGGCTGTGTGCGGGGTTGTTAGTTGATGAGCAGTGCGGCTTTATTTTCGGTTTGTGCGGGGCAGATCGGTGCATGTGCGGTGGTTTTTAAACACCCCGCACATAACCAATGCTATCTCAATCATGTGAAATGTGTGTTTTCATGTTACAAAATCCCCAGCATCTGTACATCTCCCAAACTTTTGTTGTCAAAAACACACGACCATAACCTGTACCAAAACCATCGTGTAAACCCAAACCCAAACCCATGGACATCTGTGAGATCCACACAGCCTGCACTTGTTTTGTTGGCTGCCTGGCTGCTGCTGAAATAGCGACAATTAGATAGTTTGCTGACCCTGCTGCCGAACTGGATTGCGCACTTCTTCCTGGAGGCCGCACTCTCCAAGACTTCAAGACTCCTCAAATATTCCCTCACCACCATTTTGTCGCCTTTGCCTGTAAAGGTTGAAGCACACAGTACTGCTCTTTACAGCGTCAGGTTCTGACCTACAACGGAAGATGTGCAAATAGGACCGCAACCTCCTCGTCTCGGAAAGGAAATCTGGCCTCTCGGCAGTGATCAGACACAACACGATCATCTCGCCCCAAATTTGTCTTCCATAACCGACGGAGCTCCATCTGAACTTCGCTTCTCAACCTGTGCAAGGCACCCTCCCGACACCTGACATCGGGCATTGCAACTGTTCGTTAAACCCTCATGTTTTGGGCGGCATCGCGCAAGACTTACATGTTTCCACAGGTTTCTCTGTTCGTCTCATTGTTTCTCTAGCATGGAATTGGATCCCAGACGAATCTTTGCGTTGGAATGCTGTCAGTGAGGATGGAGCAACAGACCTTGACTTATGGCGAGCATATCCACAGCACTGATCGGCGGCACCATGCCCTGTCAAAACCACAGGAGCCGACGATGTGAACTCCGCACCATGTATCGAACAGCCTCCACAACAACTTCATCTGAGCTGTCCAGTGGGTCAGAAATCATGTTGAGTGTATCTCTTGCTGCCAACCACAGAGGGGCACCAACATTCGGGTCCAAAATCGACGAGCACGGGTGCAGTAGGGCCAGAAGGTCTGATCTGTTGATCAGGCCAAAAACTATTAGACGGCTGTTAACCCCACGATGATCCTTCATGAATTGGAAAAAGAATAGATGTGTCACCTGAGACCATCCACCTCATCAAGGGAAGAATCAACCTCAACAAGCCGCCACAGCCTATCAGGGGCCCATTGCCTGAGTTCCCTGACTGATTCGATGCTCCCCACTCAATCTGGCGATGTCTCTTTGGTAAATGAAACGTTCACAAGATCAATAGGAGCATCCGATGGCAGGCACAAATGCAGCAGAGCAGGCAACAGTGTGGTGTTGAGCCCTCCACTGAACAGCACCACAACATGGCCAGATCTGAGTAGCGACGAGGGGTCGTCTGAAGTTTCGTGTCCCATTCGCCACTCCATACAGTCACACCTCATCTACAGTTCGAAACACTGCACCCCTCTCAAGATTTCCCCCTAAACACAATCAACAAATTGAATGGGGTGGGAACTTTCTGAAGGAAATGGATTTGGTGGCGACTGTTGAGCTCATGAGTAGTACTAGCAGGAGTGCTACAGACCTTCACAAAATGCAAAAAAATCCAGTGCAGTCCTACCCACTACTGCCGGCCGGTCGGCCTTGCGTTGGTGAGGGCAGCGTTCCTGGTGGTGTTGCGATAATGGCAGCAGCGTCTTCAGGAGGTTCGATTTCATCTGTGATTGCAACGAGCACCACCCAGTCCGGCCCCGAGCCCTCTTCCTCTTAAGGTTTGAGATCGTCTTCTTCTTCTGAAGGGGATTCTGTCAATGGTGGCGATCGCCTGGATGTTGCCTTCGTTGTTGAGGGTTAAATTTTCCCCTTCCTTGGCTTCCTGGTTCCGGGAGTAACTTGCAGCAAAGCGCGTTTAGATAAGCTGCACAGGTCAGAATTTGAAGCGCAAAGAGCCCTCTGGGATTCTCCAGCCCCTGAAAACATAACCAAGAAAAGCTGGGGGTTTTCTCTGTGGAGTCATGGGAAGCCATCCATTTTTGAAGTCGATCCTTTGATTCGTTGTCCATCCATCAATCCAGCGAACTGATTTTACCTTTGCTGTGGGTTTTTTTTTCACTTTTTCAAGAAAGTGTACAATGCACAGGTGCAAACCTCGAACACAGACTTGTTTTATTTTCCTTTCCCTTTTTCTTTTTCTTTTTTTTTTTTTTTTGGGGGGGGGAGGGGTGTGACAAGGTAGGAGCTAGGATTTCCAACCTTCAACAAGCAGGGGCAGGATCAACAAGATTGCAAGCAGGTGGCACTGAAATGCGTTATAGGCTGGCTCAGAAATTCAACTAACATTCATAAGGTGGCAATATCTTGAAGCCTCCTTTTTGTCCAATTTTTGCTAAAGTAAAAAACACAACAAAAAAATACTGGGGCATAGTCCTTCAAAAAAGTAAAGTGCCGATGTGAAATACACGCAGGACACAGCAGTTGAAAAAAAACAAACCTTCGGCTCTCCTTGAACTGGTGGGAAAACCCAGGGGAGCTGCGTTGCGCGATGCGTCGCTCGTGTAAGAATCTCGCGGCGCTGCTCGAAGCAGAGCCCGAGGCCGTGCTTGGGGATGCGTCGAAAGCGTGGCTCACTGGAGGATTGCCGAGTACGCAGGCGTCGTCCATGACCTCTTTTCACCAACCGACCTCCAAAGATCTCGTTCTGACGCTTGGACCACGCATGGCAGCAATCCTCCGTCGACCGCATGGCTCTCAGCCTATGGGAGGTCCGCGAGTACCTCGCGAGGGACTCGATCGAGTGCTCCCTCCCCTGGCCATTTTCGTTCGACTCCAGCACGCAATTGAGATCTGCGAACTGGCATTCCAAACGAGTGTGACAGATCACACCATCCACCGCATTTCGCGATTCGGTGACGTCAACCCTACGCCGCACAGGATACTAACCCCGCACAGAGTCCTGTACGGGGTTACTGTCCTGTGCGGGGTTGACTGTGCGGGGTAGAGTTTCGCCATTTCGTCCGTCGCTGACGACTTCGCCAGCGACTCCGTTTTTCCGCCCCAGATCGTGACGGGAATGCCTGGGAGTCGAACCCAGGTGTTTCCTACCATTCCCTCTCTCTGTCGCGTCGATTTTCGCGACTTCAGTTTTCGGCGGAAATCGAACGTGATTTTTCTACCCCGCACAGAGCGGTTCTTCCCATAGTGCGAGTCCAAAGTAAACTCTCTACTCGCTTCTTGCAAACGATGAAATTCCGTATCCAAGAGTCGCATCCCAGAGACGCAATCTTTCTCTGGCACCTTCTCCTTCTCACTCTCGAGTACAGGATTATGGACGTCCCCAACGGGATCGACGACCATCTCATCCTCCTCTTGAGTTCCACTCTCATTTCTATCAACAGACATAACCTGGTCAGGATTCGTCTTTGATGAAATGGTTTGTTCGGGTTCCAACACATCTGCATCCACTGGATCAGATTTTTCTGTGGCATGTTCCACAACTGTTGGAAAAACTTCTTTCCCGAAACAAGCAAACACACCCTTACTTACCGTTCCAGAATCACACACGTGACCCGGTTGGTATGGTGCAACGCACTTGAAACACAAACTGGCAGCTCTACGCCTCTCGAGTTCCTTCGGACTCAAGCCAAAAGAGCGTTTCTCATTTCCCCGACGCATCCGCGTTGGTTGAGAATCACCACCACGACCTGGTGTGAAAGCCGGAGTCGATCGAAACTTCTTTCGACTATTCGACCCTCTGCTCTTTTCGTTTGTTTCATTGCGTTTATTGCTCTTCTTGTCCTCTTTGTCACTCTTCTGTGACAACACTGGCGTTCGCTCATCGTGCGAAACCCCTTTTGCCAACACATGAGATCGGAAATCCTCATACGAGGTCCATTCCTTTCCCGAAGTATCCGTTGCAACCGCTTCTTTCAACACACTGTGCAAGTTGCGGTGTAAGAACCAAATCTTGGTGATATCATCCACCTTGGTCTTACGCAGGGTAAAGTATGTGTCCATCTGACGAACATACTCTCCAGTGTCACATTTCCGATTGATATGGTCCCTGAATGTGGCTAGTTTTTGAGTTATGGCATACTCTGTTGCCAACTCACCAAAACTACCATCATCCATGGCGGTACACATATCCTCCCACGATAGGGCACCTTGGGACACACTGTCCTCACCCACACGTGCAATGAGGTGTTTGATCCCCTTGGGACCCAAATAGGTTGGACCTATTTTACCCCACTCGGAACGAGGCACACCCTCAGCATTCCAGAAAATTTCTAAGGTCACCTTGTGCTCAGCCCATGGACATTGTCCATCGAACTTGTCCGGTTTTCCAACCGCGGACCTTTTAGCACCTCTGCGGCTTTCGACCTCTTTCTGAAATTTTTCTTGCTGGGTTCTCAACAAAACCAACTCCCTTTGCAACTCTGCAACTGTGGGAGCTACCATTTCTGGCTCCTCGGTCTGACCTCCGACCAAGTCTTGAACCTCAAGGCCAGTAGACCCCTCTGGTTGAGCCATTTCCTCACACCTTCTATTGACCAAATAAAAGGGAAACTCACTCACTGAAGCTCTCCAAGCACCTCAGTTCAACTGTACTCTTTCCACCATCCAAGACACAACTGCCCTTGGTATGCTATGTAGCACTAAGGCTTCTCGAGAGCACACACACACACACACTAGAGCTCTCTAGGGTCTTGATCTTAGCTCAAGGAGAATAAATCTCAGCAACCCCAGTCACAGCCCTCACAAATGTCTGTGGGTTTCCAGAAAAAACCTCAGCCCACTTGTACTTGCTTAACCACCCAAAAGAAAACACCCCTTTGAGTAGCAACAAGCCCTATGGACCCAAACAAGCACACAGCACCACCAAAACTCTCCAACACTTGTCTTAGGGTACTTGACCTGACCCTTACCCTAACCTAGGGTAAACCACTCAGGAAAAGTGAAAACAACCCAAGCGTTCCCTCGCGAACTCAAACGAAACCTTATAGGCCACCCTGAAAAACGTCAGGATCTTCAAACGGCCATAACTCTCTCGTCTGAACTCCGATAACCTAGCGACAAAATGTTCTGGAAAGCTCTTTTTCTGTAGATACTTTTTGCAACCTTGGAATCCCAATTCCGATACGTGTGCGAGCTGTAGCAGCCAAAAACGTGCGCTTATCGTCACTTGCTCCGAAACCAACTGTTTAGAACCTCTCCTGCACGACCTTGTCGCCAAAAGAAGCCCCTTGGACAGCCCCTTGAAGTCCTTTAACCCTCCAACCCCATGGGTCCCATCAACCACGTGGAGGAACCTAGCAAGCTAGGCGGACACCCTGTCCAGTCACATCACCCATCAGGGGGATGTGACATCGACCACCCACTACACCACGCCACCCACGTGGCTAGTGGAGGCGGCACACTCAGGCAAGGAGGGCATAACACCTCGGTAGCTCCTTGACCTTTCCCTGGTTCAAGTGATGCATCACGCTCCGAGTGGTCCGATGGCCCCACGGGCTGTTCTTGCCCTTGACCGTCGGTGGCTCCTCTCAAGGGTCCCGTCCCTGGTGACCCGGTCCGCACATCTGCTGTATCTTGGGGACTGTCTTGCGGACTGGAGCTGTGTTTCGGTTCTTCCGGCTGGTCTTTCCAGCGTACTCTTT
The DNA here is from genome assembly GCA_030272585.1 of Bryopsis sp. KO-2023. NCBI lineage: Eukaryota > Viridiplantae > Chlorophyta > Ulvophyceae > Bryopsidales > Bryopsidaceae > Bryopsis > Bryopsis sp. KO-2023. Next base: position 590,252 of record BSYQ01000012.1, on the reverse strand, counting down.
TTTCCCTTTGCCCTTGATCTCCCGGATCGCTGGCCTCATCACCACCCGTTTCCTGGTCCAAGGCTGGTGGTCCTGCGCCTCGGACCTTCAATTTACTGATCTCTTGGCGTCGGACAGTTTCGGACAATATCGCACTCCATGGTTGCCTCCACAGAGATAACACGACATTTGTCCCCTGCCGCCGCCTCCTGGATTCCCTCTTCCGCCTTGTCGGCCTCCAGTGCCACGGCCTCTGCCTCGGCCTCCGCCTCCTCGGCCACGGCCACGGCCACGGCCTCGGTCTCCAATGGCTCCAAGTCGGTCCTCACGCGGTCCATCGCCAATGCTGTTGACTCGGCTTCGTCGGTTCCATCTTGGTCTGCCTCCTTGGCCCCTGGCACCGGAATGTGGATGTAGGGTCCGGACACCGTCGAGTCGTTCAGCCATTTCAATCGCTTCCTGCACATCCCCTCGCACGAATCCAGCGATAGTAGTGCGAAGAGGGTCTCGTAACCCAGCGACGAACGTCGAAAACATCTCCGCCTCCGTCATGTCCGGGATGCGAAAACAAATGTGCTGGAACCGGCGCACGTAGTCACGCACGGTCCCTCCCTGCTTGAGGCCACGTAGCTCGGTCCGGGCCCGTTCCGTCGAAGTCGTAGGCTCAAATTGGCGTCGTGCCTCCGTTGCCCACTCTTGCCAATCAGCGAAGGGTTGGCGTCTCCCCTCAGCCATGCGAAGCTCCTGCAAGTTCATCCAACGCGAGGCCGCTCCTCCAACGTGGGCCGACAGCACTCGGATCCACTGGACCTCAGGGACATCTTGGGCCCGCAACCACCTGCCCATTTGCATAACCCACTCGGTGACGGACACATCGTGGTCACCTGTGTAGGGTTTAGGCATCTGCAACTTCAAGTGGCGCAGAGGGTTGCGTCCATCCGGTGGGTTTGGTGCGCCTGGTCCTGGTGGTCCTCCCGGACCTCCTGGTCCGCCTGGTCCACCTGGTCCTGGTCCACCTGGTCCACCCGGTCCTCCTGGCCCTCCTGGTCCTCCTGGTCCATTGGGTCCTCCTGGCCCTCCTGGTCGCCTCGATCCGTCTGGTCCATCATCATCGTCATCGCCTCCACCGCCTCCACCGCCGCCTGCTGGGTGCGTTCCTTGTCGCCGGTTCATCTGTCCAGTTGGGTCTTGTTGGCCCACTGATGCGTATGATCCCATCCCAGCGAATGGGTCCGATCCGGAGTTGAACCCTCCCCGACCACTCGTCTGCTGCATGGCTCCTGGTGGCACTTGTGCTGCGGGCCATGGTCTGCCTTGGTCGGTAGTTTGGTCTCGAATAACGGGACCTGGTCTGCGGTTCAACCTGGGTCCTGGGTCGGCGGTTCCTCTGGGAGGTAGGAGCACAGGTAAAGGTGCGGCGTTGACGTCCATAGGTGATACCAGCGGTGCTGGAGATTGCCCTGACGAAGTGGCTACTGTTGGTGGCACGGCCGGTACACCGGTCAGCCCTGTCGTGACCACGGGTACCAAAGGTGGAGCCGTTGGTGCCTGGACCGTCTGCGTTCCAACGTACACGGGAACGTGTTGCGGTCCGGTGGGCACCTGTTTGGACCATAACTTGACGAGCTCTTCCACGTTGGGTTTGGCTTCTGTCTCGCGCCAAAGTCGGTCCTTGTCCTTCTCCAACTCCTTGGTAACCACGTCGAGTGTAGCTACTGCGACCTTGTTGTCGTTGAGCTGATGTGTGAGATACTCGGTCCTGGCCCCAAGGTTCTTGACATCGTCCTCTGCCTTGGCGGCCAAACGGTCCTGGCTCAGTTGGAGACGGCGCTCCAGCTCCGCGGTGAGTTGTCCATACTCTTGGCGTTGTGCCTCCAATCTCTCGGCGAGACCCGCGACTTGGTGATCTACGAGGGCCGCCTGCCGTTCTTCGGCTTCTCTCCTCTGGGCCTCGAGACGGTAGTCGAGATCTTCGGCTTGCTGGTCCAGCAAAGCGGCTGCGTGCTCCTGTTGCTGTTGCAGCTGGCCCCGGACCTCTTCGAGGGCCGCCTGTAGGTTGGCCACGGTCCGGTCCGCCCATTGACCCGCGTCCACCTCCAGCTGGTTCATACGTACGTCGGCTTGGTTGTTCTCGACGTGAACCTGCTGTACGTGCTGGTAGTTCTGCTGCACGAACATTGGTCCTTGGGCCGGTGGTGGAGGGTCGTCTTCGGTCCCCAAACTCATCTCGTCTCCCTCGTCCACATGGTCGGGATAGGCTGGGGCTTCCTCGTACGGGATAAGGTCCATGCCTGGCGCCTAGCGGTCTCTCTGGCTGCGGCTCTGGCTCGTTGACCCTCGAGTACCTCCAGATACAAGGCCTGGAAATCGGGGTCGTTCCTCTGTTCCTCCGTGAACACGGAGTCACAGGATCCCACGCTCTCCAAATCTTCGTCTCGCGGTCCACGCGGTACAGGTATGTCGGCCAAGCTGGGTCCGGAAACAAAAGTCAGAGGTGTGCCACGATAACTCGTTGGGTAGTCCACCTGAAACGCGTTCCAATGCGCGACGGTAGCTGGAGCGGGAACGGTAGGTGCTGCGGACACTGGCACTTGGAACTCCGAGCCAGTGGATGCGTCGGTCAGGTTCGAAGGTGTCGAAGGGTACATATAGATCTCCTTGGTGATGCGGTTCGCGAGTCCGGGAACTCGCTCCGAAACCAGTTGATAAAAACACGGGAAAGTATCGAGTAGTGGTAGACGTTACGTCTAGAACCACGGAAACACGGATAAGAGTCTTTGCTTACAAGCTTACTCTAGAACATTGTTACCTCGGTCCGGATCCAATAAATATGGGGCCGGACCGACAACCTGGCAAAAGGAACGGTTGAGAGCTGTCGGACCCAGCGTCCACTGGACCGACAGATCCAGACCAAATCCTTCTCAGGACCGTTGGTTGGATTGTGTGGACACGGTAACTGCCACCGTGTCCACCTCTCACTTGGGTCAGTCGGACTGTACTGCTGGACCGGCTCTGGTACCGAACCAGGCACTGATTACCGGACCAGGCTGATCCAGTCCGACTGGATCGACTTAGGTGAATGTGTACTCGTTCCAGAGTCCACATTCGTATCAGTCTTTGCTTACAAGCTTACTCTAGAACATTGTTACCTCGGTCCGGATCCAATAAATATGGGGCCGGACCGACAACCTGGCAAAAGGAACGGTTGAGAGCTGTCGGACCCAGCGTCCACTGGACCGACAGATCCAGACCAAATCCTTCTCAGGACCGTTGGTTGGATTGTGTGGACACGGTAACTGCCACCGTGTCCACCTCTCACTTGGGTCAGTCGGACTGTACTGCTGGACCGGCTCTGGTACCGAACCAGGCACTGATTACCGGACCAGGCTGATCCAGTCCGACTGGATTGACTTAGGTGAATGTGTACTCGTTCCAGAGTCCACGTTCGTATCATGCAGGCTCTCGCAACTCCCAATCTGAAAGTAGCATCCTTCGGGCAGAGCTGGCGTCGGTAATAAAACAAAGGAAGGTCAGTACAAAGTTCCACAAAAGTATATATAGGAAACAAAAAATTCGGTTCCCGGTCAAATACAATACAGGCGCTAAATCTATAAGTAAAATGATTCATTTTCTAAATGCATATTTTCCGCCGATCCCTGTGATCTGATGTTGTTTTGAAGTGAAATTGTGTGTGTGTGTTTTCCTAGGATGCCGGGAGAGAGGGTGTTGTCCTTCAAGGAAAAATGAAGGCATACTCTAATGAAATCCAGAAAGCAGCCGAGGCTGTTAACGACGTGATGAAAGGGATTGAAAACTCAAGCAAAGATGTCAAGATGTGATACCAGCTGCTGACGTCCAGGGACGTCAGACGTCAAAGGCGTCATGCATCTGACGTCTGTGAAGCGTCAGATGCATCCCCGGTAGATGACAGCATTCCCCTGAGGAGATACTACCGAACTACAGCGAGGAAACCACCGCAAGAGCACCTGGTCAAGACAGTGGTTCGATCAACTAAAGTGAGACTCGCGAGGCGAAGGTCTCGGGTTTGAGTCTGAGTGGGAACGTGCTTTGGTCTGGGCCTGTGTGTGAGTGTGTGAGTGAGTCAGGAGTAGAACTGGCGGCTGTGAGTCAGGGTAGTGGGAGTGTTACGGGTGGTTAGTCACCCTCGGGAAAGTCGAACGGGAGTTAAAAAGATGGGACGCTTGATGTAACCTTGCTTGTCAGTAATTCTGTGAGTGCAACTGTGGACCCCGTGTGCGACTCGATTCGATTTTGTGTGACCCTGTGGAACTCAGCCGCCACCCTCTCTCACTCTTTACACGGAAGTGCGTCGGCGTACGGAGCGCCTCGCGTAACAAGATGGCTATCAGTTGCTTGGAGTCGGTTGAGGTATGTTATGTAATAGTTTTGTTTTTCAAATCAGAGGGGGAAATCAGGTGTGCTTTTGTTTCCACCAAAGCTTCGTTCCCGGGAAAGAAAATTTTCTGAGGCGGGAATCAGGTGCATACTATGGATCTGATCGATCTTCCAAAACTAAGGTAATATTAGGTCACAGCAGTAATCCGACATCATAACTGCGTCCTAGAACCGATTTTAGCAATGATCGGTTTTTTTTTTTTTTTTTTTCATTTTTGGCTGATCGGTGATCGTGATCGTGATCGGCCGATCAAATGTTGATCGTGCTCTTGATCGTCCGATCACATGTTGATCGTGATCGTGATCGGTTCGCCGATCACCGATCTGATCGGTTGTTCCGATCACGATCCCGATCACGATCAAGCGCCGCGACCTGTCGGCACTTCATCGGCTGACCTTGATCGGTGTGATCGTGATCGGACCTGCATCCGATCATGATCGGTATTGATCATTTGATCGATGAATTGATCGGTCTCGCGAAAATGCCGACAAGTCACCACCCGCAGGTGTTTCTGAGGTGGAAGGATTCGAACCGGGTACCTAACGGATTAGAAGCATACTCACTAACGCTTGGACCACTCGGAGCCACGGTTTGTAGGTCATCCGTGTCATTATATACGTGATCTGTCAGTCCGACAAACTGAGGTATATAATGACACGGATGACCTAGTGACCGTGGCTCCGAGTGGTCCAAGCGTTAATGCGTCTGTCTTTAGTCTGTTAGGTCCCAGGTTCGAATCCCTGCACCCTAGAAACACCTACGGGTGGTGATTTCTCGGCATTTGTGATGGACCGATCAATTGACCGATCATGATCCGATCTAATCGGCATCTCCGATCCCGATCCCGATCCCGATCAAGCGCCGCGATCTGTCGGCACTTGATCGGCTGACGTTGATCGGTTTGATCGTGATCGGCCGATCAAAGTTGGCCGATTAAATCGGTCAGCCGATCAGATTGGTGATCGGCCGATCTCCATCGATGATCGGCCAAACCGATTTGATCGGCGATCGATCTGATCGGAAAAACCCGATCACGATTTAATCGGTCGGACCGATCAATCCACGACCGATTAGATCGTGATCGGATCCATAGTATGATCAGGTGGGTTTTTTTATCACCAAAGCTTGGTCGCCCTTCAACTCAGAAAGGGGGAAAGTTATTTTTTAGGAATTAGAAGCGATGTCGATTTTTTTAAAGCTCTTGGTTTTCAACATGTGTGTGTGTGTTCGTTGTGTGAATTAGACCCACTACGAAATCGAGACCGCGATGTTTGGCATGGAGGCAGGATTTGACCACATGATCAGCATGCTGATCCAGGTAAGAACTTTTCTTTTTTCACTCTTGAATCTGTGAATTTTTTTGAACTTGTTGTTTTCTTTATTTCTTGTGATTTTTCGCTCCTTTTTTCCTCTCCTAAAAAATAACTAAAAAATCTCCAGAAATTTGAACATTGGATGAACAATTCTTGTGAATAAAACAATATCACATTTTTTTTACTAAGAATAAATTAATGATATTCAGGTCGAAGAAGATTCCGACTAAATTTGCCCGGAAGAAGGGGAAGGGATATATATATACTATATATATATATAGTATATATTATTTTATATTAGTCAAAAGTGATGAGACCCGATTGATGAACCCACATGCATGCAAAAAATGAGATTTTGTCTGAGATACCAAACTCATGCAATCCAGCCCATCGCTGCATATGTACCTGAATTTGTTCCTAATTCTTTTTCAAAATTACTGATGTCCACCTGTTTTCCTGACAATTTTGAAGTGTTTGTTGAAGGAAATTAGGGGGACATTAGTTAGTTCATATTCGATTTTTGGTTTCGCATTCTTGTAGTGCCCTCAGTTCACAAATAGATTTAAAAAATATGTTTCTTGAAAGATGGACCGACATGGGAGTCGGGACACATGTGTTTTGTTTTGTTTTCAAGATAGAAAGTGTGACTCACTGTTACAGAGTCAGTCTTGGATAATGATGCAATGGGGTGAGTCTGGTTTGTCTGATTATGCATCTTAAGAGAGAAGTGAAATCTGGGTGATGCAAGGTTGACTATATGTGTACGAGGTATGAGTAAGAGGAGTGAGGGCTGAATGGATCAGGAAGGAAAAGGTTGTCGAATGAACCCAAAGAAAAATGTGAACGAGTACCCAAACATGGATTTTTGTGTGAAAAGTTCTCAGGGACATCGCTGTTGCCGATTGTGTTGATTCAATTGAGGGTTTGACTGAGGGTGCAATCGTGTTGAATGAAAGCAGTCTAAATTTTGTAATGCACAGTATGAATTGTGGGATTCGAACCCACCACACAATGTTTGCCATGAATTCATTACAAACTGTTCGATATTGGATATTGTTGATTGGGCCATTGCTGTTTACGATACTCTTTGTTGGCACAACACCCTCGAATGTCACCAAAGCTTGTCGAACGGTGGATCTAAGGCCACAGCCCTCGTTCCCTACAATAAAGGAGTAAGCAAGTTGGAAATCTTCCATGCACCTCAGCCTAGTTTGGAGGGCAAAGAAAATGTACATGATTTAGTCCAGGGATTTCCCTCAGGAAATCCCAATCGCGATGTCTTCCGTAGCGCAACCAGAGCTCCATTTTGTACTGCTTTTTTCATGCTGAAAAAGACTCTTCGCGCCCCTAGACTTCAACATGCAGATTGAATATATCGTTGAATGACTGCTCTTTCAGGTATATATACCCCCGTTGCACCATCTCGCAAAAAAGACTGCTAATTATCACCCAGTCGCTGTGGCCCTCCAAGTGCAGCACTAAAAACAACAAGCTCAAAAACAACTTAGACAGCCTCGAACGACCTCCTCCAAGACTGGCAGAATTCGTCGTGGCAAAAACGTACAGCCAATCCAGAGGGATGACCTCATCTGTCCCTGGAACGTGAAAATGCCGCAACCTTCTTGGAGGAGGGGAATCAGCACCTCCAAGACTTTCGGGGGTACGAGATTGATTTCATCCAGCAGCACCCAATTTCGGGACTTCCACGAGTTTTCCATTCAAACACCCTCCTGTTTCTCGAGAATCTGGGCATGATGGACCCCAACAGGTGCGCCAAGCTGGTGTCTTTGGAGAGATTGAGCCTATGTATTATAAGGAATCGATAAACGAATCAGATCTGCCTCCCTGCTATCGTTCTGTTTTTTTATACTTTCCTTCAGGACAGGCATACTATTAACTGGTGAACAGATCCTTTACGAATTTTGAACTGCAAACTACTAGGGGTGTTTTTTGCATGCACAGAAACACACAAAACACACAGCACAGGAAAGGAAACAAATAGGAGAGAGGGTGCGGAATCCAAGCTGAAATCGACGTTTCCTTGCTGCATGGAAAAAAGAAAAACGGCAAGGCGCCCATTACCCCAAAATTTTCGCTTGCTGCTCGATGCTTTCGAACACCAAATCACTATCACCCTGGTGACAAAAGGCATCAACGACAAAATTCGCGTTCAGGCGCGGAATCTTACCCAACCACGGAAGGGGGATATGCGGACATGCGGAGCCCGGATATGCGGCACTGGGATATGCGGATATAAATTTCGGGGACATGCCGAAATATTCTTGCGAGGATCTTATGAGGAAGTCGAGACGGTAGGATTGTTGCGCGCTCCAACCTCTTGAAGCTCGAGTGCGACGGGCTTCGGCAGTATGTACGCGGATGTTGCGTATACGAAAGACCGGGCAGCGGGGCAGAATCGCCCTGGGTTACCGTCGTTTGCTCGGGAGAAGTCCAATAGGTACAAGCTGCCCGCCTGACTTATTCCAGCTTGCCAATTGAAAGAGAGATAAGTGATTCCGATATCAAACATCACAGGCCCATCGTCCATGTCGGTGCCACTGCAAATCATAGGGAAGCAGTGGCAAGTGTTGGACCTGGCCTGCGAGCTCTGCACCATTTTTCCGGCAAAAAGTTCGGTTTGCAGACCTACAGGAATCTGGTGAGGCAGGGAAACGTACCCCCAAAACTTGAAGATGGGATAAAAGTTCGCTTGAATGAAAATAAGGAATGTTTTTCACACCAGAGGAACGCTTGTCACTCCCAGAATGACTTGCGCTTGGGTTGCAGCCTTACCGTGTGTGTGTGTGTTTTGTTCAGGTTATTGGCCTCACATTCTTGGCATATGCCTCCTACAATGCAGCGAGAAGGCCGATCAGCATTGTGAAACCGTGAGTCGTACGTTAGATGCATCTGGCCAAAAATTCCAAGCTCAAGTGCGATCTGAAGCAAAGTGGTGAATGTATGTTTGGGGGGCTTGCAACTCAGGGTACTCCACCACCCAGAAAAATCTGGAGGCGCTTGGTGTGGTGGGACTTCTCCAGCGGCAATCGATTCCAAGGAGCCCACCCCTGAGTGGAAGCCTTTCAATGGCGAAAAGGGCCAAGTACGTTTGCGCTTGTTGCACATTTGATGGAGTCCCAAGAAATTCTGTGACATGAGCTCTGTTTATTCTCTTGTTTATTCTGCCATGAGCAGATGAGGCTGGGGGATGTTGATCTGGCTTTTCTGTCAGCCTATGCAGTAGGAGGCATGATCTCTGGACATATTGCGGATCAGGTAGATCCTCGTCATTTTCTTCTGATTGGTGAGCGCAACAAGTTGTCATGTACCCATTGATTTAAAAAAAACACAGCATGTTCATGCACTGACGATGCCATGCTTTGTATACCCCTTTTCACTCCCTAACCTATCACGCTTTTAAACAACAGCACCCAAACCCATTAATCCGATTGATCAGGACGAAAAGGGTGCCAACTGCCCCAAAACAGCCACATCTTGTACAAAACAAACACCTACCCCCACCAAAAACTGCTTTTCCCGAACAGCAGATGTTTATTCCTAAAATAGATTCTTCTCAAACTCCAAACGTGTTTTGACAGGAATGTTGGGAAGCGGGGCTGCATCGATCCTCGTGTCCTTCGGATATTTCAAAAACATCCACAACACTTGGTTCTATGTCTTGGGTCAGGTGCGCTATTCCTCGACCCTATTTTTTTACTTAATCAGCAAAGCATCATTAAATGAGATTGCATTATGGCTGAAACACCATGCTCTTCAATTGGGGTCTCTTAACTCTTCATGCCAGCATCAATTTATCGATCTATGGTGTTGCAGATCTTGTCAGGGCTGTTTCAAAGCACTGGATGGCCAGTAGTTGTGGCGATCGTCGCACATTGGTTCACAAAGGGCAAGAGAGGATTGGCTATGGGGCTGTGGACTGCCCACAGCCCTCTGGGAAGCATCGTCGGGTCGCTGATGTCGGCATCAGTGCTGACTTACGGCTGGGGATGGTGTTTCCTCCTTCTTGGGCTGTTGATAGCTGCAGCGGGCGTGTTCATTTGGTGTTTTCTGGTGGTGCACCCTGCTGATGTTGGCCTTGCCGAGCCCAAAATAAACGCACTCGAGCGAAAGGGGGGCGATGGGGTCGCTGAGGACTCAATTCGGGCACCTTTGCTCCCTGCAAGCGACTCATTCTCGGTGAGTTGCATCTCTGCCCGAATTGACCCACACACGAGAGGTTGGCTGGGATGCATTCGCGCGAGATAATTCTTGGTCTTTTTTCGTTTGAGAGTGGGGATGTATGTTTCATTTCAGACTGCAAATGCACAGCCCAAAAGCATTGGGTTCTTTCGTGCGTGGTGCATTCCTGGAGTCCTTCCGTTTGCTCTCTCGCTGTTCTGCAGCAAATTGGTGGCTTACACATTCATATTTTGGCTCCCCTTCTACGCGACCTCCACTTGCATTCAAGGCAGGAGCCTCTCTGTGGAGGAAGCGACCGCTTTATCGACTATCTTTGATGTCGCCAGTGCCATTGGGGCTCTCTTGACCGGTTATTTGTCAGACTTGACGCAGTCGAGTGCGTCTGTCTCCACGGCGTTCGCACTCTTGGCGATTCCCTCCCTGTATTTGTACAACCTGATCGGCCATGTTTCTTTGTGGCTGAACGCTGTGCTGCTCTTGTTGACTGGTATATGTGTGCATGGGCCTTTTGCCTTGATCACTACAGCAGTCTCTGCTGACCTGGGATCTCACGAGTCGCTCCAGCATAACGAGCGGGCTTTATCTACTGTGACCGCGATCATTGGTGGGATGGGTTCTGTGGGGGCCGCCGTTGGACCCACCATCACTGGAGTGTTGCTTTCTGGAAAAGGGAAAGGAAATTTCGACAGAGTGTTTTCCATGCTGGCGGCCTGTTCCTTTGCTGCTGGTGTCATGCTGTGCGGGTTGGTCTGGAAAGAATTGAAAGCTTGGCTGCAGAGGGGAAAATATGGGGGGACCTGCGATGAGGAAACTTGCCCACAGGGCAATTGCAGCTCGATCAAGACCCTTGGGGAGGGGTACAATCGATGATATCGTGAAAAACAAATATCTTTATTCATTGATCTGAACCCCTACCCTCCCTTCTTTTTGTCTTGCTTCTTTTTGGTTGCTTGTGAGATCGGGGTCTGCATGCATGCATGGAAAGGGAGCTGATATGTTGTTTTGTCTCCTTCAAACTAATGAGGGAAAGGTGTTTTTTTTTCCTTCTGTTTTTGGTGATGACCATAGAAAGGGTACGATCCAAGCAGAGGTTTGATCGTCGGCCGACTGTTTCATGTGGTTAGAGGGGAATTTAGGTTTACTGTGTCGCATTGGGGACATGGACGGTTAGGAATTTTTTGGCGTCTTAGGAATCTGTTTACACTTGAGAAGGCCCCTGGGGCTGGTGGACAGCCCCAGCGAAATGTTTTCTTGAGGCCGCTCATTGTGTCCATTCTTACATTATTTTTCTGTAATTTCCATGTATTTTTTGTTTATTCCATTTTCATATCTCTTGGGAGCGGCTGTATCACGTGTTCACTTGATCTTTTTTAAAATCAATGGTTAGCCCTCTCCTCTCTATTTTTACCGACAAGGCCCCTAAACCCTTAACAGTAATGATTTCAATTCTTTCTTTTCGAATTCACCAACAGAGATTAGGTTGATTCTGAAAAGCAGTATGGGTCGATCGACCAAAACCCCTTAACACTTGAGACTCACTGACAGCGGAATCCCGACAGACTCAGATTTTCCAAGAAGCAAATTCTTTGTATACAAAGAAAAACTAAAAAATGAAAAGTTAAATTTGGTAACTTTCAGCGCAGACTTGTTCATATTTTGCTTTCGCTTGATCCTGAATCGCTAGCTTGTTCCCAAAGCTCATTGTGGTGGAGTTCGCATCGTTGTTCTCTTAAACAAACATTCACGACTAAAAAACCTCCTGAAAAAACCAAAGTTTAACGCAGGTCAGCCTACTTGTTGTATCAATTGCACATGTACATAAACTTGGCCTTTCAATGAGGAAAACAAACAGAAATGTAGAAGATAGTTTTTTGGGAAGTAAAATGCAGAGAAGTTTGACAAAACAAAAACAAAAACTTTCAGACATTCACTGGAAAAATGGTGGGAAAACAAAAACGAACAAAAGGAGCAAAAAAAACAAAAACGTTGATTGGAAAACGTGCATGTTCACGATAACGTTCAATTTTTTGCCCAGGGACAGCTCAAGCATACTTGCTGCACACGAGGTACAGCCCATATAGGCAAAATTGGTGATATTTGTATCGATTCCAAAACTTTCCGTTCAAGAAAATCAGCGTGTATACTTTCATATGGTTATCATAGCTGCACACTCGTCAAGTCGATTCGAACAGAACAGTGGTTAGAATTCGAGTGTTGAAGGAACAATGGAAGACGTCCATGGGCTGGACTTCAGCCTGTCTTGGCAAAGACGAATGTTGGAGGTGAATATAAAATTAAACCAAAACTGTCCCAAAATGAAAGGGGAATCACTTTTCTTGCTTTTCAGTATGGATGGAACGTCAATGTGCTGGAGCCTCAGAAACATATATTTTTGGTGTGAGTGAAATATAGTGCCTTGGTGAAGGGAGCTTGAATGTCAAAAATCTTGTTACACTTCTTGTTACACTTTCAAATGTTATTGAAAAGCATCATATCTCCAAAGTACAAGTGGAAATAAAAATGTAGCCAGCAAAACCCTTTTGGGAAGAACACCCCAGCAAGATCCACAAAAAAAAACATTGAAGAGTAAAAAAACTCATCATTAAACTTGTCCAAATTAAATTGGTCAGCAAAATTCACTGAAAAGAAACAATCTTTAAAAACCAAACAATAAGACAAGAGACTTAAATGATGATGACATGATTTTGTGGTGTTGTCAAAAGAAAGATGCGTTTTTCACTGCTCGAGGCTTGGATGGATAGAATCGAAGAAAAGCTTACGAGAAGACTCGAAGAAATTGAAAAGGTACGTGTCGTTTGTTTAGGACTGGGTTGAAGTTGGAAGCAAACTTGAAAAGATGGGTAAATACTGTGACGGACTCTTGACCATGACTCTCGTCTTGCTTTGATTGTGCGAGAGGAAACCGAAGAGACGAATGCTTACGACCAATGCTTTCTTTTCTCCAAAAAAAAATTGATGTTTGTTTGTTTTTCTTTTCTCAACGCAATGCGAATCGGGAAATCAAACCACGGGGCTTGGTCGATGCCATGACGCATTCGGGAATGAAATCATTGTGCCATTTTCCGCACACGATTCTCCCACGTGACAGAAATTAGGGGTTCGACCGACATACGCACGAACCGATTGAACGGAGGTCTTTGCTTTCCCCTTTTTTTTGTTTGGTTTAGTTTCCCCTATTCTCTGTCGCCGCTTTTCCCAGAAAATTAATTTTGTTTTTTTTTGGGGGTCCACCCATCCTTCTTTCGGACTTTTTGTATTTGAAATCGACCTGAAAGAATCGGAACGGCATTTTCTTTTTGAATGTCCTTTTTATTCTTCCTTTCGTTCTTTGCATTCAGATGTTTTTCGATGGGCTAATCCCAAGGATCTTTTTAGTAGGGTGCCATCGGGCAAATTAGCTTTAGTTATCAGCAAAATGGCTTCAATACGTTCAGCAGGTTTACAATCCTAAGGTTTTTTTTTTTGTTTTTGTTTTTTTTTTTTTGTTTTTCTCTTTCTTTTCTTTCCTTTTTGTCTTTGTTCCAGCATCATAGAGGGTGATGGCTCTCTTTTGCTGTGGGTTGTAATTATGATTATGATTATGAAAGAATCGGGGAGGAAGGAAAACCAACCAAACCAAACCAAAAATTAAACACGCAGACACACACAACCTGAGAAGAAACGATTTCAGATGAATTACAACAAATTACCTCTTCTGTTTTTTTATATATATATTTTAATTTTTTCCCTGATTTGTTGGACGATAGCTTTCCAATCTTTTTTCGATTTATGCACGGAATTCTTTACTTCCCACTCCAGCCAATCCAATGAAACATTGTCCCCAATCTTTGACCAATAAGGAGTGCGTGTGGAAAGAAAATTAAAAAACAGAACCGATTCTGTTTTTTTTTCCTTTCTTTTTTTGATAGATAAATGTGCAAATGCAGGTATTTTAGTTCCCAACCTACCCCCCCCCAAAAAAATAAAATAAAATATTGTCATCCGAAACCACCCAAACTTGCAAATGTTATTTCACTTGATTCAACTCAATTCTTGATTTGCAACCCATGCAGACATACAAAGAAACAACCCAAACTTGCAAACGTTATTTCACTTGATTCAACTTCATTCTTGATTTGCAACCCATGCAGACATACACAGAAACAACCCTACAACAAAATTGATACTTTTTTTCCCACTTTTCTGCATTTGGAGAGGGGGGGGGGTGTCGACCCCCCTTTGTCAAGCCATCATTCGACATATCAATAGGCTAACTCCTACTGTAAGCAAATTCACGAGCACGAAACCCTGCAAATGACAAGACAAGAACACAAAGGGGGGCGCGCCACGTCAATATCTTGACATCCATTGCCTCACAAAAGATACTGGAGTTCTGGTGTCAACTGAGTTATCGAATGATCCCTTCAGTGAACAAGGGGGGATCGATCACAGACGCAACCAACATATCCAAAAACAATCAAGTGATTTGTCGTCTTTGAAAAGACACGATTTTTTCTGGAGCATAGGAGTATTTTTGCTTGCAGGCAAAACAACCAGCACCGGCACCCCAAAAACATCTTCCCCCCCACTCCACCAAACAAAGGAACAAAAAACTCAGAATTGTAAAGTACAGAAGTACAGAAGTACAGAAGCAAGGCTTTCCTTTATTTGACGAGGCCGCGCTAATTCAAACAGCCCCCCGAATATATCTCCCCCCCCCCCAAAAAAAAAAAAAAGAAAGGAACAAGAAACTCTGAACTGTAAAGAGAAGCAAGACTTTACCTGATGATCAGCACTGTTTGCCCGAATATCAGTTTCATTGTTCATAAAACTGGGGCTGTCTGAATCGACTGCTCCAGCATCTGGTGCTTTTGCCAGACCCTCGATCAATGTTTCATCAATTTCCTCAGCCCTCGGTTCTTTGAGGATATCTATTTCCTGAGCCGAAAAACCCTCCCCCAACTCAACATCGGGTTCAGGCACCATCAGCTCCACACCAGGTACAACAATCTCCTCCACTGAACTCAGGGTTTCAAAATCAGGGACCGTTTCCTGACCCGTAATCTCATCATCAGGCTCTGAACCCAACGGTGCAATCTCCGGTTCCATCGCTGGTACGGCTGCCTGTACCGGCGGCTGTACCGCCTCAATTTCTGGCGGAGGCGGTACAAACAGGACTCCACCTGTGCTTGCTGTCACATCACCCCCTGACAAAATCAAAAGCGAGCCTCCGGACGTCTGCACCTCTGGAATACCAAACCGGCTTCCTTTGAAAACCTCGTCGGGTCGTTCCACAATCGTATCTATGATCTGGTTCACATCCTGCCCCTCCCGCAGACTGGCAGTAGCCTTCACAATGATCGATCCAGGCCTGATGCTGTCCATAGTCACATCCTCTGGCTGGATGCCAGCGTATTTCGAGATCGAGGATTTAATGAAGGTTTCCAGCTCATCTCTGGCATTATTGCTGCCCACGAAGTCCCCAAAATCGGCATCTCTGAAACGAAGCTCGAATTCCACCGTCCCTGATATTTCTGCATCCGCTGGAGCTTGTGGAGGAAGCCCAGCAGGAACCTTATCGATTCCTTCTGGGTCGACATCCACATCCAGTCCAAAGCCTTCCTCTTCGGTCACTGGGATCAGGTCTCCAATAGGTGGGGTGTCCAGGTCAGACAGCAAATCCTCAGCCATTGGGGTAGTGATATCGGGCAAGTCATCAAAGCCTTCACCTTCAGTCTCTGGCGTCAGCTCCTCGACAGGTGGGGTGTCCAGGTCAAACAGCAAATCGTCAGCCAAATCCTCAGGCACGGGAATGACGATATCAGGCAAGTCATCGAAGCCTGCACCTTCAGAGTCTGGGACCAGCTCTTCGATAGGTGAGATGTCTAGGTCAGACGACAAATCCTCAGCCAGGGGAGTGTCGATATCAGGCAAGTCATCTATTATTTCGAATTCAGTCTCTGGAGCTGGCTGGAATTCAGACAAACCCTGAATTTCCGGTTTTGGAAATTCCATGGCGGGCTCTTCAGTCGGCACTGGTTCTTGCTGGGTTGCAATTTCTTCCATATCTCCATCTTCGTCAGCAACTTGAGCCAAGGGATCCTCACTTAATGGAGTAAACCCTGGCAATTCGGCTCCAGGCACATCGACATCCTCGATCTCATCGAAGGCAATCGGAATGACCTCTGTTTCATCTTCTGGTTGGGATCCTGCAGCCACTCCAGGCAGCGTCACCTCCACTGCCCCGAACCTGTCTTGAAATTCTGGGCTCACCACCGACCCTGGATCCTCAGCAAGGCTTTGCAACCTATCTTCCGATTTTGCGCTTTCAGCGCCATCTGGAGGGAGCGTGACTTCGGCCTCGACAATAATGGACCCTGGCCTGACCTCCAGAATCTTAACATCATCCACATCAACCCCAGCAGCATCAGCAATCTCTTGCCGGGCCTCAGCTTTGATTCGTTCCTTCTGCTCATCATCCACTGATTCGAAATCCTGATCCGGGAGTCGCACCACCACCTTCACTTTTCGTCGGGTGGATTCCATGTCAGGCTCTGGGGAAAACAAACCCACACCACTTATATCCTGATCGAATACATCCAGGCCATCCACATTTTCCTCTTCTTCTTGGGGAACGATATTCATTGATAGATCAAAGTCTGGGTTTGGCGCCATGATGTCTACATCGAGTAGCATATCTGGATCAGGCTCTGGTGCCAGCACATCCATATCTACATTGATTTCCACATCGGATTCGGGGGCAACACCATCGAGATCACCATCAAGATTAATTTCGGACTCAGGTTCAGGGGCAACACCATCGAGATCACCATCAAGATTAATTTCGGACTCAGGTTCAGGGGCAACATCATCGAGATCACCATCAAAATCGATGTCAGACTCAGGTTCAGGAGCAACACCATCAAGATCATCATCAAGATCAATTTCGGACTCGATTTCAGGGGTGACAGCACTCAATTCATCAAGATCAATTTCGGACTCAGGTTCAGGGACGACACTATCCAAAATCCCATCAAAATCGATTTCGGACTCAGGTTCAGGGGCGATACCGTCCAAAATCCCATCAAAATTGATTTCGGACTCAGGTTCAGGAGCAACATCATCGAGATCACCATCGAGATCAATTTCAGACTCGGGTTCTAGGACTACGACGTCCAATCCTTGGTCAAGATCAATTTCAGACTCGGGGCCGGGACCATCAAATTCATCATCAAGGCTGGTTTCAGACTCAGGTTCAGGGGCAACACCATTGAGATCACCATCAAAATCGATTTCAGACTCGGGTTCAGGGGCGACGGCATCAAATTCATTATCGAGACTGGCTTCAGACTCAGGTTCCAGGGCCACATCATCTAGTTCACCATCGAAATCGATTTCGGACTCGGGTTTGGGGGAAACACCATCGAGATCACCATCAAAATCGATGTCAGACTCAGGTTCGGGGACTATGACACCCAATTCTTGGTCAAGATCAATTTCAGACTCGGGGCCGGGACCATCAAATTCATCATCAAGGCTGGTTTCAGACTCAGGTTCAGGGGCAACACCATTGAGATCACCATCAAAATCGATTTCAGACTCGGGTTCAGGGGCGACGGCATCAAATTCATTATCGAGACTGGCTTCAGACTCAGGTTCCAGGGCCACATCATCTAGTTCACCATCGAAATCGGTTTCGGACTCAGGTTCAGGGGCAACATCATCGAGATCACCATCAAAATCGATGTCAGACTCAGGTTCGGGGACTATGACACCCAATTCTTGGTCAAGATCAATTTCAGACTCGGGTTCGGGGGCGACAGCATCAAATTCATCATCGAGGTTAACATCTGAGTCAGGTTCAGGGGCTGCACCATCTAGATCCTCATCGAGATCAATTTCAGACTCAGGTTCGGGGGTGATAGCATCCAATTGACCATCGAGGGTAAAATCGGACTCAGGTTCAGGGGCGATACCATCTAGTTCACCATCGAGATCGATCTCAGACTCGGGCTCTGGGAAAAATCCTTCAAGCCCATCATCAACAGCGATTTCAAACTCAGGTTCTGGGACCTCCGCATCTACTTGACTCTCGAGGGTAAACTCTACTTCAGGTTCTGGAATGAAAGGGTCTATTTCATCCTCGAGATCGATTTCGGGCTCAGGTTCTGGGACCATTGATTCTAATTCAGGATCGAGGTCCCCTTCCTGAGCGGGTTGGGAGGTTTGGTCAACATCGGGTTCCGGGAATCCATCATCGAGGCCAATTTCAAGGTCAGGTTGTGGGACCACACCTGATTCAGCATCGTCGATAGCCAGGTCTATCTCAACGTCCGGCTCAGCGGAGGGCTCCACCGACCCAGTCTCAACCGCAGGAGGAGGGAAATCAAACTCACCAGGCAAGTCCATGTCATCTAGCCGCTCTGTTTCAAACACCACCAGAGTATATTCCGAAACTCAGCAACTGGAACTACCCTGTTGGCAGGCACCACGAATTCGATCCGACCCCATTGCGCAACCTACCCTCATCTGGTTCAGGGACCAGCGATAACTCGGCATCAGTGTCTGACAGGTCAATATCGACCGTGTCAATCATGGATTGAGTTTCATCAGTCGGTGTGTCCAGATTTTCTCCAGAAAATAGCAAGGGGATTGTTGCTTCAACAACGGTCCCATCAGGAACCCCAAATGCCCTCAGAAAGCTAGAATTGGTGAAAACATCCCCAGGGTTGTCCTCGAGGGTGGCCGCCAGAGCAGCAGGATCGATCGAATCATCGAACAGATCGATCTCCACTCGCCAAATCGTGGAGTTATCTCGTACATCGACGACTCTGACGTCTTTGGTACCGATTCTGGCGGCTGACGAGATCGATTCAACGATTCCGGACGTCAAAGCCTCGCGGGCGCCCTCGTCAGACGCGATGCTGTCGGAATCGAGGGCGTCAAATTGTAGCTCAACAACGAGGGTGATAATGGGTTCGATTTCAGTGTCTGGAATTCCGCCTGCAACAAGATCATAGCATGGACTGTCCGCAACTCACCAACATCCAACCAATACGCAAGGAGACAGTGCACAATCTTGATTGGGTGGTCAGGATTGGAGTCTACCATACCTTCGGGAGCTGGCGTAATCGAGTCGATTGGCTTACCAGGGGCGATCGCTGACACTGGTTCTGGCGGCGGCGGCGGCGGCGGCGGCGGCGGCGTGTCCACTCCATTGGTTTGATCCGAAGGAGTTGCCTCCGGTGTGGTGTCGGCGTTTGCTGGAGTGTCTGGTGGAGCTTCACCAATCCCTTTAAACAATGCAATTCCCTGCGCAACACGGTTCAAAATCTTGGTCAATAGAAAAATTCCTTGCGTTTCTTGCCGTCTTTGTTTTAACGGGAACCTCTCAACTTGCAGATTTCATCCCTTTCCATGATTTTTGCCGCAACACATACATCTGATTATAACCACACATTGAAATCGATCGATATTGTTCAATGTGCAAGTTTGATTGGGTTGACCTCAGCTTACTTGGAGCTTTCTGTGCATCTCGCTGCCGAGACGATCTGTGCCTGGCAGCAATAAAAATAACGCTCCTCAATGTACCATGATTCTTGTTTTTGTTGTTGTTGCAGTTAATAAAAACATTGCCTACAATTTTTGATTTGATTTTGATGGTCAGCACGCAGCCAGTGTGTGGCGCTTAAAAAAGTTAACGAATTCTCGATGCATGCATGCATCATGCATCAACTCCCAAAATCAGATTCAACCAATGTATGTGGTGGAGCACCCCAGCAGATCTGGGCAGCCATGGGCCGGGGATCAGGATAAACAGAGAATAATGAGTTTCGGACTGTATTTCTATTTTGATGATAGAATGTTTAATGAAACTCACTGCAATCACTGTGACAGGCTCAAGTGTTGGAAAGTTTTGCATTCATTGTCCGAGTCAAAGCCCACCTTCGCCTGGTTTTCCATGTGCATGTGCTGATCCACCGATAAACACCAACACGAACAGAACCCACAGGTTCCGCTTTCTCATGTTGCATGCAGGTGGACTCTGGATCAACATTTTTCCCCTCAATGTTTTTTGGAAAAATTGTGACCTGGAATCGGAAAAATGAGACAGGGTTTCTGTGCTCTTTTTGCTGATCTGTGGGATGACTGATCACGGAAATGAGGTGAACCTGCAATCAGATACAAAACCAAATTCCGCTCAACCTAACACCACTTTTCTCAATTTTTACAGAAAATGAAAATGGGAATTTTGATCAGACAACAGCAAAATATGCTCCAGGGGTCCAGATCAAAATCAAACTTTCCACAGGCCACCAAAGCATTCAACCACAGCTCTGATACAAAATGTAATAAAATGTGCATCCAAATATGTGTTTGGCTTGCCACACAACTCACGTCCCACCAGCTTCTTTCCTCGATCAACAGGAGATCGAGCCGCTCCAAAACAGTCGATGCCCCCGACGAAAACGAGAACAGGGCGTCCGGCCGGGGAAAAACACCGAACCCTTCTGTTTGAGTCCTCGTATCAAAAGAATTCAGCGGGGGGACGTTTTCAGACCATATCGATTCCACCCCCCTTGCTGGCCAGACAGTGGGTGGCCCCCTGAAGCGACATCCTCACCGCCGCCATCTGATCCAGTTTTCTTAATGTAGCGCCTGTCACTTCCTCCAGCCCAGCAGATCCATCCAACCCTAGCAAGTCACGTCTGGCAGCGTGCGTAACGTCGTAACTTCAAAACGTAGCCACGGCAGGATCGCCCACACAACTCGGACTGCCCTTCCCCCCGCTGCTCGCTGCTCCAGAAAAAAGAAACCGGCCCGCTATCCCCTCAAGGTGAGTGGTGCACCAGCCGCCGAACACACTCGATTAATCAGGTGATGGCTTGATTTGGAAAGTCCCCGCCGATAAAACATTGACGCACTACATTATTCGCTGGAGCCTGCGACAATCGACTTTCGATCGGTGAAAGTCTACTTGCGGGGGGAGTTTGAGGGCTGGGGTGTTTTCCCTACTTCATGAATAGGCGATCAATTGGAGGGGGGCCTTGGACTCTCTTTTTTCTTTTCCAAATAGACAAAATCACCAGCGCTCGAATGCAGTTTTCGTGTGTTTTTTCCTCCATTGTTTGTGATGGGTGTTTGGGGTGGGTAGCAGGGATCCCTTTCCGTGTTTTTTGAGGGGTTTTCGGCGCCGCCTTTTTATCTCGAGCTGGTGGAACAGCGGTAAAATTTCTCGACATATTACTGAAGACTGAAACCAGCGAGCGCCCGACTTTCCAAAAAGAAATATGGCGCGCAAAATCGTCGCCTCGCTGCTGCTCCTGTCCGTCTTACTGATCGGAGCTGCGGCCGATGACATAATCCAAACATCCAATGGTGATTGATTTTGAACCAAATGATCCGAATGCGGTGATGGGGTCATCAGACGCCATTTAAAAAAAAGAAACATTTCTCCCTTTTTTCTACATTTCTCGTAAAAATGAAATTAGGAGAAATCTGGCAAAGGGCAGGCCTTCACCCCTTAAATTTCCTTGTTAGTTGTAAATCGATGAACCTGAAATTTCTTCCAGAGAAATCCATAATATACATATCTCTTGGTAGAGAAATTGACATTGGCAGTATGCTTTCGATTTCGACATGTGCACAGCTTGTCAGTGGAAAATGACAGCCTAGGCTTCGATGCGAGCCGACAGATGTTTCATTGTTCAAAGAAAGCTACTAATAGTCAAAATTTTCACAGCTTCAACACAAATAAATTTATTTGTGGGTTTTTAACCTTCGTTTTGCTTTCGAGAGTTTTTTTTCATCCAAATCGAAGACGTCTATATTTATTGTATCTGATGTGAAACCTGTTGATTTAATTTCTTGAAGGACCTGTTCCGGCTGATTTTTGGTGTGTCATCCATCGCAGCCGCCGGCATTCAAGTCTCAAGAACATTAAAACAAAGACATATCCTACAGGTGACGGCCCCTTTTTTTTTCCGTTTGACATTTTTTTACAATGGCCTTACCTTGGAAAAAAGAATACTGGGCAACCTATGTCGCTCGGAATTATGCACAGAGTTTCCTTTACCTTTCTGGTTAATTTCCTGGCTGAGAATATCACTGGAATTCAAAATTTGGGCTGTTTGATCAAATGAATTACCTGAAATACCAAGGCATGCAAATTTGATGCCCCAAATGAACGGGAAAAGGAAGTTTGTTGCACTAGATGATTCTTGAATGGAGGTTATCCGTGGAGAGGATTGATGAAAATCTGAAGCTGTGGTGTTTTTTTTCTTTGTTGGTCAGGCGGATGTCAATGCTGCTCCGGAGTCGGAGGGGGTCGAACAACCTGATCCATCCACAACTGGGTATGACATCCCCTCTTCACCAGAAACGAGCTAACCCCCTCAATCATTTTGGGGGGTGTTTTTTTTTCTGTTTTTTTTTTTTTGGTATATCCACTGGTTCTGTGTGTTGCACCCTCTCCCCCCCCTTTCTTCCCCGTTCTCTTTTTTCTTTTGAGCTCGTCTCTGGGTGCTGTCGGCTGTCTTTTCCAGTGTGTGATTCTCGGACAGACAAACTTTAGTAATGAAAGCTCACACCACCTGTACAATCTCCTGTTTTTGTTGTAAGTATATTATTTTCTTGCATGGCTCATCCAATATTATTGACACACATCCAGCAAACACAGTTCACCGAATGTGATCCAGTGCTTCACCAATTGCTGAAGAACTGCCAGAAGGAAGCCCTGAATCAGAGGCCATTCTGGACCTCGATGAATCTCTTGATGAGGTAGTCACCGAGCCGCCGAGTGCAGAAGTCAGTCCAGTGGAGGTTATCGAAGCAGCTCCTGGACCTGAGGATGATTTAGACGCCAGTTTGTTGATTGATGAGCCCCCAAGTGTCGAAGACACTCCGGTGGAAGAAAGTCTGGACGCCGTAGACGAGACCCCTAGTCCTGAGGAGGAGGATTTAGAAGCCAGTTTGCTGATTGATGAGCCACCGAGTGTAGAAATCAGTCCGGTGGAAGAGAGTCTGGATGCCCTGGACGAAACCCCTAGTCCTGAGGAGGAGGATCCAGAAGCCAGTTTGTTGATTGATGAGCCACCGAGTGTAGAAATCAGTCCGGTGGAAGAGAGTCTCGACGCTCTTGATGAAGCCCCTGAAACTGAAGTCGGTGGGGATGCTGGCTCGTTGGAGGAGATTTCTGTTGAGCCACCCAGTGTGGAAATCAGTCCTCTGCAAGAAAGCCCTGAGGCAGAGATAATGGACGCCGAAGCTCCTGGACCTGAAGATGATGTGGAAGACGGACTCCTAGCTGACGTCATTGATGAGCCGCCGAGTGTTGAAGACAGCCCAGTGGCAGAGAGTCTCGACGCAACTGATGAAGCCCCTGGGCCAGAGGATGAAGTCGAGGCTGCTTTTCTGGACGATATATCGACAGAATCACCAGCAGGCGAGGGCGCTCCTCTGGAAGAAATCCCAGATGCAGAGATGATTGCCAGTGAAGCTCCTGGGCCTGAGAGTGATTCTGATCTTGACATCGATGCAATTGCAACGGATGATGGCCCACAGGAAGAGTCGATTATTGACGAAGCCCCCAGCACAGAAGATCCTGTTGATGAAACATCCATTGAGCCACTGATTTCGGAAGATGCTCCTGAACCTGAGGCTGAAACAGATATCGATGCCACCCCTGTGGATGAAGCCTCCATTGACCCACTGGTTTCAGAAGGTGTTCCTGAAGCTGAGGCTGGGACAGACATCGACGCTACCCCTGTGGGTGAGCAATCCAGCGGGGAAGATACCTTCGTTGCTGAGATGACTTTCGCAGATCTGGACTACAACGAGCTGAACAGTGATCCGGCTAGACTGGAATCCTTCACTGGGTCTATCAGTGCTTCGGTGGCCGCAGCTACCGGGGTGCCTGAGGAGAACGTGAAAGTGCTGAGGGTTCGACCGGGCTCTGTAATCGTCGACACCGAGATCACCGTCCCTGAGGGCGGTGGCACCATGGATGATGTTTCCTCCATCTTGAGGAATCCTGCGGTGTTTGACGAGGGCTTCACGCAAGAGTTTGGAACTCCTCTAGTTGCTGTGACAGAAAAAGAGGTAACCCTGGACGTCCCTCAGGAGGCAGGTGCTGGAATCGGCTCCGTAACTGAAACTGTTGAGGGGTCCGAACCGGTTGATGAAGATCACGATGATGAGGATGATGATCATGAGGATGATGATCATGATGATGAAGATGATGATCATGATGACCATGATGATGAAGATAAGGATCATGATGATGATCATAAAGATCATGAAGATGATGATGATCACGAGCACCTTAAGCAATCGGATGCCCACGGCGTCATGGGATTGTCCACAGTAAGCAGTGATCATATTCCTTCGACTGCCAGTTGACCTGACAGAGTGAGCTAGGCTCAAAAACACTCCCTGGAGCAGCAAAACGGGTGTTCCAATCGAAGGGAGTGGTTGCAGAACATATATACTGAGTGGTTGATGGTCAGATTTTTACCGCAGATGTGGCGGTGTTGTGATGTTTTGCCTTGGGATCGATCGATGCATTTTTGCATGTGTGGGGGGGTGAATTGATCCAAGTTTGTGTGATGTCCAGGTTCTTCTCGCAATCGGTACTGCTGTCATGATGCCTAACATTTGGGGTTTCTACTGAAGCTTTTGTTTCGAGAAACGAACAAGAGGGGGGGGGGGGGAATTCGGAATACTGCTGTCGAATGTCATCGTTGATAGTGCGTCTTACTGATTGATCACTCGATCGCTTCCTTTTCCATATTTTCATGGCTGCACGTTGTGTTGGAAATAGGGGGGGCCTTCATGTGGGATTGCTGACTTCTAATCGATCGCTAGCAAGTGTGATTATCGAAGATTATCTATTTATAAATCCGATTTGCGGATTTCGCATTCAAGCTGTAACAAATGGGCCATGAAAATTCATGAGGGAAAAAAAATAGTTGCACTGATGGCTGGGATGTGAACTTTATCAGACACCAAAAAAAAAAGAAGAGAAAGAAAAAAAACATGGTTATATTTGGGAAGAAAAGAAAAGGGGAGGGGAGACTGCGCAAGCTGGGTCCAGGGTAGATGGTGTTATACAAAGCCCCAACTTGTCGGAAACAATTTAGCCAAGGTGTGCAGAGTCGAAGAGTGGGAAAAAAGGGGACAGGGGAAATGTTTGGGAAGTGATGTTGATTTTGTGGGTTGATAAGGCTCTGTTGATTTGGCCTGCTCCAACAATAAAAAAGAAATGCACCCGTTTTGACTCATCAATAATGAATCAAATACTAAGAGAAAGAGCGCTAGCGTTCACAAAGGGGCTCGTGTAAGTGGCGTAGGGAAAATCTCTCGCGCCTTCCATTCTTCACCAGTCTTTACTGTGGTGGTTGGAAATCTATCCTGTGGAACACACACCCCTTTCACCGTGCTTTGGTGATTTGATTCGAATCAAGGTCACACCACCTGTGGTGTGTGTGGCGTGGGATGATATGACCTTCCAGGGGCTGAGAATGAGCGGTGGCCAACCCAAGGGTTTAAAACGCTGACCAGCAGGCGTTTCTGCAGACAAGAACGACCTCTCTGGCAAAGCACTCGAGATTGCATCGGACAATGCAGACCTTTGTGACAATTCTCTTGGTTGGCCTTTTGGCCGTCGCAGCCATGGCCGAAACAGGTCGATCGCATGTTTCCAGTCCTCACTGTAGCGATCGAATCGTTTCTCGCCCCACAATCTGATGCGCTTGTGTCTGCTTCCCCATGCAGATATTAAAGATCCCCAAGAGTCCATGCCTCTTGGTCGCCGATTGCTTGGTTTGTCTGCTTGTTCCGGTTGGTTTACTGCCAGTGATACCACTGCTATCATCCGCATGCAGAACGGTGAGTGCATGTGTACACCGTGTCCTGCGGCTATGTCGCGATTTTTCATGACAAGCAATTTTGACTTGTTCTCTTTGGTCTGAACTCTTTGCAGAGTGTTTGCAGCGCGGTAGGACCGAATGTTGCAATGGCGCGTATTTTGATGCATGGAGTTGCCGATGTAAGTGCCTCGGAATCTGCTATGGAGGGGGTCGCTGAAATCGCCTTGTCCAGGTTGGGTTGAAATGCTGCCTTTCCGAGAACGAACGCTTCTCGTTCCCAAAGCATCTTTGCAAGTGCAGCATGGTCGGCTTTCATGGTTCTCGGTGAATCTTTTTCAGGAGATGTAGATGGGCTGTTCGTCGAACGGGGCACTTTTGGGTGTTTTTCGTTTCTTTACGTCTAGCTAGAATCTTGCCTATAGGCAAGATTTCAACTTTGATCAATTTTGTGCCCTTTGTTTTTGATTTGTCAAGCTATGGTCCACAAGACAGCAGTGCTGCTCGACTGGTTCTATAGCACAATGAATTAGCAACATATTTGGATTTTGTGCTGATCAAAACAGGAAAATTCGCCTACTGAGTGTGCCGACTGGGCACGGAGAGGCTCTTGTGGGACTCTTGTATAGAGGGACTCTTGTGCTGCTGTTCTCTGTGGGTGAGGATTGTGGTGGAACAACTGGCAATCCAACAACTATTAGTTAGTAACTGTAAGAACAGTTACTAACAACACTGTTAGTTGTTTGTTGGTGTTCTTTGTTGTTTTCTCTGTTTGTTGGGCGCTCGCTATGGTTTTCTGAGTTGGAAACGATCGATTCTTGTGTTTTTGTTTTTTTTTTGGGCTCTTTCTCGAGTTTCGATTGGGGATCTCTGGTTTCTGAGACGTTGAGGAGAAGGTCTTTTTTGTTTTAAGAGATTTTGTTTATTTAGGAGTTGATTACATTCAGAGGCTTTTGCCTTGCTGCGAACGTTGGGACACGCTTCACTCGTATGTCGTTGCAACAGGGCGGTTTGCCCTACGCGACTTGTAATCCTTGTTTGTTTGTTTTGTTCTTTTTTTTTAAATAAAAGACGAAGATGAGAAAAATTTCTGAAAATCTCTGCGAATGGACACGAAAGAGCACTAGTGCCCTTTCCGGCATTCAATATGGCGGTTGCCCTGACCCTGCAGCATCAATGGTAGTTTTTATTGGGTTTGTCCAAAAATGTCAATTCCAGGCGGTCTCCCTCAAGGAGAAATTCTTCTTCTGGAAGGGGTCATACATAACCCAACAACAATCTCTAAAATCGCAGGAATCTCGGATTATCCTTCACTTCCTTTTTCTCCTCCTCAACATTTTTCAGAATTTTTTTTGACCTTTTTCTCCTTTTTGCGGTTTGGGTTTCACCCTCTTCAAGCAGTCATGTTCTTTTTTTCTTTTTTTTCATCCACTGGAAAAATGTCACGTGTTGATTTTTGTGATTTTTGACACGCAAGTACGGCATTGCAGGCCTGTGCAAGAACGCCAGCATTTGCAAATCTTTATTCCCCCCACGGCTCGTGTGAACGACAACACTGTCCTCCAGAATTTGGCGTCTGGTGGGATCGCGGAGTGGGGCACGAGCTCCACGTGGGGTGGGTTTTTTCGTGAACCGGATGGTTTTTGACAGCTGTGGGCAGGAGCCCCGATGAAAGGGAAGCTGAATGGGACGCTGTTGATCTGTGCCTCGTCCCACGCCCCTGTGTCGGGTCCAATTCAGTTTTTTTGGATTGTCTTTCCTTGTTGTCGGGTTTTACACGACGTGGGCCTGTCGTGTTTTTTCGTCGGTGAGTTTCGTTATGGTTCTTTCGTGGTGGTTTAGAATTGGCGGAAAAAAGGGGTCGGTTCTTTTGGATGGCAGAGTGATACAGGTCCATTCCTGAAAATAAATATTGTGAAAGTTTTTTTTTTTTTTTTTTGGGGGGGGGGGGGGGTAGGGGGTGAGGTTGCCAATGAAGAAAAGTTTTTTTTTTCAAATTTAAAGCTCCACATCTTGGAAATTACAGTGCGGGGAAAAGCAGGCACACCCTGATTCTGAACCCAGAATTGCAGGACAATAAGAGTATGTTGAAGATTTGTATGGATTTCCACCGGTACAGGTATATATTTTTACTTGTTTTTCGTTTCCAGAATCGAGTGATGGTGACAGTTGCAGAGGGTCGAGACCCAAATTTACTTTCCTCACAAGCAGGAGCAAAATCAAACCTGTTGGACCTCATGAACCTCCACGAAGCCATCGACGAATATGCTGCCGAATAAGATGGGGAAAGGATCACGTATGGCAAAGTGTGCTTTTCTGCCCGGTCAAAGGGGCCCCCTGGAAGGTACAGAAAAGAGGAAAGAAATCATGAAGTCCATCAAGGGGTGAGCCCAACGCAGTTTAATTTTCACCGCTCGACCCAATTTCTTGCACTATACTTTTTTATGGTTTTGCCTTTTTTTTCTCTAAGAAAATGCACATCTAGCTTTCAACACACGACGAGGAACTTTTTCGACTTTTTTTTTTCACCTATCCGAATGTACAGTGATGAAATCCTTCGAAACAACGAATGCGTTACTTTTTTGTTTTTGAGGATGGGGGTTGGTATACATAAAATGCATCAGAAAAACATGGGTGCTCTTTCCATAAGAAAGAGCACCCATTGCATATATATATATAACACTCATGTTGAAGACTGACTTTTTGTTTGATTTTTTCCTCAAGACCAAAAGTATTTTGGATGCATTGGAACAACTCACGAGCAGCTCTCCAGCCCGATGAAAATGTGTGTTTTGCCCACTATTAACTCAGGTTGGTTCGGTTTCACAGCCTTCTCTTATTTTCTTACTTTTTATACTCTTCAAACAAAACAAAACAAAAAAAAACGCATCAACTGTTGATCTGCTTCTTTTTCCGGTGTGTTTGGATTGGTTGCTTCGCTTTTTTCTGTCGAGACTTGCAACTGATCTTCTTGCTGGGTCCAGCAAAACCCGATTATAAGTGGGAATGAAAAAGCAGTCCGAACCAACAGTTTTCTTTTTTTTTCGATTGTATGACATTGTGACGGTATGCCCCATTTTTGGAGTTTCCCCGGCCATCGACGTATGCTGTCAGCAAGGTCCTCCCTGGGATAATGGAGTTTTTTCCCCCTACATTCCTGCATGAAAAAAACGGAACAGTTTCCTGTGGAAGCCCATGAACGAGGCTGGCTGGTGGTTGGGGCACCATTTTCCCCAGCTGCTACCCAGCATGAAAAAAGCGGTATGAAGTGGAGCTCTGGTTGCGCTACGGAAAACAGTGGGATCGGTGTTTCCTGAGGGAAAGCCATGGACTACACTGGAATTCATTTTGTACACTTTCTTTGCCCTCCAAACTAGGCAGGGGTGTTCAGCCTTGTCATTTCCATTGGTGCTTCTGTGGCTGCGGACTTATGAAAGATTTTCAGCTTGCATACTCCTTTTTTTTAGGGAACGAGGGCTGTGGCATTAGATCAACCGTTCAACTAAAGCTTTTCGTGACAATCGAGGGTGTTGTGCCAGAAGCCAAAAAAGAGTTCCGCACCATTGTCGCCAGCAATGGCCCAATCAACAATACCCAATACCAAAAATTTTGTAATGAGAAAATTACTAATCTGAATGAATCCATGGTACCCATTGTGTAGTGGGTTCGAATCCCACAATTCATTGTGTGCATTTAAAAATAAGATATGCTTTCATTCAAATCAACACGATCATCAACAGTGATGTATTTTTCAAAAAAAAAATCCACAGTTGGGTGGACCTTCACAAAGTCGGTAATCGTTCGCATTTTTTTTTTTTTCTGTGGGTTCTTTCTAGAAGTTGGTGGTATCAGGGAAGCTGGGTGGCTTCTTCGCGTGTAATTATGTTATGTTATGTTATGTATCAGGGAAAAAAACTCTTCCCAAAAGGAACGTCTCACAAGAAAGACATACGAATGTTTGTTTGTTCGACAACCTTTTCCTTCCTGATCCATTCAGCCCTCACTCCTCTTACTCATACCTAGTACACATGCGGTCAATATCGAATCACCCAGATTTCACTCTTCTCTTAACATGCACAATCAGACAAACCTGACTCACCCCATTGACTCATTATGCTACAGTGAGTCACACTTTCTATGATTGAGTGTTGATCTTGAAAACGAAACAAAACACATGTGTCCTGACTCCCATGTCGGTCCATCTTCAAGAAACTTTCTTTTTTAAATCCATTTCTGAACTGAGGGCACTACAAGAATGCGAGACCGAAAATCAAATATGGGGGTTACTCCATGGCCTGAAGCATCACCTGCATCCTGAACCAACTGATGTCCCCCTAATTTCTTTCAACAAACACTTGCAAATTGTCAGGAAACACCTGTGATAGGCACCTGTAATTTTGAGAAAGAATTAGGAACAATCTATAGTCTCGTGGCCTGGGTCCAAATACACGCCCATAAGTAGGGCAAAAATACTGATTCTACTGGCAATTCATGCAAATATTATCACATCGCTCGTAACCGTAAGCCAGGTAATCCAGCAAATCAATAGTACATTTCAAAAACATCACGGACCAACCCAAATTCTGGTACATATGCAGCGATGGGCTGGGCTGCATGAGTTTGGTATGTTAGACGAAATCTCATTTTTTGCATGCCCTCTTGCATGTGGGTTCAGATCGGGTCTCATCACGTTGACTAATATACACTAATGTATACTATATTTATAATGCAAAAGCATTCCTGGATGCAATCACTAGGAAATTGGGATCGCTGGGATTCTGCAAATTGACAGGGGGTGGCCCATCAAAAAATGAAAAACCCAAATTTGTCCACAATATCATCTTCACACAAAAAATTCCATTCCTGTCCACTTCTTAACCATCCGCTATTCCATTCATGTATTTCCCCCTTCTTTTAAAAAACTGATGTATCTTCTCGAAAGACCAGCCTTTTTTTTCTGACCCTCATTGTCCGAATTTATTTTCATTTTCTTCAATCCCCATTTATTTTTCTTTTTTTTTTTGGTGGTGGGTCCAGTACATCACCGCCGACCTCTCTTGCCAGGAGGTTGGTGGTCATGCACCGTACACACCGATAATTCACATCAAAAAAGCACTGTATTTGTGAGGCCGAAACAAAAATCTTATTTTTTTTCTGACCCTCGCTACTCGATTCTGTTTTTCACTTTGTTCAATCCCGTCACCAAATCTTTCCACCTTTTTTTTTCTTTTCTTTCTGGTGGTGGGTCCAGTACATCACCGCCGACCTCTCTTGTTAGGAGGTTGGTGATCATGCACCGTACACACCGATCATCCACATGAAAAGAGCACTCTTCTTTTTGGGCCAAAAAAAAAAACATATAGATAATCCCCATGAAAAAATCCCCACTCCTGTTCATAAACTTCACTCCCCCCCCCCAAGTCCATATCCCACAATAATTGTTATGATTGCCATCCAAGGCAACCAAATCCTCAGTAAAAAAAAATGTTTCGAAACAGATCCCACCCTGTTGTGTTCCCCTCCGCTTCCCCCCCAAACCTTTGTACTACCACCCATGTTGAGGTGTGCCCAGTCCATCGCTGCCGGCCTCATTCCAAGAGAGGCTGGTGGCAATCCACCTGACACGTTCTTTTTGAGGTTTGGGAGGGAAGAAAAGCCACTGGGTGGAATCCATAAAAAAAACCCCATTTTCATGCAATCGTATGTCTTTTTTGGGGGGTTCCCATGTTCCCATTCTCAGTTTCACCTTTTTTCTTTTCCTTCATAAACCTGCTGTTTTTTTAATCTCCACACTTATTCCCAGTCCCTTGTTTTTCCCTTCTTGTACCAGCGTAAAATCCAATAAAGAATAAGAATAAAGAATAAAAATCTAATAAAGAATTGCATGCATCCGAAATAGTAAAGAATAAAGAATAAAGACTAAAGAATAAAAAATAAATAAATAAAAATAAATAAATAAATAATAAATAATAAATAATAAATAATAAATAATAAATAATAAAAAATAAAGTAAGAATTCCAGACTACCCTCCCCGCGTTCTTTTCTAGAAAGAATCAATAGCAATAAGAAAGAAAACCCCCACTCACTATGGTGAGTCCAATAAAACCCTCAAATCCAGCTCGCTGGAGTATGACCACCCGTTCTCTACGGACACGTTCTATGATTTGCTTGAATTCGTTCAGAATAATTCCCATCACCCCCAGCACATCTAACATCTGCCATTCCTGAATGAAAGCTTCATTCAAGTCTTCCCGTGCTCAATTTAAACACAGTGGTATCGAATTGAGTGCTTATGTGTGCCAGCTAATTCTCCAAGCCCCAGAACCTGAGGGTCCAACTGGCTCGTTTTCTTCCGAAAATCCTTCCTCCACAATAATTTTCTTGCAACTCCATTCCTATTGGAAACTGTGGAGCATCAAATCGTGACATGAATGTAATTCCACGACTATTTTACTTCTTTCATTTTTTTTTATTTCCTTTTTCTTTTCTTTTCTTTTTTTTCTTCCCCCTGGCCCCAGATTTCCACCCAATTCAGTGTCGTACTATTCCCCCTGAACTGGTTCACATAATCCACAATCCACATCCCACAACAGCTTCGTCAAGGAGATGGTGTTCTCCGGAACGAAAAACAAACAAATCACAATCACAAGGATCACCCTCAGTTGGGCTTTCCTCGGTAGCTTGATTCACGCTTGCATCGCACTTTCTTTTCACATACGGTGTTTCTTCTTGTCACAACCCAAATCACTCCCCAGTCATTTTTTTCTACTTTCCCCTTTTTTTTTCTAAAAAAAACCCACCCCACAGCCCAAATCACTCCCCAATAATTTTTTCCCCCTTCCCCCCTTTTTTTTTTCTTTTTTTTTTTTAAACAAAAAACCCCACCCCACAGCCCAAATCACTACCCAATAATATTTTCCCCCTTCCCCCCCTTTTTTTTTTTTTTTAAAACAAAAAACCCCACCCCACAGCCCAAATCACTCCCCATTAAACATATAGTCTTTTTTTTTTTTTCCCTTTTTTTCCCCCTCCCCCTTTCTCCCCCTTTCTCCCCCTTCCCCTTCTTCCGAACAAATTTAGTCGGAATCTTCTTCGACCTGAATATCATTAATTTATTCTTAGTAAAAAATGTAATATGGTTTTATTCACAAGAATCGTTCATCTTATGTTCAAATTTCTGGAGATTTTTTAGTTATTTTTTAGGAGAGGAAAAAAGGAGCGAAAAATCACAAGAAAAAAAGAAAACGACAAGTTGAAAAGAATTTATAGATTCAAGAGTGAATAAAGGAGACTTCTTACCTGGATCAGCATGCTGATCATGTGGTCAAATCCCGCTTCCATTCCAAACATTGCGGTCTCAATTTCGAAGTGCGTCTAATTTACACAACAAAAACACACACGCACACGCACACACACACACACACACACGTTGAAAACCAAGGGCTTTGAAGAAAATCAACATTACTTCTGATTCCTAAAAATAACTTTCCTCCTTTCTGATCTAAAGGGCAACCAAGCTTTGGCGCAAAAAAACACACCCCTGATTCCCCTCTCTGATTTGAATATATGACCCCGGAGGTCAAGCTTTGATCTATACTAAAAAAGAGGCATCAAATTTTCCTCTCGGGAAATTTTCTTTCCGGGGTCATGTATTCAAATCAATCTGTTTTTTTTGAAGTCAAGAGGGCAAGTCGTGATCTATACTGAAAATAGAGCCACCTGTTTTCCCCCCAGAATTTTCTCTTTTTAAAAACGAGAAGAAACCAAAACCAAAACATAACATACCTCCACCGACTCTAAGCAGCTGATCGCCATGTCAACATCTTTGTTTCGATTTTCGATCCCTTTCATCATGTTTTAAACGGCCCCGGCTGCTTTCTGGATTTCGTTTGAAAATGCCTTCATTTTTGCTTGAACGGTAACACACTCTCTCTCGGCATCCTAGGAACACACACACACACACACACATTTTCACGTAGAAACAACATCAGATCACAGGGATCAGCGGGAAATATGGATTCAAAAACATGAATTGTTTTACTTATAGATTGAGCGCTTGTATTGTATTTGACCGGGAACCTGATTTTTTTTTGCTATACTTTTTTTACTGACCTTCCTTTCTTTGATGACCTTAGTCAACTCTGCCCGAAGGAGGTCATTGCTATTGCAAGCCTTCGCTGTTCCACTTTCTTTCACGTTGTTAAAATCCGAAACGGCAAATTGCCGGACGAAGACCACACCTTCGACCTCGGGTTCTGGTTCTGAAGCTTCCTCTGATACGGGATAAAGCAAAAGGGGCGGGCCGGTCCACCAACGTCCCGTATCGTGTATCATTTGGTTTCGGAACCGAACTTGCGATCCGAAGGTCACGAGTTCGAGTCCTAGCGAGGCCGTGGAAGTTGAGAGTGAGTTGGCGCCTCTTGACCCGAGAGTGGTAGTGACGAGAGGTGAAAGAGCATGAGGATCACTGCGAAGGAGGGGGAGGGGCTGTGATTGCCGCCGTAGAGCAAGGCAAAAGACCATAGAGCTCAAGAGACTGGACGGATCAAAGGGATAAGAACGAAGGATCCGAGGATCACAAGAAAGATCCTGGAGAACCCCCGAATAGACCCGCGAGAGAACGGTAACCCGGTAATCGCAGAGGGGTCAAGGAGAATGGAGTAACGGGCACAAGGGGAAGGTGGTCAAGGACGACCACAGGCCCGAAGGGGGACGAGATGATACGGGATAAAGCGAGAAGAGCCCGCAAAGGGGGCGGGCCGATCCACCAACGTCCCGTATCGTGTATCATCCTCAGCACCTGTGCCCGATCATCAAATCAGCAACTGCATCCATCCAGTGCATGCATGCATGAAGATACATATTCTTCACGCAACATTCACACCCCACTACATGTCTCAATTGAAAACAAGGTGGGTTTCGATTTCCCCAACATATAGCCACCATCAAAAAAGTCGCCCACCTAATCCTGAATCATCATTTATTTCTGGGGCAGGCGCCTCCTCCACAAGTGTCTCATCAATGGAATCTTCAGGCTCTGGTACGGGTGCCTCGCTGAGTTCCACAACCAAATCAGACATCAGTCCCGGAACGATATCCGAAACAACATCTGGCCTGTCGTCCAAGTCTTCCTCATCCTTTGGTGGAGTTATGGTGTCCATTTTTTCAATGACTTGGATTTCCCCTTCTTCGTCGGCCAGCTCATTGATCTCAGATGCAGGTGGAGGTGAAAGCTCGAATTCAAGCCCCTCATCCAGCAAATCCTCTGAAACTGGTCCAGGCACCATTTCAATTTTTTCATTGATTTTGAGCTCCTCCTGTTCAACATCTGGCTCCAGGGCCAGCCCTTCCACCGCCTCAGTTTCAGGTGCTTCGTCGACCAGCTCATTCATCTCAAATGCAGGTGGATATGAAGGCTCGAAATCAAGTCCCTCATCCAGCAAATCCTCATCTGAAACAGGTCCAGGCACCATTTCAATTTCTTCATTGATATTGAGCAGCTCCTCCTGTTCAACATCTGGTTCCAGAGCCAGCTCTTCCACCGCCTCAGTTTCAGGTGCTTCGTCGGCGAGCTCATTCATCTCAAGTGCAGGTGGATATGAAGGCTCGAAATCAAGTCCCTCATCCAGCAAATCCTCCTCTGAAACAAGTAGATCAGCTCCATCACATTTGGCATCAGGTTTGGGCTGGTGGGATGTAGCTTGATCAGCTTGCTCTTCAAACTCGTGAGGCTCCATTTTTGTTGCTTGGGTTCCGGTACCATCAACTTCACCACCAGTTGTGATCTCCCCAATTTCCAGCTCAGCTCCATCACATTTGGCATCAGGTTTTGATATGAACGGATGAGGTCACAGACCGAAGACGAGAGTTTACTACGAAAGGAAAGAACTGTGGTGGGGAACGCTAGTCCGCGTTATATGGCCTCTGGGACGGTACGAGATCTCACATCTCGAACCGTCCCCGTCCAGCTGTATCTTCTGGACGGACTGGTGAGTCAGAGGTTCATATCAGGTTTGGGCTGGTGGGATGTAGCTTGATCAGCTTGCTCTTCAAACTCCTGAGGCTCCATTCTTGTTGCTTGGGTTCCGGTACCATCAACTTCACCACCAGTTGTGATCTCCCCAATTTCCACGTCCGCCTGTTGATTTTCCTTCTCCTCCTCGTCTGAACCCTCGATAAACAAGTATAGATCCTAGATTTCATAAATCGGTATGATGTTAGCAGATTGGATTTGTTTACATCTGATTTATTCGTAATTGTTGATTTTTGAATGGAGGTGATCAAAGACTGTTTACCCTCACCCCCTTCACAATGATAAATCAGTTGGATGACTAATATAATATGTTAGTCTTCCTGTACAATTGCTTGGAGAGGCTCTAAAGCCCCCACATAAGAACACGATACATACCTCTTCGAGCTCTTCAATTCTGCTTGTAAGCTTTCCGTCGATTTCATCCACTCGAGCCTCGAGCAGTGAAAAGCGCATCTGTTTTAGAAAACCAACACACAGTCATGTCATCATCACTTGAGTGGACAAAAAAAAGCACTGCAATTTTGATAGATCCAAACCCCAAAAAACTGGGATTCCATCATGCAGCCAAGAGGGACATGTGACAACCCAGTTCCAACCTCCATTTTTCACTTTCCCCACACTACACACACAAAAACTCTAAACTCTATTCCTTTGTTGTTGAATCTAAAACTTCAGCTCAAAAAAAAAAAACCAGTACTGTGCTCTGCAAGATTAATTACGGAAGAAAAAAAATCATTGCGCTGATTATGTATCTTAATACAATATAGTAGGTTGATTTTTTCCTGAAAAATAACCACCAACATATTTCGGCCTTGAATTAATATTCACGACCCCTCAAAATTTCTGAAATACTTCCATCCAAATTGAATCCAATTAACTTATATACATATTTTCTGGTTGAGCCAAAAACAACAATCTCCACAAACTTGGGTGCTCACCTCAACAATCGCCGGCAAGCAACCTGCCTCGTAGCCGTTCACGAGGCTTTTGACGAGCTGAAATGCCGCGATGATTGCCTTGTAGGATTCCTCCTTCTCACATTTTCTCTGTGAAAAAAAGGACACCTATGTT
This sequence comes from Bryopsis sp. KO-2023, assembly GCA_030272585.1. Classification (NCBI taxonomy): domain Eukaryota; kingdom Viridiplantae; phylum Chlorophyta; class Ulvophyceae; order Bryopsidales; family Bryopsidaceae; genus Bryopsis; species Bryopsis sp. KO-2023. Next base: position 553,372 of record BSYQ01000012.1, on the reverse strand, counting down.
ATGTTACCGGACAGATTCAATAAAAAAAATCCCAGAAAGAAATATATATATCTTTGAAAAGAGAGAGAAGAATATGTCTTATTAAATTTCTTACGGTTCGGCTTTGGTTTCGCAAATGTTTTTCCACGATCCGCAATCTTGGTGCATCTGCCGGGAAAGCCGCCTTGAATCGCGCCAGCGAGGTGAGAAGTGACTCGAGAAAATTGCTCAAGTCTTGTTGGAACACCCGCTCCATTTTCTGGTTGTACTGTAATTCTTCTTGTTTTTCCTTTTCACATACACACACACACACAAAATATAAGGAACGGGGACTCCCCGGTGGTTTTTCTGTTGATCTCGATGGGGAGTTCTTCCCGAGGGCTGGATACATTTTGATTATTGTTAGTGTTTTTATTGTTTTGAAGGGCCCTAAAATAAATAAAAGGAAAAATTCCTTGACGTGTGTTGTTCTTCAGCCACACTACAAAAATCTGGAGATATATTGTTTTTGAAGGACACTAAAGTAAATAAGGAAAAATTCTTGGATATGTGTTGTTTTTCAGCCACACTACAAATCTGGATATTTGTTTTTGAAGCACACCAAAAAACATGTGTAAAAATTCCTGGATGTGTGTTGTTTTTCAACCACACTAGAAGAAAAGTGTAAAACGATTTCTGGAGATATGTTGTTTTTCAATCACACTAACAAAAAAATTATAAAAAATTCCCAATATTCAACCACACAACAACTTTTACAAGTTGTGATCTTGTTGAACACTGCAGGCATACATCTACACACACACACACACAGACAGACATATATAACCACCTTCAAGACGTCCCGTTGCCAAGACAGGCAAAATTGCAGCCTGCTGACACCCTCCATGGGACTCCCTGACTCGCACTCTGTCGCTCTCCAAACACACTCTGACCGAACGCACTCTGAGGCAAACACAAAGACGCACAAAGAGATTGACGCACTCGTCGTCAAGTCAACAAATGCGCCAGTAACACATGCATGCAGAAATGTCGGTATGTCGTCGACACAGGGACACAAGCGTCATTGGATGGGCGTGATTCAGTAGCTGCCAGATTCCGGTACTTCATGGCCGATTCGCCCTCTTGAGCGGTCATCAGGTTGGTTGGTCGAGTTGGACAGCTGCCACATCAGGTAGCTCGAGTTCGAGGGATTAGCGGTTCGATCCTTCGCTTGAACTGGCTCACACAACCTTTTCCAGCACAGGTGGCTGCTGCGTTTCAGAACAGGGTGTGTTTGTTCTCTATTCGAGACATTCAAGGTGGCTGCTGTATCTTAGGACAGGGTGAGTTAGTTCTCTGTTCGGGGTATTCAAGGTGGCTGCTGTGCATCAGAGGGGCTCAGAAAGGAACTGAAAACTTTCAAAACGAAAACGCACTAGAAATCGCACCCGTCGTATGTGCCAACAACACCACCCAACTAAGAAACGATTATGCATTCGAACCCTGGCGGAAATGCATGTGAACCCTAGCGAACATACTGCGACCTTGACTTCGAGGGGTTATTTCCTGGAGTGCTGCGACGTGCTCCTCCTTCTGTGCTCCAAACGTCCGCCATCCACTGACGCAAGTCCAAGAAGTGCGACTTGTGTGGCCGTTTTTCCAAAAGCGTCGCAAGCACCTTGGGCCCTCCCTTATCTTTCAGAGCCTTTTGAAGGGCACTTCGTGTGAGCGGGGAGCATGGACTGGCCGCCTTCGCTTGGTTGGCTGCGGTGGTCTTGGAGCGCAGTTGCAGCAGCCGCCAGATTCGGTACTTGATGGCAGACTCGCACTTCTGAGCGGTTAGCGGGTGAGTTGGTCGAGTTAGACGGCTCTCATATCTGGTAGATGGAGCTCGAAACGTCCCTGGATCGATCCTTTGCTCCAACTGTAGTACACGCTAGCATGCCATTTGCGCGCGCGTCGCACAGAGGTTTTGTTTTCGTTTCTAACATTTGTACATTTTGCAAAGGACACACGAACGGAACTCCCCACTTAATGTTATCGGAGTGAGTTTGTTCTCTATTCGGTGCATTCTAGGTGGCTGCTGTGTATTAAAACAAGGTGAGTTTGTTCTCTATTCTATATCAGAGGAGTACTGTGGTTTGTAAAGCGAAAGCCTATTTTATTTTGCGATAAACTGATACAGGTGCTTGGGAGATAGAAAACACACTTGAAGCGAAGAAAGTTGCTGTTCAAAACGCTGCGAACGCCTCGTCGCAGTCGGGCTGGCATAGGAGCGTTCACCGATCTGGCGGGATGGTGGACTCAACCCAGTCTTGGGGCAACAGGAAAATTACATTCCCAAGAAAATGTCTGTTCCCAAAAAAACAAAACACAACTGTATTTACAACCCCACTCTGCCCCCCCACAGATCCCAGAATCAAAAATCGTCTTGATCGGTCAGGAAAAAAAAATTCCAAAACCTTGGAAAATTCGCAAATGCACCAGCAATCAGTTCATCACCAGCAGCCATATGAGAAAAATTATTTCTTCAGATCGGAAAACTTGAGAAAAACTTGGTGGCATAGACAAATCCATCGTCCGCTGCAGGATCGACAATGTGCTCAGCCCAGCACTCCACAGGGCCCTCAAAAGCCTCACCAGGGTGCAACGGATCGTCAGTGACTTTCCCCAAAGCGCTCCAGAGCATTATTGCATGCCCCCCCCCCTTTCTTTCCTCTCAGAATTCCCTCCACCGTTTCTGGCTCCAGTGAGACCACCATGGCTTCTCTGTCAGACTGAGGGCACCCCCATGAATCACTGCGTTGTCGATGAACTGGCTCTTCGAAATGCTGTGGTGTTGATCGCCAATGTAAATGTTGTTTGTTTGTTTGTTTGTTGATCGCCTCAATCTGAAAAATAAATTTCTCAGCATCTGCCAAAAAGTCTGGATTCCTCTCTGAAACACAAGCAACATCTCCAACTTTTGTATTTTCCCCAATTTTATATCAAATCATCACCAAAATAATATCACCCCGTGCAGGCCCTTGAAAGTGGGGAAAGACCAGCTGTCCACCAGTCATTGGGAAGTATGCATTGCATACTATGCAATCGGGGGCTCCATGTCACACTCAGAATCGAAACTGTACGCCCAAATGTGGAAGAATGATGGCACGCATGCTAGTGCTCAGGATTGGGATCTTCAGCAGGCCTGCAAAGAAAACCCCTGGAAAGAACAAATCACTCTTTATTCTATAGATACAAGTTTTGAAAAAAAAGAAAAACCTGAACCCAACGAATGTCAGCCAAATGCATCAGAATCTTGTCCAAATCGGTGCCTTCCAATTTCTCATTGTTATGGATGACCATGGGGTCAATTTCCAACATGTCTGCTCACCCCCACCATTTAATCCACGGTGCGGAAGCCCATCTCAGCCAACTACTCCCTCGTCTTCTGCAACCTGGAAAACAATATCAGTGCAGTTCAGCCACAAGGGAAAATGCTAGTGTGGCACTTCCTCACCATGATGCAATCCAAAGTGATTGAAGCCATACTTTTCGTCACTCAACAAAGTGGCATCCGTGATATCCAGTTCAGTTCGCATCTGTGCAGCGGCTTGCAACGCTGTACGGCTTCTCAAGTCATTTGCCACCAGATTTTGGTGGGTTTCAGCAAGGCTGAGCTCCCATGGCAGACCAACATTCTTTACACTCGTCCATTCAGGAGCTTCTCTCTTTTTTTCTGATATTGGAGGCAGTGTTGCAACACCTCTGTCTGTCAAGGAAACGCAACTGAAAACCCAACTAAAACTCAACTGAAAACTATACAGACCTGTAAGAAAACAAACAAGAAACCAACCAAAAAAAAAAAAAAGACAACCCACCCACCCACACTGACGAGACAGGTGGTTTTGTTGCAAGCTTTTGGATATTCAACATGGAAAAGGTGTGACGCTTTTTTGGGTAACGGTGAGTGACAACACGAAAAGACGTAAAAAAAAGCCATAGCCACCTCCTAAGGTTCGAACCCCTAACTCTTCGATCTCAAGGATTATATCAATCCAACGAACCAATCCGCCTGAACGGTATATGATTAAATATATGCTTTTTATTCTTAAGATTCGAGACATCTTCGCTTGCAATTATCAACGGATGGCTTCGTCATTCACAACAGTCCAAATGCACCGAGCTTGTGGCCTTTGGCGATCAGCATACTGAACTTGCCACCGTGGATGAGATCGAAAGCAGGTGATACAGGCGAAAAACAATAGACAACAAAGACACCCTTCCACCTCAGCCTAGTCAGCTCCACCCCACTCCCACTCACCCAAACTACGCTCTCGCCCAAAGTAAAACTCGAACCCATGACCTCCCCGACTCGATACACTATCCACTGCATTAAGCCAACTCACTGGCCTAGGGGTTCACGTTCTAATACGAGACCTTTCGTATTACCAGGTCTACTCTTCATTGTGTCTATTCCACCGCTTCGTGCAAGGACTTGAACGCATGTTTGGGTCCACTTGTTGATGAGGTGAAGTTTTTGTCACACGTTGGGATCGGTGTGCATGACAACCACCTTGACGAGGACTTTGATCTAAAGGCAACTATACTCAAAGTGACTGGAGACTACAGGGGTCTTCCCAAATTATACAAATTGCAGCAAAGTCCAGGAATCAATGCTTGCTATTTTTGCAAACATAAAGGTGCACGATCAAATGTGTTGCAAAAAACCACGTATGGTGGCTGCCAAGGATACCTTTCTAAAGATGGTGACCATCTCACTTTGAGAACCAAGCTATCGTGGATCTCGAAGCTGGAAATCGAGTGCGATGCACCTGAGATGCGAAACCACGACGAATACCTACAGGAAAGCAAAAAAATACAAGAGAGAAAAGCGACTACAGGGCGAAATGTGGTTGGAGAGAATGGTGAATTAGGCTGGTCTTTGCTAATGGAGGTAAGTTTTACATAAGCGGTTACAACGAACAAAATAGCGCCAGGTCCCATCAATAAGGGATTCAGCCGTTCAACTTCAACGCCACTACATCGTCGACTCAGGCGTCATCGCCTGCACCTTGCACCTTGCCCAACCGTGTGTGTCCGTTTTCATAGCCGGATGATAGGAAAAAAAAATTGATCCATGCAGCCACATCACGAGTTTCCCTCCGTATTCGTTACTACAAAAAAATTCGATTAAAAATTATTTTATCAGGCTAAAAGCGTAACTAAAAGCGTCAACTGTGTGCATTTACTGACAGATCCCAGGATTCGTCTTGGAAGAGCAAAACTACGATGTAATGCACACAGTTGCAAATATCGTTAAAATGTTGTTCCAAATCCTATGCAACAATCATCGATATTTGGATAAAAGGACACTCGATTTTGAGCATGAGTGTAACCTCCCAAAACGTCGTCTTGACCGCTCTTGTCACACACGTCACAGTCCCACTCCAAAGGAAGACTTACAATCCAAAGCAAAAAGGTCACAACGTCCATAAACTCGTCCAATATATCTTCCCACATCCCATCACAAATGTACTTGATCCAAATCAAGGTCTACTCGAAGCCGGATCAACCCAATCTAGCCCAACTAAGTCTTGTCCTTTCCGATTAGTACCAAACACACCTACTCCCGCTGCAGGGACGACGAAATCGGTGGAGGCGACGAGTTTAGGAGGTTACACATGAGGTCACGAAACGATTTCTCCACTCCTGGAGTGTTCCGAAGGAGCCTCCGTTCGTCTTGCCAAAAGATGGAATTGCAAGTTTGCAAGACAGGCTCCAAAAACTAGCAACTGGATCATATCTTCGAGGCGAAATTTTGGGTGGGGCAAATTGGCATTTTGCTGGAGAACCTTCTACACAATCCTATTTGAAATCACATGATTGGCATGTGTTTTGTTCGGAGCTTGGGTTGTGGCTTCTCGATGGAATCTTGCCAAGGCCTTTCAGTCTTGTGATGCTGTTTCTGATGCAAAGTCTAAACAACTTGTTGATCAAGTTTGTTCCAAGCTCGGAGGTAGCGGATAAGATCAAGATACATTTGAGAGAAGCACTGGCTTTCTTCGAGCTGGTTTATCCACTCGCTTTTCAAGATATGAAATTCCACCAGGTTGTCCACATTGCGGAGGAATTGCCAGTATATCCAAACAGCATGTGGGGATTTGAGAGGATGAATAGGTGGTTGTTCAAGAAGATCAGAAATCAATCAGCGCCACAAGCGAGCTTGGCCCACAACTACCAACTATTCCACTCTCTTTTATTGTGGAAGTTGAAGCAAGGGGATGGGACCCAATTAACATCGCACTTGCTGGAAAGATTGAATTTGGATACGGTGGATGAGGGAACATTTCCTACACAATGGAATACTGACCTTTATGGTACGGGAACGTTTTTTCTGGAGGATAAATCACGACGCAACAAGGAAGTTCAAATCGTTGATGAAGGTATCATATGGGGGTTGCACAGTTTTTACTTGCAACAACTTGTGATAGATGCGGAAGGCAAGCCAGAAAGCGTGGATGGAAATGGAACAAACAAGTACCGTCAGTTGTGGGAAAGGTACCTTTTGTATGTGGGACAAGACCGTGAAAGCGATATCAACCCTGAAGATCGAATGGCACTCTTGAGAGGGTGGAGCGTGTGGCAACAATCCTATCTTCCGGAAGCAAATGAACGGGAGAGATTGTTGTGTGGGGGTCCCAATCCATGGGCCGTCCACTTTAAACGGGCTAACGTTGCTGGACTGGTACTGAGAGCCAAGGATATTGAGGAAAATTACAAGTCGTGCAATTCATACTTCCGCGTTGGATACATGGATGGCCAGAACCCGACCTACGACATTGGAAGAGCGTTAGGTTTTTTCATGAACTGCATGCCTGGAAGTGCCTTAGCGCCGAACGACGCAGAATATGGAGCCTCTTTTGTGCATACCCGATGGTTGTTGAAATTAAACCCGCCTAATGATCGATTGGTTGAGTCAGGACTCGACCTCATTACCACTAAAATTGTACCAACAGAATCGAACATGGGTTTCCAAACGCCAGTATGGAGCATTGGTCACATTGACCCAATGCCTGTGTGTTTGATCCCCCTCGACGCAAAACACACGTCGCCTGATCTTAAGGTTGGAAGTTTGCGGGTTCGAAGAGACGAATGTCGGGCTATTTTTCAGGCAAAGAGGCTTCCTTTTTATGGGGTTCAAAAGGTTGATATTGACATGCTTTAAACGGAGATAGTCTTTTCATGGTACTTGTAAGAATTTTTTGTTCGAGTGTGTGAACGCAAGCGAGTGAGCACCTGTTACAATGTCTTCGGCTGTATTCTCTTCGACTTTGTAAACTATCGGGCTTAAAATCGCTCGGGTGTTCTCTTTAAAAGAAAAAACAAGGGAAAATCTATCAAAATTCTCGATATTCCCCTGTTTAGAAGAAAAAATAGGGGAAAACGACCAAAGTTTATCGATTCTCCCCTTTTCTTGAAAGGGAAAATAGGGGAAAAATTGCAAAATAGGGGAAAAATTGTAAAATAGGGAAAAAAAAAGACAAAATAGGGGAAAAAGACCAAAATTCTAGATTTTCCCCCTTTTCTTGAAAGGGAAAATAGGGGAAAAAGAGAAAAATAGGGGAAAATCGATGTTTTTCCCCTACTTTGAATAAAAAGGGTGAAAACGGACCAATTTTCCCGGTTTTCCCCTATTATCGCAAAAAAATAGGGGAAACAATAGGGGAAAACGGCCGTTTTGAGACTAGTGGATGTTTGGATCAGACAGAACCTGTACAAGTCCCTAACATATATGTTTGTGTCGTTTGATCACCTGCTGTTTCTTCATTGCTCTCAGCTGCAACTCCATCCACTCTTGGATTGCATTTCACAATGCGAGGTAGCTGACCTATCCTGTTCCGAAGAGCCTTTTCCTTGTAATGGGGCAAGTGCAGTGCCCTTGACAGAACCACTCGATACTCTCCCTGATGGCAGGACATAACCCAGTTCAGTATCTCAGCAGCACAGAACAAGGCCTTTCACTTAGAGACTGGTAGACAGACACAAAAAAAAACACATACTTCGACATCAAACTTGAAATGACATTTAGAGCTATGCATGAATGTGAATCAAGACACATATTTCAGCCTGCAAAGAAACCCCATCCAATCAATAATCAATCAATAATGACACACAATGGAAAATTTTTGCCCACCTCACCATGAAGAGCCCCACCCGCAGTCCTCACTTTGTTCTTTCTTAATGCTCCTCAAAAGAAAACCCTTCCTATTCTTGTTCAAGTGCAGCAACCATTCGCCAGATACAAACTCCCATCCACCCTTGACAAATGTTCCTCAACCTATCCCAAGGGTTAAAGAGTCGACCCAGTTTCTTGAAAGGTGGCCTCCTTTATATTCGGGCAACGCTCTGCATATTAAACAGACACTTGTGAGGTCAACACATCACCATCAATACGTAAAGGAGTTGCAATCACCTCGTCGCCTTGTGCACAAGCGCCAACACCATCCGTTTTAGAGGGCAAGGTGGGCAAGACATCATAAAAAGGACGACAGGGAATGGACAACTCACTGTCGCACGCTCTGGCCGCTGCGGAACCCCTTCCGTCGCACTTGACCTTGGAAGCTGCGTTTGCCCCTACTTCTGCGATCGCGATGACGACAACCACCATAGCCCCGCCACAGGTGTCGGATTCTGCCACGCGCTTATCATGGTTTCGAGGAAAGGGACCAACAGGACACCCACAGATCACCTCGCAATCGGCTTCAGGTCGACCCTTACAGCTCCCACCCGTCGTTTCATTTCTAACCAGCAGCACCGGCGAGATAATCCACTGCGGCGGCGCACCCTAAGATCGCAGAAACAGCGTTTCAAAGATCGATCAAAGAAACGGAACCATCTCTTTCAAGACAAGCAGCCAATAACGAAATCTTCCTCGAAAACACACCAAACAGAAGCGCCGCACGGTGAATTCGACTTCTAAAATAAAAAAAAGAAAACAAGGCACTCCACGACGTGTTACAGAGAAAAACAAACGTAAAAAAAGGACGGTCCAACAGCTAGCATGAATCAGGCCCAATTCGCGATTGGCCGCGAAGGTTTCGGCCAATTCCAGCCTTAGCCGCCGCGGAATTATCGCGATACAGCTAGGGCACTTCCTCCTAGTGATTCAAACCCCCGTGTGCTTTCGAAAGGTTTCGTATCTGTTTTCAAAGCATGCCCTCGATTCGACCCTGGACTCCCTACCCTCGTGCAGGTGACCAGGCAAGTGCCCAGTGTCGGCGTGGAGTTTTACGGTCCCGACCGCGCGCACTCTGATTTGGGCCCTGCTCCAAGGCGGCGTCCCAAAATGATTCGTTCTTCTGCTGAGTTCGAACCCGTCGGACGGAAAGTGAAGCTGAAAAAACAAAGAAAGCAGCAGCTGGCTCGCTTGGCGCTACAAACGAGTGGGGTTTTCTGGGCAGGATGGTGATGATGGGACTTGGTGGTTTGAGGTAGTCCATCGTAACGCCAGAATGGAGCGCCTTCTGTGACGGTGCAAGATGTAATCCAGTCAAAGTACAGAGATTCTACAATTACATTTCCAGGACATTTCTGGGATAATACACCTCAAGATCAATCATATACCGCAATTCCAGTAATTGCCTGGTTGAAACCTTGATGGTGGAACTCTACTCTGAGTATTCGAGTTCGACTCTCGAACAAGGTTGACACACTGGTCCCCGTGGCTTGTACGCTCTCTTGGAGGTGTTGTCGACAACTGGCCGGTCACCTATGGACAGCGCAGAGTACCTGGCAGACTAGACTCTCCAACGAACTAAACTTCGCTCAGTCTAGTCTGCCAGCTAAAACGCAGTCAAGGCAAACTCTTACGCCAGCGAAACACGACACGTGCACCACAAGAGGAAGTACACTCTGCCCCCAGTGAATTAACCCTCCAGACTATTCCAGCGAATAACTGAGTCTCTGTCGCGTTGCGAGAGGGATACTCGACGCTGGCGGTCGTCCTCCTGCCAACCCATACGTTCTATCGTAGACCTGGCACTGGAGTATTTAAAGGGAGCTTTTTCTGTGAAGAACAACAAGTTCGAGGACGAGTTTCTAGTTCTTTGGATATCAGTTCCTCTCTCCGGATCTCCGACTGTTACAGTTAGCCGTTCGAAAGTGGAACTCACGTTTCCGAGACACTTATCTCAGGGAGTTGAAGTATTGAGGACGAATTCTCTTTGATACACGGGATATAGCTCTTTGTGGATAGGTAATCTCAGGCCAGGGAAGTGAAACTCCAGTGGGAGACGGTATGTTTTGTGGTGTGGGAGACCCCTCCTGATACGAACGTGGACTCTGGAACGAGTACACATTCACCTAAGTCAAACCAGTCGGACTGGATCAGCCTGGTCCGGTAATCAGTGCCTGGTTCGGTACCAGAGCCGGTCCAGCAGTACAGTCCGACTGACCCAAGTGAGAGGTGGACACGGTGGCAGTTACCGTGTCCCAGAGATAGGACTTGGGCCAAAATTCTGGTCCGGCTACGGTCCGGTCCGGTTACGGTCGAGTTACGGTTCCGTATTACGGCCGTAACTCCGTACCGTAACCGGAGTAATATGTTGTTTTTACGGTACGGAACAGGTACGGTATAGCTACGGTAGCCCCTAAATCATCGTGAAGTAGTGTGGTTCAGTGCTAAAGCGTTAGGCTGTAGTCTGTAAGGTCGTGGGTTCGAATCCCCTTGGGTTCCTTTGGGTTCTCGGGACCCTGCGGGGGTTACTATTTACGGTTTACGGTTGGTACGGTGGTTACGGTCGGTACGGTCCGGTACCGGAGCAGTACGGAGTGGTACGGTGGTCCGGTTCCGAGCACGAAAACCACTCCGGTCCGGACCGTAACTACCGTAACCGTAAGTGACCGGAGTGGGGTTACGGTACGGTTTACGGTACCGTAACCGGAAAGTCCTATCTCTGCCGTGTCCACACAATCCAACCAACGGTCCTGAGAAGGATTTGGTCTGGATCTGTCGGTCCAGTGGACGCTGGGTCCGACAGCTCTCAACCGTTCCTTTTGTCAGGTTGTCGGTCCGGCCCCATATTTATTGGATCCGGACCGAGGTAACAAGGTTCTAGAGTAAGCTTGTAAGCAAAGACTCTTATCCGTGTTTCCGTGGTTCTAGACGTAACGTCTACCACTACTCGATACTTTCCCGTGTTTTTATCACCTCCCAGAGAATGTCTTTTACAAAGGCTCTTTGTAAACTCTTTTCTTTCTCTTTGCTTTTGCGTGTGTCTGTGTTGGTTTGTTTGTATGTGTGTGTGTGCTCTGAGTTCTCAACTTGCATGAGTTCTCCGACTCTGTCCGACTTCATTCCGTTTTCCTCTGCGAATGCTTTTCTGTCGATGCGTGCAAGCGCTGATCATCCAATGACTGTTTTTGCACCACCACGCTTCCAACTGTGTACTGCGCATCAGCGCTTGTATGTCGGCCGAATCGCTTTTCGAAGCGTCACACCTTCAGCCCACCACGTCATATCAGGCACTTCTCACAGCGATCAATGCACAACGAATCATGATTACACACGAAGAAGCCGCTCGGCACAACGAGCAGTGGCATAAACTTCCAAGGCTGCTTCAAGAATTGAGGTTCATGCGTGCGTCTGAGATTGCCGTGGAGGAGTGGAGTGTAGCATTTGAATGGCTGAATGGCTGGGGGAACAGGGAATCTTGGACATCATTTCTGCTGGGAGGTTGCTCATCGAACGATTCCCTGCCAAGTCAAGCTGGCAGCTGTGGAGACCTCAATCATCCCAAGGTGGAATTTTGGGGGTGTCACAATCAGAAAATGAATGCTGGTACAAATCGGGTATGGCTGATAATTGAATATCAGCATATATCATGTTTGCACCCCCACACTCGATTGTTGTTACTGTCTGATAAGTGGACGGTTTGATGTTGCTTGGTGGTGTTACCTCACCGAGGTGACCCTCTCTATTACCCTTTCCAAGAAATCAATTTTTGATTAAACCTCTTTTTCTGAGTTTTCCAGTTAATACTCAGTCGCATTCCTATCTTTGATGTTGGAAAAAGATTCGACATGGGTTGTTGGGTGTCTACAAACAGAAAACTGCACACAAACCTCGGCCTGGAGGAAACCTTGTCAAGGGGTGATGGCACTCGAAGTCCTGTCCCTGGTGCTCGTAATACTCGTTCCAAAAACTTTTCTTTTTTCTAAAGCTGCCACTGACCTCCAACAGAATGAATGTGGGAAAGCCTGCTTCCTCTCGGAGCTTTCTATGGGGCTGCATTGAAACGCAACGAAGGATAACAAGGTGAATTTTAGCACAATCCTGTTACTCGCAAACATGAATTTTATGCGCTTCCAGATTTCTATGCACCAGAATGAATTTGCTGCCTTTCACATTTTATGCAAGCGTTGAGAGGGTTTCTGTGGTCCATGTATGAGATTCAAAAAAGCAGCTTTGGGGTTCTTATCGATTGATCATGTCAAAAACAGAAAGGCCTTTACTCAGCGTGTGGCTGCTGACACTAAAAAGAGATATATCATTCAATTCCTATATATATAGTTTCTATGTATATATTTACAGGGAAAAATCAAAGAAAAACTAATTATATTAAAATGGCACGTGAACATTTTGAGACAACAAATCCTCATTTAAATATTGGAACAATTGGACATGTCGATCACAAAAAATTTCAGAGGAGTGAAGTTTTCTGCTACTCGGTCGCCGTCCTGCTGCGATCTTTTGTCTGATGACCTGCGCTTTTTTCCAGCAGATGGGGATTCGTAGGGGCAGAATTTTCATGTAGTCCTGAAACACCATTTCCTTCTGCGGCTCTGGAAAGGCTTGAATGCTGCGATCACACAAACCGAGTCCATACCAGCTTTCATACCAGATGTTTCTTTGCCCTGAGCATAGAGGTAGTTTGGCACAAAGGTGTGGAAAGGGTTCACTCCATTTTCTCTGTGGTTTGACAATTTGGCAAAGGTTGCATTGGACAGATGGTTTTCTGATGAACAGGTGGGACATGTGCTTTTTAATAGGAATTCCAGTGCAATGAATTCTGCCAATTAATGCGTCTTGACATGTGTATTGCTGTGTTTCAAGGTGAATAACAATGAAGCCTTATGGATGTGTTGCAATGGAGGAGCTCAGGCCTCCTGCTCATCCATGTCTGCCACAATCTTAAACCTCACTGGTATCGATGCTGTGGATATGGATGGTCTTTGATGTATCTGGTTGAATACGAGAAGAACCTTCCGAAAATATTTATAAAGAGATGGATAGTTTGTCAGACATGCAACCGAACAGGTTGGGAAGAAGAAAAAAAAGCTCACATGGATGCAGTATCATTGTGGCATGAGCGGATATTTTATGAATGTTGTGTTTATTATGTGGTGTTTGGTAGGATCAAAGGTACAATCATAGTACTGGAACTGCCACACAAACGTCTTTGAGCGATCACTACGAAGGTGATGCATTGTTTCTGCCCACCTCATTTCGTATTATATATGAATTTAAATTGACAAGTTTGGCGAGCTGATCTTATAATTTAAGCCTTTCCTTGTGTGCCATGTGTTTTTCTGGTGGTGTGGTTGGTAAGATCAGTTTTTTGTTGTAGGGTGCGACTCTTGCAGCGTGTCGAGCCGGGTGTCATGCTGGAAGCAATGATTTCCGAGCTTTTGAAGAAAAAGGCACATTTAGATGACTTTTTTGAAGGGTTTTTTTTTTTTTTTTTTTGAGGTTTCAATTCAGAAAAAAAACATATATATCAATGATGTTCGAAAGAGATTTTTGGGGGCAATTGATCAGACACCCCTCTTCCATCAGAGATGTTCACCTGGAGGTGGAACAGCTAGCTGAGATTGCTCAGCAGCTCTCCAGGTTTTACATCCCCTCAGAAATGCTGTTACCAGATCAGATGATGGCAGCCTTCCTCGAGTGCTGCTCATTTTGGGAGTCAATGTGGGCTTCGTTCCACACTGCTCTGCTCTGCTCTGCGAGGGAGAATGATCCAATCGAAACACCTGACGCTGTCTGACATGCCAATTTCCCCCAGTGTTCCATACAGCATCAATTCTTGAGAAGCATCATGTCTGTCAGCAGAAGAATCCCCTCCAACCACCCCCGTGCTGACTTCTAATCGATTGCTAGCAAGTGTGATTATCGGAGAAGAAATCTGATATGCCTATTTCAAGCTGTAACAAATGGGCCATGAAAATTCATGAGGGGGAAAAAAATACGCTGATGGCTGGGATGTGTTCATCAGAAACCAAAAAAATAAAAGAAAATTGACATGTTATATTTTGGAAGAAAGGAAAAGAGGAGGAGGGGGGGGGGATGCACAAGCTGTGTTTGATGGTGTTATCTGAAGCCCCAAATTATCGGAAACGATTTAGCCAAGATATTCAGAGTCGAAGAGTGGTCTTAATAAAGGAACAGGGAGAAATGTTTGGGAAGTAATGTTGATTTCGTGGATTGGTAAGGCTCTGTTGATTTGGCCAGCTCCAACAATAGAAAAAATGCATTTGTTCCGACTGATCAATATTGAACAAACACTAAGAGAGAGAGAGAGAGAGGGGATAAGGGGCGTCACACCTTTCACTGTGCTTTGATGATTTTATTCGAATCAAGATCACACCACCTGTGGTGTGTGACATGACCTTCTGTGGGATAAGAATGAGCGGTGGCCAACCGATGGGTTTAAAACGCTGACCAGCAGGCGTTTCTGCTGAAAAGAACGACCCTTTTTTTGGCAAAGCACTCAATTGAGAATGCATCGGACAATGCGAACCTTCGTGGCGATTCTCTTGGTTGGCCTTTTGGCCATCGCAGCCATGGCCAAAACAGGTGGATCACATGTTTCCAGTCCTTGCTTGTCGCTGCAGCGTTCAAATCGTTTCTCGCCCCACAATCTGATGCGCTTGTGTCCGCTTCCCCATGCAGATATTAAAGCTCCCCAAGAGTCCTTGGCTCCTGGTCGCCGATTGACTGGTTGCGGGTGGAGCGGTGAGTGCATGTGTCCTGCGGCTATGTCACGATTTTTCACGACAAGCAATTTGACTTGTTTTGTTTGGTCTGAACTCTTTGTAGATTGTTATCGGTTCGGTAAGAACAAATGTTGCTATGGCGCGTACTGGGATGGATGGGGTTGCAGATGTAAGTGCAACGGAGGCTGCTATGGAGGTGGAGGTGGCGGCGGAGGTGGGGGCGGCGGAGGTGGGGGCGGCGGCGGCGGCGGTGGGGGTGGAGGAGGTGGCGGTGGGGGAGGAGGAGGAGGAGGAGGAGGCGGTGGGGGAGGAGGAGGAGGCGGCGGCGGCGGCCGCTGAGGTCAAAAGCCTTGTCCAGGTTGGCTTGAAATGCTGCCTTTCCGAGAACGAACTTTTCTCGTTCATAAAAAAAGCATTGTTTTTGCTCTTGACGAAGGACCTTTCGGATCTGTGCAGGTGCAGCATGGTCGGCCATCATCGTTCTCGGTGAATCTTTTTCAGTTCTCGGTGAATCTTTTTCAGGAGATGTAGATGGGCTGTTCGTCGACGGGGGCACTTTTGGGTGTTTTTTGGGCTGTTCGTCGACGGGGGCACTTTTGGGTGTTTTTTGTTCTCTACTTCTAGGCAAGATTTCAACTTTGATCAATTTTGTGCCCTTCGTTTTTGATTTTTCAAGCTATGGTCCACAAGACAGCGGTGCTGCTCGACTGGTTCTGTAGTACAATGAATTACCAAAATGTATGTATTTGTGTTGATCAAAACAGTCTTTTAAATGAAAATTCGCCTTGAGCCGACTGGGCACAGAGAGAAGTGGACTCTTGTACTGCTGGTCTCTGTGGGCGATCCAGAGATTTCTGTGTGTTTCGAATTGAAAGAGGAAGAGGAGATAAAAATAGGGAATTTCTGAAAATCTCTGAAACGGTTGCCCTGACCCTGCGCAACATCATTACTTTCTTTCACCAAGGTCCAAATATGTAAATTCCAGGCGGTCTCCCTCCCTCTTCTTCAGGTCCATTTTTGAAATTGTGTTGGGGTTGGGGTGTCTTAGATACAGCTTCTGAATAGGGAGGCAGCATTCTATCCGCAGAACTGGAGGAGTTGATGAAGGATTTGGGGGTGAAACACTATAAAAGCATCACAAGGTTTTTGTGACGATTCTTAAATATCTTATTGTATTGGCAGAAACTATATCTTATTGTATTGTATTAGAAACTAGCTTTCCAATCAGTGTGGCAATGAGTTTTCAACATAGGTCACCCCACAAACCATACCGGTTTCCAGTGTAATAACCGGTCCTGCCAATTCCCTCCAATCAGCAGAGAAGCTGTTCAAAAAGTGCACTGACCCAGACCCTATTGCAGAAAATGCAACCAACACCACCTCCTAGCCACAGCTTTGATTTTAAGTCTTGTGGTTCAGAATGTGGATGTAGGAAGCACTTGATTTCCTCATCAGTCTAATGACCATGGGATGGGAGGGAAGCTGATGGACCCTGACCCATATTTGACAGAATTGCATGAGCGCTACGTAAATTCTTGAATTTTTGACGTAAATTCCCTATGCTTTGATGTTTCTTTCCACAAGCTAGGTTGCTTTGATGCTCCATTCAATTCTACACATGTTTGAGGAACCCGAGCTGTCTATTTCTCGTTTTTTCCAGGGAAAACTGCTGTGGTCGATCAAATTGCAAGCTTCCTTGGACCTTGATATAGGAGTCGATCCAAAAGACATTCCTGTACCTAGTGAAGGTTTATATCGATATTTTTTTTGTTGTTTTTTTCTGAGGGGAGGGAGACTCTTCCTCACAAGTGGGCATGTAGTATTGTAAGTTTGGGCAAGGGACTCTATGTTGTTGTTGGTTGATGTTGAAATTGGTAGGAAAAAAGACTTTGTTTTGGGGTGAAGGGCCAACTGAAATTTTCATTCAACAGAAAAACATTCACCTGTGTGCGAAGCTCACTTTTATGAAATACTAAAGGGATACATTCTCAGTTTTCAATTGTCCAACTGAATTCCTGGCACCGCTGCCATCTGGAGTCTGTCTTCCCGATCCATGGGGTATACGAGTATGCGAAATAATAATAAATATTATTAAAAAGTAATGGATGTTTAGAGCAGGTACCTTTCAAGAGGGAATTAAAGGTGAACAATCCTGAGTAGGGTTTTTTTTTCATGGTATTATTGCACCGTGTGGTATGTTCAAAGAAAAACAAAGCACAAACGTTATTGCACCGTGTGGTCTGTTCAAAGAAAAACAAAGCACAAACGTTTTCTCAACAGAATTAAAACAAACATGAAAATACATTGTTCATATATTTTCCAAAATCCACAAGCAATAAAAAAGTAACAAAAAATACATTCAATACAAAAATGAAAACAATTATCATATCAGATAACAAATACGAGCGAAAAGCTTTTGAAGCTGGCTCTTCAAAAGTCCAAATTATTTGATGTTTTCTCTTTTCCAAGTTGGGGAAAAGCACACAAAAAAAATCAAACAGACATCAATTCTGCACAATCATCTCCAATGAACCCAGTCAGACACACACACTCTCCAGAATCAAGATTGCAAGCTCCATTGTCACTGCAGTCGCTGGGGCAACTCTTCGGAGCTTCTGGCAAGACGCCCTCCTCAGCTTTGCATCCTGAGCAAACGATCAATTCCCCAGCAGAACTCAGCCCCATCACCTCCGGCTGATCGTTCACGAAAGCCCTCACTGGCGGCAAGGCAAAAGTCCCCACCGTGGCGGCCACAGCCCGGAAAGTCACCATGACGGTCCCAGGGTTAATTTCTGAGAAAGTGAAGGTTACCACAGATGATCTCGTCTCCTGTGCGGCAAAACACAATCAAAAAGGTTATAAACCGATGGTAGACTGCGCGTGCCTGTTTACATTAACGTGCTTCTCAACCAGCCCACTTGGTCAGGGCACGTGAAGAAAAAGCTGGGTGGCTGCGGAAGATACACATCGTGCCTCCCGCTTTCTAGTTGAATGTTTGCTATCGGGCAGAAACTGTCAGACTCCGGGTCGTCAAGCCTGGGATCCACAGGCTCCAGTCCAGCCGGCACCATCGCACTCAAGGTGGTCAGGCCCAATCGATCTGGAGTCGTGAGCTGCACCTCGATGACCACCACCGACCCCACTGGAACTTTCTTCAGAGTAGGTCCATTGGACTCGGGCATTCTGATGGCTCTTTCGAGGAAAATGCCTCGGTAAGTTGGGAAAGCAAGCAGTCGTTTTGGGATGAATGTGAGGGAGGCCGCCACTGTAACCTCGCCTGTTCCTTCAGCCGTGAACTCCAGCGGTTTGGGGGGAGTGTCGAGGTCTTGCCACGGAGTCGTGGTGGATTCCACGGGGCTAGAATTTTGCTTGAAGGTAGCCTGTCGAAAAGAAAAAAAAGGAGCTGATTCTGGCCCACTTGAAGAAAAAAAAGGAGCTGATTCTGGCCCATTCGTACATGCTCTCTTTTATTGGTGTGTAGAAGCCAGATCAATCAACAGCAATGGTGGAAGCGTGGACCTCACGTTCATAAGCACCACTTCTCCACTTCTGACGGTCACGGAAACGTCAGGCATGGTGCTCCCCCTGGATCGATCGTAGATCCTCAAAGCGATCATGGCCGTGGTTTTATCGAAGTCGCTGAAACGTCGGAAACCGTACTCCCCAACGAAAGGGCTTCCCACGTAGTTCGCGAGCTTCTCGATCAAGGGGTTCGATACGCCGGCCCGAGTCATAGCCATCAACACAAGGGAGTTTGCAACATTACTCGCAGGGGTCGACGACCCGAGTGAAGCTGCAACGTAGGCACTCGTGCCCGTCGCTTTGAAATTGCTGGTCCATGAATCGATGACGATTTTGACGTCTGGGTGGCGGCTGAGAGGAGGATCTCGCCTCAGCAGCTCCAAAACGTAGTACGCTTGGCTTTCCACTCCCATTTCATCGAGTTCGTTCGACAGACGCTCCATGGAAAGATCATCCACCACGGTCGTGGGGATGGACTGGGGTGGCGACCAACTCCTGAGCACTGCCCTGAAAAACGAGAAATACCAATGAGGTGGTTTTTTTCCCCTCTGTTTTGACCTGGATTGAATGAAGCCAATAAAATTTGGTCTCTACTCCCTACCTTGCGAAAGCAACGATGTGCACGGATATCGGAATATTTCGCTTGTTGCGCGATTCGATTGCTTCTTCGATCAAGACGGCCTCGAGTGCGGCCAACCAATTCTCCTCCAGCACCGCCAACGAAACCACTCCTTCCTGTGCACCCTGTCAGAACAAAAACAATGCACACACATCAAAAAAAAGCCAGAATTCGGAAAAGGGCAAAGCGAAAGCTTGTGGGGACATTATTTTTCTGTTGATTCATTTGACCCCCCCCCCTTTCGCCGCCGCCGCCGCCAACTATGCTTTCTCTATGATTTTCTGTCGGCGTTTCGCCGGAATAATTTGCTCACGTCAAGGAGCGAGTCCCGGACATCTTCCCCAAGCTCGCTCATAATCCATGCACCTCGCGCATTTTGCGAAATGGACGGCCCCGCCTCCCTCGGTGGAGCGTTTTGGTTGAAGGAGGAAGGACACCTCATCGTGTGAGTCAGCCCAAGTTCTGGGTAGGTAATATTTTTGAGCGTTTCAATGGCCGCGGTGAAGTTCGAAATCATTCCGTCGAGCATGCCCGCCGCCCCATGCTCCAACTCGTTTCTGTCCAGCCCCAAGACGTCGTAGCTTTCAGTGATGAAGGGAATCGCAGCCAGAGCCAACGCATGGTCGGCAGATATTGGACACTCGTGACTCGGGTTCCGTTCGCATATTTGTCGAGCCAACGAAAGAATCGATGGCAGTCTTCCTACGCCGGCCTGAATGTTTACTCCGCCGCTTCCAGCAACAGCGTCTGGCAAATTCAGCCCTTCTTGCCATGAGCTAGCGTTCCCTCCGTCGATAGCAAACGAGGACGCCAGCGTGGTGCTCTCCTGTAGCCCCTCGACTGGAAAATTGATCACCAAGGCGTCGCCGCCTCCAGAACCGTCATCTGACACCATCATTCCCAATCAAATACCTTTTTTAAAAACTAATAAAAACAGAAACCAGAGAGTTACACAAACAAACATCAATTACATTGTGTAGGAGAAACATTCAGAAACCAGAGAGTTCATTTTCACAAACTCCCTCGACCAGAAAATCAGCAACAGAAGATGTCTGTTTTTTTACAGCTGGTTTGTATTGTGAAGTGCGGAGTTCCTTGGTTGCATTTCAGGAATCCAAAAGTTCGACGACCTATTGGCCAATGGGTCGTCAAAGAAGCATGTCTATTCCCCACCTGCCGTGATTTTGAAGGCCGCATCCCCCACCACGCTCTTTGCCTTGAATCTGAACCTGACTTCGCTCGTGCCATCGCCCCCAATCTCAACCGACGCCTCGCTTTCGTCCAGAATCTCGAGCAGCTCCCCCCTTTCCCCCTCCAACATGACCTTCACATCCACGGTGGGGGCTCTCTTGGTTCCAGAAACCACCGTGATCACAGCACCGGCTTCGAACTCGTCCCCCAGTCTGACGAACCGCGGAGCGGAAGGGGTTAAAGACACTTCGCGACGCACGATCAACTCATTCTCAGCACTACCAAACCTGCCGCCACCTGGAGAACAAGGTCCGTTTTTCAATTAAAAAAAATAAAAAAAATTGCCCTTCGATCCTTCGTCGTTACATCCTCGTCCGTTTCTCATCCATTTGATATTGTGGATAAATCGAGTAGGGGTTGCTCACATGATCTTACTCCACCCCCTCTTCCTCACCTGACACCGCATACGCTCGAATGACAAAGGTTCCCAGGTTGTGAGGCGCAGTGAAATTCACTTCGGCGGCGCCGTCGTTTGAAACTGTTGTTTCAAAAAGAGGCGTAGAAACGAATTTCTCTTGGATGCGAGCGGCAAGTGTGGAGCTGGACTCGCCTCCTGAGGGTGGAGGGGGAGGAGCGGGTGGGAGTGGACGTGGAGGTCGCCCGGGTACCCCGCCAATTATCCTCACAATGAGAGAGCCGCTAAAACGTTTCAGGAGGAAAGTGATATCCTCGCTTTCTTGATCGAGATACTCTTCGCTCGTCAGATCGATTACGTCATCTTCCACAAGCTACATACACAGAAGCAAATTTTCAGTTGACAATTGCTCAGGAGAATCAATCGCGCAAATGAGTTTTGAATGGTCACGCAAAACTGCGCTTACTCTAACATCAAGTTTGTATTTTTTAGATTTTCGAATAATACAAATTGTTACATAGCAATTTGCAGGTTTCGGTTGGGAGGGGAGAAGAAAAGGTACACAGAAACGAATGACCGTGGAGGTGATATGCGAGACTCACGTTTAGCGACGGAACGAACCACGGGTCCAACCTCGCTTTGGCCAGGAAGTTGTCAATGGTGACTTGAATCGCTTTGGGTGCTACGAGATGTCTGGAGGAATCTCCGAAACTGAAGTATGCAAAGTGATACGCGACCAAGAATTCCATGGCCAGATCCCTCAACCCCAGGGGAACTAGCTCCAACGCCGCCTTATCGACGGCGATCACCGTGACCTCCACAGCTTCGCCATCGTTCCCCTCGACTTCGATCTTGATGGGTGTGGATTCACCGGGAGGTACCACGAGCTTGGAGGACTCGTTTTGATCAGGAGATGCCTTTGGAAATGGGATGCGTACATCCATGGAGAAATCCTGAATGCCCACCCCACATTGGCCGTCAAAGATTTTGAGTCGAGAAATGCGGGAGAACTGCAAAAAGTTGATGGATCATGATGGTGTGGTTTTTTGGCGAATGTTACCTGTTCGACTCTTACGATTTCAGAGAGTTCGACAAAATGCGGCGCCGCCAAGTCGAACAGCTTCGACACAGGGACCTCGCTTTGCGTGAACGCAACCCCCTCCGTTTGTCGTGGAATCGAAACTCCAACCGTGACCAAGCAATTGAACTCACATATCGCGCCAAGCTCGATAGAAAACTCGCTGAAGGCGAAATCATCCAGCGCTATGATCTGAAAACAAAACGCCAAAAAGTACAAGAGCTGATAATTTTTTGCTGTGGGTTGTAATTATTGATCGAGTGCAGGAGAGCTCGTTATCAGACTCCACGTTTGAAATAGAACTGGCATGAAACTCCACATGACTTACTTTGTGATCCGACCCCAGCTTGCTCCCCCAAACGACGAGAGCTTTCGCGTTTTCATAAGGATTCTCTATTCCGAAGGTCACGGCGTCGCCCACTTTGAACGGTCCTTGGCTCAACATCCTGAAGCCTATGTTCAAATGCTCGTCGACCGGCCTGAAAATCGGTGGAATACAGCACCCACTCAGGAAAAGCTTACTTTCCTCAACATATATATCAATTTTTCCACATTTTTCACGAGTTATGATTCGCGGCCTCAGTGGAGGAGCACATCACCTACTTCCACTCCTCCAGCGTCTTGCCGATGAACTCTCTGGTGCAGAGAGTGGTGCTGCTTTTTTGTTTTCCCTCCCCCTCGCTCACGCAAACCTCCAAGGCGAAGTTTCCCAGACCTGGGAGCTTGAATCGACACCATTCGCCCGAGTCTGCCCAGAAAAAAGAGACGAAAACACAGCATATATTGATGCATCCTGCCGGACCGACTGAGATATTAAAACCGCAAAAAGTAAGTCGAAACAATTTTCACTTACTCTCATTCAAAACCAAGCTGGCGAGTGTAAGAAAGTCATCACGATAACCAACCCACCTTCCTTTCCCTACGCCCCTAGACCCCTCCCAAACGTTGCTTCAGCAAACGGCATCCCAGCCACCCCAAACCCGTCTATTGGCAGCCCCCCCTCTCCCTCCCATTCAGAAAACAACAAACTGGATGTTTCACATGCCTGTTTCAACGTCGCAAGACTCTTCCACATCCCCCTCAATCGGCTCGGAGCTTTTCTCCAATCTGGACGGGGCCTCTTCATCCTCCTCTGGAAGTTTCTTCAACTTGACAGTAACAGGCATGGGTTCCAGCGGGAATCCTGCAAGATCCGTCAGAGAAACGCCCACCCCAAATTCTTGGCCAGGAATGTCGGTGGAGGCAGTCAGGATCAGAGATGCAACAATGTCCGCCAGCTCCAACCTTATTCCCCCACAACCACCCCCCCAAAAAAAAACCGCGCATATCAGCTACTCAATTTTGCACTCCATTGAACCTGGATCGAAAGAGCAGTTCTTCTGTTTTCCAACCAAATGAACGGCGTCAGAAATGTGCCAGAAAAAATCGGAGGGGTTCTTTTCCTTAAACCTCACTTGACAGATGCCGTTTCTTCGATGAGCTCTCTCGTGGGGCCAACCAGGGAGGCATCGATTTCCAGGGTCGATCCAGCAGGGGGCGGCTCCTCGAAAACGCCCAAATCGACGTCCGCCACAGCCTTGCCGGAATCGTCCATCGAAAGAACCAACTCTCCACTCTCCACGATGGAGTTCAAAGGATCTGCATGCCAAGGGAGCGGATACCCAAAACTGAGGATAAGAGCATGCAATCAATAGGGAAAAACGGTTCCCCCACCGATGGATGCTTACCCTTAACGGTCCACTCGAGCGTTACTTGTGCATCTCCCACAACAGAGCCGATGAAACTCTCCACTGTCAATTCCACTTGGATATTGGAGTCCGGCTTGGCCTATAAAACGGTGTGCAAATGCTCAGGGACAAGAGAAGCGAAACTTAAGCAAACGCACAATCAAGGCGGCGGCACAATGATTCCTCAGCCTGCTTACCCAAATGGGAGCGTCAATGCTCAGAGCCACGGTTGGGGGCCTAGGATCCCCAACCTCGAACGTTTCTTTCCCCAGCATCGTACCGTTGTTTTCGACGCGGACGTCGTAGGTTGAAAGGGTCGCGTTTTCGGGCAAGGGTATGGAAAGCTCGAACGTTCCAAACTTCTCGTCCGGCTCGATGGGGGCAGAATCGATTTGGAATTCAGGAGAGGATGAAAACACGGAGAAAGCGTATCCATCTTTCACCGATGGTTTCCATGATTTGCCGTCGTGATCGAGAATGTAGCCTGCGGATGGTTTGAATTCCCCCCAAAGGCAAAAAAACACACGTTGAACCCAGTACATTAACCAATTTATGGGGCATGAGGTGATTTTTCACCTGATGCTGAGGACGTTGAATTCAACATCTATGTAAGGTCGACCCCCCCCCCCCCCCCTTCTCTCTCTCTCTCTCTTTTTTTTTTTTTTCTCTCTCTCTCTCTCTTTTTTTTTTTTTACCCCCTGGAAAAGCCAGAAAAAAAAAACGAAAAAAGAAGAAGAAAAATCTTTTTTTTGTTCGGGCGATGGAAACCTGATATGTGGACCTCCACTCACCTTTGACATGCAGGGTTTCCCCTGGGCGAACGAATTTTCTGTCCAATACGATTACCACTCGGGTGGAGTCCGAATCCGAGTCAAAATAACCATAATGGATGCGGCTGACGATCAGGGACCTCTTCTGATATTCGATGTGGACGTGCGTGAACATATCGAGGTGTTCCTCCACCATGACTAATCCATCTTTATCGGTCATGCCTGTGGAAACTTCCTTGAGCTCGGAGACGGTGGGGGGTGTTTTTCCCTGAAGAAATAAAAAAGCAAATTCTTGTTGTTTTGTTATCTCTATTTTCTGTTAAAAATAGTTTCTTTTTTTTAGGGAGGGGCCCGGGTGGAATGGGGGTTTTCAAGACATTTTCTCTGCGTTACCATCAAACTGATCGAACTGATCCAGAAAAATATATTGTAGAAATCTCTCTTTCTCTCTCTATATATATAGAAGCATTTGGAGCAAAGCTGATGGACAAACAAAGAATCTCACCGATTTTTCTTCGTGCTCGTATACAGTCACTGTAGCACCTTCTATTGGCTCCCCAGTTTTCATGGATGTTACCCACACAATGCCGGTGTCGGCCCCGACCACCATCGCTTGAATGAAAGACTCCATCAAAACGAAAGCACGCATTCGTTCTCTAACACAAACACACACACACCAATCCGTAACTGGCTTCTCATACATATGCATGATGAGGCTTGTTTTTTTCTTTCAAGTATATTGCAATGTTGCGAAACCTTGCAAAAAAGGAAGGTCTTGGTAGTATTGCAATTTTTTTTTAAGTTCGCCCATGATGATCATAGGCATAGTAGCGATAAACTTTCAGGGGCCAAGAAAAAGAATTCGGGAGGCAGAGCAAATCACAATTTAGAGGGTTTTTTTATGGTTTTTATTATTGGGTGCTGCGCCACAGAATTGTCTTTTTGGGGGGGAGAAACGTATTTTTTTTTTTGGGGGGGGGGAGGTTCCACCAGACACCCCCTTTTACTACGCCTTTATCCATGATGACATGCGACTGTGTTTTTGTGTTTTGATGAGCCAATTCAAATTGTGCAAAAACAATGAAATGAAAATGAAATCTGTTTTAAAACTAAAGATTCTCTCACTGGCAGTATTCATAGGCGACGATTCCAGTGGGTTCCAGAAATTTCGAGATATTGGCCTCCACGATCTCGCCGATTTTATCGTTCGTTTGAGGAACTGCCTTCAACACTAAGAAAGAAAACACCAAAAAAAAAAAAAAAATCAGCGACATAGAAGGAATTAAAATAATTAGATTATCACCCGTTTGATGATAGAATGCATTATTTCTAGATACATAGTCATCATTAAAAGACTAATTCCTACTTGGGAAAAAAATATATATATATTATTTTTTTGTTTATTTTTTGTTCATAAAAATGAAACAATTTCGTCAAAAAAAAACCTGAAAAGAGTTGAGAAAAAGAAACAAAGAACAAGAAGGGGGGGCCTTGTCACACAACGGCTGAAAATTCAGGATCTTCAGCAAAGAAACAAAGGAAAATGTATTTTTCTTGAAGAAAAAAAAAAAGATAACACAACACTAACAGAAATCAGGTTTTTCCACCTGGATCCTTGATTTCTGGAAGTAGTGGATCATGCAGCGGAAACCTGACTCGCTTGAGCATCACAGCCTTCAGGGATTCGTTCGACAAAACCTGGAATATATTGACTTTTGATTGAGATTCTTTGAGAGTGCAGCGTGGATTGCCGCCATTTCCTTTCCAGACAGTTACGATTTTCTTCCCCCAATCTTGATCCGCCTCGAAAACCAACATTCTGAAAAAAAAAGGTAACCATTCTGAAAAAAAAAGGTAACAATATCATGCCATAAAAAAACATAAGTTTTGAAAAAAGCGAAATATCTTTTTTGTGTTTGGTTGAGGCTTGTGAATCCTCACTAAGAAAGCTAACCATAAAAAAAAACTCATGCTTTCCGTGGAAGGAAATATTGATTTCCCTTGTTTGGAGGCAAACAAAAGAAAGCTAGATAAATAAAAAGAAAAAGAAAAAACAAGCCAAGCCAAGAAAAATGACTAATCCCCCCCAAAAAAAAATGAGGTCTGACATGGAGTTTTCTTTGTGTACCTCATTCTGGTAATCATTGGTTTGTACATTGCACTCAGGCCTCCGGTTTTAATTATAAGCGGGGAAGAAGCTTGCAGTGGCAATCCATATCCATCCAGTATAGAGTCGGAGCCGCTCACACTCAAGCTTTCCAAAAAAATCAAAAAAATATTAAAAAAATATAGCAATAATTAAAAACATATTCAGTAACCCTTCTATACACTTTTTTCAATAAATTAGAAATCTGTGATGAGGTTACTCGGTGTATTTTCTTTTAATCCCAAAAAACAAAAAATCGTCATTAAAACGATCTAGAGAAGAAAAAAAAGCATCCTTATTTTGGAAAAAAAACAACAATTAGAGTGAATCACACTGTGGATTTTTTCCTCATAATGGCAATTTGTTGTCTATTCAAAAAAAAAAAAAAAACTACTGGAAATAGAAAACAATATAAAACATGAAATGTCGACTTTTTTTGGTACTTCTGTATTTTACAGCGCTTACTTGTATGTCTGACTTGGAAGAAGGTTAGCATACATTTGTACCTTGCCCTTGTTTTTCATCGTCAATTTAAAGTCAATCTGAAACAAATCGCAGCGAATGGAAATCAATATAAAGATTCTAAAAAAAGAACCAAAAAGAAACAGAATTACCAACATTCAGGAAGCTCTTGTGCAAAACAATATTCTCCCCCCCCCCCAAAAAAAAAACAAAAACAAAAACAAAAAAAACCAATAGCATCGATGACCACAGTGAGTGATTTTTTCAGATTGAATAAAAACAAAAGTGCCTCGTGAAATCCAACACTATTTTTTTAAAGGAGAAAAGAAAAACAGCTCTGCATAAATTTTCAGATATTTATTGGCATGATGATGATAGGGATTTTCAGCAAGTGCAAACAATATTTGGTGGTTTAAATACGTTCAAATATTTTATTTGATAAGTTGTTCTTTGGAGCACCTCCTCATCTTCGGCAGTAGTCAGGCGAATTTGATTCTTGAATTTTTCGAGATCTTTTTCTCCATTTTCCAATCCATGGGGAAACCACATGTTGAGAGCACGGCTGCTGACATCATCTAATTCGGAGGATTTCCTGATTTTTGGAAGAAAAAAAAATCAAAAAAAAGTAAATTATATGTATATGTCGATCATCTCCATTTTCTGTAGTATTTTTTGACTGTCAATTTGTTCAGAAACTAAAATTAAAAAAAAAAAATCGAAAAAAAGACTGAATAAGATCAAGAGAAAGATCTAGAGTGGAAACAAACAAAATCTGAAAAAAAAAACACAAAAAAAAGGATTATAGGCATCATTGTAATGATTATGCTTAGAAAAAACTTCGTGTTGTTTATTTTTTCAGGAAAACGGTGAAAAAATGCAAAAGAAAAAAGGAATGATGATTGATGATGGGGAAACCGACTATAAGAAAAATTTGTGGAATCTTCCCTCCAGACTTGAAAAAAAAACAAAAACAGAGAAGCGAGCCAGCCTACCATGGAATGGTAAATTCCCTGAGCCCTCCAAATGATAATCTTTTTTCTTTTCTCATTGGACCAGTTTTGGATCCATATTTGACCCCCTCAGCAAGGGAAAGATAGTATCTGAAAAAATCCAACATTCTCAAGTCAGTTTTTAATTAATTCACGTAAAATGCTGCCCCGGAAAGAGCATCATAATCTGGGGAAACCCGAAACCCCCTCCCCAACCTCCCAAATCCACACACTCAGCTACTTCTGTTTCTTTCTTTTTCAAATAAATCAATGCTCAAAATGGAGTATGTTTCTTCCGTAATAATAGAAAGGAAAAACTGGAAACTCCTCCCTCTACTCTTGGGGGAAAGAAAACAAAACATCTGACAAAAGCTCATCACTGTCAGTGGTATTTTCTCTCTTCTTCCCCCCAAAAAAGGAAAAAGAATGAGGAGCAGTGAACAGAAAATAGACTCACAGTTTTCCAACTTCCAGATCTCCTGTTATGACCACTTCAAAGCATTCATCCTCTTCTTTGGACCCTCCATTAATTTCATCAGCCTCACACTTCACAAATGCAAAAAAAACATAAAGGTAATATATATATATATGTCAAAGCCCTTCAGAAACGCTTCCCCTCCCCCTCCCCCCCAAAAAAGCATAAGAAAAAAAAAATGGCGCTTTTTCCCTTTTTTTCTGTGGTGTTTGCACACTTATTAAAGGGAAGTACTCTTTTCATTCTCAGCCAGCCTTCAACATTTCGTCAAGAAAACAACGTATTATATAATTCAGAAGTACAAAAAAAAACACCCATCCAAAAACACAAACCTCTTTGCAAAGAGCAACTGGTACAATAGCTGCTGGCGACTTCTTGCAGGGTTTTGAGTTCAGTTTCAGGTTTTCAACGACCTCGAATTTTTCATCCAAAACCTAAACAGACAAAATGAATCCACAGATGATTAAGAAGGGAGGGGCAAATCACCTCGTTTTGAACGGCCTTTTTCGGGGCAAGTTTGCATAATGTACATTTAACATTCATTCAATAAACAAGGAAATATGTGGACCAAAAAAAATAATAATAACTATTTAAATAGGTAGGGTGTTTCCAGCTTTTCATGTTATACATTTTGAAAAAAACCCTGAATAATCCAAGGATGAATCACATCTTGGATTTCGAGTTATTTATTTGTTTTAATTTTTTTTTGGAGGAGAGGGGGCATAAATACAGTCTGAAAAAAAAATTATTTGGTTTTCCTTCTCCGGCAAACTCCAATGATGCATTCCCCTTGGCAGGCACTTCCAGCAAAACTCTGTTGATGTTTATACACTTCTCGAAACATTTCCCAGTGAATGAAATGTACCTTGAGTTCGCTGTTGAGGACTGCAATCGATACAGGGCTGTCAAATCTCAATTCAATTACACCTGCTCAACATACAAAAAAAGTTACAAAAAAATAATAAAAAAAACAGGAGCCGGAGAACTTGTGGGGCATAAATGCCAATTAATTATGCAAAAAAAAAAAAAAACGAGGAGAAGGAAACTTCATATTTTTTCAAGTTGATATTTTTGGTATGGGCGTTTCGTTACCATCTGGAGGGACTTCTGGTAAGTGATCGGTGTCGAGGCCCATGTTATGGAGCCATTCGCCGTCTGTCAGACTTTCGCTTTTTTCAGAAATCACCACCCAAAGGGTCATTCTCAATGTGGGCGTCATCAGCTTGAACCCTCCAGGAATATTTTCCCCCAATCGCAGGGGAATGCCTACCCAACACCATCAAATTTTATATCAAATCAATCGGAGGAAATCGAATGCTTAAAATAGATATCTCTCTGCTTTCATTCTCTGGAATTCCTCAAGCTGCAATCGATTCTCTTTTTGTTGGGGGTTATGTTCACAGTGTCGATGCAGAAAGAGAAAGTGTCTGAAAAAACTGACGGCCAATCGATTGAGCATTCGCTGATGTGGCAGGTAAACAAACAGCAAGGTCCAAAATCCCCCCCAAGAAACAACAATCACATAGAAAACTTCACAATGGATGTGCGTCAGACTCCAGAACTTTTGCAAAAAGTGAGTGGAAAACTCCCTCACCATCAGGGGTGGTGAGGTTTCGGTTCCACTCGAATTGTACATCCATGTCGAGCGGCCATCCATCCTCGGGATCCCATCGAGCGATGTAAGTTGACACCCATTGAAATCGACCAGGAATTTCAGGTGTCAAAGTGAACGGCACCTTTTCAGTGACACACAGCCAGAGAGCTCGGAAAAACAAAAAAAAGCAAAAAACGAAACAGCAATGAACTGGTTTGCTAAATTTACTTCTTGTATGCTGGGCTCCTTGGCGACCATATGAGAAACAAGAAGAAGAGTCAGAGGAGGAAGGGGGGGGGGGCTTAAGTCACTAATTCACTGAAGTCATAAAAGAATTAGAATGGGATCTGGTACCTTGTCATCCAGGGGCTCCCCGGTGCCGAAATCTTGACCCAATGATATCACAGGCCTCGAAAACACCACCTGCAATCATTCCATGCAAAATTCTTAAGGTCACTGTAAGTTGTTACAACTGTATCCTAAGAGTTTTCGTTTTTCTTTTTTTGGTTCCGCCCATCATGTCACCACAGACCTCCTCCCATTCTTTCCAAGGCCCCATCCCGACTCGGAGAAATCGACCGGAATCGGAAAACCGCTCTTTCGCCAAAGAAAAACACACAAAAACAAAAAGAAACGAGAACATTCACTCTCGAATATACCGTGAGCGCTTGGTCTGCCTCCACCTCCACTTCATCGATCGCAGTGGAAATGGCCGCCGGGGTGGTGGTGACGATTTCCAGAGGGAGTTCCTCCGCCAAAAAGCCGCCACCGCTGCCGCCTCCATTGTTCTCGTTCTGAAACAGCACCCTCGACTCCACGGCAAGCACTAGTCCCGCGATTGCGATCGTCAAGCACGATACTGCAACCCCTGGTGAAACTAAGAAAAAAGCCAAAACAAAAAAAACAAACTCAGCTTCAGCATTATCTCAGCGAAGTGATCAGACGATCGCGGCAGGGTAGGAAGGTTTCAAAAAAAAGGTGGAGAAAACAAAAAACGGAAAAACGAATGCAACAGCTATATCGCCCGTCACCGAGGCGGGTTCCGATTGCTCGCTTCTGCCCCCGACGTCTCGCCATTCGGCTGGTTTGGTTTTTTTGATTCTACCTGGGAGGATTACAGCAAAACCTTAAAGCGAGCGCATCATATATGTTCCAGTCCTGGGCACTGTTTTTTTTTGGGGGGGGGAGGTCCTTTCGAAGAAGAGTGTTTCTTTGGACGTACGTCGACGATCGATGGATGAAAAACGTTCATGAGATGAGGTCCGACATTCCATTTACCAAGAGGGATGTGACCAGGGAGGGCTGGTCAATTAATCAATCGATAATTACAAAAACAAACAAACATCAATTACATCAATAATTACAACCCCCAGCAAAAGAGAGCCATCATATTGGAATAAGAGCAAAAAAAAGACTAGGGAGGCTGGTGCTTCACCAGGGTTGTGTTTGGAAAAAGGACTGAAATTGTGCAATCTGCATCACCTCCCAGCAACCCTCATTTTTTTTTTCTCCATGAGTTCATTGGTTTGTGGGGGCCTAATTTTGTTTTGGGATCTGTCGAGCCTCATTTCATCGCGACTTCTGTTGGGAATTTTTTTCTTTCTGAAAATCACAACTGATTTTTTTTCATCATGTGTTCATTAATTTTTTTTTCTGAGAAGTGGCAACACCTGAGGGCTAGAGGAATTTAAAAAAAGCCAAACACTGAAAAGGCAGCCACACACAAGTCTCACCAAAACTTCTCTCAGAATTTGTGAAATTAGGACAACTGGGGGGGGGGACATTTATTTTTTTTCGAAGCCGTTAGCTTCGATTGAGTTTTCAAACAAACAAACAAACAACATTTACATTGTGTAGGAGATGCCGATTGAGTTTTCATGGCAGGGATTTCCTCCCCCTTTTGTTGGAAATTCCACGAACATGCCTTGAAGGAATGGCCCATTCCGAATGGGCTTTCACCGTGGATTACTTGCCCATTTTTTGTTTTTTTAGTACTTGCCACCTTTTCAACATTTTGATGGGCATGAGTAATTAATTGTGTAATCGATTACACTGTAAGAGAGTCCACAAATATCATGGGTTTGCTAGGGTTCGGTCAGACCTACGTCTCACGATTTTAAAAAACGATTATTGGCTTTCAAACAAACAAACAAACAACATTTACATTGTGTAGGAGATGCCGCTATTGGCTTTCGATACTAATACCTTAAAATCAATCAAAAAAAATTTTGCCCATCAGACACACCACCTCTCATCGAGCTCTATCATCGGACACCTCGCCTTGCACCGAACCGTCAGCTACCCAATCATCGACTGTCGTCCGGTACGGCCGGCCAAGGCTCAGTGTCCGACTCAAGGTCGCAGCTCTCGTGGATCTGGCCTTTGTCATCATTTGGATTGCATGTCCCCGTGCATTGATCCGTGTACGAACTGAAGAATGCATCGCATTCAAGTACAGTCGTGACCCGGCGAGTGGTAGAACGAAATGTCGTATTCAAGTATTTTGTTGAAAAGTAGGAAAAGGCGTCCATAGCAAATGTCAGTTCTGCAACACACTCCACGTGGTGACGTGGACGATTCTGGGCCACAGAACGGCCACAGAACGGCGAATCTGACTTGGGGGAGAAGCTTTCGTGGATGATTTTGTGATCCCTTGATCCAAGAGCCTTGTGAATATGACATGAGGAGTTGTGTGCGCAATCGAAACAGTGGCTGCGTGAATAATCGAACTGGATCAAGTTCAAAGAGATCGTTCCACGCCATCACCCAGGCGCGAGCGCAACATACGCTCCTAACGAGCAAACTGAAAAATTTTCTGTTCTCCATGAAGCTAGTTACACACTTGCACTCTTCAAACTTATCCCACAATCTTACATTTCTTTCCTCTCTGTGATCAATCAATAAAATATTGCATAACCCTAGAAAAACGGAGAAAGCATCAAGAAAAAGTCCTCTGGTCTGACCACCAAGAGACACTTAGACCAAAAAAATGGCTCAGATCTAGGCACCAAAAATTGTACACACGAATCCATGTTCATTACAGGTTCAGCAATATGTTCAACAGGTTCAACCCAGCAATTCACAGGGACACACTTGACCTCTATGACCTCTATCCTACAGAGCTCAGCAAAGGTCTGGGAGCTGTCGGCCAGACTTAATCATCTTCCAAAGTGGGTTTCCTTTGCAAAGAATTTATTAAAAAAAAAATCAGCAAGGAAGAAATGTTTTCTTTCAAAATGGATCAAAAATTGTTCTCTCCGTTGACCTCTGGAAAACACAATTGCCTTGCAAGGGCGCCATGTGGGAAAAGCCCTCGTCCCTACCTGGGTCCAGCAAATCGCCAAAACTGTTCGACGTTCAAAGCATGCACCAATGAAGGGTTCCCGAGATAACCCAGACCGCGCGCTGCGAAATTCTGTGATCGAGTCTTGAACTAGACCTCACCAAACTTGCCGCCGCCGCCGCCGTATTTCTCTAGAAACCCCGAGGGTCAAGCAGCCCACGGTTCCCAACATGGCAAAACGAGCATTGGATCAGCCCCAATGAGCGATTGGCGGCGAAGGTTTGGGGGTCGACGGACAGACCGGTGGAACCCCAACCATACTCGCTAGGGACTTCTCCGCGAAATGGCTAGGGCGGCGCCTTCGGAGTAGGCCCCCAACCGGATCGGAACCGTGAAATTCCACGGCGGCGCGGAGTTCATCGCAGAGGTGGTGGTATGTAAGAGCTGTCTGAACGGAAAGGCAAATTTGAAACAGCACTTCGAATTGGAACCTTTTAAAAGGTTCGCAACAAATTTGTTGCGAACCGCAGCGTCCGAGGATTTGGGGTGTCACCCAGAGTCGTCTTGTTTTCCACCACGTTCCAGAAAAAAGAGTCACAGAATAAGACATAGAAACACCCTCAAGGCTGTCCCTCTCGACCACCTCCAAGTGTTAAAACACGGGAGCCAACATCAAATCAACCAAGCTCCTAGTCTTCCTCGCTGGGAAAAAACCCCTCAACAACAAAAAGAAGAAGCCGAAACAAAAACCCACTAAAAACCACAAGACCCAACATGTTGAACAACAATGATCAGGACCAACAGCAAAAAGAGCCATCTCTAAAACAGCAACTCTCTCCCTTCAACCCATGAATGTTGCACTCCAGCGTAGAAAGGCAACCCTTGGTTTCATAACTATGTACACATTCAAGTCGATCGACCAAAAACATCCCCCTCATCACATTGATTCATAATTACGAAACAACAAAAGTCCCCTTCCAGTTGATAGGGCTAGGAACTCGAGGAACTTTTTGTGATTTTCAGTGTTTGGGATATCTATTTTTTTGCATGTCGTGACTACCAGACCTGCAAGTGAATTACAGAAACTCATCGTTCCTGTGTGCGTGTGGCACGTGCGGGGAAGGATATCGACCTCTTCTCTTCCCTTTTCAATTTCTTCCCGATCATTTTTCATTATGCCTCCCAAAATGATCGATTTTTAACACTGGGTTCGCCCTGTGAACACGAAAACGAGTGTGGCGTGGATAGTTGCAGGATTGGTAAATGAGGTGGGAGTTGGTATTTTGGGAAAGTGTGGCGTGGATAAACCGTTGTGCAACAACGGAACGGCAACGGTTTTCACGGCAATTAACGGCCGTTAATTGCCGTTGCCGTTGCCGTTCCGTTGCCGTTGTCGATTTTTCGACTTCGGCACAACTCTGGTGTACTTCCTCTTGTGGTGTGCTCGTCGTGTTTCGCTGGCGTAATAGTTTGCCTTGACTGCGTTTTCGCTGGCAGACTAGACCGAGCGAAGTTTGGTTCGCTGGAGAGTCTAGTCGGCCAGGTACTCTGCGCTGTCCTTAGGTGACCGGCCAGTTGTCGACAAGACCTCCAAAAGAAGATACAAGCCACGGGAGCTAGTGCGTCAACCTTGTTCGAGAGTCGAACTCGAATACTCAAAGAGAGTGCCACCATCAGAGATAGGACTTGGGCCGATTTTTTGGTCCGGCTCCGGTCCGGTCCGGTTACGGTCGGGTTACGGTCACCGTACTACGGCCGTAACTCCGTACCGTAACCGGACTTGTTTACTCCGGTTACGGTCCGGCTGATTTACGGTTGGTTACGGTCCTGGTTACGGTGGTTTTTTATGGTTTACGGTTTTACGGGTTACGGTGTTACGGTCAGAATTTACGGTGGTCCGGTGGGTCAATTACGGTGTTACGGTCAGTCTTTTACGGTTGTTTTTACGGTCCGTAGTGCACCGTAGTTGCCAAAGTACGGTACGGGATGTACGGAGTCATTACGGGTCACTACGGTTGCTACGGTCACACCTGATACAGGGAGAAACATCCACAGAGTGGTTGTAAAACCATTTATATTTGTTCCCACCCAGCCCAACATCCCACAGAGTCCCAACAGGTCATGAACCCACAGAGTCACAACCATTAACTCAAATGATCCCACCCATCAACCCACAGAATCCCAACTGTTTATCAACCCACAGTATCCCAACAGCCCATCAACCCACATAATCCCAACAGCCCATAAACCCACAGAGTCCCAACAGCCCAAAAACCCACAGAGTCCCAACAGGTCATGAACCCACAGAGTCACAACCATTAACTCAAATGATCCCACCCATCAACCCACAGAATCCCAACTGTTTATCAACCCACAGTATCCCAACAGCCCATCAACCCACATAATCCCAACAGCCCATAAACCCACAGAGTCCCAACAGCCCAAAAACCCACAGAGTCCCAACAGGTCATGAACCCACAGAGTCACAACCATTAACTCACATGATCCCACCCATCAACCCACAGAATCCCAACAGCCCATCAACCCACAGAGTCACAACCATTAACTCACATGATCCCACCCATCAACCCACAGAATCCCAACTGTTTATAAACCCACAGTATCCCAACAGCCCATCAACCCACATAATCCCAACAGCCCATCAACCCACAGAGTCCCAACAGCCCAAAAACCCACAGAGTCCCAACAGCCCATCAACCCACAGAGTCACAACCATTAACATCCCATCGGATGATTCATTTTGATTCTATTTTTTTTTTGGTTTTCCCCCCCCCTTCCCCCCCCTTCCCCCCCCTTCCCCCCCCTCCCCCCTTTCCCCATTGAATCACCCCCCCCCTCCAATCAACCCCGCTCTTCACACCAGCCCGATAAAAGTGAAAGCTCGGTGACGTGATCATCGGATAACCGTGACCTTCTAGAACGCACTATGTGTCCCAGTTTTGAGAACGCACGCTCACTAGCAGCTGAGCTGCTTGGGACAGCAAGATACCGACGAGCCAACTCACTGACTATCGGAAGTCGACTTTTATTTTCCCGCCACCACACCAGGGGTTCACTACACTTGCCCATATTCTGTCTCTCACCCAGAAATCTGTCTATTTCATGCAAAGCCAAGGTCCTGTCACCCCCACCACCACCGTCGTCGCTGTCATCGCTGCACAAGACTGTGCTTATGTTCCCTTTTCTTTTTTTGGTTTGTGTGGCTTGGACGGTGATCTCCCCCTTCTCGATCAGATCACGTGCATGATCCGAAAGCAGTATCCTCAGGTGCCTCAGCATGGAGGACTTGTGGAAGAGGAGTCTCTCAGGGCCAAACCGGAGCATCCCCTGGGGAGCAGGAAAATCAGCTTGGTTGTCGGGCAGCAGTTGCAAAAACAGGTACGCTTCTTCGAGGGATCGCCACCGCACTGACACATCCATAAGAGCGCACAACATCCAGGCCAGCCCGAGCTGCGGGTCGCTCCATTCCTTCTCCAGCTTGTCCACCATGGCATACACAATTGGCGACAGCGCCTGGATGTTCGGTGGGGGGGATCTCCCCTCCTTCACGGCCTCCACATTTGTTCTGATCCAGTCTTTCCAAAAACTGTGGATCCTCGCGAACGTCAGGACCACCCTCCCGCTTGTCACTGTTTTCGATGCCTCCAATCTAAAACAAGACATCACATTGAATGAATACTTGATAAATAACGGGCTGCAGTTCAGTTTGTTATTCCCTGTTTTTTCTTTTGTCGTTTTGTTCACACTACTTGAAAAATCATACATCTTCTCAATAATCAAGTTTTTTGTTTGGTTTTTTTTCTGCAATGTTGTACTTACAGGTGTGTGGCATCCCTCGCAACTTTCAGTAACTCCAACAGGCTCTCCAGCAGCGTCCACTGCCGTGGTGTTATTTCACGGTGCTCATCCCCCTCCCCATGTTGCTCAGCTAGCAATCGATCGATTGCTGGCCTGAGCCTCACGGCTCTCTGGAGCATGATGAAGGTGCTGTTCCACCGTGTGCTCACGATCGTGGGGAGTTGCAGCACCCTAGGTTTTCTTGGTGGGGGTGCCGGCTGCGATGATGGTGCACCAGACTGTTGCGAAGGGCCACCAGCCTGTTGAGAAGGGCCAACCACTTCCACATCCATGGTCTCTGCCGTGCCCTCTCCCTGCAGATCACACAACACTTGTCACCTCACAGACATGCATTGAAATCGATTGGAACACAACATGTCAATGATAGTGAAAATTTGTTCGACCGTAAAAAACCGTAAAAAACCGTAAACACCGTAAAACACCGTAAACACCGTAAACACCGTAAAAAAACCGTAAAAAACCGTAAAAAACCCGTAAAACACCCGTAAAACACCCGTAAAAAACCGTAAAACACCGTAAAAAACCGTAAAAAACCGTAAAAAACCGGAAAAAACCGGAACCGGACCAAAATTTTGGAAAAAAAAATACAACTCAATAATCACCTGTGATGTCAGATCTTCCACAGCAGCAGCAGCAGCAGCAGCTGCAGCAATATCATCAAGATCCTGACTGGTGGGACCCTGCAGCCAAACAACACCCAAAACAAGCCATTTAGATGTCAGAAAAAATTCAACTTATAACAAGAAGCAAGCAGCAACACAGAAAAAGGGAAGTGAATGGAAGCAACAGAAAATAAAGGAGAGTTTATCCACCTGTGGCGCCATATCCTGTGCATCCTCCAGCGAGTCCTCGCTTTCCTCCTCCCCGAGGTCCGCCGGCATGTACTCCACCTCCCCCCCCTCCCCCCCTTCCCCCCCTTCCCCCCTTTCCCACATCTCTACCTGAGCCTGACTGAACTTAGTTTTAAAAGTAGAGGAGCGCCGTACATGGGCTGCTACCCCTTTCAACACATCTATTGCCTCTAGTAGTAAGGCCGTGTGTTTATTGACCCTCCCAATAACGCCTATATGCCCTAAGCCCAGCTGCACCACATTGTGGAGCATGTGCAAGGAGCACCTGAGCCAGTCAAATTCTAATTCTTCTTGAAGGGCCTTCCTAATATTCGATCCACAATCTGAAATTATGGTCGGCCGCATTTCTCCTAACTGAGCTGACCCCCCAAAGTACCCCTGAAGCAGTTTTGGAATTTCCACCGAAAGAACCTCTGCGGTTATGCTTGTATACTCTAACCTATGCGATCCTAATGTCCTAGTCTGCAAAACCCACGCTGTATCTACCCAGCTGCATGTGAATGTTATATATTCACATGAAGTCCTACTCTTCCACAGGTCGGTCGTAAAAGCGGTTACCTTCCATGGGACGGACCTCGTCAACCTTTCCATCTCGCTCTTGTAGACAGAACTGATCTCGCGCTTTATGGTTTTGGGATCCACTTTTGGGCATTTGGGTTCAAGCACCCTGGCGAACTCGAGGAAGGCTGGAGTGCATGGAGTCCCAAAAGGAAGGGAGTCCCTCGCCACCCACTTTGCCGCTTCCCTGACGAACCTCTTGTATCCGGCACTGCCGGCTTGGTAGCGCACATTCTGTACATCACACATGCACATCAGCACCACATGCAGTCCCCCAAAATTCAGGCTGGAAATTCCAGCATCCAGCAACACAACAACACATGCAGTCCCCCAAAAATCAGGCTGGAAATTCCAGCATCCAGCAACACAACAACACATGCAGTCCCCCAAAAATCAGGCTGGAAATTCCAGCATCCAGCAACACAACAACACATGCAGTCCCCCAAAAATCAGGCTGGAAATTCCAGCATCCAGCAACACAACAACACATGCAGTCCCCCAAAATTCAGGCTGGAAATTCCAGCATCCAGCAACACAACAACACATGCAGTCCCCCAAAATTCAGGCTGGAAATTCCAGCATCCAGCAACACAACAACACATGCATTAACATCACAAGCAATCACAAACCTACCCGGTGTAGAGACTTGGATATCAGCGTCTCGGATGGGTCCTCGCTTGACTTCCCCCCCTTTCCTGGCTTCAAATGGCCTGCTGCTGCCATTTTCGACGTCCATTCTGCTAGTGGGAAGTCCTTCCCATCCTTCGCAGCATCATCGATCCACCCCTTGGCAGTGGTGAGGACATCATGGTCTTTCACACCATGCCTCCCAGAGCAGTGGGACTTGAGGCCACTGTAGGACCCCTTGGCTGCAGACATCCACACCAAAATAAAAAACTACTCCAGAAATATTAACCCAGAAAAAGAAAAAAAAAAAAAATACAAAATACTTACACCAAGAGCACATGTGTCCGCACAGCAAACACTTCAGCTTGACCAGCCTGTCCTCTTTTTTCTTCCCCTTTTCTCCTTTTACATAGGCCTCCCACGAGCCGTCGTCGAGCTGCACCACCAGGGTCGCCAGCGGTGCGTAGTCGACAGGACGCAACCCCGCATCCTTTCTGACCTCGCCCATCAACTGAACATCCGACGTCGCCGACATACTGAACACACTCCGGAAAAAAACGAAAACACACCGCGAGACAGTAGAAAACCAAAGGAGAAACTAGCGATGGGAGAGTGGCTAGGTTATAAGGGAGGTTGCGTACGACGGGACAGCTTCCCACCGTAACTCCTCTTTACGGTGGAACGGACTCCGGTTTGCGGTTTACGGTGTTACGGTCACGTGATTACGGCGCTACGGTGGATGATTTACGGTGCTACGGTTGTTGATTTACGGTGAGTTTACGGCATGCTCCGGTGTACGGTGATAACCGAACCGTAAATCCGTCATTTCATGCTCCGGACCGCCGTAATGACGCCGTAGTACTACGGATAACATTTACGGTGGTCCGGTTCCGAGCACGAAAACCACTCCGGTCCGGACCGGAGTGACCGTAACCGTAAGTGACCGGAGTGAGGTTACGGTACGGTTTACGGTACCGTAACCGTAAAGTCCTACCACTGGCCACCATCAAGGTTTCAACCGGGCAATTACTGGAATTGCGGTTCATGATTGATCTTGAGGTGTAATATCCCAGAGATGTTCCGGAAATGTGATTTTGGTGGTGTTGTACTTTGACTTGATTGCATCTTGCACCGTCACACCTTCAGCCCACCACGTCATATCAGGCACTTCTCACAGCGATCAATGCATGTGACGGAGCTAGAAAGAACATGGCAGATGTACTGCCACCAGATGTAATGATTATTCCGATGATAATTCGGAAGAATGGAATTGCCAACTCACACTGATAAACAGTCGTATTTTACGCTGCTCTATGTGAGACCTGGTGGTTCGTACGTTGGGTTCAATTCCTGACGAGGTCGATGACGTAGGAAAAGTTGTATATTGATACGCTGGAAGATATCGAATAGCTGGCACGCCAACCCATGGCTAGCGCAGAGTACTGGGAGTCTTACTGCCGGCACTGTCATTTTATGACATCCGAGGTATGACTTCTACGAAACGTGCGGCTGGGAACACAAGGAGCCAGCGAAAACACTATGGATTCCAGCGAAACGGATACAACTCTCTACGAAAAACGATCTCTTAGGCAATACGCACGACTGGCAGTCGGGTCGCTAGTCGACCCCTGTCGTGACGCCGAACTCGCGGCCAGCACACATGCGCTAGCGCTGGAACCAGCCGCGAGTATAAATATCCCACAGAATTCTGATAAAGGACAGACAGAACTCGGTGACCACCTCGTTTACTTCTTACTTCGGACATCTATCTATAGGAGAACTCTCTTATCGTGACGGACTTAAGGAAGCTTCGCGACTTACCTTAAACGGGAATCCCGACCGGACGAGGTACTTCTGGCTAAAGATAGCATTATCCAAGGTTTTCTGAAGTATACTTTTGAAATGGGATACACCATCCCTTCTCTTTCTGTAAAAATATTCTCTTGCTATTATTCTTGTGTCTCTGAGTGTCCTTATTCAAAATAAGATTGTTTCTGATCAGACTTTAATTCTAGAGGGAAAATAGGAGTAGAGTCAGAATAGTAAGAGAAGGTGCTGCCCTTCTCTTAGGAGGTTTTTCCCACTCAGAGGAGTTGACCTCTCCTCTGAGTGTCTCCTTTCGTTTTTGGTGTTTGCGTTTTGTGTTTCTCTCTTCTCCAGCTCAGTTTTCAGAGTCCCCTTAGGCCGTGGTCTCTTAGCGACCACCCTCCAGGGGACTCCACTTTTCTGTCTCACTCTCGGGAGCAAGGCCCTCTTAGCGGGTGTCTCCGTCGACTTTGACTCGTGTTGCGTTCAGATGCCTGGTCTTAGGCTTTTTCGTTGTTATGGGGAGTCGAGACTGTGACTCTCGGATGGTGATGATTGTTAGCGCGACTGGTCTTAGCCGACTTCTTGGGTGACGATAGTTTCAGTGCGTCGCAGTTTAGATACCAAGTTTTTGGATAGGACATTCAATGTCGGCGTAGTCCGACTCTGTTGCCGTAGACAGACTCTGCGGTAGTTCAGTACGACTCTATCTTCAGTCGCGGCGCGAATGAGGAATTAGTAGTTGTGCCGAATGCGTTTTCTGGTTTCGGAGCGTGACGAGCTTCGGACATGTTAGGAATATGGGCCCACTAACATTACAACACAAGTTCTGTGCAACACTGTTTACTCTGGTGATCACCTCTCGTAAAAGAGAAAGCGCTCCAGAAATTAACACAAGTGTAACACACTGTAGGAACAATGGTTGGAGCAACCTCTGCCGATAAGTATCGTGCCCCTAAGCTCGAAAAGTTTGACGGAAAGAAACCTCCAGCAGCAGAATGGTTCAAGACCGTGGAAGCAACAGCCACGGCACAGAACTGGCCTGCTCGTTCTAAAGTGAGCAGGGCGAAGGCGAACCTCACTCACGGTGCAGCCCTTTGGGCGGCTGCTCTCCCAGAAGATATGACCTGGGAGAATTTTAAAAAGAAGTTTATGAAAAGGTGGCTGGGGGCCACCGATGATTTGATGAGCGAGCTAACAAGGCGTCGCCAACGGTCTACGGAGACGGTCGAAGATTTCGCGGACGCCCTTCGTGGCTTAGCTGAGGATATCACCGATATTCAGACCGCGACACGCACTGACGGCGCCACTCCGATTGCCCTGAACGACGAATTTCTCCGTCACATTTTTCAGGCTGGAATACCATCGAAGATAAGAGATGCTATAGCCCCACTCCAGCATCAGAACTTTGAGGAAGTGGTGACGGCTGCAAAGGCAGTTGAGGGAATAGGGCTGAGTAAGAAAAGGAAAGCTCCCGACAGTACTGATTCAGATTCAGACACAGACAAGAACACTGGACAGACTACAGACCCAAAGGAAGAAAGGCTTCTGAATAAAGTGATGAACAAGGTTCAGAAAGTTATGGAGGGACATATGCACAAGATCTATACAGCCCTCCCAGCTCCAGAGGAAAGGCTGCTGGAATGGCGACAGAAAGTCAATGGAGGAGCTTCAGGAAACAGGGGTGGAAGGAGTAAGACTTATGAAGGCCAAAGGCCCAGGGGTTATTATAGTCCTTTACTGAACAAGGATCTGAACCTGGGGGAATGTTGGCACTGTGGAGTACCAGGTCATAGGTGGGGGAGATGTCTTCAGAGAAAGACAGGGGTAACCTACGGCCTTCGATACAGAGCAGGCAATACCCCTTTGGTTGTACAGGCGAACCCAGACCAAGGGAACTCCAAGTCTCAGGGTCCCCAAATGAATATGGTAGAGGGGAAGACCTCTGGAGGGGAGAACAAGTACAGGATGGGGAATAAGCATGCCCTAATAGATGCTCAGGCATTCCTAGACAGGACAGAATTACCTGTCCCCCTTAAAACATTCATGTTTTATTCCCCTGAACTCAGGGAGGCCATCAGGAGGGAGGCGGACCTGATGACTTCAGTGGATGCTGGGGTAACCCAACCCCTCCACTTCGACTCAGAAACCTCAGGCCAGGAGGATGAGGACAAGGAGGTGGGCATGCTGGAGGTGGACACACTGCAGAGGGAAGCGGCCTCCAGGAACACCCCAGCAAAATGCACCATCAAAATCAAGGGGGAGGCATTGGAGGCAGTGGTGGACACGGGGGCCAGCCACAGTTGCATCTCCAGAGCCACGGTGGAGAAGCTCGACCTGGTGGGCCAGGTCCAACCCTCTGAATGGGTCTTCAGGACAGCCAGTGGGGAGATAGCCACCTCTCTTGGGTATCTCCCAAAGATATTTGTGAACATAGGAGGAACAGGCTCCCACAACTCTTTCATGGTGACAGACACAGACACCTGCTGTGTCCTGCTGGGGATAGACTTTCTTAAGTCGATCAGGGCCATGATAATGCTGGGACCACAGCAAATATTTTATCACAAGGGCAATGGGAAGATGGGGGCCATCCCCCTTAGGACAGAGGAGAAGCAGAGCCCAGAGACAGAGGAGGCAGTCCAGACTGCAGCCGGGAAAAAGAGGAAAGGAGGGAACTTGACCCCGGAGAAAAAGGTCAGGTTCAACCCCACCACCGAGACCATTCCAAGAGAAGCACCACACAGTCCTCTACCATCAGGATTTGGACAAAGGAGTACTCCAGCTACAGGAGTACAGAAAGATGGAGGAAGAGAAGGGCCCTCCCAGGATTTTCATTAGGGTCAGAGGTCAGGCCCGGTGACCTCAGGGGTGTGGCCACAGGGCTGCACAGGTTTACCACCAGAGGGGTCACAACCCCTGATTCAGTTCTAGTGGCACAGGAGGAGAAAGTCTCTACCTTTGCTGACTTAAATATAGGGGATAGTCTGACAAGGGATGAAAGAAGGGCAGTGGAGAAACTCTGCAAGTCTAGGAGGGAGGCCTGGTCTCTAAGTGAATATGAGATAGGCTCCTTTAAGAATCATAGTTATAAAATAGAAACTGGGACAGCCAAGCCTGTAGCAAAGAGGCAATACAGGGTTAGTGAATTTCAGAAAGGGGAAATAGAGAGGCAACTAGAGGGGCTGTTAAAAGTAGGAGTAGTTAGACCTAGCCCAGGGTCACCTTGGTCTTCACCCACCCTCCTGGTTCCAAAGAAGACTCCAGGGAGGTGGAGGTGGTGTGTGGATTTTAGAGATTTGAATGACTTGGTGGAGGCAGATCAGTATCCTCCGCCACTGATAGATGAGCTGCTAGATGGATTGGGAGGAAGGAAATATTACTCTAGCTTAGACCTTAAGTCAGGGTACTGGCAGTTACCCCTGGCTAAGGAGGATAGGGGGAAGACAGCTTTTAGGACCTCCTCTGGGTTATACGAGTGGGTTAGGTGTCCTAAGGGATTGAAGACTATGCCAGAGGCCTTCCAGAGGGTTATGGACTCTTTGTTTGGCCACCTGGAAGGGGTCCAGGTCTACCTGGATGACATAGTCATCTTTAGCCACACCTTCCAAGAGCACCTGGAAACTCTGAAGAAGGTGTTGGATATTCTGGAGAGAGAGGGGGCTAAGCTGTCCATAGAAAAGTGCTTTCTATTCCAGGAGGAGATAGAATACTTAGGGCACCACATCACTAAGGCTGGATTTAGCCCTCAGGAGGACAAAATGGCCTCCATAGCAAAGCTGAAGACTCCCACTACAGTCACCCAAGTCAGGTCTTTCTTGGGGCTTACTGGATACTACAGGAGGCATGCCCCAGACTATGCAAGAAGAGCAGGTGCTCTCACAGAGCTCACTAAGGAAGGAGTCCCTTTTCTCTGGACCTGGAGATGTGAATACTCATGGAGGCTGCTGAAGAAGATGCTGACTACAGCCCCAGTGGTGACTACTCTCAGGAGGGAAGGGGAGGTATTCTTATGCACTGACTGGAGTCAGTATGCTATAGCTG
The DNA here is from genome assembly GCA_030272585.1 of Bryopsis sp. KO-2023. Lineage (NCBI taxonomy): Eukaryota > Viridiplantae > Chlorophyta > Ulvophyceae > Bryopsidales > Bryopsidaceae > Bryopsis > Bryopsis sp. KO-2023. The sequence continues at coordinate 508,399 of BSYQ01000012.1, read as the reverse complement.
GAATACTGGGTCAGATTCAGGAAGGTCAGGAGAAGGTAATACCGTAAAAGTCTGAAAATAAGCCCCCCCTCAAATAACGCCCCCCCCCCGTGTATACGCCCCGGTACGAAAAACAACACTCGTGGTCCGTGTATACGCCCCCCTGGTCGTACAACTCGCGTCTCGCGCAATGATATCCCCAGCAACATGTTCGATTGACTATTACTGCCTAATACTCACACTGGACAGTTCCGAAACATAAACGGAGCACTTCGGCGCGCTTTCATCCACTGGATCGACGAAGTCGAAGTCGATCCGTTTATACGACCCTGCCCGAATATAAGCCCCTGCCCATGTATACGCCCCCTTTTTAGGGCTTACTATTCTATACGCCCGGGGCTTATTTTCAGACTTTTACGGTAGCTTATTTTTCCAAAAAGAATAGTCAGACAGAAGCTAGGTATGCCCCTAGTCAGGGGGAGGCTATGGCTGTGATTAAGACTATCAGGAAATTTAGTTATTATCTGACAGGGAGGGAGTTTACTATTTTCACTGATTGTGGGGCCTTGTTCTGGCTAATGGGTTCTAGACATCTGAGCAATATGATGGCCAGGTGGGTCATAGAGTTACAGGGGTATAAAATTAAGGTGGTGCATAGACCTGGGAAGTATCATGTCAATGCAGATGCATTGTCTAGACTAGTGATGAATAGAGAAAAGAAAAAGGAGGCACAAGGTCTGCCTACAGTGTCAGATCATCTGCCTCTGGGGAGGAAGCTGAGTTAGAAGGGTCTAGGAATAAGAGAAAGACTAGTCTGGGGGAGGACTAGTGGATGGCAAGGTTTAGTAAAATTTCTGGGACAGAGTCGATCAGGAAGGCACAAGACGGGGGTTAGAAAAGATAAAAGTTAAATCCAAGAAACCTCCTGTAGAGGAAAGACCCTCTGGGAGGAAACAAGTCCTGCTTGGGATTCTTAAGGGAGAAGCAGGCAGGGAGGAAATAGATCGAGATAAGTTTCTCAGAGAACAGAGCCGAGCTTAGCAAACGGAAATCCGGGAGTTCGAAGTCAGGAGAGGAAATACTCGGAAAAGAAATGGATGCAACACAAGCCGCCGCCCTTGCGCACATCATCGCTGTTCTGCTGGAGCTACTGGTGGACATGGAGGAATATGAGGAGGAACTTCGGCAACGACTGCTTTTGGGAGAGTTCCGAATGAACACCAGGGCAGGCTGAGAAGCCCGAATGAACGTCGCTAAACTCGCTCAGTACACGGAGACATTGATAACTGTGCGAGGACTACTAGACGAGTTTCGAGCAGGAGCTCCCGTTGGTCCAGGTCCTCTTAGGCCTACTAGGCAGCAGATAACGGCGATGTTGGCCCAGCCTATCGGGAATGCCGGAGGACAGGGAGGTGGAGGGGGTCCATCTAACAACCCCGCTGGCCTGCCGCGCTTTTACCCGGTGGCACGAGTGGAGGCGAGGTTCGAGGAGAACGGTGACGGCGACATGCAGGAGGTGCCTCCGGAGGAGCCGATAGTCGTGTACTCCTCGGGAGAGGAGGAGAACACTAGGGATGTGGGGGCACCAGGCCCCAGTAGTTAAGGGATGTTTTTAGTGGCAGTTTGAATGTGTGGATGTTAGCCTGGTATGCAGGAGGGAAAGTTGAAGTCATGTCGGGATTGGGAAGTTGGTTCTGTAAGCAGGATTCTGCATTTTTCTTAAGTGATATAAGTTATCTCAGGAATAGTTAAGACTCCTGGAACAAATGAGTTCCACCTCTTAACAGAATACCAGTCTGAGTTTCTTTCAATCTACACTGAAAAACAGAAAACCACTCTGCTCACAGCCGGTCAATCTCTAAGGTAGTTAAGGGAAGGTCTGAGGATTAGAAGTAGTCCCAGACAAACGTTCAGATTCTGCAGAGATCAGGTATCCTGAAAGAGGGAAACTCTCAGAATAGAGGACTACAGTCTTGAGTAAGACTGTACACACCTTGATTTATTATAAATCAATCCCTGTGAGGACCTCATACACTAAGTTGAAAATGGTGTGGTGTTTGATCCAACCTAGAAGTTAAGGTCACTTAAGAGGAAAAGTGCCCTTTCCCATAAACAGGACTGATAGTCCAAACTCTGGGATTAAACAACTGCATGTTAACCGGACTAAGAGATGACCTCTAAAGTTTACAGCTTTCAGCCAGCTTACAGGCCAACTGTTACAGCTGTTTCAACCTAGAGGATTTTGTATTTAAGTGGAAACCCTTATTAACTAGAGGAGAGGGCAAACTTTGCTTTATCTACCCAGGATAAGCAACTTAAAGCAAAAGGATACCAGGGCCAAGAGGCTCTAAGTACAGACGTAAGGCAGTTAAGTCGAGAAGGAAGTGTACAGATGCGGAAGTATGACATCTGGAAGGACCCTTGCACCCTAAGTCTTTTGCAGAAAGACTTTGTGAAGTTTGCTGGATATTCCAGCCAAGAAAAGGCAGCAGCTAGGAAAAAGGAGGCTAGATACATATGGGATTCAGAAACAGAACGAATGTTTCTGCAGGACGCGTGATAAGGGGGTCTAGGACCCCGAGACACAAGCACACACACACACACACACACAGAGAGAGAGAGAGAGAGTCACTGGGAAGATTAATTTTTACAGGAGGGCCCCCTGCCCTATAAACCCTGTCGTACATCCCATTGTACTACACAATACCCCTAAACCCGAGTTACTACTATCAATTTGTCCCCCCCCCCACGAGAGGGTGTCCACACCCGTCACAACCCTGGAAAGAAAGAAAGAAAAAGGTCGAACTAGAAGAAAAAGAAACCCCAAACAAACCCACAACAAAAACCCCAACTAAACGTCAAACTAAACCCCAAACAAACCGATGAAAAATCCCAAACCAAACCCATGCTCAACCCCACAGAAAAACCCCGTTCTGTCTTGAGGCTTGGTCTCTGGCTTGGACGGTAGCTTGGTCTCCGGCTTGGTCTGCTTTTCGTTGTTATTCCAGAACCCATCTCAGCCGCCAGCTGGTTGTTCAGCTGGTTCATCGACTGGCTCTGCCACCAAGTCGATCGGAGGCTCGTCCTCATCCACATCCAAAGGAGGGAAATCCTCATCCAAAGGTGGAGGAAGAGGTCCCAAAGACGAGGGCTCCGAGGATGGACTCCTGCTGGACGCGGAAGGACTTTTTCCTTCGTCCTGTTCTAGGTCCTGTTCTCCTTTTGTTTCTGGTTCGGGTGTTCTCTCTTTTTCCTGCTTCTCATACTCCTCCGCCCACTTTTTCACCAACGGACCCAAGCGCTTCAGGGCAAGGCCTTTCGGAAAGCCCATGCCCCTTCGCAAGCACTGATAGCACTCGGTGAGAGTCTGGGTCGTGGGTGGAGCCTGAAGGAGTGGCTGGAAGTCTGGCTCCCGCATGTCCAAATGTAGGTCCTTCAGCTGAACCTGTGGCGGGTCGATTCGCTGTTCCTGCCACACCCCGTATAAGCGCACGAGGATAATCATGAGGTTCCAGTGGGTTCGGCACACCGTGTGGCTCGTGCATGTGGTGATCACGTAGCTATCCGCCAGCGCCGGCGGCGAATAGCACCACAAGCAGATCGGTGGCTTTTCCCCACGCCTGTCCTTGAACCTCTTGGACATGTCGGCGAGCGCCTCCTCTTCCTCTCTCTCCTTCCTTTTCTTGGGCGCCGACTTTTCGTCGGTCTTTCCCCCGGTCTGTCCCCCGGTCAGGTCGCGGATTCTCCTGGGTTGTGGCTCTGAGATCATATCGTCTGCAACGTCGGGAACGTCAAAGTGCCCCGGTGCACGATTTCTGATTCTCTCGAGCGTTTTGTCCACCTGCGCATAGTCATACCCGGCAAGCCGGTGGTTAACCGGAACGTTTCCCTTGCCGTAGTAGACCGGCTCCTCTCCGTCTCTGATCGCAGCAGCAGCTCCAGCACCCTGCTCGATGATATCGTCCATCGTCGCCCGACAAAGGTTTTCCACATAGTCCCCAAAGCGTGCGGGAACGCTGTGGAGCAACCGGCTCATCAACCCGGACTGTGCCTCAGACGAGTACACAGCCGTTTGCCAGGCCGACCTTTCGTCTGTGGACGTCAGGTGCGGCTGCTGTTTCGTCAGCTGCGCTTTCAGCTTCTTCTGCGTCTGGTTCGCAGAATCGAGTTCCTTGTGAAGCTGTTTCAGCTCCTGTTCAGCGGTTCCTCTCGCCTGCCGGGCGATTTCCAGATCGTGTTCAAGTTGGGTTACTTGATTGCAGAGTCTTTGAGCTACACCCTCAAACTTTTTCAGGTGCTTCTCTGCCTGATCCGCCCGCGCGCGTTGTGCGTCGCGTTCTGCACGGAGTTCCAACACATCGTCCTGTAACCGTTGACACCTAGCTTGGAGAGTAGCTGGGTCGGCGTCCCGGTCGAGTGTTTTTCCTGTTCTGGAACTAGGTTTTTCCGGCAGTTTTTCCGGCAACTCTGTCGGTGGGCGAATTACGATCTTGGAGGTTCCTTTGAGCAGCGATGTTTCGAAGTTCCGAAGTTTCGAAAGCACCGAAGGAGCTGGGAGAGTTTTCATGATTTTCGCCTTAGGTGGTGTGATAAGTGGTTTGGGTTCCCCTCTGGGTGGGCAAGCGTCGGCGAGAGTTCCACTTTTTCCTTTTCCGCCTTTCTCGCCGCCACTGCCTTTCGTTTTTCCGCTGCCACCCAGTTGTTTTCCACTCGACTCCTTTCCCTCAACCGCCCTACCTTGCTTATGTCAACTCAGTTCCACCTGCGGCGCAATCACGTGACCTCCAGGTCGGACATTAACCCATCACTTGATCCAATGTCCCCATCACCTGTTGTCAGTCGCTATGAGCGTGTGAGTTGTGCGTTAGGTAAACCTCCCCGGAAAGAAAACTGACCCCTAGCCCGTCCTGCGAACCGTTCACAGTTCTGTCACGGGAAAAGATAGCAACCCGTTCGCCGGAAAAGATGGAAACTTTCCCTAGGAAAAGATGGAAACTTTCCCTAGGCTTTTCCGGGAGTTCTACTTGGTGCTCTTTTCCTAAGTCTTTTTGGTATCCCATCTGGATAGCGTTCCAAATCGACTTTCTCGGCTTAATCTTTTTCCCCCAGCTGGAAGGATAGTATTAAGTCGAGCGTGAACAGAGTGGTAATGATCCCTGTTTAGGTTCGAGTTCTGCGTTGGGCCCTAGTCTTTTTCTTAGACTGGGTCACTTGTTTATCCTCCGGTTTGTTGGCTAAGTACTCCTTAAGCAAGTCCTGGGCATTGGCCAGGTGGCTTTCTGGCTCCCAGGTGGATTCCATCAAATCGTAGCCCTTCCAAAGGATCAGGTACTCCTTGCGAGTAGTGCCCCGATCTCTGAGGATGCGCTCGACCTCGAATTCGATGGTTCCATCCACTAGCTCCCCCTCTGGAGCGTCTATCTCTCGCTGATCGTCATCAAGCCGAGAGTAAGCCTTCAGTTTCGACACATGGAAAGTTGGGTGGATTTTCCAGTGGTCGGGAAGGTCAAGACGGTAGGCGACAGCCCCAATTCGGCTAGCCACCCGGAAAGGTCCAACAAATCGTCGGCGGATTTTCGGTGGGATTTTCTGAAGTGAAGCAAGGGGAATATACTTGCTTTGTACCAGCACTTCATCGCCAACCTGAAAATCCACTTTCCTTCGACGTTTGTTTGCTGAGGTGCACATGCGGTTCTGTGCCTCTGCGTATTTCGCCTTAGCGTTTCGCATTTGGTCGTCCATTCGACGTACCATCTCAGCCGCCATTTCCGATTCATCGCCCGTCCGAACTCCCTTCCTGGCAACAACTATCTGCCCCATGTTCTGGCCATACAGAAGCTGGGCTGGCGCGTAGCCTGTGGAGACATTCCGTGAATTATTTGCGGCAAATTCCGCGGTCGGCAAATAATCCACCCAACGGTCTGGGTACCGTTCCACATACGGACGCAGGAAATCCTCCAGCACCCGGATGGTGACTTCCGACTGCCCATCCGTTTGCGGATGGTATGCAGTGCTCATCCGGAGCTGAGTACCTAAAAGTTTGAAAAGGGAGGTCCAGAACAAACTTGTGAACCTTGGATCCCGATCCGAAACTATGATTTTAGGCAGCCCGTAGTGTTTGTATATGTTCTCCACGAACAGCTTTGCGTATTCTGGCGCCGTGATAGTTTTGTTACAGGGTACGAACCTCGCATACTTCGTCAATCGGTCTACAAAGACAGCGATTGCTGTGAAGCCATGGGAAGACGGTAGGTCGGTAACCAAGTCCGTCGTGATCTGTTCCCATTTCTGGTCTGGGATAGGCAACGGCTGCAAAAGACCTTTCTGTCTTTGCAAGTCCGATTTGTTTAGTTGACAAGTTGGGCACGTTTTCACGTATGCCTTTACGGCTAACCCAACGCCTTTCCACCAGTAATTGCGGGTAAGTACTTCGGTCATGCGGTCTGCTCCAACATGACCTGCACTGGGAACGTCGTGATGCTCTTCCAGAATCCGTTTCTGGAAAGAAGCAGGGACCACAAGCAAACTAGGACCTGGGTCTGTTTTGGTATAATACAAGAACCCGTCGTCCAGCTTGTATTGCGGAGAAACCCCTCGTTCCATCCTTTCAAAGATAGGCTTGAGTTGTTCATCACTTCTCAAAGCCTCTTTCCATGCCTCCTTCTCTGCCACTTCCCAAGTGGAGAGGTTATTGAGCTGGTCTGGCGGACCAGGAAGGCTCCGGGATAACGCATCAGCCAAGACATTGGCTTTCCCCTGGATATAGACGATTTTTTGGACCTATGGATTGGAAAAACCCTGAGTTTAACCACCGGGTTTGGGTCCGCGACAACGTGCTCTGGTTCATGAAGTGGGTGATCGGTTTGTGGTCCGTCAACACCTTCACACCCCCATCGCACCCCTCAAGGTAGTGTCGCCACTGGGCTAAAGCATATGCTATTGCCCCCAGCTCCCGCTCATATGCGGAATATCGCGTTTCAGCTGGTTTTAATCGTCTGGAAAGGTATGCAATTGGTTGCAAACCTTTCCCATGATCCTGGGTAAGAACCGCTCCATATGCAGTTCCAGATGCATCCGTTATTACGGTGTACTCCTTAGCCGGATCAGGAAGGAGTAAGATCGGTGCGCGGCTAATCCGATCCTTAAGTTCGTTGTAGGCATTGCGTTGGTTCAGCCCCCATTCCCAGACAGTATCCTTCTTGGTTAGATCTGTCAAGGGACTCGCAATCCTAGCGAACTCAGGAATGAACTTACGATAGTAAGATACCATTCCCAGGAAACTTCGCACATCAGTGACCGAAGTTAACTCCTTCCATTGTTGAATAGCCTTAACCTTATCCTGCATCGGTTGAAGGCCTTTTTCCGACAAATGATACCCCAGGTAGTCCGTCTCTGCTACCCCTACTTCGCACTTACTGGCTTTTGCGTACAACTTATGTTTCCGCAACCGTTCAAAGACCAGTTTTAGGTGCTCGACGTGCTCTTCCACCGAGTTGGAAAAGACCAAGATGTCGTCGATAAACACCACTACAAACTCGTCAAGGAACTCCCCCAGCAAATCCTGAACCATGGTCTGGAACTGGGCTGGGCAGTTGGTCATTCCGAACGGACACACGAGAAATTCGAAATGTCCGTATCTCGTCCGGAATGCCGTCTTGGGAGTATCCTTGGGTCGAACGGGAAACTGCCAGTAGCCTGAGCGGAGGTCGATCTTCGTATAGATCTTCGCTCTGGCGAGACGGTCCATTAACTCCTCAGGAAGAGGGAGTGGATACCTATTCTTTACCGTGAATTTGTTTATCCAACGGTAATCCACACACATTCTCAACCCTCCGTCTTTCTTGGGAACAAAGAGTATGGGTGCGCCCCAGGGACTCTCGGAGGGTCGGATCTTCCTTTGTTCGAGGAGGTAATCCACCTGTGTCCTAACTTCGTCCAGCTCGGCTGGAGAGAGTTTGTACAAGGGACGGTGGATTGGGGTCATTTGTTCGTCCTCCAGGTCCACCTTAAATTCGTGGCCTTTTCTGACTGGAGGAACACCGGGTGGTAAGTCTTTCGGGAACACATCCTTGAAACTTGTGAGGACAGCCTTGATCCTTGGGTCGAGACCCGAATGCATTACCTTTTCCACATCCGGCTGGAGATAAGCTGGTGTGGTTCCAGTAGCGTTCAAACGCTCTTCTGGAATTCCCGGATATGGATACTGCATGAGATGTGCCATATCTTCCGGGGTGGTTGGTCGCACAACCACAAGGTATGCCTGATCAACTTCTGGACTGTTCTTCACGAGCGAGAATAACTTCTTCGCTGAGACTGTATCAATAGCCGGTGCTAGGTGCTGTAAGTAATCTGATGGTCGTTCCTTCATAGGAACAGTTGTCCATCCAGCACCCACTGGAACTTTGAGCGTGCCTGTTGCAAAGTCCAGTTTGGGATTGGTCTGCATCAACCAAGGAAGCCCTAGTATCATGTCATATGAAAGGTTTGGGAAGACGTCTGCGGAAAGGGTTGTGGTATAAGTACCCATCCTGAGCTGCAAGTCTTCGCATCGCCGATCAAGTGAACATAGGGTTCCGTCCGCCAAAGTGACTCCCTTTTTGCACTCGGTTGTTTCGAGTTTCAGTCTCGTGACTAGTTTCTTGGTAATGTAGTTCTCCGTTGCACCACAATCAACATAGGCGGAGATCGGTACTCCTCCTAATCTGGCTCGGATCTCATATCCCATAAATTTCAAATGGTTAGGACCTCCTAGTGGTAACATACGCTCAGAAGGTGAATACTGACCTTCATCCACTTTTTGTCCTCTACCTGTTCCCTGAACAGGGGCTGCTGACTCGTCAGTTGGTGGTGAACGAGTGGCAGGCTTATTTGATTCCCTTGCGGGTTCCCTTCCTTCCGGACTTCGTTTCGTTCCTTGAGGCGGGAACGATACCGAATTCTCAGTTCCTTCAGGACTACCAAGGTCTCCATGAACAGAGTCGACAGGTTCCGAACTTGATTCTGAACTTGTCCTAGTAAGCGTGCTGCACTTACTGGATCGAGTTTCCAACTTAGCACTCATAATCGATCCCTCTGCACCTTGGGTAGCATTCTTTTCTATTTCCCCTTGTGCTCTTTTATTCACTTCTGCATTTCGAGCTAACCTTTCTTTTCTAAGAAGTTTCTGGCGCTGCTTATATCTGTGACGGCGTGCCCTTCTGCGTTTCGCCGAACGAGTCTGGGCTCTGTTCATCCGGCTTTTTCGTTTAACCATTTCTTGAACTTTTCGCCCTCTGGACACTTACTTTGAATATGTCCAGTTTTTCCACACATATAGCATTTAGGATTTACGCCTCCACCTCCACGTCCTTGATTCCTGCCACCACCTCGTCCGCGACCTCGGCCACCACCCCTTCCCCGACCTCGACCTTGGCCAATGTTTTGTGCCTGGTCTGGCTGAGGTTGCTGTTGGCCACCCATCTGGTTTGCCTTATCAGTCTGGGGTTGGTTTTGCTTTTTATTTTGGCCTCGGCCTTTACCTCCGCGCCACCGTCCGCGGCCACGAAAGTTTCCTCCTCCGGATGAGGCAATAGCATCAAGACGAGCCGCCGTCTGGATCGCCAACTCAATGCCGTGCGGCACTTGAGCCACAGTTTGTTGTTTGATATGGAACTTTAACCCGTCCACGAAGAAGAAGTATTGTTCTTCATCTGTCATGTTGGGAATCCTCAGCACTTGTTCTCGGAAAGCAACAATGTACTGGTGCACTGACCCAGTCTGTTTCAGGTTCCGTAAGGAGCGTCTGGCTACATCAGACATTCTGGTGGGTTCAAATGCTTGGACCAGTTCCTCAACAAACTCAATCCAATTTGTGATTGGATGTCTTTTTCCTTCCCTTGTACGCAGATCCTGGACGTTTCGCCACTGAGCAGCAGCTCCGGTCAGGTTACTGCGGAAGAGCCTGAACCATACGCTCTCATCGATGTCCAAAGTCTGGCAATAGACCGTCATTTCTAGTTGCCAATCTCTGATCCATCGCTGACCATCACCTGAGAAGGCCTTTGGGAAAGGAATACGAACGGATGACGGAATCCGTCCGTGGCGATCTTGCGGAGCAGCAAAGCCTTGGTTAGGGTCTGGAGGACCCCCACCTCCACCTCCGCCACCTCCACCTCCACCTGGGTGGTACGGCCATCCACCACCCCCACCTCCACCTGGTCCGGAAAGGAAAGATCCCCCTCCGCTTCCAGGTGGTCCTCCTCCGCCTCCGCCTCCACCCCCAGGTCCACCTCCGGGTCCCCCTCCACCACCACCAGATCGATTTCCACCCTGTGGCTGGCTTGATGGAGTTGAGGGATAAGAACCCCACCCGTAATACGGGTTACTCGCAGAAGGTGCTCCGTATTGGTTTACGGATTGTCCCAAACTTGGTTGGGTGCCTGGTTGGTTTCCTGGTTGCATACCAGGTTGGGTGTTAAGAGCCGGGATTGGATAGAAGACAGACAGCGGAACTGTCGTCAGTGGTTGTGTTAACATGGATGTCGTTGGTGGTAACACACTCGTGACAGGGACACTAAGTATGGGTCTGGCTGTGCCAAGTTGACCCGCTTGGCCGAATGGTGCGCCCATTGCCATAGTTTGTGGCGGCGCAAGACTCCATGCCGTCCGTGTTCTTGGGGATGTAAATAAACCCCAGGAAGATGGAGAACCTCCACCCACGGAGTCTGCGACAGTTGTCGATGGGCTGCGACCACCCAATCCTCCTAACGTGGTTAGACCAGTAAAAGTACTCAGATCCGGAACAGGTGGTACCGGAAATGGGATACTGGTAAGAGGAGTGGATGTCACAAAAGGAACGCTTGTGGCTGCAGCTGTCGTGGCCGGCAAAGTGACCGTGCCAGTTCCTGCTCCCATCATACCCACTACAACTGGGTCCTGAGCCGGGACTCGAACTTTCTCCCGTTTTTTCCACGCACTCAGTGTTTCTTTGAACTTCGAATCAACATACTTGGAGAGATTACTTTCCAAAGTCTGCTGTTTCTCTGTCGCGTCTGATAGAAATTTCTCCATCAGTTGCATCGACCTGTGTCCTCCTGCAGTGTCATCAGAACTCACACTGCCTCGTTCCGCTCTTCTTTGTTTGCGTTGTTCTTCGGCTTGGTGTAAGTCCCGCAACACTTTTAGGCTCTGGCTTACCAAGCCTGAGAGTGTGTCTAGCTGGCCTTGGTGGTCGACTTGCTCGCACCGAGACTCATCAGTAGTCCGAGCTAGGTTATCCAGCGTTGTCTGCTGTAGGCGCATACCTTCAGCAACTTTTGTCAGAGAGGCTTGCAGAGACAGAATTTGTTTCTCCCTGAGCGCATTGGTCTGATCAACAGCTTCAGCTTGGGTACGGGCTGATTCCTGCAGTCGATCGAGTCGCTCTTGCAGAATAGCCTCGTTATCGTATTTACCCAACAGATTTCTGTCGATCCGCTCTGTGGACTTTATATTCTGTTCCAGCAATTTGTGCTGGTGGTCTAACAATTTCTGTTGTCTTTCTATAGACTCAGTATTTTGGTTGACCAGCTTCTGGGCCTCCTTCCTGACATAGAGCACGAACTGCTCATATTCCTCTTTCAGGTCGCCTTTTAAGGTCGACTCTGCACGCTGAACCTGCTCGTGAACTTGTCCTTCCAGGTTTTGTGCGACCTCTTGCACATTCGAGGAGACAGCGGCATACACATGCTCAGCTGTGTCCCTAAGTTGTCCCTCGTCCACACCATGAACGTGCACCTCCTGCTGGTGGACGTTTATGTGCTGATGTTCATGGTGAAGGATGTTGGTGACTTCTATTGTCGGGACGTCCTCCATATCCTCATCATACTCCTCGTCCCCGGACTCTTCCGACTCTTGTTCAGAGTCTAAGTCTTCGTCCGGTTCCTCAACCTGGTCGGGTACATGTCTGTCCCACTGCAAATCATGTATTTGCTGCGCTGGTGGGTGCACCACATCTGGATAAACCACGGGAATTAGTTGGTTATCCACCACCTCTTCCTCCTCAGGAGGTGGAATAGGTGGTAGCTGTGGCGGCGTCTGGCCGGACATGTTTTTGTTTGAATTTCCTGGAATTGTGACGTAATAGGAGTGTGTCCGGAAAGTTTCCAAACTTTCTGGTGACTTGGATGCGAACTTGTTTCAGTTCTGGTTGCAATCCTAGTCGCTATCTTTTCTTGAACCTTACTAGGTCAGAAATAGATAGGAGTTTTACACTTGACAACGTCGGGTGTTACTTTCCCGTTCGCGTTCTGTCAGCCGACTAGGTTAGTACCTTGGCCGGTGATTCAGTCTACGACTAACTGTAGAACCAGTCGTGACTCAGGCGGTGCGGTAACCGATTGCGCGCTGGAAAGAGTGACAATGAGTCACCTGCCAGAACGACTGTTTTTCGTGTTACTGGCAGAAGCGTCAGTCGACGGAAGTTGGTCGTTCCGGACGACGTTCTTTCCTACGCCGGTTCGCACTTTCAGTTATTCGCCTGCGCGTTTCGGGTTTACGCCGATCGTTGCTCTCCTTGCACTGTTGTAGTGCTTTCGCCTTGTTTTCCTTTAGATCTACAGATCTGTAGGTTTCCAGAAATTCGTTCACTGGACTCCGATTCTTTTGCGACTTCGCCTGACGTTTTCGAACGACGACGCGAGCACGTCGTTCGAAGGATAGCTCTCCTCGCGACCCCTGGAACACAGAGTTCCAGATCTGTGGGATTTAATAATCCCTAAGGTCAGATCTTTGGGGGGGGTTCGCGAGTTCTCCTGTGGGGTGCGCCTGGCCTCGCCTTGCTCCGAAACCAAATGATAAGGGGGTCTAGGACCCCGAGACACAAGCACACACACACACACACACACAGAGAGAGAGAGAGAGAGTCACTGGGAAGATTAATTTTTACAGGAGGGCCCCCTGCCCTATAAACCCTGTCGTACATCCCATTGTACTACACAATACCCCTAAACCCGAGTTACTACTATCAACGCGGGAGGAGATAAAAGGAGGGAGGTGCCAGTGGAGGCTAGGAGACAGGAGCTGATTATAGAGGCACACATAGCAGTGGGACATGTGTCTGTGAAGGGAACTTTGGAGAAGCTCAGGGAGCACTACTTTTGGTATGGGATGGAAAAACAAACAAAGGCAACTTTAGGGAAGTGTGAGACCTGTCAGGAGATCAGGCCAAAGTTTCTGATACAGCCTAGACTGCTCCAAACCCCAGCTGGACTTCCATTTTATCAGTGGGGAATGGATACGTTTTCTATTAGGATGCCTGACACACAGGCTTTAGTGCATATTTTAGTGGTGGTGGACTATTTTACAAAATGGGCTGAGGCTGGAATAGTGGATGCAAAGAGTCCAATTTTTATAGCTTAGTTTCTCTTCCAAAACATCATCTGTAGGTTTGGGGTTCCTAGATTCTTCCTATGTGACAATGGGACAGAGTTTAAGGGTTTAGTTTTGGATTTATGCAAGCAGGAGGGGATAGAGATTAAGAACACTAGTCCGAACCATCCCAGAACGAATGGGCTGGCAGAGAGATTAAATCAGACCTTGAAACAGGGAATAGTGGGTAGGCTAAAAGAAAAGCAGGCAGAAGAGACACCCACCACAGGTGCACTCTTATTTTCAGTAAAGGATTTACAGGGGGCTTTATTAGACAGTCTTAGAGACTATAATAGCAGGGTAAAAGAAACGACAGGGTACAGCCCTTTTGAATTAGTATATATTAGGAGGCAGGTGAACAAAAGAGACTGGGCAGCCTATCAGTTAGGACAACAACTAGAGGAGTCTCAGACAGATTTAGGAGAAGGATCTCAACCTCAGGGAGGAGGCTCTGGATCCCAGACTTTAGCTGAGAAAAGGGAAGAGGCAGTTTTATTAGATCCTGTGGTCCAGGAACTGCCAGTTTTGATCTCTGATAGGGAGTTAAAAGAGCTGAGTGAATTAAGAAGAAGGATGGAAGAAAGAGCTAAGGAATCAATAGGAACAGCTCAGTATAGGCAGCAGAGGAACTATGGTGAAAAACTTAAGGAAAAAGAAAGAATAGAAGCTCTTAATATAGGGGATTCGGTTTTAGTTAGGATTAAGACTTCTAAGAAGCTAGTGATTAAAGCTCAGGCAGGATTTCGAATAGAGGAAATAGATAGAACAGGAGTTAGAGTTAAAGTCTCTAGGGGTACTCGACAGAGCCGGTGGGTGGCTCTAGAGGATGTCGCTGTACCCGGAGAAGAGCCTAGTACTTAGGAGAGGACTTTAGGAAGGTTTTACGGAGAAGCTCGGACCAAACTATTAGCGAGATATCCAAGGATAGAGAACAGTAGCGAGTGAGACGGACCTAAAGGGGTGTCTTCGGCAGGATACGGTTTAGTTCAAAAGGTATTTCGCTAACGGGAATACGAGGAAAAGAATATATCGAGCAAAAAGACTCAGAAGGAAAGGATGGCCAGAACTATGTCCACCCAGCAGCTGAACGAGTGCATGGCCGCCGAAGTGCTGCGCCTTCGGACGGAGCTAGAAAGACAAACGCAGGAGGTTACTAGGCGGCTCAAACGGGCCTTTATCAAACGAAACCACCGCTGGGAGGACGGCGAGAGATTTACTCAGGCGTCAGAAAATCGCCCTACTGAGTAATCTAGAGAGTCTGGGAAGGATAGAGGACTTTCAAAGTCGACTGCGGAAAACTCAAGGGGAAGAGGAAATTCCGGAGGAGCGACTGCAGGAGGTGGTTCGCGAGAGGTCTAGGACTTCTGGGTGGCGACGACAGGATTCGAATCAAAAACGGCAACTGGAAGTCGTGGGTGACCTGCACGAGCAGGAGGTTAAGCGAGCGAGAGGAGAGGAGAGCGAGAGCGATGGATTCGAAGTCACCGATAGCGAGAGCGAGGGAGAGAAGGGAGGTTGAGACATCGGCAGGAGAGCTCTGGAGGATGTAGAACTCTGTTTGAGTGAGGGAGAATACTGGGAGACTCAACACATAGATGTGGAGTCAGCTTGAGAGGACATAGAGGAGTGTTTTAAACCCCAAGCCTCGAGGCATCGAATTCTTTCGACGGAGAAAAAGAAAACCAACGGAGCGGGAGGTTTTGCTTTTTGTTTAAAAAAAAAAAAAAGAGAGAAAAGAGAATGGTTGAGTGGCGTCAAAGGGTGGAGGAAGCGATCGAGAGGATCGAGGCAGGGGCGGTGCAGTCAAGAGAGGGGGCAAAAGCGCTGGAGGATTTATTTAGGGGAGAAGAGTCGTTGGCGGAGGAATATACCCGAAACCAGTTGAAGTGGCAAGAGGAGCGACAAAAGCTTATCCAGGAAAACTCTGTCCTTCGACAGGCTGCAAGTGAGGGAGATGCGGGCTCTTCGAATTCTGCTGCTCAAGTGGTGCTCTTGCAGCATGAACGAGATCAGCTGCTCTTACGAGTGGTCGAACTGGAGGAGCTGCTCCAGGCGGCTAAAGCCAGTATCGCAAGGGAGGATTTGGAAACCGTGAGGTTGCGACAGGAAGTCGTAGATCTGAAGGAGCAGCTAAAGCAGACGGCTGCAGGAAATCAAAAGTTGGAGGATCGGAGAACTGCGGAGGGATTCAGTATTGACGAGAGCGATGACGATCACAACAGCCATGGGGATGGAGAAGAGCATGGAGGAAATAGAGGAGATGGGGATGACATTGATCATGGTGGAGACAGAGAAGGAGGAGAATCTGGCAGAGTGGGAAACAGTGGAGGTGCTGCTGGAGAGGAACATGAAAGGAATGAAGAAGTGGAGGACCGGGACAGGATTAATTCCACAGGAGGACGGGAGGGAGGTAGTCAAAGTGGCAGCGGAATCAGAGAGAGGGTGGATCACAATGATGGAGATGGAGGAACGGATGCAAGGATCGAACAAGCACGGATCAAGGAGGAGGAGGACAATCCCGGCGGGGACTGGGTTGATGGGAACTGTTTTTTCTGCAGATCCCGAAATGCGGTGAAACCCATCGGCGGGGCATGTTCTCGGCACCAAGCCTGTCACAAGATTGGTTGTCGAGACCGTGCCTGGTTGGCGGGGAGCTTGGAGCTGGACATGAATGAAGGGGGCATGGGGACCTTTCGCAGGATATACGCTCCCGAAGCATCGATCGCACCGCCGGCAAACTTCTCCGATCAGACATGTTCTCTATGTCGATTGATCGGAGGAGCAAATCATTTCCGCTCCATCTACCCGGCGACCTCTCGACCCCGTTTGGAAGTCAATCGTGCCACGCATCGAGCTCGGAGTCATGTGCGAGCGGATCAGCTCCCAGGAGCGTGGATCGATAATTCGCAGCGGAGCCATCCAGTGGAGACCTTACTGGATGAGAGGTTGATCGAAACCCATGGGGCTACCAATCCTCCACTCTCCCGAAAGAGGACCGCTCGAAAAGGAGCGACATCAGCAGCTGCAGCAGCCAGCAAACGACAAAGGGGACCCAGTGGCAGCTAGAGAGAGGGTAAATTTCTGGGAGAGTAAAAAAAAAATAATAATAATAATAAAAAAAAAATAATAATAAGTGGGAGACAAGTTCCAGGGATTAGTTGTTAGACAATAGGGGAAAAATTAGAAGTGTTGAAAAACACTTGATGGGGTGTTTGGTGTGGGTGCAAGAGGTGAATGAACAGTATGGATGAAAGGAAGAAAAAGAACTGCATGTGATGCAGTGGGTTTGGTGCAAGAGGTGAATGCACAGTATGGATGAAAGGAAGGAAAACTGCATGTGATGCAGTGGGTTTTTGATTAGATTTTTGGGTACGCATAGAGTGAGTTCTATGCGGGTGTAAGGGGGAGCGTCACAGCTGTGACGGAGCTAGAAAGAACATGGCAGATGTACTGCCACCAGATGTAATGATTATTCCGATGATAATTCGGAAGAATGGAATTGCCAACTCACACTGATAAACAGTCGTATTTTACGCTGCTCTATGTGAGACCTGGTGGTTCGTACGTTGGGTTCAATTCCTGACGAGGTCGATGACGTAGGAAAAGTTGTATATTGATACGCTGGAAGATATCGAATAGCTGGCACGCCAACCCATGGCTAGCGCAGAGTACTGGGAGTCTTACTGCCGGCACTGTCATTTTATGACATTCGAGGTATGACTTCTACGAAACGTGCGGCTGGGAACACAAGGAGCCAGCGAAAACACTATGGATTCCAGCGAAACGGATACAACTCTCTACGAAAAACGATCTCTTAGGCAATACGCACGACTGGCAGTCGGGTCGCTAGTCGACCCCTGTCGTGACGCCGAACTCGCGGCCAGCACACATGCGCTAGCGCTGGAACCAGCCGCGAGTATAAATATCCCACAGAATTCTGATAAAGGACAGACAGAACTCGGTGACCACCTCGTTTACTTCTTACTTCGGACATCTATCTATAGGAGAACTCTCTTATCGTGACGGACTTAAGGAAGCTTCGCGACTTACCTTAAACGGGAATCCCGACCGGACGAGGTACTTCTGGCTAAAGATAGCATTATCCAAGGTTTTCTGAAGTATACTTTTGAAATGGGATACACCATCCCTTCTCTTTCTGTAAAAATATTCTCTTGCTATTATTCTTGTGTCTCTGAGTGTCCTTATTCAAAATAAGATTGTTTCTGATCAGACTTTAATTCTAGAGGGAAAATAGGAGTAGAGTCAGAATAGTAAGAGAAGGTGCTGCCCTTCTCTTAGGAGGTTTTTCCCACTCAGAGGTGTCTCCTTTCGTTTTTGGTGTTTGCGTTTTGTGTTTCTCTCTTCTCCAGCTCAGTTTTCAGAGTCCCCTTAGGCCGTGGTCTCTTAGCGACCACCCTCCAGGGGACTCCACTTTTCTGTCTCACTCTCGGGAGCAAGGCCCTCTTAGCGGGTGTCTCCGTCGACTTTGACTCGTGTTGCGTTCAGATGCCTGGTCTTAGGCTTTTTCGTTGTTATGGGGAGTCGAGACTGTGACTCTCGGATGGTGATGATTGTTAGCGCGACTGGTCTTAGCCGACTTCTTGGGTGACGATAGTTTCAGTGCGTCGCAGTTTAGATACCAAGTTTTTGGATAGGACATTCAATGTCGGCGTAGTCCGACTCTGTTGCCGTAGACAGACTCTGCGGTAGTTCAGTACGACTCTATCTTCAGTCGCGGCGCGAATGAGGAATTAGTAGTTGTGCCGAATGCGTTTTCGGGAGCGTCACAATGCACAACGAATCATGATTACACACGAAGAAGCCGCTCGGCACAACGAGCAATGGCATAAACTTCCAAGGCTGCTTCAAGAATTGAGGTTCATGCGTGCGTCTGAGATTGCCGTGGAGGAGTGGAGTGTAGCATTTGAATGGCTGAATGGCTGGGGGAACAGGGAATCTTGGACATCATTTCTGCTGGGAGGTTGCTCATCGAACGATTCCCTGCCAAGTCAAGCTGGCAGCTGTGGAGACCTCAATCATCCCAAGGTGGAATTTTGGGGGTGTCACAATCAGAAAATGAATGCTGGTACAAATCGGGTATGGCTGATAATTGAATATCAGCATATATCATGTTTGCATCCCCACACTCGTTTGTTGTTACTGTCTGATAAGTGGACGGTTTGATGTTGCTTGGTGGTGTTACCTCACCGAGGTGACCCTCTCTATTACCCTTTCCAAGAAATCAATTTTTGATTAAAACCTCTTTTTCTGAGTTTTCCAGTTAATACTCAGTCGCATTCCTATCTTTGATGTTGGAAAAAGATTCGACATGGGTTGTTGGGTGTCTACAAACAGAAAACTGCATGTGCACAAACCTCGGCCTGGAGGAAACCTTGTCAAGGGGTGATGGCACTCGAAGTCCTGTCCCTGGTGCTCGTGATACTCGTTCCAAAAACTTTTCTTTTTTCTAAAGCTGCCACTGACCTCCAACAGAATGAATGTGGGAAAGCCTGCTTCCTCTCGGAGCTTTCTATGGGGCTGCATTGAAACGCAACGAAGGATAACAAGGTGAATTTTAGCACAATCCTGTTACTCGCAAACATGAATTTTATGCGCTTCCAGATTTCTATGCACCAGAATGAATTTGCTGCCTTTCACATTTTATGCAAGCGTTGAGAGGGTTTCTGTGGTCCATGTATGAGATTCAAAAAAGCAGCTTTGGGGTTCTTATCGATTGATCATGTCAAAAACAGAAAGGCCTTTACTCAGCGTGTGGCTGCTGACACTAAAAAGAGATATATCATTCAATTCCTATATATATAGTTTCTATGTATATATTTACAGGGAAAAATCAAAGAAAAACTAATTATATTAAAATGGCACGTGAACATTTTGAGACAACAAATCCTCATTTAAATATTGGAACAATTGGACATGTCGATCACAAAAAATTTCAGAGGAGTGAAGTTTTCTGCTACTCGGTCGCCGTCCTGCTGCGATCTTTTGTCTGATGACCTGCGCTTTTTTCCAGCAGATGGGGATTCGTAGGGGCAGAATTTTCATGTAGTCCTGAAACACCATTTCCTTCTGCGGCTCTGGAAAGGCTTGAATGCTGCGATCACACAAACCGAGTCCATACCAGCTTTCATACCAGATGTTTCTTTGCCCTGAGCATAGAGGTAGTTTGGCACAAAGGTGTGGAAAGGGTTCACTCCATTTTCTCTGTGGTTTGACAATTTGGCAAAGGTTGCATTGGACAGATGGTTTTCTGATGAACAGGTGGGACATGTGCTTTTTAACAGGAATTCCAGTGCAATGAATTCTGCCAATTAATGCGTCTTGACATGTGTATTGCTGTGTTTCAAGGTGAATAACAATGAAGCCTTATGGATGTGTTACAATGGAGGAGCTCAGGCCTCCTGCTCATCCATGTCTGCCACAATCTTAAACCTCACTGGTATCGATGCTGTGGATATGGAGGGTCTTTGATGTATCTGGTTGAATACGAGAAGAACCTTCCGAAAATATTTATAAAGAGATGGATAGTTTGTCAGACATGCAACCGAACAGGTCGGGAAGAAGAAAAAAAAGCTCACATGGATGCAGTATCATTGTGGCATGAGCGGATATTTTATGAATGTTGTGTTTATTATGTGGTGTTTGGTAGGATCAAAGGTACAATCATAGTACTGGAACTGCCACACAAACGTCTTTGAGCGATCACTACGAAGGTGATGCATTGTTTCTGCCCACCTCATTTCGTATTATATATGAATTTAAATTGACAAGTTTGGCGAGCTGATCTTATAATTTAAGCCTTTCCTTGTGTGCCATGTGTTTTTCTGGTGGTGTGGTTGGTAAGATCAGTTTTTTGTTGTAGGGTGCGACTCTTGCAGCGTGTCGAGCCGGGTGTCATGCTGGAAGCAATGATTTCCGAGCTTTTGAAGAAAAAGGCACATTTAGATGACTTTTTTGAAGGGTTTTTTTTTTTTTTTTTTTGAGGTTTCAATTCAGAAAAAAAACATATATATCAATGATGTTCGAAAGAGATTTTTGGGGGCAATTGATCAGACACCCCTCTTCCATCAGAGATGTTCACCTGGAGGTGGAACAGCTAGCTGAGATTGCTCAGCAGCTCTCCAGGTTTTACATCCCCTCAGAAATGCTGTTACCAGATCAGATGATGGCAGCCTTCCTCGAGTGCTGCTCATTTTGGGAGTCAATGTGGGCTTCGTTCCACACTGCTCTGCTCTGCTCTGCGAGGGAGAATGATCCAATCGAAACACCTGACGCTGTCTGACATGCCAATTTCCCCCAGTGTTCCATACAGCATCAATTCTTGAGAAGCATCATGTCTGTCAGCAGAAGAATCCCCTCCAACCACCCCCGTGCTGACTTCTAATCGATTGCTAGCAAGTGTGATTATCGGAGAAGAAATCTGATATGCCTATTTCAAGCTGTAACAAATGGGCCATGAAAATTCATGAGGGGGAAAAAAATACGCTGATGGCTGGGATGTGTTCATCAGAAACCAAAAAAATAAAAGAAAATTGACATGTTATATTTTGGAAGAAAGGAAAAGAGGAGGAGGGGGGTGGGGATGCACAAGCTGTGTTTGATGGTGTTATCTGAAGCCCCAAATTATCGGAAACGATTTAGCCAAGATATTCAGAGTCGAAGAGTGGTCTTAATAAAGGAACAGGGAGAAATGTTTGGGAAGTAATGTTGATTTCGTGGATTGGTAAGGCTCTGTTGATTTGGCCAGCTCCAACAATAGAAAAAATGCATTTGTTCCGACTGATCAATATTGAACAAACACTAAGAGAGAGAGGGGATAGGGGGCGTCACACCTTTCACTGTGCTTTGATGATTTTATTCGAATCAAGATCACACCACCTGTGGTGTGTGACATGACCTTCTGTGGGATAAGAATGAGCGGTGGCCAACCGATGGGTTTAAAACACTGACCAGCAGGCGTTTCTGCAGAAAAGAACGACCCTCTTTTTGGCAAAGCACTCAATTGAGAATGCATCGGACAATGCGAACCTTCGTGGCGATTCTCTTGGTTGGCCTTTTGGCCATCGCAGCCATGGCCAAAACAGGTGGATCACATGTTTCCAGTCCTCGCTTGTCGCTGCAGCGTTCAAATCGTTTCTCGTCCCACAATCTGATGCGCTTGTGTCCACTTCCCCATGCAGATATTAAAGCTCCCCAAGAGTCCTTGGCTCCTGGTCGCCGATTGACTGGTTGCGGGTGGAGCGGTGAGTGCATGTGTCCTGCGGCTATGTCACGATTTTTCACGACAAGCAATTTGACTTGTTTGTTTGGTCTGAACTTTTTGTAGATTGTTATCGGTTCGGTAAGAACAAATGTTGCTATGGCGCGTACTGGGATGGATGGGGTTGCAGATGTAAGTGCAACGGAGGCTGCTACGGAGGTGGAGGTGGCGGCGGAGGTGGGGGCGGCGGAGGTGGGGGCGGCGGAGGTGGGGGCGGCGGAGGTGGGGGCGGCGGAGGTGGGGGCGGCGGCGGCGGTGGCGGTGGAGGAGGTGGCGGTGGGGGAGGAGGAGGAGGAGGAGGAGGCGGCGGCGGCGGCGGCCGCTGAGGTCAAAAGCCTTGTCCAGGTTGGCTTGAAATGCTGCCTTTCCGAGAACGAACTTTTCTCGTTCATAAAAAAAGCATTGTTTTTGCTCTTGACGAAGGACTTTTCGGATCTGTGCAGGTGCAGCATGGTCGGCCTTCATCGTTCTCGGTGAATCTTTTTCAGGAGATGTAGATGGGCTGTTCGTCGACGGGGGCACTTTTGGGTGTTTTTTGTTCTCTACTTCTAGGCAAGATTTCAACTTTGATCAATTTTGTGCCCTTCGTTTTTGATTTGTCAAGCTATGGTCCACAAGACAGCGGTGCTGCTCGACTGGTTCTATAGTACAATGAATTACCAAAATGTATGTATTTGTGTTGATTAAAACAGTCTTTTAAATGAAAATTCGCCTTGAGCCGACTGGGCGCAGAGAGAGATGGACTCTTGTACTGCTGGTCTCTGTGGGCGATCCAGAGATTTCTGTGTGTTTCGAATTGAAAGAGGAAGAGGAGACAAAAATAGGAAATTTCTGAAAATCTCTGAAACGGTTGCCCTGACCCTGCGCAACATCATCACTTTTTTTCACCAAGGTCCAAATATGTAAATTCCAGGCGGTTTCCCTCCCTCTACTTCAGCTCCATTTTTGAAATTGTGTTGGGGTTGGGGTGTCTTAGATACAGCTTCTGAATAGGGAGGCAGTATTCTATCCGCAGAACTGGAGGAGTTGATGAAGGATTTGGGGGTGAAACACTATAAAAGCATCACAAGGTTTTTGTGACGGTTCTTAAATATCTTATTGACCAGTTGTACAACTCTCGTGACCAAAAAGTGGCCAATAAGAGAGTATTTTTTTATCCCAATTTTTAGGCAACCACTTTCTGAAACGCCTCGAAATTTTAACTGTAGTATGGTAAAAACATTGCACAGCCACCATCAAAGTTTCGTTTCGATTGCCTGCGTAAATTGTGAGTAATCGACGAATCGTGACTTAATTCAGGCGAAGAATCGTCTGAATCGTTGATTTTTCGCCTGTAATTCGTGTCTGTTGCCGCCGTGCTGGGTATTTTGTTTGGTATTTTTGAAGTGCGCCAATTTATTTAAGAGAACCACGACCCCGTGGCCATGTTTTTGAGTGAAATTTGATTTAGAAAGTGAATGAAAGATGAGGCTAGATTTGGAACCCCCACAGAAAAAGAGGGGAAAAATCTAGGCCCCTAACAAACACACACCAAACAATCCAAAAATCATACAAATTTAAAGACGTGTTGGAAAACACTTGAAAAAATTGCTGCCAAATTTTCAAATCGAAAGACATCGATTCAAGTCCTCTTTTGATGCAATGACTGGAACAATGATTTTGCGTGTCCGAAATCAGGCGATTTTGGTCACGAGAGTTGTACAACTGGTCTATTGTATTGGCAGAAAAATAGAAACTAGCTTTCCAATCAGTGTGGGAATGAGTTTTCAACATAGGTCACCCCACAAACCATACCGGTTTCCAGTGTAATAACCGGTCCTGCCAATTCCCCGGTCCTGCCAATTCCCTCCAATCAGCAGAGAAGCTATTCAAAAAGTGCACTGACCCAGACCCTGACTCCAATATGTGCAGAAAATGCAACCAACACCACCTCCTAGCCACAGCTATGATTTTAAGTCTTGTGGTTCAGAATGTGGATGTAGGAAGCACTTGATTTCCTCATCAGTCTAATGACCATGGGATGCTGGGATGGGAGGGAAGCTGATGGACCCTGACCCATACTTGACAGAATTGCATGAGCGCTACGTAAATTCTTGAATTTTTGACGTAAATTCCCTATGCTTTGATGTTTCTTTCCACAAGCTAGGTTGCTTTATGATGCTCCATTCAATTCTGCACATGTTCTCGTTTTTTCCAGGGAAAACTGCTGTGGTCGATCAAGTTGCAAGCTTGCTTGGAGCTTGATATAGGAGTCGATCCAAAAGACATTCCTGTACCTAGTGAAGGTTTATATCGGGGATTTTTTTGTTGTTTTTTTCTGAGGGGAGGGAGACTCTTCCTCACAAGTTGGCATGTAGTATTGTAAGTTTGGGCAAGGGACTCTATGTTCAACAAGTTGTTGTTGGTTGATGTTGAAATTGGTTGGAAAAAAGACTTTGTTTTGGGGTGAAGGGCCAACTGAAATTTTCATTCAACAGAAAAACATTCATCTGTGTGCGAAGCTCACTTTTATGCAATACAAAAGGGACACATTCTCAGTTTTCAATTGTCCAACTGAATTCCTGGCACCGCTGCCATCTGGAGGCTGTCTTCCCAATCCATGGGGTATACGAGTATGCGAAATAATAATAAATAATAAAAAAAAATATATTCGAAAAGAGATGGGATGTTTAGAGCAGGTACCTTTCAACAGGGAATTAAAGGTGAACAATCCTGGGTAGAAAGGTTTTTTTTTCATGGTATTATTGCACCGTGTGGTCTGTTCAAAGAAAAACAAAGCACAAACGTTTTCTCAACAGAATTAAAACAAACATGAAAATGCATTGTTCATATATTTTCCAGAATCCACAAGCAATAAAAAAGTAACAAAAAAATACATTCAATACAAAAATGAAAACAATTATCATATCAGATAACAAATACGAGCGAAAAGCTTTTGAAGCTGGCTCTTCAAAAGTCCAAATTATTTGATGGTTTCTCTTTTCCAAGTTGGGGAAAAGCACACAAAAAAATCAAACAGACATCAATTCTGCACAATCATCTCCGATGAACCCAGTCAGACACACACACTCTCCAGAATCAAGATTGCAAGCTCCATTGTCACTGCAGTTGCTGGGGCAACTCTTCGGAGCTTCTGGTAAGACGCCCTCCTCAGATTGGCATCCTGAGCAAACGATCAATTCCCCAGCAGAACTCAGCCCCATCACCTCCGGCTGATCGTTCACGAAAGCCCTCACTGGCGGCAAGGCAAAAGTCCCCACCGTGGCGGCCACCGCCCGGAAAGTCACCATGACGGTCCCAGGGTTAATTTCTGAGAAAGTGAAGGTTACCACAGATGATCTCGTCTCCTGTGCGGCAAAACACAATCAAAAAGGTTATAAAACCGATGGTAGACTGCGCGTGCCTGTTTACATTAACGTGCTTCTCAACCAGCCCACTTGGTCAGGGCACGTGAAGAAAAAGCTGGGTGGCTGCGGAAGATACACATCGTGCCTCCCGCTTTCTAGTTGAATGTTTGCTATCGGGCAGAAACTGTCAGACTCCGGGTCGTCGAGCCTGGGATCCACAGGCTCCAGTCCAGCCGGCATCATCGCACTCAAGGTGGTCAGGCCCAATCGATCTGGAGTCGTGAGCTGCACCTCGATGACCACCACCGACCCCACTGGAACTTTCTTCAGAGTAGGTCCATTGGACTCGGGCATTCTGATGGCTCTTTCGAGGAAAATGCCTCGGTAAGTTGGGAAAGCAAGCAGTCGTTTTGGGATGAATGTGAGGGAGGCCGCCACCGTGACCTCGCCTGTTCCTTCAGCCGTGAACTCCAGCGGTTTGGGGGGAGTGTCGAGGTCTTGCCACGGAGTGGTGGTGGATTCCACGGGGCTAGAATTTTGCTTGAAGGTAGCCTGTCGAAAAGAAAAAAAAGGAGCTGATTCTGGCCCACTTAAAGAAAAAAAAGGAGCTGATTCTGGCCCATTCGTACATGCTCTCTTTTATTGGTGTGTGGAAGCCAGATCAATCAACAGCAATGGTGGAAACGTGGACCTCACGTTCATAAGCACCACTTCTCCACTTCTGACGGTCACGGAAACGTCAGGCATGGTGCTCCCCCTGGATCGATCGTAGACCTTCAAAGCGATCATGGCCGTGGTTTTATCGAAGTCGCTGAAACGTCGGAAACCGTACTCCCCAACGAAAGGGCTTCCCACGTAGTTCGCAAGCTTCTCGATCAAGGGGTTCGATACGCCGGCCCGAGTCATAGCCATCAACACAAGGGAGTTTGCAACATTACTCGCAGGGGTCGACGACCCGAGTGAAGCTGCAACGTAGGCACTCGTGCCCGTCGCTTTGAAATTGCTGGTCCATGATTCGATGACGATTTTGACGTCTGGGTGGCGGCTGAGAGGAGGATCTCGCCTCAGCAGCTCCAAAACGTAGTACGCTTGGCTTTCCACTCCCATTTCATCGAGTTCGTTCGACAGACGCTCCATGGAAAGATCATCCACCACGGTCGTGGGGGTGGACTGGGGTGGCGACCAACTTCCGAGCACTGCCCTGAAAAACGAGAAATACCAATAGGGGTGTTTTTTTTCCCTCTGTTTTGACCTGGATTGAATGAAGCCAATAAAATTTGGTCTCTACTCCCTACCTTGCGAAAGCAACGATGTGCACGGATATCGGAATATTTCGCTCGTTGCGCGATTCGGTTGCTTCTTCGATCAAGGCGGCCTCGAGTGCGGCCAACCAATCCTCCTCCAGCACCGCCAACGAAACCACTCCTTCCTGTGCACCCTATCAGAACAAAAACAATGCACACACATAAAAAAAAAAGCCAGAATTCGGAAAAGGGCAAAGCGAAAGCTTGTGGGGACATTATTTTTCTGTTGATTCATTCGACCCCCCCCCCCTTTCGCCGCCGCCGCCGCCAACTATGCTTTCTCTATGATTTTCTGTCGGCGTTTCGCCGGAATAATTTGCTCACGTCAAGGAGCGAGTCCCGGACATCTTCCCCAAGCTCGCTCATAATCCATGCACCTCGCGCATTTTGCGAAATGGACGGCCCCGCCTCCCTCGGTGGAGCGTTTTGGTTGAAGGAGGAAGGACACCTCATCGTGTGAGTCAGCCCAAGTTCTGGGTAGGTAATATTTTTGAGCGTTTCAATGGCCGCGGTGAAGTTCGAAATCATTCCGTCGAGCATGCCCGCCGCCCCATGCTCCAACTCGTTTCTGTCCAGCCCCAAGACGTCGTAGCTTTCAGTGATGAAGGGAATCACAGCCAGAGCCAACGCATGGTCGGCAGATATTGGACACTCGTGACTCGGGTTCCGTTCGCATATTTGTCGAGCCAACGAAATAATCGATGGCAGTCTTCCTACGCCGGCCTGAATGTTTACTCCGCCGCTTCCAGCAACAGCGTCTGGCAAATTCAGCCCTTCTTGCCATGAGCTAGCGTTCCCTCCGTCGATAGCAAACGAGGACGCCAGCGTAGTGCTCTCCTGTAGCCCCTCGACTGGAAAATTGATCACCAAGGCGTCGCCGCCTCCAGAACCGTCATCTGACACCATCATTCCCAATCAAATACCTTTTTTAAAAAACTAATAAAAACAGAAACCAGAGAGTTCATTTTCACAAACTCCCTCGACCATCTACTAAACCCTTGGTTGCATTTCAGGAATCCAAAAGTTCAACGACCTATTGGCCAATGGGTCGTCAAAGAAGCATTTTTGTTTCCCACCTGCCGTGATTTTGAAGGCCGCCTCCCCCACCACGCTCTTTGCCTTGAACCTGAACCTGACTTCGCTCGTGCCATCGCCCCCAATCTCAACGGACGCCTCGCTTTCGTCCAGAATCTCGAGCAGCTCCCCCCTTTCCCCCTCCAACATGACCTTCACATCCACGGTGGGGGCTCTCTTGGTTCCAGAAACCACCGTGATCACAGCACCGGCTTCGAACTCGTCCCCCAGTCTGACGAACCGCGGAGCGGAAGGGGTTAAAGACACTTCGCGACGCACGATCAACTCATTCTCAGCACTACCAAACCTGCCGCCACCTGGAGAACAAGGTCCGTTTTTCAATTAAAAAAAATAAAAAAAATTGCCCTTCGATCCTTCGTCGTTACATCCTCGTCCGTTTCTCATCCATTTGATATTGTGGATAAATCGAGTAGGGGTTGCTCACATGATCTTACTCCACCCCCTCTTCCTCACCTGACACCGCATACGCTCGAATGACAAAGGTTCCCAGGTTGTGAGGCGCAGTGAAATTCACTTCGGCGGCGCCGTCGTTTGAAACTGTTGTTTCAAAAAGAGGCGTAGAAACGAATTTCTCTTGGATGCGAGCGGCAAGTGTGGAGCTGGACTCGCCTCCTGAGGGTGGAGGGGGAGGAGCGGGTGGGAGTGGACGTGGAGGTCGCCCGGGTACCCCGCCAATTATCCTCACAATGAGAGAGCCGCTAAAACGTTTCAGGAGGAAAGTGATATCCTCGCTTTCTTGATCGAGATACTCTTCGCTCGTCAGATCGATTACGTCATCTTCCACAAGCTACATACACAGAAGCAAATTTTCAGTTGACAATTGCTCAGGAGAATCAATCGCGCAAATGAGTTTTGAATGGTCACGCAAAACTGCGCTTACTCTAACATCAAGTTTGTATTTTTTAGATTTTCGAATAATACAAATTGTTACATAGCAATTTGCAGGTTTCGGTTGGGAGGGGAGAAGAAAAGGTACACAGAAACGAATGACCGTGGAGGTGATATGCGAGACTCACGTTTAGCGACGGAACGAACCACGGGTCCAACCTCGCTTTGGCCAGGAAGTTGTCAATGGTGACTTGAATCGCTTTGGGTGCTACGAGATGTCTGGAGGAATCTCCGAAACTGAAGTATGCAAAGTGATACGCGACCAAGAATTCCATGGCCAGATCCCTCAACCCCAGGGGAACTAGCTCCAACGCCGCCTTATCGACGGCGATCACCGTGACCTCCACAGCTTCGCCATCGTTCCCCTCGACTTCGATCTTGATGGGTGTGGATTCACCGGGAGGTACCACGAGCTTGGAGGACTCGTTTTGATCAGGAGATGCCTTTGGAAATGGGATGCGTACATCCATGGAGAAATCCTGAATGCCCACCCCACATTGGCCGTCAAAGATTTTGAGTCGAGAAATGCGGGAGAACTGCAAAAAGTTGATGGATCATGATGGTGTGGTTTTTTGCCAATGTTACCTGTTCGACTCTTACGATTTCAGAGAGTTCGACAAAATGCGGCGCCGCCAAGTCGAACAGCTTCGACACAGGGACCTCGCTTTGCGTGAACGCAACCCCCTCCGTTTGTCGTGGAATCGAAACTCCAACCGTGACCAAGCAATTGAACTCACATATCGCGCCAAGCTCGATAGAAAACTCGCTGAAGGCGAAATCATCCAGCGCTATGATCTGAAAACAAAACGCCAAAAAGTACAAGAGCTGATAATTTTTTGCTGTGGGTTGTAATTATTGATCGAGTGCAGGAGAGCTCGTTATCAGACTCCACGTTTGAAATAGAACTGGCATGAAACTCCACATGACTTACTTTGTGATCCGACCCCAGCTTGCTTGAAAACGACGAGAGCTTTCGCGTTTTCATAAGGATTCTCTATTCCGAAGGTCACGGCGTCGCCCACTTTGAACGGTCCTTGGCTCAACATCCTGAAGCCTATGTTCAAATGCTCGTCGACCGGCCTGAAAATCGGTGGAATACAGCACCCACTCAGGAAAAGCTTACTTTCCTCAACATATATATCAATTTTTCCACATTTTTCACGAGTTATGATTCGCGGCCTCAGTGGAGGAGCACATCACCTACTTCCACTCCTCCAGCGTCTTGCCGATGAACTCTCTGGTGCAGAGAGTGGTGCTGCTTTTTTGTTTTCCCTCCCCCTCGCTCACGCAAACCTCCAAGGCGAAGTTTCCCAGACCTGGGAGCTTGAATCGACACCATTCGCCCGAGTCTGCCCAGAAAAAAGAGACGAAAACACAGCATATATTGATGCATCCTGCCGGACCGACTGAGATATTAAAACCGCAAAAAGTAAGTCGAAACAATTTTCACTTACTCTCATTCAAAACCAAGCTGGCGAGTGTAAGAAAGTCATCACGATAACCAACCCACCTTCCTTTCCCTACGCCCCTAGACCCCTCCCAAACGTTGCTTCAGCAAACGGCATCCCAGCCACCCCAAACCCGTCTATTGGCAGCCCCCCCTCTCCCTCCCATTCAGAAAACAACAAACTGGATGTTTCACATGCCTGTTTCAACGTCGCAAGACTCTTCCACATCCCCCTCAATCGGCTCGGAGCTCTTCTCCAATCTGGACGGGGCCTCTTCATCCTCCTCTGGAAGTTTCTTCAACTTGACAGTAACAGGCATGGGTTCCAGCGGGAATCCTGCAAGATCCGTCAGAGAAACGCCCACCCCAAATTCTTGGCCAGGAATGTCGGTGGAGGCAGTCAGGATCAGAGATGCAACAATGTCCGCCAGCTCCAACCTTATTCCCCCACAACCACCCCCCCAAAAAAAAACCGCGCATATCAGCTACTCAATTTTGCACTCCATTGAACCTGGATCGAAAGAGCAGTTCTTCTGTTTTCCAACCAAATGAACGGCGTCAGAAATGTGCCAGAAAAAATCGGAGGGGTTCTTTTCCTTAAACCTCACTTGACAGATGCCGTTTCTTCGATGAGCTCTCTCGTGGGGCCAACCAGGGAGGCATCGATTTCCAGGGTCGATCCAGCAGGGGGCGGCTCCTCGAAAACGCCCAAATCGACGTCCGCCACAGCCTTGCCGGAATCGTCCATCGACAGAACCAACTCTCCACTCTCCACGATGGAGTTCAAAGAATCTGCATGCCAAGGGAGCGGATACCCAAAACTGAGGATAAGAGCATGCAATCAATAGGGAAAAACGGTTCCCCCACCGATGGATGCTTACCCTTAACGGTCCACTCGAGCGTTACTTGTGCATCTCCCACAACAGAGCCGATGAAACTCTCCACTGTCAATTCCACTTGGATATTGGAGTCCGGCTTGGCCTATAAAACGATGTGCAAATGCTCAGGGACAAGAGAAGCGAAACTTAAGCAAACGCACAATCAAGGCGGCGGCACAATGATTCCTCAGCCTGCTTACCCAAACGGGAGCGTCAATGCTCAGAGCCACGGTTGGGGGCCTAGGATCCCCAACCTCGAACGTTTCTTTCCTCAGCATCGTACCGTTGTTTTCGACGCGGACGTCGTAGGTTGAAAGGGTCGCGTTTTCGGGCAAGGGGATGGAAAGCTCGAACGTTCCAAACTTCTCGTCCGGCTCGATGGGGGCAGAATCGATTTGGAATTCAGGAGAGGATGAAAACACGGAGAAAGCGTATCCATCTTTCACCGATGGTTTCCATGATTTGCCGTCGTGATCGAGAATGTAGCCTGCGGATGGTTTGAATTCCCCCAAAAGGCAAAAAAAAACACGTTGAACCCAGTACATCAACCAATTTAATTTTTCACCTGTTGCTGAGAAGAGCAGGACTTTGAATTCAACATCTGCGGAATATGGACAGTTTCAGTGTCATGGTGGTGGTGGTGGTAATGATAAAACAAAATATGATAAAATATGTATGTAAGGTCGACCCCCCCCCCCCTCTCTCTCTCTCTTTTTACCCCCTGGAAAAGCCAGAAAAAAAAATGAAAAAAGAAGAAGAAAAATCCTTTTTTTTGTTCGGGCGATGGAAACCTGATATGTGGACCTCCACTTACCTTTGACATGCAGGGTTTCCCCTGGGCGAACGAATTTTCTGTCCAATACGATCACCACTCGGGTGGAGTCCGAATCCGAGTCAAAATAACCATAATGGATGCGGCTGACGATCAGGGACCTCTTCTGATATTTGATGTGGACGTGCGTGAATATGTCGAGGTGTTCCTCCACCATGACTAATCCATCTTTATCGGTCATGCTTGTGGAAATTTCCTTGAGCTCGGCGACAGTGGGGGGTGTTTTTCCCTGGAAAAAAAATAGTAAATTCTTGTTTTGTTGTTCTCTCTATTTTCTGTTAAAAATAGTTTCTTTTTTTTAGGGAGGGGCCCGGGTGGAATGGGGGTTTTCAGGACATTTTGTCCGCGTTGATATCAAACTGATCGAACTGATCCAGAAAAATATATTGTAGAAATCTCTCTTTCTCTCTCTCTATATATATAGAAGCATTTGGAGCAAAGCTGATGGACAAACAAAGAATCTCACCGATTTTTCTTCGTGCTCGTATACAGTCACTGTAGCACCTTCTATTGGCTCCCCAGTTTTCATGGATGTTACCCACACAATGCCGGTGTCGGCCCCGACCACCATCGCTTGAATGAAAGACTCCATCAAAACGAAAGCACGCATTCGTTCTCTAACACAAACACACACACACCAATCCGTAACTGGCTTCTCATACATATGCATGATGAGGCTTGTTTTTTTCTTTTAAGTATATTGCAATGTTGCGAAACCTTGCAAAAAAGGAAGGTCTTGGTAGTATTGCAATTTTTTTTAAAGTTCGCCCATGATGATCATAGGCAAAGTAGCCAGTGTGATAAACTTTCGGGGGCCAAGAAAAAGAATTCGGGAGGCAGAGCAAATCACAACTTAGAGGGGTTTTTTTATGTTTTTTATTATTTGGTGCTGCGCCACAGAATTGTCTTTTTGGGGGGGAGAAACGTATTTTTTTGTGGGGGGGGGAGGTTCCACCAGACACCCCCTTTTACTACGCCTTTGTCCATGATGATATGCGACTGTGTTTTTGTGTTTTGATGAGCCAATTCAAATTGTACAAAACCGATAAAATGAAAATGAAATCTGTTTTAAAACTAAAGATTCTCTCACTCGCAGTATTCATAGGCGACGATTCCAGTGGGTTCCAGAAATTTCGAAATATTGGCCTCCACGATCTCGCCGATTTTATCGTTCGTTTGAGGAACTGCCTTCAACACTAAGAAAGAAAATACCCCCCCCAAAAAAAATCAGCGACATAGAAGGAATTAAAATAATCAGATTATCACCCGTTTGATGATAGAATGCATTATGTCTAGATACATAGTCATCATTAAAAGACTAATTCCTACTTGGGAAAAAATATATATATATTATTTTTTTGTTTATTATTTGTTCATAAAAATGAAACATTTTCGTAAAAAAAAAAAACCTGGAAAGAGTTGAGAAAAAGAAACAAAGAACAAGAAGAGGGGGGGGGGGGGGGGCTTGTCACACAACGGCTGAAAATTCAGGATCTTCAGCAAAGAAACAAAGAAAAATGTATTTTTCTTGAAGAAAAAAAAAAAGATAACACAACACAAACAGAAATCAGGTTTTCCACCTGGATCCTTGATTTCTGGAAGTAGTGGATCATGCAGCGGAAATCTGACTCGCTTGAGCATCACAGCCTTCAGGGATTTGTTCGACAAAATTTGGAATATATTGACTTTTGATTGAGATTCTTTGAGAGTGCAGCGTGGATTGCCGCCATTTCCTTTCCAGACAGTTACGATTTTCTTCCCCCAATCTTGATCCGCCTCGAAAACCAACATTCTGAAAAAAAAAGGTAACCATTCTGAAAAAAAAAGGTAACAATATCATGCCATAAAAAAACATAAGTTTTGAAAAAAGCGAAATATCTTTTTTGTGTTTGGTTGAGGCTTGTGAATCCTCACTAAGAAAGCTAACCATCAAAAAATAATCATGCTTTCCGTGGAAGGAAATATTGATTTCCCTTGTTTGGAGGCAAACAAAAGAAAGCTAGATAAATAAAAATAAAAAACAAGCCAAGCCAAGCAAAATGACTAATCCCCCCCCCAAAAAAAAATGAGGTCTGACATGGAGTTTTCTTTGTGTACCTCATTCTGGTAATCATTGGTTTGTACATTGCACTCAGGCCTCCGGTTTTAATTATAAGCGGGGAAGAAGCTTGCAGTGGCAATCCATATCCATCCAGTATAGAGTCGGAGCCGCTCACACTCAAGCTTTCCAAAAAAATCAAAAAAATATTAAAAAAATATAGCAATAATTAAAAACATATTCAGTAACCCTTCTATACACTTTTTTCAATAAATTAGAAATCTGTGATGAGGTTACTCGGTGTGTTTTCTTTTAATCCCAAAAAACAAAAAATCGTCATTAAAACGATCTAGAGAAGAAAAAAAAGCATCCTTATTTTGGAAAAAAAACAACAATTAGAGTGAATCACACTGTGGATTTTTTCCTCATAATGGCAATTTGTTGTCTATTCAAAAAAAAAAAAACTACTGGAAATAGAAAACAATATAAAACATGAAATGTCGACTTTTTTTTGGTACTTCTGTATTTTACAGCGCTTACTTGTATGTCTGACTTGGAAGAAGGTTAGCATACATTTGTACCTTGCCCTTGTTTTTCATCGTCAATTTAAAGTCAATCTGAAACAAATCGCAGCGAATGGAAATCAATATAAAGATTCTAAAAAAAAAACCAAAAAGAAACAGAATTACCAACATTCAGGAAGCTCTTGTGCAAAACAATATTCTCCCCCCCCCCCAAAAAAAAAACAAAAACAAAAACAAAAAAAAACAATAGCATCGATGACCACAGTGAGTGATTTTTTCAGATTGAATAAAAACAAAAGTGCCTCGTGAAATCCAACACTATTTTTTTAAAGGAGAAAAGAAAAACAGCTCTGCATAAATTTTCAGATATTTATTGGCATGATGATGATAGGGATTTTCAGCAAGTGCAAACAATATTTGGTGGTTTAAATACGTTCAAATATTTTATTTGATAAGTTGTTCTTTGGAGCACCTCCTCATCTTCGGCAGTAGTCAGGCGAATTTGATTCTTGAATTTTTCGAGATCTTTTTCTCCATTTTCCAATCCATGGGGAAACCACATGTTGAGAGCACGGCTGCTGACATCATCTAATTCGGAGGATTTCCTGATTTTTGGAAGAAAAAAAAATCAAAAAAAAGTAAATTATATGTATATGTCGATCATCTCCATTTTCTGTAGTATTTTTTGACTGTCAATTTGTTCAGAAACTAAAATTAAAAAAAAAAAATCGAAAAAAAGACTGAATAAGATCGAGAGAAAGATCTAGAGTGGAAACAAACAAAATCTGAAAAAAAAAAACACAAAAAAAAGGATTATAGGCATCATTGTAATGATTATGCTTAGAAAAAACTTCGTGTTCTTTATTTTTTCAGGAAAACGGTGAAAAAATGCAAAAGAAAAAAGGAATGATGATTGATGATGGGGAAACCGACTATAAGAAAAATTTGTGGAATCTTCCCTCCAGACTTGAAAAAAAAACAAAAACAGAGAAGCGAGCCAGCCTACCATGGAATGGTAAATTCCCTGAGCCCTCCAAATGATAATCTTTTTTCTTTTCTCATTGGACCAGTTTTGGATCCATATTTGACCCCCTCAGCAAGGGAAAGATAGTATCTGAAAAAATCCAACATTCTCAAGTCAGTTTTTAATTAATTCACGTAAAATGCTGCCCCGGAAAGAGCATCATAATCTGGGGAAACCCGGAACCCCGAAACCCCCTCCCCAACCTCCCAAATCCACACACTCAGCTACTTCTGTTTCTTTCTTTTTCAAATAAATCAATGCTCAAAATGGAGTATGTTTCTTCCGTAATAATAGAAAGGAAAAACTGGAAACTCCTCCCTCTACTCTTGGGGGAAAGAAAACAAAACATCTGACAAAAGCTCATCACTGTCAGTGGTATTTTCTCTCTTCTTCCCCCCAAAAAAGGAAAAAGAATGAGGAGCAGTGAACAGAAAATAGACTCACAGTTTTCCAACTTCCAGATCTCCTGTTATGACCACTTCAAAGCATTCATCCTCTTCTTTGGACCCTCCATTAATTTCATCAGCCTCACACTTCACAAATGCAAAAAAAACATAAAGGTAATATATATATATATGTCAAAGCCCTTCAGAAACGCTTCCCCTCCCCCTCCCCCCCAAAAAAGCATAAGAAAAAAAAAATGGCGCTTTTTCCTTTTTTTTCTGTGGTGTTTGCACACTTATTCAAGGGAAATACTCTTTTCATTCTCAGCCAGCCTTCAACACTTCGTCAAGAAAACAACGTTTTATATAATTCAGAAGTACAAAAAAAACACCCACCCAAAAACACAAACCTCTTTGCAAAGAGCAACTGGTACAATAGCTGCTGGCGACTTCTTGCAGGGTTTTGAGTTCAGTTTCAGGTTTTCAACGACCTCGAATTTTTCATCCAAAACCTGAACAGACAAAATGAATCCACAGATGATTAAAAAGGGAGGGGCAAATCACCTTGTTGTAAACGGCCTTTTTCGGGGCAAGTTTGCATAATGTACATTTAACATTCATTCAATAAACAAGGAAATATGTGGACCAAAAAAAATAATAATAACTATTTAAATAGGTAGGGTGTTTCCAGCTTTTCATGTTATACATTTTGAAAAAAACCCTGAATAATCCAAGGATGAATCACATCTTGGATTTCAAGTTATTTATTTGTTTTAATTTTTTTTTTGGAGGAGAGGGGGCATAAATACAGTCTGAAAAAAAAATTATTTGGTTTTCCTTCTCCGGCAAACTCCAATGATGCATTCCCCTTGGCAGGCACTTCCAGCAAAACTCTGTTGATGTTTATACACTTCTCGAAACATTTCCCAGTGAATGAAATGTACCTTGAGTTCGCTGTTGAGGACTGCAATCGATACAGGGCTGTCAAATCTCAATTCAATTACACCTGCTCAACATACAAAAAAAGTTACAAAAAAATAATAAAAAAAAACAGGAGCCGGAGAACTTGTGGGGCATAAATGCCAATTAATTATGCAAAAAAAAAAAAAACGAGAAGGAAACTTGATATTTTTTCAAGTTGATATTTTTGGTATGGGCGTTTCGTTACCATCTGGAGGGACTTCTGGTAAGTGATCGGTGTCGAGGCCCATGTTATGGAGCCATTCGCCGTCTGTCAGACTTTCGGTTTTTTCAGAAATCACCACCCAAAGGGTCATTCTCAATGTGGGCGTCATCAGCTTGAACCCTCCAGGAATATTTTCCCCCAATCGCAGGGGAATGCCTACCCAACACCATCAGATTTTATATCAAATCAATCGGAGGAAATCGAAGGCTTAAAATGGACATCTCTCTGCTTTCATTCTCTAGAATTCCTCAAGCTGCAATCGATTCTCTTTTTATTGGGGGTTATGTTCACAGTGTCAATGCAGAAAGAGAAAGTGTCGGCAAAAACTGATTGAGCATTCGCTGATGTGGCAGGTAAACAAACAGCAAGGTCCACCCCCCCCCCCAAAAGAAAAAACGATCACATGGAAAACTTCACAATGGATGTGCGTCAGACTCCAGAACTTTTGCAAAAAGTGAGTGGAAAGCTCCCTCACCATCAGGGGTGGTGAGGTTTCGGTTCCACTCGAATTGTACATCCATGTCGAGCGGCCATCCATCGTCGGGATCCCATCGAGCGATGTAAGTTGACACCCATCGAAATCGACCAGGAATTTCAGGTGTCAAAGTGAACGGCACCTTTTCAGTGACACACAGCCAGAGAGCTCGGAAAAACAAAAAAAAGCAAAAAACGAAACAGCAATGAACTGGTTTGCTAAATTTACTTCTTGTATGCTGGGCTCCTCGGCGACCATATGAGAAATAAGAAGAAGAGTCAGAGGAGGCAGGGGGGGGGGGGGGGGGGGGGGGGGGGGCTCAAGTCACTAATTCACTGAAGTCATAAAAGAATTAGAATGGGATCTGGTACCTTGTCATCCGGGGGCTCCCCGGTGCCGAAATCTTGACCCAATGCTATCACAGGCCTCGAAAACACCACCTGCAATCATTCCATGCAAAATTCTCAAGGTCACTGTGAGTTGTTACAACTTCTGTATCCTAAGAGTTTTCGTTTTTCTTTTTTTGGTTCCGCCCATCATGTCACCACAGACCTCCTCCCATTCTTTCCAAGGCCCCATGCCGACTCGGAGAAATCGACCGGAATCGGAAAACCGCTCTTTCGCCAAAGAAAAACACTCAAAAACAAAAAGAAACGAGAACATTCACTCTCGAATGTACCGTGAGCGCTTGGTCTGCCTCCACCTCCACTTCATCGATCGCAGTGGAAATGGCCGCCGGGGTGGTGGTGACGATTTCCAGAGGGAGTTCCTCCGCTAAAAAGCCGCCACCGCTGCCGCCTCCATTGTTCTCGTTCTGAAACAGCACCCTCGACTCCACGCCAAGTACTAGTCCCGCGATCGCCAAACACGATACTGCAACCCCTGGTGAAATTAAGAAAAAAAGCCAAAACAAAAAAAACAAACTCAGCTTCAGCATGATCCCAGCGAAGTGATCAGACGATCGCAGCTGGGAAGGAAGGTTTCAAAAAAAAGGTGGAGAAAACAAAAAAGGGAAAAACGAATGCAACAGCTATATCGCCCGTCACCGAGGCGGGTTCCGATTGCTCGCTTCTGCCCCCGACGTCTCGCCATTCGGCTGGTTTGGTTTTTTTGATTCTACCTGGGAGGATTACAGCAAAACCTTAAAGCGAGCGCATCATATATGTTCCAGTCCTGGGCACTGTTTTTTTTTGGGGGGGGGAGGTCCTTTCGAAGAAGAGTGTTTCTTTGGACGTACGTCGACGATCGATGGATGAAAAACGTTCATGAGATGAGGTCCGACATTCCATTTACCAAGAGGGATGTGACCAGGGAGGGCTGGTCAATTAATCAATCGATAATTACAAAAACAAACAAACATCAATTACATCAATAATTACAACCCCCAGCAAAAGAGAGCCATCATATTGGAATAAGAGCAAAAAAAAGACTAGGGAGGCTGGTGCTTCACCAGGGTTGTGTTTGGAAAAAGGACTGAAATTGTGCAATCTGCATCACCTCCCAGCAACCCTCATTTTTTTTTTCTCCATGAGTTCATTGGTTTGTGGGGGCCTAATTTTGTTTTGGGATCTGTCGAGCCTCATTTCATCGCGACTTCTGTTGGGAATTTTTTTCTTTCTGAAAATCACAACTGATTTTTTTTCATCATGTGTTCATTAATTTTTTTTTCTGAGAAGTGGCAACACCTGAGGGCTAGAGGAATTTAAAAAAAGCCAAACACTGAAAAGGCAGCCACACACAAGTCTCACCAAAACTTCTCTCAGAATTTGTGAAATTAGGACAACTGGGGGGGGGGACATTTATTTTTTTTCGAAGCCGTTAGCTTCGATTGAGTTTTCAAACAAACAAACAAACAACATTTACATTGTGTAGGAGATGCCGATTGAGTTTTCATGGCAGGGATTTCCTCCCCCTTTTGTTGGAAATTCCACGAACATGCCTTGAAGGAATGGCCCATTCCGAATGGGCTTTCACCGTGGATTACTTGCCCATTTTTTGTTTTTTTAGTACTTGCCACCTTTTCAACATTTTGATGGGCATGAGTAATTAATTGTGTAATCGATTACACTGTAAGAGAGTCCACAAATATCATGGGTTTGCTAGGGTTCGGTCAGACCTACGTCTCACGATTTTAAAAAACGATTATTGGCTTTCAAACAAACAAACAAACAACATTTACATTGTGTAGGAGATGCCGCTATTGGCTTTCGATACTAATACCTTAAAATCAATCAAAAAAAATTTTGCCCATCAGACACACCACCTCTCATCGAGCTCTATCATCGGACACCTCGCCTTGCACCGAACCGTCAGCTACCCAATCATCGACTGTCGTCCGGTACGGCCGGCCAAGGCTCAGTGTCCGACTCAAGGTCGCAGCTCTCGTGGATCTGGCCTTTGTCATCATTTGGATTGCATGTCCCCGTGCATTGATCCGTGTACGAACTGAAGAATGCATCGCATTCAAGTACAGTCGTGACCCGGCGAGTGGTAGAACGAAATGTCGTATTCAAGTATTTTGTTGAAAAGTAGGAAAAGGCGTCCATAGCAAATGTCAGTTCTGCAACACACTCCACGTGGTGACGTGGACGATTCTGGGCCACAGAACGGCCACAGAACGGCGAATCTGACTTGGGGGAGAAGCTTTCGTGGATGATTTTGTGATCCCTTGATCCAAGAGCCTTGTGAATATGACATGAGGAGTTGTGTGCGCAATCGAAACAGTGGCTGCGTGAATAATCGAACTGGATCAAGTTCAAAGAGATCGTTCCACGCCATCACCCAGGCGCGAGCGCAACATACGCTCCTAACGAGCAAACTGAAAAATTTTCTGTTCTCCAAGAAGCTAGTTACACACTTGCACTCTTCAAACTTATCCCACAATCTTACATTTCTTTCCTCTCTGTGATCAATCAATAAAATATTGCATAACCCTAGAAAAACGGAGAAAGCATCAAGAAAAAGTCCTCTGGTCTGACCACCAA
Source organism: Bryopsis sp. KO-2023 (assembly GCA_030272585.1). Lineage (NCBI taxonomy): Eukaryota > Viridiplantae > Chlorophyta > Ulvophyceae > Bryopsidales > Bryopsidaceae > Bryopsis > Bryopsis sp. KO-2023. Next base: position 468,351 of record BSYQ01000012.1, on the reverse strand, counting down.
GAGACACTTAGACCAAAAAAATGGCTCAGATCTAGGCACCAAAAATTGTACACACACGAATCCATGTTCATTACAGGTTCAGCAATATGTTCAACCCAGCAATCCACAGGGACACACTTAAACTCTATGACCTCTATCCTACAGAGCTCAGAAAAGGTCTGGGAGCTGTCGGCCAGACTTAATCATCTTCCAAAGTGGGTTTCCTTTGCAAAGAATTTATTTAAAAAAAAATCAGCAAGGAAGAAATGTTTTCTTTCAAAATGGATCAAAAATTGTTCTCTCCGGTGACCTCTGGAAAACACAATTGCCTTGCAAGGGCGCCATGTGGGAAATGCCCTCGTCCCTACCTGAGTCCAGCAAATCGCCAAAACTGTTCGACGTTCAAAGCATGCACCAATGAAGGGTTCCCTAGATAACCCAGACCGCGCGCTGCGAAATTCTGTGATCTAGTCTTGAACTAGACGACCTCACCAAACTTGCCGCCGCCGCCGCCGCCGTATTTCTCTAGATACAACCCCGAGGGTCAAGCAGCCCACGGTTCCCAACATGGCAAAACGAGCATGGATCAGCCCCAATGAGCGATTGGCGGCGAAGGTTTGGGGGTCGACGGACAGACCGGTGGAACCCCAACCATACTCGCCAGGGACTTCTCCGCGAAATGGCTGGGGCGGCGCCTTCGGAGTAGGCCCCCAACCGGATCGGAACCGTGAAATTCCACGGCGGCGCGGAGTTTATCGCAGAGGTGGTGGTATGTAAGAGCTGTCTGAACGGAAAGGCAAATTTGAAACAGCTCCTCGAATTGGAACCTTTTGTTGCGAACCGCAGCGTCCGAGGATTTGGGGTGTCACCCAGAGTCGTCTTGTTTTCCACCACGTTCCAGAAAAAAGAGTCGGAGAATAAGACATAGAAACACCCTCAAGGCTGTCCTTCTCGGCCACCTCCAAGTGTTGAAACACGGGAGCCAACATCAAATCAACCAAGCTCCTAGTCTTCCTCGCTTGGAAAAAACCGCTCAAGAACAAAAAGAAGAAGCCGAAACAAAAACCCACTAAAAACCACAATTGTGGTTTTTAGTGGTCTTGCAAGACCCAACATGTTGAACAACAATGATCAGGACCAACAGCAAAAAGAGCCATCTCTACAACAGCAACTCTCTCCCTTTAACCCATGAATGTTGCACTCCAGCGTAGAAAGGCAACCCTTGGTTTCATAACTATGTACACATTCAAGTCGATCGACCAAAAATATCATCCTCATCACACTGATCCTTTTAATTACGAAACAACAAAAGTCCCCTTCCAGTTGACAGGGCTAGGAACTCGAGGAACTTTTTGTGATTTTCAGTGTTTGGGATATCGATTTTTTTGCATGTCGTGACTACCAGACCTGCAAGTGAATTACAGAAACTCATCGTTCCTGTGTGCGTGTGGCACGTGCGGGAAAGGATATCGACCTCTTCTCTTCCCTTCTTAATTTCTTCCCGATCATTTCTCATTGTGCCTCCCAAAATGATCGATTTTTAACACTGGGTTCGCCCTGTGAACACGAAAACGAGTGTGGCGTGGATAGTTGCAGGATTGATAAATGAGGTGGGAGTTGGTATTTTGGGAAAGTGTGGCGTGGATAAGCACCATCCCAGGAAGAATGCTCCGGAGCCCGCCCTGCTCGTAAATATCTGAATCCAACTAGAATGACATGGAGGTGGAGCACCCACAGTTACTCATTGATGCATGAATGAATATGATGGGGTCAGGTATCACCAACCCCACCCAACTCCTATTCTTGAAGTTCCAGGTCAATGAACTTTAGTTTGAAACATCCAGCTTCAGGCTCCAGAATATGAAGAATCATTACACAACTCTTTCAGACCTTCGTTGGATCTCCCTCCCTGTACTCCCCAGGCATGAAAATCACCTTTGTGGGATTTCCAGGGAACCTGTATGGTTGACAGGATGCATCTTGCCCTGTTTTTGGCTCCAAACTTTTCTCTATTGTGTTATAACACAATAGAACAAAACAATTTCACTTCACAAATGCTCAATCGAATATGGTAGCGAGCTGCACAGTCTTTCATTTTCGTCTGGAACATGGCAGTGATTTGCAGTGAACAATACCTGTTGAGTGACGGTGTGAGGCCCTCAAGACTTTTGATTCAAGCATTTCCATCCCTGGGGTCCTCTGGGCCTCCAGGTCTGACCCAACGTTTTGTTCCCTGTGTCGGCTCACCACCACACTGCCACTAGGTTACCCTCATTATCATCACCCCAAAAACATGCAGAAAGGATTTGCCTAAAAAGTATCGAGCTAGTTTCTGGTTCTCCAGCAACTGGGAAAATTGTTGGAGGGGTGAACTGTGAGAGAATTTTATTTCTTGGCAGTAAATCATCGATGGTCATTTTATCCACATCAGTGGTTTCCTGGACCAAAACATGGGTTTTCGGCACAGATGGGGACTGATTGATGATGGCATCAGACTTCATTCCTTCAATTGAAAATGTACAGTCAAAAGATACGAAAACATGCTCCGGTGGGGCCAGTTTCGTGATATGCATTGAAATCAACATTGCACAAAACAAGAAAACTTTCCTCAAGAATTCCTCAAGAATTTTCCAACAGCAGAGTCAGCCTCTCTCTCTCTCTGTCTGACTCTGTGCCATCTTATATATATATTCAAGATATAAAAATCAACTTTTTTTCGAGAAAAAAAAAGGAAAAAATTCAAAGGCCATTCGGATTACAGAAGGAACGGTCCCCATCAAAGAATCAAACAATATAAACCAATGGTGGAAAGAAAAAAAGAATGTAGAGCAGCAAATTTTGCTGCTTCTGTCCGAAATAAATACACAATGCCAAATCTCTCTCTCTCTCTCTCTCTCCCTCTCTCTGTGTCTTCAAATAGCAAGGGGACTTGATCTAGTCATCGTCTTGGAAGTCCCTGGACACGCACACACACACACACACACAAAAGAAAAATGAAAAAACAACCCAAATGATATTGACTATGCTTTTTCCTCTTTATTTTCCATCTCTTCTTTTCTTTTGGGGGGGGGAAAGGTTTGCATCAGAAAACGATGCGCACAAAAATCCAATCACCACAATCGTGTCTGTTTTCTGCCACTATGTCTCAAAATGTGTTTTAAACCCCTTCCCCCACCGAAAAAAAAAATAGTAGCAATAAAAAAATGTTAATGAAGCGGCAGTGGCTCAAGAGTTTGTCTACCAAGTTGTTTTTCTCCATTACCAATTAAAAAGAAAGGAAAAGCAATATCTAGGGTCCCTTTCTTTCTCTCTTCCATATGGAGCATTTATATATTTATTTATATATTTATTTCCCGCCATAACATTTGTTATGGCGGGAAGTTTTATGCAGCCCATCTACTGCACAACTGACTGGCATATGAGGAGACTACCTCTCTATAAAAAAATCGCTTTTGGAATTTTGGTGGGGGCTTCTTTCTTTCACAGGTGAAAGTGGAAAGACGCGCACCCCCCTCCCCTCCAAAAAAAAAAAGAAAAAAAGAAAAAAAGAAAAGGAGAGTCTTAATATCATTTTTCTTTTATCACTGTCGAAAAAGCTACCTTCTGTCAGTCCACCTCCTCGGCCGCATTTCTTCGATTTCGTCCTGAAAAAATTATACAAAAGTAGTCATGCCACAGAACAACGCACAACCATAATCCACCCAGGCGAAAAAAAAAGGTTGAAAAAAAATTCAAACCCAGATTTCGATGCAGAGGTAAAAAAAACAACACCATATGTGAACATTCACACCCTCCTTGAGGACAAAAAATTCTTTCTTTCTTTCTTCTTTCTTTCCTTCTTTTTTCTTTTTATTAGCCCACTGCACCTGACTCATGTACTCCCCAGTCGATGCTTTCGTGGCTTTGTTCATTTCGCGAATCTCCGCCACTCGCTCGTCGTCCCTGTCGTCCCTAGAGATCAAGAACACGGGAATTCCGAGTCCCAACCCCAAGCCGACGACACCGCCAATCAGCCCCTGAAGGGTGTCCGGGTCCGAGAAATCGATGTCCAGCGCTCTGAGCGGCTGAGGAGCTCGGCGAGCTTCAGGAACGCGACCGACGGAGAGCCTCTGCGCCGAAACGCCCGCGGGGAATGCGCGGGGCTGCGCGCACACAACGTTTCTGCAGTTAAGCATGGACGAAGACATTGTTGGCGATCCGTACGTGGGGAGGTCTGATGCTCAGGGAACCGTGCAGCGAAAGGAGTGGAATGGACTCAGGGAAAGCGAAAGTGATTCAAAACGAGGCGAAAGAGAGAAATTGGACGCTCACGTGCCCGTCTGACTCGAGATCCGAAAGTCTACCATTAATTGTTTCAAACGGAATCAAAAGGTGCAAAATGGCGCGAGCGCAAATGTGATCAAGTTTGCACCGTTACAGCCGTCACCACCGTTACAACCGTTACCACTTTTGCTAATCGTTTTCTGCTTGTTGCTGGAGTGGAGTGTTTTCTCCACCCTTTGTCCATTGCTGAAAACAGCACCAACACCCAAGTGCTGAACCGAAAACAGAAGCTTGCCAGGTTGGGGGTGAGCTCGGGGAGTACGACTGCTTTCCTCCAGGTCTGCCGATCAAGCTTCAAGACGTCACATCGTAGAAAGCCTCCCAAACGCCATGAATACCCCGTGTGCTGCTTGGGGGGATAGATTCCACAACGGACGAAAACTGCTCGATCGCTGTCGCTCTACGGTCCAGATCCTTTTCCCCGCCGCCGCCACAAGCGATCCTCCTTCAGGGAGAGAGAGCCGCGCGCCGGTGGACGAAAATTTTACCCAGATAATATCTGGATTGGGATATCGCATCCTCCCTCTTTCCCGCCCACCACTGTTTCGACCTTCCGGAGCTCGCGATCATCCCTCTGTTGAGCAGCCGGGCAATCCGCGAGCTGCCTTCACGGTATCAGGTGAATTTCTCCCGCCAGCGGTTTCGTCTGCAGTCCGACGAATCCAGGGCCCGACATGCATGGCAAAAGAGCTGGCCAGAATAACTCCCGTGCGCTGCGGCGCTGCGGGGCGGAAATTCTTAGATCTGGCGTTAGTCGAGCGGAGCGTTTCGATCGTGCGCGGCGTTTTCCCCCAAGCGATGCTGTTTTTGCTTTGGATCACCCATTGGATCGGCTGGCAGTTTATCGACATTTGGGGGGAACATCGACAAGTCATTTTGATGGGGGCGCCGCCACGCCGCTCCCCCCCCCCACAGTGCTTACCTGTGCTGCATTGGTATTTCCTCCTCTGTCGCAAATTGTTTTGGAAATAGGAATCACGTGACAGTTTGTGTCTGGCATTCGTAGAATCCTTTGCTAAGAAAAATGGGAAAGAAACTCCGATGGTCAGGAGTGCCATTTCAAACAGTGTTGGTGCTGCTGCTGCTGTCGGGTGGATTCCAAATTTCCTCCAGCGAAGTGCTTCCTGCTGAACAGCAAATAAGTTGGGATGGTGAGTTGGGTCGCCAACAAAAAGAAAAGAAAAGAAAAGAAGGAATAATGAAAAAAACATATGAAAAAAAAATGAGGATGGCGAGTAGTATTCTGGGTATGTATTCTTTGCTGTGGTGGTGTGATTCGATAATTTCTTATTTTTATTCCTTTTTTTGAACCCCCCCTACGATACTTGAAAACTGTCACTTGAGTGCCATCTCCAGCGATTTGATACTTGAAAACTGTCACTTGAGTGCCATCTCCAGCGATTTGATGGACGATTGGTATTTCTGTGAAATCTATTCTCGGATGGGTGGAGAAAGGAGACGACTTTTGACCCAAGACACGATTTTGCTGCAAGTAAACAGCTGGTGGAAATTTTGGTGGAAGTGAAAACTTTGGTGGCCTTTATAGTAACATGGGCTGTCATTGTTTTATGGTTAAATACATGTAATAAATAACCATTTGCAGTATGATTATTATCCGTGTTTTTGTTTCAAATTTTTTGTCGATATTAGAAAATTTATTGGAGGAGGGAGTTGATCTCCAGTGTGCTGAAGTGATTTGAGTTTTTTGGATTGTGCAGTGCATGCTTCCGGTCAAAATTCACTGACTGTCTTGCAAAGGCCAACTGAGGTAAATCAGCTGCTTTCAAATTCCTTCCTGTAAAGTCCCTCTGTTTTTATACTTTTTTTTTTGTGAAGCAAATTTCAAAACAAGAGTCGTAGCCAATTTTTGAAAAAACGAAGACAAAAAGAAACCCAAAATTTTCTGGACATGTAGCAGAAGATATTTTGGAAAATATGAGAAAATGCAAACCACAGTTTTTTAGCAACTTTTTGCTGCTACACTTCTCGAGGTGGTTTCTTTTCTGGATTTTTGACGGAATGTTTTTTCCAGGACAAATTGTTGTTAGAAGCTGTCGAAATCGGGGATCTGGAGGGTGTGAAAAATGCACTGTCGGAAGGAGCTAATTTGGACACAGAAAATTTGAATGGGCTGATGCCCATTGAAATTGCGTCCAGGAATGGCTACCTCGAAATCGCACAATTCCTTACTGACGAAAATGTGAAAATAAATGCCAAGGTAGGCTGGGCAACGGGGGCTGGCGTAGTCCATAGATTTATTTCAGACTTTTCTCAAATAAACAACGGAAGAAACTGAAGGGGGGGGGTATAACATACAAAGCCTTTTCTACAAATGTGCAAAATCTAAAAGGTGTTTTTTTTTGAATGCCAAAGGTGGTAAGAGATTCTGCTTTTTTTTTAAAGCACTGGGGTCGTTTATTTTTTCGAAGTCTTTAGGGAAATGGAAACAGGAGTCCACATTTCTGGTTTCAACCCCCCCCCTCCCCCCAACACACACAAACACACACTAACCCCCCAAAAAAATATCGATGGAAAAGTTAGAAGTTACACAACTCAGCTCTTATACCCCATCATAACTTCTCGATCTCCTGGACTGCAGCTTTTTTTTTTGGTTTTGCTTGGAGCATATTTCACCCCTCATTTTTTCAAGGCCTTTTTTGAAGCCTTTGCAAAGGCTCGTGCCCAATTGGGCACGAGTCATTTTTTCCCACCCAGAATTCACCATGATCGAAGGAAGTTTATTTTTCTCAACACTCAAACCCCAGGTAAATGACGAGAAAAAGATGAAGCAAGGGTCGTCTCCTCTCCGTTCCCTTCTCCAATTGGATACCGCGGATCCTGTCCAAACGAGCGTCGATTCTGGAATCGCCGCCGCCGAGGGCGATCTCAACGACGTTTCACCAAATGATCAGGTTTGTAGAGGCGTTTCGTGTGCCTGGGGTCTACATTTCTAGACGAAAAAACCACACTTGCGCGGGCTAAATTCGTATGGGTTTGGGTGAGGATAAATGCTGGAATGCATGTACAGTTTGCAGGGTTCTATTATCCGTGGCGGCTGAAACTGCGGCCATGATGATGCTGTATAATCAATCCACTACGATCGGGTGAAGGGGGAAAAAAAACCTCAGCGCGTCGACGCTGGCGATACGGAAACATTTCGCCAGCCGTCCGCCCATTCCGAAACGGGGCTCGTCCAATGGGAATTCACACACGCAAAATAGGGCTTGGGGCGGTTTGGGGTTTGTTTCGCTTTTGGTTTTTCCTTTTTTTTTTCGAATGCAATTAATTCGGGATGTGGTTACCCCCCACGAACTTTCCCCCCCACACAGCTTGCCGAGCCTTCGCCCGAGACGGAAGACGATTTTTCGACGGTCGTCACTACGGTGCGTTTCCGCGGGCTGGATTTCGACGAGGTGTCCATGGACGATGGTCTGCGTTTTAGTTTGGAAAGCGCAGTCGTGGCGGCGATCTCCGCTGCCGCGAAAGTCGCCGTCGATAGCATAGGAATTGTCGGTTTGCGCCCGGGGTCCGTCATAATGGACGTCCAGATCTCTTTTCCCGAAGGGACGGACCCCAGCGTGTCGGAGGCGTTGCTGGATTTGCTGTTGAACGACCCCGACGCGGTGTTTTCGGGACCCGAGTTCGAGGAACGGTTTGGAATCCCTGAGGTGTCGGTTAGCAGCGCCGCCGTAGCTAGATCGTTAGCTCCAGGCGCGGAGGGGGTTGGTTTGCCAGAAACTGAGGATTTGTTGGCGGCTGAGGAGGACGTGTTGGTTTCAAAGGGTGCTGCGACGCCCGCCGAAGAGGAGGGTGAAATCGACGATGCTGATTTCGATGGTGATTTGATTGAGAAATTGATGGTACCGGAGGTGGAGGTGGAGGTGGAGGTGGTGGTGGTGGATGATATCGGTGAGGAAAAAGCGGAATACGTTTTTATTATGCTATTTTACGCAAGGAAAAATGGATGTAATGCAAGTAAAAAATTTGAAGAGCAATGCTTTCAACGCCGCCTTTTTTCGTAGCAAAACGCATTCATATATTTGGCTAGGGGCTTTTAGACTATATAATACTTAATTTTTTGACTCGGGACAAACTGATCGCCTGCATTCAGTGGACGATTTTTTGAAATATCACAGTTGTAGGAGAGGCCCCAGTCCCTGAGACTGACATCGATGAGACCACTATCGCCGAAGCCTTGGAGGTAGCTTTGTTGGCTCCTGCCGCTGAACCTGATGAAGAAATCTCCGACATTGAAATCGAACTTGAACTGGAAACCCCAGTGGATGAAGCCGAGGCTCCAGTGGATGCAGTCTCAATCCCTCCTGCCGTGGAACCTCCCCCCGAACAAGATGATCTGGCCGATGAGGACGTTTCTGTAGACATCGAGCTTGTCCAAGCCCCCACAGACGAAGACGTGGCCCCCTCGGTGGAGCCCCCAATCCCTGTGATAGCACGAGCTCCAGACGATAATGTGGTAACTGCTGAGCTTCGATTCCCCAACCTGGATTTCGCCGAGGTGGTTGGTAATGACCTTGTCAGTACTCGCCTGGAGGCGGCGATCGTCAGCGACCTGGCCGATGCTGCTGGTGTGGATGAGTCCAGCGTTCGAATATTGGACATCAGGGAGGGTTCGGTCATCGTGGATGCTGAAATCACCCTTCCGGAGGGCCGGGACCCCGCAATCGCCGATGAGCTGGTTCAAACCCTCGAGCTTGAGCCTGAAGATGTGTTCAGCCCTGATTTCCAGGTGGAGTTTGGCGTCCCAGAGATCAGTGTTGATCGAAGGGAGGAGATTGTGAGTGTGAGTGTGCCGGCGACCGAATCTGCTCCAGTCGATGAGGCAACGGAGCTTGATTTCCAGCCTGAAGCTCCCGTCGCAGAGGAACCGGTTGTATCAGTTGCGGAGGATGCAGACTTGATCGAAATCTCCCAGCCGCCACCACCAGAACCCGAAGTGGCTGTCGGAGTGCCTGCGATGGAACCCGATGATGAGGTCTCCGAGCTTTTGGTCGACAGTGTTGCACCAGCACCGGAGGTCAGCCCTGACCGAGTTCTTGCCCCCGTCGATGAGGATGTCGATTTGGACGGAGTGGTGCTGGATGAGATTGACCTGCCTCCCTCACCTGAGGGTGCTATTTCCCCTGAGCCAGAAATGGAGGAGCTCGCAATATCAACCCTGGAGGATGTTGTGGATGTGGCACCTGTTGCAGAGGATGTCCTCGATTTGGAGACCCCCTCTGCTCCAGCCCCTGGACCAGAGCCCAAGGAAATTCCCCCTATTGAGCTGGAAGAGGGGGAGGTTGTAACAGCACAACTACGATTTGCCAATTTGGACTTCGATGAGGTGACTGGGGACGAGGAGCTGTTCGCCAGGCTAGTGAATGCCGTCATTGGCGATTTGGCCGATGCTGCCGGGGTGGATGAATCGATGGTCCGGATTTTGAACATTACAGAAGGTTCGGTGATTATGGCTGCGGAGATCACTTTCCCTCCGGGTCGAGACCCTGCCATCGCTGAGGAGCTCGTTCAAACGCTCCAGCTCGAGCCAGAGGATATCTTCAGTCCCGATTTGCAGCAAGAATTTGGCCTCCCAGAAGTCAAGGTAACGAGCCAGCCAGACGTGGTGCCTCTTTCCCCTGATGTGGAAGCTGCACCGGGTGTGCCGGTGGCGGAGCCAGCTGATGAATTGGTCGAACCTGATGTGGATGAAATTCCAGCGGCTGAGGATGCAGAGGTGCCAGTCGAGGAGCCAGTTCCTGAGGCTGCTGTGGCTACCCAGCTTCCAGAGGATGCAGATCTGGAGGATGTGATCATTGCCAAAGACGTCCCAGTTGCCGAGCCTGTCGAGGAGGTGATGCCACCCTTGCCACCCTGCTTTTTTAACGACTTGCTAATAAAACGCCCTCTGCTTTTTCTACGATTTAATCATAAAGCAACAGATTTGGAGTGGTGAATGTTGGTCTTTTGTGGGATATGTAGATCCCAGATGTGGCTGCTCCAGAGGTGGAAATTTCACTGGCTCCAGGACCTGAGGATGAGCCTGAGGTTGACCTGGACGAGGAAATAGTCTCCCCAGTTGCTGAAGCTTCTGCTGATGTCGTTACAGCTCAGCTGCGGTTCCCTGACCTAGACTACGAAGATTTCGTGTCCGATGAGGCTTTGATGGCCAGATTCCGAACAGCCGTCACCAATGATCTTGCCGATGCTGCTGGGGTGGACCCATCCAGCGTGAGGATCTTGGAAATCAGCCCAGGCTCTGTGATCGTAGATGCAGAAATTGTCTTCCCTTCCTCCCAAGATGCCGGAGTGTCTGAGGAATTCGTCCAGAGCCTCCAGCTGGAGCCCGAGGAGGTTTTCACTGTCGATTTCCAGGAGGAATTTGGACTGCCGGAGACTACGATCATCAGCGCCCCAGCTGTTGACGAAACAACCCCACCGCCTGGTGTGGAGCCTGAAGCGGAGCAGATCGAGGTGGTTCTCGAAGCTCCGGTGGAGGAGCCACCTGCCGAAGAGATGGATTTGGAAGTCGATGGAGATGAGATCACAGCTGTTGGGTTTACACCGGCACCTGAAACTGAGGCGGTGGAAGGTCTGGCCCTGGAGGCAGATGTTGAACAGGAGCTGCTCGAAATCGATGAAGAAATCGGAGTGGTGCCTGGACCTGTTCCAGAGGAGGAGTTGCTGGATGAGGGACTTGAAATCGAGCCTTCACCTCCACCTGTATTCGAGATCGATGAGTTGGCTGACGAAGAAGGGGAAATCCAAGTCATGCCCGCACCTGTGCCAGATATGGAAGAGGAGTTAGTCATCGAAGAATTCGAACTCATTACTGCACCTGCACCGGAGGTGGAGGAGTTGGTCATTGAAGAAATCGACATTATAATGGCACCTGCACCGGAGGTGGAGGACTTGGTCATCGAAGAAATCGACATCATAACTGCACCTGTGCCGGAGGTGGAGGATCTGTTTGAAGAAGACATCCTGCAAACGGAGGCAATAATTGAGGAGATGTCCCCCCCGAGTCCAGAGGATGAGGAAGACTTGGAGGACTTGCCAGATGCTGTTTCGGATATCGTTCCGGGACCTGAAGCTGAGACTGATGACGATTTGGTTGTGGAACTCAGCGAGGCACCTGTACCAGAGCCTGAAGATTTCATTGACGAGACACTCGCGGAGGAGGCGCCTGCACCAGAAACGGATGATGATCTAGGATTAGGTGAGTGACTTTCTCGATGGTGGCTACATGTTGGGGAAATCAAAACCCACCTTGTTTTCAATGGAGACATCCAGTGGGGTGTGAATGTTGCATGGAGAATATACATCTTCATGCATGCACGCACTGGATGGATGCAGCTGCTGATTTGATGATCGGGTACAGGTGCTGAGGAAGCTCCAGAACCAGAACCCGAGGCCGAAGGTGTGTTGTTCGCCCTGCGATTCGCCGATTTGGATTTCGACAGCGTGACGGCTGATCCCCAGGCACGGGCCGACCTGGAGGCGTCCGTCAAAGCCGCCATCGCTGCAGCCACCGGTGTGAACGTCGACAGCGTCAACGTCCTGGGAATTCGATCTGGCTCCGTCATCGTGGACACCGCCGTCCTTCTGAGCGAAGGGCAGGACGTCGACCAGGTGGTAGGAGCGGTGAACTCAAACCCCGAAAGCGTTTTCGGAGGCACCCAATTCGGCGTCCCGGAGGTCACGGTGACGAGATTGCCGTCGAGGAGCGCACCTGCTGCACCCCTTGCCGTGCCCCCTGTGATCGAGCCCGTCCCAGTCCCCGAGGGTGAGATCACGACGATCGTAACGCCTACAGAAGCAGCTCTCTCGCCCATTGACGAATCGACATCCGTGCCAGAGGACGATTTCTCCGCTGTGCCTGACATCGAGCCTGAAGCGGAGCCTGGTGTTGAGACGGAATTGGATACGATTGCAGATGTAGGAGCTGCACCTGAGCCTGAGGTTGAGCCCACTTTGGATGTCAGTCCACAACCCGACATGGAGTCCAGCCCTGTGCCAGAGATCGAGGAAGCAGATGAGCTTTTCCCCACCCCTGAAGGGTTGGTGATCGTCCCGAAAATACTTGCATCCATCATAGTCGACATAGATTTTAATGTCGTGCAGGAGGATGCCTCCTTGAGAACCGCGCTCATGGAGATGGTGGTCCTCCAAGTGGCTGAGGTTGCAGGGGTGAACGCGTCGGCTGTGGAGGTGGTCGCCATCCGGGATGGTTCCGCCATCTTGGACACAGAAATCACGCTCCCTGAGGATTTCGACTTGGAGCAGAGTGATGCCATCTTGAGCAGGCTGTCCACCGAGCCTCTCTTCAGCGAAGAGTTCCGTCAGACCTTCGGATCTGCAGTTTTGGAGTCGGCTGAGCTGGTGGAGGTGCCGGTGGAGGCTCAGGAGATCGTGGCTGAGGAGGAGGATGTGGTGGTGGTAGTTGCAGAGCCCCCGACACCGGAATCACCAACCCCAGAGCCTGAGGTGAGATTGGCACCGACGGTGGAGGGAGTGGATCCTGGGCCTATTTTGGAGCAGCCGGGGGTGACTGCTGAGGATGAGGATGAGAATGAACCGCCTGCTGGGGAAGATGGGGAAGAAGCCAAGTCTCCTAAAGAAATCCTGGAGGAGGAGGTCGACGTTGGGATCAAAAAATCTGGGGCTGAGCGAAATGTAAGAAGATGGGGAAGGGCATATACAGTCAGCATGGGGATGTCGATTGTTGAGTTTTCCCTCCCATGCAATTGACGGTTCTCAATACGGTTTTTTTTCTCAGTAAAAGTGCACTGTGACAAAAAGATGGAATCATCTGCTGGAAAGTAGCATTTTGATCAACTGTGTTCTATTGCTTTGAATGTGGGAAAAGAAACAGACAAGTTAAGCTAAGCATAAGGGCACAGAAAAAAGAACAAATAATAAATAATTAATAATATCCACACATTTACATCCTGACCATTTTTCTTTTTTTTTAAGATATGAACGCTTTCATTGTCTCACCCACAGGGCTCCACCGCCGTCGCTTTGGCAATTTGCATCGCAGCTGCCTTTTTCCAGATGCGCCACTTGTGATCGAGTACTCCATCAAGACCAAGATGCTTTTTAGTCCTTTTTTTTCGTTACATTAACAGTAGTGCCTATATAATTTTTCAAGTTCTTTTTTTTCTCATCGTGCACGTGGGGGGGTGGAAAAAGAAAAGAGCTTCCTGTCGGTTTTTATGTTGGTAGTTGAGTAGATGAGTTGGGAGGTTTTCGACACACACATGTGGCGGGGTCATGGATTTATTTATGCAAAAAGGGGGGCAACTGGGGGGGGGGATTTCTGTGGAGAAAGATGCAGATTCTTAAAAAAATGAAAGAAAATTTATTTAAGAAAAAAAGATGATGCTGCGGAAAAAAAAGAACAAAAAAGAATCGAAGAATGAATGGGGGAAAAAAGAGACAGCATAAAAAAGTTGATAAAAAAAAAAAAGAACATGGTTGGGGAGGGATGTGCGATGTTTTGAGGTTTCCCTTTTTTTTTCTGTCGGGCGTGCCAGGGTGTCGCTTTCCCTTCTTAAAAAAAAGACTGCGAGGAGAGATATCGATCATTTTTTCTTTTTCTTTTTATATATAAAAAGCCTTCTCAAAATCGACCTTTTTAATCTGTAAGCGAGCAAGATGAAGGGGGGGGATTTCACTGAAGAAAAATTTGTTTCAATTTATTGTTACCGAGAGAGAACAGAAGCAGGTTGGCTGTGCATGTTTAAAAAACAAAAAACAAAAACAAAAGGGGAACGGGGAAAAAAGAAAACCGATGCGGATAGGAGGGGAAAGAAAATCGGTGATCGAGTATTTTATGTTTTTTACTCTCAAAATCTGACGCATGTTACCACTAAGCAAAAAAGAAAGAAAGAAAGAAACAGGTGGTTGGGAGGTAGTCAGAAACTGGAATGTCGAATTGTGGATTTCACCGTAGGGTTCAAAAAAAAAAGTACCTTCTCTCTGAAACCCCGAAGATGGATTCGAAAAGGACGTCTCCTTGAAAAAAAAAAAGAAAAAGAGGTCAGATATTGTCGACAGCTGTCATTTTGTAGTTCATCCGAAAAGAAAAAAAGAAGAGAAAAAAAAAGAGCGACAGCATTCTATAGCAGTGTTTTCGATTTTAAAAGATGTTGAAAATATTGTTTTGGATATTCCGATTTGGATATTCCGTTTTGGATATTCCTTACCAGATAGCAGCAATTATTTGAGGGGAAAAAATTATCTTTCAAAGACTCTGTTTCTTGTTTGTTTTTGTGCGTGGGCGGGTGTGAAAAATATGAATTGAAACCAACTACACCACAGCTCCCTTTCAGAGAAAAATCCTCCATAAATCATTGTCTTCAGTGGGTCATCGAGCAATTTTGGCAAGAAGGCTGGTTCATATTTTCCCTGATTTCCCCCTCGATTTTTCTAATTGTCAAAAACTCCTCAAGCTGCCAATAAAAAGAACAGAGGATTGACAAAACACACCCAACTTGCTTCGTCACACCTCACTCTTTTCGTGTTTCTCTACACCTCGAAACAGAATCAAATTGCGTTCCCTTGGGAAAAAGTCGCCCTGATTTCTCCCCCGTTTTTGCTTTTTTTCCACTGGATTGTGCTGCGGCTCCAGACCGTCGGGCTGGCGTTTCTTACGCTGCTGAGTGATTCGCTCATCTCGTTTCTGCACCTTCCTGGAAGTTGATGGAATCCGAAACCTGCAGAAATCTCATTTGGTGGTATGCGTACAATTTCAAAGCGTTAGAAAGGGAAAGAGTATGACTGTTTTGAAAAATCTCTCGCCAAGCTGTCTTCTGGCCATGCTGCAGCAGCACCAGCCAGGCCCCATATCTGGAGAGGTGGTAGCACATCCATGCGATGCTGTTCGATCAAGATCTCTCTCGTGGATTGATTTCCCGCGAAAGCATTTTTGCTCACAGAGCGTTATATCCACAATAACGAATGAAGGAATGAACGATGATCTGTTACAGTGCAACTGCAGGGCGCTTTCCAGCTTCATGTTGGGTAGGTGTTGTGTTGGCACTAGCAAGGAACCTCCAAGTCTCCGTCGAAATCTTCCTCAAAAACATGAAAACAAACGCCCCCTCGATCTGCTCGGCTATGACGGCGCTCTTTTTTCGGAGGATTCACGAGAGTCGAACCGCAAGACGAGTAAAAACGCCAAAAAAAGCGAATCTCAACGCTCGCTCCACGAATCGCTGTTGACAGACAGCAATCAGCGAAGGTGGCGCGAGCGTTGGGGCGCTCTGTCAGACTGTCGAGAGTGATCGAACAAATGACTAGCTGATTAGGTGGAGCTCCGAGATAGAAGACAGGAAAGGTGCAAGGGAATTGGAACTCACAAGGCCGCCGAAGCAGCGCTTCTCAACAGCAAGCGAGAACCGGACCGTACAGAGGAGAGACTGAACAAGTTTTGTTTAGCACGTTTGAGGTGAGGCTCCTTTCCGGGGCAAGCTATTTTCCGTGCACCAAAAAAGCGCGAGGTGGTTGAGATTTCAGTGGAAGAGTGTATCTGTTCGTATATCCTTGCCGCGCGCTCGCATCCCTTGCCTTCTTTTTCTCCTCACCACTCTGGGTTGTGTTTTCGACTCTATGCTGACCACGTCGTAAACCGATGCACGTGCCAGCTCCAAGACAGCAAACGCTTCAGTCTCAAAACAATCCTCCCGCGGGAGCTTTTTCGAGCGCTAACCTCGCGGATGCGATGAGATTATCGCTCTAGCCCTCTTATTTTTTTTTTCAGCGGGTCTGCTTGTAGCATCTGCGCAGAAGAGTTCATCGTACTGTAGGAACGTGAATGCACGTGGGGTGTTGGTGGTGCGGTCTCATAGGGGGACGCATAGCGCGCAGTTTCGGAAAGAAAAGAGCCCCTTATTATTAAAAGGCACATTGCCTTCCTGCAGCAAACCGTGCTGCAGAACTTCGACACGCCTTTCGTCGCAGGGCGGCACTTTCTTTTTGTCGGAGTTAGTAACAGCCAACCACGTTATGTTGTTGAAGGTCACCGGTATTTTGCACGAGAAAGCTTGCCCGCTGCCGTGTTTTTTTGTCAAGATGTGCAGTGTTTCGAGAAGCCGTTTCGCGGCGTCCGCTGTATTTGCCGCAGTATGTTTATTCCAATTGTCCAACGCCAGCGCCGAATTCGGAGCGCAAGAAAACGGTGAGGGCCCGGGCCAGACCTCTGCTCTGAAGTTCACAAGTTTCCGCGCTTGTTCCAGGTCGTTTCTGCAACAAACCCCCTGTACTGACGGTGCTAACCTGAATGTGTTTTTCTCAGGATTATCCTTTCCAGTAAATCAACATGCAACCAGACATCTCATGCAACAGGTGAGAATCCTTTCAGGTCAACATTATGGCAAGAACCCCCACTCATTGAATTGCATTGAACCCCCACACTGGTAGTGGAACACATCAATGCTATTGCACCAATCCCAAGGACTAACACAAAAACACCCCACCTCCAGACTGCCAGTGCACCAGATGCTGATGAGGATACACCATCCCCAGCACCAGAACCCGAGAGTGGGGCAGTCGCTCCATCCCCCCTTGAGCTTGAAACCCCTGCACCAGCACCCGTAGATGCTGAACAGGATGACTCCAGCCCCAGTCCAGCCCCTGACACCGTGACTGAATCTCCCTCACCAGCACCCGGAGAAGATGGACTTTCCCCTGTTCCAGCGCCAGACACCGATATTGAAACTCCAGCAACGGCACCTGTGGTTGATGAAGATGATGCCACCCCTGCCCCGGCCCCTGGTGGGGATATTGAAACTCCGGCACCAGCACCTGATGGCGATACTGAATCCCCAGCACCATCACCAGCACCTGTGGCAGATGAAGGTAATGACGCCCCTGCTCCGGCCCCTGGTGGGGATATTGAAACTCCGGCACCAGCACCTGTGGTGGATGAAGTTGAAGATGATCCCAGCCCTGCTCCAGCCCCTGGCACTGGGTCTGAAAGTCCTGCACCGGCAATTGAGGACCCAACTGACGAGGATGCCCCTGCTCCAGCCCCTGGCACTGGGTCTGAAAGTCCTGCACCAGCAATTGAAGACCCAACTGACGAGGATGCCCCTGCTCCAGCCCCCAGCACTGGGACTGAAAGTCCTGCACCAGCACTGGAGGACCCAACTGACGACGATGCCCCTGCTCCAGCCCCGAGCACTGGGACTGAGAGTCCTGAACCGGCGATTGAGGACCCGACTGACGAGGATGCCCCTGCTCCAGCCCCCAGCACTGGGACTGAGAGTCCCGAACCAGCGCTTGAGGACCCAACTGACGAGGATGCACCCGCTCCAGCCCCTGGCACTGGGACTGAAAGTCCTGAACCAGCTCTTGAGGACCCAACTGACGAGGATGCACCCGCTCCTGCCCCCGGCACTGGGACTGAAAGTCCTGAACCAGGACTGGAGGACCCAACTGACGACGATGCCCCTGCACCTGCTCCTGGGACCATCGTGGAAGCTCCTTCTCCATCACCTCTTGAAATTGCACCACTTGACGACTTCCCCATAGAGGCTCCTACTCCGGATGGTGAGGAGCCGGTCACCTCACCTGACGGAGCTCCACCTTCCTCTTCCCCTGCCCCTGCTCCAGGCCCTATTTCAGTGGAAACGAGTGCTCTTGCCCCTGGTGCAGCTGATTCAGATGCCGTCGTCGTCCAATTGACTTTCGATAGGGACTTCGATGAGCTCACGGGAAATCCTGCAGCCAGAACTCAGTTTGTCGATGGCTTGAAAATCCAACTTGCCCAGGCAGCTGGTGTGGATGAGGACGAAATCGATATTGAGCTCAGCAGGGGCTCCGTGATTGCAACCGCTTCCATTCCAATTCCAGAGGATCAAAACATCGAGGACACATCTGCGTTCCTCGACCAAATTGAAAATGATCCTGGTGCGGTGTTGGGAAAAACATTCACGGATAATTTCGGGGTGCCGAAAGCCGAGGTCACCGGAACTCCAAAGGGCATCAAAAAAGCTCTCTCGGAGGATGTTGAAAAATCGCTGGACGGCATGGAAGAGGAGCTTCCCAGCAACAATGCCCAAGGAAATAGCATGGTGAGTGCCTCGTGACATTTTCTCAGCCTGGCTGTTTTTTTTCCATACATACATTTTTTTTTCTTGACGGATCCATAGCCGTTCCCAACCAACAGAAAAACTGCTTCTTTTGTCCAGAAGTTTAGGGAAGTATGTTCGAAAAACTGCTGAATCCAGTACTGATGAGATTGTGTTTTTGGGGGTATTTACAGGTGGGTGCTATGATTATTGGAGCTTGTGTTGCACTCTTTATGCAGTAATGAAAGTACAGCATGCACTCAAGAACAAGCTTTCAAAGAGTGTGAGTCCATCACATTTCTGGCAAATTTTTTCTCGTTTCAGTTTTTCTTTTTGTCTTTTCGTCAATAGTTTTCCTGTTTGCTTTTTTTAAAGTTCCCCCTGGTTGTCGAAGTGTGAAAAAAAGAGGAAGAAAAAAAAAAAAAAAGGAACGAGGGGATGGGGGGTCAGTCAGAAAAGAGTGATAACTGCATTGTTGAGCGCTGTTTTTGAGTTTGGAATGTGAAGGAGGAGGGGGGTAAATCAAGGGGAGTTGTTTGGTTTTGCGGGTAATATTGGAGGGAGGGAGGGGAGGGGGGTAAATCAAGGGATTTGTTTGGTTTTGTGGGTAATATTGGAGGGAGGGGGGGTATTCAGCGCAAAAACTGCTAGCCCCAGAACATATGTGAGTGCAGTGTGTGTGTGTTTTTATTATGATCCTCCAACAATAGCAAGGAAAAGAAAGAAAACAAAAACAAAAAATATGTGGTGGGGAGGAAGAAGGGGAGGGGGGGATTACTAATTGACGACGAAACAAGTAGGATGTATGACCTCAAGGGGGAAAAAAAATCGTGAACACCTTGGATGCAAAATATTGTCGTTTTATTTTGTTTTCGTTCTTGTTTTCTTTTTCTTTTTTTTTTTACCATCTAAAACCTTTGCATGCATATCAATCAAGCCCATTGAAAAACGTGCGCATATGTACGGAGGGAAGTAAAAAGTAAAAATTGAGTGCTCCTTTCAACTACATACACGCATGCTCCATATCGTTAGGATTTTCAATTTTATTTTGTTTCGATGACTAAGGCTGATTGACATCCAGAGGGAGAGCTTTCGTTGCTTTTTTTTTTTTTTTGCTTTTTTTTATATAATTTCTCGTCGTCTTTATTTCTTGTCGTCTTTTTTTTTAGTTTATCACGAAAAAATAGCGCTGGGCTGGATTTGCCGACTGTTGAATTGTAGAGGGGCCATGATGAGGTTTCTGGGTGATGAGCACCACCCAACTGAAATTTGACGATGGATTGTAGAGCTAGTGTCAATATATGGAAGAGAGTGTCCAAGGGTGTTTTCTTCCTCTACGTTCTTTTACTTTTACTTTTTCTGTTTTTTTTTTGTTTTTGGCTTTCTGGGTGTTTGGGGGTTTTGCAAGGAGAACACAGCAAGAAAAACGAAAGAAAAACATTAACACATAGCACAAGATGCACTGGAATTGGATGGTGACCTTTTGTTTTTAGGGAAGGAACGTCAAGAGGGGATGCTATTTCTGTTACTTCTTTTAGAGAGAGAAGCAAAAAGGAGTGCAGAACAAGAAGGAAAAAAAAAAGAATAATGCCTTGGCTGTGGTGGGGTGTACCCGTCAATTTGTTGTAAGCCATTGGGATGCTCTTGTCAAGGAAAGCAATCTTTGATCAAACACCTAACTGAATTGGTGTGCATGGTGTTTCATACCCTCTTATTTCTATCTGTTGAACTGTGGCACTGTCCAAGTTTCAAAATATTGCTATTGGCATAGCCAGAAACTCTCCCTTTTTTCATGTCCATCGTTTCTGCCTGTTCGGTGAAAATGTCCGACACTCGTTTTTTACCTCGAACCAACCCAACACTGCACACCCAATAACACTGCCATCATGGAAGATGTGTGTGTTTTCCGTCGGTTTAGAATTTTTGACATTTTAACATCAGTTTTTGCCTGTCTGGTGCATTTTTATGTCCTATAATGGTACGACAGCAACTCGACACGTCAGCAGCTGCAGTAAAACCATAGCGCTCACTTCTGGCAGAAGGAAAGCTTTCGAAAGAAGGAACGGTTCGAGCGTGGCACACGAAGCTGTTCCTGTTTTCCTGAAAAAGACGAAGCAGTTTGTTTTGGTGGGAGATGTTCGACAGAGAGCCGAGTCTGAGGCCTTTGTTGGAGCCCTACGACAAAACCAGGCTGATGAAGAGCATCCAGCTGCGGAGGGATGCAGCGGGGACCCCAGAGGAAGTACCTGGGCAGGAGGAGGAGCCGAAGCCAGTACAAAGGGGAAGACGCGTGAACATCCGGGAGCTCATCAGGAAGCGCCGAGAGGCGAAAAGGAGGTCCGTGTGTTGCTTGTGGTGTTTTCATGCTTTCTGAAAGAAACGTGATGCTTCTTCGGTGCTGGTCGGAACCAAGACGTGCGGAAGTGTTTGAACGTAGACGTTATTTTGCTCAGTCGTACTTCTTTCTTGACCATGAATAGAAAACCAACCCAAATGTGTTTGTGCTGAAAATGTGAAGTGGGAAAGTCCAAGTCTGGACGACGGCCCCACGAAAAAAGCCATCCAGAGGGGGTTGGGAAAGAGCTCCGAGCCTTAAGGTTCCTCAGCTGAGATCGGTTGCTCGTGGCGTGCCAGCGTCGCAAGCGGTGGCGGATGGGGGTCGCTCTGCTGTTCCCAACACCTTGTCGATAGACCAAAGGTTCGTATCAAACCAGAGTATCAAATGTATTAGACCAGTTGTACAACTCTCGTGACCAAAAAGTGGCCAATAAGAGAGTATTTTTCTATCCCAAATTTTTAGGCAACCACTTTCTGACACGCCTCGAAATTTTAACTGTAGTATGGTAAAAACATTGCACAGCCACCATCAAAGTTTCGTTTCGATTGCCTGCGTAAATTGTGAGTAATCGACGAATCGTGACTTAATTCAGGCGAAAAATCGTCTGAATCGTCGATTTTTCGCCATTAATTCGTGTCTGTTGTCGCCGTGCTGGGTATTGTTTTTGGTATTTTTGAAGTGCGCCAATTTATTTAAGAGAACCACAACCCCGTGGGCATGTTTTTGAGTGAAATTTGATTCAGGAAGTGAATGAAAAATGAGGCTAGATTTGGAACCCCCACAGCAAAAGAGGGGAAAAATCTAGGCCTCTAACAAACATACACCAAACAATCCAAAAATCATAAACATTTGGAGACGTGTTGGAAAACACTTGAAAAAATTGCTGCCAAATTTTCAAATCGAAAGACATCGATTCAAGTCCTCTTTTGATGCAATGACTGGAACAATGATTTTGCGTGTCCGAAATCAGGCGATTTTGGTCACGAGAGTTGTACAACTGGTCATTAATGTATCAGAGTATTAAATGTCTGATTTGTGTTCACAAGGAAAGCACAACACTCAAGACAATGCATGTAAAAGCAGTGTTTTGTTCTAGAAATTTTTCTCCAGAAAGTCTGCATGGGTAGAATTCAAAAACGCTCCTTTCCTTGCAGCACGACTCTTCTTTGCTGGTGTTGCTCAATCCTGTCAATGTTCTGCTTCCTGGCCTAAGAACAACCATTGCTATGTGATCCCATTCTTTTCAGGGCAATCCCAACAAGAGTTGCAAGGCCGCGCCCAACAGGCAACCATTTTCCCCACCCTACTCCACATTCCACAAGACACGATCTGGTGAGACCTGGAAGCCCAGAGAATCACTGGGTTGGAAGGGATTAAGCCAGAAGGCAAGAGGCTCTCCCACCTCTGTTCCACAGGTATTGTTTACTGCAGCACATCACCACCATTTTCAAGCCAGCACATGACAAAGTGCAATCTGAGCATGTCCCAAAAAAGCAATCGAAAAGAAAAGAATGTGTGCTTGACCGATGAAGTGATGGGTTGTCCTTAAAGAGCTGCTTCTACCATATATTATACCAATGTTTGCGTTGAATAATCCGGTTCAATGGTGTCTGTGGGTCCAGGAAACATATGATAACAATGGATGGGGACAGGATCCTTGGGTGTTTTAGGAAAATGATGGCTGGGGACAGGATCCATGGGAGCTCCAGGAAAATAATGGTTGGGGACAGGATACATGGGACATCCAGAAAAATGATGGCTGGGGACAGTCATGGAAACCCAACAAAGTTATTGCAGAATGTTTAATGTTGGGGACATAACACATGGGGACCCCACAAATCTGGTGCTGGGGTCTGGAAAAAGAGCACGTTGGAACCCAGAACCAATGGTGCAAAGGACATATGGGGGCAGCCTACCAAGGGATTTCTCACAGCACAATCGTCTAGATGTGGGGGAGGAGCCCCTTCGAAGCGACATGGGTGCGAGAACTATTACTGGTATTGACATGTTCGAAGAAAATCACAGGCTTTGTACGCATCGACCAAGGGGGCTCTGAGAATCTATCGATCGATCAATTTGAAAGAGTGGCCACTCCATGGTTTGGCGTTTGGAACATTAATGTATCATGGGTTCGGAAAAAAAAAAAGTAGAAAACACAAAACGAATTTCTGGAGGGAGAATCTGTGAAATGGAAAGCAGTGAGTTGGGATGGGGTTGTTCCCTGACAGGGCTGTGTAAGGGTCATTCATATTCTGGAAGATATAGGCCATCAACCTGCAACCTCAAAAAAAAGGAGCTACCATTATACTTTTAGTTTATCCTGTTTCAACTGATTCAAGCGAAACCGTTGGATGTAGTTTTGTCAGTATTGCTCTTTGATATCATACCCCCGTCATATTCAGAACTTCATTCTTGCATCCATCAATCGCTGGAAATGCTCCACTTTCATGTCGTTTGAGTTGGATTCAGAGATGGGGAGGAGGGGCATGTGACCTTGAAAAGAACTTGCTGATCGTGATGCAATCGATTGAATAGTTGGTGCAACCCTCAGCAAGACAGCCATTGTCTTGTCTCCAAAGTTCAGGCCAAATCGGGCCGGTTTTCGATGAGTATGGCACGCTCTTTGTCTGTAAAACTTTTCCAGAAAGCATCCGGTTGTATCCAACGCTGCACAGGTAATATTCGATAAATTGATTTCCTTGCTTGATTAGTCAGCAAACCTACTGAAGGTTTCCATTCACAACACACTGTGACACCATATATACACGGAAAAGGGAGCGCCACAGTGGCAATCAATAAAAAAACACGATCAAAAGCGCCGCGGTGGAAATCAATAGAAAAACACGATCAACGATGGTATTGGACAGCTGTGTTTCGCTTTGTAATTGGGTTAGGTTGGGCAGTTTGAGAGTCTCCATACAATCCGCCGAAAAGACCACAGTTCCAAAAAACTTTTGAAGAATGTTGTGGGCACCCCAAGTCCTTCATTCTACACTGCTTTTCAACCCCAAAGTTTCAAACAACCCAGGCCAGACTAAGCGAGGGGACTTGAGTTAGTCATCGCCTTGGAAGTCCCTGGACACGCACACAAACCAAAAATGATAAAAAAGAATCCAAATTATATTGACTTTTCTTTCCCCTTTTTTTCTTGGGGGGGGGGGGGGGGGGGGGGCAACACCAGAAAAACGATACGCACAAAAATCAAACACCACAATCTTTTTCGTTTTCTGCCAATTCAGAAAACATTTTTTTTGTCTCGAATTATGCACATTATTTCAACATCAAGTTTTTCCAGATGCACATCCCTTAATATCAAAATTCATCCATACGAACATTTTAATGAAACAAGTTGCACAAATGCAGATGTGATCTCCCAAATTGGGCATTTAAATGCTTTTACACCCCCTCCAAAAAAAAAGATAAACATAAAATAAAACAAAAGGAAAAGCAGCGCCTCACTTATTTTTACATTAAGTTGTCTCCAAAATTATTTATCATTATCAAGCATCTCTCTTTTATCCAACAAACCCTTTAAGTGTACTCCAGCACATTAGCCATGGCTTCCTCCGAAAAGTCGTGCTCCTTCACATATTCCACCACCTTTTCCAAAAACGGAGTCACTTTGAGGCCCAAGAGAGAGGGCCTCTGAACCAGGATTTTGATGGGTTCTTTCAAACCTACGCCTTTCAAATAGGTGAGAAGGGGTTCGATTTGCTCCTCGATGCTGTAGCATAGTATTGGGGGGTACATGGTGATCAACTGTTTTCAAGCAGAAAACATTTTGAAAAAGAAATCAAAATTTGGATGTTGTTCATCAGAAAAATCCTCGAAAAGAATTCAGAAATTGCTATTTTGGTCATTTTCCTTTTGGCTGTTGCTTTTTATTCATTGATTTGATTAAATTTCTTTCTTATTACTATGTTTTGAATTTTTATTCCTTTGGCGGAGGTGGGTAGGTGAAAACTGAATGCATATCAATCCATTGACATAATTCAATGAGCACAATTCATCACAGAGTATTTTATTTATTTATTTATTTCATTTATTTATTTATTGAGTTGTTTTCGCTACTTGGTGTTGGTGTATTTCGCAACCATGGGGCCAGATCATTCATGCGCACAGTGAATGAGCCTCATAAATCTTTTTAATCCTGATGTCAATTATTGGAAAAGCAAATGGTGGTGGGGGATACATTACCCGAACAACCTCCTCATTACTCAAATCGTAGCTCTTCAGGTACGCCACCAGTGGCTTCATGTCTGACTCGACGGTCAATCTCTTAGCCTTCACAAACAAATCTATCAGGAGTGCAAAAAGTGAAGTTTCTAGATCTGATCCTCCACCCAGCCCACAGATTTTTTACTGGTTGAATCTTATCTATTCTGGGGATTTGACAGTCTGAACTCTGTTCTTTCTTTCATGTGCTTTCTTCTTTCTGCCTAAAAGAAACAAAAAAAGAAACAAAAAAAGTGACAAACTAAACAAAACAAAAAGAAACTTACATATTTGTTATGTCCACTTCTGGAGCCTCGGAATCGTCCCATCTTAGAGTTTGAGTCCATTGCGATATCCAAGACTCTGGCAATTTCAGCTTGATTAGTCATCCCAAGGCTCCTCAGATACTCTCCTCCTTTGACATACGCCTCATCAGTAACAAGTCGCTTCAATGCTGTCGCCACCAATAATTCACACTCGATGCGTACATTGCTCTCCTTCGAAAAGGGGGAGAAACTGCCTTCCACGCGTTTGCTGTGGGCACCTCGACGAGGAGTCGACCGTATTGTGCCTGATGGCCTCCATCCAGAAAGATTTCGAGCGACCAGCAAAGTCGACGACTTGCACAACAAAGACATGATGCCGCGCAGTCAAAATGGCAGCCCTGGAGGGACTTTATAGATACTAATGAATCATCTACGCGCGTGGAACGTAATTGAGTGACGTGTGAAGAGACTGCCTCTTATCAGAAATGATGGTAGATCGGTTCTTATCGATTGATGCTGGTAGTCAGTCCCTTTTGGCTGTAGCCACATGTTTTGGTGCATTCTGCAAGGTGGATTGTATAGGAGTGAAGGGATCATGGTGATCTTAGCCATGAGTAGATTATGCCATTGTGATTGAATGTCGGACTGGTAGCCAGTTGGAATTAGTTGGGGAACAGCGTTGTGCATGGTTATCCACAGTTGCATGGTTAGTCTAGTTCGGCACTACAAGACCAGGGACTATTAAGGTGGAAAGGATATTGTGTAACTAACTCCGGTTGTTCCATTCTCAAACCCCTTGTACGATTTACTCCGCTCCCACGCAAGACACTTTCATTCACCTCTACAGAAAAACACGTTGGATTTGGTGAGAACGTAGGGCTTCTTTCACACGTGGCAGTGAAGTCCCAAAAAGAAACAATTAATATTTGCAAATCACGCACCTACCACAAACATAACATAACATACCACAAACAACAATACAATCTAACGAGAGCTCGAGCTCTCAATGTCATTTTCCTCCTCCTCAATTGAAGCCAAGCCTGCTTCGGTTTCCCCCTCCTTTGCAGGCAAAGCATCTTCCAGTGTGTGGTGTTGGGGCTGCACGTAGCTAGGAAAACAACCGAAAACGATTACGCATCTCCACAGAAACGTGATGCTCACACGGCAGAGTTTTCGAAGAAGCCAGAAAAGGGTTCTCGAGCGGTCGCGCTTTGCAAGAAGTCCATACCTGTCGCGCAGCCACTCCTCTTTCGTGTGGGCCGCCACAACACACAAACTCTTTCAACCTCAGGAAGAGACTCTTTTTCTTCCTTGTCTTGCCCACCTTCGGTCGCAGTGTCGCGACCGACACTGTGACCGGACTCTGTGGAAGAACTTGGATGCGAGGTAGCGCAAAATCCTCGCTTCCTTGGCAGCATCTTCCCATTTTCCCTCGGCCTCTGCCAGGGCGTCCTCCAGAGTAGCGCACCGTTCCAACGCATTTTGGCGGCTCTCTTCCAACTCTTCGACCCTTGCTACAGCTGTGGCCTCCGGTCTCTCCATCTCCTGTGTTGCTAGCACGGCATGCAGTCGCATGTTCTCGCCTTGACACGAAGCAAGTGCGGTGTGCAGTGATTTCTCTTGCTCTGCCATTGTTTCCTTTTGCTTGTATCCTTTCCAAAAATACTCGAAGACTTTTTCTTCGGCTGAAAGGAGTGAGGTTTCTACGGGAAGAAAGGTTTTTAAAAAGGGTTTGCGTCAACACAACTCACACAACTGTCAGGGGGTTGGGCTAGCGCAAAACATGCATGTACGCCTCGCAGCCATCCCCTTCAGCTCATTCTCGCATCCACTACAACCATCTATCCTGACAACAAAAAGATTAGTGTTCTTGAATTGTAGTTCGCTGTTTGTTTGTTTGTTTGTTTGTTCTTGAATAATGTTTGTTTGTCACTGTTATTCGTGCATGGATACACCATTCCATCTACTGCGGACAGAGATGAGGCGGAGAGCTCTATCGAATGTCGAATGAATGTTGATTTGTGCTCTTTTTTGTCGCTGACTGGGAAGTGGCGGCGGAAGCAAGCCCACCCCCAAACAAAACGCATCTATCTTATCCCGTACAACTCATTAGCGCCAAAAAAGCCTCCTCAGGTGTCTCCCGGAGATGTGCATGAAGAGATCAAATTTCTGATGTCTTTTTTACCTTGGGTGTGTGATATTTATATTACAGAACGAAATTCTGTGCTATTCTATTGTTTGTGAAAGCTTATCAGTCTAACGGTGGGAAGATTATCCATCATAATAACCATCCACTTATAATTTAGATTCTTTGGTCAACACCCTCCCCCCCAAAAAAAGAAAAAGGTTAAATACATTTCAGCCCAGGGAATAACACCATCTAAAATCAACTTCAGTTTAATTACACATGAGAATTCCTGAAGCCAACATTTTCCCAATGAAGGCAAACCAACCACACCACCCCCTTCAACTCATCAATTTCTTGAGAAAAAAAAATTGAGAACCAAAAAAGAATAAAAAGAAGCGGTCCGATCAAACAATATCCTCACACACCACCGGAATTCTCATTACACCCCCTCATAGGATATTGGGGGGGGGGGGAAAGAGTTGGTACTAAATTTATGAAAAATTGAAGCACTTGGAAACTTGCCTTTCCTTTCCATCCTTTTTTTCCCTGAAATCGATCCAAAACAAAAAGACACCAAGAACAAACCCCAGAATCAAAAAGGGATACCAATCAAACATGCTGATGGCCTTTTTTTAGGCATGTTGATGCCTTAAAAAAAGGTCCCTCCCCGCACATATGTACAAATCGTCGAGAAATTAAAAACCCAGCAACGATAATGCATATGCTGTGCATTTTCATGCTCATATCGTCCCCTCATTGAAAATCGTTCATGCTTTGGGAGTGAAACGAAGAAGACGGCGGCGGCCATCGACATTTACTTGCACAACTGTGTTCTGATTGCCAGTCGCACTTTCGCCACCAACGACCACCTGGTTTTTACACACACTTGCCACACCTGCACCATACCATTAAACAAATCAGACAAATTCACACACACAACCCCCCCCCCCATGAAGTATGCATGCATGCATTTGAACATCTGCATTTCGGTGTTTCATTTTGTTCCGGACAATGATAAGTCCATCCAAGCATGTTTTTGTTGCTACTCTTTTTTTTCGACCCGCATTCATTCCAGCATGAAACCACATTCAGCTCTGAAAACATGAAAACACAGAAGAGTTACTGACTGGCAAGGCAAAGAGCCTTTATACACCCAGATGAATTCCATCAATCATCTCTACGAATCGTATCCATACCAATAACGACCGCATCGCCGCCATCCGCGCTGCCCCCACCGCCGCCGCCGCCGCCACCTGCCCCACCGTCACCTCCGTCTCCAGTTTGGCCGCCATCCCCGCCTCGGTTGTTATTAGCGTTGATATTGACTGGTGGCGGACAGGGACGAGGTCCTTTTGAATCCTTCTTCTCCTTCTCTTGCTGGTGGGCAGCATCAAACTCTTTCCAGCTGTCGGTGAAGGAATCATCGCCCAGAAGCGAACGCCCGACGCTCATGCGCTCGTCGAGATCTGCCCCTGCGATCGAAACAGCAACGTAACAGATACTTCAGCGTGTGGATTCCCCCAACTAAAAAGAGAAAAAACCACCACCACCACCACCACCACCACCACCAAAAGCTGAGGTATACGCGACGCCAACCAGCAACTGGGTGCGCTTCTATTTCAACGATCGCTCTATCTGGAGGGGTCGAAACGCAGAACCGATCCCGCTGCGATCCTTACCGATTTCTGCATGGGCGTAGAGGAAGAAGGCGGCGAAAACCACCCCACAAACGATCACAGCACACTTCGCCATCGTTGCGAATGTCTCAGGTTTAGCTTCCAAAGATGTCTTTAGGTCGAGTTCGCCACGCAGCTGTTCTTGTTGTCTGAGTTGGTGCTGGCTTCGACATTAATACCTGGAGGTTGGACCTGGTGTGACAAGACGTCGTTGATATGGGTACGATTCCTAGCTGTCCCTCACGCCCATACGCTGTGAAATCACGATGTTTTTCGTCGCAACCAATCAGCCGCCAGGCAGAAAGACTCACTCTTTTCATAAACCCTCACCCAAACCCACTTCCTGCATCGAAACCACCACCACTGACACTGTATGGTTAGTATGGTTTAATCTTTGATTGTTTGTTATGGTTTGGAGTTTTTTATTTTGCTTGCTTAATGATAAAAACAAATTTAGAACGCGCATATAAAACGGTGGAGGGGTGTGAATATCAGCTCTTGGGGTGCAAACATGTGAAGGGTACACTGTGAGTTTTCACCTGCCCAAAACAACAGACAATTTCAGACTGTTCAAAAATACACGGTATCATACTGTGTGAAAAGAAGTGATCTAAAAACACGACTTCACTCATTTTCATTTTCATTTTCGGCTGGGTTTTCAGCCTGGCTGCATTAATTTTGAAAAAAAAAAAATAGCGGAAAAAGAAAACCCAAAGAGAAAAAACCCCAAAGAAAACAGACAGACATGCGGAAGCAGCTGGATAAGTGCAGCGAACAGAGTTTCAACCTTCTTTAAAAAATACCAGACATCCTTTTCATTTCTGCCTACCCCCCCTCCCCCCCCTCCCAATCTGCAGCCCATTCCACAAACTTTTGGGAAGGCATATATCTACAAACGAATACACAACACCGAAAAGATCGCCATTTGTTCTGTCCCCCCTCCCTCTTCTTCTTTTTTTTTCCCCAAAAAAAGAAACGAAAAGAAAATAACCGATACGTGATGGAACCCATCACTTCCCCAAGTTTTTTTGCCCTGTTCATTCCAGATTTCAACAAGGTTTTTTTTTTTCATAATAAGATGACCTCTCGATTTCATCCCTCGAGTTTGAAAACCAACGAAAAATATCCACCAAAACGAAACAAAAAAACACCAAAAAATCCACCTTAATTCTTTTTCGGCTCTGGTCGTTCGTGCAGGAAGGGGGGAGGAGGTTGGTGGAAATCAAGATTCATATCGCTTGAGGGTAAATTTGTTTTAGTTTTTTTTTTTTTTTTTTTTTTTCTCGAAGTCCCAACAGAAAATAAAAAAGAAAAAAAAAAACACCATCACCATCACAACGCACATGTCATCAAGAATAAAGGATCGTTAAAAAAGAAAGAAAAAAAATACAGATAACAAGAAAGAATGCAGTTTGATTCAATTGGAGGGGGGTCCAGCTTGAGGGGGGTCCATGCTAGTGGGGTCATCCTTGAAAACGGATTCCAGCGCTGATTTTGCACGCAAGTATTGCAGTGATCCGTTCAATATTTCCTGATGAAGGGAAAAAAAAAAAACAAAGCGAAAGAATTAAGAAAATACAAAAAAAGCAGGATAATAACAAGAGAAAAAAAAAATTGACATCCAGAATTTTTGTAGTTTCGAAAATTATTGTCACTGTGATTGAATTTTTTCGACTTTTTTTCCTGAGTTTGGCACAAAGTACGAAGAAAAAGGCGAAACAAAAAATAAACAAGTACGATGACAGGAATAAATGATCAGAAGTTCAAATTTCTTGAAATCGTTTCAGTGAGCGATTCCAAACCGATATTAAAAAACAAAGAGGTGTTAAAAAAAATATCAACAGAATTCCTTTTCGAAGCAACGCAAGCAAAGCCCATAAAAAATAAAATGCAAGCAAAATGGATTTCAAAAAACACAAGCGGTGAAATTTTCCCCCAGACCTACCAATTCTCGCTGCAGTCTTTTCGTTACACTCAGCTCCTCCAGCAACTGAAGGCAAA
Organism: Bryopsis sp. KO-2023; assembly: GCA_030272585.1. Taxonomy (NCBI): domain Eukaryota; kingdom Viridiplantae; phylum Chlorophyta; class Ulvophyceae; order Bryopsidales; family Bryopsidaceae; genus Bryopsis; species Bryopsis sp. KO-2023. Next base: position 437,350 of record BSYQ01000012.1, on the reverse strand, counting down.
ATTAAGAGCAAAAAAACAACAAAACACACCCATTTCAAAAATCCCTCAAAGCACAAAACCTGCAATCAGATGCTCTTTCAACCAGGAACCAGTCATCGGCCATATTGACCCTAACCCCCCAAAAAATCAGATTTTTCTTATTCTTATTCTTTTCCAAGATTGTTCGGCTGAATTTTTACCTCCTGCTGTTCGCGTTCGCTGTTTGCAAACAGGGAAGCCACCCAAAAGGAAAGGTCGCTGGGGGACAGCAGACTCAACTCCTCGGGTTCCAGAACATCATCTTTTCCTTCTTGTTTTTTGTTCGACAATTTCCAGCTCAATTGCAACACGCTGCGGTAGGCTTCAGAAACCTCCTCGGCTAACTGGGTCACCTGCACCCCCCAACCCCGCAAAAATAATAATAAAAAAAAAACTGTGAAGAAAATAAGAACAAAAATAACAGAAACCACAGAATGGAAAAAGAACAAACAAACACAAAAGCTCCCTTTCGATTCTGACCCCCCCCCCAAAAAAAAAGAAAAAGAAGAAAAGAAAGAAAAAAAAATCTAAAATTTCGAAATGTTAAAAAAATAAAAGAATAAAAATCAATTCTAAAATATGCTTTTTTAAAGAATGGAATTATGCAACAAAGAACTTGGAAATACGATGGATGTAGAGAAAGGAAGCCGAACAAAAGATATGAACAGTCCGGAGGACCTTGTTCTGATTTGAAAAAAAAAAAGGGAAGGGGGATGATGAAAGGATCTGTGGAAAGCATCAATGCTGGTTGAATATATATATATATATATATCTATGTATAATTTATTTTTTTGTGTTAAATTGGAGTCTGCTGCAATTGGCATGGCATTTTTTTTAAACCTGTTCTGGATCCGCCTCTTCATTGTCTTCTAGCAACTGGACGTCGCAAATCAGCACAGGTTTTTCTTCGATCACCTGCTCACCACAACCGATAAAAAGGGTTGCAATTTCCCAACATTTTTTTTTCTTTTCTGAATTTGAAAATCATTTCTTATATGTCAACATCATATACCAGGAGCAACAGATGGAAGAACCAAAGCTGGGAAATCGGTTTGGTGTTCGTTTTTTTTTTTTTTTTTCAGAGTTAAAAAAAAAACCTTTGCATGAATGCAAATCGAAAGAAGATTGTTCCACAACCATCTTGCTGTTATAATCAGGCTTGTTAATAATTTCTGATTGACAAAAAGCGACGCTTCTTCCTGAAAACGATCAGGGTTTCTGCTATGATGCATCCTTACTCTCTTTTTTTCTTCCACAGCTTCAACATCCCTGCTGTGTTTTCTTGAAAAGCAAAAACAAAAAAAAGGGGGAGAAGGGAGGAGGTGGAAAATGAGGACGAGATAGATAGATAGAGTTTCAGGAAAACAGATTTCACCTCCACGATGCTGAATCGCTGGATCCCTCGACTAGTAACCAAAAGTTTTCCATCTCCGATGGTGGTGTGTTGCTTGATTTCGAGAGTGGTTCCTAAACCATAGGAGAGGAAAAAAAATGAAAAAATGAATATATCTATATGTACATATATGTATTTTTTGTCCATGTCACAATATCTGCCGCTCAGATTGGGCAAGTTTCTTTTCCCATAGATTTTTCACTCAAAAACATAATTTCATTCTTTCATTCTTTAGTTTTTAGTATTGATTTTCAACTCCAGTGCAGAAAGTGAGAGTGTGTACATGCTTCCCTCAAGATTTTAATTTTAATTTTATATATTTCGTGATGGACAGGCATAGGCGCAACCAGGAATTTAGGGGGAGGGGGGGCCGAAATATTTTTTTGGGGAGGCCACTTTTATTTTTGTACCGTGCAGTAGAAAATCTGCTGAATAGGATTTTTTTTTTTCCTTGCTAGCTTTCTTGGGGGGGCCAGAAAATTTTCTAGGGGGCCAGGCCCCCTCAGGCCCCCCCCTGGTTGCGCCTATGTGGACAGGACATATTCCCCCATATTTCAATATGAAAGAATAAAAACTCGAAAAAGGAGAGGAGACAAGCCTAAAAGACGAAAAATACATTATAAAAAAAAATTGAAATTCGAAAAATTAAAAATAGCTGAAAGAAAAAAAAAAGAATGTCAACTCACCCACTCGTCGCATGCCGTCCTTGTTTGCCATGCACATTCCGAAAACTCGACTTCCAAAAAAAGGACTATCCTTCTGAATCAACTCCTCATCCAATCTGAATCGAAAACACACCAATATACAGAAAAATATATATAGAAAAATATACAGATATATGTACAAAAAATATTATTTTGAACACAAAAAGTACTATGTATGTTATTTCACCAGCCAGACATCTGAAACATATTTCTATTTTTTAATTATTGTTTTACTGTATGTGTTTGTTAGTTTGCGCATGACTAATCACTGATACTCCAGCGAAAAAGGAGAAACGCAATCGGTGCCCATGAAAAATTTTAAATACATTTTTAACGGTTCAATTTCTGATTATTTGATGTCGCAACGAATGCAAACTTTCTCCCTTTCCAAACATTTTTCAATTTCAATTTTCATTTTCATTTTTCAACAGAAGCTCAAATCCAGTGCTGTAACAATTGCGTGAATGTTGTTTTTTTTCTTTCGGAATTATGCTCACCCCTCATCTCCAGCCAGCAGGGTATTGAATAACACTCGATATCTAGTCGGAAAAAAAACAAGCGTGAACAAAAAAATTAAATGGGAGAAATTTTTTAGCCCACTAGCTCTCCTAAGCTGAAAAAAAAAAAGCTTGCATTGGTCTGTGAATATTTGCATCTCGATTTCTTTTCAAGAAAAATAAATAAAAAAATCTTATTTTCTTGGATGTCCCCCCCAAAGTTTTTAATTCAGTCAATTATTTAATTAGTAATAACTTTTTGAGTTTTTAGTCTTTTTTTAATTGACAATATTACAATTAATATGGAGGAAGTAAGAAAAACAAAAATGTGTATTGAAGGATGGAGCTGCTCTGGAGTTCAAATTTCAAATCCTTTGGCTTTTCCATTTGATAATTTTTGTTTTCCAATCGAACAACACATTATTAAGGTAATTTTTAGCACCAAAAAATTCAGATATTCGACCAGGCTATAAATATCTTTTCTAGACGGACCTGGCTTCGAAGATATTCAGAGGAACGATGGTGGCAGGCATTGCGACGATGCCCAGAGGGAAAATGGGCAAACGCATCACCGTTCCAGTCTTTTTCCCTTCGCCCGACTCCGCTCGCACGACGCAACTCCCGACATCGCGCACTCCAGAACGCACCGGACACTCCGCCAGGAAATTCGATCCCCCCTTGTGATACGCTCTCGAACTCAGCTGCGCATTGGCGGCGGGATTTCGCCCCAGCGACGATGACCCACGTACTGGCGCCGAAAGGAAACGCTTACGTGAAAAGGGTCGGGCGGAAAATGACGCCAACCCACCTGGAACAGAAAACAAAAGCTGGAAGGATGTCTGTGGGAGGATCACCTCGAGCCGGGCCGCTACTGATGGCGCTTTTGGTCGCTAGAGCTTGGGGGACGGCGACGCAGCGTCCGGGGGTCGCGAGTTGGGAAGCGGTGGGCATGGAAGTGAAGAGTAACCAAGCGAGGGAAAAAAAAGGGGCGAAAGCACCTCTCTGTCGTCCGTCTTGGCAATAAATACCGGCCGAATATCACCCCACGTGGCCCACGTGACATTTCAAGTTTCTGTCTTTTTTGCCCCTGATTTGGTTTCGATTCCTGTCAATCAAGACCGTTCCACGAAAAACGCCCCCCTTCGATTTCACCTGCGCGCGTGTGAGGGCTTCAGTTCGAAATAAGATAGGTGGTTGTTTGAGTTTCGGTCGAGGGATTCGTTCCAGAGGGAGAGGGGGTCATGCTCCGGCATCTTTCGGCGCGACTTGGGCGTGCGTCGTCGGTGGGGACGTCCGGACGTCTAGGGGTGACGCCTGGCGGCGCGGGGACCTGGTGCAGGACGTTGTCGGCGGACTCCGCCGTCGATTGCGTCGTCATCGGCGCGGGTGCGTGTGTTGGTGAAATATGGCCTGCACCTTTCTTTGTCGAAACCCCCCTGGTTGTGTTTCAGGAGCAGAAAAACACCACTCCCAACCTCCCGTTTTAATTTTTTCTGCTCGAAGCGCGTTGAAATTAACTTTTCCGCAGCCTTTGTCGCAGAGAAAGAAAAGTGCATTCATTTTTGTTGACAAACTTGAAAAAAAAAAGGAAAAGAACTCAGTAAACAAGCACTTTTTTTGTCAAAGTGCAAAAAGAATCGACCCACAGGACAAAGAGTAGCAACCGCCTCGAACTGCTGGTGGCCAGAGGAGTTTCATTCAAAATTTTCCCTTTTTTCTTTAACAACCCAGTTTAAAAAAGAAAAATACAACAATGAATCCTGTGGAATGTCCCTGAATTACGTGTGCAGCTGTTAGGTGTGATTGGTTTGGCTGTGGCCCGAGCGCTGACTCAGAGGGGCCGAGAGGTTCTGGTGCTGGAAGAGGAGAAATCGATCGGCACAGGAATATCGTCTAGAAACAGCGAAGGTAAAAACATCTTTGTGGCAATCATCGATTAAAATTGTTTGGTTCCGCTTCTCACCTCAGAGAAAATAATTTTAAGAATAAAAAAAAAATTGAAGAAGAAAAGGAAGAAAGAAAGAGAAAAAAAAAGAAACTTTTGATAACCGAACCAGAGGCGAATCTCAAAAACCACTGCATGTTAATGAAAGAAAGCTGAATGGAAGTCGCCGTGCGCTGGGACCCCGGAAAGTAGGCACATCGATGTTCAGTTTTCTTGAATGGTTCTTCGGTTTTTGGTTTTTTATTTCCTCCATCTTGGAAAACACATACAGATATGTTTTATTTGGTTAAGGTTTCTTTTTCTATTTTTTAATTTGTGTTTTGTTTTGTTTTTCGTTCAGTGATTCATGGGGGGCTGTACTACAAGACGAATACGCTGAAGGCTCTGCTGTGCGTGGAGGGGAAAAAAATGCTGTATGATTACTGCAAAGAAAAATCCATTCCACACAAACGCATTGGGAAATTGATCGTGGCCACGAATCCAGGGTGAGATCCAAAATGACGAAAAAGATTGTGTGCAAACTTCAATGTGGATTAAAAATGCCATAAAAAATACCTACTAAAAGAAAGCATTGAGATGAAAAAGATGGTGCCAAAAGCTGACATGATATATTCAAACAGAAATTTTCAAAAGTGAAGGAAATGAGCAAAGTAGAAAAACTTCAAAGAAAATCTTTATACGTTTATTACTGTGGTTTTTCCTCTTTCTCCAGCATAGACAATTGGCCACCTTAGGGAATATCGCGAAACAAGCGAAAGCCAACGGAGTCCAGGATGTGGAGGAAATCGACAAGCAGACGGCACAATTGCTGGAACCCGAGGTGTCTTGTGTGGCTGCTCTTCTGTCGCCGTCGACAGGCATTGTCGACAGCCACAGGTGCTGATGAAATAAAATGAACTGGGCTTTGGATTTTTTTTAATTAAGTGAAACTGTGTCTTCTTGAATGAAAACACGAAAAATGGCGGGTGCTTTTTTCCCCTTTTTTTTTTCGAGTGTGTAGTTTCAGTATTGGATTACCCCTCCTTCCCTCTTTTCCCAACCCCCCCCCCCAAAAAAAAAAACAGAAAAAAAACAAAGAGAGAATAAAGTTAACACAGGTGGTTAATAATTATTTAAAAGCATGAATAAAGGAGCTAACAAATTTAAATTAAAATATTTCAACAATGAATTAAATGGAAAAAGTAAAATGTAGGAAACTGCTCTTTTGTTTGTCGTGGGTGTGTTTTTTTAATTTCTTTCCCTGAATAAGAATCATGAAATGCCCTGCTGTTGGTGTATCTCCGATTTTATAATCAACCTTTTCTTTTCTTTCCTTTTTTTTTGTTCAGCCTCATGGAATCTTTGCGAGCAGATGCTGAATCTGGCGGAGCTCTTTTTTCGTTCGGGGCTAAAGTGGTTGGAGGCGATTTGCAATCCTTTCCCAAACAACTCAAGGTCAAAGATACCACCACAGGAGAAATCACAGCTCTGACCCCTGAATGTATTGTGAATGCCGCAGGTGACACTCGAAGAGGGGACCCCCCCCAAAAAAAATAAAAATAAAAATGAATAACAAACAAAAAAACAGGAAAAAAGAAGCAAACAAATAAGAATGATTGAAAAGTATCATATAAATAAGTGTCATATTTATAAATCTGTGTGTATGTACAGATAAATAAGTGAAGAAATTGAACCAGGGGTCGATTCTGTGTACTGTGTTTCTGAGGGATGGCGGGTTTTTTAGCCTCGTTGTACAACCATTTCCTCCCCCCCAAAAAAAAGAAAAAGAAAAAGAAAAAGAAAAATTCTCGAGAAAATAGTAAATAAACAAAATAAAATAAAACATACTATTTCTTTGCTATGTTCTCCATCGATTTGTGTGTTAATCTTGGGATTTCAAAAAAAAAAAAATAGGACTGCAAGCTTGGGATGTTGCGAAAACTCTGCTGGGAGCAACCACGTACGTCCCCCACCGATACTACGCTCGAGGATGTTACTTTTCCCTGCAAGCCCCGGCCCCTTTCAGTCGATTGGTTTATCCGATCCCGGAGGATGGCGGCCTAGGAGTGCACATGACGCTGGACCTGCAAGGAAAAGCGAAATTCGGGCCGGACGTCCAATGGATCGACCAAATAGATTATACGGTGGGGAAGTCATGTGTACAGTCGATGCTATAAATCCAACGAGGTTTTTTTTGGATTAAAAAAAAAACAATTTGGCCTTGCATTTGGGGTGGGAAAAAAAAAGAAGAAAAAGAAACGATGTAGTGGAGGTCGATCCATTTTCGCGTGTTTTCATCGTTTGGTGCTTTTTTTTCTTGCATTTTTATATGTGGTGTAAATTTTCGAAGTGCTTTTTTTCAGGTGGATCCGGAACGGGCTCTGTCGTTTTACCCTGCCATTAGGAAATATTATCCGAACCTTCCGAAGGCTTGCTTGCAAGCCGACTATGCTGGGATTCGCCCCAAAGTGGTTGGCCCGGGGGAACCCCCTGGAGATTTCTTGATCCAAGGCCATTCCACCCACATCGTTTTGGGGTTCGTCAACCTGTTCGGTATAGAGTCCCCAGGTCTGACGGCATCTTTGGCCATTGGGGAATACGTTGCAGAAATGCTGGATGGTTGAATTTTTTTACTTTGTTTTTCAAACACAGAAAAAGAAAGTGCGAAGGATTCTGTTTTTTCTTTATTTTATTTTTGGGGGGGGGGGGGGGTGTTGGCAGGGGAATTAGACACAAAAATGGTGGGACCTGTATTTCTTTTCTTTTCTTTGATCCTGGGAAGGGGAAGGTTTCCTGAAATGGAGCCTATTGGTAATTGAATTTTGTTATTCTTGAAAGAAATTTTACATATGTATTTTTCCCCATGATCGAATTAAACATCCATGTTATTCCACCCTTCCCTCTGAAAAAAAAAACCCCGTTCTTGCAAAATCCTAACACAAGAAACAGTAACGAGACGTGCTAAGAAATTTTGGGGGAACCTTTCTTTCAAAATCGTGCGACTCGATCGCCATTCAACCCGCGTTGCGTTCGGGTTCTAGAAGTTAGTGTGAAAAACCTTCTCCCCCCCTCGTTCGAAGTCGAGCCGCGGTCGCGAGCTGATTTTCACGCACTGGATCAAGAATAGGAAGCCCAGCCACAACATCGTCGCGGACAGAAACTCTGCGCTGACGTGTACAGTCATAACCGAAATCCACTCGCATCCAAAATAGGACGTCAAGAGTCGTCGCGCAAGTACAAAAAGACGTCACACACCCTTTCAATCGCCACCATTTTCTCGCCTTGCTTAGACAATTACACTCAGTCCACCCTGCAACAGATCCTCAGCCACTTTTTCCAGTGTTTTTCCTTTCCTCAGTGGCAGAAAAACTGTGGAAAAGGAAAGAAAGCGCCGGTTGGATGGCCACCACTGCTCAAGAAACGTTGGAGTCGGTGTTCCCTCACCTTTATCCACCCCTTGAAATAGAAAACTCTGAAAAAATCAACGGGGAAGAGGGTGGTGGAGCAAGCGAAGCAGAAAATCAAGCTAATGATGGGGAGGGGGACCACGATTCAAAAAAATCTGGGGGAGGTGGGGTTGAAAACGCGGAAGATGGAAAAGCAGAGGGGGGGGATGCAAATCAAGAGGGAAATGATGGGGGGGTGGAAGTCGATGGGGTCCAGGAGGAGGAGGAGGGTGGTGTGCATGGACCGAACGAAGAGCTTTATCAGAAGAGAATCGATGGGGTCAAAAATAAGGTGGGGTGGTGTTGGAATAAAGAAGGCGTTCGTTTGTTGGAACAGGATAGGTAAAGAGAAAAAGGATGGTGCATTTCTTGTTGTTTTGGAGCGGTCGGTTGGATAAGAAACCAACTGATATATCTATGTATATGTACGTGAAAAATAGCAATTTCTGATTATGGGAGAGGACGTTGTGAGAGCCTTTTCCGAAACTGCATTTTTTTGGCATTTTCCTGTTTTTTTTTTCAGAATTTGGTTTGAACGGTAGATTTCCTGCTTTTTTGGGATTTTGTTTTTGTTTCTTGGTGTCCATGCATCCCGATTCTTTGATGGTGCAGTTTCAAGAGGATTTATCGTTCGTCGATTCTACCAATGACTACCTTTCGGAAAGAGCACAGCAAGCAAAATCATCCGAGCTGAAAGCGCTGGCCCAAAACGATAAAGGTCAGGATGCAAAAGTTTCAGCAGTGAAGTCCATCATGGTTTCGGGAAAAAAAAAACACGTTTTTTGCTTATTTTTTTTCCTTTTCGGCTTTTTTTTTTAACCTAAAATTCCACTCCAGAGAGGCTCTATGCTCGCAGAAAACAAAATCTCACTTTGCGAAATTGGATTCAGTTTTTGGCATTTTTTATTTTTATTTTTGGAAAATCAAGCAACGGGGCTTCTTACACTGATATTTGGAATTTGAAAAAAAGAAGAAATCATAAGATGTCATATTGTTTGATTCACAAAAACGTGTCGTGGTAATAATGAAATGCATTACGGTGCAAGTCTAAAACCCACATATAAAACATGACGAATGCTTTTGTCATTAACACTTTTATTTTATTTTATTTATTTTATTTTTAAAGCAAGATTACTTTCCCCCATCCACTGTTTTTTGCAACCAGTTTTTGTTTTTGTGAATGCTAATTCATTTTCACTTTTTTTTTTTTTAATCTTTCCCTCTCTGTATGAATAGTCCTACAACAAACAAAAAACTCAGCTTAAAAGAAAAAACACCTAAATCCCCTGACTTTTTTTTTTTTTTTCTTTTTTTTTTTAGATTTCACTCCAGCATGGAGGAAGACTGGGCTTCCCAAAAAGCCATCACATTTACGGGTGGACAGAAAAAAACTGGAGGGTGGAAATTTGCTGGATCCTAAATCCATTACGGAGGGTTTCTTGGAGCAAAGGAGCAAGGAGCAGTTGCGGCCGCCAAGAACTTTTGAATACGATGATAAAACGATCGAACCCCATTACTGTGCACAAACGAGAAATATCGCCATTCGAACGTGCCTCGCTAAGGAAAAATTCTCGAACATTCGGGGGGGCAAAGCCACAGGTCAGTCAGCTTTGTTAAAAAAAAAGAAAAAAAAAAGGAAGAAAAGAACAAGAAAAACGAAAAGAAAAGAAGTCTATTCCAAAACGTCATTTCGTTTACAGATTGTGAAGTGATTTGATTTTCAAATGAAGAAAAAAAGCAGAAAAAAAAAAACTGTCTTGTTTTTCGAATTGTGAATATTTTTAAATCCCTGAGAAAAAAAAACGGAAAAAAGAGGAAATGCAATGCACATTGTGATTATTGTTATTTTTATTATTTTTTTATTATTTTTTGGTGCACAAACGGCTAAAAAAAACTCAAAACTCAAAACCATAGGGGATTCTGGAATATACACATGGCATCGTTTGCCAGCGGAAGAGGTCAAGAAAAAATTGGAAGCTTCCGAAACGAGAAGGAAAAAAATGTGTCAAAAAATGAGTGCGGCCCAATTCGATGTCGAGAAAAAGTAGGGGAGCTTCTCGCTTTCAGTTTTTTGTTGTTTTTTTAATCTGGCAATGCAGTGTTCAAGTGGTCCTGTTTTAATTTTAAAAAAAATTATGATCTGATCTGATTTTTTTTTTTTTGGTTTGCACAGGATTATAGATTCGATGAAACACAAGTTGTCATTTTTGACAAACCCTAGGCATTCGAATTCATTGCGGCCGACCATGGGGCGAAAGGGAAAGGCTAAACCAAAGTAATCAATACAAAACATCTAACCTCTCTGTTTTTTTTCCTCCTTTTTTTCATAATATTCGCCCCCCCCCAAAGCATCAACACATCTGTCTAAATTCATCAGGCTTTTCCTTTCCTTTTTGTTTTTCAAAGTGTAAATCCTTCAACCTGAATTTTATGAACGCTTCTTTAGATGGTTACTTCCTTCCTTTGCTCATTTTTTTTATAATTTTTGATTTATTCAATCAGACATTTACTTTTTTATTTTTTTCTGGATTTTTACATTGTTCTTGTATTAACAGGTGGGGAGTCCAGCAACCTTCGTGCATTGCTCCAATCAAATCCAATCTTACATCCCATGCCGATAAAATCTTCGAAGTGGAGCCTGACGTGATTGAATTCAATGCATATGGTGGGTGGGTGGTCATCCAGCTTCGCTGTTTTTCCTTTTTCCTTTTGTTTCACAATAGTTTCACCATCTTTCTCCCCTTCCACCCCAAAAAATTGAGTAATAAACAAAATAAGAATAAGAATAAATGAATGAATGAATGCTTGGGCCGTAATATCCCTCCATCATTTTGTTATTCAATGGGAGTGGTGTGCTTTTTTCAAGTTTCAAAAAGTTCCGAAAATAGTTTTTTACAATTCATCAACAGGACACGTTCTGCCTGTTCATTTTTGATGCTCAAAATATACATGCCTGTTTTGGGGTTCATACTTATATATTTTTCCTGGTGACTAAGATTGATATTTTCTTTCCTTTTTTCTTTTTTTTGAGAAATCCTATTCAATTGTCTCCTTTTTTTTCCTCGTTTTTTGGCCCCAATCATATGAAACAATTTTTCCAGGACCAAAATCAGACATCGGAACATTTCATTTTCGTGGGGGTCCCCTGTATGTGTATTGTGTTGAGTGTTTTTTTTTGGATTCTGTGCAAGAGGTTGGCGGCGTGTACGAAATGAACGTTTCCCTCCGAAATGTCAGCAATGTCAGTCGCAGGATTCACCTCCTTCCACCGGCAAGTTCACCGTTTCGTTTCGAATATGAAAAAAAAAAAGTGTGACAATATCTTGTGCATGTCATGAGGTTTGGCTTTTTTTCGAACATCAAAAAACGTGTGACCTTGTCATGTGACGAGCCTCAGATGTCCAAGCATGCTTTGTTTTATCTGAACATGTTCTGGAGATTTGCCCAAATCGCAGGGCTGCATGGTTGCATGCAATGCATGCATCACATGCACTTTTTCGATGCATTCCTGTTACGTTCTTGGCATTGATTTGCTGATGTTCGATGTTTCGCTTTTCTTCCAGGCTTCGCAGTACTTTTTCCTCTCCCAGCTGAAATTCCCCGCCGACCATGGAACGATCGCACCAGGAATGGAGTGTCAATTCACGCTCCGTTTCTGCCCCGACTCGTTGGCCGATTACCACGACGCTTTCACCATCGACTCCCAAGCGGGTCGAATAAAATACCCCGTCGCCGCCCGTCGAAATCCTCCGTCGCTCACGATCCCATCCGTGATTTCCGTCGGGCCGGTCGCCTTGGGAAACACCCGCCTGACCAAGATCAAATTCGAAAACTTGGGTGGGGACGGAAGATTCAGGATCGTCCCGGCGGCGCACTGGCCAGATGGAATCATGCAGGCGCCGAGGGAGGTCGCTAAAATCGACGCCTTTCGCATCGAGCCCGTTTTCATGACGGTCGGGCACGGAGAAGAGACCACCCTCGACATCACGTTCGCCCCAACTGAACTGGGATCGCAAGCCGTGTCTATTTTTCTCGTGTGCGATAATTGCCAGGTGATGCCGATCGAGATCCAAGGGGATGCCCAAGACGTAGACGTCACGGTGCAAGCCCTGGATGGGCATCCACCCAGAGAAGGCGAACTGGATAATGCCCTGTGGTTTTCGGAAGTCAGCCCCGGGGGCAGCAAAACACGTACGGTGCTCATCAAAAACGAAACCGACATGGCGTTTCCTTTCCGATGGAATCGATCACGATTTCCTTTGCTGGACGAACTCTGTTCGGAGAATTCGACCCGACCGATCGAGCTGGACTCCAAGACGCTGCTCCAAGGCACCCTGGAGAGTTTCGAAATCCTGCCGTCTGAAGGCGAGATCCACCCACGCGAATCCATCGAGTTTTCGATAGCCTTCGCGCCGCCTTTTTTGGGATCTTTCGCGCAATGGGCGCGCCTCATGCTCGACAAGACAAAGTCGTCAATGGGTGACGACCCTGATCCAGATTACGCCCCGAAATACGCCCACCAGGCGGTGAATCTGGAAATGCTGGGGCTTGGGGTGGAATGCCCAGTGACACTGGAGCCTTGCTTGATCAGCATCAGTGGAGGAATCACTCTGGGCCAAAAAGCTGTACGGAAGCTGAAAATCGACAACAGTGGGGGCGATGCCCCGGCGATATTCTATTTCGATGATCTCGACGAGGAAGTCACCGTGGTGCCTTGCCAAGGGGTGATCCCGCCCCGCTCAGCCATGCACGTGGAAGTGAAAGTTTCGGGAATCGAGTTGGGGTCGATCGAAAGAGGGCTGGTGTGCAAAGTGGAGCATGGACCTGAGATTCTATGCACCGTGAGCGCAACGGTGATGGGGCCGAGAGTGAGGGTGTTGATGCCTTATTTGGATTTTGGGTTGGTGAGATGGGGTCATTGCCACAGCGTAGAGGTGGAGTTGAGAAACGAATCGAGCAGCTGCGAAGCTCGCTGGGAAATCGTGGAGTCTTCCAAGGTGATATTGCCGCCGAAATGGTTTATTTGATTTTGGAAAAGTTGCCATGAAGACTGAAATAGGGCATGCATGCGTGCATGTTTCGATTATGATCAGCTCATTGGTGGCTGTCAGCCCTGACAGTTTTGATGAGACTTTGAAAAATCGAGGAAATTGAAGTGCCATTCTTGGCTTTTTATGTTTGTGAGGCTTACATTCTGTATGGCGAATTCCCCCCCCCCCTCTCCCAACTTTTCAGATTGTCTGTCAATTGTTGTTTCTTTTTTTGACATTTGATCCCACCTTTTTGTTTGCTGAAAACATGAAAGATAGAAATCATCATTGTTCCAAAAAAAAAATCGTAAAAAAACGAAAATTGACTCCTTTTTTTTGTTTTTTTAATTGTCTTTCTGTTTTTTTTGTTTTTTTGAAGGGTGGGTACCTGTCGTTCGAACCCTCCTCTGGCACGATCCCAGCCGATGAATCGACGCTCATCAAAGCAATCTGTCGATCTACTGACGAAGGGAAAATTGAAGGAACCGTGAAATGCATATCGGTGCAAGGAGGCCATTCACAGCACATCCGGTACAGCAAACTTTTCATTTTTTGACTCTTTTTTTTTCCAAATAATTTCGATCTCTCATCGATGCTCGGACTTTTTTTTTTCCTTTTTTCGTTTTAAAAAATTGCAGCTTGTTATGGAGCCGATCATGTTCAAATTGCAGCCCTGAGATTTTTATTTTTTTATTTTTTTTTGGGGGGGGGTTGATCAATGAAGTAAGGACGCGTATTCACACTCTTATTATTGCTTCCACAGGTACCTCGCTGAAGTCATTCGTGCCAAAATCGTGATGGATCGCAGCGAAATCGACCTTGGATTGGCATACCTCAATGTACCCATTACTCATCAAGTGGTGATGACTAATGTCACCAGCCTCTCCGCTGAGTACAGATGGAACGACGAGGTGCTGGGGGATTGCGATCACATGCGAGTGAAAATGAACCCCAGCAGCGGGGTCTTGGATGCAGGTAGCCAAGCTTCACTTTACACTGTAAATGGTCGATCATATGGATCATTCGTGAACCATCCAAAGATGTAGGATAAGATCAACTCGAAAGGAACATCCAGATATATATTGAATGAATGTTTAATTTACATTTGGCAAACTCGTTCAACGAAGGCCGGCCACCATGAGGTGATTTGGCTCCTAGATATATGTGTACAGCACATATTATGTGTATATTATTTCAATCAACTGGAAAGGAGCATCCAGAAGCGAAAAACTAAAAATGCAAATAGCCTTCCCTTATTTTCAGCATGTCTGACAGTTTGGTTGCAGTGGCAGAAATTTTCCTTTATTTAGCAGATAGATATTTCTGTAAGAGTTTACAAAAAGAAGCATGTAAAAAAATTCTCAATCCTCAAAACAGCTTGCCCATTTTTTTCCTTTCAACGCAGGGACCTCGCGAACTATCGAAGCCACCTTCTACCCCGCGAAGCCCTGCTCGCAGTCGGAAGTGATCGTAGTCGGCGACGTGGTGGAGGCGGAGGCCCCCGCCGCCATTTCCGTGAAAGCCGAAATCCACGACCTCAAAGTGGGCATCTGTTTCGTTCCGAAACTGAAATATGAAGCGATCAAACGAGAGGCCTCTCAAAATGCATGCGACTTCAGAAACGACACGACCGCCTTGTTCCCCTTCGGCGAACCGGAATATACTTCCGACGACCTTTGTGGCGGCGGAAAGACGTCACCGCTGATCGATTTTGGAAGGACCGTGGCGTTGGGGGACGAAGTGGAAATCATCATGGTGGTAAAAAACGATGGTGGCATAGAGGCTGAAGTGAACCTCCATTTCGATGAGTTCGGAGCGGAAGGCCTCGATCAATCCTCCCCTTACACAGGTTGGCTGCTACTTTACAAAATCACCAACCCTGAAGCAACCTACTCATAATCGCAGCGACCATCGTTTTTTCACAGTAGTAGTATACCAGTACTAGTTTCTGGTTAGTCCATCCTCCTATCGAGAGCCTCTCCCTACCACACTTTCCCCCCCGAAAACCTTATCCTTATCGATGCATTCCGCTCCAATCTTTCACCCCTCCTTAACCAAAAACGAACTCTTCCAGGCTTGAGGCTCCCATCAGCGGAGTCAGGGGCGACCTTTCAGCGGTCATCGACCAAGAAGGTCCCCATCACGCTGTCAGACGCTCATGAGACCTTGTCCCCCTTCACATCGCCCCTTGGAAACGCCATGATGACTCGCAGGAGAACGGAACATGAAACGAACGGAATTTTCAGGGGCAGGGGAATGATCGTCCCCATCACTCCAGACGGCGCAGTGCTCAAACCCTTTGGGACGAAACGGTTTTCTCTGGTCTGTAAGAACAACATGTGTGGGGAGTACATGGATAAGTTGCACCTTCAGGTAATGATGGAAACCCATCTGAGAGGAAAAAAATAGCCAAAAAGGGGTGCAACACAGGGCTCCGACCTCCTCCCCCCCAGCTGACTAAAAAGGAAAGATCCCTGTGACAACCAATCCTGTAGCTCTTTCCTGTTTAATTGGAAGACTCTGCTTTTCGATCGATTTTCAATTGATGCTCAGGAACGTTTATTTTTTTCAGTTTTTCAACACTGTGGGAAAGTAGTTGTCTCAGGAGGATAATACTTCTGTGCCATGTCGAATGCGTTCAATTGTGCGTTACATGCCAAACCCAACGGTTTCTTATCGTACGATCGACAGGTGGGTGGCCTGCCTCGAATAACGTTCCCAGTTCGAGTCGGCGTTGTGGGGACCCCCTTGCACCTGCAAAACGAGCGAGCCCTCATTCGGGGATTCAGCCAAGGGTACAACGTCGCCAGGCTTCGCAAAGATTTCGGCCAAATACTGGTGGGAGGGACGCTGGAGAAGACTTTCCATGTGTTCAATTTGGGGTCCGTCGACATGGATTTGGAGTGGGAGGTGCTGGTTTGCGACGACGCTGAGCCCTGTGTCGACGTCACTTTGAGGCCTGGCACTTCCGTGGTGAGCGTCTCGGTGGATGCTAAAGGTTACCCCAAGGAAGGCTTGTTCGAGATCACTCCGAAGCGCAAGGTGAGTGGCGTCCCCCCTCAGATGCATGATAAACCGTCGTCTGACATGGATAACTTCTGTTGGAGCCGGATTTCTGTACATTCCGTGGGCAGTGCGGCTTGGAAACTTCCCGTTTGTGTTTTTTGTTGAGCGTTTGTTCGTTGGGTATGAAGATGATGGCGGCTGGGAGTTCGGCCCAGTTTCGAGTGCGATACGACGCCTCGACGCCTGAAGAGTGCACCGCCTATCTGGTGGGCACTCAAACCGTGAAGGGAACCCAGGAAGACGTCCCCATCCGTTTGAAAATGTGCGAAACAGGGAACGAGGCCAAGCCCATCGCTTGTATCTTGTCAGGTATCCCCCATCCATTCCCTTCAATATCAGCTCGTGCAGTAGTTGGGCCCAGGAAACTCAGCCAGACACGACGGCGTTGATACGGGTGCGCTTATATCCTGTTGTTCAGATGGGTTTCACCCTCACGCCGCCGCGCCACCCGTTCCCTTGTATCCGATACGAGTGGATTTGAAAGCGGCGACCATCTGCCCGCACCTGGAGCCCGACCCTCAAACCGATGCCAGTCTCCTTATCCACTCCACGTTCCCTCCTAAAACGCACCCCTCCTACATCAAAACGGTCACCTACTGCAACAAGCTCGGTTCCCCACTCACATTCTCGATAAGCTGTGGCGACGGTCCATTCGAATTCATGGCGGCGGCGCCGTCAGTTCCACAGGACATCCAGGATTTCCAAGGGCTCACTGGGGCGCCGAAAACGCTGGAGAATGGGTTCATTTTGGTAGGTTTTCCCTGCAAGCAGCTTCTGATTTCATGGCGCTTGGAGATGTTCCCTGTATGAGTGTTTGGGCTGCGAGTTTCAGGTTCCCCCGAAGGAGAGCGTGGAAGTCACCGTCCGGCTTCAACCGCCGAAACGTTGGGAGAGGACGGACTATGACCTCGATGGCGCACTCACCTTCCATTACAACAACGGCATTGAACAGGTCGGAGCACCCACAGAAACGTTCTTCAGCTCCTCGTTAAAGCAATATAACATATATATTCTACACTGGCGTGTGCGAATATGCACCATTGATTCTCCAGAAAGCGATATCGGTGTTGCGGTTCATCTAGCCCCCTCCCAAACACCCCCCTCCCAATGTGTTACCTCAAAAGTTTTCAGCAGCCGCTTTGATCTGTTCTTTTCCAGATCGTTCCCTTGCACGCGAGCATCCTCCACCCCGAAATCAAATCCAACGTGGTGGAGTTAGACTTCGGCGCCGTTCACGTCTCCTCCCCAAAGACGCTCCACATAACGGTTTCCAACCCCTCTCTGGTCGACGCGACCTGGACGATCGTCCAAGATGATCAAAAGCCAGATTTCACGAAAAGCAACCAAAAATCGGCGCAGTTCGGTGTCTTCTCCATCGAACCTTGCGGTGGGAATCTGAACGGGCGGGGTTTGTTGATGCCGAGGACGGCACGGGTGAGCATCACCCTGAGTCCGACTGACATGGATGGGTATGAGGAGAGAGTGCGGTTCGTTTGTCGGCGTGGTCGTGGATGCGAGGTGGTGCTGAAAGGGTGGGGGACGTTCGATGAAAGGGGGGAGCACAAGAAAGAGCTGTATAGGATCTGAGCGAGTATTTATTGCTTTTATGCCGCTCGATTTCCAAGCATCGCACTGGTCTGAACACCTAGTGATGATTCGCCCAACCAATCAAGAAATTCAGTAACAAATTGTGACAGGGTGGGTGGATTCGGTGTTTCATCAAACTCTTTTCATCTGGAGGGATGGAGGGGGTGGTGGGTATCTCGAAAACTTGTGGAAATATGGGGAGTAACTCGTTAAAACATGACACCTTTTTCTGATGATCATTCCCATGAGAATCACCATTGAAAGAGGTATTGTAATGAACCTCCTTACAGTATTTGAGAAAATGTTCAGAGCCCCTCCCTGTATCAAGTGTGTGAAAAGCACAGCTGCCCCATCGAAAATCAAAAAGATGGACAAAAAAGAAAAATAATACAGACGAATCGTGTCTTGTTGTTACCTTTTCTCCTCCCCATCTCCAACTATATTAATATGATCTTTTTTTTCTTCCCCTGATTCATCCATGCAATCGCTTCATGGAGTGAACACCAAATCATGACAATAATTAAAAATGCATCCCCCTGTTCAAGTCTTAACCCACACAGCGTTACGATAACTAGCATCTTTCTTTCACCCCTTTTTCTTTTTCTTTTTTTTTTGGGAAGTGGTTGGGAGGGGGTTGCCTTTTCCTTTGGGTTTTTTTCTCTTTTCTTTTCCCCAAATCATAAATATCCCGAACCCTCCCTTTCCTTCTTCACCATGTTCATAATCATTGGCTTATGATCAATACAAACCTTCAAAAAACAAAAAAAACACGAAATAAAACAAAAAACCCACACACAAACACACCTTTCGACCCGGAAGCAAAGATCGTAAAATTGGCACCAGCAGAGAAAATTCGAAAATAACAGGAAATCGGGTAGCTGCATTAGTCATCAATAAGACAGGATAAAATGGGGGGGACAAGGCGGCAAAGAGGGGAAAAACAACAAAGCGAGAATAAAACACTACAATGATATTCCCCCCCCCCCCCTCCCCCCAAATCATAACCCCCTCCCCTCTGTCTTGCCCAATCTGTTCAATTTTTTCACCCCCCTCCATAAAAACAGGTCTCCATCTTGTTTTCAGTACATGGATAAAAAAAAGCATCTAGCAGACATACGTTGTGTTTTTTTTTCCTCCCTTTTTCCCAGAACGATGCCGGAAGACATCCCTAAGGAAAAAGTCGAAAAATAATACAGAAAAAGATAAAGATAATCCATTTTGGGGTGGCCAAAACCCCCAAAAAAAACAGAGAAAGAAAACAGCCAAGCAAGGAAAAATGAAAAAAAACAAAAAAATTAAGCATCATCCTCAACAACACCCTTTAAATTTGATAGAGGCCAGATTCGACGTATGGGGGGAATTGAAAACCGAAACAAAAAAAAAGGGAGCGAAATACAAGAAAGAAAGAAAGACTCCGTCGGGAAGAAAGAAAAACAAAAAGCCTCAAATCAATAATTCATCGACAAAATCCCCCCTTCCCCTTTTTTTTTCTCATCATCTCGATTTGTTTTCCTCTCTTTTTTTTCCCATGTCATTCTCAGGGTCAATGCCCCCCCGGTGTTTAAGCCACCGAGAAATCGGCTTCCTCGAAGCTTCCGCCCGACTTCTCCCCTTGCTTGTTCATAACGTCATTGCTCTGTGACTGGGCTTCGGTCGACCTCATGGACATGCCAGAATTCTTATTCATCTGCTTGGTGGCAATAACCCCCCTGATTGCTTCGAAAAAGCAGAAAAACACCGCGGAGTTTATGCCGTTGCTGGCGGCTCTGGGCCCGACGCCGGTGAAGAAGTTTCGAAAGCCTCCCTGGGAGTATATGCTCCTGGCGGTGGAAACCATGCCTGGCCGAGAAGCCGCAGTGCACATCATTTGAGTTTTGATGACGTCCAGTGGGGTCGTGGCGGCAGCTGCAAACGCTCCGGCTGCCGCACCTGATAGAATTCCAAAAGAAGGGCAAAAAAATTAATAATAATCATCAGCATGGTGAATTGGGGGGCGACAAACTGCTCCCGCATGTCAGACCCGGAATTATCCACCCGATACTGGTTGCCCTCCTCTGTGTCTACATCATATTATTGATGCTTACCAGTCCAAAAAAAAGCAAAGCACCAACTGTCGCATCTTGTTTTATTAATTAAATTTTATTTGTCTTTTTTTCCGGTTTTTTTATGTGTACGTTTAGGCTGAAAGCCCCCACATGATCCTGGCTTCATATTTTTTTTCATTATAATAATCTTCAATCAGCGACATTTTCAAATGTCCCCGAAATGAACTGGTTCGGTGCCATCTTGTCCAGCCCCTCAAAACACCCCAGAATGTCGCACCGATCGTGAAATCCTCATGAGGAGAGGGGCTGCGACCTCCCACCAGGGAAGTAAACACCGATCGCAGAGTTTCGTAAGCAGCGAATTTGCATGCCATGTCTGGGACATCCTCCAACAGCGTCGGCAAATACCCCACGAACAGCCCCCTCGGTCCCGCTGCTTTCACGATGCTGCCGGAAGCTTCCACCACATTCTTGTACACCCCTGCCTGAACGGATCGAATGCAAACCGCCAGAGGGACTTTCACCACCGAGCTGCCAGCCGCTGCGATCGCCCCCGATGTGAAGGCCACCATTCCTTGAGGCATTTTGGTTTCCCTGGCCAGCACGTTCTTGGTCACCGAATAGAAAGCAAAGTACGCTCCGATGGCAATTCCAGCCCCGGTGGCTGCGCTGAACACCCCCTTGTACAGACTAGCAACTCCGGAGCCGAAGCTTCTCGCTGCCTTGAGGGCTTCTTTGCTGTTCCCGTTCGAATGCATCAGTTTTCCGAATTTCGACAGCCCTTTCACATTCCCGGTGCCTGTTTGCATCCTGACTTTCAGGGTGTCCAGAGGATGGATGGTGCTTTGGGAAGCTGCCCTTGCCATTGCCCCTGCCATCACATCGCTGGAGGGTTTGCTGGCTGGCGGAGGAGGTGGGGGGGAAGGTGCTGGGGGGGCATCTGGAACCGCCACGGTGGCTGACAGCTCCTTAGAAATAGATGCGCACACCAGGGGCCTTCGCCCAGGTCTAGCCAGCCTCCTTCGGCTGGCCCCATTGGGTTGCTCGATCAATGCATGAAACACCATCTTTTTTTCAAATTTGCTTTTTTTTCTGCTGAAGGGCACCCTGTCACTTTCTCCGGTGGGTGTTTTCTACGCGTCAAATCCTGTAATTTTCTTCCTCGAACCTTTTTTGGGGATTTTTTATAATATAGAAAAAAAATCGACCTAACTTCGTTTAATCTTCACACAGTCTTTCTGTTTTTTTTTCAGGTACTGAATCCTACTGTAGATGTAAATTTTTTCTTTTTTCCCTTTTTTTTTTCTTCCCAGATAAATTGGAGACGGTCAATCTTTTTTTAAAAAGAAATAAAAATAGAAATGGACTTCTCTCTATTTGCCGTGTCAATTTTTTTTTTGGAGTTGTTTTTTTTTTTCCAAAGTACTTGAAGTTGTTACGGAGCAATTGAACCCCCACTCGTTTTGATGAGACAGACCTTCTCTAAACCTCGTTCGTTGAAACCCAACAAATCAGAATTTCAACGAGTTTTTTCACGACAAGGCGGCTACACCGGTGAAGGGAGCCGGAAGGCCTTGCTGTACCTGGGCACAGTAACACGCAGGGGAATTTCATTTTATTTTATTATTTTGTTTATTCATTTAATCAGATTTCAAAACTTAGCATTTGTTGGTTAAAACCGCTCGATCGAATTTCCATGTCCATATGTTCTTCCACCCCCCCCTCCCCCCCCAAAAAAAAGGGAAAAAAACACAAAAGAGAATCGAGAAAATTTTGAAAATCGAGAAAAGAAAATACAAACACACACATACGTCTGCACAAAAAAAAGGACACAAAACTATATCTATTGCGGGGAAATATTTAAAAAAAAAAAAAACCTTCGAATCGTTCTGTAGAAAAGGAGAAAAAAAATGAAGGGATTTTTGGAAAACAAGTGGCTGTGTTTTCCTGGGTTGATGGTGGAAAGTGACTGTCTGTACAGTCATGCAAGATTTAAATTTCATACAAAAGAAGGAACTAACTTTTTTTTTCAGTAAATAAGTCAGTAAAAATTTTTTTACAGACAAAAAGAAAAATGCTGGATTCAACAATTAGGATATTTCCAGTTTCTTGTGGAAAAAAAAAGTTCTCAAAAACAAAAGGAGGGAGAGGGGGTGGTTCCACACATATCACTTGAACGTTTTTTTTTCTTTGCAAGAAAAACTCACCGGGAGGTTGTTAATTCCTACAAAGGATTGTTGGACCAACACAGGTCTGACAGTGTTTAGATGCTGCGTCCGTTGGACGGCACACACAGGTTCGAGATCCTTGTATCGAGGCAAAGGCCGCGAGTGTTCCAAGTCGTCGTACAGGGCTTGGTTGGCACTCCCTACGCACTTCAAATTAACCTGAGGAAAAAGAGAAGAAAAAAAAACACGCTCAGGTACAGATCGAGGTATCTAGCGAGCGGAATCGGGACGCGTAAAGAAACACAGACGAGGTGTCGGAAAAAAAAAGAAGGGGGTCATTTTCTGATCTCGTTTCACGACGTCTTGTTGCGCGTTGGCCCCAAACGAAAAAAAAGTCAGTTCTGTTTGGGAGCTCGACCAAAAAACAAAGAAATTAAAAGAAAACACTGAAATTGAGAGGGGAATCGTACGGTTTCTCGAAGCAGGTAGTTTTGAGTGTCTTCAACCTCCCCGGGCACCCCCGCGAAAGATGTGAGCAGAAGGCACGAAGTCCAAAGCACGACCTGCCACCAACCAACAAAAAAAAAAAACGCATTCTTTTTAAATAAAACAAAACAAATTATTTAAAAAGATTGCCACTTCCGCACGCAAGCCCTAGACAAGATGCGGGCACCTCCCTTTCCCCAACTGACAACCAAAATATAAACGAGATGGGGGAATTTAGAACCGAAGCACCGCCTAGCTGATTTGACGTTTGCTTGGTTTTTTAGCTTCGCGGATTGGGGAGCTTGGAGCGTACCTCTAGGTAACAGATGGCTAACAACGAGTAGGAGACCTTACAATACAGCGGAGCGGGTTTCATTGACAACGCCGAACATCAAGACTGGCCAACGGAAAGGATAAAAGCCTCGCGCACGCTGGAGAGTTGGGTGCTCAAAAGAGCCCAAACACGACGAACTGTCGTACACACAGCTTGCCAGAATTTGGGCCAGCAAATCTCAAGGCTGAATTTTTTGAAGACAGGTTGGGGGGGAGGAGGGGGGCAGTTGAATCTTGGCTTTTCTGGTTTGCAGCTTTGATTTTGCCCTGGGGGCTGCCCAGTGCGCATCTTTACCTCTCTTCAATTTGAAATTACAAAGGAAAAAAACTCTCGATCCATTTCTGTGTGCTGTTTTGGGGGGGTTTGACACCCGTCCATGTTTTTGGCAGACCCAGAATGTACAAATTGACAATCCATAGTGCTGCAGATGTTTCAGAATCTTCTGTTGAACATATTTGACTACACCATTCTGTTTTATGAAAACATATGTGTGCGTGGGTGGGTGGGTGCCTCATATCATGAATTGCAAATGGCCAATGGGCAGCAAAAACCCACTGATGAAGCCCATGTCTGTTTCATCCTCTGATGCAACAAGATCGAACATTCAATGCATGCATGCGTGCATGCATGCATGTATCCAGGAGAACATGATCCTAAATGCTCCACGATTTCACTGGGCAGTCTTTCATCCCAATACATTGTTCAACCTTCCTTGAATTGTGTGGAGCCCAACCACCACCAACAATACCCCAGAGAATTTCAAAAAATAATCAATTAACCCACACAGCCCTGTTTTTGCCACTTTCAACAGCAAGGCAGAACTCAAAATTTAAGGAAAGTGCCTGGAGCGAGTCGTCCCAGAAATTTTACGTAATACTTAATTGACAAAAAAAAAGGTGCTGAAGTTATGAAAACACCAAGACACAGCGGGAAAAAACACAAGGAACAGCTGAAATCGCACCCCTGGGAGCCGCAACTGCAGGGTTTGCTTTGCATCTTCCTTTCTCGTTTTGCAAGAACAACAACGGACGATCAGAAACATCCCCGCTCAATACTTGACAGTCGCCTTCGTGTACTCCTTCAGCATCCGCAGCGACCAAGGTTCGATATCGAGTTGATCGAACGGCCCGTGATCCTTGGGGAACCATTTCGGACGCCTCCGCCCGATCAACTTGAGCTGTCGCCGATTGTAGAACTCGTTCATAGGGTGCGGCACCTTGCCTTCGTTTTCCTTTTCCAGTCTCTTCCTCGCACGAGCTTCTTTGGCGGTTTCCGGGGGCGGTGGGGTGGGGGGATGATCATCGATGTGGACGGCGAACGCCGCACGCGAGGGCGGCCACTTCACGTAGTGTTTGGAAAACAAAACCAAACGGCGAATGCGCTCGGCCTTCTCGGCCATCGCAACTTCAACGCGAAACGTGTTACGTTTTGTGTTGCTTTTTTTTTTCGCTCTCGACGTCCTTGGGTGCAGCGCCAAACTCATATATGACGTCTATGAAAAACTGGCCAACCCTCACCTCCTGTTTTTCTTGGACACGTGAAAATTGGAGTTAATTGGATTGGAAATGCCATTCTGGACCTCCGCAATCATGTCCGTCTTTCCTGTTTGAGCAAAGGAAAAATCACCCCACCAGCTCAGATCGTATTTTGCGATCCGTCGACCCCGGGCACGCGTACGCGCTTCCCGCTGAATCGCCAAGGCGTCGTCGCTCAGGGAAATGTGGTGGATCTGGCTTCGAAGGCTGGCTTATGGGGTATGTATGAAATCGCAATATAACGCGCAAAACCAAGATCAAAAAGCGTCGATCGAGCCCCCCCCTCCTCCCTCAACAAAAAAAACAACACATATTGGATCGATCGATCGTACTGATATCGCGTTCTGCCAACGAAGCAACGATTGTTTAGTGATGTGCACTTTTCTCCGATCAGATCGGCTGCCCTGGATAAAACATTCAATAGTATGTTGGGAAAAAATTATAGAACTACAGAATTCAGAAAGAATTAATTGATTGAATTTGTTGATGAATGGAAATGAACCTTGGAGTATCTCCCTGAGAAAATTTTTTATTTTTTTTAAAGCTACGGTGATGTGCTTTCATTTAATATCTTGCATCAATGCTGCCGGAAGCCTCATATAGCCCGTTCGCTGGGCAAATGAGTGATCCAGCCCCCCCCCCCCCTTGTTTTTTGAAAAATATATACAATATGTGAGGCAGTACCCTGATTGGGTTGCTTCCGGAGAAATGAGAATGGAAAATGGATGTCGAAAAGGATCATGATTGTATATGTTCAGCAAAATATTTTAAAAAAATGAAAATCATAAAGTTTTTTGGAGATTTGCAAGGGGCGAAATAGAAACGAATGAATAGGTTTAATTTACATTAGGCAAACTTCCCCAACGAAGGCCGTCCACAACACCTCAGTAAAAATTCAGCTCAATACAGTCAGTTCTAGAAAACCCTCCACAGTTGCATCTAAAATAAAGCAAACCTGGTAAAACTCCTTGTGAAAGTGCGTAGCATCTTAGAAACGAAACACTGCACAAAATTCCATGTTCGAGAAAACCGTCATGCTCGTTATTGATAAAAGATATATAATTTTTTATTTGTTCGATGAACTTTCAGGCAGGAGGGCTTGCTGGGGTCGGACTGGGGCTTCTCTACGCTCTTCAGGAAAAAATGGTAAGATATATTTTATCATTTTTTGTGTCATATTGGTTGGTGAAACAATATGCACGCTATTTCACTGCAACAATTTATTTTTCATATTTGAAGAATGGGGATGTCTTTTTTGCTGTCTGCTCCCAATCTTTTTCCAAAAAATAAAAAAAAGAAAGGGAAAAAAAAAGCAAGATGCGGTATTGTTGATGTTGAAAAGAAATAATACTTTGAACAGTTTTTTTTTTCTTCCTGTGCTTGACTGGACCCTCCACAAAAATTGACATGATTTTTTTTTTCTTTTCTGTATTTAGCTGTATGTTCCTGTGATTCCCGGCGGAGAAAGGGGATATGAGTTCACTCCAAATCAATTTCAAATCAATCACGAGGTGAGAAAAACATAAACCCTGATTTTTCTTTTTAATTATTAAAAGACAAATTTGAAAAGAAATAAAAAGAAAACAAAAAAGAAACAAAAAAAATGTGCATGGGACAACGATAAAAACTTTGTGAAAAATGAACACGTCTCCACAATTTTTTCGTTGCTCTTTTCTATCGGCCGACCGGAAAAAAAAAAAAAGTTTTGCGCATCTTTCGTCTCCTCTATATAGTTACTTATGCATGCGTTGTTTTTTTCAAAAGATGTGTGGACAGGGGGGGTTGAAAACCGCTTTTTTTAGTTTGAAAACTGATTTTTCTAATTCCTGTACCATATTTTGTGTTATATTCAGTTGGAAAAGGGAAAAAAACTACAGCTTTTTTTTGTTGCATCCCTAGGATATGTATTTACATGCAGAAGATGGTACCAAGCTCCATGCCTGGCTGCTTTGGGATAAACATTGGACGAAAGAGTCGCTGAAAACCCGACAGACCATTCTTTTTTTTCAAGTAGGTGAATCCATACATGCACACATATACGAGTAAGGCTAATTCTTAATTTTAGTTGCAGTCTTCTCTTCTTAACTTTTCTTTTTTGTTCTTTTTTCTTTTTTTTGTTCTATTTTTTTTGGGGGGGGGAGGGGTCTTTTCGCGCAAGAGTGTCTATGAAGTCTCCTTTGTGATTGAAAAGCAGGTGCCACTTTGCTGATTTATTTTTTGCCAGAGAAATGTGGGCTTTTTTTTTTTAAATGTCGATTTCCTGACCAGGTGGGTGTTATGCAGGCAAATGCAGGAAATATATCTCATAGGCTGCATTATTTTAAAGAAATGATCGGAAAGCTGGGATGCGTGGTAGTTGCTCTCAGGTGCGTGGCACTGGTCTTTTTTTTTTCTGAACATAGCAAATTCCACCGTTTTATTTTTGGTTGCTTTTTGTTTCTGCATTCAAAATTTCAGCTGTTTTTTGAGGTTCCACTCGAATTCCATTTTCACCCCTTTTTCATTTTGGAGTGCAAATCACCTGTCAGACAAGGCTTCGTACTTTTTTTTTCGGATGCTCGATGTATTCCATTTTTACGTCACATTTTTTTTGCTTTGAAAAAGAAAAACAACCCACAAAACTCTCTTTTTTTCTTTTTTCTTCTTATTTAGTTCAGTGTAGCTACCGAGATTCCGACCACCATCTGTTTGCTGTGTACAGTTGTTTTCAAAACTGAGTTATGAATTTAGTTATGATTGTTTTTGTTTTTTTTTCTAGCTATCGTGGATATGGGTGGAGCGAGGGCAGCCCAACGGAGGCGGGTCTAAAACTGGACAGCGAAGCTATCCTTCGAGAACTGGAAGCTTCCCCCACCGTCAACAGCAAAGACCTCATCGTGTTCGGACGATCCTTGGGAGGCGCTGTCGCCATTCACTTGACAGCGCAACATCCAGACAAAGTACGACCTTCTCTCCCCCCCCCCCTTCAAAAAAAATTCAATAATAAAAAAAATTATCGGCATAGCAATGGGTTTCAAAATTAATTTCAAAATTTCAAAAAACTTCTTGGTGTGTGCATGTGTTTCCAGAAGTTGGGTTTTTTTGGGTTTTTTTAAATGTATTATGTTGGTTGTTATCAGGTCAAGGCATTAGTCATAGAAAATGCATTCACATCCGTGGAAGAAATGGTCCCTCAAGTGTTGCCCTTGTTGGGATATCTCATCGGACGAGGAAAGTAAGTTCTCCTCCGCTTCCAAATTATTTTTTCAGAGGAAAAAATAAAGACTGCTCCTTATTTGCCCATATCATTAGGATCGATTTTTTTTTTTTTTGCATATTTTTGATTGGCCGTCAAGACAAATCGGTTATCATCGTTCGGGTCCCCCCGTCCAAGATATTTTTAGTGTTTTGTTTTTTTCTCCCTCCACCTCCATTTTCTTAAAGCTCGTATTGTGATCAAGGATTGGTTTTTTTGGTTTTTTTTTCGGGGTCTTTGCTGATAATCTTTTTTTTTTTTCTTAAAAAGGATAGGAAACTTTCTGGTGCGCAACAAGTGGCATAACAGGAAAGAAATCCGAAAGCTGAAAAACATGCCCATCCTGTTCTTCAGCTCAGAAATGGTGAGGTCATTTTTTTTTCTCTCCTTTTTTTTTCTAGAATTCCATGAAATTGAAAAATGCACATTTTTGTTACTCATGTAAGCAAATGAGAAATCTGTGGAATCAACTGGTGGCGAAACTCCTTTTTCTTCTTTCTGTTTTTTTCTTTTTTTTTTTTTTTTTT
This sequence comes from Bryopsis sp. KO-2023, assembly GCA_030272585.1. Classification (NCBI taxonomy): domain Eukaryota; kingdom Viridiplantae; phylum Chlorophyta; class Ulvophyceae; order Bryopsidales; family Bryopsidaceae; genus Bryopsis; species Bryopsis sp. KO-2023. The sequence goes on along the minus strand of BSYQ01000012.1, from coordinate 409,355 downwards.
TTTTTTTCGGGGGGGGGGGGGGGGGGGGGGGGAAGGGTCTAAAAGAACTTGGTGCATTCCCCCTTCGGGATTTTTTTTCATGTCTATAATAATTGGATTAATTTTGATGCTCAGGACGAAATGGTCCCTCAAGAGCAAATGCTGGAGTTGAGAAAAATGTGTGGCTCCTCCGATTGCGAGTTCGTTTCCATGAGGGCCCATCACATGGACGCCTACTTCGAATGCCCTCAACAGTATTGGTCAGCTTTCCAAGAATTGGTCGGAAAGTGCGATTAGAAAAAAAACAGAAGGAAAAAAAAAAGAATCAACACTGGATTCGGGTTTGGTGTTGCTTTTCTTTTTTCTTTTTCACTTTTTCATTTCGAACAATAAATCCAGCCGGTAAAAAGTTTCCTGGGGAGAGGTGGGGGGGAAGGGGGGCCGCTCATCGATGCATTTATGCAGTATTTGGCACTGAAAGGAAAAGCAGGAGCAAAACATATGGCTTTGAAGGATTTTATTTTTTAGTGGGAAGGGAAGAGGGGGGTAAAGGGGTTTGTGTTTCTGGCTGTTGTTATATCTTGGGTAAAGTATGTTGCTTGTGTGTGTAAAAATTTCTTTCTGGCGTTTGCTTCGTTTTTCGAGCACTGGCAGTGCATCGGGCAAAGGGTGAATGTCTGACACGAAAATTGTATGAAGTATGAAGTTGTCGAGAATGTGCCAGGGACCCTGTACTTTCCTCTGTTATTGGTAAATGTAAGCTTGGAAAATTGTTGCAGTGAAGCTTTAAATGCTTTTGTTTTGCACCGGAAAACAGCACCACCCATCCTCGGTTGCTAGCAACTTGTTCAACAAGTTCAGACTCGTGTCAGACTCGTGTTTTCAAGGCAAGGAAAGCAACTGGAAATACTCGGGGGGTTTATAAGGTCGAGGACCCTAGCCTGGAAGTCTAGACTTTGAGAAATAATTCAGTCCAAAAGAGAATCAGTGCTGCGACGTTGTGGTGTTTGCTTACAATTGGAGGTGCTGGCGTGCTACCACGTGAATGTCCCGTCGGCCTGTTGCACGCACGCAACTATTTCACCCAAACGACGGCGGCGCTGCCTCTTCAGCCACGTGGGGGCCTTTCTCTTTACGATCCATCCCCACCGCACCACAAGTTTCCAACCCCCGCGCAGTAGGGAGAAATCCCTGGGGCAGCTTATCGGAACAAAAAAACTCAACAAAGCACACCATGTAAGCCCATAACGAAGCAACCGTAAATGAAACAGTACATCTCGCTTTGTGAGTTACGCCGTTGGCGGCGCCCAAGCCAACACCGGGGATCAAAAACACAAGTTATGCAAACGATCACGCCCATCCTTTTGGACAAACAGCACACATGGGCTGCAAAGAGCCCATGAGTCAATACGCGGTCAAAGCCTCGACTGTCGCGGTGTGGGCGGCGGTGTGTGCGCTCAACTTTTCGCGAGGTATCAAGCGCACCGATTCGATTAGAAACGAATTCTTGATCTGAACGGTTGCTGAAAGACGCTCGCTAGACCGGAGCGCCCCACCCTCCCTCTCTCTTGTTGTCGTTTGGGTTTTTCCGATACGGGTGTTCTGCCATTCTGTCCCGTGTCGTTTGGACGTATCTTGATAACCAGTTGAAGAAGTTTCCAAGAGTGGCAGAAGAGGGGGGGGGGTAAATTCTCTAAAGAAAACCGCGTGTGCGGAAGTCGGGACGTTGAATTTCAACTGTGCGACCTGCGCAGGGCTAACTTGCACCACGCAAGGGATTGAGGTGCTTGAGCTCAATTATCACGATCGAAACCTCTCCGTCGTGCAGGAGTCGCTGGATGCTGGGTGTACCCATGTTTGGAAAATTGGTTGGGAAACGGCGTACGGAACGCCATGTGAATTTGGAAACGAACAAGAGGGAAGGTATGTTTCGTGTCTGATCGAAACAATCTTTTGTTAAGTGCTAGCTGAACGGGTGTCCCTAGTTCAATTCCTTCGATTTTTACTTCAAGAAAACAAGATTTTGCATCGCTGGGGCTGATTAGTGCACAACTGCCCAGCAACATCGATCTTAACTTTGCAGCTTTCGCTGACAAAACGCGTTCATTCGCTCCCGGCAGGCCATCAGTGCTTGAGGAGGTCTGTGTTTTCGTAACAGCTACATTCACGTTGAGCTTTGGGATATGGAGCAAGTCGTAGCCACTGGATACAGCGGAATTATCGATCAAGACCCCTACGCCGATGAAATGGTGCTTCTTGCCAGGGGGCAGCCACCCACGGTGAGCTGATAAACACTGCACCCCGCCATTCAATAGTGCTAGGATCTTAATCCTACTACCGTCAGTTTTTCTTTTGTTGCTTTTATTCCGCCCTGCATGGAAAACGTACCTTAAAAATTATGTGATTTGGTCAATGCATTGAGAATTGCCATCGCAAGGAAGGAAAACCTGTTGGTTCAAAGCTCGTTTAAGAGGAAAAACCAGTATTAAACATGCAAGAAATTTTCATGGCTCCGCTGAGAGTAGATATAAGTGGTTCCTCAGGCAAGATACGTGACTGGCTTGGGGTGGACGTTTGACCCTCCTTTGGTGTCAGGCCATAATGACTCGGGGACGGTGCATGACTCTCGAGGGTGGCATTTGATTCGTCCCTACCATCAAATCTACTCTGCATCCAACCTCAAGCCGTACTCCGACAATGCAGACAACACTTGGTATGAGATTTCGACAGCTTCTATCTCTCTTTGGGGGAAATGATCAAATATATCAATTTATCCTTTTTTTTTAATAGATACACTTTTTGATATATGTTATTTTTCTTATTTTTTTTCTCAAAAAATTTTAACCGAACATAATTCTTTTTTCAAAAAATGCATATTTTACGTGAATTTAGAGTTATCAATGCTTTTCTCACATTTGATCATTTGAACTTTATTATTAATTGTATAAGCCTTTTTCTAAAATCTGTTTTTTAAACGGAGAAAAACCTGCCTCAAGGAACGGTTGATGGTGCGGGGTTTGAGAATTTATGACGGTTCTCAAAAAATCGTAGTGGTTGAAGGTATGTCAGTATTATCAACGCCAACGACTGGATAGAGAATGATCTTTCCAACTACACTCTTAAGGCCACATGTGTTTTGGGAGAGCCTTGCCCCTCACCCATTCCTGAGGAAGGCGAATGTTCTGGGAAAGGCACATGCATTGCGACGGACAGCGGTCCAGATATCGAGGTCAGACCGAACTGAAGGTTTCTTCCTGCCAAAGGCGAAAATATTGATGAGTCCAGTTTCGTCTCACAATAAGTGCGAATGTGTAGGAAAACGCTTTTGACCTTCCCGTAGGCTCTTGCATGTGTGAGGAGACCTGGGGTGATGTTGGATGCAACGCCTACATGGAGAGGTTGAACAACTCAATGGAAGTCTCAGGCTCGCTGGACGTTGGCGAGTGGGAGTTCTATGAACTGGAGGTAGCTTTGATGAAAATTTCCTCCAGCATGTATGGCTTTGCTCAAATTGTGACTTGCTGTATTGGCAGAATGTGAGGAGGTTTGTTGTTAAGCAGGTGCCTGCAGGTTCCAGGGTCCTTCTGGTCGAAATGCGGCGGTCGGCTGGGGATCCCATCCTATTCGTGAAAGATTTCGCCGAAGGCGCTGAACCGACGTCTCTACCTTCGATCATTGAGTTCCCCAAGTATGCGGATGAGACAAGCTTCCGCTCCCGCCTCAATTTCCACTATCGTTTTATTCGGGACGTGGGCGTGGAACGGTCCCGGTACTACGTTGCGGTGTTCAACAACGACGCTTATATGGAAGAAAGGGCGCGATACGAGCTTAAGGCGTCTTGGCAGAGAGCTAGGGTGGGAAGCCCTGTTCTGTGCCCAAATGATTGTTGGGATAGAGGCTCTTGTTCGGAGGGAAACGGCAGTATGGACTTTGCTTGCGAATGTCACAGAGGTGCGCAGGTGCTTTCTTGTTTTTGATTTTGCAAAAGGACCGTCCAGAGTCTTTTACCTTTTTCCATATCTCATTGTGCTTCTTTTTTTCTTTTTTTTTCTTTTTTACCACCAACAAAAACACACACACGCTGTGGCAAAGCGCGATATATACTTTCGTCTTCTTTTCAAATCGTTTCTCATACCTTCCTTGATTGTTCTTGTCGACACTTAAAGTTGTCCTCGAATTACCGTCAGACGTGTAAGCTCTCTTTGCATTCAGGATACGGGGGGGTGCTTTGCGAAGGAGAACAAAGTACTCTCGCATTGGGGGAGGTCGCTGGTGGATCTGTCGAGCCAGGGCAATGGTCCTATCATATCGTTGAGCTTTTCCAGGAGGAAGTCGGTTTGTGGGCACATGGATTAAACGTCGACTTCACAGTGCTGCATTTAAGTGGTTCTCACGGACATCCAGTCCTGCTGGCAAAGAGAGATGGATATCCTAGCCTGGTCGACTACGACCACCGATTCACTTCCAGGTTGAACTACAGGGGGGGAATGCGGTTCAGGATACCAGAAGCACAGACTCTTGCTGGATCATTGGTGATCGGTGTGTACAACATAGACTACTTCGCGCACATGCCTTTCAGGTAGAAAGTCCTACTGTACTTTGAGCCCGGGCTGTTTTTGAAGCGGTCTTAACTTAAGACCGCTCTTGAAGAGTTGGAGCAATGAAAGGCTGTATTTTTGTCGCAGATACACCTTGAGAGTGAGCGCCCACACTGGAAGGTTTTCCGTGAGCCCATACATCAGCATCGTCCTGGGGGTGACGGTATCTCTCTTTCTATGCCTCACCGTGAGCTTGTGCAAAAGGTTCCTTCTCAGGAATGGTTGGTGGAATCAAAGAATCCAACCTCGCCAGCAAGTGACTCAGGTAGCTCTCTCGCCACACCAAGTGAAGAAAAAAGAAAAAGAAAGAAAGAACGGTGCAGTGTCATGAGACCCCATATTTTGCTTCAGGAGCTGGCAAATCTCAGTCGAGCCACGAATCTCCCTCGCGACATCGTCGAATCGTTTCCTGCTCATAAATTTAAGCTTGAAGAAGCGAAATCGGCGGTCAACCCGGAAGAGGGCAACGACACAATCAAAGCCTCGACCCCGTACGCTGACAGGTGGGAGAAACTACCCGATGCAGTTTATTGCTCAAAATTTGACCGGCGATGCGGACATAATCCCACTAAGTTATACCTTTGCCGAAACAGCGAAGAAGGGCCATCGTGTGCGATATGCATGTGCGAGTACGAGGATGGGGACACTATCAGGAGCTTGCCTTGCCATCATGACTTCCACATGCGTTGCATTGATCAATGGTTCACCCAGAGAAACACATGTCCTAACTGTCGTCGACTCCTGGATCCCAACGTGCAGCCAAGCACGCAAGAGGAGGGAGCCGCCGCCACAGAGCCGGACACTGCTGGATCTCTGGCGGCCAGCAATTTCACAGTCAATGCCGTGTGGAGCTCAAGCATGGGTCAAGATCAAACGCCTGAGGCCGACACTTTGGTTTAAGGAGATTGTAAATTTGAAACAGTGCCTTCTGTAGAGGGATACCTTCTCAATGAAGATCATTATTTTTTGAGAGAAAAAGGATTGTTTTCGACTCGAGTTGCATCAGTTTGTGTGTTCCTGAGAGGGAGGTTTTTGTTTTGCATCGAGATGTAAAGAAGCGGATGGCTGAACGAACAGCATTGTTGATAAAGACATTAACGATATGTGCTATGGCTCCTTTGGTAGGGGAGCTCACTCAGCACCCTTGTACAAAAATGCTCGATTGGGACCTGTCCTAACTGAGGAATTTGTTCCTTGGGTATTTCCATGAATATCCTGACCACTCCCTCCCCCTCTCCCCACAGTGTATATATTGAAAATTATTGTAAACGCTTCATTTTTCTGGAATTATCGCATGCGACGATTCCAACAGACGTCACTGCGCGCAGTGAGTCTGTAACTGATCCTAGGTGCTGCGGAAAGTACGCAGACTATGGCCATCTATGGTTTGGCACGTTAAAATTTGCAATGCACCGCATACGCAAAGAAAAAGTCAAATGCCAAGCTTGGTATGTGCCTCGCTGAAGCTTAAATGAGACAGTTTCATTCAGTTCCTCACGTCTGACGCTGCGCCGTTAGACGCTCAAGACGGCCTTGCACGCTATAATTCCATGCTCGTTTGATGCATTTCCTAGTCTCACATGTCTGCCATGCACATCTTCGTCGCTCCAAATTTTCACTGTGGCTGTATTTAAACGTGCCCAACCACCTCAATCCACCCGTTTTTTACTGTGTTTGGCGACCGTGTGGAACTTTGACCTGGTCTTTCGACAGCCTCTACAATATCCCACTAGAGGTTCAAAAGTTTGAAAACAAGGGAAATAGAGCGGACTGAACAGTATGGGAACCGTCAATGCGTTGGTGGGGGCTGTTTGTGGAATCGGCCTGGGTGCTGCGGTGTTCTTCTGGAGGCGCCGTGATTCGCAGAGCCACGTTCCTATTCCTCCCCCACTGATTACTGTTGTTGATGATATCTCGTCGGGAGTAGCGTTCGACGCTATTATCAGTTATCAGGGCTGGGACGTTGGCACGGAAATCTTCCCAGACGACTTTGAACAGGACGTCAGGGAGTCAGATGACGGATGGACAATTCCATCATTCGATCCAAGAATCGAATGAAGTATCTGGTGAGAAAGGCGGTTTTTGTGTCGCGCGCTTATTGAAGCTGGGCCGCAAGGGCACCCAACAAGTCCATGTGTTTTCATTTTTGTTTTGCTGTCTTTCCTGAACGACGCGTGTCTCTCTAATAGAGCAGACGTCCGCTGCTTGCTGTAAGGCGATGAAAATCTCTACCCGTGGAAGTGTGAACCAATTCAAAATATGAAACACTCTCGGTCAACGATTGTTTCTTTGTTTCCAGTGAATGCCAGCTTCCAATCACAGATGCATACTTTGCGGAGATACTTTGCTTAGAAAACCAAGGAGATAATGGAAGAAAGGAATCGTACGGAGCAGACCTCGATGGTTTGACTCAGGTGAAAAATTAGAACGCGTTGTCGCGTGAGCGTCGCTCCAACCGGAGGAAATTAAAATTCAGAGAAAATTCGAAGGTGAGTTCAGGTTCCGCTGCTGCAAGCAAAGTCGCTTTGCATTTTTCGCTGGAATACTCTGGATCCGATATGAGTTTTCCGGACATGGAGAAAGAAGGTTATGTTAACTCCAATTGTGTGTGTGTGTGTGTGTTTTCTGTGCAGGTTTTCCTTCATATGTCATTGGAAATATCTCACAAAAAGAACGAAACAGTTTTTGTGTTATTGTCTGGGAGAAAGAAACGGAAGGCTTGAAAGAAAACTGAGTAGTAGTCAGGGAGAAAAGAGGATGGGGAAATTATACTTGGAGGGTTCTTTTGGTTTGGGAGTGCAACACTAATATTTGTGTGGAAATGGGGGGAAAAAAAATACATGGGAAAATGGGATTCTGAAAAAAAAAAAAGTTAGGGATACGAGGGGGAAAAAAATCAATGGGGTTATCAGAGTGAATTTGTGGTGCGGGTGAATAATGATATGGGATATAATCGAGTTAGAGTGGCAATTTTTCAAGATATTTTTCTGGATTCGGTCAATGACAGGTAAGACAAGCTGCGAAACCGGAAAGTAAGGTCGTGGTGTGGGGTAGGGGAACTCATTTGTTCTGTTCTATGGAGGTGGGTTGTGTGTATGCTTAAAGAACTCCTTTTTAAAAAACCCTTCATTCTGGAAAGAGTCACTGCTAGCTAGGGTGTTTGCCCAGAAACCAACATATAGAATCCAAGCCTGTCTTTCGTTATCTGTGAGTCAATTTGACGCATGCGTATCATAATCATAATTACAACCCACAGCAAAAGAGAGCCATCACCCTCTATGATGCTGGAACAAAGACAAAAAGGAAAGAAAAGAAAGAGAAAAAACAAAAAAAAAAAAAAACAAAAACAAAAAAAAAACCTTAGGATTGTAAACCTGCTGAACGTATTGAAGCCATTTTGCTGATAATTAAAGCTAATTTGCCCGATGGCACCCTACTAAAAAGATCCTTGGGATTAGCCCATCGAAAAACATCTGAATGCAAAGAACGAAAGGAAGAATAAAAAGGACATTCAAAAAGAAAATGCCGTTCATCTTCCACCGCGGACCGACACAACCGACAAATCCTGTTTTCCCTTGGTACACCATTATATCGTCCCACTTCCACTTCCAAGAAATGAATACCACAACGAAAACGAGTAAAGAAAACCCGAAGAGAAGTTGGTTTTAAAGTTGTCAAATACCGTTCAAATCTGAGGGAAAACTTAATATGCCGATACCAAGATATAACTCGAGATGCAGATGAACCGAAAACATGTTCAGCATGCATAGCTTTATAACGACGCTGAAATTCCGAAATGTCCACCAAAGTCGTAGAAGAAAATATCTTCTCCGGCCAAAACCGTCTGAAAAAACCCAAAATACGCCCAAACCAAGAAGATCGAGATGCGTGATATTGATCAAAACCCCAACAAAACAATCTTCCATGCAATCGATCAACTGATAACCCAACCAACTTGTTCCAATATCGGCACAATTGCGACCAAAGTGCTAATTCTAATGGATAACACCCTAATTCCCCGTACAGAACCTCCTTTGGCGTATATCGAGGCAAACGGAGGATACTTCTCATAAACTGGAGATGAATTGCTTCCAACAAACGCCACTGAGAAACTGTTAGGAATGGACCCCAAATAGGAAACCCATATCCTATACTGCCCAAAACATACACCTTAAAAAGATTGTATGCTACTTTTGGATCCTCAATTTTCAGAGCAAAAAGACGCGACAAAACAAACCCCATTGCTTTCCGACACTGTGCTAAAACATAATCAATATGCGACAAAAAAGGATGATGAGAACTTGATGATAACCGAATTCCTAAATATGTATGGTCCTCTGAAATTGGTATAGAATGCTCATGAAAATGAAAAGAAGAAGACATAAGCTGCTGAAAAAAAACCATCAGAATCGTTTTGGAAAAATTTAAACCAATTCCCGAATATTGTTCCCATTCAATCAAAACCTGCAACACTTCCTTTACCCCAGACCAACAATGTCCTGGTATCCCCGTATCATCTGCAAACATCATACATGGAATGGTCTCCCCACCCAAGGAAGGAGCAGCAATCCTCGAGTTCAATAAATCTTGGAGTGGCTCCTGATACAGACTATATAAAGAAGGACTTGCTGGACAACCTTGTAACACCCCGGCCCGAAGAGGTATCGGTACCGAAGTCCCTACTGATGCCTTTATAACGAAAGAAGAATGTTCGTATAAATACTGCCACATCTCCACATAGGCTTTTGAAAAACGAAAACAATAAAGAGTCTCCCACAAACGCCTATGTTGCACCGAATCGTACGCCTTTCGAAAATCCAACCATAAAATAAAAAAGGGCAGACGCTGGTCCTTAGAATGAAACCAAAACAACCAAAAAAGAAAAAGATGATCATTTGGAGAAAAATCTACATGAAATCCCGCCTGCAAATCTGAACGTAAACCGACACGACAATCTACAACCTCCATGCGACCCAATAATATATAAGAAAAAATCTTATATAGAGGAGACGTCAGGACTATGGGCCTGTAAAATTCAGGGACAGCACGATTACCCTTACCCTTGTAAAAAGGCCGTAGAATCCCTGTTAACCAGCCCCTGGGGAATTGCTTACGATCCCAACACACCTGGTAAAAACCTGCCAAAATCCCAATGAGACAATCCTTGGCATCTTTAAAGAGGGCCGTTGGTAACTCATCCAGTCCTGGAGCTGCATGACGTCGTAACCGCATAATTGCCCCCAACACTTCCTCCAATGTAATGGCATGCTCCAAAATACTGGTATCCTGCACCGAAGTATGCTCAAAAAAAGAACTAAGAGACCATGAGGAGTCATGGTCCTTAGGGGAAAACAAAGAGGAATAAAAACTGACCCAATCGTCCATAGAAACCCAGTCCGGTTCAACCAAAGACTTTGGTCGAAAATGGGAAAAAAACGCCTTACGATCACTATGATATAGGCCTAATAAACGATCCCCGTATGTCTTCTGAAAATCAGATTTTTTCCCTGAACACAATTTTTGATAATTTGACCTCAACTGTTTATACTCAGACCCATGCTTGTCCGATCTATATGCCCGCCAAACCCGCGCACGAAGAGAATAACATTCCGAATCGAACCATTGAAATCGAGAAAAAATTCGCATGCGTATGTGATTCCACCGTCAAATTGATGCACGTGGCATCGCCAACATTTTGCGTTCTGTCAACGGGTGCATGCTGTCAGCGCATTTTTGCTTAAAGTGACGTGCGTGGTTGGCGATAAGTTCGTGGTTTTTTGACACTGCAGAGCGTAGAATACCGCCCAAATTTGAAGGTGCAGAATTCTTTGAAAGAATTCTTTGAACGTTTTGTTTCTCCGCATGATTCTGGCTCGCTCCTTTTGTTTGCCTTTTACACAAGTTTTTTTTCCCTGGAGTAGCACTCCTGGCCAGGATTTTCTTTATGGGATCCTATTGTTGTTTTGTGATTGTTGTTTAAACAGACTTTTGGGAGCGTCTCGAACATTTGATTGATTGTAACAACAGTGTCACCACACAGAAATCTCCAGAGGTCCAGCCGGTCAACGACGGAGATCTGCCGTTGTCAGCCCCGGTTGAACAATCACACATCTTTGTGCGTGGTGTGGTGCCGTGGAGTGCTTGAAATTTCCCTGTCGCTTTGCAGTTTCAACTCAAAAAATCACATTCCCCAGCTCTGGAGCCATCTATCAGCAAAAAAATTCTAATATGCACTAAATAAAATCAAGAAAAACAGTCTCCAGATTTATCTTCGGTCAGATTTTTTTCCCGAATAAATTTATATATGTATGAATATGACCCGTTCCAGCTCCGATTACATGGAAAGGCGAAAAGGAGAAAACATTTAAAAATGAATACGTTTCCAAAAGTTTTTATCATTACCAGATTGTGTCCATGTGTGTATGGTGTTTTGTCAGTTCTAAAACAGCAGATCTGCTGTTTTTGCTCTAGGTTGAACAACCTGATTGGATAAACTTGAATGTAACAGGAAGATTTTTCCCATCTACACCAAGAAAAAACGAAATTAATAATGAATGTTTCTCATGCTGGGAAACCATAATATCAAAAAAGAAGAAAAAAAAATCGTTTTTGTTCTTTTTGTTTCCTATATGTTCCAGCATCATGGAGCGTGATGGCTCTCTTTTGGTGTGGATTGCTTAATCGATCAGTGACTATCCACCCAATGGTGAATGAATGGAAACAGTGGTCGTGGTGTGAATCTGTATGACCCCCCAAAAAGCTTGCTGAATTTCACTACTTTTCTTGCTTTTCGGGCGACTACGCCACACGCCCCTACATCGGACCGTATGGCACCCCACACTCGCCTTTCGATGTCCGACCCCACATGATAGCTCTCCTCACCACTCGCTTCGCTCGGCCTTTGTGCTCAATCACCTCACGTCCAAAGCCCCCTTGGACGCTGCAGTTCGCTACAAAGAGGTTTCACTTCAAAAAAATTTTTTCAAGCTTGCGCTCGATTTGATCCTACACGGCCGCTTTCTCTCGCCTTTCCGTTTTGACATCCCTTACACACGATGGCCCGCATCTATGGCGCAGACTCTCGTTGGTGCTCAGTCCGCCGTCAGGGTGAGCTTCACCTTGCTGCACGGGTTTTTTGTGAGCAGATCTACTCAAAACTTTAGAGTTTCCGATCTGGGCTTCGTAACGGTTGGGGTGTGAATTCGCGCAGGCGACTATTAATTGCGCTTAAAGCAAGTGACGCGCGCCCCCGTGGAGCTTTACGGTCCGGATCGTGCGCTCTGGTTGGGGCCCTACTCCGAAGGCACCGTCCCGAGCTACCGCACCGGAGAATTCCCTGGCGACTATGGCTGGTATCCGCCGGCCTGTCCGCCGACCCTGAAACTTTCGCCGCCAATCGCGAGTTGGAGCTGATCCACGCTCGTTGGGCCATGTTGGAGACTGTGGGCTGTTTGACCCCCGAGGCGTTGGAGAAGTACGGCGGCGTCGAGTTTGGTGAGGCCGTGTGGTTCAAGGCTGGATCCCAGATCTTCGCGGAGGACGGTCTGGATTACCTGGGCAACCCTTCCTTGTTGCATGCACAGTTCATTTTGGCGATCTGCTGGACCCAGGTAAAAACAAAACAGCTCATACAGCTCATACATACCGCCCTCGAATCTTCCTTATTGAAACAAATCTTTATGATCCATTTTGGAATGAAAACATTTCCTGATTGCTGCTTTTTTTATTAAGATTTTGGAATGAAAACATTTCCTGATTGCTGCTTTTTTTATTAAGATGCCTTGTTGGGAAAGGGCACTGGGTTGATTTGTTCTCCAGGAAAAATCACTGGATCAGATTCTTAAATTGAGTTTCCTATTCTTGCAGGTGGTTCTGATGGGATTAGCTGAGGGATACCGATGCTCTGGGGGGCCTTTGGGGGAAGCCACTGATCCATTGTACCCTGGTGAGGCTTTCGATCCGATGGGCATGGTCGACGACCCAGAGACCTTTGCTGAGCTGAAGACAAAGGAGATCAAGAATGGACGCTTGGCGATGTTTGCCATGTTTGGATTTTTTGTCCAATCTTTGCAGACAGGGAAGGGCCTTGTGGAGTGCTGGGCTGAGCATGTTGCCGATCCTATAGCAAACAATGGGTTTGTGTATGCCACCAAGTTTTTTGGGGCCCAGATTTTCTAGATTTTCTGAGCTATTTTTCTGATTTGCTTTTTGGTGATGAGACCAGGACTTGATTCTTCATTATGTATTGATTTTTTTTCCCCAGAGTTTTGCAATATTTTTTTGATTGGTCATCATGAGAAGAAGACTTTTGATTTTGGGATGTGTTTGAAGAGTGGGGGTGTGTAACTAGCTTTGCGGGAACAGAAATTTGTTCGGTTTGCAAACCAAACAATTGTTGGTTAGGAGTGTATGTTGTGCTCGCGCTTGGAAGGATCTTTTCCATTGTTTTTTTTTGACGTGCGTGTATCTGTAAATTGTTGAAGTGCATGTCTCATCAACTTGACCCAGTTCGATTCACGCAGCCACAGTTTCAGCTGCGGACACAACTCCTCATGTCATATTCAAAAGGCTCTTGCGATCAAGGGATCATAAGATCATCCACCAACGTTTCTCCCCCAAGTCAGATTCGTCGTTCTGTCGCCGTTTTGTGGCCCAGAATCGTCCACGTGGCGACTCATAGCGTGTTGCAGAACTGACATTTGCTTTGGACGCCTTTTCCTACTTTTTAACAAAATGCTTGGAAACGACATAGCGTTCTACCACTCGCCAAGTCACGACTGTACTTGAATGCGATGCATTCTTCAGTTCGTACACGGATCAATGCACGGGGACATGCAATCCAAATGATGACAAAGGCCAGATCCACGAGAGCTGCGACCTTGAGTCGGACACTGAGCCTTGGCCGGCCGTACCGGACGACAGTCGATGATTGGGTAGCTGACGGTTCGGTGCAAGGCGAGGTGTCCGATGATAGAGCTCGATGAGAGGTGGTGTGTCTGATGGGCAAAGATTTTTTTAATTTTAGAATTATAAGCCGACTCGTAAAGGGGCGGAATAGATGATGGGGATGATAGTGTGGTCTCGAGGTGAGCGACACTAGTGGACGAGTTTCTGTTGTTGAAGTCTTGGAACGTTGAACCTTACATCGAATCTTTCACACCCGCACAACTATTTAAACCACTTACTTCAACTGTAATCCAAGTAAATTTAATAATTATGTAAGGGAAATTGGACAGAGGGAGACTCGAGCTCGAGTCACTTGGGTCACAAGCCCACTTTGAGCGGGGTAACCTCAATTCGTTTTTTTTCCACTATGCGGAGGCATGGTTATTTTTTTTTAATTTACGGGGTGTTGGTGGTTGTGGGTGGTGTTGGCGTGGGTGTGGACCAGTATATCGTTCGCACGATGCTTGCACGATTTTCTGTTGCGTGAGTCTCCCCAGAATAAGACAGGGAACAAGCCCATCAACTCTCTGCAGCAAACTCAAACAAACGCCATAAATTTCCATCATCAACACCACCAAAATGCTCTTTGTGTCTGCCACATATCCGGCTGATCGCGTCAGCCGCCAACTGATTCGAATTCGCCCGACTCAACGTCGGGTTTTGACGAGGATACTTTCGTACGTGCGAACGAGCAAAGAAGTGGACCTTCTTCATACACACAGGGGACCTTCCCATCTCATCTCGCTATAAACTCGCCACACGTAGAATGGACTTCACTGTCGAGTCGAGTTTGTTCATCCGTTCATGTTATGCAGAGGAAGAACCCGTGAAAGGGTGTGAGTAGAAAGCCACGCGGCGCACAGTTCTCTTGATCTTGTGTTTTTTATTTGTCGATATGGTGGAGGTGGCAGCGATCATCATTATTTCTCTACTTTTGTCGACGGCTCGAGGTACAGCGCAAACAAACCATCCCTGAGTAAATACGCATTTATATATGGGGTCGACGGCACGATGATGTTTTCGCAAAAAAAAAAATCCACACGCTCAGAATTTAAGACACGTCAGAAAGTCTTTGTCTCTTTTCATATTTCGGTATCGTAACGCCGTAACGCTTGGAGAGCGTTACCTGATAGAGTTTTTACTCTGTTATGGTTTCTTGGAAATATTTTGTGCGTTTTTTTTTTGGTTGACACGACGATGGCCTCTCTTCTGTTCAATGGGGTAGAAAAAAAATTATCATGATTAATGATTTTTTATATATGAATAAAATCTTTTTATAAACAATATTAAAAACACAATGGAAAGCTTTCACTCCAGTTCTTCATTTGCTGTTTTTTTCAAAAACCTATCACACTCTGAGCATCCACAGGGTATGATTTCATAATTTTTTTCTCCAAAAAATCACCATGTTGTTGAACCATTGTTGATATTAGTATTTGCTGTTTTTGTTTTCTGTGTTGCCACTCATCCCAGGATCGAATCTCGACTTATGCGGTTGTGGGACCATCCACTTGCCATCCGAATGGTTTGACTCCATGTCAGACTTGCTGAAAGCGATTTTTCCCAACACATCCAGCCAGCATCACGATACTATCCAAGAAGCTTTGTATATTTGTAACCCGGGGTTGCAACATGGATTGACCTCCCTGAAAGATGAATTGGTCGAACCATGTTTGTTTTCCAGTGACCGCAAGGATCCCAGATTTTTTGCACATGGTAAGCAACCCACATTTAGTTTCATTCCTTACTTTTTCGTCTTGATGTTTCTTTTGATGTTTCCCTAAAAAATGCATTTATCAAAAAAGCTGAAAGTCTGACGTGACCTGTCCACTGTGGAAACAAGTTTTTGTGATTTTCATTGATTGAATTTGTTCATTTTTTCCCAGCAAGAACCCAATAGGGTTGATTTTTTTTTCATTTTTTCTTTCCTTGGTATTTTTGAGGTTCCTCAATCTTTTCCATGTATGCTCATCACTGTGTGTTTTGCAGATTCCGGATGCAACTGTGGTAGAATCCATACAGTCGGCCAAAAAGAAAGGATCTGGGATATTTCGGTGTCGAATTTTCCCTCCCATGATGCCATTGTCGGGGTGCACATGATAATGGCATGCAACCCGGACCTGGATCCGTATTCCTTGAGGGAAGGCCAAACTCTGAAAATGTATTGTTTCGATGCTTCAAAAGAGGATCGAGGCTCTGCCAGAAACTCCCTCAATGGTAGTGAATGCTAGAATCCCTGGCAAGATTATGAAAAGGAAAGGATTATTCCCCCTGGAAAAACAAAAGTGTGCAAAAGCATGTGATTAATCTTTGAAATTTTTGCATGTTTTCTTGGGGGGGGGGGGGGGGAGATTTGGATCAGTGTTTATCAGCGAGACTGGTTTCTTTTTTTGTCGGTTGCAGTTTCTTAATCGATGGTATTTTTCTTCTCCGATGTCATTTTCGATGAGTACATTACGTTTCAAAAAAAAGAAATCTTTGTAAAAGAAGAAAAAATAAAGTGTCAGAAAGATAATAAAATAAATAAAAAAATATAGCGTAAAAAAAAGTAAAAAAAATAAAAAAATAAAATATAAAATGATAATAAAATGAATGATAAAGGTGTGATCAGGTCGAGCACTTCTGGCCGATGTGCAAAAAGAGAAGACAAATTCGAAATCAGAAGGAGAAGCTGCCATCGATAGATGCCCCACATGTGAATTACAACCATTCGCCGCACCAAAAAAAGCCAGAGATGATGACTTGCATGTTTGTTCATGCAACAATGGTATATATTACTTTATGTACAATACATGCATTTGCATTTTTTTTCCCCAGAAGAAGAAACAATAGTAAAACAGCAAATACATTTGTCTTTCGAGAAACCTTTGAGCTATTTGAGATATCTATTATACATGAAGCCATCAAGGAAAAAGACTGAAAGTGATGAGATCTCTCCATACATTTGTAGTTTTTCTTTCAGTTTTTCTTGCATGCTTATTTTTTGTAAACGAACCAAGATTTTTTTTCTCTGTTTCTTTTTTTTTGTCTGACCCCCCTCTTCACCCCCCTTTATGAACCAAAACAGGGTGTGCAGATTGCGCTGTGAAAAATGTGGATGGGTGTTCCAGTAAACTCCCTAGTGATTTGGACTTGGACGGTCCATTCGAAGAGGTGGTGACACCGGCATGCAATTTGCACGATGCTTGTTATTCCTGTGGAGATGTCCTTCTCCAGAAAGAATTCAAAACGAAAGAGCAGAGAAGGGAAAGATGCGATGACCTGATGAGAATCGCAATGATCAAAAGGTGTGTGTGTGTGTGTGTGTTTGGGGGGGGGGGGGGGGGTTCAGCCACCAAAAATAAAAGAAGCGAAAAAATAAAACAAAAATAAATGAAGCAAGAAGCAAGAAGTGAGGTTCGGTCCAGATCGATTTCAGGGAATGCATGCATCTAGGAGGGAAGCTTCTGGTTGCTTGTCCACCATTTTCTTTCACTGATTCTTGTTATTATTAATTTATCGTCTCTTTCTTTCTTTCTTTTTTATATATCGTTTCTTTCTTTCTTATTTTTTAATTATGTATATATACATATTTTTTATTATTTTTGTTTTTTTTTTTGGGGGGGGGGGGCCAGGTGTAATGCCATTTATGGGGCAGACAAAATCAAGAGAAGGGCTGCATGCAAGGTTGCAGCTTTTTCCTATCACAAACTGGTGAGGTCGTTCGGGGAAAGGTATTACATCCTGCAGTGCGAATGTCCGGAAGGCTGGCATTCGTACGCACGAAACATGTTTCTCATGGAAACTTGCACCGCCCCCCCAACAAAAGCAAAGCAAAAAAAGGAAAAAGGTAGAAAAGAAAAGAAAAATGAAAAAGATGAGGGGGGCGAAAGTGGTCTCCTGGGCAAAATCAAAGCAAAAGTTTTTCCATGAAAGTTTTGGTTAGTCCGGTGACTGACCAAGGAAAAACAGTGGGAGAGAGGGGAGGTCTGTTGGGTTGATGAGTGTTTTGACGATTTTTGAAGGGTTTGTTTTTTTTACTTCCCCACTGACAATTTTGATGCAGTGAATGGATGTCAGGGGTGCCTCTTTTTTTTTACCTTCGTCCTAGGGCGTGTTTTTTCTTAATTTCCAAGATTGCATTCAGAGGCTGTGGGTCTTTTTGGGGTGTTGTGTGAATTCCCTTTTGGTGTAAAAAAATATAGGTTTTTTCTTTTCCGTGCGACACTTTTTCGTGATTCCAAAAAAGGGATTAACCGATTTTCATTTTTCCATTGATTAAAGGCCCAACAAGAAAAGAAAAAAAGAAAAAAAGAAAACGACTCTACTTCTAGAAACCACCCTTCGCACCTTCGCTTCTCGATATAGAACCCCGAAATAAATCCAGCGCAAAATTCCAGTCCCCCGCCCCCTCCTCTTCCATTCATCTAAAAAAACCAAGCCGAGCGGAGCATCCATAGGCATAACACTCGACCCCAATGCTACAGCTTTAATAACATTCTCTCAACTTTTTTTTCCAAAAAACAAATCCGAATCGATGCAATTGCATACTCGAACCTATCCACCCACTGCTGCTCTCCCATGCCTTTTTAAAAGGCACCAGTCGAAAACACACCATCCACCCTCCAACTAGCCCCATCTACCTTCCATTCCCATCGCACATGCATGCACATTTGGATGACATCATGCATGCATGTACGTTATCATCGCATCGCATCACATCAATGCATCCATGCATGCAAATCCACATCGCATCACATCAATGCATGCATGCACATTCACATCAATTCACCCATTCATGCACATGCCCGTTCATGCACATGCATCCATGCACATCAACTCTTTAACCCACATCCATTCCCTCCTGATCTCCGCCTGCATCCTCGTCATCTTCTTCCTCCTCCCCCTCTTCCACATCCAAACTGTTATAGTTCAGCAGTTTTTCGATCAAATCCACATGAGTCATCAGCATTCTTCGGCAACAGTACCGGGTCAGTCCCAGAGCATCCAACGCTTGACCCTCTGTGTACTCCGCTTGCAGCAAGTCCAAATAGGTTTCCCATTTATTTCCGATCACCTTCCCACAAGTGAAGCACCTCACAGGGATTATCATTTTTCCCTTTTTCTGGGGAGGTTGAAGTCCCTTTCCGCTGTTGTCTTTTGGCCTCCAATTGATTCTTACACCTTTTTAACCCGCTGTATTCAACCCCTTCCTCCTCGCTGTTTTTCGAATCCTCCCCACCAGAAAGGAAAACTCAGCCAATACTCAACAGTCAGGCACCTGCAGGATTCCTCCCGTTGAAGATGACGCTGCGAGTACAACCGAGACTGCCGAACGTGGCTACCTCGAAAAATGAATCTCCTTCTGGCGCTTTTCGTTTTGTTCCCTCGAGCGACTGCGGTGCGGGCTCAGCAAAACAGAAACCCGGGCCGAAAAAACGAAAACAAAACAGCGGCACGTGGACCTCCTTTCCAGATTCTCCAGGCCGTCAGTCTGTCATGCGATAAAATGACCGAAATTCAACGATCGTTTCCCTGGAAATCCAACGAAGCGAGGCCTGCCCGTCTTACTCTGGGAGGCCAATTCTGGACAGGGCTTCGCAGCGTTGCGGGGGAAAGGATGATTTTAGCACGTCGGTCGGCGAGACTTCTGCGTCTCGTTTCGTGTTCGGCCCCTCTCAACGAGAATTTTTTGCTGAGCGAAGTCCAGGGATGGAGAAGGACCGACGGCGGCGAATGTTCGGGAGGTGCGTGGGATGCGTTGCGCTGGAGCGCGACAGGGGAGGGATCTTTTCGGGGGAAATGTTTGCGGCGGGGTTTATCGGATAACGCCAGCCGTTATAGAGATGGGGAGGAAGAGGAGGGCTTCATGGACGCGAATTTGAGGCTGTTGGAAACGTGGGGTTTCGACAAGGTGGATCAAGCGAAAGTGTGCTACGGGGTGGGGTTGGATAAACTACCCACGGAGGATTTGGAGCAAAAACTGGCGTGGTTGACCAAGGAGTTGGAGTTCCCACGCAGGGATGTGGCTCCGATCATTCAAGGGCACCCGTCTTACTTGTCGGCGTCATTGACGGAGGAGATCGCGCCCTTTGTGCAGCTCTTTCTGATAGAGGCCAAACACAAGAAGGATGTGGTGAGAAAGATCGTGACGAGGTATCCGCCGATCCTGACCTCCGCGTCTAAATTCGAGGCGTCATTCGAAGTCGTCAGCAAGCGTCTTGGGTTGGGGCGTCTCGAGTGGCTGAAGGCGGTGTCGAAATCGCCCTCCGTGATGAAACTGGACGTGGAGGGGATGGGGAAAGCGATCGATGGGCTGTTGGCGAACGGGTTCGACAAGGAGGAGGTGGTGGAGATGGTCATCAGCCATCCTTTCGTGTTGGCGCTGGCAGACGAAGCCATCATCAAGACCGAGGTCGGCAATATCCGGAGTTTGGGCGTGACCGACGATCAAATCAAAAGAGTGGCTTGCCTGGTCCCTCAGATCCTGGAGGCGGAGGCTTACCGAAAAATCAGGTCCAAAATCAGTTTCATGAGGGAGCACCTGGGGTTCACCCCGGAGGAAGCCTTAGACATTTTCGTTCGCTACCCCAAGGTGTTTTTCGTCGGGCTGGAATGCTGGAAGCGAAACTGCAAAATGCTGGGCACCTTCGGGCTGAGCAACGAATCTGTGGGGAAATGCATCAAGAAATCGCCTTATTTCGTTTCTTGGGATGCACCCTCCATCAAGGAAAAGTTTGACTTTGCCCTGGGGACGCTGAAAAAAACGAAGGAGCACATCGTGGAGTTTCCTGATTACTTCAGGTATTCGTTGGAGAGCAGAATCATGCTGCGGGCGGCGCTCTATGATGTGGTGGGCAGGGATTACACCAGGCCTTCGCTCCACAGTTTGCTGACCCCCGGGAAATCATCGTTCAACAAGAAATTCGGGAAGAAATGGCCGCCTTCCACGGTGGAGTGGTTCGAGGCGAAATGGGGGAAACTGACGAAAGACCAGAAGATTCTGGCGTTGAAAAACAAGAGCTACTGGGAGCCACCCGAGGAAAGAAGCCCCGTTTTCCCCTCGGAATGAACAGAAATACTTAAAACCTCACCGAAAGCACGATTGGGTTTTTTCGGATGGGCATGATGCTTTGTTTTTTCTTTTTCTTTTTCCCCTTTTTTTTGAATCGTTTGTGGTAGAATTTATTGGTGTGGTTAGCAGTAGATGTTTAGCTTGTGAAACAGAGGATCAAGGGAGGGTGGCATTAGGCAAGGAAAAGTACTGCCTAATTTTTGTAGGAATGATTTTCATCCTTGGGGCTTCGGGGGAAATCGTTAATGAACCAGCGAGATGGATGTCTCTTTTTCTTTCTTTTTTTAAGAGCCAAGAGGGGGGGAGCCTCCTATTATAAGGATCTGCATCCCAAATAGAATTTTGTTCTGTTTTGTTTTGTTCGTATGCTCTGTAATTTTGTTTTTGTGTTTTGGTTTTTTAAATATGGGTTAAAAAAAAGGGGGGTGGGGTGGCAATTTGAATTGCATCAGATTTGGAACAAAATTTTGAGGACCCCTCGGGATGCAATGAACAAGAGGAGGGGTGGCTTGAGGCTTTCGACCTTTCCTTTTCCAGTAAAGAAAGAATAAAAATATATGAATAAATAAATAAAAAGTGCTCTGCAAAACAGAAACTAACAAAATTAAACCAAAAAACAAACAACAGCTGGAGGAAAACTGATGCGTCCATCAATGTGCACACATGTCAGACAGAACCAACATCTGCTAATTTTTCAGCACAAAGGGGCATATCCCCAATCGATCAATATCGCTCCTATCACAATCCCATATCGAACACAATCAAAAAAGAAAAAAAGGAAAACACCACCTTGACCCACTCCCCAGGCGCATAAGATTTGCAACGAATTCCCCATCATCTATTGATTGAACGCATGATTGATCGAACAGGTGGGTACGTAATCCAGCAGGCTGTCGGCGATTGGCGCCCACAGTGCAAACAAGGAAAATATGAAGTCGCATTTTCGCGATAAGCGAATTCGAAATCGTTATTCCTTCGGGCCCATCTCGGAGCGTTTCAAACAATGCATCCCCTGCGGGCGCTCCTGCGCACAGCGCATTTGCATGACGGCTTCCCGACCTCCGTAACACGCCAACCTCTGTTTGGGGCTCAAGAAGGGGCATGGTAAGGGAACATCCAATCCATTCAGGTTTTTTTCCTTATTTCTGTGTTCAGGGTTGGGTGGAGAGTTGGGGAGCATGAAAAATGTCAGCCCAGGGAAATAGTAGGGGATGCTCACTGACCAGTTTACATTTAAAGAACCCGACCTTAACCGATTTGCACCAGCATTGGCATCACGAGATCAAAACTGAAATTGAAATATATACATATATATATTATGTATTATATTATATTTCTGGGAAGTCCAAAATGAAGCCCATCATTTCTTTGCGGATTTGGGCTCCATGATGTTACTGTGCAGAGACATTTTGCTCCAAAGTTTTTTGTTTGAATCTTGGAGGATTTCTTTTCTTTCCGGAAAAAAAATTGCATGGAGGCTGAAAGCTGGCTGCTGCCCTGTTAATGAGTGATGCAAACTCACCTTTCACGAAATTGTAAACCAAGTTGCTCAGGAACGCATTGAAGCATCGCCTGGCTGGATTGCAAAAAAATAGTATATGCAATCCAACTACTATTTTCAAACGCATTGTATTGGGGCCCATGTAGCTCATCCACCATCCAAAATTGAGTGATATGGGGTGCATTGCTTAAAATCCAATCATTATCGCTGTTTTTTCTGTTGTTTTTCTATTCTTTCAAAAATGATATACCTTCTCAAAACTAACTCAACAACCATAATGCAATTTTTTTCATTTTTTTTTCAATTTCTTTAACAGTTTTCCCTCTTCTTTTTTGGCTCATCAGGTTGGGGCGAATCCTCGGACATGGTCTGACAACCGAGTCGACCCCCTCACCCCCTCTGGAAAGTGCCCCTCCTTCCCCTCCGATGACTAATCCTAGTCCAGCCAGCGATGCACCACAGAAGCCCGTCCGGCGAGTTTGGCAAAAAAGGAAAAACGGCAAAGATTACACCATTGCCAATCTGGAGCTGCTCAGTCGATGGGGAATGTCGGCCGAGAATCAGCTGAGGATGAAAGACAAGAGTGCCAGACTGCCAACCCTATCCACGGACCACCTGCAGGGCAAATTGAAATGGATGGTTGCAGAGCTGGGATTTACCGAAGCCGAGGTGGTGAGGGTGTTACAGAGCTCCCCGAATTTTCTGAACCATTCTGTCGGGGGGAAACTCGCCCCCTTGAAGTCGATCTTCCTCGACACAGGGTTCAACAACCAAGATGTGAAAGGCATGATTTTGAGACACCCCCGCGTCCCGAGGGATGCCAACAAAATCCACTTGATGTGCGATTTCCTCGAAACGGAGCTCCAACTGCCGAAAACCGACACTCTGGCGATGTTGGTGAAGCATCCACGGCTGCTGACCTATTCGATCGCGGGGAACATCGGGATGACCATCGGACGGTTCAAGACTCTGGGGCTGTCCAGCGAAGAGATCGGGTCGATTTTCCTCAGAACCCCAGGGTTGATCGGGCGGGATTTCGCCAAGGTGATAAAGAGCAAACTGACTTGGCTTGAGGCCGAGTTTGGGCTGGATGCGGAAGGAGCGGTGGAAAGATTCAAGGCGGATCCCCAGCCGTTCGTAGCCAGCTTGGATACCTGGAAAAAGAACGTGGAGTATTTCGTGTCGATGGGGCTGGCTAAGGATACGATCGCAAAGGAGTGGCTGTGTTTGTTCGGGTGGCGGACCGACGGGATGGAGGAAATGAAAAAATTTGCTATGGAAACTTTGAAGAAATCGGAAGAGGAGATTCTGGAGTACCCGACCTATTTTAAGACTCCGTTCGCTAGGGTGATTTTGTTCAGGGTGGCGTTTTTGGGGTCGAAGGGGGAGGATTTCACGAAGGTGTCGTTGCAAGATCTGTGTGGGTCGGTGCCCAAAGAGTTTTTTGAGAAATTCAGCATGACTGATGTGGATGCGTTCGAGGAAAAGTGGCTTCCTATGGAAAGAGACAGGAAAATAGAGCTGGTTAGGACTGGGACGTTTTCACCCTAGATAGAATGAGGAGGGGTGGGGGGTGGGTTCTCTCTTCCTTTAAAGAAATCCTTGCAAACATTGCCTAAATTGGAAAGTAGATGAGATGTGGACACGGTCGGTGGATTCGGAGGGTCAATAATATATATGTATATAGATTGTTCATAAAAGCTGAGGTGGTGTTTGTTTGGATTGGCCAATTGAAACTCCGGCCTGCGCTAATGCTGGGGTTCGGTCGCTGAGAAGCCTTGGATTGCGTTTTTTTGCCCATGTGGAAAGGAAAACTGTCCATCAGTAACCTCTCTCAGTTCCAGTTTCTTTCTTTTCAGTGGTTTTGGTATGCTGATTTTTTTTTGACATTGTGTCGGCTCCACCAATCCTGTGAAAGAACCCATAGGTTCTTGTGGGTTCACCAAATTGCGAAAATTTGCTTTGCCGATAAATAAAAAAAGAGAATTTCATGAATGTTCGTTTATTAAAAAAATGAAAATGAATCGAGCACTGACACATTTTCCCAGTCTTTAACCTCCGGCTTTTTTCTGTTCGATCACGTAAGGTCATTTCTGCTTTATTCGCTTCTTTTGGAACCTTTTTTTTTCAAAATGGATTTACTGAACTTCGTGGAGCATGTGGAAGTACCTCCCAAGACAGTTTCGTCGAAAAGAAAAGGGGTTGCTATGGGATGCTATTTTCACCCACGAAATCTATAAAGAAAAAAAAAGCAAAAAGTTACACCTGTCAGGCGAACAGTTGTCAGGCTGCCACACTTTCTCCCTCCCTTAATGATGGAGAAAAAAGAAGAACAAAAAAACTTTCGTACTTGCTGGAAAAATATGCAATGATTCTATTCCATAATTTGACCACACTCACAAAAAAAAGGCTTCCAAAAATTGTACTTGCTCCTGCTGCACTTTTTTCTCAAAATTCGTTTGTTCTCCCCCCCTCCAAATTCTACTCAGATACTCAAATAATCTATTTCATGCTGTTCTTTACCTACATCTGAAAAGTTTTTGGATTTAAAAAAAAATCCCTGACCACTAAAAAAAACAAGCAGCGCAAATCGCATTCAAACAACCGAAGGTCGAATTCTTCCTTTTCCCTTTTCGTTTTAAATTCGGAACAAAGCCAGCACAAGAAAGAAAAAAATAAAAAAAAATCATATTTTAATTCTTCTTCTGTTTTGACTTTTTTTTCTCACAAACTGCTACTAGCTTCAGGCACTCTTACTTTTCTCTGTGGAGGTGGTTTTTTGTCGGTTTTTGACACATCCAAACGTTGTTTTCCCGACTGCTGATGTCTGGTTATGGATTTCAGCATTTCCTTCTTCGACAAATCGCACCACTCCGTCTCGAACTCCTCCACCACCTTCTCGCTGAACTGCTTATTGAACACGTGCTTGGACCTGACCAGGTAGTTCAGACTGTACTTGACGGGATCCCACCCCAACCGCTGCAGAAACGCCACCCTCATCAAAATAAGCCCCTCGAACGACGACGAAAAGTACCTGGGCGACTCCATGATCGTCTCGGGCTCCTTCTTCAACACATCTCGAGCGAAAACGAACTTCTCCAGCAGAACCTCTCGGTTTCTCGACGCCACGCTGGGCATTTTGGTGATCAAAACCCTCATCCCGGCATCATCCACCCCCCACGACCTGAACATCTCCACGGTGTTCTGGAGCGTCGCCAGGTTGCACTCGAACATCTTTGGGTCCCTGACCAAGCAACCCAGGGCGGCGTCGTGCGAAATACCTATATCGCTGGCCAGCCATTCGAACTTCGTCGTGATCATCTTCTCCAGGTTGCACCCCAGCAACTCAGGAGCCGCCCTGACGACTCTCAAGACGTCGACGTCCGACAGGCCCAGTTTCCTAAACCACTCGAACCTCGGCTCGATGCTGTCCTTCACTTTCAGCATCAACATCTGGGGGTGCCGCCGCACCATCGAGCCCACTCCCTCCTTCGAGATCCCCGCTCGCAACAAATAGTTCACCACCGGCTTCAGCCTTTTCTCGAACGACAGCCCGATCACGTGATATTGTGAAAACAGAATCCGGCCGATCTGGTCCCGGGTCAGCTCCAGCTCTTTGAAAAACACCACCACACGCTCGAGATCTTCTTTTTTCAGCAAGGGTAGAGAACGTTTCGTCTTGGGGCTGTGGGAAACGAATTTCGCTAGAGCTGATCTGGTGATGGACAGGTTCTCCTCCAAAAAACGACTGAGCCCCTCCAAGTCGCGGAACCTATCGAAAATCTCCTTTGATCCGAAGTCGTTCTTCTCGAGAAAGTCGCCGGAAAAAGCCTTTTTCGAGAACGCATCCAGGAACGCTGTGTCTAAACTGACTGAAGGGTCGAGGATGGAGGGAAATTGCTTCGCCAGCGTCAGCACCTGTTCCCTCTTGAGGCCCAATTTTTCCGTCAACCACCCCACCCGCACGTCCAACGCCCCAATCCTCCCGGAACCTTTCTGATCGTCAGAACTCCCCAAAACCTCGAGAGCATCAAAAGATACGCTAGTCCTGGTGACGGCCGAAGAACGCTGACGACTTTTTGCTGACGACTTTTTCTCTCCAGATTCTCGAACGCCAGAGTCGTCACCCGTCGGCGGTTTCATTCCCTCAGCCGCTTTTCCGGACACACTTTCCCGAGTTTTTTTTGGCGCCGAGCGGCCCGCCTTGGAGCTGAATCCGCGAGCGATCAGCCCTGCTTTCCGATTCTCTGCCGCGTCCCAGTTCCCGCCTCGGCTGCGCCATCCTGGTCCTCCTACGCCCGACAGCCCTTCCCGAGATCTGTTCCATAGATCCCGCTCTTCAATCGAAAATAGTTTGCTCTTCGCCACGTTCGATTCTGCAGCAGGCCTGGGTTCGCACGGGCTCAAGAACCAAACCACCGTGGCGAATTGAGACGAAGGGCTTCCGCAGTTTCCATATCCACCGTGAGTTCGACACAAGAGCTGCAGGGAAAGGAAAGCAGATTCTCGCGTGGTCCTGAGAAATACAGATGCCATGTCGCGCAACCCCCCCCAAACCCGGAATTCGTTCATTTCCCAAAAGAAAATACGGCACAGTACGACACATCCATAATTCAATTTTGGATGGAAAAAAAAGTCCATGGCAGAATATCTGCAAAATATCTCCTCCCCCTCCCCCCCCCCACCACCAAAAAAAAAGAAAGAAAGAAAAACAGAGAGAAGGATTGCGGATAGACGATTTTCTCCTTCTGGTCAGAAAAAGAACCTTTTTTGCCCTGGATGCTGAAAAGAACTTTCTTTGACAGCCAGTGCTGTAGGATGCAGAATGGCACCCTTACGATGTGGTGAAAATGCTAAAAAACGGTCAGAGAAATCCAGTCGAAGAAGCAACATCCTTACACTCTTTCCCCCCATGTTTTCGAGAACAAAAAAAAGCTACTACTCATCGTCTTTCCCAATCAGACCTCATCCACTACTCAACGATACCCCCCCAGTCCCCTCCCCCCAAAAAAGAACCTCAAAAACAGCAAAGAAAACCTCGAATAAAACCATCTCCAATGATCATTCATCGGCGACCATGATGTAATCTATGCCAGCTTCGTCCCTTCTTTTCTTTTCCTCCACCTCTTCCGGCCTGAGGTATCGCCTTTGCGAAGCTTCGATCAGAGTGTCATTCGCACTCATGTCTCGCCGCCGCATGAGCCCGGAGGCTTCATATTCCCAATGCTCGTTTCCATGAGTTCTATACCATTGGCCCTTGCCATCATGCCATTCATACTCAAATCGAACGGAGATCCGATTATCGGTGTAACACCACAACTCCTGGAAATGGAGTGAGAAATAGGAAGCGTCTCGTTACATTCACACATGATTCGCACCAGAAAAACTTGAGATGTGTTCTGTGAGTTTTCTTTATAGATCCATAATCAGTTTTCAGTGATAATTGATTGATTGATTGATTGATAATCAGTTTTCTGGACGATGGGCCTGAATCACTGCACCCTACCTTCATGAGTCGATAATCGAATTCTTTCTCCCATTTCCTCGTCAAAAATTGGATCACTTTTTCGCGACCGACGAAGAACTCATCGCGGTTGCGCCAATCCGTGTCTTCCGTGTAGGCCATGGCCACTCTGGCGGGATTTCGCGAATTCCACCCATTCTCCGCAGCTTTCACTTTCATTTTCGCCGTTTCGGCGGTGAACGGCGGTTTGATGTCGGTGGGGCTCGGCATTCTGAGATCCCAACACCAGCGGTTTGCAATGCCAGTCGAAGAAATGCCCCAACACACCCGACCAGTGTGGTGTCGTTGGGATGTGTTTAATGCGTGAGGGTATTACGAGAGAGATTTACCTCTTGACGTATGTATTATCTTTCGGGCTAGCGAAATCAGTCCAATCTCGACAACCAACCGCCTGTTTGTTGGGACAAACAAGGTCAAAACCAGTTTGTTGAGAAGGTAAGCATTGGCCGATCCAGGATTTTGGAGACGGGGGCTCGAACAAATTTTTCTCGTCGAGAACACCCTTGTGCTGGGACGGAGTGTAAAGCTTCTGAAAACTTTGACTTTACCTGAACGTTTCACCACCTCTACGGTATGCTGACGAAAACAAACAAAAGGTTCAGAAACACTCGCGAAGACGTGTGCTCGCGCTCCTGCGCCCGCCCCTAGTGGTACGAAGAACCCACAATATATGTCTATGGTAGTGCCTGTGTGTTAATCCCCTACACGGGTCGCGCGCGCGTTTAACCGTCGAATTGAACACTCGCTCGAACACCCTTTTCTGAAGTCAGAATGCTATGAGTCCGAACCCTTCTGGCCAGTGTGCTAGTCGTGGCACTGTGGTGAAGGAACTACCGTATCTTTGGGGAGCGTCACCATGGTGGAGGTGAATGGAAGCGAGCTCTAGGCTCCCATGACAAGAAGGTGAATGCTTCTCGTTTCAGTTTTGGTGTGCCTGGCTACGAACACGCATAGGTGGGGGTATCTGGAGACGCACGACCTCCAATAACAACGACTTTATTCTCAAGGAGAGATATAGATGCACGCGAACGTTTCGCAAAGTTAAGTTTTACATCCATGTGTGTTCTTTTCTCTTTCCCTTTGATTTTTGGACTGGAAAAAGCAACATTCATGAAACGGTGCCGTACCGATTTTTTTCCCTGGTTTCATAAGGTTATTCTCTTTTGACTATACTCTTGGAGTCTGCATCTTAAAAACTACGAAACAGATTTAGTTTAGAGATATTTTTCTCTCCCTCTCTGATATGACATTTTCATTTCATTACTCAAGGATGAAATGAGGAGACAATTTTTTTCGTAATTTGCAATATATGATATAGCTTATTGAATTTATGTTCGAATATTTCATACATTCAGTATGCATCGAATCCGTACAGTTTCAATCTCTCCTTTAATGTTTAAAAAAAATAGACGTATTCTCTTTCATATCCAAATTGGAGAGTCTACAATATTGTAGAATATTATCTGGGATTAATTCCAGATTTTGCAATCAGCATGGTTGACCTTTTCCCTGCTCAATCAACATCTTCTCGACAAACGCCACACGCGCGGATGAGTTTCTGCAATTTTCTTACAGTTTGGATGTCCC
Source organism: Bryopsis sp. KO-2023 (assembly GCA_030272585.1). Classification (NCBI taxonomy): domain Eukaryota; kingdom Viridiplantae; phylum Chlorophyta; class Ulvophyceae; order Bryopsidales; family Bryopsidaceae; genus Bryopsis; species Bryopsis sp. KO-2023. Next base: position 380,166 of record BSYQ01000012.1, on the reverse strand, counting down.
CACATACAAAATTGACATCTCAACCACCATAAATCCCAAAACTTAAGTTCCCTACTGCTGTATCATCTCTCGTTTTCAGCCCATCACTGTGCATACAACATATCCATGCTGTCCTCCCACACAATTTGTTCGTATGCGGATTTATCCTCAGCAGACATCTCGGATTTGTCCACAACCGACACCTCGCTGGTGATGTTCTGCTCAATCATGTCTCCATTGGCCGCAGGTTTGACTCCCCAAACCTGGACTTCACAGAGGGTAAGGGTTGCCTTGGACTTAGGAATCTCGATGGCCACAAATTTCCCCTTAAGGTTGCATGGCCAGGGCTTGGTTCCCTTACCCTGGCTGGCTCCGGTGACGCAGGCAGGATTCAACAGGAATCTATAATCGTCTCCGATTTTGATCGAGAAACCACTCAGACGCTCCGAGCAGCAATCCGCACGATTAGTGATGACGACTCTGGTAACCACATAGCTCGCCCCCAAGTTCACCACCCACCATGGGTTGTTGCTGTTCACGGTGTGCGTGCAGGAGTTCTTGGGATAGTTTGGGTTCTTGTTGCCGTCGACGGCCCTGCTGGAAACTCCTTTATAGGCAGTGGATGATTGCATCGTCGGTTTCTTCAGAGCTAGGTTGGTCTCAGTCGTGGGGTAGCACTTGCCGCTGGGAGCAGAGTCTCCGCTGCAGCAGCCCATGAGGGTTTTGTGGTAGCCCGCGAACTTAACGTTGTTGTTGTATCCACCAAGCCTGTTCCTCTTCAAGCAACCTCCCTGAGATTTTCCCCAGGGGCCCCACGAGAACCCATCACACTCCCTCGTACTGCGACATTCCGCCATCGCAGCGGCCAAGGAGGGCCACTCCTTGCACCCCAGCTGTCCATTGCTCGTCTCGAGGTAACCTTTTGGGATCTTGAAGAAGTCGCACCCGTAGTCGGGAGTGGCTGCAAGACGAAGGTGAGACCGTCAGCGTCTGCAAGCCTTACCTCGTTAGGTATGGTAAAGTACTAGTTTCTGGCAGGACGCAGCTTACCAAACGTGGTTGCCAGGAGAGCAAAGCCAAGGACAGAGGCGAACGTAGTGGCGACCATCTTTATCGCGGTTGCGCGGAGTGGGAAAGGTCGAAAGAGACAATCGTCGTTGAGTGATACCAGCGTCGGCTTTATCCGCTGCTGAGGTCGATAAACGAAGCTGACTACGGCACGCCTGCACCAAGGCTAGCGTCCTCCCTCAGTACGATTTCTCGCTCGTTTGATTCCCATGCATTGGAGGCTTCCGCTTCGTTCGACATGCTCGCCTTGGCAGAAACGTGTGCAGCGTTGGGCACTGTTTGACATATCAAGGATATCCAAAAAGCGCGCGAAACATGATCATTATGATGACGAAGTGCATGTGTAGACAAGCACCCGTTGCCAGCGAATCCCGCGCGCAACTCGCTGACCTCATGATCACTGGCCCGCGCAGGACTGTTTCGAAGGTGCACGCAAGCACCCACCGCCAGTAGCACCCACAACGATCCCGAATGCTTCGCAACATGCATTGATAAAACTCAATGCCCTTACACTCGTTATGCAAACTGAAAACAAGGTCTCTTATCCTTCCTTCCACCCACTTTAAAGTCCACTTCCTCCCATTACTGTTCTTTCTGTTTTCCCAGAAAACTTTGGCGCTCTGGGTCCAAGATTCAGTCATACCCAGGCGACAGCACTTCGAAGTGTTGTCCATTTGAACGGAATTCCGTTCTAATGGGTTTTGTAGCAGATAATTCACCAGAATCGAATTTATCCCCACGAAAGCCAATTGGCTTGCTTGGACGCTTGCAAGAGGCCTGGGCTTCTGCGCATGTAATTTTTGGTTTGGTTTGGTTTAAAACAGCCTCAAATGGGAGGGGGGGGGAAAGAAACATCTAAAGATATCCAACCTATTATCTCATGCAGTAATTATAAGATATGTGAAAGATTATGACTAAGTCGAATACTGTTCAATCAATCAATCAATCAAACATAATATAACTACAATATGGTTTTGGTTTGTAATGCATCCCAAGACACCAAGTGAAGAAACAAGCATCCCAGTTCACTGTCTGTTTTACTGTGAGCTGTAAGTGTTGATGATTGAATGGTTGATTGACCAGCTGGACTGCAGTTCAATGTGCCTTGCAGTCCCCATATTGATCATTACGTATGGGTGGGCATTAACTAGACCAAAACACACACTTCCCACGCCTCATCGATCACAGAAAACCCGACATCTTGCAGAAACGATTGCCCCTAAACCGCCACACCAAATTAAAGCCTTTCTTCAACAAGACGCAGCCAACACCGCTGCCCCCATGCACGAACCCCCATGTGATGGCCTCAAAACCACTTCCGGTGGATTCTCCCCGAAAACCTCCTTCATGTACTCGTGCAGTTTCTCGTCGATCTGGCGGCGCAGGGTGTCGAACTTTTCGAAAACGCCACCGTCGACGGTTATGACCGTTTGCTTGCGATCCATCGGCGTTCCCGTTTTCTCGAAAACCAGCTGGATTACCGCCACCAACGCGATCGCGATCAAAAAGGCGGCGCGTTTGGTCACCAAATCGCACACCTCCTTGACCACGACGAGGTCGTCGCTGTTGGGATGGATCTGATATCGAAACGAAAGCGTTAAAACCAAAACGCTCTCCAAACTTGTCGGTTACGTTCTCTTTTTCTGTTTTCATTCCGAAGGGGGAGGGAGGGAAGGGTTTTTAACAGTATTTTCGCTCAATTCTCAACACAAGAAGAAAAGAAAGCATGCAGGCAACTCAGAAGAAACACCAAGGACCCTCAAACATTACCTTGAATTCCTCCCGGAAAATCTTTTCGGTGATCGACAAGCCCTCAGACGTGTCAGACTCGATGGCACTCAAAGAAGCGGTCAAAAAGCTATCCTCAACCTCCAGCGAATCGAGGGGTTGACCTTCGAACAAGCACCCCTCCCTGCACAACGTCAACAGTATCCTTCGGCAGACTTCCCCCAGAGCGTAACCACACACCATTTTCTCGAAAATGTATTTCCCTGCATGGTAGTGATCGGCGTCGAAATCCAGGTCTTCTTGACACCTAGGCAGCATGGGGGAATTGTAGCTTCCCCATTCGGTGTTGACTGCGGTGAGGAGATCGTCGGGGGTGTCTGGTGGTCTGACTGATTGCCATTTGGGGATATCACCGACAGGAATGCAACAGGCAGCGTTCGTTCCGGTGCCCAGAATGACCCCTATGTCGGTGCTGTCATCTTCGTACCTTTTTTGGAAATATACCAACGATCGATATGAAACAAACTGATCCATGTAAGGTTCATGCAAACTTCATTGGAGGATCTTGCCTGCAGGCTTTCAACTCAGCTGTTTCAGGAAAAAAAAAACAGAAAAAAAAGGGTTTTTCTGTCAGTTTTGTTTCTTTTAGAGGCAGCCAGTGACTCCTTGTGGAGACCAGTTCCTATCAGGATTTGATTCCGGATCAAACGGATCACAATCCAGCCACGCACGCCCTCCCACCCAAGAATCGCACTTTTTTGTCATGAATTTTCCAGGAAAACTTTAAGAAAAAAAAACAGCCTTCAAAAAAAAACAAACAATTAGATTTTACATCCCAACCCTGAAGACTTTTTTCTCATTTTATTTTTCCTCGAAAAGCTACCTTCCGGCTGCCAAGACTCCGATCGTGTCGTTCATTATGATCGGAATTTGGGCGGCGATCCCTGCCCTTTCGCAGCTTTCCTTCAGGAGCTGGACGGCATCTTCTCCGATGCCGTCAGAAATTTCGTAGCCTTTGGTCCAGGTCATTAGTCGCCCCACGTCCGGGGCTGATTTTTGCATGGGGAAACTGAAGCAAAAACCGAGCTTCACCTTAAAAAATTCAAAGGAAAAAAAATAAAGAAAAAAACTGGTTTCAAAGATTTGTGAGTACTAAGGGATCAGTTTTTTTTGAAACCCATTCCAGTGATATTGTTGATAAATTTATGAATTTGATGCATATATATTTTTAGTACTTTTATTCCATTGATAAATTTATATTTTCTAAGAAAAAAAAGTATATGAAATACTATTTATTACAAATAAATATTATCTTATTTTTCCGTTTCACTGAAATGAAACAGAAAAGATTTGGGTGGATTCATTCTTGTCAAAACTTTTTCGCACAGGAAAAAAAAATGAGTTTTTTCTTTCATATTGAAAATAAAATAAAAGGGAACTCACCACAAAAAAACTGTTATTTTTGTATTTTTGAAGTAATTTCTCGAAGATCCAACGGGCCCCCCCCCCCCCCCCCAAAAAAAAAAAAAAAAAAAAAACTCCCCGGAAACCCCAAGGTGAAGAAAAAGAAACCCTACCTGTGAAGTGTCGATGCATCCCCTGCATTCGTTCTCGACGAAACTTTTCAAAGATTCAGCAATGTAATCGAAAAGCTGCCGGACGGTGCCTTGCTTTTTCTCGTCCGGAATGGAAAACTCTTTCCTATGTTCGGCCAGCACCTCCCCACGATTGCAACCCAGCTTGCAATGCATCACCCGAAAATTTGTCCCTCCCAAATCGATGGCAAAGAAATCCCCTTGCTCATCGCCTGGGAATTCCAAAACCAAAATACATTGAAAGCAAAAATATAAGAAAAAAAATTCAGACTGTATAACTGGAGCCAGATATCCCCTTTCTTTTTTTCTTCTTTTTTCGCACACGGTGGATGGGCTGTGATATTTTTAGCCACTTCATATGGACATCATTCACAGAAAGAAGGGAAAATATTTTTCACTGCAACCACTGCTGCCCATAATGCGATATCCAAAACATTTGATTTTTTTGAAAGAAATCAGGACATGGTGTCGAGTGACTGTAGCCACAGAAACCTACCATTTCCATTTTTTGTGGAAAGAGTGTGCCAATTTTTCGAAGTCAGAACTGACCTGAAGGCAGAGTCAGAACGAACGAAGGGAGCATCATCGCGCAACTCGGACTCTCATCTTCCAAGCCAAACTGTCAATTTTGATTTTTTTTTGGTCCCCGATCAAAGCACTGTTGTTAGGTTTTTTTCAGTTTTTTTTGGGGAAGGGGATGGGGCACAGAATTTTATTTTTTTTTGTTTTAAAGTACTCACATCAAAAAAAAAACCTTGCTGGAAAAAAGAAAAATTCTGGACGTTTTTATGCTGCTTTTCTTCTCAGAGAAATACGACAATCCACTCCGGCAGAAATGGATTCCATCGATCGCCTCAAATCGATCTGATGATTTTCGATCGGGCCCGACATAGATCACCCTGGTGATTGGGCGGGGGAGCGGGGGGTGAACGCCTCTTACTTGCAATTGCTTCTTAATGTCTCGTCCCAGCTCCAGGATTTTCGGCAACGAAAGCGTGAGTTGCTCCCGATATTTCTCCATCAGATCACGCCAGATCGCCCTGCCTCTCAGAGAGAATGTTTCTTTCTTTTGTTTTATTTCCGAGCTGTGTCATTTTCTGCATCACGTGATCATCGCTGCGGTGGATTGGACCTCGTTTTTTTTCTCTTGTCTGATTGATCGATGATGGCACCCTTCGCTTGAGAGGTGGATTTATTTTTATTTTTTTAAATGTAATTTTTGGTTTGGTTTGGTTTGAGAGGTGGATTGATGATGGATTGCATCGCCTTGCGAGATCTTTGCATGTTTTCTGTTTGCTTTGGCAAGTCTCGATTCCTGAATGACTAATACATTCTTTCATTCTTCTGTTGTGTACATGTGTATGGCTGTATTGTGTGGACCAACCAAGAGGTCCTGAAAACGAACCAGGTCTGCAGGAATTTCTCAGAAAAAAGGCATTCAACGGGCAGTCCGGTTAAACAAGATGGTGAATAAATGTACACATTCCCCCCCCCCACACACACACACACTAACATTGCTCTTGCTGCACCCACCCACCCATCAATACATATAGACAAAACGACCCATTTCCTTCTCGACCCTTTTTTTCAAACCACTCCCCAAGTTCCTCCTCCAGACAAAAAAGAAAAGAGGGAGAAAAGAGTCAGCCAGTCACATCATCGACAAAGATCTGAACAGGATCGATGGATCCGAATCCAAAGCCGTCGGTTTGATGGATTACGGAGAAGCCGTTGATGGTGTGCACCCCAGGCTGGACGGCGATCATCTTACATGCAACATCGCACGACTTGTGGGGAGGGAGCGTGTTCAGCAGAATCGATTGGAGTCCATCCATCAGCACCGGCATTTCCTCAGCTTTCATGTTGTTTGCTTTGAGGGGAGAGGGGAAAAACAAAAAGATCATTTTCAAAAAAGAAATTGATAAAAAAAAAACTGCTAGGGTGGTGGAACTCAATGTTTTATTTATTTTTTTCGAAACAAAAAAGAAAATTGGTTGAGGGTGGAACACAGATATATTCTTTTCGAAACATGGGCTTTTCGCAAAACACATGTGTGTAAGGTTACATTGACAGACTTTTTGGATGAAAAAAAAAAATCCTCTCATGTGTGTATGCATGGAAAACGATGCTGGAATCCGCTCACTCAAAACATGCATTTTCCATCCATTTTTCATTTGTTTTTCATTTGTTTTTGGTCAATTTACCTGGTTTCAGTACGAGACTCAATGGGCCCAATGCTCGGACCGTGGTGTTTCGGATCCTAACAGTGACCTCGAAAGGATCGAAGATTGGCACAGAATCGTTCATCTTGATTACCTGGCCTTGAATATCTTTTTGTCCACTGCTTCCCCCTGAGGGAAAAAAAAACAACACAAAAACACAAAAACCAAAAGCTGATCAAAAGTATCAAGCACTCGATCACTAAGTAGTAACTCCCTGGATTTTTTTTTACCCTGAAAAACCCCAGCATCCAGGATCCACGAATCATGGTCACTGCCCCAGAAGAAAAACAACTTCTCCGAGGTTGCTGGTCCTTATAATATGCATTTCAGAAATTCTTTCCAAAATATGGATATTATCACCAAAATAAAGGGGCCAAAAACATCAAGCAAGACGGCCTTCCCAACTCTTTCAAGAAAAACAACAACAGAAAACCGCCAAACATATCGGTTTGCTATCGGTGTGTGAATTACAAGCAGCATATTTCTGTGGGTTTTGGGGAAAATTCAAAAAAAACAAAAAACAACGAAACGTGGTGGCCCCACCAGTTTTGATCAATTGAGTTTGCAACCGGCCGATCTCGCCGAGGGCCCCTTTCCATTTAATTTCCATTTTCCCCAAAACCCCTCTTTCATCGGCGGACGCGGATTCCACGGAAGAAGAAGTAGATTCCGTGGGAGAAAATTTGAACAGAAAATTCCGAGTGCCTTTGTTTGGTTGCACAATCTGAAGCAAAAAAAAAAAAAAATTGAAATTGAAATTGCAGATTTGTTTGAGAGGAAAACACATAGGATGCATCCTTAGAACAAACGAAACCAGAATCGGAAACCCTCAATGAAAACTGCTGGAAGAGGTTTTATGTCGGGTGAATAACACCAACCTGCTGAGGAGGGGGGGGGGGGGGGGGGGAGCATAGACCCCCCTCGAAAAATGTTTAATATGTCAATATGAATATAACAAATAACTCTGAGAAGAAGAAAAAGTGTGCAAGCAAGCAAACAAAAAAAATAAATTAAAAAGAAAAAATAAAATGAATAAATAAATACATAATGATTTGGGTTTTTTTTTGCTTCTTTCACTTTGAGGACCACTTTTGGTCCAAAGACTAAACGAAACCCCTTCTTCGATTAAATGAATTGCATAAGCTATTTTTTGTCCCGGAATCTCGCTGCCAAATTACCCCCCCCCCCAAAAAAAAAAAAAAAAAAAAACCTACAGAACAATCTTGTTTTCCTTCGGGAAAACCTCCACACACACTCACACACACACACCTTCAGAGAGTTTATGTAATCCTTGAGGGGGCCGCTGGTTATGGATTCAGGATGCTGGTCTACGGAAGCAACCGTGTAAGCTTTGCTGGGATCGAATCGAACGTATTCCAGTATCAGCGGACCGCTCTTGGCATTTTCCAAACAGGCTTCCAAGAATATGTCCCCCGCCACCGGTCGAACCTTGGTTCTCAAAGAAAGAGGGCTGGATGCGGAAAATCTGAAGTACTGGGGGCAAATCCTGAAAAAAAAAGGGGGGGGGGAGCATGCAAATGTTAGATCATAGAGTCGGTGAGCGAATTGTCTCTGTAAAAAATGAATTCGATAAAATTGTCCTGAAAAAGGACATGACCCTCGATGGATGTCTGAAAAATGTAATGGTAAAACTAAATTTTAGTTACAAAAGATACATGCAACAGATTCGCGTTCAAATCCTTTTCAGGAGGGGAAAAAAGAGAGTACAGTATCGAAAGGGAATATGCATGTTGAAAAAAAAAATAGCAGGAAAACCTGTCCGATAAAGAAAAAATAGGAACTCGACCTGCGCCAGCCTGGTCTGACTATTCAATTTTAATTCTGCTACTCAATTTAATTTAAAATTGCTTTTAATTCTAAATTTTAAATTTATTTCTCGTCTACAATTGAAAGGGTGCTACACATTTTTATTTTGTTTCAATTTTTTAATTCTGTTTGTTTTGAGTCAAGAATCGAAAGGGGTCAAAAACTCGGCAGAGAGTTCAGTTACGCCCACCGACAGACTTAATTTTAAATTAAAAAAGGAAAAAAGAACAAAATCCTGATAAAACTGGAAATAGGCAATAATGGACGACGCACCCCAGACAGACTTAGAGCGATTTACTTTCGATCTCCGTCCTGGGAAGTGTATTGGCTGGTGCAAATCAGAGTATGGCTGCCCAATTCTTTGACGTCGAATTTTATGGTGAAGTCCCTTTTGACGCCCGGAGCCATTCCTGGAAGAGGGGTGGAGTTTTGAAACAAATAGGATCTGGACCTTTCGCTTTGCATTTCCGCTTTTATGTCGACCAGCGAAACCACTTGATTGGAATAATTCCCCAGGCTGGCATAGCAAGAGATCGTCTGACATACATACACAGAAAGAGGGAAAAACAAATAAAAGGACTTTGAATTTATTTTCGGGATCGAAATAAATTCAGAGTTGAAAAGAAACAAAAAAAAAGAGGAGAGAGAAAGGAAAATATTAATAAAAAATTCAAAGAAAAAAAAAGTATATTTATATGTACTTGATAACTTAAAGAACATTTTCACCTTTTTTTTTCCAGCAAGACGTAAAATAATGAAAAATGAGAAGTCCCACAGCATTTTATTTATTTTTCTGTTTTTCCTCACAGGGAAAAAAAAAGCAACAAAAGGAACACAAAATTTTGCATATGTAGTTCATTTTATTCTGAAGTTGGTTGGAGGGAGGGTCGAGAAAAATTTATGGAGCGTTTTGCTTACCTCTCCCAAATACACTTCACCGATGTCCCGGGCCAACTCTATCGACCCGTCCACTCCAAAAAGATCGGCAGGATGGCGACACTCCACGCGCCGAGCGAACGCCTCTTCGGGGACGAACTCGGATCGACTTTCTGGGATCAACGGCGACAGCGTCCCGCCCTCACGCACATCCCGCGCGAGGTCCACGCGCTCGGGGGCCGTCAAGTTTATTTGAGGTTTCGAAAGGCGAAGCACGCGGAAGGACAGCAGAGATCCGTCTCTAGGAGAATCCAGCGCCATCTGAAACTGCCAAGATAAAAAGCCAGCAACCGAAAAAACGTAACACAACACTCCTCACACACTTTCTCACACTTTTGTTGTGTTGGTGAAAAAAAATCCTGTCCAAATGGTGGCCATCCACAGCAAAAAACGAGAAAAACACAGTCGACCCTCAGAAATGATGCGGGCGATTCACAGGGATCCGCCGTTTCCGTCCCATCTACAAGGGCTGCGTCTGGTGATAAAGGCTGAGTTGCGGAGCGGCCCCCCTCCCGTCTGCGAAAGGTCGGCACGATGGTTCGCAGGGTCGCAACTTTTGCGACCTGCAATTTGAACCAATGGGCGATGGACTTCAAGGGCAACTTGGAGCGCATCAAGCGCTCCATCACTTTGGCTCGACAGAAGGGAGCTAGATACAGAGTGCGCCGAAAACATTCCAATAACGATACGCCCCCGCCCCCCCCCCCCTCCCTTCTCTTATCCTTATTCCGCTTGTGTTCTACAGTTTTACAGTAAAGTCGTCAGCCACCAATGTACCAATTCTGGCCATTCTCTTTTGCTTATGGAACCTGGCTCCATTATGTTCGATCCTGAAATGGCCATGTGAGAAAATTCCTTGATCAAAAAGTCTGACATCGTTGCATTAGGTTGGCCCAGAACTGGAAGTGCCGGGATATGGTTGCGAAGATCATTTCACCGAGCTAGATACGGTGGAGCATTCATGGGAGTGTGTCAGGGTGAGGTGATGCATGCATGAATGCATCCATGCATGTGATGATGCATGTAAGGTTGCATGCATGCATCGTTGCTCAGTTTGAATTATGGTCATCGAGTGGAGGTTCCTGGGAAGGTTTTTTTTTCCTCTTTCTGTCTGCGGGGTAATTTTTTGTTTTATTTCTGGTGTGAAAACCTGCAGGAGCTCATTGAAGAAGAATACACCAAGGACATGGTTATCGATGTGGGGCTTCCTGTCATTCATGCTGGTAAGAGGCTTTTAATAATTATGCCAGTTTTTTTTTTGTGCATATAAGAAAAAACAACAACAAATATCCAGTTCTTTAATTGAAGTTTTAGATTGATTTCGCATTTGTTTCTTTTTTGTGCTAGTATGATATTTTTGTGTGTGTGTGTGTTTTTTTTAAATAAATACCAGGGGTGCGATACAATTGTCGAGTGTTCTTGTTGAATCGAAAAGTGCTGCTGATTCGTCCGAAAAGATATTTAGCCAACGATGGAAACTACAGAGAGGGCAGGTGATGCTTTAGACAATACTTCCCCCTCCAAAAAATAAATCTGTCATATCTTTTTTCGACCTTTCTTGTTCTTCCTCTCGTAAGGGGCATGACACATCTAAAAAAACAAAAAAAATTAAAGATGTGCTTTTCCAAGAAAATAAAAATAGCCAAAATAAAACAATTCAAAAACCGAAAATGCACATGTTTGCCTGCCGCCTTGCTGTTTTCTCGGTCGTCACTTTCTTCAGTGTATATTGCTTACATCCGGTGTTGCTTTTCGCTGCTGATTACTAATATCAATGCCCCCCCCTCACAGGTACTTTTCACAATGGGAAAATCCTGGGGTCACTGAAGAGTTTCAGTTGCCTTCTTTGATTCGAGCCGTCACTGGACAGCGTGTTTGCCCATTGGGGGATGCTGCACTGTTATTCAACGATACCAGCGTGGCCAGCGAAACGTGCGAAGAGCTGTTCACCCCGGATGCCCCCCACATAAGGTACAGACAATCTCCAATTTGAGTAACCCTATTTGCTTGGGGAGGGCGGGGGGGGGTCGCTGCAGTCACAAAAGTCTATTGTTTTTTTTGCTTGTGTGTGTGCTTATTTTATTTTATTTTTTGTCCAGGTTGGCTTTGAGTGGTATCGAAGTAATAAGCAATGGCAGCGGGTCGCACCACCAGCTGAGAAAACTCGACAAAAGACTGGACCTCATTATGAACGCCACCGGAAAGGTGAGGAGGGTTTGGGGTGGGGCTCGGTCCAGAATGGAGGAGAAAAATAACAAAAAGAAAATTCCAAGGGGGGGGGGATTGGAAAATGATGTAGCTTACATGTAGCCCTTAATTTCAATTTTTTGATTTTTCAGCTGTATGCTGCTTTTCGTTTCATATATACAAAAAAAAGTTTTTTGACTTTTTTGTTTGTGTGTGGGGGGGGGGGGGAGGAGTATTCCCGAACCATGATGACTTCCTGTTCTGAGTGCAAAACATCCGCTTACACAGTTGTTTTTTTTGCCTGTGAATGTCCCCTCAAAACAAATGTTGATGAACACCAGTGTGGAGGTGTTTATCTGTATGCGAACCAACGTGGCTGCGACGGTGGGCGACTGTATTTCGATGGATGTGCCTGTGTCGCCGTGAATGGCCAAATGGTTGCCCAAGGAAAACAATTTTGCATGGAGGATGTCGAAGTCGTATCAGCCTCCGTCGACCTCGATGAAATCGTCTCGCTCAGGTGTGAGTGGTGCCACCTGAGGGGCCCCTTCCCCCCCCCTCAAAAAAAAAAAAAAAAAAAGAAACTAAAAACAGGAAAACAGGAACAAAACACACGGAAAAACATTGGACATTGTTATGACTTGTTCGGGTTGCTTCGATTAGGTGGAATAAAGCTTTTTTTTGAAAAGGTCCGTCTCACACTTCCTTCCAGTTGCTTGACAATCCTACTATTTTTAAATCGTAGGAGATCGCTGTTTTTTGTCACTCGCTTGGCAGCGCCTGCCATTGTTCAGTTTTGATGCAAATCTGAGTTTTTTCTTTGGGAAAGCCAGCCACCACAACAAAACAACCGAATAGTTTCTAATAGAACAGCTTTTTTTCCGATGGATCCACCATCCCCACGACCGAATGCAAGTTTTTCTGAACCTGTGGCTGCCCACAGATGCGCTGTCAGCAGCGTCAGAGATCAAGCGGCACATTGCCGAGGTCCCGAAAAGATTATGGTCGATTTTGACCTGTGCGCCGCCGAGTTCAGATACATATCCCCACCCATCTCAACAAGGTGTGCACCCAATCTGCCAATCTGAAAAAAAATTCAGAGCCTCGTCAAAATATGCTAGGCCCAACCCTCCCAACCGTTGATTTTGAAAGGGTGCGATCGATGTTCAGGTTTCATGCACCAGAGGAGGAAATGGTGTATGGGCCCGCTTGCTGGCTGTGGGATTACCTGCGGCGCTCCGGAGCTTCTGGATATCTGCTGCCCTTATCTGGAGGTGCCGACAGCTCATCGACGGCAGCCATTGTGGGGTGCATGTGTCAGGTAAAGAGTTCTGTCGAGTCATTTTTTTACCCCCCCCCCCTGTTTCGAGTGCATTGCATCATTACATGGCACATATACATAGATAAATCAACTAACCAGAATTTTACCCGTATTTTCAAAAAACAAAATGCGACATTTCCAAAAACAAATATGATTTTTTGCTTGAGGAATATATTTCAAGTACCTTTAAAAAAAAAAAACAACTGGTTTGGTGAAAACGCTACCCTCCCAATTTGAACGTAGTATGTCTGACATGTGGGCTGGCCGGGATGTGCAGCTGGTCGTTGAGGCAATAACGTGTGGGAACGAGCTAGTGGAGGCTGATGCCAGAAGGGTGGGGCAATATGGCCCGGGGGAAATCATCGACGATCCGGTGGAGCTAGCCAGCCGAATTTTCGTGACAGTGTATCTGGGGACGGTGAACAGCTCGGAAGAAACTCGATCGAGGTGTGTGTGTGTTTTTTTTAGTTTTTGGGATAACTTTTTTTTCCCTGTCGTTTTGCTCGGGAAATCGGCATGGAGAGAACTGGCCCATGCTTTTACCCATTTTAGAATTCTAAAAAAAAATGATGAAGTGATTAATTAATTTTGGGGTGTCGGCGGGTGACATGGGGCTTTCAGCCTCACTGTAATAACATTAAGAAAAACGGAAAATGTAAATAATAATAAAATATTACGAGGTAATAATTATATATATGGTGTAGTGATATTCAGGATGGTGGGATGGTCATTTTGGATCCAAAAAAGTTGCAATATCTTGTTCCAGCCAGTGGTGGGAAATATATATTTGTCTGATATGTGAAAGCACATTCCAGGCTCTATGTAAGACTCCGATTTCCTCCGGAGGGGGGGGGATTTGATAATGCCCTGGTGGTCGTTCAAGCTGTTTTGTTTTCACGCCCAAATTCAAGCTGTTTTTTTTTCAAACAAAAAGGGAAAACCCACAGAATTTTCTCAGAAATAAAATCCGACAAAAGCCTGGATTTTCATAGTCAGGTCGGAGCGTTTGGCGAAACAGATCGGAGCTTGGCATCTGGACGTCAAAATCGACACCATCGTTTCTGCCGTATCCACCTTCTTCGCAACATTTACCGGGAAAACGCCCCGATTTCGAGTGCAAGGGGGCACCTCGGCCGAAAATCTGGCGTTGCAAAACATCCAGGCCAGGCTCAGAATGGTGGTGTCGTTTTTGTTCGCTCAATTGCTGCCCTGGGTTCGTGGGAGGGATGGTTTCTTGCTGGTGCTGGGCTCCGCGAATGTGGATGAAGGGCTTAGAGGTTATTTGACGAAATACGACTGTAGCAGCGCCGACATTAACCCCATTGGAGGGATAAGTAAGCAGGTGAGGTTTTTTTGCTGAGATTTTCTTGTCGAGGTTATGGTCAGGTGGGAAATAACATTAGAAACCTGGAGCGATCAACTGTTTTTTCCTTTTTTTTTGTATGGTGTATCATTCTAGAAGCTTCTCTAATCAAGAGTCCAACCACTGTCTATATCCCTCCGTTGAATCCTGACTGTTTTTTTTTTCTCTGTTTTTTTTTCTTTCAGGACATCCGTCGTTTGCTGAAATGGGGTGCCAAGAATTTGGGATTTGGCGTTTTGGCAGAAGTTGAAGGGGCGACCCCCACTGCCGAACTGGAGCCGCTTGCTGATGGCCAAATTGCCCAGGTAGTGGAATGATCACTGGACACCTTCGTATCTATGACTAACCTGAAAAAAACACGACATCCTGGATCAGTGCACCATTTTTTTATATTTTTTTTCTTTTGGGGGGGAGGGGGGGTTGGAAGAACGTGTGGAATCCAATAACCAGTCATTACAACATGGAAAAAACAGGCCTCCCCCCTTAAGAAATTCGGAGAAACACAAATGTATCTTTCTGGATGCGTGTGGAATCTAGGGAAAAGTCCAGCAATTCAGTTTCATTTCTGTGGATCCTCCACAATATAACTTCACATGTTCATTTGCATCCAGACGGACGAACAAGACATGGGTATGACATACGAGGAGCTGTCCATTTTCGGACGCTTGCGCAAGATCTACAGATGCGGGCCAGTTTCCATGATGCGACATCTGCTCCATCGATGGTCAGAAACGCACTCCCCCGCCGCCATCGCCGAGAAAGTCAAACACTTCTTCAGATGCTATGCAATCAACCGCCACAAAGCCACCACCCTGACGCCGGCGTATCACGCCGAGAACTATTCCCCCGACGATAACAGATTTGATCACAGGCAGTTTCTGTACAACGTACGATGGCCTTGGCAGTTCGATCGGGTCGATGAATTGGCCAAGTCTGAGTGAAACAATGCATTGCCCCTGTGTCTGCATTGATGTTTTGATTTCCTCTACTTCGTGGGGGGTGGGGCAGAAAATGAGCTGATGATTGGAAAAAAACATGTACATCTGTGGCATACGTGCTGTGGGGAGGGGTTTTCTTGAAATGATTTTGACTGTCAGTGTAACTGAAATATCTCCCAAAAAAAATTAGATTGGGATATTTTAATGGAACATCTACATGTGTGATGTTGAAGTGTTATTTTACAAAGAAGGAATAATACAAGAGTCTCCCCTAAAAATTAAAGATCCACAGATCCCCCAAATCCAATCAAAAACTGTGGAAATTCAATAAATTTGCTGGTTCTCGGCCTATGTATTGATCTTGTGTGAATCTGCGATGAATATATGATATATCGGACAGGAAACTCTTGCTGGGGCCAAAAAGGAACGAAAAAAGAAATTCAATGGAATGAGAAGCGCTGAATTTCAGGCTGCAACTATCAGAACTCCAACAAAAAATCGTCAGCTTTCCACAAACTTGCAAATAAGTTCTGACATCGACAGAAAAGACCTCGTTTGTGTTTTTTCCTTCGGTTTTCCCTTGACTTTCACTGCTGGATATATACATTTAGCCAACATCAAACTCGCGAAAGTGACTTAAGCACTACAAGGACAAATTCTTGTAGTGCTTCTTGAAAGAGGATAACTGATTGTAGAAAAACTTTTCAACATTTCTTTACTTATCGCTTTAACCCATCTCGGTGTTTTAGCCTTTTAAGCGATGTAAAAAACAAAAACCCGATCCAATAAATAATAGATAATATCAATGTAAATGATCGAGTTTGATATCTTGATTGATTTTGATGTTTCTTATAACAGAGACGCAGCCAAGGGACATCCCTACGTCGATTGCATGATGGCATTTTTGGGGGGTGGGGGTTTTTATGGGAGTTTTTTTTACCGCAAGGTTTTTCTCCTTAACAAAAAAAAAAAGAAAACATGATCGAAATGAACATTGAATATCTTCAATACCCCATGTATGTATATCCAAACAGTTTTGGTTAAGACTCATAGACGCCAGAAACAAGCTTTGAATGCGAGGCACCTGCAACAGCTGGCCAGCTAAACACTTTGATCTAACACGTAACATCAATAGTGGATTCACAAGAAGAAATCAAACGAGACAACCGCTCGCTCAGGTTGAAGGGTTGAAGTGGCCATCATTTTTTCCACAAGTGGTTTGACTTGATGGTGAAAAGGTCTTGATTTCTCCACATGACGTTAGCTGAAATAGTCACAAGTGCAAACACTTTTAAAAGAAAAAAATCCAAATTAAAAATCCAAATTTGGATATCCAAATTTGGGATTTCGATATCCTTGGAATACAAGACGATTTCAGGTCCCCTTGAGACGATTTGTTCAGCAAACAATGCCCACCCACTCAAGATGATTTTGCGTGGTGCATTACATTTCACTTGATCCCGCAAGTCTGCTTGATAATCATAACCCACAAATAAACATAGTAAATAAGTACATAAACGATGGCATTCCGAAATTCAGGGGAGATCGGCAAAAACAGAGGATGCCAAGTGTGCCAAAATAACATTTACAGGGAAAGAGGCCCTGAAAGAAAATCCTAGTTTACACAGTTTGGATGGAGCAAGAAAGCATTAATTTTTGAGAAGTCAAAAATCTTTGTACCTTGTCCTTCTGGGTGAAGTCACTTCACCCTTTTTGAAGTGGTAATTTTGAACTCTTTCCTTTCTAGAAGGCTTTTTCTCTTTTTTTTTCTATCTGTTTGGACACCTGGAATTGGTGTGTCTTCTTTTTTTGAGCGGTGGAGAAGGAGTGTGGGTGATTTACCGATCATCACTTGTTTCCCCATCAAGATTGACCAGCAATGCTGTTGACCTTTTCCCAAGGTTTCGTTGGGAACCACCACACATTCAAATATTGGAGTGAAGATTCCACAACAAAAACAGAGTTTATAATATACTGGACGCAATATAATTTGAAAGAATGATAAAAAAACATCACTTGGTAAGTACAAAGATATCAGACATATGTAACAAAAAGCCCTCTGGAGAATGGACAGGCCTTTCCAAACAAGACTCCTGTAGTTGGTGAAAGGCCGAATGGCGCTGTATGAAAAAGCCAAAAAAACCCTTGAAGAAACTCGCAAGTCGATTTAAAGGGAGCGAAACGAAGGAAATTGAGTGCAACGGAAACAGATAGAATAACCGTCGCGATCAGCTGCGGACTCCCAGGAGAAAACGATTGGGATATATTTTTGAACGTTTTAACACGTTTTGGAGTGCAATCAAGTCTGGGGTCAAACCATCGTTGCAGAAGGGGTGGTCAACAACGAAAAATGAACGTTGGGACGTCAAGAATCGGCCTCCACAGTCAACACTCCATGCCAACCACTTACACCCACCCATTAAACGAATGTAAGGACGAGTCAGACCTCATTGTTGTCTTGTTTTTACTGAGAAGGGAATTGCTGGCTCAGCTCACGACGTCCAAACAGTCAAACATGGAATTCTGTTAGTTTGTTCAGTCTTCAAATAGAATTGAAGATGCGGCCTTCTCAGAAAAAAGTTATAGAAACGCGGGGGACCGCATGCGAAATTCGGGCAGGCTTTGACCTCGTTAGGGGCAACCGGACGGGATATGCATCCACACACATGTGTTCGTATGAATGGCAGCTTTCGTGAACCCAAAGGGCGATTTTTTTACAAAATTTGCCACAGTTGCAGGACAGACAAACAGTTGCCACAGTTGTTGAACTGTGGCAGGATCAACAGACTTATTATTACTCAACACAAATCTATCAAAGGTTTCGGAGCACACAAGACAAACAGAATGAACAAGTCTAGTCAAGGTTGAGAAACCTGTCTCCAGAGGTTGCTCTTCCCGCCATAACTTTTCAATCCATTTTGCAGCAAGAGAAACGTTTGTTTTCGCCGCATTTTTTTTAACCATGCTGTTTTTGTCGAGTTTCAGGACTGTCAGGGTGGTTAATTCCTCAATCTATCTGTTGGCGTCAATTTGATTCGATATGCAGTGAATAACGACTTCGGGGACGATCTCCAAGCCCGTAGTTTTTTGCTTTTATGGTGAAGTCTCCTACAAGATCCATGTGGAACTCCCTCGCTTTTTTGCCTTCTCAATACTTTTGCAAGAGCTCACTAAGCCGCCTCTGGAAAACACTCATGTCGTTGTTGGAGAAAGAAAATTGGCAAGAACAATCAGTTAATCAAAACATGGAGAACCAAATTGTGTTATTGAATGACTGCATGGAAACCCCTAGCCTTGGGTGTTCAGTGGAATATGTTGAAGCTCGTGGGAAAGGAAAAGAGTCAGCATGCCACTGACCCATCCGTGTATTGAAATCCCCCAAACTAAAAATGTGTGTGGATAATTATCCACTATTATAATTATAATAGACCCACTCCAACCAGCACTGTGTCCAAATGATCCCATGTGAACTCCATGACACATTGTTTCGAAGAATGAGGCTTTCCCTCATGGCGAAAACGTTATCAATCATACGTGAAAATTTTTCACACGATAAACCAAACCAAACCAAAAATTACATTATTATTTTTCACACGATAAACTGTGGCGAAAGGTGATGTTTAAGCGCTGAATTGCCATTAATTGCCATTGCGACGTCGACGTTGTGAGAACAAGCCACATACTATGTGCATGGATATGTGGTGTAATATTGTTACGTAATCCATTTGTTAATTCCAAGAGCCACAATGAGAGGCATGAAAAATTTGAAAAAGTCACCCAAGTTTATTGTTAAGCTGGAAAAAGAAAAACAAACACTCATGAAAATGCAAACATGCCTGGCTGACTGGCCACGATGCTCCAACATACACAGATGGCCGAACCCCCACTGATTCACGGGCAGTGATGCGCCGGCGCTCTCTGGAGCACCCTCCTGCTTCGTATTCAAATGGGCATATCAAAAGGCTTGAACAAAGAAGTGTTAGAGTATCAGGACTTCAAAAGCATCACAGTTTCGTACATCTAGATGTTTTGCAGATCTACAAAACTTAAAACTCACTGTCTTTTTGTGTTGAAATGATGAAATGTTCAAACCTGTGGTTCTCTGTTCAGTCGATGCTTTTAAAGACATTGACCGAAATTTTCCTGCGACATGAATGCTGCGGCAAGAAACACACGTCAGAACTACTACTCGGTGGCTTTTCGAAGCCGTTAAAAGCACACAGACCAGTTTGCTTTGGTGGCCACCATGGAGTAAAACACATCTTTGAAGATGCGACAAACTTTTGGCAGCCCCCAGGATGTTCACTTTGTTTTGGCGCGGTTTTTCTTTAGCGCGGTTGTCTAGTTTGACCGATGGCCATTCGGTTAGAGTTCCAATCAACCAGCGATGAACTTCTTGTGTTAAATCTCTTGTCTATTTTTCCAAGCCCACCGCCAGTTACTGGCTTTGAGACGTGGGGAGAGTGAGTTTCATGACCTTAGGTGGCGGCGAGGTTTGTTCTAAGGAACCTCTGACAAAGCATTCTGTTCTAGCCCTCCTTGGCACTTCATAAACCTTCACAAACTGGCACATGCTCTACACAAGAAACCTCCTTTCATTCTTCGTCAGGTTTTCCTTTTAGGGGGCTGGGTGGGATATGATGGGGAAAACGAATAAAACAAAGGAATTGCTCATTTGTTTCCTTGCACCCTTCGTGTATGTTCCAGGGACATACTGCTATTAGTCAAGGGTAGCTTCCATGTTTCGAAGAATACCGTAAATGGGGTAATTTCTGCGTTGGACTAATTTTTGCGAGTAGGAAAAATCGCAAAAATTAGTGTCGCAAAAATTGGGTTCCTAAACCCTGGGCCCTTTGCGACCTGATTGAATCGCAAAAATTAGTGTCGCAAAAATAAAACACGCGAAAGTTCATGCGCGCAAACATTACCCCATTTACGGTAGTTATTCTTGTCTGGATGGCTGACTATTTGTACCTTGGTCATTTTGGTTGGTTTGCACTTCTGGTTATCAGTTGCAATCGTCCCCATCAAATCCTGGGCAGAAAACGACGGGGGGTTCATACATGAATATATATATGCTATCTAGTTTATAACATACTTGACAGGTGTGTGCAACCTTGCTCGGGCAAATCCCAATGAACTTTGTTCAGACAAGAAAGGGGAGAAACCAGCAGTATGACAGAAACAACTTTTTTTTGCATTTGAAATTGAGCCAAGAAAGTGTTTTTTTTCTTCTTAACCCCACTCTCCATTTTTACCACCAGAAACCGCCCTATTCCCCTCCCTTT
Source organism: Bryopsis sp. KO-2023 (assembly GCA_030272585.1). NCBI lineage: Eukaryota > Viridiplantae > Chlorophyta > Ulvophyceae > Bryopsidales > Bryopsidaceae > Bryopsis > Bryopsis sp. KO-2023. The sequence continues at coordinate 359,714 of BSYQ01000012.1, read as the reverse complement.
TTTCCAGCCAAAGCGACAATACTCACAAACCCCCCTGATCACAATGTGAAAATCCTACATTTTCCTCACTCTTTTATCTCTCTCTCTCTCTCTTTTTCCTGAATGATTTCCTGCTAAACATACAAAGTCCCCAAGGAATCCAGGAGAAAAAAACTGCTAACCTATAGTTGCACCCTTTCGTTGTTTGAAGCGAACCCCACTTTCCAGATGTGAAGAATTGAATAAGAAAAAAAAATTCAATCGGAGAACTCCTACCTAATTTCCTTTCGTCAGATACCACACCCAACTTCAAATCCTCGATATATTGCCTTTCTGGCGAAAAAAAACACTGGAAAACAATGTTTCACCTCCTCCCCTGCTACATTTATGATAGATTTCCCCCCCATCCCCCCAGCCGCCACTTTTCCAGTTTTCGCTGAAAAACGAACCTACAGAACCTCCCTTTTTTTCCTCTAACATTTCCTTTTGATTTGTTTATTTGATTGGATTTGAACCGGGGGGGTATCCCACATTATATGTTTTTTTCCCCTCTTCTTCTTGTAATAAATTTTTGCATGTGTTTTAGTAATCACCGAGCCCCCCACACTCTCTCATTCAAAACCATCCAAAGACAATTTTAGGATTTCTTCTCTGGCTTTCGGAACGTTTTTCAGCCGCTCCACCAAATCGGCCCTGGTCGGGCTCACGAAAAGCGTCTGCCTCAAATCTGTCGGCATCGCTAAAAACAGCTCAGCAAAATCCTCAGCCATACCCTCCCACCTCTCCCCATCCGCAGCCAATTCCCCTTCCAACCTGAAAAACTCTTCCACCATTCGCACCTCATCCCCGCAATCCCACCGCTTCTTCTTCTTACCCAAAGGTTTTTTCCCAACACTGGATGCTGCCGATTTCAGCACTCCGCCGCCACCAGGCTGTGTATCCTCCCCCGGCCTCGGTGCGAATGGCACCTGCTCGCATTCCTTTATTTCCCCATGCGGGAGGCCCAGCTCCTGGGCGACCAGCTTCTGATGTCTGGAAAACCAAACCCTGAAATTGGGGGATGCCAGAAACCTTTCGTACAGCACGGTCAAATCTCGCTGAGAGGGTATTCGATCCGTCAACGCCCTGGCGAACGGCCAAGTCGCCAGGGACTCCATGAAATCGACCTCATCGAACTCTGGCAGCCCGGAGCACCCCATGTCAGCCGGAATCTCCGACAACCTGAGCCCCTCGATGGGTACGAAGTATCCTTGGAAAGGCTCCAGAAAAGCAGCCGTCAGGGATGCAAAATGCTTCCTGAGGGAGTCCGATCGACTGCTCATCCCCCCCTTCGACCTCTTCGAGGTGCCTGGGGGACCCCTCGAGGAAATCACCCTGCACAGCTCCAAATCTGGTCTGACTAGCGGCGCCGACCCCATCCATAGGTTCTCCACATGCTGCGATAACAGCACCTGCGCCCCGAGGCCTCTCTCTCTCAACGCCTGGATGGCATATCTAGGATTAAACTTCTGAAATCTCGATTTTGGGACAGAGAACCCCGGTGCCAACGTGGGTTTTTCCCCGATGGACAGCACGTTCGGCCATCGGGGCAGCGCTTTCAAGAAGTACAGGTTCGTCAAACCTATCATTCTGGGCAAATGAGCCTCCAGCTGCAGCCCCTCCCCTCCCCCTTTCTGGAAAACCTCGTGGGCCATGATCAATTCATGAAACGTCGCATCGTGGATGGTGTAGTACGGCCGGAAATCCTCCGAGTAAGGCACCGGGGAAATCAGAGATATCAGGCTGGCCACCGCCATGGAGCATTCCCCGGGGGTGGGTGCTATGATGGCCAAGGGCTGCCCCGTGAGTGCCAACTCCCACAGGGACCAGAGCTTCGGCAGCACCGACTCGAAGGGGCCGAAAACCTCGGAATCGCTGAACATGGGCACCACCCCTTCCGCCCCATCCCACATCATCGCCCCAGCGAAAGAGCCCCCCCTTCCCACATTCAATTTCGAAAAACTGGCCCTCGACAGGCTGGACCGCGACCTCCTGGAACCTCCGGAGCTGGTTCTGGAGGGTAAAGGGGGAAGGCCAGGTGCAGGGGGAGGAAACAGGGAAAAGGCTGGGAGTTGAGTCACCAGAGTGTGGTTTTTCAACAGCAACTGGGACACTTTTGTGTAATTGGGGGCAGCCCACAGTCTGGTTTCCTCCCAGGTTTCATCCAAAGCTACTGCACCCCCGTTGAAATAATCCAGCCCCACCAACTGCGTCAACGGTCTGAGAATCCCGCTGAAAGGCTGGGTGGAAACCACCACCACTGCCCTCTGGTCCCCACCCCTGGCCAACCGCTCATCCTGGCGCTGCCTGCAGAAAACGAATCCGTACAAGAGCCGTTCCCTCCGCGTCCTCACGAAAAACAAACTATCGCGCACGGAGGAGCAAGCGTGCAGCTCCAGCGACATCGAATCAGGGAAGGCGTGGAACGCTATGTCCGACTGTTCTTGGGTCGTCAGGGAATCAGAGGGCACGACGTGCTCCATTTTCTGCCCGACGTCCAGGTCGAATTCCACCGAGCAGAAACAAACCAGCCAAGATGCGGGGGCGACGTGGCGGGGCGACCCACTGGCTGCTCCGTTTACCGAAGCCATTGGGCGGATGACGTCCCCCGACCCCCTCGAAATCCCTAGAGTGGCAGCCACCGCCCTGCCTTCCCACGTCGACGTTCGTTCCAAGCGGAACGCCGAACTCGATGCCAGGAATGCCTCCAACCGGACGGGTGTCCTCGCTCTGGAATAACTTTTCGCGCGTCCAGCTCCACACGAGAATTCCTTCCAAAAGCGAGTGACTGTTCGAGGGATGTCTGTTCTTTTTTTTTCTCCCCTTTTCGAAGGGTAAAAGTTCTCCGACGGCTTTTCCCTCGACACCTGCCCTTTTGCTCAAAAAGTGTTCGGTCGAGAGGAGCAGCGATAGAAAGACACGTTAGCTAAAAAACGAAAAAACCGAAACCGATCGCGGAGGAAAAATTCGAAGATGTCGGGAGCGGCTGCCCCCAACCAAAATCGATATCGTCATTAAAATGTGACGAGTGATATTTGCATTTGAGGAAAAAGAAAATATCAAGACCACCGATTTTTTTGTTTTTGTTTTTTTCCTCAGTTCAAGATTATAAAGCATTTGCTGAAAGATGAACTGGAGATGTCAAAGACAAAAGAAATGAAATGGGGATTAGTCAGCAGTGAAGAGGAACCTTTGAGAAGGGGTTGTACAACCATATGTGGCAGTTTTGTGAAAGATCTTGGGACTGTTTCTGTAACCTATGATTCGTGCTGTGAATACTGGTGCGTGGTTTAACCCCCACCCAGACTGGTTATGATACAAACAAAAAAGAAAGAAGTCATGCTGGGAAATTGATTGGGGAGAAGTGAGTGTTACAATTCACCTGCTGAAAGTTAGGAGAAAAAAAAAGGTAGCTGGGAAAAGTTTGCTAAATCTTTTCCAGTGGAAAGACCCCACTGTTGAAGAAAAAACAGCATTGGTTGGCAAGGGAAGTCTACTCGAGTTATCTGAGTAGACTCAGATAACTGCTTGAGGGGGCAAGCAGTTTCGGAAAGACTGCCCAATCTCGAGTTACTCAAACTTGTGGCAGAGCTACCTTTACAATCGCTTGGTGATGTTTTTTTCATTTTCGTGTGCTGCTTGAGCAGGTGATCCTGTTATTTCTCGCAATTTTCAAGAAATTATCCATTTAGGAAAAAAAAATGAAACCACGACGTGGTGACTAACAACGAAAAAGCACCCAAAAAGCTATCCAATATTTCGACTGCACTCTCAGAAACCCTACCAAGATTCTTACTAACCGTGCTCTCTTCCCTGAGAGTCACACTCTCTCACACTTCTGTGATGTCACACTTTTTCTAAACTGGCGAAACCCCCCCAAGTTTCAAAAAAATATAGCAAAAAATAAAAAAGATAATGGAAGGATTCCCCTCCCCCCCCCTGCCCCTGGTCCCCTTCTTCTGGTCATAATCTGCTTATGACAGATTTCAATTTTTCGGCTTGACTGAGCTTGTTGAAAGTTTTGCCGAATTTCTTGATTTCCTCCGCATTGAATTTTTCGTTGAATTTCGAATGGGGGCCTCCCACCAGGGAGCTCAGAGGTAACTTTTGTGGGTTTTCCCCAAAGTCTTGCCAAAACGCGGTTCTGAAAAGAATCACTTTGCCGAAGGAAGCCGAGAAATAGGAAGGGCAAGCCAACAGCTCCTCGTCGCTTTTCTTCAGGAATTTTCTTGCAAATTTCAGCTTCTCATCCAACAAGTTAACCCTAAACACACACAGATATGACTTAAAAAAAAACAAAAAAAACGTCGAGTTAATTTTTCAAATAATACTACAGCATTATTATCCAAATCATCGCTCATCATCATTCTTACTGATTTGATTTGATTAAAGATGTCTTTGAAAAAGGAGGGGGGGCGGGGGGAGGGAATTTTCAAAAAGAGTATTTTTTAGTTTCATAATGACGTAAAAATATCTATTTATTTTATTTAACGATAGAGCAAGAAAATTTCTATCAAAACTGGTTCATGGAAATCCACTGGTTACTTTTGATGGGAAAAAAAAGTCAAGAAATACTGTTTGCCTGTTCATTTTTCCTAAATGTATCGCATCAAGGCTGAAAGCCTCATGTAGCCGGTCCACTATCCACAATTTTGCGTGATATGATGGGCCCCAGAAAAAAAAATTCAATACATTTTTTATATTCTTGAAATTAAAATTGCCTCTCTTGACAGTATTTGTAAACAAAAAAATCCATTTTTTTTTTAAATAAATAAGAGATAAAATCAGATCGCTCCTTTCTTCTCCTTTCTTTTTAAATCGTTTTGCAAGTTGAAAAAAACAAAAAACAGATGGATTCCAAAACTTACAAAAATAGTATTTAAAAAATAATAATAAATTGAGCACGGATCGATTTTGTTTTGACGCTTTCCATCAAACGATAAAAAGGATCCATATTCTCTTTCTGGTTTCTTTTCTTTTCTTTTAATTAAAAAAAAAACCCTCTCGATTCCCTCCCAACGACATTCATTTTTATTTATTTTCTTAATTTCCCCTCACCTGTGCGAAAGCACCACCGGGTCTTCCTTGAAAAACTCCGTCAAAGCTTCTCGGCTCCACCCCAACCGCACGAAAAAATCCAAACACTTGTACCAAAGCTCCTTGTTCGCCACGAAAACTTCCGGGCATTTCCTCAAAACCTCCAGCCCGTCCCGATCCTTCATCCACAGCTCCTCCTTCAACCAGGTCAGCTTCTCCACCACCACCTTTTCGAAATCCCTTCCGAAAAACGACGGGCTGTCGTACAGCACCGATTTCACGTCCTCCTTGCTCAACCCTAGTGCGAGAAATTTTTCGATCTTCGGCTTGGTGCTTTTCTCGACGGAGTAGCCCAGCACAGACGGAAACCGCACCACCATCTCTAAGAATTCCTCCCTGGAGCACCCCACCGACGACTCCATGATGCCAGCCAGAGTGTCGAATTTTTTCGCGAATCCCAACGTGGCAGGGAACTTGAGAATCATCCTCTTGATCTTCAGTTTCGAGTGGCTTTTCAGCAGCTCGTTCAAAAAAACCTCCACGTTGTTTTCCCAAGACAGACCCATCACCGTGGGGAACACCCTGACAATCAACCCCAGCTCGGCCGGCTCCAATTCCAGCAGCTTTGCCAAACCTTCCAGTTTCTTGTCCAAGGTTTCTGTTCGCAACCCAGTTAAATACTGCATGCTTTTCGCTTTCACCACCCTGGGCAGCTCCTTTTTGGTGACCCCTCTCTTCAGCAGGATTTCGATATTTTCCACGATGTTGCCTCCGCCTTTTCTCATTTTGAATTCGGCCTCCAGCTCCTCCAGGGTTTTGCCCACCAGGTTGAAAATTATGGAGGAGTGCGATTTCGAAGGGGTCGCTGGACTGACGGAAGCTTCCGCAGAAAAGCTCTTGCCCCAGCTTGAAACCCCCCCTTCATATAAAAAAAAATAAAAAAATGATTTAAAAGAAAAGAAAAATCAGTATAGAGACACAGGCGTCTGACCCCCCCTGTTCTTTTATTTCTGACAGATGTCTGTGGCTGGCTTATCAAACATTTCTTTTTCTAAATAATCAGCATTTAACTTATTAATTAATTGAAATTATTAGGAGTGTTGTAAAATAAATATATAAGAAAACATATATTTGGAATAATAAATTAACTTTTTTAAAGTTAAATCTATTCAGTATTATTTATCTATTTTTATTTTTTTTGGATGGGGGAGGGAGAGGGTGACTTTCTTCCCATTTGCAATTAATTTAGCTTTTTTTTTAAATCTTTCGAGTAAAATTAATAAAAGATTTTTAGGCTGCTCCAGGAGCGATCGTCTCATTCCTTCTCAGATCTCCCCCATAAAATTTTACTTAGGGGAATTTAATTTTCACTTTTTTTCTGGTAACAGATAGCTCACTTTACCTTCTTCTAGTTGGGAAAAAAAATTCTTTCATTGGCAACTTTCCAACATTTTTTGTAATAATAATATTATTTTTTTTTTTTGGGGGGGGGGGGAGGATTACATACTTTTGAGGAAAAAACCGAAAATAACCTCAGATCCAGTTAAGGGGACACCTATAGCCAACTGTGTTATTAATAAAAAAATCAATGAAGCTAAAAAAATAAAATATAAAAAATAATAATTTGCTGACTTGAAATATCTTTCCATGATTCCACCTTATACTTCAATCATAAAGAAGGTTGCGTTTTTAGGGCGGTTGGAAAGCGACGCACCCATAGCCGCCGGAATCGACATTGTATTTCCCAACGCCGATGGACTCCAAACCCCCATGGGGCCCGCCAACAGGCCGAGCTTCCCGCTCTTGATCAATTTTTCCAAGCCACGCATCCCTGCGGCCGCGGGGAGAAAAAAACGTTCAAAGGAAAACTCAGGGGAACAGAGAAAAACGCCCGCACAGAAACGACGACGCGTCGACAGAAATCTCACACTTTTGTTGCTCCGTTTTGTTTTTCTGGAAGGTGATGAGTAAAAAAGCGGCTGGGGGTGACGGGGCAAATCGACGGGGACGATTTCCTGCGGTTCGGGAGAAAAAGATGAGAAAACCCAACGATTCTTTGTTTGATTTCTGTTTTGAGCCCGTTTTCCAGCCATCGACGTTCGAAAAAAGTGTGACGTCCTGCTGTCGCTCCGGAAAAAGTGCTGCTCGTTGCCGTTTTTGTTTTGTTGTCGCCCTGCTCGGCCTGCGCCCTTTTTTTTGAATCCTCTGAGCGAAGGCGAAGGATCTTGCTGCGGTGTAAAACGTCGACTCTCGTCGTTCGGAAGGGAAAATCGGATCGGAGCCCCGTCTGTTGGTTTCGTTTCTTTCGTTGCCTTGGAAGAGAAACGGAGGTACTGTGATGAATCGGGGGATTGGTTTGTGTGTCGGTTCCATTTTTCCACAGACGTGGTTGGAAAAAGTTTTTCTCGATATGTTCGCTGTTACGGCGCTTTCGATTTAGGGATGCTCCAGCACACAGCGTTGGAGAAATCGCGTCAGGCTTCTTTTCGCCACAGTCTTTCATCACCGATTTGGATTCAAAAGAAAAACTGGTTCGAGCGGAAAATCTGGCTTTTTTTTCTGTTTGGAATCGAGAGAAGCGAAAACAAAAACACTATGCTCAGGGTATAATCGCGTCTTGTGCGTTTCCTTGTTGACGAACGAAAAGCAAGTTTCCGTTTGGCTGTTTTTTTTTCCCGGTCAGTCTCTCTCGAGGGAGAGGTGGGGTTTGAGATGGAGGCCTTGTCCGCATCACCCAGCGATCGGCGTCGAGGGGTGCCTGACAGCAGTGCAGCAGACACGAACTATTATCCAGGTAAAGAGTAAGAAAATATAATAATAATAATAATAATAATAAATTAATATTACAATAGAAAAAGAGGTTTTTTTTGGGGGGGGTCATGTGGTGGTGGTGTTTTTTTTGCCTCAGAAAAATATACTATGATTGCTAAATTGGTTAAGAAAAAAAAAATAAAAAGTACTTCCAGACCCGATGACTCCAACAAAAAAAAAAAGACTGGATCGGTTGAAAATAAAACCGAGATAAAATGAAGGGGAATAAACGCCGTGATAAGAAATATTATGGAAGGAATTGTTATTTGTTTAGGGGGAAAAATTGCGCCATTGAAACGTGATGAAAAAAAACGAATCAATCAATATAGTATACTAGGAAAAAAAAAAGTCAAAAATGACGAAAAATGCGGGGAAGAAAAATGCAGCGAAAAAAAAGAATTTGGGATGCAATTGTGGGGTCGGTTTTGAATTTAAAACAGAGTAATGAATTTTTGAATTCTTGAAATATTTTTAATTTTTAATTTATGTGTTAAACTTCAAGAACCCATTTTTTCTATTTTCTATTTTTTTTAATTTAAGCCACAAACTACAAGATTACGAGATCCGAATCTGCCCTTCAGTTTTTAAACTTTTTTATTTTTTGGTTAAAGCAACAGCAATTTTTTTTTTGCTTTTTTTTTTTTTTCGACATTTCAATAAACGATTGCCTTCTCTGGCTGGCATTAATAACTTTCCTTGTGTTTTTTTTTTTCCCTTTCCTCCCATTTCTTCCAGCGATGTTCGACAGAATCCAAAAACGAGTTTCCGAACCACCTCCCCTCCACAGCGCCAAAACCCACATCGGCCGCCGATTGAAAAACGAAGATCGGCATTTCGTGAAAACCAATTTCATAGACATGCCATTGGAGCCGGACTCCCTCGAAGAAATCCACCTGCCCCACATGGACGAATGCTTCAAATCCTTGGAAGCTTCCCCCTCCAGACTCTCCTCCGGCAATTCCAGTCGATTGGGGGCCACCTGGAGAACGGGGGGGTTGACCCTCGACACTTTTCACTTGTTTGCTATTTTTGATGGGCACGGAGGAGCGGCAGCTTCGGAGTTTCTGCAGAAATGGTTGGAGGATTACCTGCTGGCTCAGTTGAATCGATGCCTGGAGACCTGCCCGCCTCCTCGGGAATTTCTGAGGTGCGCTTCCTCATGTCTGACATGACATCATCTTATGACGACTCACCATCCCTCCCGAAACACCTGCGTTTTTCTTCCTTCTTCTTTCATTATAAAAATTCTCATTCTTTTTTTTTTTTTTTGGGGGGGGGGGGGGAGGGAGGGGATGCTCATTTTTCCCTGGACTATGCTTTCGTTCGAAAAAAAAAAACACTGCTGGGCATTTTTTTTTTTCAGGCACAAGACAGTTCCTCCAGAAATTCTGCTCCATCAAGCCCAACAGGTGCTGAAAGACATGGATCTGACCGACATTTCCGACGGCTCCGACGAAGAAGAAAAAGACAAAGTGGAGGAGGAGGGGCCCAACGCCACAGGCGGCGGTGGACTGAGGAGATTGAGTTCGATCGACGAACAGAAAAAATCCGTGGAGGAAGGGGTGCCCACCATGTCTGCTTCTGCTTTCGGTTCCAACGGTTCGGGTTTTGCTCCAGGAAGGTCGGACTTCAGAATGTCCATGCCCAGCGACGATCTGTCGGTTTTCGTCGATGCTTTCACTGAGAGGTCAAAATCCCCAGGTGGGTCGTGATTCAGTATTTTTTTTTTTTGGTTTTCACTTTTTTTTTCTCCTCTTTTCTCCGCTTTTTTCCGCTTTTTTTTATTTCCGCTTTTTTTTTCCCTTTCTTTTTGTATGGATTGTCTGTTTCTTTGGGTTGGCAAACACCAGTTGTGTCTTTTTTTCTTAATGCATTTTTTTAAATCAACGTGCAAATCATGTCTCAGCACTTTGTTTTATTATTCTATTTTTTTCAATATTTTATTCTTGATGTGTATTTGTTTGTTTTTTTTTCTGTTTTCTATTTTCCTCAGCTAGGATAATCGATCCGAAAAGGAGCGTGTCATGCAACGACTCCAGTCAGACGGAGCCGAGTGGGGTCAGCACTTTCGAAATAGAACACGGAATGGTGACGGCGCTGGCTAATCTGGATACAGAGTTTGGAAAAACCGAAAACGCGTCTGACGTCGGAAGCACCGCTGTGGTTGCGCTCGTTTCCCACCTTCTGATCTGTATATCCAACATCGGTGAGAAATCCCCTCTGTGAAATTTATTTTTTAAAATTTAAAATATTGAAAAAATTGTATTTTTTTTTTTCCATTTGACTATCGAAATGCTGTCATGCTGTGTCTTTTTTTTTCTGAATTACACCACGTTGATTTTTGAGATTTTTATTTTTCTATTTTTTGTGATGTATATATATATTTTTTTTATATATATATATATATTTTTTAATGTATAAAATTTTATTCATGTGATTTTATGGTTCCTTCCTCAGGTGATTCTCGGGGGGTGATTGTCAGGGGTGGAAAACGCATCCCTTTAACAAGGGATCACACCCCAATGTGCCTGGATGAAGCGGTAGGAAAAATGGGAATTTTTTTTATAAATGCATATGTATGGAAATGAGTACCCAAAATAATGTAAATCGTACCAATATGTACAACCTCCCCGTCCCCCCCCAAAAAAAAGAACAAATAAATAAATAAATAAGAAAAAAAAAGCTGGAAAAAACTGAAGGAAAGAAAGCAACCTGGAGATCAACGAAATCCAAAGGTCGATCTGAAAAAAGGGGGGGAAGAAGGGGTCGATCATGAGAAGAAAAAAAAATCACATAGCACAGCAAAACACCAAACAAACGACAAGTGCGTCGGATCAACGAAAAAAAATATGCATTTTGCTTTACCAAAGCATCTCATCTCGTTTTGTACACATAAGCATACTGTCGATTTCTTGTCCATATTTTTGTTGATTTTTTTTTCAATTTTTTTTTTGTGGCCTTAACAGGATCGGGTTGCTAAAGCTGGTGGGCATATTGTCCAAATGGCATATGATGGCCCTCGAGTGATGGGAATTTTGAACATGACCAGAGCTGTTGGTGATCATTCTCTGCGACCCTTTGTTATCGCTAATGCTGAAGTGAGTTTGTGTGAACTTGCATTCTTTATTTGTTGTTTCTGTATCGACATTTTCTTTTTTAAAAGTAAAATATTGAGTTGAGGTCACATGTGGTCACATGTTTATTTATTTATTTATTTATTTATTTTTATTTTTGTCTTGTAGACGGTGGTGTTACGGAGGCATCCCTCCGATGAATTTCTTTTGATCGCAACAGATGGATTGTGGGGAGAAATGTCGGAGGAGGTATGTGAAATAATGCAAGATTTTCTTTTTTTTAATTTATTATTATTAGTATTTTCTTGGGGGGGGGGGGACATGAGGCTTTCTTTGTCGATACCATGGATTTGCAATTATTAATCGATGTTCATTAATTTCATATTCATTTTTATTTTATCTTTTGTCTGTGTTTCTGATCTCTCGTGCAGGATTCATATATTTATATTTACATACATATGTTTATTATTTTATCATGCTCAGTGGAGGTATAATGATTGCATTTTTTTTTATAATTTTTTATTCTTGTATTTTTTTGCCAGGATTGCTGTAATTTGGTGCAACGCTGTTTTGCCCATGGGCAAGCAAAAGGGATTCCTAGGCAGTCGGCGGTTAAACTGGCAGCCAATGTTTTGGTAAAAAGAGTGGTGGAAAAGGGAGGTGCCGATAACATAACAGTAATCGTCGTAGATCTCAAAAGGACCTAAGAGAAAAATATATATTTTATAAAAAAACCTGTATAAATTCCCGTGATATTTGATAGGCTGATCAACATGTCAAAAAACCCCGTCTTTTTTTTGAAAAAACGAAAACAAAAACAAAATACAGATGATTTGTTTGTTTGTTTGTTTTTCTTGGGAAAGATGGAGGAAAAAAGGAACACACACACACACACACAAGTTTATCAGAAAGAAGTAGAGAAAAGTCGAGTGTTAGGTTTGTTTTTTTCTGGAGTTTATTAGGGGGGTGTTTTTTTCAGCGCCCTTTTTGTTGTGGTTATATGTATTCTGTCTCTCTCTCTCTCTCCAACCGACCAGCGCTTTTTTTTTTTTTTTTGGAATTCTCTTCCATCTCGGCAGGGTTTTTTGTTCTTTTTCTTGTATATTCATTCTTATTTTATTTCCAGTTTTCCGGATTCAGTGTTCCCCTCTCTCTCTTTCATCCATGTTATTTTTGTGTTCTTTTTTTTTCGAGTTGGGAGGGGAGGGAACGAAAAAATGAATGAAAAAAAAAAGAAGAAAAATATAAGTGTGGGTCAGCACGAGGGCAATTTCTTTTTTTTTTATTTTCCTTTTCCATGTTTTTTTTTTTCCCAAGATTATTTGTTTGTTTATGCTTGTTTATGTTCCTCGTGAAAAAAAAGAAAAAGAAAACAAAAACAAAAAATGGGATATGTCGGTTTCGTTTTATTTTTTGTATTCTTTTCGATTTTATAAGAATGTCGACGAAAGAAGAAAAAAAAACAGTTTAGAAATGGGAACAAGAAAACAGTCAGAAAGAGGAGGAAGTTGAAAAAAAAAAAAAAATGGAGAGAGGGAGAGAAGAATCGAGAGATTTTTTTTCGTAATAGAAAAAGAGGTAAACAAGAGGAGGGGTTAGGTTAACCAAAAGAAAAAAAAGAAAAAAAAAGAGAAAGGACAGTTATTATGTTTAAGAAAAACACAAAAAAACTGTGATTAAAAAAGGGATGTGTTGGGAACATTTATATGGAACGCATTTGCATGAGCAATTGTGGTTTGTTTTCTATTTTTGACTTTATTATTGGATAGAGATATATTGGCAGTCTATGAGGGCTGTATTTGGTGAGTTATTTTGTAAAAAGGGTTATTTGGAAGAAAGGAAGAAAAAAAAATCAGGCAAAAAATCAAATGAGGGGAGATATTAGAAAAAAGAAAACCAAAAACAAAGAAAGAGAATGGATTCGAATTTTCTGTTATCCCCCCCCCCCACCTCTCTTAAAATGGTCGGCAGTGTTTTTAGGGGGGAAAAAAGGAGAGATGAGGGGGGGGGGGGGGGGCTGATTTTTTTTCTCTTTTAACAGAAGTTTTGTAACCTTTTGTGTGGAAATAATGACATAAAGGCAAGAGTATTTTTTTTTTATTATTATAAAAAGAAATATAAACATATACATAAAAATATACTTTAACTTTTTTGGGACTGAAATTTTCCAGTTTTTTGCGAGTCGAAAGAAAGAAAGGGAGGGAGGGAGGGAGGGTGCAGCGGAATTTTTTTTTTCCAACATGGGAGGGGTATACGAAAAAGAATTTATGTTCAAAAAAGCGAGTTCAAAAAACCAAAAAAAGTGAGGGTGGAAAACAAAAAGAAAAATAAAAGAAGGGAAAAAAAGAACAAGAAATAAGGGAGGGAAGAATGAAAGAAATTGGGGAGATGGGGCGGGTAATCTTAATCGAAGAGACGACGGGAAGGTTTTTTGGGGGGCGGGGTGGGTTGAAGAGTGATGGGGGGGCATAAATGTCAATTTTCACGCGCATATATCGGGGTGTGTTTTTCTTTTCGTTTTTAGAAAATTGGCATGGCATTCAGCCAAGAAGGGCTGCAGTGCTTTCACTCCTCTCTGGTTCCTCTTTCGAACTGCAAGCAACAACACAGCACAGATCATCGCCACGGAATGAGAATTCAGAAGAATATCGTAACATCGAAATGCAAGAAAGGTGGGGCCGTGAGGGGGGGAGGGGGGGCTTCCCCCCCCCTTCCCCCAATCACTTCAGGAAAGGAACAGAGAAGGTCTGGTGAAAATCCACCGGAATCGATTGCCTGTCATGATCCTCCTGCTTTGCTCTCATAACAATCAAGTTCCTTTCCGGGGAGCCACTGGGATCCTGTTTTTGTATTGTTTTGGTTGCTTTTTCAAATCAGGTTGTCTGTCTTGAGAGAAAATCGTGTTGATGGGAAGAACGTGGGGAAGAAAATACAACAATCTGAAAACAAGCCAAAATCGCCCTGTGCTTCAAATATTGCTGACAATCCTTTTCAAGAAAAACTGTGTGCTAGTCCAGCAACTGAGTTGACTAAATGTTGCCACGTGCTCACTGTGCACAGGGGCAGGCCTTTCATACAAAACGTCCGTTGCGTGCTGAAAATCTAAATCTAAATTAACCACCAAAAAACAAAGGAAAGATCCAGACACAATTACTGGTGAATCTTACTGGTAAGTAACTGAAAACGGTATGACCCCCTCTGATAAGAAACCGAATCACTCAAAAGCAACGGCCATTCAAGCAAAGCACAAGCTTGCGAAAGAAAGAGACAGCTTTTGCTTGAAAGCGGGATCCTACTTTTTACCGTAGAAATGTGAATTCAACACGAAAACAAGAATAAACCCGACATTTATTTTCAATATCTTTTCGTGATAAATTCGTTTTTCAAAACTACATTTCAAGCATCGATGACTTTGAAAACGTTTAAAGATTGAAAAGCTCCATGAATTCGTTTTTGAATACAAATTTTTCAATTTGGCATATTTGGCATATTTTTATGGAGTCTGAAAAGTGGAAATCACGTTTGAAGGAGGAGAAGTGAAATTGATAGTTTCATCCAGATTTGATGGTTTTCTTTTATCGAATAAAAGGGGGAAAAGGATTTAAAAACAGAGCAACACACAGTAAAAAAAAAATTCTCTGTCTGAAAAAGATTCACAAAATAGTCGATGAAAAAAAAAATATTTGGAACTCCCAAGCGAAATGGGCAGAGAACAAAAGCTAAATCAACTGCAACCCACCAGACTTGAAAAAAAAAACGAGAAGTTTATCTGTATTTTCCCTCTTTTTTTAGGGTAATTTTTGTGTGATGGTTACTTGAATCAAGGATTGCTGTATAGATTTGAACTTATCAATGCAATTTTTTTCTTTAAATTTTGCCAATATTGCCAATCAAGTTGTCTTCTTTCAAGGACAGGTGGCATTTGAAGTGGTTATAAGTAGAATATGTGATTTGCACCAGGTTTACAAATGCTGTAGACATAGTTCTATTGTTCCTTGCAGATTCTTCAGGGGAAAAAATCAAACCAAGAATACTTTCCCTTGGGGCATTATAGAAGCAACATTTCGGACATTTTTGTTCAATGGTGAATCAAAAACTAGAAAAAATAATAGCTCAGATACATTATATGTGTGGACAGGTTATCATCGATTGTGGAAGTGATCAATGCAAGAAATGCATCTGTACCAATGTCTGTTTGCTTTGGCTCGCTAGGGGGATCTCAAAATGAATGCACCTGGTATATATTACTTGATTTTTCTTTGACTTGATTCTCATCCCTTGTTCCCTTATGAATATTTTTGAGAATATATTCTACCAAGTTATAAAACCAAAATTCACCAACCGTTGGCGCAGGCCAGGATTCGATCAGTAAACTGGACATTTCGCACATGCTCAATCATCTCTTCGACAAACACCACACACAAGAATGAATTTCTGCAATTCACTTACAGTCTGGATGTCGCCAAATACAAAACTGACATCTTAGCTACCATAAGTCCCAAAACTTAAGTTCCCTACTGCAGTATTGTCTCTCGTTTTCAGCCCATCACTGCGCATACAACATATCCATGCTATCCTCCCACACAATTTGTTCGTAGGCAGATTTGTCATGCACCTCAGTGGTGATGTTCTGCTCAATCATGTCTCCATTTTGTGCAGCTTTGATTCCCCAAACCTGGACTTCACAGAGAGTGAGGGTTGCCTTGGCCTTGGGGATCTCGATGGCCACAAATTTTCCCACAAGGTTGCATGTCCAGGGCTTGGTTCCCTTACCCTGGCTGGCTCCGGTGACGCAGGCAGGATTCAACAGGAATCTGTAATCGTTTCCGATTTTGATGGAGAAACCACTCAGACGCTCCGAGCAGCAATCCCCACGATTAGTGATGACGACTCTGGTAACCACATGGCTCTCCCCCAAGTTCACCACCCACCAGGGGTTGGCGCCGTTCTGGGTGTGCGTGCAGGACTTCTTGGGGTAGTTGGCGTTTTTGTTGCCGTCGACGGCCCTGCTGGAAACTCCATCGAAGTCAGTGGATGATTGCATCGTCGGTTTCTTCAGAGCGAGGTTGGTCTCATCCACGGTGTAGCACTTGCCACTGGGAGCAGAGTCCCCGCTGCAGCAGCCCATGATAGTCTTGTGGTAGCCCGCGAACTTGGCGTTGCCGTTGTATCCAGCGTTCCTGTTCTTCTTCAAACAACCTCCTCGACCCTTTCCCCAGGGACCGAAAGAGAACCCATCACACGCCCTAGTGCTGCGGCACACCGCCATCGCAGCGGCCAGGGAGGGGAACTGCTTGCATGCGATGTTTCCGGCTCCACCACCGGTTGCCTCGAGGTAACCCCTAGGGATCTTAAAGAAGTCGCACCCGTAGTCGGGAGTGGCTGCAAGATGAACGTAAAACCGCTTAAGGAGATCTTATCTAGTTCTGGATGCATCGCAAAGTACTACAGTCTGGCAGGATGTAGCCTACCAAACGTTGTTGCCAGGAGAGCGAGGCAAAGGACAGAGGCGAGCGTGGTGGCGACCATATTGATGACGGCTGATCGGGTAGGAACGAGACGACACGCTAGGAAGCGTCACCGTCGCCTTTTTTATTACACGCTGAGGTTCACCCTGCGACGCAGACTACAGCCCCCAAACTACAGCCCCGCATCCTCTCTGTCACCGCCGTCGAGATATTTCACTCCAGCTGATTTTCATGCATTTCAAACTCCCACTTTGCTGGACATGCTCGCCTTGACAGAAACCGCACGGATACCACCCGATTGACATGTCAAGCATTTCGACGAAGCAACACAAGACACATAATGATGGCTCCTTTCTGCCGCGTTTTAGTTACATGATTCATGGTCGGAATGCGCATGGTCGTTATTCTGGTGCTGAGGTTGTTGGGTTGGGTTAGTCCCCCCTCAACACTAACACAACCTTGCTCGAACTGTAAGTCTAGGAGGGGCGGGGCGCGGCCAGGTTGACGCGGGCATACCTCGATTCTATGTTTGTACGACAAATCTGCGAGGTCATCTGTTAAGAATGAAAAGGTCACTCTGTCACTCTTTCTGGCGAGGGGGTGATGCAGGCGGGAAGCCATCGAGAGGTCGCTGCGCACTGGGCAGAACACCACTCCACCTTGTTTTAGTCCGATTTTTTCTTGTTCCTCTCCGACATTCGACAAACCAACATACGAGCGAATCAAGCAACGTAAAGAGGACAATATGCCGAGCGCATTTCGAGGGATGCCGCGGAACGTCTTGAGACGGATCGCCCAAGAGACGGTGGAGTATTTCGAAGCCGAAGTTTCTTCGGCCTCACCTGTTGGCCAGGCTCTCCAAGCTGCGAAACAAGGGACGACGCTTTACTCACCAGAATCCCAGCCTGCCATAAGGACTCCCTCGGACCCCGTGTCGAGCTCCGTGTACGAGGTCACAAGGGAGAGGACTTGCTCGGCAGTTCTGCGCTTGGTGAACGAGGGGTTCGAAGATCCGCTGGCGCTCGTTTTCTCGTCGGCGAGGAAGCCTGGAGGAGGCTTTTTGAACGGGGCGGCTGCGCAGGAAGAGTCGGTGTGCAGGTGTTCCGGGCTGTACATGTGCCTGAAAGGAAACCCGATGTATGCGATCAACGAACGCAACCATCGTGGTGGGAATACGAGCTGCATGTACACTAGCCACATGATTTACAGTCCAAAAGTGCCCGTGATTCGCGACTCTGACAATCAAACGGAGATCTTGGCGGAGCCCATATCGGCGTCTTTCATAACGGCGCCTGCGCCGAACGCTGGAGTGGCCAGAAGAAGAGGGGCGGACGAGGAAGCCGTCAGAAACGCGATGAGGGAAAGAATACGTTTGATGCTTGCGATCGCGCAACACTACGGACATTCGACTTTGGTGTTGGGGGCTTTCGGGTGTGGGGTGTTTAAAAACCAACCCGGCATGGTGGCGGCGGTGTTTCATGAGGAGTTGGAGGGCGATTTTAAGGGGCTGTTTGCCAAGGTGGTGTTCGCTGTGTTGGACGACGAGGGGGGGGTGAACTATGGGGCGTTCAGAAACGAATTCGGAGGAGAGGAGGGGGGTTGAGGTCGCTGTTGTGTGTTTTTTAATGTGGAAGAGGAAGCGTAGATACAGTGACAGTAAAGCAAATGAAAAATATCTTTCTTAGTTGGTGACAATTTCCTTGTGTGACTGAATGAGTCAGGGTGACTGGTGGGGGGGGGACCCTCTCCAATTTAAATTCAAACTCAAATTTGAGTTTTTAACTCCTTGACGATCCAGGACGGACGTCAAGGGGATAGTAGGGCAGCAACCTTTAGGCGTTGTGTATTGGACATGATTTGAAGAAGTTTTTGTATTTAAATATATTTGTGTTGCTTTGTTTTTGTCTTGCCTTGTTTTATCTGCTCACCATCTAACACAGCTGTTTTATCTGCTCACCATCTGACACAGCTGTAATACCCGATCGAGTCTGTTGTGTTCATTGAATATCGACTTGATCGGAAAAATCGATTTCAGTGGTTCGGGGGTTTGAGGTTGGTAGCCAAATCATACTTAGCTATTGTTCTTGTTTGTTTGATCGGACAAACAAACAAACCTGAATCGGCGCCGCAGACAACATCGCGCGATCGCTGGCGCTGAAAAGCATTCCGACTGACACGCAGACTGAATTTCGAATTTCCAAGCACGCTGGCATGGGGCGAACATAACGCGTAACCCCCGCACCTCGAAGCTTTTGTGCAACTACATATTTTTTTGCTCCTGACCGCAGTGGTTTGTACGAGAACGCCACCCCAAAGCATGGCGGAAGCTTTGGGTTGGATGCCAGAGACGCACAAGGAGGAGCTGGTGGGCGAATTAAAAACGACCGTGGCGAAAAAAGAGAGCAACACGGTGGCGTTGAGGAGCCCGACGTCGGCGCCAGTGTACGACCCTTTCTCTGGTGGCGAGGTGTGGATGGAGTGCGACGCGACGGTGGAAAAGCTTCGCGCGTATGTCGAAGGCCCATTGAATGCCGTCCTCGTGGGCGCCACGATGACGGGGAAGTCCACGTTCGTTAACGAGGTCCTCGGGTTGGAGCTCAAAGACGCGAGAGTCGGCAATGGGCTGACGTCTTGCACGTCCGCATGCCAAACATATTCCAAAAACCTGCGGGATCCCGACCTGAAGCTGAACCTGACCGACACGCCGGGTCTGTTCGACAGCGGCGGAGCGAAGGTCGACGAAGAGAACGTGGACACCATCGGTCGTTTCCTCAAGCAGAACCACCCCGACTGCGTGCTGTTGTTTCTCAAGTTCTACGATTCCGCCGACGGCAAGTTCACGCGAGCGTGTAAGCTCGCGGCGTCGATCGCGAAGGTTTACCAGTGCAACATCCTCGTGGTGCACACCTTTTGCGACCCTCCGAAAGCGAGCGCGAAAGAGAGCAGTTTTCCGACCAAGTGGCTGGAGACGAAGCTCCGCGAGCGCAAGGAGATCGGGGGCACGTTCAATCGCGCTCAGTTGTGGGAAGCGTGGAAAACGGAGAAGGGATGCGTAACGGTGGACAATCTCGGGAAGCTCGGCATCAAAAAGAATCGAATGTGGGTTCTATTTCTTGGCTTTTTTTTCTGTTTTTTTTTTTCCCCCCTGCAATTCTCTCTTAAATCATTGACAATCAAAGAACTGAGTACAGGTGTCTGACTTTTCTCCCCAACCCCCAAAAAAAAGAAAAGAAAAAAAAACAGGGTACGTCCAAAGACCTCCCCCAGATTGCAACGAAGCAGAAATTTACGTCTTTACATCTTTACCGATCAACATTGGGGATCGTAATGAATCATTAGCATTACAACACCTACCAGCATTATTTCCTACCTTTTTCGGAGTATTTCCTTTTTAAACCCTTTTGGCACTCGCTGCCATCTATATTTGTCAGATGTATTTTGATGTATTTATATATCGGCTACATGCTGATTGACTGTCATGGAGCCCCTTCTTTACTGTGTAAACTGAACTGAGGTTTTCTTCGTCAGTGTGGGTGTGCTTCGGTGCAAAACGTTGCTGAACATTCTCCCAATATCAACTGAGAAAGCCCTTATCCCGGCGTCTATGCCATTTTAAGAATCTGGAGTATGTTTCCCCCCCCCTTAAATTCTTTAAGCTCACCCAATAATTTTCTTTAATTTAATAAAAAGAATTTGCACACTTTTCCTCTCCATTTTCTTTCGAATTTTCCACGTTTCTTTTTATTTGTATTATTTGTTCAATTCCCAAGACACATAATGTTCACACATTTATTTAAAAGGTAAAAAAAAAAATACATGAAATCGATTTATTTATTTATTATTTTGTTTTGTAAATTGTGATTCCAGATTCCAGTGCCGTTCTTGTTTTTCTAAGGTTTACGAATCGATGAAGAATATCGGCGAAACGGACGTCGTGCAGTACGATGGGAGGAGCCAATACGAGCTGCCGGACGGCACCAAAATGATTCCAAAAATCCTGGAAGAGGTTTCCGATGCAATGGGGCCCAGAGCTCTCAGATTGATCAGGGAGTGCTGCATCAACGAAGAGGTCAGCCCCCCCCCCCCCCCCCCCCCCCCGAAAAAAATAAAAAAAAAACCCGAAGAAAACACTAATGGGTCCCTTGAGCTCTCTGTAGCCCACCCACCACACACAATCATGAGTAATGCCAAGCTCCTGGGTTCTTTTCTCAGGCAAGAATCGGGGCGGACTACTTCCTGGGCCGACACATCCAATTGGTCCTCGGACCCATGGGGATCGTGGGGGAGTGTCTATCCGTGCTGATCGAGAAGGTCTGCAACGCAGTCACTCGAAAAAACGCCCGCCAAGCCGAAGTGGATGCTCGTGTGGAAGAGCTGCACGAGCGGCTGGGCTATGATGACACCAATTCCGCCACCAAAAAAGCCCTGTACGATCTGCTCCAGTCCCCCATCACAGCAGTCATGGTGGGCAAAACCATGTCCGGAAAATCCACCTTCGCGAACAAAGTTCTGGGCTCCGGAATTCTCCGAGAGGGGGAGCTCCCTGAGGTGGGGGGCGGCATGGTGTCATGCACCTCCAAATGTAAGAAATACGAAGCGAGCGTGGAGGGGGTGGAATTCCCGCTGGAGATCATCGACACGCCAGGTTTGTTCGACAGCTGCAAGCCGGACAGGGTGGTGCAGGGGGCCATCATGAATTTCCTAGGCAAGCAGCCGCCCAAAATGGTGTTTCTGTTTCTGAAATTTGGAGATCCCATGGATGGGGCTTTCGAGAAGACGTGTGGGTTTGCAGCCCAGATCGCCAAGAAATTCAATTGCTCCATTCTGGCGGTACACACGCTGTGCGATCAGAGTTTCGATTTTCCTACGTCTTGGGTGGAGGAGAAAAAGGAGGCATATCACTTGGAGGGCACTGTGGAGCTGGAGGGGATGCTGTGGAGCTCGTGGGCAGCGGAAAAGGCAGACAAATTGATACAGCAATGTAGTGATTTGGGCATAGGATGCGATAACATGTACGAAGTGCCCAATGTCTAGCAAATGACCAGCCTCCAGTCCTTGTTTTTGTTTTCATAGGGGGAGTTGGCTAAGAATTTCCACCAAAACCCAGATTCCACAAAATAAAGTTTGAATAAAATTCGAGTTGATGTCAATTGATGCGGCCCCCCTCTCCCCCCCCCCCCCCCAAATCGCCACCTTTTTACATTCGGATGGACAATTCTGTTGGATAAAACAGCATCTATGGAAGAAATATGTGGAGTGTGTGGGGGGGTGGAGGGGTGAGTACCCCCCACCATGGTTTTTTTGAGGGGCAGTTTTTGTAAAGTTTGGGTGTGGTGTGTAGATTTCAGTGCCACTGCTCGTTCCCCCCTCGAACCGATCTGGATATAATTTTGATGGGGGGCGATGAGGCCGAAGAGCATTATGGTGGTGATAATAATTCCCCACCCCATGAGGTAGCCGCCGCCCAAATCGTGGTGGATGAGAAAACCGGGGCTTCCACTTCTGATGGATATCAGAAAGTGCCTCTGTCGGAGGGTCGGTTTTCCAGGGAGGGTGGAAAATCGGTTGGAGATGCTGGTAGACCGGAGTCGTCCAATCTGTGTGGGGCGGTCGATAAGGAGGGTGCATGCAGCAATGATCTTGGCCGTGCGGATGCTCACCCCACCCAACAGGACGGACTGAACGGAGAGCCAGGGACCGACCCGAAAACCTCTTCAAATCAAAGGAATGAGCGGAAGAAAGCGAGGATCGATTCGAGTGATATGGTTGAGAGGTCGACTGGCGGGGGGGGGTCAAATCAAGGGCGTAGCATCGACAGGGAAACGGTGTTGGATTCTGATCTGGGAGAGGGGGCGGTAAAGGTGAAAGACAGGAGAGGGTCGGGTCGATCGGAGGAAGCGGGGTTGTCAAACCCTAATGAAGAGGGCATTTTGAGGCCGAATGTGAGCGAGGAAGAAACCGTGTCGAACATCGTGTCGCAGCTGAATCGAGCGATGCTGAAATCGATTCGACTGACGTTGAAGCAAGCAGAGAAGGTGCGGTGCTCTCGTTGTTAATTTTTTTCCCTCTCTTTTCTGTCTTTTTTTTTTCTTTTTTCGATAAGTACCAATGTTTTTGCTATGATTTTGTTTTTTGGGCAGTTAGCCCAGGATAGTGTCTTTATTGTTGTTGTTGTTTCCTCATTTTCAAATTTCATTTTGGCTGATTCTGAAGTCCTTCACCTCTGGAAAAAAAAAGTTCAGAAGCTGCCTCCTTTCCTCTTTCTTTTTTTTTGGGGGGGGTGTTGGAGTCTCGCCCTGCATTTATTTTCCTTAATATAATAGATTTTTTTTGTTTTGTTTTGAACACTGTGTGCAATTTCGATCAGCCCTGCTGCACACAGTGCTTACAAAAAAAAAAAAGGAAAACTTCCACAGCAAGATGCATATTTTTTACACATTGTGTGGTGTGTGTTCGATGTTTGTAGGGAGCCACTCAAAGGAGGAATATTTTTGGTTTTATCAAAAGCATTTTTCATCTGCAAGCATAAAACTGGGACGATGCTCCCAGAAACACCAAAATTGAACACACGCGTGCAAGCCCACGTTAAAAAGGTTGCACACAGGACTACAAAAAAAATATGTACAAAAAAATAGAAAAAAGAGAATTTAGAGAAGAAAAATTAGAAGGGAGAGGTGCGACATGGGTTTTGATTGGCATATGTTTCTTTTTTTTTTTATGGGAGGGGGGGGGGGGGGGGATTGTGCGTTTCTGTTCTTTTGGAGGCCTGATTTAGGATTTGACCACGGCGAAAAGAAATATATATATATATATATTTATTTATTTTCTAATTGTGTCTTTCTTTTCATGCATGCATCCATGCACGCATGTTACAAAACTCGTTTCAACAGACTTTCGAACGGAAAAAAAAAAAGCATCAGGCCGCCTTATTATTTGAGGTCAGCAATCTCTATTGCTAGGATCCTTTTCAAGCAGCTTGGGTGTGTAGGGGGAAACGATGGGAATTTTTTTGGTTTTCAAGATTTTTCGGGTGTAATCAGATTTGAAGGGATTTATTTGTTGATGATTTTTTCGTAAAAGTGTTGAAAAACGAAACAAACATCATCCCACTCCAGAGCATTTGGAGCGTGTGTTCTTAAACGCTCGTCGTTTTGCCCAAACTACGCTTTGCCTTTCAGAGGCCTTTTGACAGCCTTGGAAGACACCACACATGAGTGATCAACAGGCATGTGCAAAAGTGGCAAATGCCAATGTTTCCGACAATAAGCTAATGGTGGCATGTCCAGATCTCTAACCGTGGCATCAAACTTTCACCATGCTGTAAACCCACAGTGGAATTCGTTCACCGAGTCTGCCTTGCGTCCAGTGCCAGACTCGTCCAAATACACTCCATTTCTTCTGTCAAGAAACTCGGAAGGCATTCTTACAACAGCATCACAAGCAAAAAAACACAAAAAACGAAAACAATCCATCCAAGACCTACTGAGAAATGCTCAGCAACTCATCATTCTGGGCATGGAGGATACCATACCATCGATATTGATATATGGTCAATATCAGAGATGCTCTGCCCGAAACATCCTCCTCCCACCTACTTAGTATGTCTGGAAAAATCGGCCTCTGCGGTTCAAGTGCCTCTAAAGACCATGGCCAAGCCTCGCGCGAACACACCCTCAAAGCTGGAAATCGCAAGCCGAGGAGACCCCAACCTGCTATGAATGCGGTCGTATGATCACACACAGTTTGCAGCGTAACCGGCAAAGTCTCTTTGACACTGCAAGAAGCTCTCCGCTCTCTTCTGCGACCTCCTCGATTTGCTGCGCAAAACACTGGTATTACTGGCGGCAGCTCATTTGCAGGAGACTCGACCGTGATCGACTACACGGCTGAAACGAACCCAGCACCAATAAACTTGAGAGTGTGAAGCCAGACGCCGTTCTCAATAAATACTTTGTTGAGCTTGGACGATACGAAAGTTCTGTTTCTCGATGGCGTGTACAAGTCTCGTGCAGAGGCGATGAATTTTTTTGTTTGAACCGAGTTCTGTGGATCGCACTGGGGACTAATAACCAACAGTTAAACCTTCAACTTCCGAATGATATTCCACAACCATTCTAAACACTTACACACTTTCTCGTATTCACGTTGGGTGACGTTAAAAAAAAATCTAAAGAGACTTTAGAATTTTGTAACCCATAAAATTCGATCACAAACAAAAGAAGATCTTCGATTTAACTGGATCAGTTGATCAAGATTTTAATGAATCACAATTTTAGACTCAGATCAGAAATAAGGAAGAAGTTATTCAAACAGAAACAAGTAAAAATAAAATTAAAAAAATAAGTGAATGTGGCCCACTGGCGTTTTTTTCGACACCACACTTGTGAAAACTAGTGTGGTGCCATACGGTGGCCCCGGGCATTGATCTCCCTCGGCTTTAGAAATCCCGTCGACCTGTTAGTACCGGTCGGGGTATTCTGAAGCCAGGGCTTTCGCGTAACGGGGTGTGAAAACACCCGCGGAACCCGAAGAGCATGCTCTTCAAGATGCTTTTTCCTAAAACCTTGCCAGCCAAGTGGCCTGCGAAAGTTTTGTCTGCTGCTTGCGTTGTTCATCACGCGAAAAAAAAACTAAAAAAAAAACACACACGGGAATTCCCGTGTCTGAACACGCTTTTGTGGAAAAGGAGTTTGATGGAGGTTTGTTGTGGCAGTGCAACTTTTTTTTTCGGTATTGTGAGGGATGTGATAAATAGATAGTCGAGAGTAGTAGTGCTTCAGGACTCGAACCTGAACGCCGCCAGGGCACTGTTTTCATGGGTGCACAATCGCAGTGGTAGTGGAAAACCGTGACTATGCCGTGCAGGGCGGGTGCAAGCACCCGTTACCCCGGGTCGTGGTAAACACCGAAAACCACCGAAAACCACCGAAAACTACCGAAAACTACCGAAAACCACCAAAAACTACCGAAAACCACCGAAAACCACCGAAAACTACTTACGAAAACCACCGAGAACTACCGAAAACTATAAAAATCGACATGATAAAACGAAAACTTGAACAGTAAAAATAAATTTATAACGGGGAGTCCACTGAAAAAACCCATTACACACAAAAGAAACTAAGACATTCATTTTGTTTATATGAGTGAATATGTTACAAATGGTATGGACTCTTGGTTTGGTTCCAGTGGCTCCTTGGTTGGTTGACTCGGGTTCGAATCCCGAGGGTCACACTTGCATACCCACTTGCCGATAAGTACTATCACTCGGACACTCACTTGTTACCACTCTGAAAGCAAATGTCTTGTTGAAATAGTCTTGAATATTTATCTTTCCCTTTTCCTTTTATAAAGGGTAATCGCTGCATAGTTACAGTTTTTATAGTTTTCGGTAGTTTTCGTGAGTAGTTTTCGGTAGTTTTCGGTGGTTTTCGTGAGTAGTTTTCGGTGGTTTTCGGTGGTTTTTGGTAGTTTTCGGTGGTTTTCGGTAGTTTTCGGTAGTTTTCGGTAGTTTTCGGTAGTTTTCGGTGTTTACCACAACCGGTTACCCCCGCACCCCATTGAAAAATCAGGTTAATCGTCGAAGGGATTCATTGAATCCCATATCAGCGATTAAACTGACAAGAACAGATACTACACTTGATCTTAGCCAATAGGCCGAGAAAGGTATGCTCTGCAAGCAAAACGGCCTCCCCAAGTCGACAAGTAAGCTTTGTCGTTCTGGGTGCATGGGAAGCGGGTGCATTCACCCTTCCAAAAGAGCGCCAGATATCACGTGACCCCCTTCGTCGTACTCACTCGCTGAACCTGTTCCAAAGCTTGTCGCACAGTACATGTACATTGTACAATTGCTGATGAATTATCCAACTGTTTGAAATGAGTCCACCAAAGAAAACCAGGAAAAAAATTGCAAATACAAACGGACAAAATGTTAACATATTGTGCCAGGGCAAAAAAGCATACAGCATTATGGAAGGAATCGACAGACCATTACCAGCAAAGTCAGCCCAAATAGATTCTCCAAGGAAAACTAGGGTGTTGTATAGATCGATCAGAATGCCGACCGAAACTGGGTGCAATTGCCCCATGCATCTCCATGTGGCTTGGTTGAGACTGCCAGTTTTCTTTTTCTTCAAATTTTTCTGTTTGTGAACATGAATCTGTTTCTTTTTTCCTGTTACTCTAGGTCGCCTTCAGTATTAGATGTTGCATCTGGTTGTTTTTGCGTTTCTCTTCCGTTTTTTCCCGGTTTTGACTGGGTGAGGTTTTCCAGACTTTTGGGGGGAAACTGTGCTCGAAATAAGGTTGGTTTATAATGCTTGACCTCTTTGATGAGAGGAGTGAGGACTATTCAATTGAAGCAGAATCTTGACATACACAGAAATCATGATCCAACACCATTGCACTTGCAACCAAACAATCACCCAAGCTTTGGACTATTTTTATTATTCCAATAATAATAATAATTGTTATATTTATATTTTTTTAATCTCTTCCAATCATATTTATATGAGTCTGTTTCCTTTGAAAATAGCCAAAAACGAAAACGGGAGATCGACTTATCGAACGTTTGGCATTTTTAACCTTCATAATTAAGCCCAAATTTGGAAAAGGCAAGGATTAATGTACAGATACAGCCGCCGCCGCCACCACAAAAGATTCACAGCACAATTGCTCCATCTGCACAAGTTTCTGAATTAGAATTACAAGGAAGACTTGATGATTTGTGCCTTTGTCAAGTAAAAAATCATCAGCCTCCACGTCCCACAAAAAGAAACCCAAAAAGCAAAGCTACATTTCTATCCAACCTTACCAGTGCTCCAAATGAAATTGTAACACTCTCGTAATGAATCAGATTCGAACTTGAGAGACAACCTCTCAATATACATATATCAAAAAAACCAGAACAGCAGTTCGATGAAATAAATCTATATCAGAAATTTCACACACACACACAAACAAAAACAAAAAGCTACTCTTCTGAAAAAAACCTTATTGGAGTTCCAAATTGACGATGGACAACTAACAAAACCAAAAACAAAACACACTATTTTGATAATAAATAATCCTCCGCAGAAAGATTATGTAACCCTAGCAATGCCAATGCTAATTTGTGTTTCAGTCGTATCTTGAAAGATACGGATATTTTTACAGGGTTTCAAAACGCTATTTATATATTTTTAGGTTATTCTCGATGAAAAAAAAACAACGCTCAGCCGAATCCAGGCTTCTCCAAATCTTTGGCATGCTCTTCATAGTACTTCGAAAAAACCTGGTGGAGGAGGGGGGGTAAAACAGAAAAAAATGATTCTTTTAATACTGGTGACTGAAATTTCACTTCCCACAAACCTCAAGGATGAATTATTCAAATAAATCTCTAACTGTTGTGAAATATATATACTAGGTCAGAATACATCATATCCACATTTTTTCTCACGAGTTTAGGCAACATCACCTCCTGTTCAACAACCTTTGTTGAACAAGTCTGCCCAATGTAAATTAAATAGGATATTCTATTCTTCTGGTTAAAACTTTTGTAGGTTCGTTACCTCTCCACACAAGGCCTGTGCGTTGATTTCCATGTTGGATGGATAGAGCTGCATGACTTCTCCATTTTCCAGCTTGCCTTCTTTCATCAAACCACAGCCCAACATCTCGAAAACTTTCACAGCGCATTCTGAAAAATCCCCCCAAAACAAAGACAAGTATACACTCAATATTTGTTAGAGAGTTTTCTTTTTTTTTTAACTCACCAAGTCCTCATTTGATATCAAGCCTAAGGACCTCTCTTGATCAAAGTAACCAAAAAAACAACAATTGATGACCAATTGATGAGCAACCAATTCATTGTATTTTTGTTTCAACGTATTTTTTAAAATAAAACGATTTCCAATTCATTACTTTTTTGTTACTTCAACAACGTATTTTTTTAAAACGAAACAATTTTTCAAAATGAGACTTCTATATACACAAAAACATATACTTTGAAAAATCGTAAGGTGAGAAGCCATACCAGGCCGAAACACCACAAAAAAAACATCCCCTCATAAAATCAATTTACTGAAGAAGCGTGAAATCACGATGTCATAAAATTATTGTTTGTTTGTAAACTTTCAGAAAACCACCTGTGGAGCACTCGGGCTTCTCAACCAAATCATGGCCTACAGTCACCGATCCAGCAATCTCTTGGCCGCAAATTTCGAAAATCTCTTCACCAAATTCCTCATCCACGTACACCCCTTTCTGCTTGATGAAATCCTCAGCCAGCTGAGTCCGGCTGCATTTCAGGTCGCCGCTCAGGTAGGCCTGACGCCAAGCAGGGAGTTTTGTATCGACAGCTGGGAATTCCATGATTTCGGTGAACGATTTGAGAGATTTGAAATCTTTTTCGCTCATTTCGCCGGAGAATCCGGGACCGCTGTGGAGCAGGACGGTATCCGCTGCTCCTGCTGGATAAACTGTGGTATTTTGGAAAAAGAAACCAACATTCTCTTTAGAATTTTTCAGAAAAAGAGAAAAGAAAAGAAAAGAAATAAAACTTTCAGTGGATTTATCATTTCTTGGAGTCTGTTTCCCTCCAAAGAAAAAAAGTCAAGGAAATAAATTTCAGTAGCTCTAGAATTTTTTTCCCCGAAAAAAATGAAAAGAAATAACACTTTCAGTCGCTGTATCATTTCTCTTTTCTCGAGGGAGAAAAAACACAAAAACAGAACAGTTCAGCAGTTTTATTATTAATCGTGGGAAGTTTGGGGTTTTTTCCCAACCCCTCCCCAAGAAAAAAAAAACTCACAAGTGTAGAATGCAATGCACATTTCATCATAGGATCCAATATTTCCAACAGTGACCTCGTCCCTCTCATCGGAGTCATACAAGCAAGTTACTGCTATGTAGTCTCCGTTCTGAATTCTCATGGAATCCATGGCAATCGATCTTTGATTGTTGAAAGTCCATGCATCATCTCGGCCAAGATCTTCAACCTTTTTTCATCAACAACCCCCCCCCTTCCATTTCTTAACAGATCTCTTTCAAAAGAGAACAGCAAATAGAATAGGTTTTAAATTGAAATATGCACACAAGTCTTCTAGTGTGCATGTTTATATATTATACCCCAGGTTTAAACTCCAAATTGAAAAAGATTGGTTTGGTCTGCAAACAAATTTGAAAAGAAAAGAAAAAACTGAATTCTCACCTTCTCGAGCTCGGATAAATCCTCCAGAATTCCTTCGCTTCCGGGTTTTCTCTGCAGTTTCTCGCTCCACATTCTCCTTCCCAGAAAATGCATGTGGGGCAAGAATCCGAACAAAACGATGCCATCGGGGGCAATTTGATCGTCAATTTTGACTTGGAAAACGGTCGATGAATAGGTCTTTGTTTTCGGCGGAATTGCACCGACCGAGAGAATACCGCCAGTCCACAGGATCCCAGCCTGCCATAAAGTTCAAGGAAAACAAAAAAAATGTAAAAGACGCAGACAAAAAAAGACGAAAAAAATTATGTGCAAGGATCCATACCATCTAAGAAAAAAATATGGCCAAAAATGATATGTGTTTATATGTACAGACACCCCACAATACATGTATTCTTTTTATAATTAATACGAACCTCGTGTTTCCTGGGGGTCGTCGTCATGTGAAAGCGAATTCCGCTGCCATCTGTTTCTCCCTTTTTCTCCAGAGGATTATCGTAGTGCATTTCAACCTCGAATCCAACTCTGTTGGTGCCTTTTCCCACAGGGAAAGCCGTCTCTTTTGGAAAGTCGTAATCCGCTGCAAATCAGCAACCGATCACATAAAGTTGTTCAGTGCTACATAGATTTTATTTTGCAAAAAGATTCTCTATGCGATCTCCGTTTGTGCGAGTCATGGCTGTCAAAAACGGTTTTCCTTCCTTAGGAAAAATAAAACCCCAAAAATTCGAAAAAAAAAAACGTTGCGAACAACTCCTGCGCAAGCAGAGGAAAGCAAATCGAGAAAAAATCTTCAAACCCCCCCCCCAAAAAAATAAAAATAAATAAAATAAATAAATAAAAATTACAAAGAAACTAAAAAATAATAATATTCCCTTTACAAAAAAAACAAAATCAAGAACAAATTTAAATTTTGTTACATATATTATGTTACATATATACATGGCTTGTGTACAAACTAGCATAGGCCTTACCCCCTGGCGCCCAGAGGAACAGGGTTTCTTCGCACTCCACCTCCATTTCCTCGGATTCCACAGCTGTACCGACCAGTTTCTCGTCCACTTTCCCGCTGCAGCCTTTCACCACATAATGGTGCACCAGCTCTTCATTATCTATCATAGTCTCCGTTCCAACGATGTAGTAGGTTTGATCATCCTAAAAATTCAGGGAAAAAAGAAAAAAAACACACTCAAACCTGGGGGATCAGTGGAGAAAAAACAAAAACAACCATCACTGAAAGTAAGAAAACTCTCAAATCACATCGAACCAATTTCGTAGACTTCATCCGGTTTCCCAACCCCCTCCCCACCCCCCAAAAAAAACAGAGAAAAAGAGAAATAGTTCAATGAAAGTGCATCTCTTCTTTCCTTCCCCCTTTTTCCACTTGCGTGACGCCCCTTTTCAAAATCAGCTGATTAAAACCACCTCAGATCCACCAACCAATAGTGGATGTGTCAGCAGAGGGACGCTTACTGGGAAATTGAATCGGATCTCTTCATACACGGTATCCTTGGCAGGGATGGTGTGATCTTTGATGAAATACTCCAGCGTCACTTCTTCCTCGCCTTCGTTGTACCACCGCCGTTTCACCAAGTGGTCCACCTTCTTGCACAGCTTCTCGAGATCGACGTCTTCGTCAAAAAACTGGGTCGATTGAGGAAATCCGGGGTGGCTGATGGGCCAATCACGCATCCATTTCGGAACCTCGACTCCCTGGCGGACGAAGCCCAAAAGAAAACGGTCAGCTAAAAAGCGATCCAAGAATACATCTCGCTTCCAAGCGAGTCGGGTCATGCAGGTTCAGGTCAGCGATCTTTCAAACCAGGTTTCCAACTGGGTGAAAACATAAGTCAGACGATGGGTTTCCGTTTATTCCACCACGTTCTAGGCGATCGCTCGAGTACCTCCTCCCAAACGCAGCATGGGTCTCCCAACTCGTATCCGTTGCTGAATCCGTCTCCATCGGAGTCTTTTTCACACAATTCTCGCGTCCACTTTAGGCCAGCGAATGCGAAATCCTGTGACCAAGCAGCATTCGTCAAAAGAAGCCCTTCCCCATAACAAATTTCACAAGAACAACGAGAGAGAACAAACTCAACGGATCGGAAAATCCCAACGGCAATCCGCCGCCACGATAAGAACCAGAATCAGTCGACGGGTAGAGTTTTTTCCACCAATCGTTCGGGGAAATGCAGAGGGTGCGAGGTCGAGAAGTTTTTCACAAGCGAGAACTCCTCCAAGGATGTAGTGTTAATAACTCACCTCGCCGAACGGGTTGCGCTTTGGAGAAACGACCCCTCCCGCACAAGTTTCGTGCCCCACCCCGATGCAGCGTTCGTTTTCCTCACAGTGGGGATCCTCTGGGGGACATGGAATCTCGTCGCCATTAGGAATTCTGGATCGATAATGCTGACGGGCGCTGCACGGAAGTGCGACCAGCAAAATCAAGACGGCCGCCGTCAAAACAACTGATTGCTTTTGCGTTTGTGCATCCATGTTTTGTTTTTCGCGTGCGGTCAATGTTCAATGGAAACGGAGCCTTTGCGCTCAATAAGTGCTTGGCAGGGTGCTGGAACAGCTGCTCAGGATGATGTAATCGCGACCAAAGGAGTGTGTAACCTCGAAAAGACAGCAGCCACCCTCTGTGTCGATGTCGAAACACGTGTGTCTTCTCTCTTGAGTTGGAAATTGGTTGGTTTTTTTGTGGTTTTTTTGTGGTTTTTTTATCTCTTTTTTTTTTTTTTTTGGGGGGGGGGGGGGTGAACTTCCTTCGACTGCTACGTTTTCTTCCACACCCAGAGATCGAAAAAACCTTTACAGAAATGTAACCCTCGTTTAACCCTTCAAACAAATAGTGCCAATTTCTGCCAAATTGTGCATCCCAAGCACCACAAAAGTAAATCAAAAATGTCCCTATTAGCTCTATAAAAACTCCCAAATCCCACCAAAAAATAATCTCCAAAAAAGGGAGGGAAGAACACAGTTCCGGGATGGGTGAAAAACCGAGTAAAGAAAGACCAACTGAGTGAGCTTAAGAACCCAAACTACTGAGATCCAAAACTCCAAAAGATACCCCTACAGGCCACCTCAGCAATCAGTCCTTTCAATCGTCCCACCCTAAAACTCCGCAAAAGGAACCGCGCTTCCTGCGGAACCGTAAATTTCCTTCGACTGCTACGTTTTCTTCCACACCCAGAGATCGAAAAAACCTTTACAGAAATGTAACCCTCGTTTAACCCTTCAAACAAATAGTGCCAAAAAAACAAAGCACCTAAAAATAGAACGTTCGTTCGTTAAACTGGCGAAAACACCGCCCCCAACTCACGCCGAAGCTGTTCCGCAGGAAGCACCATCCATCCAAAAACACGAAAATCCCAGGGGGAAGGCTGGCGCTGCCGATTGATATACTGAAAGATCGCCTGAGAAGAAGGCGACCAACCCCCCCAATCACAGAGCTTCGGTAACGGCACAAGTAGATTGAAGGCGCTGGAAACCCCAGTGCGACGAACCGAGTGATGAGTATGGTCAGAACCATGATCCTTCATCACCCGTGTAAACCAACGCGCTACGCTCCCCGCTGTTGGAACACTCGGATCACCAGGTAAAAACCAAAACTGCTCCGATTTGTCGTCATGGCCGTCCCAGTCACGCACTCGAAATCCTTCATAGCGATCCAACACTGCGACCAGTTCGACAAAACCACGACAGTCGAATCTCCGAACCCTCAAAGTGGCCGAGGTCTGACCCTTCGCCTTGAAACGCCGTTCTGTAAAAGTTACTGACGAAGAATCCCACTGATAGTCGCCGACCCGAGTATCAAAACTTGAATCAGCGCGCGAAAAGAATATCACATCCAAAATACAAATCAAATAGGGACGAATGCTTTCTGCATCGCTCCCAACCAAACCCTTCTTGGCCCACGACCACAACCAGTCCATGGGAAAGTCCCTGGGCTGTGGTTCCTTAGCTTCCGAAGGGACCTTAATAAGCCAAGCTTGCTTGAGCCGAGCCGTCAAGGAGTCATGTGCAGAGAATGCGGATCCGAGCCAACGGTGAACCGTACTAATTGCAGAAAGGTAGTTGCTCATGGACCTCGGCGCCACTCTCCCTTCATTTCGAAGAAAAAGGATATAGGCGTAAATGCGAACAGAGCGAGCCGGCACACAGCACCAACCCCTCGACCTAGCGAAACCGAGCCATTTACGAAAACGCATCCAAATAGATCTCCGACCTCCTGGGCTATTCGATAATGCTAAGTCGCCAAACAGCTCTCTTCGTTCGACGTTCGACAATTCACCAAATTGAGGTAGCGTCTCGTCGGTCCAATCGACGCATCCCTCCAATTCACCCCATAGCTCCTGAAGCCAGACTTCGTCTTGTGAATCACGCCCACCATGACATTCCAACGGCCTTGGGGAAATGGTTCGCCCTCTCTGCCCAATGGAGGCAACAGCGGATTCGCCCACGCTGGAACCACCACATACTCCTGAAAGCACTCGAACATCGGACGAAACCAAGGTGCCGACGGCCACAGGGGCATCAAAACGGTGGCAGTTGCTTGAGGTAAGGAGCGCAGCAGGTCCCCCAACTGCGAAAGCAGACGAATCGGTGGATGGCACCACGCATGTCCCTGACTCCAATCCACGGCACTGAACGCCTCGCTCTCCGCCATCGGATCGCCCCATTCCGCATTGTAACGGAACACCACTCTGCTCCATTGAGACGCAAACCTGTCGAGATCGAACGGTCCCCACCATCGGCTGAACTGATCCAACCACTTCCGATTTACCAAATAATCCTCCTCCGAAAGATTCGCTCTCGACAGTTTGTCCGCCCACACATTCTCCTTCGAGGGGATCCACTCTGGCTGCAACGCAATCTTTCGCGACTCCAGAATGCGGTACAACAACCGTAATGGACCCATCAACCTCGGGCTCCTCGTCGTCATCTTCAACAAGATCGATAACACCACCTGAGAATCGGTTACCAAGCGCACAGTCCGGTTCTCCAAGGTCCCATGGAATGCGCGAATCGCTGCCTCCACAGCCCTCAACTCGAGCATATTTATATGCTCGCTTTTCTCGTCGCTTGACCAAATGCCCCTGGCCAGGACAGGAACGCTTTCCTTTGCCAATGGATCCACCAGGTGGGACCCCCAACCACTCATCGACGCATCTGTAAAGAGACTGATCGTCGCTGGGACCTTCCAATAAACCGACGATGTGTGACGCTCGTTCATCACACTCCACACCGCCAGATCCTCCTTCGTCTCCGACGATAGCTCGATCAACGACGCCCAAGTAGCCCCCAGGGTCATATCCCAGAATAGACTCCTGAGATGGTATCTCGCCAACGGAATAGCCAGGCCCAGGCTCTGACACCAACCCGCAAACCTCGCCAACCTGCGCTTGGGAACCTTCCTCATTTCCTTTAGTAATCGCGCCTCCCTGTGGATCCGAGCAACCTTCTCCGGCGGCGCAATCACCAGGCCCTGCGCCGTATCGATTAGCATGCCCAAATGCCGAAATTGTTGCACCGCCTTCCATTGGCACTTTTTCTCCTTCCAGCGCAACTGTAAATCCATCAGTAGGCCTCGAATCAACACCCCCAACTCGTTCGCTGCCCGCTCGCTGCTCATTGCTCCCGCAAAGTCGTCCAAATAGGGAGATATCGTTGGCGCTGGGTTGCTCATCCAATACCTCCTCAATCCTGGGGAGGTCGGACATCTCCACCTCGACATCCTTGGCGCTCTGAGAAAGGAAACCACTGCCCTCATCACCTTCGTGAAAATCGCTGGGGCATTCACGAACCCGAACATCAGAGCTGGGAACTCGTAAGTCACTCCCTCGATGGTCGCACAAAAGAAGCGGACCTCCGACTCCCGAAACCTGATGTTGAAGTAAGCGTCCTCCAAATCCCAGGCCACGATCCAATCCTGCGGTTGCAGACGAGGGAGAAAAGAACGGAGGGTCTCGTATTTTACCGATAATTTGCGGCAAAAGGAGTTCACAAACCGAAGATCGACGCACAACCTGTGGCCGGCCACGACGTCGTCTACCTTCTTTTCGACCAAGAAAGCGCGGGACACGTAATCCTTGCAACGCGCTTCCCTCATCGCCCCGCACCGTAAATACCGCTCCTTCAACTCGTTCCAAGCGCCTTTCAAGGCTACTGGAATACGCGAGTTGCCATGATGGAACTTCGGCGGCTCGGACGAAATCCAATTGGGAACCACTCCCTGATTGAGCCACGATAGTACCGTCGGATTGGCTCCTATCTCGCGCCACGCCTTGAGAGCTCCCCGAATCCGGTTGAACTGAAAATTCCGAGAGTGCACTTTCCGAGTGGGTGTCCCCTGCACCATCATCTCCTGGCTTATCCTCCTGCACGCGCAACTTTCTCAATTCCTGAGCAATCTCCAGCGCTGCCTTAGAAGCCTTGGTTCTGCCCATGAGCTCCACCTCTATTACCCAAAGGCTGAAGGTTGGGGTTCGCTCGACCTCTGCCTCGCTGCGAAAACTGACGACCACCAAAACGACCGCCAGAAAAACCTCCTGAGGAATCTCCTCTGAACCCGCCGCTCCGCGACGAGCCCTCTGCTTGCCTTTTAAAAACTGCCTTCTGCTGTTGGTCCCTCAGGGACTTCAACGTAGCCTGCGCAGTGTCTCCGACAAAACGCCCTGACGACGCTGCTAATTTTACCGACGTGGACACCGCCCGAAAGGCCTCCGACAAAGGCGTGTTCACGTGTGCTGCGTGCAAACGGTGTACTTCCAACGTATTGGCTGCCAACTCCAAAATTGGCGCAAACGAAGAAACAAAAGGTTCCAAAGCCTTCTTCACTGCAGTCCCTTGATCCGAGTGCGCCGCAAATTGAGCAAAAAGGACAAACCAATCAAAAGCAAACGCCACGACAGGCGCCCACGAACTAAACTCAGCAAAGAACCCAGAACGCACACCAAGAGCAGCACCCACGCGAGCACCCGCTGCTGTGTCCAACACGTCGAAATAATGGCCAAAGATGGCCGCTGCTGGTACCTCTACTGGATTTAGCGCCGCCCGTGGCGGGTCACTGCCTGGAGCAAGACACAGCTCCTCCAAACTCTCAGCGATCTCCGCCGACCCAGCAAATTTCTTCAGAATCCCGTCCAAACGAGACTGTGGGGAACTCTGCTCTCCTGACGCTCTCAACAAATCCAGCTGTGCTTGTAACGCAGCAATCTTTTCCTCGACAGTCGGCATCAAACAAAGGACTTAACAATACAGGGACAAGCCCCACGCTGGCTGAGCCAGGGATGGTTCGAAACGGTGCACTTCAGGTGCCCGTGAGGGTAAAGATAAAGCAGAAAAACCGAGTAAAGAAAGACCAACTGAGTGAGCTTAAGAACCCAAACTACTGAGATCCAAAACTCCAAAAGATACCCCTACAGGCCACCTCAGCAATCAGTCCTTTCAATCGTCCCACCCTAAAACTCCGCAAAAGGAACCGCGCTTCCTGCGGAACCGTAAATATCTCACACTAGTCAGACTGGGAATTAAAACACAGAGAGCTCTCTGGGTTGCTCCCTCGAGGGTGGGCATCCCTGTACATGCCCGTTTCTGCTGGCAGCTTTCAGATGTATTTTTACAGAGCCATGTGTTTTTTGTGTAACTGTTTTTTGGTAATCGTGCAAGAAAATATAAAAAAGGGTGTGTTTTTTTGGTTAGTGGTTAGTAGTCAGGTTTTTCTGGTGATGTCTGTTGGGCAGCGGTGAAGCCTGGGATAAGAGAATGGCCGAAAGCGAAAGCGACTATGAAAGGGAAAAGGGGAAAGGATGAACCTGTATATCTGTAGAGCCCCGGTCGCCATTGCGCTCCCCTTGATCCTTTTGTGTTTTTATGTAATTTATGTTTGTTTTTTTGGCGGGAGGCGCTTTGGTCCGTCACATCCAGCTTGTGTGCAAAATAGCAAAGGAGAAAAAACAATCGAACTGATATGATAATGGCAGTTTCACCACTTGACAAAGTTACAAAGCCTATCAGTTTCTTGATCAATCAAATCAGATCAATGCCGTTTGATCTCGTGATTCAGTTTTGATCCAAATCAAGCCAAATCGGTTGTTGCTCGAATTCGCCAACGCTTTCCAAGACAGGTTTTAAGAAGCAAAGCTTAACGGCTGAACGACTGGTACCTGCTCTGATTGTGATGTTTGAATCCCCCAATCTTGCAGTATTAAATCTGAAATGGACCTCGACCTGACCATCGCTATCAAATTTAATGACTTTTTTTCCCAAGGTAATAAAACAGCTCAGATCACCTGAATAGACATTTTGAACAAACTTCCAAAAAATAAAAAGCAATACAGATATTAAAACGCCAAATTCGTCCCACCTCTTTATTCTTTTCAAGTTCAATTTTTGTTTTTTTAAAGTTTTAGTTTTTCTTGCATCGTCTCACACGTCTTGTTTTTTTTTCAAAAGTTATACTTTCGTTTCAAAGGGTCGGTTTCCCTTCAATCGTCACACAAATTTCTCCTTTTTTTTCAAAAAAAAGATTATGTTTTTGTTTCAAAGTTTGGGTTGTTTACAATCAAGTTTTCATGAAGTTGTTTTGTTTTATTGGTGAAACAAAAGCCCTATAAAAATCCATTAGAGGAGACTCAAGTAGTGGATAATGTGAAGGAAAAGAGAGACCCCACAAGATAGTCGGGTTTTTTTATTTCCGACTTAAAAATAAATAAATAAAAAATCCTTGAAAAACGGGTGGTCGTTTTTCTTTTTCTCTATTTGTTTTCCGAAAAAAAAAAAACCCTAAAAAAAGGAAACCTCTTGTTGGTGGAGACTGAAGTAACTACTTCAGTCACATATGCCACTAGTGGCATAATGTGAAGGAAAGGAGAGCCCCATAAGTTAGTCGGTTTTGTGTTTTATTTTTTTTCCGACTTATAAATAAATAAATAAAAGTCCTCGTAAAACGATTGGTTTTTCTTTTTTTACTTTTGTTTTCCGATTAAAAAAAATAAAAAAAGGAGTGTTCGTTCACGTTTTGAACTCTTGTTGGTGATATATTATGAAGGAATGGAGACACCCCACAACTGTTCAAGTTTTTGTGTTTTTTAGGGGTTCTTTTAAGGCTACTAGCCTTTAAAAAAAATAGCTAGTAGCTATTTCGTAAAATCCCCGTAGCAAGGGTGCTGACCGCATGCTGGGAAATGAGGCAACCCCTTTCGTTGTCTTTAGTTGCACGTATCTGCAGAAAAGCATTTTCTCAGAGTCAGGAGTGTCGTGCTAATTTAAAATTTTCAAGGATGAAGGCTTTTCATATTCAAGCATAAAACATATTCTTTCAACTGTTGGTTTCCAACCTCCTAATTTTTCCCCCAACCAATAAAATATACTCCAAAAATAGAATCCACAGAGGACACAGGTCGGGTTGTTTTTTTTGAATACTTTTATTTTCTGACGCATGAAGAAAGAAAAAGGTTTTTTTTTCACTCCTCTTTTTAAAATTTTGCGTTTTTTAAAAAATAAGGAAAAAAAGAAATAAAAAAACATGGCAGGCAGGCCACGACGATTTTATTTTTAAACATGTTTTTTTCTCTTTTTATTCGGAGAATATATATATTTTTCAAATCAGGAAGAATTTTGGTGGCAATTCAATTTTGGTGAACGGGAAAACCATTGGATTTTTTTTTAAAGCTGAAGTGGACAAGGACGTTAAATTTTTTTTTGTGGATCCAAAAAATAGGCAGAAGTGTTTTTTTTTTCAGATTCGAAACGGTAAAGAAACAATTAGGATTTGAAACTAAAATTTTGGTGTTGGATCATTGTAAGCATTTCAGAGGTGTTTGTGTTTTGTCAGTGTATCTTCTTGCTTTTTAATGTTGCCAACCAGACCTGAGAAGAAATCAAAATGTCTAGAAATGCCTCAAAACTCGACGCCTTTTGCAGTAGGAATACTCCATCTTTTCCAAACAGATCAAAAATCGATTCATATAATAATTTTGTTGTAGTTCAAACCGGTTCAGTCAAAGTACTTCAGCGAAGGATGGAAATGCCCATCACACACAAAAGTCGATTGCCTCATGGGCGACCTTTCCAGTGGAAAGTTTCCACCAGGTGCAGGTCTTTACATAACCCCCTTCATCGACCCCATTCCACCATGCCCCAGTCTATTCAACACAACATGTGCTATTATCTATTTTTCCGCTTTCTTTTTACTTGCAAGTGTGTGGCCATTCAAGCAGCTATGTACAAAGGCAAAAAACGGGCACACAACAACACATAGAATCTCAATATATATGCAAAAAAAGATGTATCAGAGGCACATGGCGGCTGAAAATACTAGATATATGCATTGGAATATATAATCTGCTGTGTCTTTTCTGGTGAATACCACCACCTGATCCCAGAGGGGGGGTCACACCAACAGCAGCACCCATAAAATGCACTATATCTGCGAAGGAAAAAACCTATCACTTGACAAAGAAGGGGGCTCCTTTCACTTTTCCTTTTTTTTCCCTCTTTTTTCTCAAAAACAAGTAGAACAGCTCCACATTGTCCTGTCACATTGGCACTCGTTTCATTCTGTTGGCGTCGAAACAATAGTTGAAAAGCAAAAGGAAGAATACATGAACTGATGCTCAGCAAAACCTCACCTTTCTTTTAGGTGGTACGATCAAAAACAAGCGAACACATATGAGCAGTGTTTCCCCCAGACCCAAGTAAAGACTCCATTCGAGAAAGCCATTCAACATTCATCAATATGTAATATGCTTCGAAGCGAGATATTAAAAACCTACAGGAAAAAAAAAATTGCCTGTGAAATCGAAAAGTTTCATCGCATGGGGCCGGCACAGCCCATTTTTAAAAGGAAAAGAAGTTGCTGCCATATTTCCGTATTGCATGTTTGAAAAAGTGGTTGATCACTAGAAACAAAAATCGTGCGAAACGTGTCTGAAAGGATGAGTAATACTGTGCGAGCCTCTCCTACACAAGCAATGGTGTATCATAATTTTGCTTTTTGGGGTGAAAACCAACACCCCCCAAAAACAAATGTACCCCCCCCCAAAAAAAAAAATTAAAATCAAAAAGAACAGGAAAAAGATCCAGGAATCACAAAAAACGAGGGAAAAAAAATTGAAAAATATTGCATCAGCTGTTGTGTCTAGATGACCCCCCTTCGAGTTGACCCAACTCGATGTCGAGATGTTTGTTTTTGGCAGCCTGAAACAAAATAAAAGGCCAAAAGCAATGATAGTGGCTTTGATCCAGAAGAAAATGAGATGGTTGCTTGCCATACAAAACATTATTTCTAGTAGCAGTCTTGGGTTTGGCCAAAAAATTAATGTTTTTCTTTTCCAATTGATATTTCATCCATTTGCATATCAGTTCCATATGTGTGTATATATATATATATATGTCAATTCCATCGAGGTTCAGTGCCCCAAAAAGTCAATCCAAAAAATAGAAATTGATTATATTTGCCCTGCCGATATTCTCAAAAAACAAGAAGAGCAGAAGTGAAAAAAAATCAGTCAGGGATTTCAGCAAAAAATCTTTTCGAAACCCAACCAACGAAAAATTATTGTCATGAATTGGTTCTTCTTGTTCGCTTGTGGGGAGAGGTATCGAATTAGGGGGAGGTAAATAACGGAACCTTTCTTTTGTCAAAAATGAAACAAAAAAGAAAATGAAAAGAGAAAGACATAAAACACTTCCAGGTTTGTATTTCGTGGGGCCGATTTGAACAGCACCGAAGTCCAAACCGTTCATCACGATGGTGGAATGAAAACTTGCACACTCGAAGCGAAAAATGCGGACAGTTGCAGGGAAGACAATTGGTCCAAGTCGCAGCAAACCTCAGCCACCGACAGAGGCACCATTTCCACACCCTGGGTGATCTGGGGGTAATCCTGATTTTCGGGTGTGCAAATCAGCCACACCCGATGGGCTGATTCCCATCGGAATATGTATGTGTGTATATATATACTTACTCCGAGTAACTGGGACGGAGTCCGTCCCAGTTTAACTGTCCTCCATTCTCGTCGACGCTAACCTCGCGCTCTCCCGAACGAAACACCCCAAACCATCATTTAAGATGCTTCTCATAGCCGCCACTTGCTTTGTGCTATTGTTCGCTGTTGTGGCGGCAGGTGAGGCTCCCTCGCCAGTTAGGAGCAGAAGAAGAAGTCACACAGTAAACATGTCAGACATCTGAACAGAGGTTGCCTAAAGCAACCCCAACACTGAACTGGGCAGCTATCCACCAAACATCAGAACAAAGAGGCAAAAGGAAAAAGGAGTTCCACTCACATGCTGCCTTGCACTCCTTGATGGTTATTAGCACTGCCCCCGCATCCTCCATGGGTGATGGCCTTTTTTTGCCGTATTGTAATTTTTGGTCATGGATTGATTGAATGAATTCTTGGTTATTCGTTCAAAATGTTCAAGTCTGTTCCGAAAAGGACGAAGTTCCACTGCTGTACCCCCCCCCCCCACTGTGCTCACACATGCAAGGTGCCCAAGAGACAATGACAGTTATGGGGAAAGTGGTGTACAAGGCAATGTTTTGTGTACAGAAAAATTAATACAGAGACATAATCCTTTTCAGATCACTTCCCCTGCTTCCTCGCCGTCAGGCAAGGAACAGGGACATCCGCGTCGCTCTTCCACACTGGCGTTATCGGGTTATCGCGCCAAGTCGCGCACGGGTTTTTCTGACGAACCCATCTTAAATAATTCTATCGACAATGGAGCTCGAACGTGAGACCCCTCGGCCTTCTACATCTATCGTTCGTGCTATCCACGCTTCCTTCTGCATCTCTCTCGAGTTGTTACCATCCGCGCTTAATAGATTGTGAAGGTCGCTCAATGAGCCAACCCCACGACGAGCACTTTTTTTACTTATTAAAAAAAATGGCTTACAAACCAAAGTCCGACACACAAATTGAATTTAGCCTTATCACTTGATTCATAATTTTAAGAAATTTTGTTTCGAGATTCATGTGACCTAATAGATAAAGTGGTGGTTGTGTAGTATCAAGTGACTCAATGTTGCAGCCGTATCACTCACAAAGTGACCTTTAATACTCAAAAATTAATTTAAAAAAATTTGCCCATCAGACACACCACCTCTCATCGAGCTCTATCATCGGACACCTCGCCTTGTACCGTACCGTCAGGCTACCCAGTCTACGACTGTACGTCCGGTACGGCCGACCAAGGCTCAGTGTCCGACTCAAGGTTGCAGTCTCGTGGATCTGGCCTTTGTCATCATTTGGATTGCATGTCCCCGTGCATTGATCCGTGTACGAACTGAAGAATGCATCGCATTCAAGTACAGTCGTGACCTGGCGAGTGGTAGAACACTATGTCGTATTCAAGTGTTTTGTTGA
Organism: Bryopsis sp. KO-2023; assembly: GCA_030272585.1. NCBI lineage: Eukaryota > Viridiplantae > Chlorophyta > Ulvophyceae > Bryopsidales > Bryopsidaceae > Bryopsis > Bryopsis sp. KO-2023. Next base: position 316,744 of record BSYQ01000012.1, on the reverse strand, counting down.
AAAGTAGGGAAAGGCGTCCATAGCAAATGTCAGTTCTGCAACAGGATATGAGTCGCCACGTGGACGATTCTGGGCCACAGAACGGCGACAGAACGACGAATCTGACTTGGGGGAGAAGCGTTGGTGGATGATCTTGTGATCCCTTGATCGCAAGAGCCTTTTGAATATGACAAATGAATTGTGTTCGCAGTCGAAACTGTGGCTGCGTCAAGTTGATTGGACTTTCAATCCACACCAATTTATGCATAGATTGTTCCAGACCACCGTTGGAGGCGCCAAAACAACAAACGCCCCCGTTCAACGTCACTCAATATTGACCAATCCTTTTTTTTTTCGACCTGCACTAAATATCAACGAAAAATAAAAGTCCTAGCTGCATGCAATTCAAACGTCTCTTTACATACTTGGGTGCAAATTAACAACAGAATTCAGATCACCCCATTTATTCACTTCCTTGAGTGAACACCTGCTGTCAAAAACCCAAGACTACAAAAAAAAAGAAAAAGAACTCACAAACCCAGCCGATCATCCTTCGCACAAATTAGAACTCCACCTCCACAAATGTAACGAAAAAAAAAAGAATGGAGGCTGTTTATAATATCTTTCAACATCACCACCTTTTAAAGTAACAAAAAAAAACTAGCTTCTGTCACTCTCTCTTTTCTGACCCCAAAATGACATATCTGTAACAAAAAATCAAGTTGCTCGGTCTCTGATGAACATGTTCTTCTTTTTTCCCCTTTTTGTTCAAAAATATTTTCTTGAGACCGGAAAGTGCAAATTGATTCGAAAATAAGAGACCCTTCAGATTTTCACATTATCCTAAGTAAGGAAAATGATAGACCACGAAACAGAAAAGAAAAAAAAAAGCAAACTTCACAGAAATACAGAAAAAAACGATCAAGCATGACTCAAGGGTTGTCAAGTCAACCCCAAGCCAGCAAAAACACTCTAAAAAAGCAGAAAATCTCCCCTGAGATGTATTAGACCTATCAAAAAGCAATATACCACGAAAAGAAAGAAGTGAGCAATGCAAGCTCACCCATCACATCTATCGCTCTTTTTTCACACAAAAAAATAAACGTGTGTTTTTTTTCTTATTCTCGGTCGGTTCACACATCCCGTATTTCTCCCCATGCAATAATAACATCGTGGTCAAAAATCAGAATAAGGGTCTGATGGGGCTGTCGAAATGAGAAAATTAAGAAAAGAAAAAGAAAAGGGTACGCATAATGTGCACCTGACCCTGACCCACCAGCCGATAACTTGGAAGTTCAGATTTTACTTTCCAGTTCCATCGAAAGCCTGGACATTTCCTTCGCTGATGGCAGTCTTCAACCAGCCCATTCTGGAAGAAAAAAAAGAAACAAAAAATAAAATCAATCACTGCATTAGCTTCAGCATAATCACATGACAGTATGTTCCATAATTACAATCAATCTGCAATGCGAAACATTGTTTGATTATTTTCTGCCAAGCTGGTGAGAAAACCGGTCAAAAAAATGCCAGAAGAACCGCAACAGACCGCAGCAAACCTGATCGCACTACATCTATCGCGATATACTGCGCATACAAAAACATTTGCCCCAATGGAGGAAGTCTCACCTGCTGCCTGAGCCGGAGTCGGCTGGAGGAGCAGCCGGGGTGGAAGACGGCGCCGCACCAGGGGCATACGATCCAGCAGGACCGGCAGGTCCGCATGGAACCGGTCTGTACTGCAAACCGATGACTCCCCAGCGACGGTCGGCCAACTTGTCGTAGGCGAAAACGGAAATGTCGAGGTGCTCCATGTCCATGCAGCACCACCTCTTGTTGGAGTAGAAGTTGGTTTCGTAGGTGCAGGGGCAGGTGTCGGTGATGGTGACCTTCAGCACCTTGTTGGCGTCGCGGCAAGCGCCGTTCCTGTCCAAGGTATTACCGTAGTTGTCTTTGAAAGTGCTGGGTTTGCACTTCACCTCGTAACATCGCCTAGGGGGAAAACACAAACACACACACACACAATATCTCAGAATTTCGCCAAAAGAATCCAACACAAAAAAGAAACCTCTCAGAATTCGCGAAAATTCACCAACACAAAAACCACAGGTGAAGGGATCTATCAACAGAGTGGAGAAAGATCTGCGTGTCCGATGAGGAGGAGGAGGCTTACCCGCAGCTACCGGAATACTCGTAGTGACCATCGGGCATTGCAGCAATATCCCAGCCCGTTCCTTTGTTGGGGTCCAACTGTCCAAATCCACAGCTTCCTCTGCAAAACACACACACACACGATCAGCCCACGGTCGAATATAGCAGAACTCGAGAAAACAGATAGAACCAAATGGGTATGCGCCGACGATCGTCGTAAAGGCGGCGATCGAAAACCAACATGTGATCTTTACGGTCGGCGGCCGCCCCAAAAACGATGCTGGAAAATTCTAAGGTCGAATTGATACTCCGGAAAAAGATCGCTGTACCCCGACCTCCACTCACTTGTTGATATCCCACAACCAGGGCTGGTCTCCATAGAAAGTCGCACGGCCTTCACGCCAATCGGCCTCCACCGCAGAGAGGAATCCAAACACGACAAGCACAGCGATCGCCAACTTCATCATAGTTGCTGTAAACGAAATCGAAAAACCCGAAAACGTCCTCCACAACGATCAAAAGCGACTGCGAATCAAATCCTCCTTTTTTTTTGCGCTTGTATCCACCGTTCCTCTCTGTTCACCTGAGGACCGTGTTCCTTCCAATGGACGATTTGGGAGTGGGGGTTTGGGGTATTTGAAGGGCAGTGGAGACGGCTGAGGGGGGCCATCCCGTCCTAGGTGGTGCTTTGCCAGCCGCATGTCGAGATCTGGGTCGCTAGATCGCCACCGTTGATGGACGTCAACTTGCTGGGGGTCGTGTCATTTGCTAAGTCCTCGTGACGCTTGGGGAATGTGTGTGGGGTTTGGTCCGTGGTGGAGGGAGGGGGGGGGGACCCCCCCTCCCTCTCCCAGGGCACGGTTTTCTGGTTTTTGTGTTGCGTCAGTGGGACGGACGGTGCAGGCGGCGGGCTTGTCAGTGTCTGGCCTCGCGCAACGATAATGGTAATGGATCGTGTGTAAGCGATCATTGTTTTTTGCCATACGGAGTTCGGTGAAGGCGAGAAATCTCATGAAATCTTGGAAGAAAGTAACCGTCTGAAGGATGAAGCAAAACCCCTCAGATATGAAAATCATGCTGTAGTATCCCAAGACAAACATCCCTCATTCCCCCATCCATTCAAACCTCACCTTTTTGTTCTTACAAGATCGATTACATACTCATGACCCTAACCACATTAATGTGAATATTCACCACCACAACTCTGATTTTGATTTTCTTGGCTGTTACATTAAAAAAAAGGATATTTTCGAGATCCTTTTGCCTGGAGCCACTGCCACGGTGGAGCCTCTCCCGAACAAACCATTATCGCGCGGTGTGTGGCAATCTTAGCATCATCACTGTCTGTCCTTTTTTATTCTTCCTCTGGTGTATGTGATGCTTGTACGCACATGGACACCAACTAAAAATCGTATTTCGCACTTGATATACAGATATGGTTCAAGACTGGGGTAAAAAATAATGAAGAATTGCAGTTCGAAGTGGTGGTTTCAACAGTTCCTTTCCACCGTATACGGTGTCTACGTAGTCTAGTCTACGTAGACTCCATCCAGAAGGATGTTTACTTTCTCCCCTTTCCCCAGTACAGGAACACAAGCCAGATTGTCCAGGAGAGTAAACCGGCTGTTCAAACCTCACCATCATCATTCCTGCTTCCAACAACGATATCCTCCAGCGATCTGCTGGTTTTAGAATAAAATTAACGATTACTGGTAATCCAGCATCAGGTGTTGGATCACCGTGGGGAAGCTTTTGAAAAAAGGTGAACATTGTCGGCTTCTCTACCGACATGCTTAAGCAAAATCAGATATTTGTGCATTCCAGGAATGAAATCTTCCTTCCACACACACACCATTCCTTTTCGGATCGTTAAATGCAGGCGCTCCTCACAGCATCCATCTTTCCACACACAAAATTGCCCTTCCCTTTTCCATTCCCAATTCATAACATTTTTCTCTCATTTTCATGTGCTCATCCTATGCTGAAAAGGATGATGTCTCAACACGTCTAGTGAGTGCAATGCCCTTTTTTTTTTGTGTCAGTCCAGTAGATAAAGAAAGAAACCGAATTCTGTCACTCAATATCAGCAACATTCCTTCAAACGAAATCCAACCCATGATATCTTGGCAGCTGTCCGTAAGATCCAACCAATGATTTCTTGGCAGCTGTCTGTAAAATACGAGGACACCCCAGCATTCCTTCCCCGCGATCCTTGTTTTTACCCAGCCACTTTTGATCATCCCCAAAACCTTCATTCATCCACATGCAAACATTGGTTTTCTTTCTAATTGAAATTCTGCTCCAGCCCAGTACAAAACAATGATGATTGCCATGAACAACAGTGATGCTGTTGAAAACACCACAGGTTGCATTTTTACGCACATTCACAATGAAACCACCTACACTGCCCACCAAATTATGACCTCCTTTCCAACACCCTGACTCTTGTGCCCTCCAGAACACATCTAGAATATTCCTCACCTGAATAGTTCTCCCCGCTTTTTTTGGCCTGCACCATGTAAGTCAGACGTAGAGGATGACAATCATGCGCTGCCAACATCACCCACCCTCTTTCCACCGTATTCCACTGAAACAAACATGAGCACTAAAAGTGTTTCCTTTCAAACCCCGGCATCTCACAGACTGTTCATTCCGCTCAAAACCACACTCTCCTCAAAATCCAACCCATCAGTCAGACTTCAGTCCCAGTCCCATCCACCCACACTACTCCAAACTCAAAACAAACAACCCACCCTATCTTTCCACTTTTATGTTTTTCGTGACCGAAAATCTCGGTTTTGATTTTTTCTTGCTTCCCCCGACAGAAGAGAAATTAATGGGTCAGGCTGATGAAAAAATCGAACAAACATATGACATCGTAGAAATGGTTTGAAAACGATACGATGACATTATTTTGTTTTCATCCAAATTTTTTTGGAAATTTTTTCTCAGTGAAACCCTGTTGCAACGTCCTCTGTTTTCCCATCCTTGAAGCAACTCGATTCTTCCACCCGTCTTATGCCGAAACTGCTGCCAATGTTTATGACATCACCCGTCGCACTGAAATCAGCTGCCCCTTTTTTTCCTATCACCAACTTTGTTTTTCCCCACCAAAGTGTTTTTCACTCCATCGATACAACCCCCAACTCTGACCACACTCGTGACTCATTCTCCAAAGTTGGTATCACCTTCGAATCCTACCAACGCTTAATGCACAAATTTGAAATAGAGTTGTAAGAACTCCTCTGCAAAAACACCAGTTCCCATCGCCCCACTTTTGAAAATCCATCCCTGTGATATTTAGAGAAAATATCAACATAGGATTAGGATACCTGTCCAGAAAAGGTATGAATTCCACCCCGACACTCTTTCGACACCTTTGTCTGCCAAAATCCTTTAGGAAATCTCATCATTCACCTCATGGACCCACCAGACTGGCTTTTTTTTCCCTTTTTTTTCTTCCAGCAGCCGGTCCCTCTCCTCCTTACTTCACACACATGTTTGTTTGTTTTTTTTCTGGTTGAAATTCCGCTCCCCCAGCCCAGCACAAACAGTCCAGATGCTCAATCACCATAGATAGACAAGGACCCCTGCAGATGGCCTCTTGTGAAACCGTAAAAAATATCCAGCTTTTCCCCGATACAAGTAAAACTCTTCGCACCAGCAGAAAAAATATTTTCTGTGCGACTCCATTTTTTTTCTCTCTCTCCTTGAACCCACCAAAACGACCTGCAGCCTTTCGCATCCCAACACCAATCAATCCCCAAATCAACCATTAAAGTGGGTTGGCGTTTGTTCAAGGTTCGCCTCAGGCTCCTTCCACCAAATTCTCCACCCACACACCAATCGAACCTCTCTGTTATGATCTGAAACCCCACATCCATTCATCCACAGCCAAATTCACCTCTTCGAGCGGCATTCTTCTTTTTTTCGTTTTCCTTTCGACATGATTTCTGATGCCCCTATTGCTTCATCGAAAGAAGACGCTTACCAGCCGATTGGTCCCCATCCGTTTCGCTGCGAGGATCTGTGTTGGAGAGAGACATGCTAGAGAGGGGTAGTGCGAGGCAGCCTCCTACTGGGAGGACTTGGTGGCAGCATTTGGGGATGGAGCAGGTGAGGTAACAGGTGAGATGATAGGAATGGCTGCCGGGGATGACGTCCTTGGTGCTGGAGTTGGTGCTGGAGTTGCTGGTGCTGGAGGCCCTGGCTGCGGTGCTGGTGGCAGGATGGATGGTGGTTGTAGGCTGAGGTGGGGTGGGGTGGGGTTGGTGGTGAGCGTGGAAGGCAGGTGGAGGACTGGAGGTGGCTGCAACTGGAGGTGGCCCGTGATGCCCAGCGAGTCTGGAAACACAAACCCAACACATGTTATCCATGAAAACGTTTTGGCCCTTTTCTGGGGCCCAAAAACCTGCTGGGCAAGCGAAAATGGGCAGAAAAAATAATACACTGATGATTTGGCCTTCGTGGATGGGAAAGATGATTCCTTACATTCACCATGTCATTTCTGTTCGTTCAAATGAACCTGTTGAAGGAAAAGAAAACTATTTCTCTTGCAAACAGGATTGTTTAAGGGGAAAAAAAAGGGGCTTGACGTAGAGCATTGCATGGGAAAAAAAAATCAAATCTACAGGGTATAAATACTTTTGGAAAATTATTCAGCAACAAAAAAGAAAAGCAAACTTACCATTCAAAGACAATTTTGCCATTTGTTCGCCGAGCCTCGACATCGCTGTGTACTTCACCTCTTCCTTAGGGCCTATAAATGTTCAGAAAAAGAAGGAAAAATAAAAAGCAAACACCACAGAAGTTTATAATTTATAATTTTTTTATTTTTTGGGCCCGAATCGAGTTCTTGAAGAATTTTTAGACTCTTTTTTTATTAAATAAAATTTAACCTAGCCTTTGAATCCCAAACAGATAGCTGCAGCCGATGGAAGAGGGCGCTACAACAAACCAACATACTTTGACTGCTGCTGAAAAATCCAGGCTGCAGTCAATCATGACTTGCCTTTTTCACAGTTTTTTTTTTTTTAAATCCACTTCTTATATTTTCCACACCCCAGGAAACGGGGGATGCATTCACCATAAAAGAAATACAAAAAGTAAAAGACTTGAAGATCAAAAAACAAGGTGAATATGATTTGACACTTACTCCTTTCCCAATCCATAAGCATTTCCACATCCCAGTGGAACTCAACCCCGACCATGAAGTCGAGGTTGAGCCCCACTGAGATGCGGAGCACCTCCCTTCTCGCCTTCTTCTTGCCGTCGATCTTGGTGGGTTTCCGGGTAACCCGAACCGGTGAGTCATGGGAGCACCTGGATTTCCCCAAACGCCGACCCTTCACACGGTTCAGGTCACTCACCGACCCTTCCCCTGAAAAAAAAAACAGAAAATAAAAGAAAGAAAGAAAGTTTATGGATTGAATCGAGGTCAAGGGAAAAAAGAAAAAAAAAACCCAGATCATCAAGCAAATCCGTATCTATTTTTCAGTTACTTTTTTAAAGACTTTTTTTTTTTTTTGAAAAAGAGGCAAAGTTTAGTCATGTCAAGCAGAATTTTCGGGAACAAGGTCGAAATACTTACAGTGCCTCGGCATGTTTGGTCAGAAAAAAAATCTGCAACAAATCACAAAAATTCAAACCTTGTATGTCTGGATAAAACACAAAAATATATGAAATCAGGGGCCTTAACCCAAAAAATATTCGCAAGAACTACCCGACACCTCCCCCACCCAGTAGCATGGTTCTGGAAATAAAACAGTCAGGTGGTGTTTGGGCTGGTGGAGATGGAACACTTCTTGATTATGATTGAAACAGAATGTTTGATGCGGAAGGCTGTCTTGGTATAACAATTGCAAAAACCTCAGCCAGAAAACAAAGCAAAAAAACCGACCTGCCATCTTGAAACACCTCGATTGTCTTCTCATGTTCATGCTATTGATGTGGTGCTTGATGGGATGCAGAGGCAGGTTTGGTCCAACCAAAGTGCAACGAAAAACAAGGCCGAGATTTTGTATTGAATGGGAAAAAAAAAAAAGGGGTGGGGGCGACATGATTGAAGTCAGCCCATCACCATAACAAGCAACAGCTCGTTAAACAAAACAAAAAAAAACAACCATGGTTGAAGAAACCCACCACCAGCCAGAAACTCTTAGTCATAATAACAAAAACAGCCACTGAGTGCATCGAACCCCCCCCCCCCCACACACAATATATATATATATATATAGTCGATACATGCAGTAAAAAAAAACAAAAATAAAAAGGAAAAAAATCAGACAAGAAAGAAAGCGAATAGTAAAAAAGGTGTGCAGTGGAGGCGCCCTGCAAAAGAAATTCAAAACTACCAAACACGAAAAAAAAAAACTACTCCCCATTTCCAACTTGCACGTCACCCAGCAACGAAGCCGAGAATAAAAAAATACAGGATTCCCTTAGGAAGATCCGGACTACGCTTCTGGTAATCAAAACTACATCTTTCGAAGAACGATGAAGGCGGAATTGAACCTCAACGCTTGTGCACTGGGCGACGTCAGATTTTTTACCTGAAATAACCTTAAAACGCTCGTTCGCTTTTGCGGTCGCCGACGCACGCTCGTTCGCTTCCAGAAATGAACCCTTCCTACACTCAGATACAGATGGTAGAAGGGAAAACACGCCGCCTGCGCCAAATTTATTGAAGCATACGAGTCAGACATACAACAACACTTCCAAAAATAATCATGATTCGAACGTAAACAGTGGCATTTGATATTTTTTGGAATCTGTCTGGAAGGTGCGCGCACACGGCTTCCACCTGGAGTTCCAAAAAAAAACTTCCTGCAATGTTATTCCTTTGTGGAGGGATTTAGGGAGGGGAGTTTGTTCCAAAAGTAAGTTTGTTCAAGTGGGGTAGTTTTCTCAACCTTTCTGTAAATTTTTTTTGTCGAGTTTTCATCGGTGGTGTTGGTGCTTTGTGATGATCTCCCCGAATCGATCCCGTTCGAAAGCCATCTCTCAGTGTTGTATGTATCTTTCGGGAAAAGTGTTTGTTTTTTTTCCGTGGAAAAAAAAATAATAGTTTGCTGCTCTGTTCATTCAAAATATTGCTAAAATTTGAAAGAAAACAATGAAAACACTTGCTGCAAGTTTTCCACTGCACCCTCGGCCTGCCGTTTTTTTGGAGAACTCCATCATCAACTCCATCATCAAACCCATACCTCTTTTTGAGTTTACCCAAAAGATGAGTGTCGGTACAAAAAAAGAAAGCAAACTCCAATGTTTGACTCTACTACTGCTTTTAAGGTTCGATTTTTCACCCCGCCCCCCCCCCCCCCCAACCCCCCAAAAAAGTGAAATAAACTCACCATAACTTTTTCCATCAGGGCACATGCCGGTTCAAAGAATTCGATGACTTGATAGAAAGTTTTGACTTGAGCATTTCGGAGGCAATTGAGAATCGAACTGAAGGAGGCGATCTTCCAAAAAAAAAAATGACAAAAAGAAATCAAACACAGAGTCTTTTTTTTCCAGACCTTGTGCCATTTCAGTCTTTGTGAAGCTTTTTTTATGAGTTGTTTTTATTTTTTTTTTTCCTGTAGGCCTGATATCAGGCGTTAACGCCATAAATTTCCATCATCAACATTACCAATATACTCTTTGCATGCATGCACACCCAGCCCATATCGACAAATGCAGTTTTACACAAATTCTAGAGAAAATCAATATAAAATTGTCATAACAGTCAGTCATGGTCTGTGTGAAATCTACTAAGACAGTAATCTCACTCTTTCTCCCTCTTTGTTTCTCTCTGTCTGACTTTCTGGCAGATTCCTTTCTTCCAGATAATGATTCTTGCACTTCGCAGAAAAAAAGATTCATTTAAAAAGATTTAAATTTTTTTAAGAAATAAAAACAGAAAACAACTTATCGCAATGGATTGGCATTCCCAAAAAAGCTTCACACTCCCAGAAAATTTGAGGCCGGGCAGGTTTCGACTGGCAGCATTGTCCCCGCCTTCTCAACACCGTTAATCTTTCCGACTCCATTCCAAATTCACGGTGGTATCTTGCTGCCACGTCCCACGTGGTCACTCTTTTTTGTATAACCCCTTTTCTGGTACTGACTCATCCAGAAACACAACCGTCTGTCCCACCGTTTCACGGCAAGGGAATTCGTTTACGTCAACGACCGCGTCAGCCGTCGACCGGTTACCACAAGGCTCGAGTTTGAGGAGCACGCAAAAAGAAAGGTCCAAGTGAAAACTCCGATCGTCGCTCCGCATTTCGTTTCTGCATGTACGAAGGATGGACCTCTGGAGGAAAGAAAAACAAGTGAGTGGGCTCCTGTTTGGTGACTTGTTTTTGTGTGTTTGTGTTTCAGGTTCGAGGAAGGGACCCCTGGAGCTCTGAAGGAAGAAAAACAAGTAAGTGGGGTTGGGTGGGCTGTTGTTTGTTGACTTGTTTTTGTGTGTTTGTGTTTCAGGTTCGAGGAAGGGACCCCTGGAGCTCTGAAGGAAGAAAAACAAGTAAGTGGGGTTGGGTGGGCTTTTGTTTGTTGACTTGTTTTTGTGTGTCGTGTTTCAGGCTCGAGGAAGGGACCCCTGGAGCTCTGAAGGAAGAAAAACAAGTAAGTGGGGTTGGGTGGGCTTTTGTTTGTTGACTTGTTTTTGTGTGTCGTGTTTCAGGCTCGAGGAAGGGACCCCTGGAGCTCTGAAGGAAGAAAAACAAGTAAGTGGGGTTGGGTGGGCTTTTGTTTGTTGACTTGTTTTTGTGTGTTGTGTTTCAGGCTCGAGGAAGGGACCCCTGGAGCTCTGAAGGAAGAAAAACAAGTAAGTGGGGTTGGGTGGGCTGTTGTTTGTTGACTTGTTTTTGTGTGTTTGTGTTTCAGGTTCGAGGAAGGGACCCCTGGAGCTCTGAAGGAAGAAAAACAAGTAAGTGGGGTTGGGTGGGCTTTTGTTTGTTGACTTGTTTTTGTGTGTCGTGTTTCAGGCTCGAGGAAGGGACCCCTGGAGCTCTGAAGGAAGAAAAACAAGTAAGTGGGGTTGGGTGGGCTGTTGTTTGTTGACTTGTTTTTGTGTGTTTGTGTTTCAGGTTCGAGGAAGGGACCCCTGGAGCTCTGAAGGAAGAAAAACAAGTAAGTGGGGTTGGGTGGGCTGTTGTTTGTTGACTTGTTTTTGTGTGTTGTGTTTCAGGTTCGAGGAAGGGACCCCTGGAGCTCTGAAGGAAGAAAAACAAGTAAGTGGGGTTGGGTGGGCTTTTGTTTGTTGACTTGTTTTTGTGTGTTGTGTTTCAGGCTCGAGGAAGGGACCCCTGGAGCTCTGAAGGAAGAAAAACAAGTAAGTGGGGTTGGGTGGGCTGTTGTTTGTTGACTTGTTTTTGTGTGTTTGTGTTTCAGGTTCGAGGAAGGGACCCCTGGAGCTCTGAAGGAAGAAAAACAAGTAAGTGGGGTTGGGTGGGCTGTTGTTTGTTGACTTGTTTTTGTGTGTTGTGTTTCAGGCTCGAGGAAGGGACCCCTGGAGCTCTGAAGGAAGAAAAACAAGTAAGTGGGGTTGGGTGGGCTGTTGTTTGTTGACTTGTTTTTGTGTGTTTGTGTTTCAGGTTCGAGGAAGGGACCCCTGGAGCTCTGAAGGAAGAAAAACAAGTAAGTGGGGTTGGGTGGGCTGTTGTTTGTTGACTTGTTTTTGTGTGTTTGTGTTTCAGGTTCGAGGAAGGGACCCCTGGAGCTCTGAAGGAAGAAAAACAAGTAAGTGGGGTTGGGTGGGCTGTTGTTTGTTGACTTGTTTTTGTGTGTTTGTGTTTCAGGTTCGAGGAAGGGACCCCTGGAGCTCTGAAGGAAGAAAAACAAGTAAGTGGGGTTGGGTGGGCTGTTGTTTGTTGACTTGTTTTTGTGTGTTGTGTTTCAGGCTCGAGGAAGGGACCCCTGGAGCTCTGAAGGAAGAAAAACAAGTAAGTGGGGTTGGGTGGGCTGTTGTTTGTTGACTTGTTTTTGTGTGTTTGTGTTTCAGGTTCGAGGAAGGGACCCCTGGAGCTCTGAAGGAAGAAAAACAAGTAAGTGGGGTTGGGTGGGCTTTTGTTTGTTGACTTGTTTTTGTGTGTTGTGTTTCAGGCTCGAGGAAGGGACCCCTGGAGCTCTGAAGGAAGAAAAACAAGTAAGTGGGGTTGGGTGGGCTGTTGTTTGTTGACTTGTTTTTGTGTGTTTGTGTTTCAGGTTCGAGGAAGGGACCCCTGGAGCTCTGAAGGAAGAAAAACAAGTAAGTGGGGTTGGGTGGGCTGTTGTTTGTTGACTTGTTTTTGTGTGTTTGTGTTTCAGGTTCGAGGAAGGGACCCCTGGAGCTCTGAAGGAAGAAAAACAAGTAAGTGGGGTTGGGTGGGCTGTTGTTTGTTGACTTGTTTTTGTGTGTTTGTGTTTCAGGTTCGAGGAAGGGACCCCTGGAGCTCTGAAGGAAGAAAAACAAGTAAGTGGGGTTGGGTGGGCTGTTGTTTGTTGACTTGTTTTTGTGTGTTTGTGTTTCAGGTTCGAGGAAGGGACCCCTGGAGCTCTGAAGGAAGAAAAACAAGTAAGTGGGGTTGGGTGGGCTGTTGTTTGGTGACTTGTTTTTGTGTGCTGTTTTTCAGGTTCAAGGAAGGGACCTCTGGAGCTCTGAAGGAAAGAAAACAAGTAAGCGGGGTTGGGTGGGCTCCTGTTTGGTGACTTGTTTTTGTGTGCTGTTTTTCAGGTTCAAGGAAGGGACCTCTGGAGCCTGTAGTAAGGAAAATGTGGGTCGTGTTGTGATGTCCTGCTGATATTAACGCTTGTTTACACATGTAACTGGTTGTTGATCTGTTGTGGTGGAATTCAGAGTCGTTAATTTTGTTCCAAAGTAAGCAAAGAATTCAGATTTGAAGCATTTTATTTTTATTGGGGACGTTGAATTGGTCTGTAATCTGCACAATTTTCAAAAACACCAACTAGTTCGGCCACTCGGCTCTCTATGTAGCAAAAGGGTGTTGGATTTTAGAAATTGATGAAGCGCAACAGGTGGAACTGGAATCAGTTTCATTGTGTATTTTCTAAAAAGCATTATGAGGCTGTACAGATGTTGTGCGGAAAGGCAAGGTCCCTGTGGAAGAGGTCTCCACAATAAATGGAGAAAAAAATAAGAAACATGGCAGAATCATGAAAAAATGAAAATTAGGGGGGCTGCTGGTCGCTGTTCTAGAACTTGGCCAAGTCTTTTGTCAGGGGACTCGGCTTGTAGGAGTCGGTCATTCAACCCACCATGCATGATGCGATGTTCAATTTCTTTAGGAAAAAAAATGAAAATAAGTGTTTTTTCTCTGACAACGAGTCTGACAGAAGAAGAGTGTAGAAGAAGTTGTGGTTGCAATGAAAATAGGACATGTACTGTGGTCGAATACTTGTTTCGACTTGGAAGTCTGTGTTTGTTTGTTTGGCCTGGTCAACGCAGCCGCACACACAATACAAGCGTTAGTAGTAAATCCACACGTTAGTAAATCAGGTATTGATTTGTATTTTCGAGAATCGACTGTTGAAAGTAATATAAGTGATTCGGCAGGTCCCATAATAGAACGCGCATGTTAAAAGTCGCTTATTATTACACAACAAAAGACAATCACGCCACCAGCAAAAAACATCACGAAAAATCCAACCCGAATAAAACTCCATCCAAACTCATGAGAACACCGTTTTCGAGATCGCATGCTCCTTCTTGAAAGAGATGAATTAATTCGTTCGAAAATCCAAACAAACACACATATAAAAACACATAAGTGGAAAATGACACCCTGCACACTTTTGCTACTGAATATGAAGATATACTGCATTTCCCATCGATTCCTTTTTTTCCTCAAAGAAATTGAACATACACAAATACATAGACATTTGACTCGGTTCCAAATCCCACCACCACCACCATCACCATACTTTCATAATTTGCCCTTCAATTTTTTCCCCAAAGGCATCTTTTTTTTTGCCAACCCCTGCTCACTCTCCATATTAATTTTTCTCTCACCAAGAAAAAAGAAAACTTCATAAAAAAAAAGAAAAAGAAAAAAGAGGATGGCAAAGAGATACACTTTTGTGTATACAGCATCACCGCGGAAAACAATTTGGAGGAAACTGAAATCCTGATTTTTCCAGAGCGATGCTGTCCTCTCAGAATTCCAGCCAAGAGAAAAAAAATAGCCAGGCCGAAACCGAGTTTTGCTGGAGATTTTTTTCTTTCCTTTTCTTATTTGTATTTATTGCAAGACTTCAAAAACATGCTTCCTTTAATATTGCTGTTTCCACTCTTTTTCTTTTTTTTTTTCCTTTTAATGTCTATATGTATATATATATATATATATATTGATGCGAAAAAAAAAAAAGACATAACATACGCTCCCCAATTCTTTTTTTTCTTTTTTTGGAGTAGCACCATTCTAATTTATGAATTGAATGCCATATGATGATGATGATGCCAAGGAAAAAATAACTCAACGACCAAAAGCTACAAACGTGCGTTGGTTGACCACAGCTTTCTTCTTTGAGCGGGACTTTCCAGAAACGCAGAGGTTCAAACTACCTGAAAAAACAAAAAAACAGGGAAAAGAAAGAACAAAAAAAACGTATCAAGATCATGCAGAAGAAAAACACGAAGGTTTCTTGCCCCAAAACTCCAAGAAGCAACCAAAAGATTATTATTCAAATCATTCTATTTTATCACAAGGGATAGGTTTATTTATTTTTCTTTAGATGCACCTGTGGAGGGTCCCCTAGAGCTGACTTTATTATTGGGCTGGATTTTTACTAAGGGCTGGGCTAACTCGTTGTGGACGGCCTTTGTTGGGCAAGTTTTCCCAATGTAAATTAAACATTCATTCAGTACATATTATATTAAAATATTTATTACTGTATATTATGTTTGTTTTCTCTGCGATTTCTGTTGCAAAAACCTACTTCCCCCTCTGCTGTTGATGTTCTGGTTTCCGTTGCAGGCGCCACCCCTTCTCCTCTTTTTTCGCTTCCTTTTCAGGAGATCACGTCCAACCTCGACGCTGGACAAAATTGCGCCGCCGCCCATTCCTTCGTCTCGAACTGGCGAACATCAAAATCACCAATGTTCAAAAGCCATACACGCAAGAACATAAAAAACGAAAAACGGAACAATACAAAGCGACACGAATCAACAGGAGTCGCCCAGACTGTTGAAACGAGGGGGGTCGACCTGACAAACCACGACACAAACTGATATGCAAAAAGAAAGTTGGCAGTCAACACTGTTTTCTAGAAAAACAGAAAGGAAAGATCTCTTTTCTCACCCGAGGGCAGCGCCCCTTCGCCCGTGAGCGACGCAATTGGCATAGTCGCCTGCGCCATGATCAGGAAACCCAACAGAATCCAGGCAATCGCGACCGTCCTTCGCTCCATGGTGACCCCGCGTGGAGATCAAGGCAAAACGCGACGTTGGCGGGGCTGGAACACGAAGTCGAGACTTGGGAAGCTTTTTCCTTAAATCTTTGAAAACAGGAAGAGAGTGGACGGTGGGGCCTCGCATGACGCGATGAGGAGAGATGTTGATGGAACTGTTTGGGGTTGCAACGGGACGCTGTTGCGTCAGAGTTATTCGATTTTTTTGTGGGAGGGGTGGGGGGTGGGGAGGAGATTGGGTGGTTGAAACATAGCCTCTTGCCTTCCAGCTCGAACAAAAAACATATATTCTGAGCTATTCTGTATATTTATTCACATACATCGTGATTATTGGACTCCTATTGTCTTCCACCTGATACATATCGTGTTCGTGTTTCAGCGATCTTGAATGCCCTACTTCACTTGTTGCTTTTCGGTCCACCAAAAACAACCTTTCGGTTCCGATGTACCGCTACCGACATGTCTTTTTTTTTTCCATCCTTTTGAGGGTGTGTTTTATCTTTCTTGTGTCTTCTTCCACGGTCAGTGAAAGTATAGAGTATCGGTCAAGGAACAGCTCATGTCAGCAAAACACCCAAGGCTCCAGTCTGACAGAAAGGCATCAACAAACCGATTATCTCTTCACTGACCAACCAACATTATTGTATCGATTATTTAATCAGACATGATGATCTCTCGGCACTGCCATCGCAGGCTCAAGTTCTTCCCAAAAGCTACAATCACTCCACACCTTTTTTTATCTAATACAAAAAGAAAATCCAAATTTTAACCCTGTCCGACCCCGACACTCTTAACAAAACTGACACTCGCACACTGAATGATACATCAGTAATCTGGAAATCCAAAAACTAAAGAATATACCTCACCCACAAAATTCTCACCAATTATTATTATTTTTAACACAGATGGGGCATCATCACCCAAGCAACAATAAAACCCTTTAGTTTGGCGTCTTGGGAAATTCTAGACACAAATAAGCACGCAACCCTCGTTCCATGACTATCGATGCATATGTGGAGCTTTTGGAAGGGGCTTTAATATAGACACGAAAAAAAAGAAAACGAAAAAGAAACCACCACTCAGGTTCACCACTAATCTTCGGTTCGGGAAGATTCCTCCCAACATTGAGCGAAATTCCACACCCTTCGGGAGGGGAAATTCGTTTGAGAGGCAACGATCATCTGTTGGGTGGAAGAAGCTTCTCGAGGATCTGCCAGTATCTTTAACGACCACCTGTCAAAATAAACAAAAATACATCGAAAATGCACTTCTGTTTTTTCTTGAAACATGAAAAGTCCGAAATTTCTGTTTTTTCTTGAAACATGAAAAGTCCGAAATTGAACACACAGATCACTGTTTGGTGCTGGTATCAGACTGGCAGATAGAATCAAAGACGTAGAAGGAAAGGTTCCATTTCATCTTTCAGATGCTTTATTTCCATTTTCAAGGCCTGGAGTCTGAAAAAAAAAGGTCAAAAAAAAACATGCAAAAAATTTGATCTTATCCAGAGAATCGACTACATAGAATTCATAGAATTTACCTCCACCACCTCCGCCTCCGCCACCTCCGCCGCCACCGCCACCACCACCTCCTCCACCACCGCCGCCTCCTCCACCACCGCCATAGTAGTAGTCATAGTCATAATAATCATCCCCGCCTCCTCCTCCTCCTCCTCCACCACCACCGCCGCCGCCGCCACTACGACCAGGTGCTCCAGGGGCACCACTGCTACTGCTGTAGCTGAATCCCCCAGGACCGTGTCCATCACCGTGACCCCCAGCACCACCGCTACCTGCACCGGCACCTCCCTTTTCAGAGGCAGAGGCGGATGCAGTTGCACCAGCACCTGATCCAGACCCCGACCCTGAGCTAGCTCCAGCCTTTGCTTTTGCTGTAGCACTGCCGCCATCACCGCCATCGCCCCCCTTACCCCCTGAGCCTGGTGCTCCAGGTTTTCCTGCACTAGCACCAGATGCTCCAGGTTTCCCAGCCTTGGCAGATGCTCCAGACGCACCAGGTTCACCTGGCTCTCCAGCTTTGCCTCCATCTCCACCGTCCCCAGCAGATTTGGCAGATTTTTTCGTCGGCTCGACCTCCTCGCAAACCACTTCGTCTTCCTCATCCTCATCGGATTCAGCAGCACCACCGCCGCTTCCCCCTGCGCCACCACGCCCACCAGCCCCGTCTTTGCCGTCCTCTCCATCCTGAGCTTTGCCAACCTTTTTACATTTCTTCAAAGGGGTTGCCACCTTCTCTTCCTCTTCCTCAGCAGGTTTGGCCGATTTTTTTGCCGGCTTCACCTCCTCGCATTCCACTTCATCGGATTTAGCACCACCGCCGCCGCTTCCTCCTGCGCCACCACGTCCACCAGCCCCATCCTTGCCGTCTTCTCCATCCAGGCCTTCGCCAGGCTCTTTACATTTCTTCAAAGGGGTTGCCACCTTGTCGTCTTTTTCCGGAGCAGCTTTGGCCGCCTCCTCCGTGTCTTCGACAACCTTAACTGGTGAATTCATGACAAGAAATGGTAAGCTAAAACTCTGCAGAACGACCCGACAAAAAGCTTCCACAGAGGCAAATTGACCCGCAGCGAATTCCTACGTGGAGTCTTCGGTTTCTCTCCTTTGTCGGGCTCAGCCTTGGCTGAAAAAATCAAACACACGATCACTGCGATGCCGACGACCGCGAATACGCTCTTCATTATCTCAAGTCGCGATCAACAAAATTACGAACTCCTGTTGCACAACGCACCTTAAGAGCTGCTCCCGCGCAACCTGTCAGGAGAAGCCGGACGACGTCACCGAGAGCGACGTCCCGTTTGCCACCTGTGTCGCGTTCCCTCTACGATGGGCATTGAAGCGACATCTGGCGGCGAGTTCTTGCTGGCCAGTCGCACCCAGGCACGATTTTTCCCAACGTCATTCTTGATCAGCGTCACGACACCGAAAAGACTGCCCTTTGGGTGACATGAAACTACAGTCGCGCTGGGCGGAGATCGGGACGCTGGTTTCACTGCACATTTGGTTGCACAGTGTTCTTCTTACTTTTCTTCTTCGTCTTTCTTGCTGAGAATGGGTGTGTGGGATGCTTTCTCTCTTTTTTTTTTCCTAAAAAGGTTAAAGAAATTATCTCTTTGTTGATTGTGTTGATTTTGTTGGTAACATAAGTTTTGGTCACCGGCAGTCCAGCTTGGATCGAAACTGCTGCTTGTATCTGAGGCTTTAAACTATTAATTTAAAGTTCAATGGCTTCATAAAGCCTTTTTTTGTGATTAAATGGTCATTTTGTTGTTGAGAGGCAGACTGGAATGCCACTGGACAGTGTTGGATTTGTTGCGCTCCAAAAAGTATTCCTGCTTGTACCAAGGTGCACCAAAATGACATTTCCATAGACTTGAAGGAAGGCATGCATGATCATTTATGGGGGGCTTAGTGCTTTTTCAGTTTCTTTGCACATTTTCAGCCAGTTTGATGCATCCATGTGGATTACCGAGAAAACCCCCCGGGGGCCAGAAATCGTTCCAGATGCCGCAGAAAGTATCTGGCATTAATTAATGAAGATATTATGTACTTGCAGGTGCTATCCTACCCAACCACAGGATCAAGAACCCACCTCCTTCCCCCCTTTCTTAAACGACATTCACATCGATACTGCAATAGCTCCACACAAGCCCTCCAGTGAATCCACCTGCTTTATTGCACACCATCAACAACCCCTCCAAAAAATCTGACAAAATTCACCTCGATGTTGTCTGGATCATCGTCATTGGTGTTTTCTGCACTCGAGAAAATAATACAAGCCACATTTCCCGGACAGGGCTTCTGGAGTGGCATTTCCAAGTAGTCTCGACCGTCCAATAGCCAATTGTTGTTGGTAGATGTCGATTGGATGCTCTGTGGGCTTCCAGGGATGGCATGTGGCAGCATCGATCGACAGTCGATCCCATGCAGGTTGCACTTGACTAAAAACAAAAAAATCGCTTTCAAAGACTAGCCCTTGCAAGGCTATTGCTGGTGTCTTTTGCACCGGTGCAATTGCTTGCCACATGTCTGATTTCTTGAAAGAAAATGAACCCTTTCTTCCCCCTGCTCTAAGGCAAAACCTAGAATTGTATAGGTTTCTTTTGGGGGGGGGGGGAGGGGGGGGAGATATCTGCTGAAAGAAACCTGGCATCGATGCCAGTGCTTCAGAATCTACCTGCTATTGCATGTCGTCTTAGAACCTCCACAGAGGTTTGCTGGGGGTTCAAATCCGAAAGGTATTCTTGCGCGTTGTGAAATCGAAACCACGCCGCCGGAAGAAACTTTCCATTCCGCCCATCATCGCCTTTTTCGAATTCCACCCATTCAGCATTGATCCCCCAAGTAACAAGCGAAGGCTTCGGAATTTTGGAGTCCTCCATACAGTCGAACAAGCTGGTCAAATCCGAGCAGCCACTGAAGGCCTCCACGAGGGGCTCTTGCGCATGAGAGTATAGACCCGTGATCAATTTTTCCCCATCGTCCGCGCCTGCGTTCAAATCCACCCGCCCTAGCAAAATCACACTGCTGGCTACAGGGCATGTCAAGTTCCCCATCCGCCCAATGGCGATCTTTGCTACCACAGGGATTTGGTTTGTCTCGTCGATAGCGCATCGACGTCCTTGATTTTCAAGCCCATCCTCATAATCCTCTTGGGTCAGGATCTCCTCCACGAGCCCGTTATCGTAAACCAATTGCTTGTCCCCCTGTGGCGGCGTTACCCTGCGTAACGCGTAGTCACGCAAAGGCTCGAAGTCGGTGTGAACGGCAATGCATCGAACGTCTCTGTAGAGCCTGTCGCTGCAGTAGTACTCACGGGCGTTGTGGATGAACATGTTGTCCGCCCAGGTTTCACCCCATAAAACCCCACCATCCGTCAAAAGAGCTCCGAATGGCAACTCATCGTGCCTACTCAAAACTCCACACACACATACAGCAGTTTGGTGAAATGTGGAAGTGAAAGCGAAAAAAAAGGAAATTGTGAACTGCATGGCGGCTGTCTTCACCTAAACACTCCGATGGCACTCTCGTAATTGAGTTTCGATGGCTCCTTGAGCTCAATTCCAAGATTGCTGAGTTTAGCGGCGAACAAGATCGGATCTCTCCCGAGCGAATAACAAATGTGAGCGACGCACTGGAATCTAAGCAAGTCCTCCACCGAACATTTTTCCAGGATTTGGAAAACGCAGCCTTGCGGGAGGGTGTCGAAGTCAAACGATTTGGGGGGCATGTCGCGAATTCGAAGTTGTCTTCGTCGTTGTTCGTGGACGTGGTTTCAAGAAATTAAGATTTTTGGCTAGTACGGTTAGTACGATAGGTTAAAGAACGCAATGACTCAGGGTGGGACGAAAAGCTATCCCTGGAAGGGTCACAGGACAGGTGACGCCAGTTGGGGATCCAGTCGGACTGGATCTTAGAATGATTGAGGGAGTAGTTCGCTTAAAAGAGGGCGGTTTTCATATTACAATCGAGGTTTTTCTTTCTTTGGATCTCCAAAGAAAGTATTGGTTCTTCGAACTGATAGTTTTTCTGCCGCTCGCGGCGTCCCAACCCAGAGGGTTGTGTTGTTTTCATTTTGATCCATCTGTATGGATCGTCTTTTACCATTGTATACCACAGCAGCTCGAAACTACGGAGTTTCTATCCCACAAGATTTGGCTTTGTATCGACAATTGTCGGATACAACCCTTTTGCCCGCGGCGAATAACCCGGTCGAGGCTCCCTCGACAGGAGCGACTTTGGGACTTTGGTTTGATTTCGGGCGAACGGCGGACGGTCTGGAGTTACAATCGACTCTGGGGAAACGTTCAGGCTTCTGGCAGGAGATTGCGAATACAGCTCCGGTATTGTATTCGCTGTTTGTGACTACTGCTAATTTGGTTGGGTTCTTGGCGCACCCTGGAGTTCCGGAGGCACTACGTGAACATCTCCATCCGATTGTGTCCGCGCAAGTACGCACTTTGGATTTAGCAGTTGCCCAGTGGCAGGTGTTACAGACGCGAGGTTCCCAAGACCCTGACGTTCCCGGTGCAGCAGCAGGGCTGCAGAATCAGATTCGATTACAAGGAGCTCAGTTCCGGGGATATTCCGCCCCAGTGGCCCACGAATATTTTGGCTCGTTTCGGGAGCAGTTGCAGCGGGCGCAGGTTAAGCACGCTACTACGCCCTCTCGGGGTGATCAGAAAAAAGGTCGTTCTCGTAAAGGAGCGCAGCAAGGACAGGGCGAGAATTCTGGGGCTCAGCAACAGCAGCAGCCGCCGCAGAATCAGAATCATCCAAAGAAGTGAATGCGGTATCGGCCGCCAGCAGAATGGCCAGTTCGCGATCAGACGACTTTTCTCTTCAATCAGCCGAGGAAGCGGTTGACGATTTGGAGACGTATGGGGGCTTCCCGGCGCACAATGAAATGGTTGCATCAGGGGGTGGATTGGAATTGGATCTCAGGACCGCCGCCCCCCTTCCACGAGGGGAATTCAGTGATGGAGGGGGCAACTGGTCAAGCATGGGACAAGATTTTACAAGAGTATTTGGATCTCGGGGTGTTACGGCCGGCTCGTTCGAATCGCTGGGTGTCCAAGGCCTTCTTGATCAAGAAACGCGATTCTCCCGACTACAGGCTCATCATGGATTTACGACCAATCAATCAGTGGATTCAGGTTCCCAAAGTCCGGTTCGAGACTCTGCAGTCGGCGGTGGGCCATTTTCCAGAAGCCGCCCACATGATTCAATGGGACTTGAAACATGCGTACTTCCATGTGCCCATCCACCCCAAGCTGAGGAAATATTTGACGATTATGGTAAATGGTCGTCTATTCGAGTGTTGTGCATTGCCGTTTGGTTTGTGTATTTCACCCTTTGTATGGACAAAGGTGATGAAGGATGTGTCGTCCTTTTTACGTTTTCCGCGACAAGTGGCTTGTCCGCCAGGGGGCATTTTGAAGAAAATTTGGAAAGCCGATATTCCCGTCACGCTTTTAGTGTATTTAGACGACTTTCTAGCGTTATACAAGGGGAAAAAGGTTTTGTCTCGATGGGGCAGGTGGATTCAAAAATTTTTCCAGGCTTTAGGCCTGTTAGTCCACCCCATCAAGAGCGATTTTTCGCCCTCCAGGAGGAGGATTCATTTGGGATTAGAAATAGATACCAATCAATGTCTTTTACGAGTACCGGTTACAAGGTTGTGTCGGATCCAGGGGTTGGCACGGTTGTTGCTCGATCGGGGGCGCCGACAGCGTTGGAAGCTCCCAGTTCGACTGGTGGCATCGTTCTGTGGCCTTTGCCAGAGCACCAGCCCAGCGTTAAGCGCCGCCAGGTTCTATTTGAGCCATTTATACGCTCAGATCGGTCAAAAGAAGACTTGGAATTCATGGGTTCCCATATCTGCAGCCGCGAGGAGGGAGTTGCAGTGGTGGCGAAACGTTCCCGCGTCCTGGAATGGAACTCGGTGGAAAGCCGGGAAGATCCATTGGACGCTGGAAACCGACGCCTCCCTCACCGGCTGGGGGGCCTCGTTGTTGAAAGGCTTGGTGGAGACCGACGAGCGGGAGCGACGAGCACAGGGGGCAGTGTGTCACGGCTCTTTTCAGGCCGATTATCAGCAACAGTCAATCAATTGGAAGGAGCTGACGGCAGTGTCGCGCGCCTTGGAGCATTGGGAACCATGCCTCGACAAATGTCTGGTATCCGTGGTTACGGACTCCAGGGTAACTTATTGGGCGCTCAAGAAGCTACGGGTGTACGAGCCGACTCTGGTTCCTGTATTACAGCAGATCGTCGAATTTCTGACGCGGACGGGGGCGCGGTTGTGCCCACGTTGGGTGGCCTCCCAGGACAATTTCCAGGCAGACGCATTGAGCCGCCTCCAGTCTCATGGCTGGAGACTCAATCCGGCTATTTTTCGTCGGTTGGAGGTTCACTTTGGCCCGGTTCGGATAGACCGGTTTGCCACGCTCAGGGATCGGCAAGTGGAGGAATACAACTCACGAACTTGGGAACACGAGAGCTCAGGCATCGATGCTCTCTCCCAGAGGGATTGGGACAGAGGCGTTTCGTTCGTTCACCCACCCTGGGGATTGTTGGAGAAAACTATCGACTTCCTCAACAACCTACCGCGAGTTCGTGCCCTGTTGGTACTGCCTTGGTGGCCCGGAGCAGTGTGGTGTCGCCACGTGATGAGCCTAGCCCAAGGAGGGATTTGGCTCCCGGATCGAGCAGGGACATTTTTACCTCATCCGGGAACGTGCAACCAGACCCCGTACCCCCCTTGGCGTTCGGTAGTGTGGATTATCAACAAACCGAAGAAGGTTTGGTTCTGGAAGGACAAGGTAATTCCCTTCGAAAGATTGTCCTCGCAGTATTAAACGAGGAGTTTGGACAGCAACAGTATGATTGGGAGCGTTTGCTAGAAGTGGATATACAATGGCCGTCTGAGATTGTGGCTTTGCGGCTGCATGTGGTGCCCGATTTGGTTCGCAAGATTATTGCATCGAATGCGCCGTCTGGACGGGATACTATTTTTGCAAAGTTTAGAAAATTTTGGCATTTTATGCAGTCTACCAAAGGGAAACCCCCGTTTCCTGTATTAACCCCGGAGATTTATGAGTACTTGACTTTTTTGAAAGAGGAAGGAAAAGTGAGTCCTGTGTCCGCGTGCCAGTATTTGACGGCGATCCAATCCATGCACTCGTGGACTATGTTGGGTGTGACAGTTTTCTTAGTGGAAGTGGAAGTGTGGGCTTAGTGGGAATCGAACTCGTGATCTCCGGATCGCGAGTCTTACTTTTTCTGTCCGAACCACTCGGCTGAGTGTTGGTTGCTGACGGTTAGTTGGGTGACTGACCGGACTAAGGGACAATTGTGTGACAATGTGTGAATGAGTGAGAAGTGGTTCCGGGGAGGATTCGAACCTCCGCCGCAACCGTAACTGTCTTTGACCGGTCCGCACTACAAGAGTAGTGTGGTGGTGGACTCGGTGTTCTTTGTAAAGTTCCATTGTCTTATACCACTCCCGTGTCTTACAAGTGGTTTCGGAGCGAAAGTGTACAGAGCTACACCGAACGATCGGGCGGCCTGTAGAAGTGGGTTCATCGTAAAGACCGGGGGGAGAACCAGAAATGTCGGCTGAAGACTTGAACAACGTGCTGGAGTCAGTAGCAGCACTGAAGACGGGGTGTAAAGCACTGGAAGACCGACTGGGGGAACTCGAAGGGTTGGAAATCAAAACAGAAATAGCAAACATCCACAAAGCCGGACAGAACGTGGAGAAGCTGGTGAATAAGCATGGCGACGAGTTCGCAAAGGTTCACAAGGCAGGCCTGGCAGTCGAAAAGTTGGCGAATAAACATGGAGAGTCCTTACAGAAACTGTCGAAGGCAGTCGGCAAGCTCGATGAAGCTGGGGCTGGGCTACAGGACAAAGTCAAAACTGTAAAGGAGAAAGTCGCCGAGCTTGGAACTACGAGCGAAACCAGACATGTCGAGACGACCGGGAAACTGGAACTGCTGGAAAAATCGGCGAGTGACGTCCGAGCAGACATGCTGAAAGTTCGACAGGCGGGCACGAAACTGGAACAGAAATTGTCGAAAGTGAACCTCGACAGCCAAGCAAACCACCAGAAGCTAATGCAGAAGCTGGACGAACTAACGTTGAGCCAAACCCTACGAGAAACTCAAGCGATGGAGTTTCGGACGGATACGGATGCAAAGATCTCTACTCTGGTGGCTACTATGACGGAACTAACCGAGCAGCAGTCGACGGCGCAGTCGGCTGTGGGCATTAACTTGGAGGCTGGGTCAAGCATGCATAAAAAACTACTGGAACTGCAAGAGCAAATGGCAACCCAAAAGAGCGACTTCCAAGCATCGTTGCTAGCAGCCAAACAAGAACTAGAGCAGAAGTTCCGGCAAGCGAGAGCGACGAGTGGAGTGACGAGTGGAGGCTCTGCAGGGCCATCTATACCTGATGTGTGGAACTTTGCGCCTATCCGGCTGGGGAATCCTCCTCAGTTCTTTGGGAAAACAGGAGAGGGAGCATCCGACTGGGTGGAAAGTATGGAGACGTATTTTGTGGCGTCGGGATGTCCCCTGAACAAGAGGGCGTTGCTGGCGTCAACGGTGTTGAGAGGAGCAGCGCAGGAATGGTTTACAGTGAAGAAAGCGTCCAACCCGGACGTATTGGCGAGCTGGGAGACTCTGGGGCAGGAGATTATCGAATACTTCGACCCCTTCGACAAAGCAGAAACAGCCAGAGACCAACTGTTCCGGTTATCACACAAGAAAGGAACGCTAAGGGAGCATATTGCTTTGTTCGCCAAACTCCTGCTGAAGACTCCCACTATGAGCACCGAAGACAAGGTGCATCTATTTACGCACTCTCTACAAGCGAAGATCAAGTCCCATGTTTTCCTAAACCGTCCCCACACATTTGACGAAGCTGTTCAGCTGGCACTGCAAGCAGACCGGGCTGCAGGCCGAGCAGGGAACGAACAGACACCCTGGTACCAAAAGCAGAACCGCCAGTATGATGACAAAATGGAAATAGGCGCAGTGTCAGGAGAAAAGTGGAATAAGTCGTCGCCCAAGAAAGGGAAATGTCATAACTGCGGAAAGTTCGGGCATTTTGCGAGAGAATGTCGATCGAAGAACAAGGGTGGCCAGAACAAGTCGTCGGGAAACGAGTAGGGCCTCCCTGGACCAGGCCAGGAGGGGCGTCAAAGAAGCCTGGACATGCAAATGTGATGTCGGAAATGTCGTCAAGAAGTCGTCAGAATGGTTCTCAAGACAAGGATGGAATGAATGAAAATCAGAGGATTGTCAGTGATGGGAAGGTATTAGTGGTCGATAAGGTTGGAGTGGAGACATCTAAAGGATCTCCTGGGAATGGTGCCCAGGCAAATGCAGGATCCAGATGTAATACTTCTTCATCTTATGGGAGAAGGTTTGGGGGAGGGAAGCTTGCCAGATCCAGTACCTCAGATTCGAGGGCTGGCAAAGGGGATCCGGACAGCATCAATGCTCAGGGATCCATCCCCACAGTGTTGGGACAATCACAACAGAAAACCCCTGAGAAGGAAGGGATAACAAAGGACAGAATACAGTCCTCCCCTTCTAAAGGATCAGTGGAGGTGCAGACACAGATACAGAGACTCAAGGAATCCACATCTAAGCCCAGAGAGGTCCTCACAGCCTCAGGAGTATGGAAATCCACACAGGCAACAGGGGATTCACAAGGGGGTCATGGGATTCACAAGAAAGTCAGATTCTCACCACCAGCTGAGATACATTGTCCAACACCAAGCCAGGAAAAAGTGGAAAACATGATGACAGGGAAATTGGGATCAGTAGGTCAAGGAGACCTGGGATCCACCCTGCTATATGTGCCAGGAAAGTTGCAAAAACAAACAGTCAAATGTCTCATAGACAGTGGAGCCACAGGGGACTTCATGGATGTCCAAACAGCTCAGGAAAATGCCTTGAAAATCATCAAGGATGCACATCTCTCAGTGGAACTGGCAGATGGTTCCAGATTGCTACTCAAACAACAGGCACTGGTCAGGATAAGAATGGGTCCTTGGGTGATAAAGAGGATCTTCTGGATGGTACCAAATCTGAAGCACAAGGTCATTTTGGGAAAGGCCTGGTTGGTTGATCACAACCCACACATAAACTGGAGAAGTCATGTGATTACCATTTGCAGACCTAACAAAGCCCCAATCAAGCTGCAAGGATTCCATCCAAAAGTGGCAGCAACCCAGGATCCACAAGAGATAAATTTACTCTCAGCCAGTGAGGCCAAGAAATGTCTGAAGAACAGGAATGGGGAAGCATATCTGGTGCTGGTCAGGAAAGCTCAGGATCCTCAGGCATCTGGGGAAATCAATGCAGCTAAACAGATCAGGAATCCTGGTGAATCTATGGAAGTCAAGGGTACTGAGGATGGTACAGATGCAAATTTCAAAAGCATGGTGGATGGACTGGATGATGAGCTACATGAGCTGAAGGATGTCCTTAATGCATACAAGGATGTCTTTCCTATGGATCTGCCAAATCATCTACCACCTCACAGACCCTGGGACATGAAGATCCCATTGAAAGATGGCACAAAACCAATCTTTGGCCCATTGTATAAACAATCCCCAAAAGAATTAGATGCTCTCAGGGAGCAATTGGATTATTTGCTGGAGAAAGGGATGATCAGACCAAGTCACAGCACATTTGGTGCACCTGTGCTCTTTGTCCCAAAACCTGGAGGGGCATTGAGATTCTGTGTTGACTACAGAGCTCTGAATAGGGCCACCAAAGTCACTCAGTTTCCCATACCTAGAATGGATGAGATGCTGGACAGGCTCAACCATGCAAGGTACTTCAGTAAGGTGGATCTAAGGGCAGGATTTTGGCAGTTGAGGATGGCCCCAGGGGAGGAAGGAAAGACTTCATTCAGAACTAAATATGGACAGTTCGAATTTTTGGTGATGCCCATGGGCCTGAGTGGATCTCCTGGACATTTCATGTCCATGATGAATGAGATCCTGGCTCCATACATTGATAAGTTTGTCCAAGTCTTTCTGGATGACATCCTGATTTATTCATCCACCCCTGAAGAGCATGCCAGACACATGAAGCTGGTACTGGAGGCCCTCAGGAAACATCAACTATATGCCAAGCTGGTCAAGTCTGCAGTAGGGAAAAAAGAAGTGGATTTTCTGGGAACATGGGTTACACATCAAGGAGTGCAGCCAATGGCTGACAAGCTGGATGCAATCAAGCAGTGGCCCACACCATCCAATGTGCATGATGTCAGGAGTTTCCTGGGATTATGTTGTTTCTACAGAAGATTTGTAGCCAATTTCAGTGGCAAGGCTGCAGCATTGACCAACCTGACAAAAGGAAATCAACATTTCATATGGGGAGAAGAGGAGAAGCAGGCATTTGAGGATCTCAAAGAAGCATTATGCTCTGCACCTGTCCTGATACATCCTAGGGAAGATTGGCCCTGGATTGTGGCTACAGATGGCAGCCAATCAGGAGTGGGGGGAGTACTGATGCAGGAGGGACCAGATGGACTACATCCAGTGGCCTTTGAATCCCATAAGCTCACTGATGCAGAGTCCAGGTACCCTATACATGAGATTGAATTATTGGGGATTGTCCACTGTCTCAAGAAGTGGAGGGCATATTTGGAAGGAAGGGAGTTTGTTCTGAGGACAGATAATCAGTCATTAGTTTGGCTGGATTCTCAACAGCATCTCAGCAGAAGACAAGCTAGATGGGTGGAGTTCCTAGCTCCTTTCAGGTTCCAAACTGTCCACATCCCAGGGAAGGATAATGTGGTGGCTGATGCACTCTCAAGATGTCCACATCCAGTGGATCCAAGGGATTCTGGAAGTGGAGGGGGAGATTTGAAGGCATCTACACCAACTGGCACAACAAAAACTCTTGTACAGCATGATGGCAAGGTTCAGAGGTACCAAGGCTTGGGGGCCTGGGGGGAGAATCATCCACAGGATCTTGTGTTTGATGAACAACCAGGAGAGCCATTGGGTTCCAGATTGGTGAAGGTTACTGGATGCCAAACTGGAAAGCTGCCTGAGAGACTGAAAACAGATGTGGTGCCAAGTGATGCAAGAGGAGGTACCAAATGGGGTACTGGAAAAGGATTGTCAAGATCTGATGAACAAATCAATGCACTGGAGAAGTCATCCATGGAACCTATGGCTCAAGGGAGTCCAAAGGAGGTTGCTGATGCTCAGATGAATGATGAACATTGCAAGGAAATCCTGAAGAGATTGGATTCTGACATCCAGACCCAAAGGGTGTTCAAGATGTCTACTGATGGAGTTCTACAGACTGTGGAAGGGAAGATTGTAGTGCCACAGAGTCTGAAAGCAATGGTGATGAAGGAAGGGCATGACAGTTTGATTGGAGGACATAAGGGCAAGGAGAGGACCTTGTCTACACTGCAACAACACTTTTGGTGGAAGAAGATGTCTCAAGATGTGGCCCAGTATTGCAGGAGCTGTCCTGTATGCCAGAAAACTAAATCATCTACCCAAAAGATGGCTGGAGATCTTCAGCCTTTGCAAATCCCCAACAGGAGATGGAGTTCAGTGAGTCTGGATCTCATCACAGGACTACCAAGGACAGAGAGGGGGATGGATGCTATTGTGGTGTTTGTGGACAGGATGTCCAAGATGTCCCACTTCTGTGCAACCAAGGGAACCATTGGAGCTGTGGGAATGGCCAGGATGCTGTTTGATGAGGTTTGGAGGCATCATGGAATGCCTGAGGATTTGGTATCTGACAGGGATGCCAGATTCACCTCTGAGTTGTGGAAGGAATTGATGAAGCTGGTAGGAACCACATTGAAGATGTCATCTGCCAGGCATCCACAATCAGATGGCCAGACAGAAAGGCTCAACAGAATCCTGGAAGAGAGCCTCAGAGCTTATGTCAGCCATTCACAAACAGACTGGGATTTGAAATTGAGTGCAGCTGAGTTTGTTTACAACCAAGGGAAGCAGTCAAGTACTGGGTATAGCCCATTTTACTTGAACTCTGGAGAAGAACCTTTGGTGCCTGCAGCCTTGTTGGGGAGGAAGAAGATTGAGACACCCATCAGAGGTGTGGATGAAATTTTGAATGATCTGAAGATGGATGTGGAGGTGGCCAAGACATGCATTGCCAGAGCTCAGAATAGACAAAAGCAGAATGCAGACAAGCATAGGAGAGAAGATGAGTTCAAGGTGAATGATGTGGTCCTTCTGAGTACAAAAGACTTGAAGCTGGCTGGGGATAGATGCAAGAAGTTGGGTCCAAAGTATGTGGGTCCATTCAAGATTCTGAAGAGAGTGGGCCAAGTGGCCTATGAATTGGAAGTCCCTCAACAGTGGAGTCTACATCCAGTGTTCCATATCTCAAAGCTGAGGAGATACATCCAGGATGAACAATATGGGGAAAGGGAACCCAACCCAGTTCCTCCTGAGATCATTGATGGAAACACAGAGTTCCATGTGGAGAGGATATTGGATCACAGAGAGATCAGAAGAGGCAGAGGCAGGGGGAGGACCTCAAGAGAGTTCCTCATCAGATGGCAGGGGTATGATAGAGGCCATGACAGTTGGGAGCCTATCAGGAATCTGGAAAACTGCCCAGAAATTGCAGCAGCATACTTCCAGCAAAACAATCTGGAGGCATCAATCCAGGAAAAGAGGATTTGGAAATGGAGTTGATTGAGATTGAAGTCTACAGTGAGTACAAATGAGAGATATCCCTGAAGAGACAAGGGAATGAGAAAAGAATTTTAGTCTATGACTGATGGGGGTTCAGGGGAGATGGTGTTAGTGCTGAGACCAGGTCAGCTATTTTCTTTTCTACTGTCTTTGGGATGGTCTTTCAGATGGGGTGTTCCTTTTTGCTTTTTGGAGAGTCTTTGGGGATTTTCTTTTGCTTTGAGGGGTGTTCTATTTCTTTGCTGGGTTTTACTATGTGCTTATGGTGACCTTAGGACTGGGGGTCCAGCTTCCCAAGGTCAGGGGGAGTCTTGTGACAGTTTTCTTAGTGGAAGTGGAAGTGTGGGCTTAGTGGGAATCGAACTCGTGATCTCCGGATCGCGAGTCTTACTTTTTCTGTCCGAACCACTCGGCTGAGTGTTGGTTGCTGACGGTTAGTTGGGTGACTGACCGGACTAAGGGACAATTATGTGACAATGTGTGAATGAGTGAGAAGTGGTTCCGGGGAGGATTCGAACCTCCGCCGCAACCGTAACTGTCTTTGACCGGTCCGCACTACAAGAGTAGTGTGGTGGTGGACTCGGTGTTCTTTGTAAAGTTCCATTGTCTTATACCACTCCCGTGTCTTACATTGGGCGCCTTGAAACTTTCGGACGAGGTGACCAAGAGGTTTATCGCGGGATGGGGCAAGGATTTGGCGGAACAATCACCGGAGAAGATTCCGGTGCAGCACTCGCCAGTGCCCTCCAGGGCGGTCCAATTTTGGCTATCTCTGGTTCGGGAACAGGATCTGACCCTTCCTCAAGTCAGAGATCTTTTATTGATGGTATTCGATTTCCTTTTCTTCGCTCGGGCGGATACGGCGTTCGCGGTTCGCCTGCAGGATCTGGAACTGGATGCGGGTGAGTGCACGATACATTTTATCGAGCGACGCTATAAAGCGCATAATGCTTTTGAGTTGCGACGGTCGAGGCTTTTTCCTTGTTCGGGGTGCCCAGAGGTTTTCGGGGCGTTTGAAAAGTTTTTGAAAGCGCGGAAAGAAAACTGGGGCCAGGATCACGAAATGGCGACGTCTCCACTCGCCTCATTATGGCGATTGCCTGGCGAGCCAGTTTTATTGGATGCGAAATTTGTGGCGAAGTGCTTCTCCAGAGTTATCTTGAATTTTGGAGACGCAAGTGGATTGCCTAAGGGTTGTGTGTATGGCCATCACTCTCTTCGTCGGGGCGGCGCATCCGCAATGTATGCGATTGGGATTAGTGAAGGGGACATTAAATTCTGGGGGGGGTGGTCTGCATCGTCGACGGCCGTTTGGTCGTATATCGACAAAGCGCAGGTCGCGACGGAGTCCGACTTGTTATTTTTTGCATGGAAAAAACGGTAGCTGAATTATTTTATTAAGTAGTTATTAGGGACAGCTGGGGACCGTTTTTTTCATGGTATTTGATTCCTTACTGCTTACTTGTGAGTTAAGGGGCATTTAGTATTAATATGTTTAGCCTTTTGTGAAGAGAACTCCTCCAGCTTTTCTGGGTGGGATCCTCATGCAGTGGGTTAATGGCTAGTACGGTTAGTACGATAGGTTAAAGAACGCAATGACTCAGGGTGGGACGAAAAGCTATCCCTGGAAGGGACAGGTGACGCCAGTTGGGGATCCAGTCGGACTGGATCTTAGAATGATTGAGGGAGTAGTTCGCTTAAAAGAGGGCGGTTTTCATATTACAATCGAGGTTTTTCTCCCGCCCAATTTTTTCCTTTTCGCGGGACTCAGTGGGAAAATTTCCCCCCCTTTTTTGTTCGGTTTATATTGGGTAGTCAGCCTGAGGGGCTTTCTCCCCTGGAGTTTGTGTTTTTTGTTTTTTCCAGTCCATTTTTTTGGTGGGTGGAAAATGATCTGTCAAATTAATGCTTGTTAATGAGGGTTTGGAATGGTTAGGTTTGGGGACAAACAAACAAACAGTTCGAAGTGTAAACCAATATGGCATTTAGTATTAATATGTTTAGCCTTTTGTGAAGAGAACTCCTCCAGCTTTTCTGGGTGGGATCCTCATGCAGTGGGTTAACACTGTGTGCAGCAATGATTTGATATGATTCGATTCTCACTGATCAGTGTCATGACACACTGTCGGATTGGCGGACGTTGCACGCCCAAAGTTGAACCAGGCTGGAGAGATGATGGAAGGTAGACGCACCAACGCTCGGCATGACAAGGATTTGTAAGTGGGGCAAGAAAACATACAGTCCTTGCACACTTGGTGGTCCACTGTAGGAAAAAACATAGACAATTTCCAAGTGTTTTGACTGCTTGGCTTCCAATAGAGCAATGTTTCTTTTTTTTATCCTCCCCACCCCCTTCAAATCGAACATGTTCGATTGCAAACATGAAACATCAACTTTTACATGGTTCGCTGAAACAATTCCATCGCAAAGGGAATTCGCAAGGTGGAAACAAAGTAAAACAAACAAGCAAGCAACCCTGCACTTGAAACTTGGTAAATCTGAAGCGCTTTTCTGAACTTGAGCGATGTCTACAAACACAGACACTTTCCAGTTCGAAGTCGTTGGAAACTACAGGTTCGAAACTCCCCTGTAGTGGTACCGCACAGGACCGCACAGGACCGCACAGGACCGTATAGGACCGTATAGGACCGTATAGGACCGTATAGGACCGTATAGGACCGTAAAGGACCGTAAAGGACCGTAAAGGACAGTACAGGGCCGCATGCGGGCCCACGCACCACAGCAAGTCAGTCCAACGTGCGTTGAACCTTACGAATTCGCTCCTCCGTTCACAGTATAAAAGGGTGAACCTCGAAAAAGAAAACCAGATCACAGAATAACACTTCCCCTTTCCCATCCAAATCGCAGAGAGTTCGAACTTGTTTCGCTCCTGGGGTCGGTCAAGTTTTTTCCTTGTAAGGAGAGCCCATTACTCGATCAGGGTACTGGCCGATTCGTGTCCGGGTTTATTTTTAACGAAGCGGAGAAAAAAATGTGGGGAAGCTTTTCGCCCTTGGAAAGAGTTTTTAGACAATTCAATTGAAATGAAGCTTTCTGCCGCGATGCTATCCTTGCCTTTTTGGTTTTCTTCCTTTTTTGGCATCGTGGGTGAGGTCGCATTGAAAAAATATTAACAGAGGGAGGGGCTTGGTTGTTGGCCTCCAGCAGGCAATAAAAAAAAGCGTTCGAAGGCTACAAAACAAACCAGCCTTCGGTCGATAAACCCCACAGTCCCCCTAATATCGCAATAAGAAACAAATCATTTCCTTGAAAAAAGTGGAGCAGGCAAAAAAAAATACATTCTTCATGTGTATAGAGTTCCCCATGTTACTTTTTTTATGTTGAATTCTAGTTCTTCTTTTTGGACAGATCGGGACTTAATATGAGAGCCACAATGTCAAAAACGATTCTATTCGCTCTCATGATAGCGCCAGTGGTGCTAGCTTCGACGGCTGTGAACGATTTTGGGTTCGATGTGCTGCGGGAGCTGAGAACAGGAATGCCAACGGAAAATGTGGTGTTTTCCCCCTTCAGCATTTCTTCGGCATTTTCATTGTTGTACTTTGGGGCCAAGGGGGATACCAGGGCAGAGATCGAGGAGGCATTTGGATTTCAGGTATGAGATGAAGCGGGTATAATACGTTGCATATTTCCAGGGAGGGGAGGAAAAAGAAAAGCGTGATTCAGGCTGTGGAACTTGAGGACGAGGGAGGTCGAAGAAAAGAAACTCTTTTTTCCTAGCTTTAATGTGTACATAATATCCCAGGGGAGCTCATGCAAAGATAGCCCACTGTGCAACAAAAGCACAGAGCCGGCCTTCCTCCTTTGTTTCTTTTCTGAGTAGTTAATTCTGTGTTAACGGAGCGCCGCCACAGAAATTTTATTTCCAGTTTTTGCGCTCCAGAATGGCAACGTCCCCAGATCCCTGCTGGAAACGGCAAAGAATTTTGAGGAAAATGCGAATCCCAGCGGACCCACCGTGGACATAGCAAATCGAGCCTACATTGATGACGGGTTCAGAGTCCTTGATTCGTACGAGACAGCTGTTGGGAAGGATGCTTTTCGAGTGGTGGATTTTGCTGATGAAACGGCCTCCAGAGATGAAATTAATGATTTCGTGGACATGGTGACTCAGGGTCTTATCAAGGACTTGATCCCAATGTGAGCAAAAAAATGAAAGGACCCAACCCCCTCTCCCCCCAAAAAAAGCAAAAGACAGGAGGAACTCCAATCTTGAACATCGGTAAATCCTCAATGCATCAGTTCTCTTTCATATGTTTCGGGCAACACTTTGCTCTTGTAAAGGTTGCTGTATTTCATCATTGTGGAATTTATTTTTTCGGTTTGTTCTGGGAAACTTTTCTCCTTGCCCAGGGGTTTCATTACTCCCGCAACACAGGCGGTGTTGGTGAATGCCATTTACTTCAAGGCCACGTGGGCGAAAGTTTTCAACAAGGAGGACACCAGCAAGAGTGAATTCCGAGGGCCAGGGGGATCCTCCGAAACCGATTTTATGTCCATCAGGGATGAAACTTTTCCCTCCAAAAATGTCCCTCAACTTGATGGCAGGGTAGGCTGGAATATAACCCCAAAAAAAACCATAAAAAAAGAGATCCCAAAATTCTACTTCCCAAATGTTCCTTCAGTCTATTCTAGTACAAATTGGCTGTGGAGTAACAAAACATGTTTCTTCTTCTTTTTTTTTTTGTTTCTGAATGCACCCCAAAGAAACAAAAAAAAAAAAAAAAAAGTTGTAATTTTTTCAAAAACCCGAACTCTTAAGTTTTGAGGGTTGCTGTGGTGTTTTGTTTTCGTTGTAGATATTGCAATTGCCATACGAAGGTGATCGATTCTCGATGTTCATTCTGCTGCCCAATACAGACGATGGCTTTGCCAACGCCGAAGTCGGACTGACCTCCAAGCTCGATCTATTCGAAAACCTCACCCCCACAAAATTTTCTGAGGTGAAAATTCCCAAATGGGAGTTGGAGCAGTCTGTGGAAACGTTGAAAAAATACTTGATGAATTTGGGAGTGAGGATCGTGTTCACGGAGCAAGCCGATTTGAGCGGGCTTTCCGATGTGGACTCCTTGGCAGTTTCGGATGTTGTTCACAAAGCCAAAATCATTGTGGATGAACAAGTGGGTGAAAATCAAACCAACCAGATGTTGATGGGGTAAATTCTTGTTTAAGCAAACTACGGCACCAAACACAATCTTTTCCGGATTGTAGTTATTCATTGATTGAAAAAGAAAAGCATTTCGAACAGATGTTCATTCCAATCGCTTCAGATTTACATTCCCAAGGTAATTTTTTCTCTTGTTTGTTGCTGTTTCAGCACCATGGAGGGTGATGGCTATTTTTTCTGTGCGTTGTATTTTTTTTTTATTGATTCCAATGCCTTTGGGCTCTCTCTATGTGCATACCTGCAACCACTTGTTTCTTTTGCTAGTGCATAAACAAATGGATATTTCTTTCAATCACGAGTTAGATCATCTGTTGTTTTTCAGGGCACGGAAGCAGCCGCCGCCACTGCTATCATCGCTGTCGGAAGTTCCTTCCCAGTTGGCCCTCCACCCCCTTCGTTTGTGGCAGATCACCCCTTCCTTTTCTTCGTCGTTGACACCGAGTCCGGGGACGTTTTCTTCCAAGGGACCGTCACTTCTTTCTCTAGCAAATAAAAGTCCAGTTGATGCAAGCTGATCGCTTGGGTGGTAGCGTCCCAGGGGGGCGATCTTTCAAACGCGACAAATTCGAAGTTGTTGCGTTAGAATTCTAGGGGGTATCTACGGGTTATCTTCCAAACGCACCAAGGCGGGGCCTGGAAGCTTTTCGGAAAACAGATCAGTCAGAAAACTAGTTGCAATAAGTGGTGTAGATAGGAATGTTGTTTGCAGTGGTGGATCAATCAGCAAGATTTCAGCACTTGTTTAGCGCACCAAGATAGCACC
The DNA here is from genome assembly GCA_030272585.1 of Bryopsis sp. KO-2023. NCBI lineage: Eukaryota > Viridiplantae > Chlorophyta > Ulvophyceae > Bryopsidales > Bryopsidaceae > Bryopsis > Bryopsis sp. KO-2023. Next base: position 280,028 of record BSYQ01000012.1, on the reverse strand, counting down.
CCCACTTGAGCAGAGGATTTCCCAAGGGTCAACACTTCGAGTAGAAATTTCGAGTACAAGCAAATAATTTTATTCTGTTTTTTTTTAATTTGTTCCTTATCCAGAATTGTGAACTTCAATTTGTAATTGTGATTTGATTTTTTGATTATCTCAATTGATGGCACTGGGTGAACAATCGGACTAGATGTCCTTTATGCAACAAAAAGATTTTCCAAACTACATAAGTATCAATCGATCAATGAACTGTTTTCGCACACCAAGAAGCCCCAGGACTTTCTATGCTAAAGAGAAACATCGTGGAGGTTAAAAAAAAAACACACAAGGCGCGCCGCGCGGCTGCAAAGCCATCTCCAGATCATCTCTATTAAAAGTATGAAAATTTGATGTAAGATTATGAATTCCGAGTTCAAACAAACAAACAACATTTACATTGTGTAGGAGATGCCGCTCTCAAAAAACATGCTGCCACAAGCCACGCGTAAAATGGTCCGAACAAAAAGACTGGGGCTGTTCCATTCTTGATGCGACCCCTCGCTTTAGTCAACAGAGCGCGGCGGCAGCGAGCGGTCCACCCAGCCCCCCAAAAGAGAACAAAAACATTCGATTCTCAAACGGTCGAACGCAAAAGAGAGAGAGAAAAAACAACATTCCTCCCCCAAAAGGATAGAGTTCAGCACCACGACCGAAGGCAACAAGAAACAAGAAAGCGAATTAATTTCCTTCTGGTCCTGATCGACAGCGCACGCGCGCGATGGAGGGATCTGCGATGTTTGCTAGGTGAGGCTCGCGTTTTTGGCCTCATTGCGCCGCCAGGAAGCTCGCGGCGCGATCGTCGACGCGGCGTTTTCGTGGATCTGTGGAACCATGGTTGGGTGGTGGTTTCGATTGGCAAAAAAATTGAAGAAAAGAAAAGGGGACGGGATCGCGAAAGGTTTTGTTTCGATGGATTCGTTCGAAGTGCTGCAGCTCGCAGCGTGTAATAATTTAACGTTGGCCGATCTGTTGTTTCCTCAAGCGCGCGCGCCATCATTTTGGCTTGCAGAATTCTCGCGATGACCGAGCCGCTGGAGGTTCACGAAACTGGGAGGCCATGTTTTTCAGGGAATGGTTGAATGGTTTACCTTACGGACGTCTATTTGGATGTTTTTCTTTCGAGTGCTTCTTGATCTGGGCGGAAAAAAGATTGCAACCCAACGTAAACGCATAGACCCTGGTGCTTGGGGGCTCATTGGTTTAACCATAATGGATTCCCTGCATTATTCCTTGTATTCTCCTCAGCCATTATTGAGTGCTTTTCCTTTCGTTTTCTCTTTCAGGCATCGACCTTCGGCACCCAAAATCTGCATGGCTGTGCTGTTGGCGTCATTGTTGCTGCTGAATTCAGCCCTGCCCCTGTCTGCAGCCAGCGGAGACGAGGATATCCAGGAAGAGATGAGGACTATTTCTGACCTGGAGAACATAGACCCCAGTGATATTGAACGCCATGCACCCTCTGATGACGATGAGGAGATAGCAGGTGCTCCAGACGAGGAGGAGGAATCCATTGAAGCTGCAAGGGCTGCTCGGACGACTCCGATTCCAAGGCTGATCCACCCCAGAGAAGTGAGGGGTGCATTGGGCAACAATGGAAAGAGTTGTTAACGATTTTGTTTGTTTATTTTTGTCTGTTGTTGCTGGTCAAGAGTGCCCCAGGCAAAAAGGGTTCTGCATTCCTTCTCAAAACAGAGTTTCGTTTTCTGGATTGGAGAATTCATATGACAGCAGGGGAGCCCTCTTATATGTAGTATACAAAATGAAATAGAAATAGTATTTTTTTATATTGTCGCAAAGAAAAAAAGCAGTGCCTGTTGGTTTTTTTTGTTTTTTTTTCCTGCCCTTCCATTCAGATTTCTACTGCTATGGGCTGGTGGTTTGATTTTCTTTTTTTTTTCTGTTCCATCTGAAAATCTGCAGATCGGCAACAGGCGCCCGGGGGTCAATTTTGGGTTGGCTTTCCGTCAAGGTGATTTTAATCAGGAGATCGTGATTGGTGGTGGATTGGGATGGCGCTCCAAGGTAGACAAGGAAGTGTTTCTTTTTTAATTTTTTGGATTATTATGTTTTTTGCAGAAAGTCCTTTTTTTTTGCACAGACAGCACCTTTCCATCTAATTGTTGATCACATTTTCTGTTTAGTTGCAGACCACCTTTTTTGAACTTTGAACAAGGTCTGTATTTTTTATTCATGTTTTTTCTGGAATCTGAAGTCAAATTTGGGCAGCTCCATCTTTCACTGTTCAACAGGCATCCATCAAGACATTCCATTCCATGAAATATAGATAAAGAATATTAATTTTTTTAACCCACAGGTTTACTATCCAAATATCAACGCAGTCGTTGGAGACGTGCTGGTGTTTGAATACAAATGGCCTTTCATGCACACCGTCTGGCTGCTCCCTCGCAAGAAGTGCAATTTCATAAAGGGTGTCGAGCTGGCAACGATCAACCAAGAGGGTCCTTTCCGATACGTTTTGACCAAAAAGGGCCTCTTCCATTTCGGATGCAGCGTGCCCGGCCATTGCGATGGAGGGGAGCTGTTCTCCGTTCGAGTCAGGGAATAGGGAGTGGCTTAGCAGATGGGGGGGGGGGGACCTTTTTTTTATTTGGAGGGATTGGATTTAATATCTTTTAGTTTTGTCCCCCCTATTTTCCCCCCTCCTCCTTCTCCCAATTTTAGAGTTTGAAGGGAGGTCCTGCTTCTAATTTTAGGGTTTGGAGGGAGGATATGGACAGCAAGAGCGTGATATTTATATATATATATGTGCAGAAAATGCATGCGCATTTGGGACCAACCACCGCAGCAATTGTCTTATTTCTTGTTGGGAGTTTGCTATTCGTTTTGGTTGGTGTTCGGGGTGTGTGGATTTTCCCCCCTCCCTCCCCGTCCTGTCAGGTCTTTAGTGTTTTTTAGCTATCCAAGTCCAAAGAAACTTGTTTGACGTCTTTTTACCATACTAACATTATTTGCTAGCTTTTATTATTCGAAATATTATCTCTATTGAAAAGACATACGAGGCTTGAAAAAAGGAAAGGGGAGGGGGAGGGGAGGGGTGCAATTGAGGATCCCTCGATTTGAATATCATTGTTGTTGCTCTGGCTGTGGTGGTTTTCAATGTTCATCTAGATATATATGTGGGTGTCTTTTTACATTGCCTGGTTATATTTTTAGCGAGGCAAAAAAGAAAAAAAGGGGGAGGGGGGGGATTCGGACAAAAGAAAACTTGACACAAGGGGTCTCCTACGTGCGTGATTTCTCCTCTTTTCGATGTTTCGATATTTTTTTTGTTAACCTTAATAAGAATCCAAGCAGAAAAAGAAAAACAGAAGAAAGAACAAAAAGCCACACAAAAAAAAGCGTTGTGCTTTCTTGATGAAATGGGGTTGGAATTTTCCAAAAAAGAAAAAAAGAAAGAATATGCCACATGTTATTCTTCTGCAGGGTTTTGGAGGCTTTTCCTTTTCGGGAATCGAAAATTGGGATTTGGAAAGACAAAAAAAGAAAAGAATCCTGAAGGGATTTTTGTTTTTGAAAAATGGGCATAAATGAAGTGGAGGGCTGAGATGTAATGGGGGTGGGGTGGTTTTGGGTTGTCCGGGGCCTTGCAGGAATATCCCTTGTTATCTCTTTCTTCTGACAAGATGAGTAATTGATGAGGGCAGGAAAAAAGAACAGAAGGGCAAGTTTATTCAGCGTCAGGTCATGCAGAGAACGTTGGCTTTATGCGAATGTGTTGCAAGATTTTCTGTTAAGAAAAGAATCCAATAAAACATGCTTCTATCGAATCTGTGAATTTGAAGCACCCTTGATCATGGAAATGATCGCTGTATACCATAAATGATAATGTATGTGATGATATGACAAGATGACAAAAAATGATGATGGTTAAATATGCAACTTAAAAAATCTTCATGTTTCTGGCTATGTTTGCGAGGAAACGGCGAGAAAATACAGAGAGAATTGGCCAAAGTCTCTTCATTTTTGCAGCCAGCCATTGTCACCATGAATGTTGGGCTCCATAACAGATCCTGTACATGCTGGGGCAGGGAGGCAGGAGTTTCATGGTCAAATACGGCCACAATCCGCCACCATGGAGCAACTTCCCATCATCAGCCTTTTGTGGATAGAGGGACCTACTGGAGTTATAAATTTAAATTCCATTTTCCAAAATATTTCCAAAATAGACAACAGGAAAACAAAACACGAACAATGAGGAGACTTTGGCCGAACTCTCATCCAAATGAATGCCACGATGTGCATGTACAACTTGCAAATTCTTGTTAAATAACAATATGCTTGGCTCTACGCACACTCCATAAAAGGAATTCATTAGAGCGATCGATAACTACGCACCCACCCACCATCCATCGTTCCACACAGCATCCCCTCCCTTCTCCCTTAAACCCAACCCAAACGTGTTGCTGCTATCAAATATCCCGCTGACTTGAGGACCTGTTTTCCTTTAACCCCTAAATCTCTTAGAATTCCTTCTGATATGCGATGCGATTCCCCCCCCCCTCCCCCCGAATATGACCCACAAAATGAATTTCTGTTATACACTGGCTCAAACTAGCACAAAGAAAACCCTCATGAAAGAGAAAGTTCCACCCAATCACTCACTCTTTTTTTTCTCACTCTTTTCCCCTCCTGGAAGAGAAAACAAAACGATCTGTATTCTTCAAAACAGATGACCAACCCCCCCCCCCCCTTAAATCTGCAAAACAAACCAGATGTTTCTTTTCTTTCTTTCGATGTGTTCTACACAAATCGGTTTTATGGGGAAAGAATGGGGGAGGAGGGGCGCTCTCGGTGGTTAGTTAATCCATGAGGTTTTTTCCTTCCTTTGGGTTTTACGCTCGAAATTTACCCCTTCCGAATGCCACTGCCTGACCGACCATCTGTCATGGATCTAGGAAAATTACAACCATCGCACTCTTATATTTTCCTTCCTCTCACTCCAATTCCCGTTTTCATTTTCTCCATTTTCAGTTTTGGGCTGATCCAAGCAACTTACAGCAACAGAGCCCCCCCCTGATTTGGTCCAACTTGTTTTCTCAAAAGCTCCACCTCTTCCACTTGGCAAATGCCCACTTCTCGGATATTTTTCCAAAAAAAAGAGTGAGAAAGTTTGAAATATAACCCTAATTGCCAGTGTTCGTTTTCTTTGTGGGATGCCCTCCGAGAAAACCCTTTTCTGTGGTGCATCCCTTTCGGATCCCCTTTCAGAAATATGTCTTTTTTGGTTCATTTCCTCTTCAAAAAAAAAGAAATATAAGCAGGGTTCAACCCCAAAACAAAACCCACCACCACCAACAGCAGCTGCAGCAGGAGATTCAGTACTTATTGATCCCAAACAACCTCACTTTGTGCATCAGAGGGAATTTCGCCACCACCAGAACCACCACCACCACGAAATTCAGCAACAGAGGCTGCGAGCGGAAATCCGATCCGTGCGTGGCCAACGAAAACAACACCACGGGCACCACCGTGAAGAATTTCCTCGTCACGGTACCTTGCTGACCATCGTCCAGTTGCTCCCAGAAAGTGTACGAATCCCATTTTCCTTGGTCCTCCTCCGTCGGGGATCCTTTGCACCAATGCAAGAGGTAGAAAGTGATCGCGCCATGGGCGAGATGGACGTACGTCCAGGCGAGGCCTCCTCCGACGACCGTCGAGATCGCCAGCCACGATGCCAAGAGAAGTCCCACGTACCAACTCCACACGCCCGTCGAATTCAGCCAGTTCGTGTTCTTGTTCAACACGACGTCCGACGCGGAGCGACGAGGAGGCATCAGTTTCTCGTTTCGTTTTCTTCTTTAATTTTTCACTTCCAGAAAAGCACCCAGGCCCTTTCCCCCACTCGCCAATTCTTCTTTCAAATCAAGTGGAACAACAGAAAAAGAGATTTTCCGTTTCGTTTCTTTGTTCGAGTTTCTTTTTCCTCTCGCGGACACTATTGACCGTAAGACGCGCTTTTCCTCTTTTTTTGTTTTCTTCACCAGCAACTTCCCGTTCGCTTCTACTGGGCAGAACCACCACACCCCGACAGTTTTTCTGTATTTTTCTTTTTGCTGGACGAAAGTCACACCTTCGACGGGGTTAGTAACAATAAATAATAAAGTAATATTCCCAAATGAATTTTGAGCATCAGACGAAAACCGCACACAGTGTAATATTATTAGCAAAAGAACTCTGCAGGGAAAAAACGAAAAACCATCAAACAACGAAACGAAAAGGCTTCAAAACAAAGCAGAGAAATCGATCTTGTTTCAAAAACCATCATCCTTTCTCTGTTTCACCAAAAAGACTCCCAAGACTATGCCAGCGTTCCTCTCTGGATTCTGTTTTAAAAAAACGCCATCAAACACACAAAAAATTATTTCCATGCATTCTTTCTCCACTTTCCCAGCCCACAGGATTTGCCATATATAGACAGTGGAAGAATTTTTAGAAGATTTCTTGCAACACACTGGATTTTTTGTGAATCTGTCACGCAAAGCCGTCTGCTTTCCGCTGGTCGATCAGTTCCCTTTTGCCAACGCCCAGTTCGGATTACCTTTCCGCTCCACTGAGATCGACTTTCCAACCCGATGGCCAACGGACGAGCTCTCCTCCCTCAGCAATTCGCCGCCAGACCGTCGCCCCTGAGGTAACCCCCCTGCAACTCCCCTCTTCGTCGATCGATACCCACATACATAAACGGACACAGAACTGAGGAGTTCTGTTCTTTTGTCTCTTTTTCTCAAGGGGGATCGGAGGACGTCGAGTTTGTCGCGTTACCAATTCCATCGCCGTCGAGAAGCAGAAAACCGCGGCGCCCGCCAGCGAAGGATGGTTACCCCAAAAGAACGGAAATGACGTCGTGGTGAGGTTTGGTTTTCCGAAGGGCAGTCTCCAGAAGAGCACGGAGGATCTGTTCGGCAGGGCCGGTGAGTTACCATAAATAGAGTGACTGAGACATTAGTAAAAACAGAACAGTTTTATCTTTTTTTTTCTTCTTTTTTTGTGGGAGGGGAGATAATGCCAACAAGCAGAACATGGTCGTCCAGGTCTTTTTGAAACTATGTTTGTTGAGAATTAGCAAATTTTTAATTTAATAAATGTATCATATGTAATCAGTATTTATGCTGACCTTTAAAACACAGAAAATTGATAGGCTTTGAAAAATTGTTTGTTTCTTCTTTCTGTATTTATTCCTCGATTAGTTTTTTTTCTTCTCAAAAAGTGAAGAATCAGATTTGCTGTGTGATTCGACATCTGGAACGGGTGCCCTGTAGGATTCAAGATGAAGGTTTCTGAGCGGAATTACTTTCCCCAGCTGGATGATGATCAATATCGACTGGTCCTTTTCAGATCTCAAGAAATTAGGTATGATGCGTGATGAGCAGTTGCCCTTACTACGTCATGAATCCCCTAGCAGTGTGCTATTTTTAGAATTGTTTACAGACCCTATTTTTTGCAGACCCGAACAGCTCGTATTTGCACATGCAAGCAACGCCCACTGTTTGGGAATAATCACGCTGAGTTATATATATGATTGAAAATTTATTTTTACATTCGGTGAACTCGCCAAACGAAGGCCGTCCACAACGAGGTGATTTACCCGGAATTGCATATAAACAGATAGGGATATAGTCTTCCTGGAACTTGTTTTTGGTCGGACCTTCAGCCTCAATGTAAAAACAGTTACAAAAAACATATGCGTTGAAATCGTTCTGCAATTTGCAGCCGGTATGTAGAGGACGGTGTGCTGGATGCTGGCATTTGTGGCAAAGATTGGATTATCGAAAACAATGCTGACGTGGTGGAGGTGAGATGCAAATTCACTCTTACTCATAACCTGAATTGACCCCCCCCCCTCCCTTTCTTGTTGTCACTGAAAGTTCACTCCCCAAAAGTGTGACAAAATGTGTGACATCTGCATGTCCAAGATCCTATCATTTTGATGGGCGGTGGTGTGGCCTGAGATCATTGACCTCAGTAACACAAAATAAAATGAAAAAAAAGTAAAAAAAATAAAAAATGCTGGATCACTGGAAAATTGGTGTATGCCCAGGTATGCGAATTGCGCTACTCGAAGGCGACTTCGAATCCAGCCCGATGGGTGTTGGCAGTTCGAGATGATAGCCCTGTGCAATCCATAGAAGATTTGGAGGGGGCGATCGTGGCATCGGAATTAGTGGAAACGACGAGAAAGTGAGTGATGCTGAAAGTGATGTGGGTGGGTGGGTGTGGAATATGTTGCAGCTTTCCTGTGCACTGGAATGCGACTTCTTGCTGTGAAACAATGAAAAGAAGCAAAGCGTTGAGCAGTGGATTGCATAAGCAGCAAGAAATCCCCCCAAAAAAAGCAGGTCCCATATTTTGTGGGTTAGCCTCTGCCGTGCTCGGAGTGATGTTATATTGGTGGAGGGGGTGCAGTTCACTCTCCATATGGACTGTTTTTTTCGAGGGTTGTCAGTCATGATTTTGTTTTGTGGCGAGGAAAGCATCTGAAATGCTGTGGTTTGCTTTTGCATGGGGCTGTCATGAAGATTTTTTGAGGAGAAAAATATTAACGTGAAGAAAGTGGAATACAGCTGGGGTGCCACCGAAGTGAAGGCCATGCTGCCAGGTATCGGAGCGATCGTCGACATCACAGAAACGGGGTCCAGTCTTCGAGCGAACAATTTGCGAGTGAGTTTTTGGACAGAAATAATAAAGTGGGGGGCGGAGGGCAAAAATTCAGCATCGAGATGAGATTTGAGGATTGGTATTCATCTATATATATTTTTTTGTTTTTGGGGGGGGGAGGGGCTAAATAGTATTGACAGGGGCAACATGAGAAAAATCACATTCACAATGAGTTGTGTGTGTGTGTGTTTTGATTTGAATGATCATTATACGAATGGGTTTTTGTGTGTCTGTGTGTACTGCTGCTACCACTGAATTGTCAATGGAAATGTGTTGCAAACCTGCATCATATCGTCCCAGCTTTCTCCTATGTCAGACAAGTGAACTCTGTGTGCGTATGTGTGCATTTTGCTCCCATAGATTGTGGATACTATCATGTCTTCCACCACCCGGTTGGTTGCGAACAAGGAATCCTGGGAGGACCCCGAGTTGCGACGAAAGATCGAAGACCTGGGCATGCTGCTGCAGGGAGCCATTCTCGGGCGGCGCAAAGTGGGCCTCAAACTGAACGCCCCTCGAGAGAAGCTGGATGAGGTGAAATCACAAATTCCAGAAAAGAAAAAAAAATATATATATCAGCATTCCCACTCTCAAGAGTCGACGCACCATATGCTCGAAGACAAAAAAAAAGGGCAGCACTGCTCCGGATTTCTTTCGTGAATTTTGGAAGGGGTCGTACCATAGAGGAGTCTTGCGCATGTTTTTTTGAATGGGGTGCTGTGTCGAGACGTCAGTAAGACATCGGAGGACCATCTGTTCAGCATACCACACGAATATTTCCATAAATCAGCTGAAAGAGGTGATCAACCACTAGCCAACCATGGATTCCATTCAAGACGGATCCATTGCTCCACGCTAATGATCAGACTTCTCCATGGCTGCTCCTGGTCGATTCTTGCGTGTGTAATAATAGTTTTTGTTTGTGTTTAGTAATAATTGTTTTTTCTAGTGTGTGTAATAAAAGTTGTTTTTTTCTGTGAACAGATAACTTCCCTGTTGCCGGCCACGCTTTCCCCTACTGTGGCTCCTTTGGTGGATTCTCGTTTTTTCGCAGTGGATGTGATCATCGACGAGCAACTGGCCAGGGATGTAGTTACAGAGTGCCGTCGACTGGGGGCATCAGGCATTGTGACTTATTCCCTCAAGAGCATCATCCCAGACAGCTCCGTATTATAAGAACAGAAAAAAGAAAAAAATATACATGGGGAGAAAATTGGAAAGGGAAAAGAAAGGTCATAGAGATTGGGTGCTAGTTGATTTTTGTGTGTTGAGGAAAGGAGGGTTTTTTCTTTTTTTTTTTTGCTCTTTCCCTTTGGTTTTGGTTTTTCTGCGATCGCTCAGGAAAAAGATGAAAGACGAGTGGGCTGGTGTGTTTTTTTTTTTGTCTTTTTTAGACAAGCTGAATTTCCTGAAGGTTTGCTTTTGTCTTTTTTTTTTGTCCTCAGTCATGGTTGGTTGATATATTTTCGAAGGGCAGGCCCTGACTCTGGAAACGGCATTTTGACTGGGGAAGTCGTTTCTTTTTTCAATGGATGATCGAGGTTTTTACCTATTTAGCTAAAACGGCATTTTGCGACAATGTATGCAACAAAGATTGGATGTGGGGTTTTGCTTTTGCTTTTTTTTTTTCTTTCAAGCCACGGGGGGTAAAGTGATGAGAAGAAAAAAAACAACGTTTCGACATGTTTCAATAGGAACAACACAAGAGGGATGGACAAAAGTCTAAAAAGTTTTGTTTTCCAGGGCATTTTTTTTTCCCTGAATCGATGGGTGTTTTCTTAAATTTTGGTTTTGCCTCCCATTCAACCCGTGGGTGTCGATAGTTATCTTTGCCTTTAATGTAATGATGCTTGCATTCGATCTTTGCTTGATTTACCCTTGTTGCATTCACTGTCTTACAAGTAAAAAGTATGACCCCTGTTCCAACCAAAGTCCGTTCAAATACCGCAACCTAGAGTTTAACAGTACAAACTGGCAGTTTGAAAGTGCCACCAGCTACCCAACTGAGTTACTCCTTTCCACACACCCCTTTTTTGTTTCACTAGCTGAATTGTGTTTTGGGAAGAATCGCTGTTTATGCGTGCATGCGAAGCAGCGAACAAAAAGAGAGTCGTTGAAAGTCGTTGAAAGTCGCCAAGCCTGTCAGGATTCTGTTTTGCAATTTTCTGGACGTTACTGAGGAGATTTAGTTGCCATCCAGCAATGTGTAGACGATACCACAGGTCTGACTTTTGACCGTTTTTCCTCTGTCAAGGTCTTTGGTGAACGATTGTGTTGCGAACTAATCACTTTTACACTTCCGTTATATGCTTCCTCAGGTTATGTCAAGTGTGCAAAACGCCACACTGAGCATCCCCAGTTCGACCAGTTTGATCCATCAATCAACAGAGTGTTAGGTTGTCACTGGGGTCGAAGAAGAGATTTTTTGGGGGGACAGACAACTGCTTCCACACCCTCATTAATGCGTTCCATTAGAGCTACGATTTGGAATGCTGCGATATCTCTTCGGAGTATCGTTCGGCTTTTTCCCAAACGAACCGCAACCGTGGGATTGCCCTCATACCAACACTCAGATTCGCTTTTTCTGCCGCCGTCAGCAAGGATATTTTCCGAAACGGACACGGAGAACGACGCTGCCTGACTCATTGACAGTCTGGGCGTACTGATTGTTGGATGAAGGGACATACGTCTCGAAGTGCTTTTCACGGTCCATCCTGCGCTATCTCAGCCCTGTCGCCCACCAAGCGGAGCCCCGAACAGTGCTTGGTAATATTTCGCTTTTCGATACTCCTGGTTCATGTGAGCGGTTTTTGGAACGCTTTCGCTGGCGCTACGTAACGGTTTCTCAGCCACGACTGGACGAGAAGAAAAACGAAATCTTTACTGGCGAACCAAGCCACCAAGGGGGCTCCTCGGTCAGGTATTTCACCGATCTTAGGCATCGCCTGGGCGCTGTTACCGCGTTGCATCGTTTCCTGCGCGTCTTTTTTTTTCGCCCTGGACTCGAGAGGAGTAAGTCCATGGCGCTCGGAAAGATGTTGGTTCGAAATTCGTTGGTTGCTCGTGAGGAAGAAGAATTCAGCAATACACTTTTCGTCGTAGGCTATGCCATCGCACGTTTCCTTGTCTGTTTTCTTTGCGGAGTTTTTGCACAGTTTTTTTTTCTGATTCCCTGTTCGCAATCTTACGCTTTGAGTGGGTGTTTCTTTCCGTGGGAAAACGATTTACGAACTGTTGCGACGGATGTTGAGAGAGCGGCAAGCACTTCGCTTCTTGTTGTCGAAAGAATACAAAAACGGGCGACGTCAAAAATATCTGACCCGAAACACGTGCTGTCAGTGTGGGAGTCTCGAAAAAGACGACCATTCGAACTCGCAGAATTCGTTCCACCAGTTTTTTTCCAGCTTCTATTTTTTGATTCGCGTCCTGTTTTTTTTTTTCGTGCTTCCGTAATTTTGTCGTCGTTGTCCGGCCCATGCGACAAACGATCTTTCTCACCGACGTTTGTCTTCTTCATTTACTTTTGTCAGGTCCAGCATTCATTAGCACCACAAAAAATTCATCTCTGAGCGCTGCTTCACAGTCCAAATTGCTGTCATTTCAAGGTGAGGGCACTGATCCAATATAAATTGGAGCTCCTCAGGATGAGAATGCAAAAAACGTTGTCCATTTCGTGTTTTTTTTTCGAGGGGGGGGGGGGGGGGGGGGAGGGAGGAAATCTCCCAAAATAGAATAGGATGGGCAACACATCGTCTGGAGTTGGCTGAAAAAAGCCTTTCTGAATTGCAGAATCAAACCAGAAATTTTTTGCTGCACTCAGATCCAATTTGTGTCTTCTGAAAATGTTACCCAAAAAGGGAAAGGAGATGGTTTTATAACCTGTGGGCCTTCTTTGTCGGGTTCAGGGTTTCTATTTGGGTGTGTGTGGGAGGGGGAGGGGGGGGGGGGGGGGGGGTCGATCCTTCTCACAAAATTTCAGCATTCCTCCCCCTCTCTCCCCCCCCCCCAAAAAAAGAAACTCACCGGCACAACTCACATATTCACGAAAAGATGCATATGTATGACCTTTGTCTGACTGAATTCTTGCTGTGGTTTGGGATGTCAGAATGGTGCTTCTGAGCAAAGACGTGTTTCCCTCGCTTCCATTGGATGTGTTGGTCAAGGTCCTCTCATTCCTGCCCGGGAAAAACGCAGCTCAGGCTGCCTGCGTCTGCTACGACTGGTCCAAGACCGTCGATGGCTGCGACAAACTCTGGTCCAAAATCTTCCAAACCGATTTCGGCCCGTGTCGCTCCAAACCCGAGGGGGTTTCCTGGCATCAGATGTACCTGAACGAATGGAAGTGGAGGAACGGCAGACTGACATGGGAAACGATCCGGGGGCATTCGGTCGAATGCATCCAGCTGGACGAACGTGGATTGATCGTAGGGTCGATGGGGGGACCCACCGTGATCAACCCCGACGACGGCTCTTGCAGGAAATTCTCGCAAGGGCAGGAGGTGGACATGTTCGTGGTGACCTGTTTCAAAGCCATCGGGCGATGGATCGTCGGGGGCTGCTCGCTGTCCAGCGAAATCAGAATCTGGGATGCTGACAAGGGGGAGTGCACCACCAGGATGCAGGGGGGTTCCTCCGGGGTGTTGTGTCTGGATTTCGTGGGGAACCCCCCAAAGACGGTGGTGAGCGGGTCTGAGGATGGCTCGATCGCCGTCTGGGACGTCGCCTCGGGGAAATGCATCCGGGAAATGAAGGGGCACCAATTCATGGTTTCGTCGATCGCTTTCGATGGGAATTTCGTGGTGTCAGGCTCGGTGGACCGGGCTGTGAAGATCTGGCCGATCGAATTCGGGCAATGCATGGAAACTTGGGAGGGGCATGGTGGGGCGATCACATGCCTGGATTTTGACGGTAGGTGTGTCATTACGGGGTCTTATGATATGACGGCTAGGGTGTGGGATTTGGCCTCCAGCGAGTGTGTAATGGAGCTGATGCACCCAGACGAGGTTTCGTGTCTGAAGTCGAACGGACGATGGATCATCACGGGGTGTGCCGATAGGTTGATTCGATTTTGGGAAGCTGAGACAGGGCTGTGCGTCAGGACCGTGGAAGGTCCTAGCAAAGCTCTGTCGCTCGATTTTGATGGGAGGCGAATCGTAGGGGGCTTCGAGAATAATACCTTGGGCATCTGGACCTTGGCCGATGGAGCCGAGAATGTAGTCACCCCTGATAACTTCGTGATTGGAGGGGTCAAAACTGGGGAGTGCGATAGTTATCCAGCCGAAATCGTTGCGAGGAGTGGGGAGTCCATGTTGCCTAGAAAACCTGACCTTGCTTCTTCGAGGTCGGATTCGACGGACCGATCTGGAAACAACGATGGGGGGCTGTATTGTGATGCCGTGGCGATCACGGAGGAAAGCTTGGCATTGCACAGCGTTTTTTCGGACGCTGCGGATAAGGTGTTGGAGGTGGGGATGTTGGCTGACCCAGTCTCGTCGATCGAATCTCGAGAAGACGAAGATTGCCGCTCCGATGAGCGGTTTCCAGCAGAAACCCCTGTCGATTTGCATCAAGATGGACACCCCCACTGCGACCCCCCCTCGGAGCCAGGCAACTCGATCGAGATTCCAAAAACAGGAATCCCGAGGTATGGCGCTGGTAAATCGTTTGCTGCAGTGGAGATAGAGGAGTCCACCCCCAAAACCACCAAGAAAGTTGCCATCGAGATAGAGACTGTTGCAATCAACGAGGCTCCGAGCGAATTCTTCGAGATGGACCCTCTCGGACACGCTAACGGCGAGTCCTTGAAATCGGCAGTGACATGCGACGATGCTGCCTCCGAGGTTTCCACCGATTTTCTGGAAGATTTCGATGAGGATGTGGCGAAAGCCATCGAGAATGTGCTCCGACCGAACCCTCCCAGCTGCGAACTCAACAATCGGCACCACCACCAGCCCCGGATGAATCGGCGGTGCATGAGTGTGGGGTCCTCCCGGATTCCCAGCCCTAACCCATCGGTGATCTCTCTCGCCGACAAACAGCTGCAGCACTGCAGCTCGACGAAGCAGCGATGGGAGGCGTTGGACAGGAGCAAAAGCACCGGGTCCAGAATTCCGATGCTACGCGATGTCGCGGCGGCAGTCGCCGCCCCCCCTCCGAGTTCCCGATTGCCTCGACGGCAAAGAATTCACTCGGTAGACTCCGATAAAGTGTTTCAGCACAGCATTGTGGGGATGTGGTATTCCGGAAGCCAGGCAGCCTCCGGGCTGCCCAATGCTGCAAGCTACCCCTCGGAAATGAACGAGCGGGGGAGAGGTCTTGAGGGGAAAGACTCGGACGAAGTGTTTGTTCGTAGTGGCTACGCGAGCGCCGTCAATAAAGCTCTGGATTCCGTTCAGGACGGTGAGAATCATAACGCCGTGATGGAATCCAGTGGGGACCTGGACGGCGGAGCGGGTGCCATTGCGACTGAGAAACAGGAACAAAATCAGAATCAAAAGAATCGCCGCCGCCTGCACGGTTCTTCTGCGGTCGAGAAAACCCTGGATAAGGGGGAGCCAACGACGGGGGCGATGCAGGAAAAACGAAAACATAAAGATGGCAGCAGCGATAGAAAGAGTTCGGCGTGCGAAGTGCCTGCAGCCATCGTCGCTTTTGGGGGGGAGGAGCATCGTGTGGGGGTTTCGGTGGAAGCTACGGTGGTGGCGGTGCAAGGAAAGGGTGGAGCGAAGGTGGGGGTGCAGGAAAAGGAGGACGACCCTATCGATTTGGGCGAAATTTCCCGTGTAGCGAAACGGGCGTATGAGATTATCGCCGAGCCTGATGGCATTGCTGAAGGTACTCCCACCGCCGCTGCTGCTGCTGTCGGTCAAGAGGAGGGAGAAAACTCTTTGAGGGAAAGGACACCGAAGCAACCTCATCGAAAAAAAATGAAAAGCAAAAACAAGAAGAAAAAAGACATCCCCCGATCGAAACAACGGAATTCCTTTTTTTGCATACCTTCTGTGCTGATAAGGGCGGCGCCCTTTTTGTTTTTGGGGGCATGGATGCTCATCAGGAATTGCACTAATAATCGCACGCCTTGAAAGGAAAAAAAAAAATCCGTTACATTCTTGCGCCCATTTTTCTTGTTTTTTGTTGTTTTTTTTCTTCTTGAAATTTCCATAATTATGCGCAGAGGTATCGGTTCGAAGCTTTGAGGGGGGTGCAGGATGTGAAAAAAAAAAGGAAAAAGAAAAAAGAAGAAGAAAAAACAGAGAAAGAAAAAGATAGTGATAGAGAGATGGAGCCCAAAAAAAAAAGGAATGAAGAGTGTGATGTGGAAGGAGTTCTTTTTTTTCTTTTTGGGAAAGGAAAGGAAGGGAATCTATTATTTTTATTAATGGAAGAGTACATTTTGAAAAAAAAAAAGGATGTCACGTTTTTTTCTGTCTCTTTTTTTTCTTTCTTTTTTTCTTTGCGATCGCTTTTAATATGTGATATAATATACTCTGGATGGTTCTTTTTTGTGGTGATAGGGTGGGGTGGGTGTGAATCCCATGTTTGATTTATCAAATCTATTCCTTCGTTTTCCTATTCTTTTTTTTTGGTTTGAATTTAGAAGCGATAGAGTAGGTTTTTTCTTTTTTTTTTTTTTTTTTTTTTTTGGGAGGGGGGGTGGACATGACACAAAAAAAAACGGTATGTCTGTTTGATTCCACCCGAAAAAAAAAATCAATGTGTGATTTGTATTAAAATTAAAAAAAAAAAAACAAGAAAAAAAAACGCACACACATATATACATATATTTTTGCGAAGGAAAGCATAACAAAAAACATAAAAAGGAAAAAAAAGCAAAAAAAAAAATCGTGTTTGCGAGAAGATTTTATGGAGCAAGGAAGTTTGGGGGGGGGGGATGTGAAAACAGGGGGGAGGGAAGAAAAAGGGTTTAAAAATAGAAGGGCAAAAAAAAATTGGTCAAGGAATAATGGAATTTCTTCTAAATGTGTTTGATGAAAAAAATACTAAAAAAAAATCTTAATCAAGGGGTCCCAAAGGGGTTGGGTAGAAAAAGTGTTGAAAATTCTGATTTAAAACAAAAAAAAAAGAACAAAGACAGATTGAAACAAAAATATACAAGGGAGGGGATCCATTGGAAAAGAAACAAACAAAAGGACAAAAAAATTACAACATGTTGCTGATGAAAGGAAAGGGTTTGGGGAAATTGGAGGGGGGCTGCCAGTCCCAGTGAATGATTTCTGTATGATGATGTTTGGATTTTGGTGGTTCTCTTTTTTGATCAGGTCGATCCGGTGCGTGACATGGGACTGATTTTTTTTTTCTTCTTTTTTTTTGGGGGGCAGTGAGTGGGAAACTGAGATAAAGAAAGTAAAATCCCCAGAACAAAAAAGAGAAGAAGAAAATAGAATACGAGATATATCGTCGTTTTTTTGACACATGAAAAAAAAAAGAAAAATGGGTAAAAAGATGTGTATCTTGTTTTTTTCCTTTTTTTTTCCCTTTTCGGAACAATTCTGTCAGAAACAAAAGGCCAAAAAAAAAATTTCCTTCTTTTTTTTTAATCCCTTTTTCTTCTTTTTTTTTTATTCGTCTCCCCATGTGCAGGGGTGCGTGACTGCAAACGGTTTTTTTGTAGTTGGTTGCTGTTTTTTTTCTTATCTTTTTTTTTCTCTTTGAACTACTTTGTTTTTCTTTTTTTCTTTTAATTTTCTCGTCAATTTTTTTTTTTTCATATAAATCGCGTCCACACTGCATTTGTACCAAGACGTCTTGAGGGTTTTCCATGGGCTTACCCAGTTGCTATATGAATCAATGGTGTTTTTTTTTTTTTTTTTAATTTTTAAAATGGGACAAAGCTTTGTCCCTTGGCCTTGTGAAAAGCGAAAAATGGGAGGGAAAGAAAAGATGCAAAAAAAAAGATGGAACACTTTTTCTCTTGTATAAAACGACATGTGTATACCTGTTGGTATCAGTTTTTGTTTTTTTTTCGGGGGGTGGGGTGGGGGGTTGGTTTTTTTTTTCCATGTTGGATGAGGTCTCATCATAAGGCTTGCATGTGTTTTTTTGTTTAACAAGGGTGGGTTTGTTTTTCGCCAGTTAGATGGTTTAGAGAAGGGGGGGGGGGGGCTGTTTTAATTAATCAGAACTAGGTGTGTCGATGGCATCTTTCCCAGGGTTCATTCGAACTGGGGTCAATAATTGTCCAGTTTTAATAACATTTTCTCTTTTTCATTGGGGCGATGAAAATCGAACAGGATTACAAGGCAGCATAACCCACAGTTGTGAAACCTGACCAATTTCACTTTTTGTTACACAGTCCGAGCACCTCTGACACACCAAAATTCAACCAAAAAACACAAGAAAAATCGACACATTAAAATCCACTCAAAACAGCCAACGAAGAAAAACAACAGCACAAAAATAAACAATAATAAAGGGACACACGGTCCCCTCCTCTCAGAAAATGGCAATGGAAAAAAAAAAAAATACAATATCCACCTCGGGTGCTGGAAACTGCAGCATACGAGTGGGAAAACTACAAAAGAAATCGAGCTTCCCCTGGGAGGTTTTGAAAAGACGAAAAAAAAATCACCAACACACCCAGCTCCGTTTTTTGAAGTGCATCTCTATCCCCAGTATATCCCGTAGGTGAAGTAGGCGATTATCAAACCCACAACTGGGGTGAAAAAGAACAGGCCAGCGAGGACGGTGAGAATGTTGAATCTGCTCCCTGTGTACTGGTCTCCCGCCCATTTGTCGGTGTATAGATCCTTTCTCTCCAGACCGTTGTTGGCTTCCAGGTTGGCCTTCTTGTATCGTTCTTTCAACAAGAACGAAAAAAAAAAAATAAGCCCAGAGAAGCAAGCAATAGCAACCTCCCCAAACCACCAAATAATAAAATACTAAGAAATAAAAAAATCATACTAATAATAAAAAACAATTAAATAAAGACTGATCAGCAGCAACTGACGGTGGCAAGCAGTTTAAAAAAAAAAAAACGTACCCGAGAAACAAAACATCTTTATTGAAGTGAAAAGGAAAAAGTCAGGAAAAAATGGACTAAAAAACTGCATGCATATGATGATAACGGTAAATCATAGAATTTTTTTATTATCATCATTTAGCATTTTGCTTTAAAACATCTTGATGTGGCATCAAAAAAAGAAAAAGAAAAAAAACATCTGAATGCTTGATCTTCACTGACCCAGCTGCTCTCTGACGGTTTTGGGCGCCCCCAGATCTCTGGTCGTTTCGTACCAGTCTTGACCGTAGGTTACATCTTGTGGTTTCTTTTTTGCTTGGCACGCTACCAGGCCTGCAATATTGAAAAAGAAAAAATGAAAATGCAGCTGCATCATATATAGGATTTCATTTCAAAACGTACAATACGAATGTGAGCATTCAATATCCAATGGTCGGTGTTTCCTTGTTTTTTTATGATATTCGTAAGAACCTGATAGCTCAGGTAACCCTTTTGATACCAGAATCTTGACATGGCCTCCTTAGTGCACATCTTACATTCATGACTTCTCCTAATTAATCCAGTTTCTTGACTTATTTTTAATTTTAATTTTTGCTGCAGATCATTAGAATTTACTTCCCCCAATGCCAGGTTTTGTTTTCCCCTCTGCTTGCAATCTTTCTTACAGTTTTTTTTTTCAGTTTTTTTTCTGACCAGGAATTAGAAGAAAGTAAAAAAAACCCAACAAACACAACAATAAAATATGAATCCTCAAAAAAGACCACCACCTGACCTCGACGCCCGCAGGGAGCCGCCTCCACGAACGAAATGGAAACTCTTTTAGCGCCGATCATAGTAAAAAGCACAGAAAGGCGCGCGTGAAAGCCAAAAAAAAAAAGCTTTTAAAAATACAGCGGATCTGCGCGCCCCTCAAATGGAAAAAAAGAACAACTTCAAGGGTGGAAAGCAGAATCCCCCAACAAAATCCTAAAACTTCCTGAGCTGGCACAGCTCGCTGGCACTTTTTCCTCAGAAAGATACGTATCAGCAGACATGACGATTTTTCTGACCATTCTTCTTCAAAACCATGCAGCCTCGTCCATCTTCTGCGCAGTAGGGGACCAACGCCTTCTTATTTCGTTTTTTATTTTCGAGGTCGATGTTCTTCAAACGCTTGTTTGATTTCCACCGCCACCCGTCTCTGGCTGAACTTCGGTTTCGAGTCTGAGGTTACGTTTTGTTTTGTTTTTCCGTTTTTTTGGGGAATATAGACTTTCCTGTGTGCGAGGATCTCTGTTGCTGGCTCGACCTCGTGGGGTGGCGGCTGTCAATCGTGCACCGATTCTTGCTCGCAAGCGTTTGGTGTGCAGGGCCTCCCAAGATGAGGAGTCCAAGGTGAACTATTTTATTTTTTTGGCAGAAACCTCTGTTATTTACATCTGCGAGGTGAAACAGAAAAAAAAAAAAACAAAAAACAAAACAGTGAAAGAAATGAGCTGGAAAAAGACTTCTCCAAGTACAAGTTTTAATTTCCTTTGTCCAGCAATCTTTCTCTTGTCAATAAAAAATAATAAAAATGTTGAAAATTTTTGAGAAATATGCATTCACCTCGTTTCACAGTCCTGATGGGTGGATTCATCCAGACAATTTAAAGAGGAAAGAAAATGTTTTGGAACACTGAGTTGAGTTTTTTTCTTTTTCTGGTCAGGGTGCTGATGTGAAACCAGTTAAAGAAAACACGACAGACCCTACTGGTGCTCCAGGTGTGACTTTAGTTGTGTTTTTTTTCCTGAGAATAATTTGAAAAAAGAATGTGAAGCAGCAGAAAAAGACAATGAAAACAGTTGGCTATCAACGCTAACAAACCCTTTTTTCTTTGGAAAAAACCCTTGCTCCCCCCCTTCAAAAAAAAGCAAGAAAATGGTGATAGAACGAAATACACATATGTAAAAAACAAGGAGAAAAATTGCTAATCCAGAGTTGGCGTGCCCGATGCCTTTCAATGTGTAGCTTGTAACGATTGCATAGATTTCATTTTTTCTTTTTTTCCCAAACTTCGTGAGATGGCGTGATTAAACGTTGCAATTCTTTTGGAAATTGTTTGAATTTTCTTTAAGAAGAAAATTGTTCTTCAATTGTTTTTCTTGAAGACAATTGAAACCTCCTCGTTTATTTTCTTTTCTTATTGTTGCTCAGCTGTATTTTGTTGTGCTCCAGTTATTCATCCATTATGTACATATTCATATTCGTTTTCTGCCATAGCGCTAGATTTTTTGAGGTCTATTTTTATTTTTATTTTCCGGCTCGTGAAAAAGATTTGTAGCAATTGAGCAAATCTTTCTTATGATATGTCTTCAGTTTTTTTTGTTTTGTTTTTTTTACAGTTACTGGAAATGACAGCAAGGAGCAGCAGCCGCCACCTGGAGAAGAGAAGGGCCAGCTCACTGCCATTATCACTGGAGCAGCCTCCATAATTCTTGGTGTAAGGATCTCAATTTTTTTCGTTTTATTTCTTTTATTTTATTTTTCGAACAGGAAGAAAAGAAAAAGAAAAAAAACCATGCAACACTGGTGGTGTTCGTGTGGCATTCCTTCCCTCATTTTTCAAGCACGACCTCTACCTTTCTATTCTCGTCCATTTTTTCTCGTGAGTTTGTTGCTTTTTTGTGGCCTAAAGTTATTTCTTTGTTCCCTTTCCCAACATCTTTTTCTTTACTTTCCAAGGCACACATTCTTGTTTCTTCTTCAAATATGAAATTTTCTTATTTTAATTTTCTCCACCCTTAAAGCATTGGAATTTTGCAAACTTTTTTTATATATTTTTTTCGCCTTTCTTGTGCTCCTCAGGTCCTTTATTTGGTTCTGGTTCAATTTTTGGATTCCCGAGGTGCAAACATGCTTCCTCCACCTCCAGAGGCTTTCCTGCAATGACCGCTCCCCCCCCCCCCCTCTTCTTCCCACCTTTGTTTTTACTTCCCATTTGACTCTATTTTTTTTAAATACAGACATGCATGGAGTCAGATGGAGTGATGCAAACACATCGCTTCTTTTTGTTGGTTTTTTGGGGGCGTGTGGTTTTGGTTTTTGGGGTTGCTTTGTTTGAGAAGAACTTGAATTTCTTTTTTTCTTTACCCAACAGCCCTTGTCTTGTCAACTGAATCTGGTGATCGATCCATTCCCTTCTCTGCATCCTCCTTGGAGTGGCATTTGTCGAGAGAAATTCTGGGGTGCACAAAAAAACAAAAGATTACGGGTTAACAGCCCACGCATGCAAAAGCAGTTTTCCAGTAGCAAATGGTTTCATGCTCAACAAGCAAGGGGAGCATGAAAATTCAATCTAGAAAAGATGATTGAATTTAGGACTACTGTCCTCGCGTCAAAATGATGTATCCATGATGTATCCAACAGTAAAGCCATGAAGGCTTTACTGTTGACCTTCACTTGCTGTTCTTCTCCCAGCCCAGCAACATTTAATGGAGGTGCACCAGCCACAGACTTGAACGCCTCTCTCCGCGGATGAGGTCAACGAGAGACAGCATCATCAATTCTTTAGAATCCCCCCCGGCCCCACGCTCAGCACGTACCCGGTCAGGGGGTTTGCTGAAGCCTTCCTGGTCTTCACCCTCCTGACCAGGAAGGGTGAAGAACAAGAGGGCAACTGATCGTTAGCAGGTAGACTCGATAGAAATCCTGCAAACTTGACGGGCGACCTCCTCAAGATTTTGCCCGAAAGTTGTGAAGCATGGAGAAGAACGTTTCCCCACATCGAAGTTTTCCTCAAGTGACGCGCTGTATTCCGCGACGCCACCAGGGAGCAATTTTGCGCGAGCCTGAGGTGCGAGTCTCGACGCCTTTTCGAAGAAATCATCTTCTTGGGGAGGGTCGGCTTCAGGAAGCCTTCCAGGTGCATGCGGGTCTCTTCGCACGTAGAATGTAGCCAGTGCAGAGGCATCAAAGGAGAAAGGCGGACGTGTCGAAGTACGCCTCTCGCACGCTCACGGAATGGAACCACCAGCTTTTCAGTTGAAAGCTGGAAGGAAATTTACTCTCAACACCTCAACATGACCACCTCTTCAGACGTAAAAGTGCCGCAGCACGGCGAGTAGCAAACTGTGAGTTCATTCGTCCAGGACCTTCCCCGTGACGAACCCGAAAGTGGTCGCCACGGTCGCGGGAATGGCCTTCTTGGCATCGCTGGACATATAACCGCGAGGACGCGCCCCTTCGTTCTCCCTGAGGCCAGCGATCACTCGGACCAGCTCCGAGCTCTCCGGCTTTGCGCTCTCGATGTGTCCCCTTCCACCATGCGACGGCGTGAAAAAGAAAGATGACGACGCTGGAGCGATGAAGGGCTGTCATCGAACGGCCACACTTTCTCGGGTCGCAGCCCCTCCAGCAAGTGCGCGTCGACCCACAGGACAACAGGCCGACGCAGTTCTCCCTCTCTTTAGTTCTGACACCGACATTTATCTGTTCCTCCTCACAGTACAGGGTTTCTTTATAGTCAAAGAGGAAGGGGGGCGGGACAATGATATGCTTCCTGCCAGAAACTCGGGGGGGTGTTGGCAGTGAGTCTATGCCAGACATACTGCCAAGAGTCAGTCCTTCAGCAGGATTCTGTCCAGCACTTACTGGACCAAATTGCATCCATTTAGGATAAACCACTTAGATATTGGGGCACACAAAACGATGTCAAACAAACCATAATCATAATCATAATCATAATTACAATCCACAGCAAAAGAGAGCCATCACCCTCTATGATGCTGGAACAAAGACAAAAAGGAAAGAAAAGAAAGAGAAAAACAAAAAAAACAAAAACAAAACAAAAACCTTAGGATTGTAAACCTGCTGAACGTATTGAAGCCATTTTGCTGATAACTAAAGCTAATTTGCCCGATGGCACCCTACTAAAAAGATCCTTGGGATTAGCCCATCGAAAAACATCTGAATGCAAAGAACGAAAGGAAGAATAAAAAGGACATTCAAAAAGAAAATGCCGTTCATCTTCCACCGCGGACCGACACAACCGACAAATCCTGTTTTCCCTTGGTACACCATTATATCGTCCCACTTCCACTTCCAAGAAATGAATACCACAACGAAAACGAGTAAAGAAAACCCGAAGAGAAGTTGGTTTTAAAGTTGTCAAATACCGTTCAAATCCGAGGGAAAACTTAATATGCCGATACCAAGATATAACTCGAGATGCAGATGAACCGAAAACATGTTCAGCATGCATAGCTTTATAACGACGCTGAAATTCCGAAATGTCCACCAAAGTCGTAGAAGAAAATATCTTCTCCGGCCAAAACCGTCTGAAAAAACCCAAAATACGCCCAAACCAAGAAGATCGAGATGCGTGATATTGATCAAAACCCCAACAAAACAATCTTCCATGCAATCGATCAACTGATAACCCAACCAACTTGTTCCAATATCGGCACAATTGCGACCAAAGTGCTAATTCTAATGGATAACACCCTAATTCCCCGTACAGAACCTCCTTTGGCGTATATCGAGGCAAACGGAGGATACTTCTCATAAACTGGAGATGAATTGCTTCCAACAAACGCCACTGAGAAACTGTTAGGAATGGACCCCAAATAGGGAACCCATATCCTATACTGCCCAAAACATACACCTTAAAAAGATTGTATGCTACTTTTGGATCCTCAATTTTCAGAGCAAAAAGACGCGACAAAACAAACCCCATTGCTTTCCGACACTGTGCTAAAACATAATCAATATGCGGCAAAAAAGGATGATGAGAACTTGATGATAACCGAATTCCTAAATATGTATGGTCCTCTGAAATTGGTATAGAATGCTCATGAAAATGAAAAGAAGAAGACATAAGCTGCTGAAAAAAAACCATCATAATCGTTTTGGAAAAGTTTAAACCAATTCCCGAATATTGTTCCCATTCAATCAAAACCTGCAACACTTCCTGATACGCCATTTCTCCACAACCCGGGTCAGCTTCCCACGGCCTGTCCAGTCATAGGCGGCCCGGCCCATGGGCCGCTTACATGCGGTCCATGAGCCGCGGCCGATTCAGTAAAGGGGCCATTAGAACCCAAGGGGTCCTAATGGCCGGTACAGTTCAGGGCTCGGGCCGGCTACATAAGCGGCCCGAGCTGGAAGTTATCGTTGTATTCGAACCTGAGTTGTAAACAGAGTTCGAGAGTATCCTTTGAGTCCGCATTCGAGAAGTTCTTATCAACTGGTTTCGGAGCAAGACCGGCCGAAGCCGCACTACCACAGACAGCACATGTCCGAAGCCACAGCACACAGTACCGCTTTCTCAAAAAGCAACGGAGACCACACGGCCGAAAGTTCGTTACCCTCACCGGACCTCCGTGTATACGAAAGGCACCAAGCCGGATACTACCAAGATTGGGAGACGGAGAGTACCGGGTCGTGTGGCGACGCACCAGCCACAGAGGCAAACACACAGCTACTCGCGGCCAGAGCCGAGGTTGAACGAAGAGCCGCTTATCTTGCACAATGGCACTTGTCCCATACGAAGTCGAGTCAGTAGACGGATCGGACCTCATGTCCATGGGGACCGAAGAAGACCCGCCACCAGTTCCACCGGCCGGCGTTTACGTCCAGAACGTGCAGAACAACGTTCAGCACTACCAGAACGTGGAGGTGAACAACAGGGAGACCGACATCCGGGTGGCACAAATTGCCGTGGACGCAGAGAACTGGGCCGGACGGACCGCGGACGAGTTGAGAGGTGCCCTGGAGATGGTCCGTGGAGAGTTGCACCAGTACCGACAAGAGGCCGAGATGCGGCAGTACCAGCTGGCCGAAGGACAGTCCGCGGCCCTTGCCGAAGCTTTGGAGACACAGCGGAATCAGATCGAGGAGCACCACTGGGGAGAGTTGGCACTACGGGACGAAGAGTTTTCCAGACGGTTGCTCGAGTTGCAAGAGGCCAACAACCACTTGGTCACGGAAATGGAGCAGCGCGTCCAAATGTCACAGGACCGGGCCGTGGAGCAAGCTACGGCCAACGTCCGGGATTTGGGCGTACGCACAGAGAGGCTGTCGTTACAAGTGGCCGACAACCAAGCGGCCGTGGCGACTTTGGGCGTGGCCACCAAGGAGCTGAAGGAAGAGACAGAGCAGTTCCCCACTGTGGACGAGCTGATTTCCCGTTTTTCCATGAAAGTTCCGGCCGCCCCAGAGCCGGTCCCGGTGTTCGTCACACACACCGTTACCGACCCAACTTCGGCCCCGCCCGTGGCCACATCGTCGGGCCAGCCAGAAGTTACCCTCGTCGCACCACTCGGACCCAACGTACCAGTACCTGTGCCCGTGTTGGCGCCCCCAGTATCCATGGCCGGACCACGTCCGCCCAACGCGTCCTCACGGCCCAGAGGAGGCGGCCCAGTTATTCGGGAAGGAGAGGCGCCACTGTTACCTCCGGACCAGTCGAGGCGCGCAGTGGATTCCGGGTTCAGAGACGTACCCAGACCTCGTCCAACGTTTGCATCAGGATCGGACCCCTTTGCGGGAATGGGATCCTACGCCTCAGTTGGACAACAGGACCCGACAGATCTGGGAGGATTTGGAGGCCGACCGTTCCGCAGAGCGGCCGGCGGAGCTCCAGGAGGAGGGGGAGGTGGTGATGATGATGGCGATGATCCAAGACGCAGGGGCCGGGATGACGGGTTCCCGCCAAGAAGACCACCAGGAGGACCAGATGGACCGGGCGGCCCGCATGGACCGGATGGAGGTTTCGGCCCAGGTGGACCGGGCGGCCCAGGTGGACCAGGAGGGCCGGGAGGACCAGGTGGACCGGGTGGACCAGGAGGCCCTGGCGCGCCGGGTGGACCGCATGGACCTCAAGCCCCGGGTGGCCAAGCTGGCGGAAACAATGGCCTGCGCCAAGTCAAGATTCCGATGCCAAAGCCATTCAACGGATCTGCCAACGTCACGGACTGGCTGATGCGAATGGGCCGCTGGTTTCGGGCTCACGGGGTGGCCGAGCAGCAATGGCTGCAAGTCATCTCGGCCAACACCGAGGGGCCGGCGTCGGAGTGGATGAACCTCCAGGAGCTGAAAGTAATGGAGGGCCGGCGCCAGCCTTTCCGGGATTGGCAAGCGTGGGCCGAGGAGGCCAGGCGAATGTTCGAGCCGACCACCACCCCCGAGCGAGCCCGCATTGAGCTCCGCAGTCTCCGACAGCACACGACTGTCAAAGAGTACGTGAAGCGTTTCAACTCGATAACGTTTCGCATACCCGACATGTCGGAGGCGGAGACCTTCAGTGCCTTCACTAATGGCCTGAAGGACCCGATCAGGAGTCAGGTGGTCGGGTTTGTACGGGGTAACGTACGGGAAGCGGTGGAAATGGCGGAGCGTTTGGACGGCGTTCGGGGAATGCACTCAGCACCTCCGGGCCGGAACCATGGGCCGAGACGCTGGAATCGCAGGGGCGGCGTGAATCACATTCGTGATCAAGAGCCGGACCAAGTGAATGCAATTGGTGCGAACCGTGGCCGAGGCCGTGGCGGTGGCCGTGGCCGTGGCCGTGGTGGAGGAAGATTTGGTGGTGGTGGAAGAAACGGAGGCCGATTCCAGGGCCGTGGCAACGCGGCCGGGGGCCGTGGAATGTCATGTTATTTGTGTGGTGCTAACCATAGCATCAGGGTCTGCCCTAAGCTCGCGGACGCCAAGCGTTCAGTAAACTGAGCGTCCGGGGGGCAAGGCCACCACCCCTGGACGGCAATACGGGTGGTAGTGAGGCCGAAGAGCCGGAAGATTTTGGGAATAAAAAGAACGAGGGACGAAAGGACGGAGACTCAAGAAAAATCACCTGGGGTGATACGTTGGCGGGGCCGACGCATGTACAGGATACGGGTTTCAGCCTGCAAAAACGTTCCATATTAGCAGAAGAGCGGGCCGGATCACCTGGAACGGGATCCTTGGGAGAAACCGACGACAATGGTCATTTGAAGCCACAAGAGTCGTCTAGTGGGCCGATGTCAGAAGCGCAACTGGGCCTCGGGGAGGACCAGCCGGCATCTGCGCCCACAGCATTAGTACCTGGGGTACATACTCGGACCGATCCTGCTACGGCCGAGGGGGACAATTTTTCTTTTATTATGAAGACTGGTAATTTGGAGTCGTGCAAGCGTTTTACTGGATTTGAGATCCAGGTGACCGTGAGTGGCCAACCACTTACGGCGTACATAGATTCCGGTAGTTGGGAGAACTATCTCTCAGCCCGGACGGGGGAGAGCCTGGGGATCAGGCCGAGTGGAGAACAAAGAACGTTGGTGATGGCGGATGGATCAAAATCGCAGACGTTGGGTGAAGCGAAAGGAGTGAAATTTCGGGCCGGAAAAGCATCGTTTGTTTCAGACTTCCACATCTTTCCGGGGATGGCGTATGACATCATCTTGGGGATTCCGTGGTTAGTGTCAGAGGACCCGTCGCTCTGTTTCCGGACACGCACAGTCTCGGTCCGCAGAGGCCGGGCCGCAATCAATTTACCTCTCGTCGTGTCAGAGAAGCCGAGGCCGACAGAGGTCATGACCGTGGGCAACATGACCCATACCTCAGCCACAGATATATGGAAGGATGTCAAGGCACAGAAGTGCGACGCGGTGATGGTCGTCGTCAATGAAATCGAGGCCGAAGACACACATACCAAGGACGATCTGAGCAAGCTTTCCCGGCCGGACCATTCCAAGGCGATCAGCAATCTTTTGGAGAGTTATCGCCGGGTTTTCGCTTCGGATCTACCGAAGGGCACGCCTCCAGTGCGCAATGGGCATGAGTTTGAAATACAGCTCGAAGAGGGCACCAAACCCATATTCCGGCCCATGTACAAGTTGTCTCCGGCCGAGCTCACCGAGGTCAAGAAGCAGCTGGACTACATGTTGGACCGGGATATCATCCGGCCATCGAAGAGCCCATGGGGAGCACCTATCCTTTTCGCAAATAAAAAGGATGGCGGGCTCCGGTTCTGTATAGACTACCGCTGGATCAACCAGCGTACTATTAAGAATCGGTACCCCCTACCGCTCCCGGAGGAGCTCTTGGATCGATTCCACGGAGCAAAGGTGTTCTCGCGGCTGGATCTTCGGTCCGGCTATTGGCAGATGCCGGTCCGGGCCGAGGATCAGGAAAAGACGGCTTTCCGGACGAGGTATGGCCACTATGAATATAAGGTGGTACCGTTCGGCCTCACGAACGCGCCACCACAATTCATGGCCATGGTCAATGATCTCTTCCGGGACTTCCATGATCAGTTTATGGTCGTCTTCCTGGACGATATTATCGTGTACAGCCGCACGGAGGAAGAGCATGCAGAGCACCTCCGGCTTGTACTCGATAAACTGGCCGAGCACAACCTCTTCGCCAAGGCGTCCAAGTGTGCCATCGCCGTGGCCGAACTCGATTTTGTCGGCCATTGGATCACCAGCAAGGGCATCTCTCCTCACAGGAGTAAAGTTACAGCGATCCGGGACTGGGAGCCACTGAAGTCCGTGGCCGAAGTGCGGAGCTTTTTGGGGATGGTCTCTTACTACAGGAGATTCATCCGGGAGTACTCTCGCATCGCGGCCCCCATCCAAAAATTGGTGAAGAAGGATCAAGCATGGGAGTGGGGGCCGGATCAGGAAGCCGCATTTGCATGTCTCAAGGACCGGCTCACTTCGGCCCCGGTACTGTTGATCCCGGACCCGGCCAAGCCATACGTGGTGGTGACGGATGCTTCGGACTTTGCCCTGGGAGCTACCCTCATGCAAGAGGCAACGGAGGGACTACAACCGGTCGCATTTTTGAGCCGGTCTCTGAACAACGCGGAACAGAAATACTCGGCCTACGAGCGCGAGCTGTTGGGTATCTCGTATGCCCTGGCTCAGTGGAGGCACTATTTGGAAGGAGCGCCAGGTGGCACAACGGTGTACACGGATCACCAGCCCGCCACGCACTTCCTGCAGCAACGAGTTTTGTCCCGTACTCAGACCCGGTGGCTCAAAGCCGGTTATTTTCAGTCCATCATGCCCAAGATCGTGTACCTCCCGGGCCGCTCCAACGTGGTTGCGGACGCCCTGTCTCGCAAGCCACAACTGAAGAGCCTGGCGATTTTGGAGGCCAAAATTTCCCCGGGGGAGGCGCAAGAGTGGCAGGTCGCCACAACAGCTGATCCTTCCCTCAAAGATCTGGTCGCCAAACTTGACCGGGGTGACACCGTTCCCGGTTACTTCAGAGCCGAGACTGGATTTCTTATGTACCAACCTACACCTGAGGCCGAGCCGAAGATTGTTGTGCCGGCCGAGAAACGACAGATGGTGATGCACGACCATCACGATGTTCCGATGGCGGGACATCCTGGATCAGCTCGGACGGCCGAGCTGGTGAGCCGGAACTATTGGTGGCGCGGCTGGAGACGGGCCGTGACACACTATGTTCGCACCTGCCCCACCTGTCAGGTCATGAAGACAGAGAACGCGAAGCCGAAGGGGTTGCTAAACCCACTTCCTGTTCCGACCTACAAATGGGAGCAGCTGACCACGGATCTGGTTACCGACCTCCCGCTCTCACAGGGATATACGGCCGTGGCCGTATTCGTGGATCGGCTCACGAAAATGTGCAAGTTCGTTCCGTGCACAAAAGAGGTGTCAGCGAAGGAGTATGCAAAGATGTTCCTGACGAAGGTGTTCCCCACCTCTGGAATACCAGAGGTGATCGTGTCCGACAGAGACCCACGTTTTACGAGCCAATTCTACAAAGAATTGTTCCGGCTCGTGGGCACGGATCTGAGGATGTCCACGGCCCATCACCCACAATCGGATGGGCAAAGCGAGGTCACAATACGGACGCTGGAGAACTTCCTCCGGCCCTACGTTGAGGCCAGGCCGGAGGACTGGAGCGAGCACCTGAGCACCGCTGAGTTCGCGGCGAACAATGCAGTTAATGCCACAACCAAGTACTCGCCCTTCTACCTGATGTTTGGGCAACACCCGAGAGGCTTGGAGATCGATCGGCCTGAAACAAAAGTTGAGGCCGCAGAGGAGATGCTTGGACGGATGAGCGATGACCTTGAGGAAGCAAAGCGGAACTACGAGGCGGCCCAAAATTACATGTGCGAGGTCGCTAACAAGAAGCGCCGGCACGTGGAGTTCCGGGTCGGCCAGGAAGTGTGCCTCAGGAGCGCCCATCTACCCCTTGCAGTAACCAAGCATATTCCGGCCAAGATCCGGAGGCGCTACGTCGGCCCATTCAAGATCGAGGCCGTGGTGTCACCGGTAGCTTACAGGATCAATCTCCCGGCCGGCTGGCGGTTGCACCCTACATTCCATGTATCCAAACTCAAGGAGTACCTGCGCTCGGACGAATACATCCGAGATGATCCACCCTGTTAAGGCCAAACCGGGATCCCACACCCGTTGGCACAATCAGCCGTGATAATAATTTTACAACCCGTTCTTGTCCCTTAAGTCACCAACTCTAACCGTTCTGTCCGACATAACACCACTATGTCTGACCCTAACCCCAGTCGGTCATATCAACCACTCCCCCCTTCGGACACAACGTCCTCGTAAAGTCCCACATTCAGGCAGCGAAAATAGAAAAGGTCCCACATGAGATAACAACCCAGCAGATATATTTGCAGCCCACACTACTATCCACATAAAGTTCCCTCTCACTCTATTCATCCACCTTTTCTCCCATCATTCACTGTCTTGAATCATCGTTTCTTGGACTTCCCTTTCTTGGACGCTTGCGTCTGAAGATACTGGGCGATGAGATCTGATACCGTGTCGAGGTTTTGCTCCTTCTCCCAAGTCGCTTCATGTAATTCATATCCCAGCCATGCAACGAGGAACTGACGATTCTTGCCCTTTCCGCGATGATCAATGATGGCTCGCACCTTGTATAACTCTTCGCCATCGTCTGTGATTATCGGCGGCGGCGGCGCCACTTCCCTTGCAAATGTCTCTGATCTCTTAAAAAGCTTCAGTTTACTCACGTGGAACACATCGTGGATCTTCCAGTTCGTCGGCAATTCGATCCTGAATGCGACGTCTGAGATCGCTTCGACGACTTTCAATGGACCCACGTATTTCCGTCTGATCTTGGCAGGGATCTGGCTGTAGCAGGTCTTGGGCAGCTGAGTGATTCGGAGACAAACTTCGTCACCGACATTGAGTTTGATATCTTTCCGTTTTCGGTTGGCGACATTTCTGTAATGCTCGCGGGATTTCTCGTAATTCTGTTTCGCCTCCCCCTCGATGCGTTGCATGCGTCCCAGCATGACATCCACAGCCTCGTTCGTGGTCGGCGGTAGCATCGGAGGAATAGCATTTGGTTGAAATCCGTAGAGAAGGTAAAATGGCGACATTCCAGTAGTGGCATTCTTCATCCGATTGGCGGCGAACTCCAGCGAAGATAAATGTTCGCTCCAGCGCTCGGGCTGATCCTCCACGTACGGACGCAGTAGATTCTCCAGCGTGCGAATGGTCACCTCCGATTGGCCATCCGATTGGGGATGGTAGGCCGTCGACAGGTGGAGATCAGTGCCGACCAAACGAAATAGCTCCTGGTAGAATGCCGATGTGAAACGCGGATCACGATCGGAAACGATGACTTCCGGCAATCCAAAGTGGCGGTAGACGTTCTCGAAGAACATCCTGGCGTAATCGACTGCTGACGTCTCCTTCGTGCATGGGACGTATTTGGCGAATTTCGTCAGTCGATCAACAAAAACTGCCACAGCAGTATATCCATTCGATTCGGGGAGATCAGTCATTAGATCGGTGGTGATTTGTTGAAATTTGTATTTTGGGATTGGGAGGGGATGTAATAAGCCTTGTGTTTTTTCTGTAGTTCCCTTGCAGACCTGACAAAGTGGACAGGTCCTGATGTAATGTTTAACATCCCTCCTCCATCCTTTCCACCAGAATTGTGTTTTCAGCAACTCACAAGTTCTATGCTCCCCAGAGTGGCCTGCAGTTTTGAGGTCATGGAAATTCTGCAAAATAGACTGTCTCCTTGCTTGAGGCACCACTGGCACCCACAGTTCACCATCATCAGAATGTTGTAGGACTCCTTTATCCCCCAGTCTGTATTGTTTGACTTTTCCACCAGCTTCCAGCTTATCCACTATTTTCTGCAACGGAGGTGAGGTTCGAACCTCCGCGTTCCAAGTCACAATCTCATCCTCAGACCACTGCACCGTTGTGATAGCAGCCACACTCCCTGGTTCCTCCACCCCTGGTGGCCTTGACAATGCATCTGCAACCAAATTTGCCTTTCCAGGCAAATACTTTATTTTGGGATTTATACTTTGAAAGTGACCCAGTTGCAGCCACCTGGTCTGTGTCCTTGACATCTCCTTTTGTTCCAGGAAGTGGGTTGCTGGCTTGTGATCTGTGTAGACTGTAGTTCCTTTGGCTGATCCTTCCAGGTAATGCCTCCAGAATCTGAGGGCATAAGCTATACCCAGCATTTCCCTGTCATAGGCTGAGTACCTGGTTTCTGTTGGAATGAGCTTTCTGCTGAGGAATGCACAGGGTTTCAAACCTGTACCTTGATCTTGCATCAATACAGCCCCAATAGCCACATTAGATGCATCTGTTGTGACAACATATTCCAGTTCTGGGTCTGGAATAATTAATAAAGGAGCACTGGTCAGGGTGTCCTTTAGTTTCTGAAATGCATTCTTTTGCAATGGCCCCCATTTCCACTCAGCATCTTTTTTTGTCAATTCATGCAATGGTGAAGCCAACTGGGCAAATCCTTGGATGAATTTCCTGTAGTATGACATCATTCCGAGGAAGCTTCTGACGTCTCTCACCGATCTCAGTTCGGGCCATTCCCTGACGACATTCACCTTCGATTCCACCGGCGCGATCCCTCCATCCTTGATCATGAATCCCAGGAATTCGACTTCATTGACGGCAATCTCACATTTCGACGACTTCGCATACATTGCATGCTGCCGCAATCTCCCGAGTACACTCCGCAGGTGTTCGATATGATCCTCTTGGTTTTTCGAGTAGATTATGATGTCGTCTAAATAACAAACTACAAAGCAGTCTGTAAAACCCTGGAGGACGACATTCATGGCGGCCATGAAATGTGCCGGCGCATTTGCGACCCCCATAGGCACGACATTCCATTCAAACGATCCATATCGCGTCTTAAACGCTGTTTTGCTGCGATCCTCCTCGCGCACCGGGAGCTGCCAGTAGCCATGCCGCAAATCGATTTTCGAAAACACATGCATCCCCTGGAATCGGTCCATCAATTCGTCCGGTAGGGGTAACGGATACTTATTCTTTACCGTCAAGTCGTTCAGCCACCGATAATCCACGCAAAAGCGCAGCGTTCCATCTTTTTTCGGCGCGAACAACACTGGCGCACCCCATGGCGATTCCGATGGCCTGATGAATGCATGCTCCGTGAGGTATTGAATTTGTCTGCGTATTTCTTCCAGTTCAGCCGGCGACATTCGGTAGATAGGCCGGTCGACCGGTTCTGCACCATCTTTGAGTTTGATTTCGAAATCCTTGATGTCCGCACGTTTCGGCATGTCTTTTGGCAGGTCGTCAGGAAAGACGTCTGCATGTTGCATGAGCAGATCTTTCATTCTGGGATCCATGTCGTCTCTCAGTAGTTTTTCCATTGGATTGTCTGTTTTCGGTTTCGTTTCAGTTGTTTCCTCTTTTTCCGCCGGTTTCACAACGACCATTAATCCCTGGCCGGTTTTCTGTATTGCTTTTCGCATCGTCGTCATTGAACACACGGTCATTCCATGCGCCGCCAGTTCTTGACGATCAGCAAATTCCATCGGATTCGCTCTGTATTTGCGTGGCAGAACAAACTCTTCTTCCCCCCGAACGACTGTGATGACGCCTTTTTCGAAATCGATGGCAGGGTTTGCATCCACTAGCCATGGTAATCCCAGCAGGACATCATATCCAAGGTTTGGTAGGACATCTGCTTCGATTTGAAATGACAGGCGTCCTGATCGGAATTTCATGTTTGGGATTTTGCCTGTAGTTTGTCGAGTAGTGTTGTCTGCCATTCGCAACTCCGATGTGTTGTTTTCTTGTACTTTCAGATTGACTCTCTTTGCAAATTCTGCAGAGACATAGTTGGCAGTGGATCCAGAGTCCACACATGCACCAACTGTAGTCCCTTGAATTCTGACTTCAATCATGTAGCCAGTAGCAAAGGTTTTCCCTGTGACTGGACATGATGAATGTTGATCAGGTGCCTCCCCTGATCCTGTTTCCATTGTAGGCAGTTGTTCTTGTGGTGACCCTTCATCCACAGTTTCGATTATCACATCGTCATCCCCTTCCGCAGGGTCTGACGTACCAGCGCTGGTTTTTGGATGCTCATCAGTTGTTTCTTCTTCGTCTCCTGACGATTCTGATGATGCATCTGTTGATTGTGCCTTTTCCATATTCTCATTTTCCTTGATTGTGACCGTTTTCGACTCCACTGCCCCTGAGGGCTCCCCATACTTCAATGTCTTACAGTAGGCCTGAGCTTTTTCTCTCAAAGGACATAATTTCACTCCATGGCCTGTAGCCCCACATAAAAAGCATGTCATCGTCGTGTTAAACGACCGTCCCCGACCATCTCCACGACCACGGCCGCGACCCCTGCCACGACCGCGTTCTGATCCAATCGCTCCCAACGTGTCCCCATTGCTCTGATTTTGAGTTTGGTTTGAATTGTCGTCATTCGCATTCCAGCCGAATCCACCACTGTTATTTCTCCCCCGCCCATTAAAGTGTCGTCCACGACCTCGACCTCGCCAGCCGCCTCGATTTGAGTCTGCTCCATGCAACGCATGAATGCCATCCAAGCGATCAGCGAGACGAACAGCATCCGCAAATGTAGATGTCTGGGCAAGGACAGTGGTGCGAATGTGCGGCTTGAGTCCAAAGGTGAATGCGCTGAATATTTCCTCTTCCGTCATCCCTGGGATGCGAAATGCAATCGCCTGGAACCTTCTCTTGTAATCCGCGACACTCGATGTCTGGGTGCATGCACGCATCTCCACGCGCGCACGTTCGGATGTCGTTGCACTCTCAAAATTTTCTCTCAGCTCATGAACGAAATCCTCCCACGATGCAAATGAGGAACGATGCCCCTGCGAGATACGCAATTCCACCAGTGCCATCCATCGCGACGCCGCGCCTCCCAGATATGCGGGCAAAATCTTAACCCAATCGCTTTCTCTGACGTCGTGAGCCCTGAACCATCTCGTAACTCTGGTCACCCAATCCGTTACACTGAGGGCTCCCTCGCCGGTAAAGTGCTTTGGCGGATCGAGCCGCAGACTCCGCATGATGTTACTGAGCCCGCCAGAATTTCTGCCTCGTCCACCGCCGCCTGGTCCACCGCCACCATCGTCGGGTCCATCGTCCCCATCATCATCTCCTCCGCCTCCATCTCCTCCCCCAGATCGGCGCCCCCGACCATCACCCCGACGGCCGCCACCGCGTCCATCTGCGGGATCATCATCGGGGTCGTCACCCCCTCCAGGGTCGCGTCGTCCAACACTTCGGTATGACCCCAAACGTGTGAACGGATCTCTCGGTACTGATCCCGAGGAGAATAGATGGGATGGAGCAGGTGCCCCGTGACCACTGAGATTTGTTGGTTGTACAGGCGATGGTGCCTGTGGAGGCGCAGATTGTGGAGCCCGGCGTGATGCTTGTTCGGCATTTCCATCTGACAGTCGTCTGCGTTCTGGTATTGGGCGTGAACTGGTGCCCACGTCTGCTGCTTGTGTTCGGACTGGAGGTGGAACAGTGTTCGTTTGTGTGCCCCCAGCCATGTGAACTTGTAGCTGCTGGTTGAATACATCCTCTGACAGCCCCAGTGTTGACAATATGTTGTTTTTTGTGAGCCTGGGGGTTTTTCCCAGAGCCCTGACTTGTGCATCAGTAACTCCCAATAGATCCAGTATTCTTTCTTTGTTCAGTGTAGGTGGTCCAGTCAGTAATCGATCCTCCGGTATTCCCAGAGTATCCAAAATTGCATTCTTCGTCAGGCTTGGTGGGGGTGAAAGCCTTTCTTGTATGTATGATTCCCACTGATCGAGGTCATCCCTCCTCGCATCGTACAATCCATCAGTGGTTTCCCTGACTCCTTCCAGCCTCGTATTCATCCTCTCCCACTGTTCGCACTGGACATCATAATCCTCCAATTGCTTCCCTTCAATCTCTCCCAGACGACGTTGCAACACACGGTCTTCCTCCATAGCCACTATCTCCCTCGACTTCACATGCTTGGTCAGGGACTCGATCATATGAGTCGTGTGCTTCTGGTTCGCCCTTATCGTCTTGGTCACCGACTGAAAAGCGTTGTCCACGCGCTCGTCCAAATCCCGCCTGACGCGTCTCACAGCATCGTCCACCACTTTTGCGAGTAAATCTGTATTTGCGTGTGCTTTGTGGAGTTCTTGGTGGAGAGATTGGTTGAGCACGTTGATTCGATTCCCGACGTCACTCTGCACTTGGGCGACTTGTGCGACGGCATGATCCACTCGCGCGACTCGTTGTTCGACGTCCACAGCCAAATTCTGTTGAATATTTTGGACGTTCTGGACGAATATATTTCCTTGTCCAGCGTTCGGCTGACCCCCGTTTCCATTTGGCCCTTCGTCCCGGTTGTGTTGTGGGGGGACATACTCCACAATGTCCTCAATATCATCATCGACCTCGTGGATGCGAGGATCGTCGAGTACGCGCATAAGGTCGTCCATGTTTGACCCGGTTCTTGGATTTCTGGCTCTTTTCTTTTTCTTTCCAGTCGAGAGGGTGGGGGTGTGCGTGGAGTAGCGACAACAGGGAACGTCCCACGAATATGCCCGGCAGTGGAGCCAACCAATGCTCCGAAACCAGTTGTTAAGGCCAAACCGGGATCCCACACCCGTTGGCACAATCAGCCGTGATAATAATTTTACAACCCGTTCTTGTCCCTTAAGTCACCAACTCTAACCGTTCTGTCCGACATAACACCACTATGTCTGACCCTAACCCCAGTCGGTCATATCACACCCGGCCCGGCCCTGGTGGATGAGTTGACAGGAGCTGAGGAGTTTGAGGTGGAGTCGGTGCTCCGAGCCAAAGGGAAAGGGGCCAGGAAAAAGTACCTGGTATTGTGGAAAGGATATCCGGCCCATGAAGCGACATGGGAGCCGGCCGAAAACCTCACCCATTGTGCTGAACGGCTGGCCGAGTTCTCAAAGAGGAACGCGGCCGGGCCGGGCCGGAAGTAAACGCTAAGATGGGTGGAAGGTGGTGATGGAGGAGTTGGACATGTGATGAAGGGGTCATTACGGAACCTTGGCTGGTATGGGACAGCCCAAGGGGGGATGTGATGGAACCCGGAGGGAAACTCCTATCCACTTTCACATCAGGCGATACTTCGGCGGTACGAAGTACGAGGCGATTAGGTCAGCAAGAATAATAGTGGTTCCGAAAGCCGACTATTGAAGGAACCCTCAGCGAGATTAAAATAAAAACTATCGGCAGCAGTTATTCCGCAACCGAAGCCGAGAACAACCATGAGCGATTTCGAGGGCATGGTGAAACGCTTCGTGGAAGAGGCAACGGAAGCGCTCGGGAAAGAAGTGGCGACGTTAAAGGAAGAAAACGCCACCCTCCAAGAGGAAGTCGACGTCTGGCGTAATAGAGCGCTGCAAAGTGAGCGTCGGGTTACGGAGTTGGAAAGCTGGGAACAGCGAGGGAGAACGGCCGAGGAACGTGTGAGGGGGTTACGCGCGGAGCTCGCAGTAGCCAAAGCACCCGCACCACATGACAGGAGGAAAGAGGAAGCATTAGCGCAAGCTTCCCGAGCAGCCATCGACGCGTTGTCAGCCGGCCTTGTGTCGTGCTATGGCACCGTCTTTGCCTCCAGCGTTCCCACCGTCACGTCAACTCCGGATCCAGCAACCACGATGGCTCCTCCTCCTCCCTCTCGATGGCGTCAGAAGCGGAGCCGGAGCTTTAAGCCCAGAAGGAAGCTGCTCCGCCTGCGCCACCTGATCGACGACGAGGCCCAGGAAACGGACGCGCCTGAGGAGATTTGCGACTCCGAGGAAGGCCCGCCGGAGATTCAAGGAGAGGGGGAGGAGAAGGGGGAGGATGACGACGACCTCTATGGAAACCTTCCCGAGCTAGGCAAACTCCGCGCAACGTTGCGGACACAGGCAGAAAGCGGTGGCGGAAAGAAAAGCGACAAAGAGCCCAAACCAGGGGCAATGGATGTAGACAAGGAGCCACTGTCGCCACCATCGCCGAAGCCGGTCACGATGTTCAATTGCGCTGCATGCGCGCAAGGGAGGCCATTTCCTCGTCCCGGCCTGGACCGCCCTATGTGCGAGAAGGGGCATTTGCTGTGCCTAACGCACAACGTGGGAACAAGGCTGGCGGTCCGAGCAGGGACATTCTTTGCGCGCGGCATAACGCCGACGGTGGCCCAGCTTGTGTCGGGCAGGGACGACGGCGTGGGCATCATGCCAGTACCAGGGTTTTCCGACCCGCTCACGGTGTGCCCCAATTGCCACAAAGAGGAACTTGGAAAGAGATGGCCCGGGAAATATAAACAGCAGATCAAGGATTGGACGACGGGCTACTACACGACACAGGGGCTGCCTGTACCGACGACACGAGTGCGAGCCAAGTCCGCGGCTGCATCAACACCGGTCAGGGGAGCCGACGCTATCGTCATCGAGCCCGCGCATCCACCCATCGTCACAGTATCAGCACCAGCTCCCGTTCCAGACTCAGCAGACGTCTCGGACGTCAAGGGAGGTCCGATGACGCGTTCGCGTTCGCAGCGCTAAAGCGCGCGGCGCTTTGAGCAGTTCGCAGGATGGGGGAACTTTACAGTTTCGTTATTGTGGGTGTTGGTATGGGTTGCGACCGTCGGGTGATGAACGGTATTTTTCTTATTGGGTATTTTCTTTTGTTTTGCTTTGAAGCAGTTTGGGTGATGGGTAAACAATCGAACAAGGTTAAACTGTTATGCTGTGGGTTTCGTATCGAGGATTCTCTGGACAATGGGCCGTTTGTTTTTCGCCCTTAAACGATAAAGGTTTTTATTGCTGTTTGGGTTAAGGTATTTGTAAAGAGACGGGGGTCGGATAGACAAATGGGAATATTACAAGCGTGAACACACGGTCCAAAGGCCTAGCGCCTTAAGACTCGTCAACCGTTGACCCGGGTTCGAATCCCGTCAACGGTCCCAACCGTAACTGGCTGTAACTCTCACTTCTGTGACCCCGAACTACACCGTCCGGATACAGTCACTCACACACTCATCCATCCGTCACACTATCACTGTTCCTGTTACGTTATCGGTCAGTCGGCTACATAACCGATCCGACCTCTGTAACCACCGTCGCCCACTGGTTCGCTAGTGCGACCGTTACTATCATTGTCACCGAGAGGTCTAGGGATCGAATCCCACCTCTCCCTTTAGAACTAAACTGTCACAAGACTCCCCCTGACCTTAGAGATCTGGGCCCCAGACCTAAGGTCACCAACTAGCACATACAAACTCCAGCAAGAAAGAAATAGAGCACTCCCCCAAAAGCAAGAAGGAAAAATCCCAAAGACCTCCCAAAAAGCAAAAGGAAAAAGCCCCATCTGAAAGACCATCCCAAAGACAGTAGAAAAGAAAACAGCTGATCTGGTATCAGCACTAACACCATCTCCCCTGAACCCCCAACAATCATAGACTGAAATTCTTCTCTCATTCCCATGTCTCTTCAGAGATATCTCTCATTTACTCACTCTTCAGCTCTTGAAGTCCTCTTATCTCCACTTCCAAACTTTCTTCTCCTGCTCTGTTGCTTCCAAGTGTTTTTGCTGGAAGTATGCTGCTGCAATGTCAGGACAGTTCTCCAGGTTCCTGATAGGCTCCCAGCTATCATGGCCCCTGTCATATCCTTGCCATCTGATCAAAAATTCCCTTGCAGTTCTCCCCCTGCCTCTGCCTCTCTTGACCTCTCTGTGATCCAGGAATCTCTCCACATGGAACTCTGTGTTTCCATCAATAATCTCAGGTGGCACTGGGTTGGGTTCCCTTTCCCCATACTGCTCATCCTGGTGGAATCTTCTTAACTTTGAGATGTGGAACACTGGATGTAGACTCCACTGCTGGGGTACTTCCAATTCATAGGCCACTTGGCCCACTCTCTTCAGCACTCTGTATGGTCCCACATATTTGGGTCCAAGCTTCTTGCATCTGTCTCCAGCCAGCTTCAAGTCCTTGGTACTGAGGAGGACCATGTCATCCACCTTGAACTCATCTACTCTTCTGTGTTTATCAGCATTCTGCTTCTGTCTGTTCTGAGCTCTGGCAATGCATGTCTTGGCCACCTCCACATCCATCTTCAGGTCATTCAAGATTTCATCTACACCTCTGATGGGTGTCTCAATTTTCTTCCTCCCCAACAAGGCTGCAGGCACCAAAGGTTCTTCTCCAGAGTTCAAGTAGAATGGGCTATACCCAGTACTTGACTGCTTCCCTTGGTTGTACACAAACTCAGCTGCACTCAATTTCAAATCCCAATCTGTTTGGGAATGACTCACATAAGCTCTTAAGCTCTCTTCCAATATTCTGTTGAGCCTTTCAGTCTGGCCATCTGACTGTGGATGTCTGGCAGATGACATCTTCAATGTAGTACCCACCAGCTTCATCAATTCCTTCCACAACTCAGATGTGAATCTGGCATCCCTATCAGACACCAGATCCTGAGGCATCCCATGATACCTCCAGACCTCTTCAAACAGTAGTTTAGCCATCCCAGTTGCTCCAATGGTCCCCTCAGTAGCACAAAAATGGGACATCTTTGACATCCTATCCACAAATACCACTATAGCATCCTTCCCTCTCTCAGTTCTTGGTAGTCCTGTGATGAGATCCAAGCTTACAGAGCTCCATCTCCTGTTGGGAATTTGCAGTGGTTGTAGATCTCCAGCAATCTTCTGAGTAGATGATTTAGTCTTCTGGCATACAGGACAGCTCCTGCAATACTGGGCCACTTCTTGAGACATCTTTTTCCACCAGAAATTTTGCTGTAGTGTGGACAAGGTTCTCTCCTTTCCTTTGTGTCCTCCAAGCAAACTGTCATGCCCTTCCTTCATCACCATTGCTTTCAGACTCTGTGGCACAACAATCTTCCCTTCCACAGTCTGTAGAACTCCATCAGCAGACATCTTGAACACCCTTTGGGTCTGGATGTCAGAGTCCAATCTCTTCAGGATTTCCTTGCAATTGTTATCATTCTTCTGGGCATCAGCAACCTCTTGTGGACTCCCTTGAGCCATAGGTTCCATGGATGTTTTCTCCAGTGCATTGATTTGTTCATCAGATCTTGACAATTCATTTACAGTACCCCTTTTGGTACCTCCTCTTGCATCACTTGGCATCACATCTGTTTTCAGTCTCTCAGGCAGCTTTCCAGTTTGGCATCCAGTAACCTTCACCAATCTGGAACCCAATGGCTCTCCTGGTTGTTCATCAAACACAAGATCCTGTGGATGATTCTCTCCCCAGGCCCCCAAGCCTTGGTACCTCTGAACTTTGCCATCATGCATCACAAGAGTTTTTGGTGTGCCATTTGGTGTAGATGCCTTCAAATCTCCCCCTCCACTGCCAGAATCCCTTGGATCCACTGGATGTGGACATCTGGAGAGGGCATCAGCCACCACATTATCCTTTCCAGGGATGTGAACAGTTTGGAACCTGAAAGGAGCTAAAAACTCCACCTGAAACGAGGCTACTTTTTTCAAGGTCCCCTCGCCCTCCTAGAGGAGGACGAGTGCCTTCCTCAAGCGTCTCGTTAGATAGAACTTCCTTACAAGAATAAAGTTATAAAGAAGATACAACGACCTTTTCCTTCCACACTCTTATACCCTAGCGCCACAGCGCATCAAACCCTTGTTCCTGTCGACGTGTCACTATTCACTAGGAATTCACACATCTCCTTGCCACCTCAACTGTGAACGTGCCCCTATTCCACGAGAACTCACACGTCCAATTGACAACT
This sequence comes from Bryopsis sp. KO-2023, assembly GCA_030272585.1. Lineage (NCBI taxonomy): Eukaryota > Viridiplantae > Chlorophyta > Ulvophyceae > Bryopsidales > Bryopsidaceae > Bryopsis > Bryopsis sp. KO-2023. The sequence continues at coordinate 237,303 of BSYQ01000012.1, read as the reverse complement.
CGACTTTGATGGCTGCCACATCATCATCCATCAAACTCCATCGAGCTTGGTTGTAGTCGTGACTCCAAGGGTGTCGCACTACTGCACCTCTGCACCTCTGCACCTCTGCACCTCTGCACCTCTGCACCTCTGCACCTCTGCATCTCTGCACCTCTACTCCGCTGCACCGCTGCACCTCTGCACTGCTGCACGCTGCATCCACCGCTGCACGCTGCACCGCTGCACGCTGCACTCCTACACGCCGCACTCTCGCACGCTGCTCCTACACGTTGCACTCTTGCAACCTTCCCTTTTTCAGCTGCAGGAAGCATGGCAACTACTCTTGTAGTTCCAGCTCGAGTGCTGCGATAACCAACCGTTACATTCCTCCCCACCAGGTTGGCAGTAAGTTCCAACACTGCCGTGGAGAGCATGTCTCAAATAAAACCCGTTGCATAAAGTATCACAATCCATAAGGCATCTCACAATCCAAATCAGAATATCTTTCAGTGTCCAAACACGAAAAGAGTACGAGACTGGCATAATATTTTCTTTCGCTTTGTCCATAAAATCGAGAAAATCATCTCTCTATTTCAAACTGAAAATGAAAATGAAAAACATCTGGCTGAAAAGAAAATCCTTTAACATTCAGAAAATCATCTTGTATCACTCCAGAAATATACTTCTGTCCATCAAGTATTCCACCAATGTTTTCCTTTGCTCATATATATCTTTTCTCAAACCAGGTGAAAGGACAACTAATCATGCTCTTTCTTTGAACCATTCATTCACCTCCAAGTCACTGAATAATCTTTTGAAAAATCAGCTTTCTTTTTTTTTTATTTTATTTCTTTCAAATCTCTCTTCCGCACACTGAAATATCCTTTCTCTGCTCTTGAGTTTCCAGAGCTCCTCTTCTTGCAATATTTGGATTGCTGCTGCTGCTGCTGCTGCTGCTGCTGCTGCTGCTGCTGCTGCTGCTGCTGTTGCATCTAACGCAACCTCGTTTATCATCACTTGAGACTCCCATGGATTGCTGCTGCTGCACCATGCTGCAGCCTGATTTGTCTCCACTAGAGACTCTCCAGTTTGTCACATTCCAGCTTCACTTAATTCCTTGGCTTCTGATCTCTTGATTCGACAGCGCATAAGCTTTTATGGAGTCCCGCTGTTTGCTTTCCCGAACTGCAAGTTTCTTCACCTCGATTGCACTCCAGAATTTCTGCAATGCAGTCTCCATCATCAAGCTTTCTCCAGAATTTCTGCAATGCAGTCTCCATCATCAAGCTTTCTCCAGAATTTCTGCACTTCCATTCTCCAGAATTTTTGCATTTCCAGAATCCAGAATTCTTGCACTTCAATACTCCAGAATTTCTGCACTTCCATCGCACTCCAGAATTTCTGCGATGTACTCTCCTTAATCCACGCTTATTACAACATGTTCCACTGCTGTCGAGTTTTGACAACCTCTTGATACTTCAAGAACATCAAAAGCAATGTTCAGAGAACCATATTGTTCTCCACAATATGTTCTAACCTCCAACAAAGTTCGAGATATCCGAAACATTCATTTGAATCAGTTTCATGTCAACGAACTGATTCGATTCTCAGCACTTCAATAGAAACATCCAGTTGGTTCCATTGCCCTCAAGGGCTACCAGAAAATTAACCAACTCTGTCCACTATTCTTCCCTCTCTGGAATTATGTGCTCCCACCAACGAGGCACCTGAAAATAAAATAAAATATCCAGAGGGTTGCTCTCATGTTTTCTCTTTTTTTTTTCTTTTTTTTTTTACTTGTGCTCCCTTCATTGGGGCACCAAATGAATGCCTGAAAATTTCCATAGCATTTTTTCCCTTCAGAAATTTTGCTGCCTTCTGTGGGTATCCACAAAATATTCACTCTCACTCTGTTCCTTCCCTTTTCTTTCATTCCATACTCTCTCGTTCCCCATTCATCAAGCCCCACTGTTCCAAGTGGAACTCAAAATCATATGTTCTTTTTTTCCAGTCATCAAGCCTCATTGTCCCAAGTGAGACTCAACATCAGATGCTCAAAACAACATCAGCCCCGAGACTGATGTCCCAAAAATAAACCATACACTTGCTGCACTAAACTCGTGTTGAAAAACCCGCTGAAAGCCCCCTCCCCACCAGCTTTAGGCAGTCCCTTGCCTAACAATAGGATTCAAAACTGAGTGAGGGGCAATCAATGTTGCCACGAGTGATCACAACGATATAAACAATCATCAATATCGAAGGGAATGTTCAGAAACAAACCACACTCACGGCATTGCACCGCCGTCTTGTGCAACGGAGATAAGGAAGCAATATACTCAGGGAGATTGAGTAGAAGCTTTTTGTGATTCTTCAGTGAGGAATCTTCACTTCAGTGGCAGTGGATCTCGCCATTCCTCTGAACCTCCAGGAACATGCAAGCCTTGCATGTTCTTCTTCCAAGGTAATCCAATTCCATTCTCCGTATCGATTGTAGCACAATCGTTGCATTCACAGTGTTGTATTCTTGAACATCTTCACTGAGCTTGGGAAAATCTGACATCACCAATGGTGTTGCACCATTCACCTTGCTTTTAATGGTCGGCAACCAGTCAAAGCGATAGACAAGGCGTACGTGGGCTCGTTCAGTCCTGAGAGCTCACGGGATGTAAGATAAATCCCATATATTTGATAAATATAGTTCACACCACCATATTGCCTACAGAAGAAGCTCCAGTTAGCTCTACTCCCTTTGCAATCTTCCTACACTTAAGTCATGGGGGAAGTTTTCTCAACCCCTACGTGAAACACCGGTACGGCTGTAACACTACGGGAGCTACCCGTTTGACGCTAAAGTGTGTGTGGATAATATCCAAGCGCCGTTGACGTCGTATGGGTGCTTCTCCAAGAGGCGGCGACAAACGTTCGACCGCTTTTTGGAGGTAACAAATAATTCTTGAAATCTGGAGGGGCCCTCCGTCGAGTCGGCTCTCCTCAAACCTTCTACAGGTGGCTCTAGGCGATAGTCGTGCACTGACCTTAGGTGGCTATTAGCTCTGCCTAAGCTCTCAATTGGTTCAGAATCGGGAGGGAACCCATCCCACACTCCCCTATTCTTGGCGACAGGTGGCCTATAGGCTATAGGCTATGGCTCTTCCTGTTCCCACAATTGAGTACAAGTGGCCCCAAGGCTCGCTTGTTCTTTGTGCGTTCTTGCTTGTCTCAACTCCTTGAAACTCGGTACAGGCGGCCCAGCCTGAGCACTTTCTCATTCATCAGGGGGATCTCTCTCTCAACCCCTTTTGATCTCCGCGGCTGCACCACAAGTTCTGAGAGTGGCCGTAAGGCACTTCTCTCCTTGTTATCACATGAACTCTGTTGGCCATTCCCTTCTTCAACCCCGCCACTAGTCTTGAGAGAGGCTCAAGGCACTTCTCTCTTAGTGGTCTGGGTTTCATCATATGTATTTTACTGTAATTGCTCTCGCGTCGCTCCATGTCCGCGATAGTATCATCTCTCTCGGCATGCAGTTGCATTCTTGCCACTGATAAAAGTGGGTGTTCTCTTGTAGAACTCCATAGCCAATGCTTTTGGCTGCAACTCTTGATGCTCCTTTGTTGTGGGCTGTGGCATCAGCCCCTCTTTTCCAACTCCTTGTTGTCGGTTGCTGCATCAGCACCTCAGTCAAATCCGTGCTATAGGTTGCTGCATCAGCCTCTCTTTTCCAACTCCTTGTTGTCGATTGCTGCATCAGCACCTTGTCCAAATCCTTGCCTTGGTTGCTGCATCAGCACCTTGTCCAAATCCTTGCCTTGGTTGCTGCATCAGCACCTTGTCCAAATCCTTGCTTTGGTTGCTGCATCAGCACCTTGTCCAAATCCTTGCTTTGGTTGCTGCATCAGCACCTTGTCCAAATCCTTGCTGCAGCTTGCTGCAGCTCTTGTTTCCATATTCAAGATCTCTTCTTCACATAGTAATAGGTACAAATCCTGGCTGCGGCACACACACCGGACCAGTCCAGGCTGCACATCAGCCAAAAATGCCATGTGTTGATCTCTTAGCAACTCAAAACTGAGCTCTGGACTGAGTATGTCTTGGGATACCTCCCACATAAAGCTCACTCCATCCATCTTCAGCGGTTGTTGCTTTCACTCTCTTGCACTCGCAATTTTCCTGAAATTTCCAGGTTGCAGCAATGATCCACACCAAGACAACATCAGCTTTCCAAGCCTGATTTGTCACCGGGCTGGACCATCCATAGTATGCCCTCTTCTTTCCACACATCTGTGTTGGGGCCTTAAGTCTCGGCAAGGGTGAAAAGACAACTTCAGCAACCTGAGCTTGCATCATAATGCACCAGCTCGCATCTTCTTCTTTTGTCCTTCTGACTCAGAAGTTCTGAGGTGGACACCATAAACCTTTGGCTGCTTCACCATCAGAAATCTTTGATGCCACTGGTTGCTCTCACCACCGTGAATACAATCATCTCTTTGTGTGATTGGCAGAAACGACATCGATATATTCTTGGGCTGCGATCCAGTTGGCCTCTTGCTCAAGCTGTTGGTCCTCATACATCATCTCATATCAACATGAGCCGGCAGTTCACAAGTCCCTTGAACTGTCGATTTTTCTGACCATTTTCCTTTGTCAACTGGGGTATTCTTGGCCTTGTTGTAGCCACTCCTTTCACCTCCAGTTTATTTGCCACCAGAGGTGGTGCCTTTAGGATAAGCAACCTTCGACCACTGATGCAAATACAAATTCGAATCAACTGATTCGCAAGCTTGATATCCTTTTATCTTCAGAAGTCTCACAACACTCTGTCATGAACAACAGCTCGATCGCAATCGTTTCTCCAATCCTCTTTCTCCACCTCATAGACTTTTCTATCCCATCCAGATGTGGGGACATGTGCCCTTCTTTTTCTTGAAGAGACCTTCCTTTCTTAGGTCAGCCTCAGCCCTCCTTGGCTGGTGCACAAACTTGATCCTCCTTAATAGCATCCACCAAATCATGGTCCTTGACTGGATTTCAATGCACAACCCTTGTATTTTCCAGAGCTGTCACTCAACACAAGCCTTCAGAAATCCTTGACCATTTTCCACCACATCGGACTCCAATATTTCAGTTCCACTATCAACAATATCAAGCCAGAAAATTCCACAGAGAGATTTCTGCTTGAAACACCTTTCACATAACCCGAAACCTTCAAAAGAAAATCATTTTTCTCCTGAACTTTCCATCACTAATCAGATCATGACTTTTCTCAAATGAAATAAATGCATGAAAAAGATTAATACCCTGATCACTTCTTTTCTTCTCAGTTCATAAACCATTAATTCAGAAATGTAGTTGCTGTCCAAAATTTTCAGCAAGTGGTGAAAAGGTATCTCTTTCTTCCCATATCTGTGAGTATAATCAAATGCAAAAAGAGAAACAAATTCTCTGCCTTGCTTTATAAAAATCTGTCCATTTTCTGCATCGAATTTCGAAAAGACCAATGCATTCATTCAATCTGATGACAATACCACCAAACTCATCTCAAACTCTTGAAGAAGAGGTTCAGCATCAGCAAGTCATGTCCTCTGACTCCTACTGTTGGATAAACATGAGTCACTTTGCATCCAATGGGTGCTCTCTTGCTGCAACTCTTGTATTGCAGCAACATCTCCGAGGGAAGATCATTCTTTGCTTTGTAGCACACTCAGAATTATTACTCAACAGCTCCTGTGACATTTGTTGCATGTCTCCTTGAGTAATAATGATCTCCTTCCACTTGATGTGCATCCTCTTGTGCAAGTGTAGATGGTATTGACTCAGCATTTCGATGTGATCTTCTCCACATCAGTAACTGTAATATTTGCCTTGGCATTCGTTGCAATATTTGCCATAGCATACACTCCAATGTATGTTGCAATCAATGTGATACACATTGGTGTATTGTTTCATGTGTCCATGCAAACAACACGTCATGGCTGCGGCATGTTCAACTCAGTTCGAACTGCGAAATCTGCTGGCAGTAGATGCTGCAGTCAATATGAATTCGTTGTGGTATCCCCAGATGCACCCGAGGTAACATCCATTCTTGATCGCACGCTTGATCCCAGTGGGTATCACACATAGTGCTTCAACAACATCCTCGTTGGAGAGGTTCTCTCGTGTGTGTTGGTGCGCTACCTCAACCACAGTCTCATCATTGACTTTGTTATCATTCGCACTTGTTCCGTTCACTGTGTTGTCGTCGATGCCAACTTCGATGTATGTCTGCAACATGAACAATCGAATTGATTGCAACGTTCGTTGGGGCTCTCTTGTCTTTGCTGCCCTCATTTGTGCCAGTGGCGGCAATGCCTCCAACTGTAACACCTTGACGACTGCATTCCTTGCAGTCACGCTTCACATCCTCTCTGAGAATCGTCTTAACAAAACTCTCACGCTACTGTTGCTTGGCTTATCAGCCCTGCATCACTTGCAGGTGATGCGGCGTGTTTGCTTGGCGCCTGGTCACACTTTCTTTCCTCAGAGGTCACAATCCAGACTTGCGTAGTCTTCTGCAGTTTACCTTCGCACTTGTCACTCCAAACTGGCGCAGTCTGATGCAGTTCGCTTTTGCTCTTGGGTCACTTTCTTTGACTCCATCACTGGTGCGCGTGAGATTCAATTCTCCACGCACAAGCTGCTCACGTTTTTACAAAAGCTCTCACATAGCATCAACACAATCGACTGCACATTCCACCTTCAAGTGGTGTGGCTCAGTTCATTCGAAACATAGCACAATAGAAGACTTGTCGCTGCCTCTGAGTAGCTGTCTAGCTCAAAGAACTATTTCGACAATCCTTTTGCTCCATCGCCATGCAATCAACCGTCAGGCTATCAGTAGCAACTGCGGCGTCGCGCTGCAACCGTTCGATCAACATTCGATCGAATTTTCTGTGTCGATTCGTCCTGCATATTGCGCAGTTACTGCAACATGCTGCTTCAATGCGCTGCAACTGTTATCACTCGTGATAATGTTGCGCCTGTGTTCTCAGGGCGTTGCACTCTTGTTAGTGACCAATCGCCTCCTGTAACTTAGTCTTTTCGCGTCCGAGGCGAGGCTTGCGCCTGCCACTTTCTCGCGTCGTTGTGCATTCATCACAACATCTGCATCTGCTGTAATTGCAATGAAATTGCAATGTGCTGCATGTAACATTCGCTCCATCCCCTTCATTGGGATTCCGCCTGTGTTTCCACAATCGCTTTGTGTTCATGCAGAATCGTCGGCGTTCTCAACACCAACGATATTGAACTCACCTCCCAAGGAGGTTTGCCCTGTTGTGTACAGTCTCCTCGACTTGTACAATAGAACGACCAGCCAGTTAGGTGGCTTAAGAGGGTTCGACTCCCTCTCTGGATCTCAAGCAAAGCCTCATTGACCTGGCGCTCGATAGCGACCAGCCAATAGGTGCTTCCAGAGGGTCTAACGACCTCTTTGAACCTTAAGCGAAGCCTGAACAGCTGCTTTCAGGGTTTGCCTTTTCGGGATCCTCAAAGAGGAAAACCTTAGATCTTAGGTTACCCTAGCAGATCTTTCGCTTGTCAGCCTTGCGCTGATCCAAGCGACTGAGTGGGCGCTCTCTAGCGACCCACACGACTTGGGCGAGCCAGTCACTTGCAGTCGTTTGCTGTCAGAAAGGGGGGGTCGGCACTGACGACTCGTCATGGTACGACCTCAGCCCCCAAAACTTCGCATGCTCCAGTTGCTCCAGTCGACACGAAAGCTACCTCACACTGCGCAGTTGTTCCTCACGATCTGCGACTCTCTTGCTGGGTCACACTGCGCAGTCGTTCCTCACGACCTGCGACTCTCTTGGAAGGTCACACTGTTGGGCTTCCACGAACTTGCGCTGTCATGCTCATTCGTCACTTTCACGTAGTGCAGGCTTGGTCAAGTCTCTTCGACACTTCTGTTCAAGAAACTCGAACACCAGTAGTCAGAGACAGGTTCGGCGACGACACTTCTGGCCCTGGGCCGTCTTCTTTGTCGTCCTCGCTGGCGATCACCTTTTCAAGGCTTCTTCAAAGCACGCTTTCGCTGGCACGACCATCACCACTGCAGATCGCTTTCCCCACCCTAGTCCAAAGGGTCGACAGTGGTGGGTAACCTCTTTTCTTTGCAACGCTGCTCTTCTCCAGCGTCTCAGTAGTCCATACTTCAGTAGCTTCCATAGCTGCTCGCGTTCTGCTCTTGTGGTCGCACCATTAGCGCTGCTCTTAGACCCCTTACTCCACTTTGCCACACACGGTCGCACAATAAGTAACACTTATTGCGCCTTCGCTCCGAAACCAATGAAACGAGGCTACTTTTTTCAAGGTCCCCTCGCCCTCCTAGAGGAGGACGAGTGCCTTCCTCAAGCGTCTCGTTAGATAGAACTTCCTTACAAGAATAAAGTTATAAAGAAGATACAACGACCTTTTCCTTCCACACTCTTATACCCTAGCGCCACAGCGCATCAAACCCTTGTTCCTGTCGACGTGTCACTATTCACTAGGAATTCACACATCTCCTTGCCACCTCAACTGTGAACGTGCCCCTATTCCACGAGAACTCACACGTCCAATTGACAACTCGACTTTGATGGCTGCCACATCATCATCCATCAAACTCCATCGAGCTTGGTTGTAGTCGTGACTCCAAGGGTGTCGCACTACTGCACCTCTGCACCTCTGCACCTCTGCACCTCTGCACCTCTGCACCTCTGCATCTCTGCACCTCTACTCCGCTGCACCGCTGCACCTCTGCACTGCTGCACGCTGCATCCACCGCTGCACGCTGCACCGCTGCACGCTGCACTCCTACACGCCGCACTCTCGCACGCTGCTCCTACACGTTGCACTCTTGCAACCTTCCCTTTTTCAGCTGCAGGAAGCATGGCAACTACTCTTGTAGTTCCAGCTCGAGTGCTGCGATAACCAACCGTTACACCACCCATCTGGCTTGTCTTCTGCTCAGATGCTGTTGAGAATCCAGCCAAACCAATGACTGATTGTCTGTTCTGAGAACAAACTCCCTTCCTTCCAAATATGCTCTCCACTTCTTGAGACAGTGGACAATCCCCAACAACTCAATCTCATGGATTGGGTACCTTGTTTCAGCATCAGTCAGCTTATGGGATTCAAAAGCCACTGGATGCAACCCATCTGGTCCCTCTTGCATCAATACTCCCCCCACTCCTGATTGACTGCCATCAGTGGCCACAATCCAGGGCCAATCTTCCCTTGGATGTATCAAAACAGGTGCAGAGCATAATGCATCCTTGAGATCTTCAAATGCCTGTTTCTCTTCTTCTCCCCATATGAACTGTTGATTCCCTTTTGTGAGATTGGTCAATGCAGCAGCCTTTCCACTGAAATTGGCCACAAATCTTCTGTAGAAGCAGCACAATCCCAGGAAGCTCCTGACATCATGGACATTTGAGGGTGTAGGCCACTGCTTGATTGCATCCAGCTTATCAGCCATAGGCTGAACTCCTTGGTGAGTGACCCATGTACCCAGGAAATCCACTTCCTTTTTGCCCACTGCAGACTTGACCAACTTTGCATACAGTTGATGTTTTCTTAGGGCCTCCAGCACCAGCTTCATATGCCTTGCATGTTCCTCAGGGGTGGATGAGTAGATTAAGATGTCATCCAAAAAGACTTGCACAAATTTATCAATGTATGGGGCCAGGATCTCATTCATCATGGACATGAAATGTCCTGGAGATCCACTCAGGCCCATGGGCATGACCAAAAATTCATACTGCCCATACTTGGTTCTGAATGCAGTCTTTCCCTCTTCCCCTGGAGCCATCCTGAGCTGCCAGAATCCTGCCCTGAGGTCCACTTTACTGAAGTACCTTGCATGGTTTAATCTGTCCAGCATCTCATCCATTCTGGGAATGGGGAACTGGGTAACCTTGGTAGCCCTGTTCAGAGCTCTGTAGTCCACACAAAACCTCAATGCCCCCCCAGGTTTGGGGACAAAGAGTACAGGTGCTCCAAAATTGCTGTGGCTTGGCCTTATCATCCCTTTCTGTAGCAAATAGTCCAATTGCTCTTTTAAAGCATCCAATTCTTTTGGGGACTGCTTGTATAGTGGTCCAAATACTGGTTTTGCATCATCCTTCAGTGGGATCTTCATGTCCCATGGTCTGTGAGGTGGTAGATGGTCAGGTAAGTCCATTGGAAAGACATCCTTGTATTGATTAAGGACATCCTTCAGCTCATGTAGTTCCTCATCCAGTCCATCAACCATGCCTTTGAAATTTGCATCTGTACCATCCTCTGTACCCTTGACTGCCTTTGCTTCACCAGGATTCCTGATTTGCTTGGCTGCATTGATTTCCCCTGATTCCTGGGGATCCTGAACTTTCCTGACCAGCACCAGGTAAGCCTCTCCATCTCTGTTCTTCAAACATTTCTTAGCTTCACTGGCTGAGAGGAGATTGATCTCTTGTGGATCCTGGACTGCTGCTACCTTTGGATGGAATCCTTGTAGCTTGATTGGGACTTTGTTAGGCTTGCAGATGGTGATCACATGACTCCTCCAGTCAATGTGTGGGTTGTGGTCAACCAGCCAAGCTTTTCCCAGTATAATTGTTAGTCTTTTAGCGCTATACGAGGTAGTTTGGGATAGAGCCGAGGGTGGCTGACGCATGCGGGTTCGCGAGTAAGACAGATTAGACCCAGAGTTTGGGGCATGCGTCAGCGTACTACACTTAGGGGTACTTAAGAGGCCCACTCGTTGTTTTGACATTCTTATTCACTTTACTTTGTAAGAACTCGGGATTCGTGGGATTGGTGTGTTCCCGCTTGTGTGTGTGTTTGTGTGTGTGTGTCTAAGTGTTTGCCTGACGCAATCACTTATCCAACCAAGTGCTCTAGTAGCGTTCACAACCGCGCTAGCTAGAGAGTTGTCTAAAGCAACAAACCCCACAAGTATACTTGCGTTAGCCAGCAAGTTATCACGAATCCAACCAACACAGCCGACCACTATTGCGTCACCCACAAGCTTCACTATCAATTGGTTTCGGAGCGAGGCAAGAACTTTAAGTTCTTGAGATCGAAACTTGTGAACGTGGCGCAACAAACGTTTTTGTTTGTTTGTTTGGTAGAGAGAAACTCCAACCGTGGTTGTTGAGTACTCCCAAATAGTGGCTGAGAGACCATGGCTGACCGTGAACACGCATTGGCAGTGCGCGAGCCTCAAGTTGAAGAGCCAGGGATTGAACCTGAGTTCGATGAGGAATTGCCTGACGCACCCAATGTTGTGTATCAACAAATAAACGTCCAGAACATCCACAATGTCCAGCAAGCAGCTGTCGACATAGACATGGGAGCTGATGCGGAAGCCTTAAGAGAGGATGTGGATGCGGTCCATGACCGTGTGGACGATTTAGCCCACGGGCTAAGGGGTCACCTGCAGCAAGTTGACCAGACACTGGGGCAGAGGCTAGCCCATGCTGAGGCCTCTGTGTCGAACCAACTGGCTGGCGCATCAGAGGTGATCGGGCAGGCGCTGGAAACACAGCACCAGCATGCGCAACAGGTTGAGGCCACACAGCATGCGGTGGTGTCGCAACAGCAGAAGCTGGATACAGTAGCGGCTCAACATAGTCGATACGAGCAGAGGCTATTACGCCAAGATATCGACCATAGGAAAGAAAGAGCCGAGATCAAAGCTTCTGTGGATGCAATAACGAGGAGAATGGATGCCGCAGACATCCTAGCGGACTCTCGTTTTGCTGACCTAAAAGAAGCAACTGAAGCATCAGCACTTCAGTTAAAACAACTCTCCGAGTTATCCCTTGTTCAAGGGCGGAGAATTGAAGGCTTATTAGGAACTGTTGCGGATTCCAACGAAAAAGTCGAACGGACTCTAGAATTGTTTCGGGAGTCCTTGCATAAGCAAGGTGCTGAGGTGAAGCGTTTGCAGAGCTCCAGAGTAGCAATTCAAAAAGATTTGATTGCCTTGGAGAAAAAGGCATCCAAGACCTGGGATCAGCAGCAAGATGCAGCTGATGTGGTTGCCTTAAGATTATCTGGCCTGGAACGAAGCATGGAGGATGTGAGTGGCGGAAGTCAGAGTGCCCAAAGTGGAAGTGATGCTCGTGCAGTATCACCAGAGCGAGAAGAATCAACTTCTCCTGAGCCTGAGGACTCAGCCTTTGGGATGCCGCTGCCGAAGAAATCAGTAAAGCAGTTGGCTGCATCATGGCCGCCACTAGACCAAAGCTTCGCGGTAGGAATGGTTGGGGCAGGAACCTCAACAATACCGGCTCCTCCAGCAGTACAGGTCGAGGAGGGTGAAATTGTTGCTGCAGAAGCACCACCATGCACTGCAGTGGACAGCGCACCAGACGCTGATTTCACATTCCCTCAGTTGATACCTCCAAGTACAAGAGCTCAGCCTGGAGTACGCATCTCAGAACCCGACTCTGCCGATGGATCACGTAGACCCACACGAACTAACCCAAGAGTTCTCTCCTCAGCAGAAGTGTTATATCAAATTGACCTTGAGCGTGCTAAGGCACAGGTCAGAGAAGAGAAAGGAAAAGAACCCATGCAGATCCCCACACGTACTGGAAGATTGGGACTTGGGTTAAGTGCTTTGGGAGCAAGGGTAGAAAATAATCCCTTTGCTGCACTTGGTTCATATGAGTCTACTGGTGGACCCAGTCGAGTTCCTCGCATGCGAGGTAACTTTGGAGACCCTGGTGATGACGACCCAGATGATGATGGCGGTGATGATTACCGCGACAGACGAAACCGCCCACCTTCCCGCATTCCAGGTGCGCCTGATGGCGGAGGAGGTGGTGGCGGCGGTGGAGATGGTGGAGGCGGTGGACCTCCCGGTGGACCTCCTGATGGAGGTGGAGGTGGAGGTGGCGCTGGACCAGCAGGCCCAGGACCTCCTAGGCAAGGACAGTGGTTGCCTAGTACCGTCAAGTTGCAAATGCCTCGCGCATTTAACGGAAGTGGAGAACCAAAAGCCCGTAAATGGCAAGTGCTCATGACGCGGTACTTGAGAACCTGCGGAGTGCATGAAGCACAGTGGCAATCGATTATGGCCACTAACCTTTATGGGGCTGCCTCGGATTGGTTAACGATGCAAGAGTTGAAAATTCACCGAGGTGAAAGACCACCCTTCCGTGACTGGATGGACTTCATGGATGGCTTAGCTACAGCTTTCGAATTCTCTAGTGACCGAGATGAAGCGTGGCGTGACCTCCACAAACTCAAGCAGACTGGAACCGTGAAACAGTTCGTCAAAGAGTTTCAGCGGTTAGTCTTGAGGATTCCAGACCTCGAAGAGGATCACCAGTATTTGCTCTTCGTGGATGGACTTAAAAGTGAAGTTCAGAAGTTAGTCGCAGCAACGGTACCTCGAGATGTCGAGGCCGCCATCATATCCGCCGAACGATTGGAAGCCCTTGGAGTTGGAACACAAGGCCAAGGAGGGCAAACCAATCAGAAAAAGAAAGGAGTCTGGCGTGGTGGAAGAAAGAAGAAAGGCCAGAATCAGGGTCAGCAGCAGCAGAACCCTACACCACCAGCCCAAGCACCACCACAAGCTGCCGCAGGAGTGCAACAGCAGCAGCAACAGCAACAAGGACGTGGTGGTGGTGGACGTGGACGCGGTGGTGGTAACCGTGGAAGAGGACAAGCCAATCAGGGAAGACAGAACCCCCAGGGGGGAGGGGGATATCATTGTTATCTTTGTGGAAAGAAGGGTCATCCTGTGAGGCAATGTCCTAGATTGGAGGAGGTGAAAAACCTCCCCGATGTAAAAAAAATGTTAAACTGACCGCCAGGCAGGAAACTGCTTCGTCTGAGCCTGGCCGACGCAAACGTCGTAAGCGAAACAGAGTTCGTAGGCGGCGTAGGAAGCTAAGATCAAAAGTAGGTGCCTCGAAAAAGGTTTGTACTCACAGCGGAAAACCTGGGGCGCGGACTAGTACACCGCGTGAAGAGAGAACAGAGACACTCTCCACATCTACCCAATCGGCACATGACAACTGCGATTGGAAAAATGAACAGAAGGAAAGCACACCGGATGAGATGGACGCGCCTCATGCGTCATCTGCATCTCTTCCCTCTGTTAGTGAATCTGTGGGCTCATTGGAGTCGCAGAGTAGTCTACAGGAGTCCCTGCCTGCAGACGTAGACGATAGTGGGTCAGAAACAACCCAGCGGTCTACCACAGAGCGAGTTAATGTGTCAGAAGTTCGATCAACTTCATCAACCAAGGGTGACACATGCCCTCTGTTAAAAATTCAAGAAGTGCCTGTGAGAGGGTACGAAGTAAAAGCACGGATCAAGACCACGGACCTTTATGCATTCATTGATTGTGGAAGTACCGCAAACTATATCAATGATAAGGTAGCGCGTGATCTCGGGTTGTCGATTACACCAAGCTCAAAGAGAGCAATGTTGGCAAACGGAGATATTAAAGAACTGGCTGGCAGCTGTAACAACCTCCGAGTAAAGATAGGAGGGCTGAAGTGCAAAATGAAAGCGGATCTGTTCCCAGACCTTGGTTATGACCTAATATTGGGCATGCCTTGGTTGCAGAAAGAAAACCCCCGCATAGACTTTCAGCAGAATGAGATTTCAGTTTGCAAAAACAGCCAAGTGTTTCATCTCCCGTTGCGTCATCCAACCCAAGAGAGTATTGAACCTGAACGAAAAGTACAGTCGATACTGCAAGAAGTGCCAGTGACTGAGTGTTCAGCGAAACGAATGATGCGTCATCTCAAAACAGAGACAGCATTCATGGTTGTAGTGCAAGAGTCTGAAGAGAAAGCTTTAGGCCAACATGAATTGCCTGACGCAATAGAGCGAACACAGCCATTCAACACTGAGGATGAGATTGGCAAACTTATTCGTTCAGATACCCCTGCCGAAATTAAAAAGGTGGTAGAAACACACCGTGGTGTGTTCCCTCGTGATTTACCCCCAGGGATCCCTCCGAAGAGAAAAGGTCATGAGTTTAAGATAGACCTGGAGGATCCAACACCTATCCATCGTCCAATATACAAGCTTTCACCAGCAGAGCTGGATGAAGTGAAAGCACAAGTGGACTACCTTCTGGAACAGAAGAAAATCAAACCATCCGAGTCCCCTTGGGGCGCGCCAATCCTATTTGTACCGAAAAAGGATGGAGGCTTAAGGATGTGTGTGGATTACAGGTGGATCAATAAGGTGACGGTGAAAAACCGGTATCCTTTACCCCTGCCAGAAGAATTGATGGATAGAGTGTTCAAAGCCAAAGTGTTCTCGAAGTTAGATCTGCGATCAGGCTATTGGCAATTTCCAGTAAGGCCATCTGATACAGATAAAACAGCGTTCCGCACGAGATACGGTCACTTTGAGTTTTTGGTAGCGCCTTTTGGGCTAACCAATTGCCCAGCGCAATTCCAAACTCTAGTGCAAGACCTACTCGCAGAGTTTTTAGATGATTTTGTTGTTGTCTTTATCGATGACATACTCATCTTCTCTGAAAACATGGAACAGCATGCCGAACACTTAGAGAAAGTCCTGTCGCGACTAGCAGAATATCAGCTTTTTGCTAAGGCAAGTAAAAGTGAGCTGGCTGTCGCAACAGTAGACTATCTTGGCTACCGCATTAGCGGAAGTGGGTTAAAACCACAGGAACAAAAAGTGAAGGCAGTGAAGGAGTGGAAGGAACTACAGAGTGTTAGTGATGTACGTAGTTTCCTTGGAATGGTTTCATACTACAGGAAATTCATTCCCCAGTTTGCACATGTTGCTGGACCACTCCATGACTTAGTGAAAAAAGACCATCCCTGGAGATGGGGACAGGTTGAGCGTGGCGCATTCAATGAACTGAAAAAGCGTTTAAGTCAAGCTCCCGTCCTTATTTTTCCAGATGCGTCACTGCCTTACACTGTGATCACTGATGCGTCGAATGAGGCCATCGGTGCCGTGTTAACACAGGATCACGGAGAGGGGCTACAGCCAATAGCTTACCTCTCACGTAGATTCAAGCCTGCCGAGCTTAACTATGCACCATACGACAAAGAGTTGTGTGCAATATGTTATGCGATGGTGCAGTGGAGACATTATCTAGAAGGTTGTGCGGGTGGAGTAACAGTGTTCACTGACCACCAACCTCTGACGCATATTCTGTCGCAGAGGAACCTTTCTAGAACCCAAGCAAGATGGCTTGAGGCGGGGTACCTGACTTCGATCAACCCCAAGATCTCCTATATCAAAGGCAAGGCTAATGTGTTAGCAGATGCTCTCTCCCGCAGTGTTCCTAAGCCCGTGGAAACTGCGATGAACATTTCCACTTGGCAAGTGCATCAAGCAAGCCAAGACGAGTGGAAACAAGCCCTCCAAGCTGATAACTCCTTGGTGAAGATATTGCGGAAGCTTGAGAGTGGCGAGGAAGTTGAGGGATATTTCCTCAGAGAGGGAATACTCTGGACGGTCCCAAAAAGAGGATTAGTCGAGAAAGTGGTGGTTCCTAAAGGCCAGCGCAATAAGATCATGAAGGAGTGCCATGAGACACCTTCAGCAGGCCATACAGGACCAGCGCGAACAGGAGAAATCCTCGCGCGGCGATATTGGTGGAAGGGGTGGATGAATGAGTTGAAGGCATTTGTGCGCGAATGCCCTGTGTGCCAACAAATAAAGGCTGACACACAGAAGCCTATGGGCTTACTTCAACCCCTGCCAATACCTGAGCGGAAGTGGGAGCAGATTACCACTGACTTGGTGACAGATCTACCAGCATCCAATGGGTTTAGTGCTGTAGCTGTCTTTGTCGATAGACTTACCAAGTTTGTGCATTTCGCCCCATGTACTAAAGAGATTACCGCTGCAGGATACGCCCAACTTTTTATCGAACATGTTTACCGCAACCATGGCCTACCTAAAGTGATTGTGTCTGATAGAGACCCTCGCTTTACCAGCAAGTTCTGGCAGACGCTTTTTAAAGCTCTGGGTACAGAGATTCGTATGAGTACAGCTTACCACCCTCAAACGGATGGGCAGAGTGAAGTTACCATACGTACTCTGGAAAATTTTCTAAGGCCATATGCTGAGAGGTATCCCCATAAGTGGGTTGAGTATTTACCTACAGCAGAGTTTGCAGCAAACAATGCAGTGAATGCGAGTACAGGGTTCGCACCTGCATACTTGATGTATGGGTACCATCCAGAAACACCAAACATTGGTGGGACGGCAACGCAATTTCAAGTGGAAGCAGTTAAGACTATGGTAGCACGGATGGCACAGGACTTAGATACCGCAAAAGCATATTACTCTAGAGCACAACACAGAATGTGTGTGAGTGCAAACAAGAAGAGGAAAGATATTGCTTTTGAGAAAGGGGATAAAGTCCTGATAAAAAGCCGTTTTATTCCGTTGGCTGCTTTGAACAAAGTGAGTCCCAAACTGCGCCGTCGATTTGTGGGTCCCTTTGAAATTGTGGAGAAAATATCAAAGGTGGCTTACAGAGTTCAACTTCCGGAAACATGGCTCATTCACCCAGTGTTTCATGTTTCTAAGTTCAAGCGTTATCACGCCTCGAGTGATAACAGCAGGCAGATACAACCTCCAGAAGGAGAGTTGATTGGTAGCGAAGTAGAGTATGAGGTCGAAAATATCCTAAGGGCTAGAGGTAAACGCAATCGTGAATACCTAGTGCTGTGGAAAGGATACGATCTACTTGACGCTACTTGGGAACCTGAAGCTAATCTGGTTAACGCACCAGATATACTTCGCGCATTTAAAGAGAAAGAAAGAAAAGAGTTGCAGAAAGGAAGAGAATAGGGAAGCAGAGTGTTTGATGGCTAAGGTGGAACTCCTTATAGCAAGGGGGCGCGAAAAAGGATACCTTAGAAAAACTCTGTCGACTTCCAAACCAACTCTTTAACTTTAATGCGTTAGGTGCCTAAGTTATTTGGCTGGCGCAGTAAGTGTAGCTTCAGTAGTACTTTAGAAACCGGGCAAACGATGTCACATTCGAGATAGTGTGGTTGTTCCGAGAAAACCCCTATCAAGTGACGTGTTGAGGTGGTCTTGACGAGACTCCAACCGAGCGAAACGTTGGTGTCTCACCCCAATAACCCAACGAGGAAAGTGTACGAGTCACCCAGCCTTATAAGCGCAGCCCTCGAACCATTTTGCCCTAGTGTTTGTGTAAACGGAGCGAGCTCCTGAGTGAAAAACAGTCTAAAGACGCACAAACCGTTGTTATATCTTTCTTTCCGACAAACATAATGGCTGCCGACACACCCGCCGCAATTATTGCGAGGTTGGAAGCGGAGGTAGCTAAAAAAGAAGAGGAGCTGCAGCACTTTACGTCGACCGCAGAGGAAGTGCTGCAGAACAATGAGGCCTTAACCCGGCAGCTCTCAGAGTTGAGTGACCGGACGAAAGCAGCTGAGGCTGCGAAGGAGGCAGCGGAGAAAGCCAAGGAAAAGGCGGAGGCGGAAAGGAAAGAAGCGGAGGACAAGACCAAGGTCTTGGAAGAAAAATTGGAAGCCATGAAGCTGAAAAAGCAAAGGTTCCAATCTCACATGATGGCTAACCATCGTGAGAATGACCTCCGTAAACAAGCTCTCGGGGGAATGGTGGATCGATTTACCGCGGTAGAGGAAACGCTGCAGCGAGCTGTAGCAACCGCGTGGAGTGCAGCAGCCAACAACCTTAAGAAGGAATTGGCAGAACAAGAGCTGCAGATCGATTTGCTGGGAGAGTCCCTCAGAGATGGCTCTGAAAAACTTCAAGTGCAGAGCGAAACAACGGACAAGATGCTGCGTTTGAACCCGCCGGTACCAGCACCACGGGTACGCGAAGAACTGGATCGCCAAGTCCAAGTTCTGTTGTCAAACGCAACACTTGATCTGGAACCGTCCAAGGACGATGATGCGGGAGGCTCAAGCAAGGGCAAGGGGAAAGGGAAAAACAAACGCCCAAGCTCGCCGTGTAGGGATGAAGATCCACACGGAAAGAGAAGGCGAGAGGACGGTGACGATGAAGGTGGTGAGCCACCGAGGGATCGTATGCCTGGAGATGCAGCAAGAGCCAACTTGTTACTCAAGTTAAAGGCTGCCGCATTAAAAACTCCAGCACCCTCACAACCAGCGCCAACAGTTCAGACTCCCGGAGATGAGGCTACCGCAATAGCACCGGGGGAGGACTTATTCGACATGAGAGAGGAGGAGCTTTTGGACTTGGATTTTAACGAAGAAATTGACTTCGGCAGTCCACCTCCTAGGCTCGAAGGTCCTAGTTCTGAACTGGAGGACGGGGAAATAAGGAATGATGAAGGGCCAAGCCAGGTGACAGAGGTTCAGCGTGCGGTCCATCCACCGTTGGAGTTAGCTCCAACAGAAGCAGCACTTCGGGCTTTCCGAGAAAAGGTTAAGCTCAGAAGACTAAGGGCGGCTGCTCAGGACAAAGTGGATGCTGCACCCAGCGAAGTGAACCTGTCACGGGAGGATATCGAGGAGGCTTGCAACCCCATCACTGCGTCAGAGAAATGGCCAAAGGTCCAATATACTAACCCCAGGGACCGAGCCTTGCAAAATTACCGCGGCAACCGGCACTTTCACGAGTTGCCCATGTGCATTTGGTGCGGGAGAAGCCCAATGCAAGCAAGTGCTCAGCGGCTGACGCAGAAGAAGTATTCCGTCCTTCCTTGTGGGTATCACCTCGTGTGTGATGCTCATTGGTTGGCATACTCGATGCTGGGGCGCATCGTCACGGCGGTCCAAAAAGTCGCGGAAGTGGACAACAAGTCCATCGCCACCGTCTCCCCATTCTCTCTACCTGCCCATATGTTGAAGCTGACACGCTCGACGTTCGAAGAAATCCCTTCGTTCCCGGCTGAGCACGAGAAGTTGCCACACTGCAACATGTGTGTGAAGCGGCAGCTCAAGGTGTCCGGCATCACACGGGATCTGCCATTCCTTAAGTCCAAGAGGGTGGCTGCCGCATTTGATCCCTGTGTCCGGTATCGTGCAGTGCAGCAAGCGCATGCGCAGGAGCAGCGTGCTATTCAGCAAGCGCAAGCGCCGGAACAGCGTTAGGGAGGAGGGAAAAGGAGTTATCGTCGACCAAGTGTGTGCGTGCAGCAGCTGTCAGAGACGTCAGAGCAAGAGACAGGTCCAAGACAGTTGGGTGTGGGTATGGGAGTGGGTGAGTTTTGTGTTTGTGTTTTTGTGTTTTTGTTTTTCTTTGTGTTTTGGTGTGCGTGGGCGCCCACTTTTTGCGGGGGGGGCGTATGTTAGTCTTTTAGCGCTATACGAGGTAGTTTGGGATAGAGCCGAGGGTGGCTGACGCATGCGGGTTCGCGAGTAAGACAGATTAGACCCAGAGTTTGGGGCATGCGTCAGCGTACTACACTTAGGGGTACTTAAGAGGCCCACTCGTTGTTTTGACATTCTTATTCACTTTACTTTGTAAGAACTCGGGATTCGTGGGATTGGTGTGTTCCCGCTTGTGTGTGTGTTTGTGTGTGTGTGTCTAAGTGTTTGCCTGACGCAATCACTTATCCAACCAAGTGCTCTAGTAGCGTTCACAACCGCGCTAGCTAGAGAGTTGTCTAAAGCAACAAACCCCACAAGTATACTTGCGTTAGCCAGCAAGTTATCACGAATCCAACCAACACAGCCGACCACTATTGCGTCACCCACAAGCTTCACTATCAATAATCTTATGCTTTAAATTTGGCACCATCCAGAAGGTCCTCTTTATCACCCAGGGACCCAATCTGAGTCTGATCAAGGCTTTCTCCTTTAGCAGGATTCTGGATCCATCAGCTAACTCCACTGATAGATGTTCATTTTTGATGATTTTCAATGCATTCTCTTGGGCAGTGATGACATCCATAAAATCTCCAGTTGCTCCACTGTCAATAAGACATTTGACTGTCTGTGTTTTCAATTTTCCAGGCACATATAGCAGGGTGGATCCCAGGTCTCCTTGACCCACTGATCCCAATTTCCCTGTCACCATTTTCTCCTCTGTATCCTGGTTTGGTGTTGGACAATGTGTCTCAGTTGATGATGAGAATCTGACTTGCTTGTGAATCCCATGACCCCCTTGTGATTCCTCTTTTGCATGTATGGATTTCCATACTCCTGAGGCTGTGAGGACCTCTCTGGGCTTAGATGTGGATTCCTTGATTGACTGTAGCTGTTTCTGCATCACCACTGATCCTTTTGGAGGGGAGGACTGTAGACTGTCCTTTGTTATCCCTTCCATCTCAGGGGATTTCTGTTCTGACTGTCCCAACACTGTGGGGATGGATCCCTGAGCCTTGTTGCTGACCGGATCCCCTTTGCCAGCCCTCGAATCTGAGGTACTGGATCTGGCAAGCTTCCCTCCCCCAAACCTTCCCGAATAATTTGAAGATGTTTTACATCTGAATCCTGCCTTTGCCTGAGCACCATTCTCAGGAGATCCTTTTGATGTTCCCACTTCAACCTTATCCACCACTAATACCTTCCCATCACTGATAATCCCCTGATTTCCCTGTAATCCTTCCTTGTCTTGAGAACCATTCTGACGACTTTCCGACGACATTTCCGACATCACATTTGCATGTCCAGGTTTCTTTGACGCCCCTCCTGGCCTGGTCCAGGGAGGCCCTACTCGTTTCCCGACGACTTGTTTTGGCCACCCTTCTTCTTCGATCGACATTCTCTCGCGAAATGTCCGAACTTTCCGCAGTTATGACATTTCCCTTTCTTGGGTGACGACTGGTTCCACTTCTCTCCTGACACTGCGCCAATCTCCATCTTATCGTCATACTGCCGATTTTGTTTTGGGTACCAAGGAGTCTGCTCGTTTCCTGCTCGGCCTGCAGCCCGGTCTGCTTGCAGTGCCAACTGAACAGCCTCGTCGAATGTCTGAGGACGGTTTAAGAAGACGTGAGATTTTATCTTCGCCTGCAGGCTGTGCGTGAAGAGATGTATTTTGTCTTCCGTTGCCATAGTTGGAGTCTTGATCAAGAGTTTGGAAAACAGAGAGATGTGCTCCCTGAGCGTGCCCTTCTTGTGCGTTAGCCTGAATAGCTGGTCTCTGGCCGTCTCTGCCTTGTCAAAGGGGTCGAAGTATTCGATAAGCTCCTGTCCCAGCACATCCCAGCTTGCCATCACCATCGGGTTTGACGCTTTCTTCACCGTGTACCACTCTTGTGCAGCTCCTCTCAACACCGTTGACGCCAGCAGTGCCCGTTTTCCAACCGGACACCCGGACGCCACAAAATAGGTTTCCATGCTCTCCACCCAGTCTGAAGCTCCTTCTCCGGTTTTTCCGAAGAACTGAGGAGGATTCCCCAGCCGTATGGGCGCGAAGTTCCACGCATCAGGTATCGACGGCCCTGCAGCGGAGCCTCCACTCGTTGCTCCCGCCGTTGTTCTTGCTTGCCGTATCCTTTCTTCCATTTCGTGTTTTGCTGACAGTAACGATGCTTGCAGTTCGAGCTTCTGGTTCGCCATTTGTTCTTGCAGGTCCAATAGTTTCTTGTGCAGGCCTGAACCTGCTTCCAGCGTATGACCTGCAGCAGACTGCGCCGTCGACTGCTGTTCCGTAAGTTCCGTCATCGTTGCCAGCACCGTGGCAAACTTCGTGTCCGTCTCCGTCCGAAACTCCATCGCCTGGGTTTCTCGTAGGGTTTGGCTCAGCGTCAGTTCGTCCAACTTCTGCATAAGCTTCTGGTGGTTCGCTTGGCTTTCGAGGCTCACTTTGGACACCTTCTGTTCCAGTTTCGTGCCTCCCTGTCGAACTTTCAGCATGTCCGCGCGGATCTCGCCCGCCGATTTTTCCAACAACTCCAGTTTTCCGGTAGTTTCGACATGTCTGGTTTCGTTCGTGGTTCCAAGCTCGGCTACTTTCTCCTTTACAGCTTTGACTTTGTCCTGTAGCCCGGCTCCCGCTTCATCGAGCTTGCCGACCGCTTTCGACAGTTTCTGTAAGGACTCTCCATGCTTATTCGCCAGTTTTTCGACTGCCAAGCCTGCTTTGTGAACCTTTGCGAACTCGTCGCCATGCTTATTCACCAGTTTCTCCACGTTCTGCCCTGCCTTGTGGATATTCGCGATTTCTGTCTTTATCTCCAACCCTTCGAGTTCCCCTAGACGGTCTTCCAGTGCTTTACACCCCGTCTTCAGTGCTGCTACTGACTCCAGCACGTTGTTCAAGTCTTCAGCCGACATTTCTGGTTCTCCCCCCGGTCTTTACGATGAACCCAATATCACACAGGCCGCCCGATCGTTTGGGTGTAGCCAGTACACTTCGCTCCGAAACCACTTGTAAAGAGACGGGGGTCGGATAGACAAATGGGAATATTACAAGCGTGAACACACGGTCCAAAGGCCTAGCGCCTTAAGACTCGTCAACCGTTGACCCGGGTTCGAATCCCGTCAACGGTCCCAACCGTAACTGGCTGTAACTCTCACTTCTGTGACCCCGAACTACACCGTCCGGATACAGTCACTCACACACTCATCCATCCGTCACACTATCACTGTTCCTGTTACGTTATCGGTCAGTCGGCTACATAACCGATCCGACCTCTGTAACCACCGTCGCCCACTGGTTCGCTAGTGCGACCGTTACTATCATTGTCACCGAGAGGTCTAGGGATCGAATCCCACCTCTCCCTTTAGAACTAAACTGTCGCAGTATTTTTCCTGTTTTCGAGTTCCGGACACTTGGGTGTGTTCGCAGATTATGGGATCAATGAACGGTGTTGTTATTAGTTGGAGTTTCCTTGGTTTTATTAAAATGGGTTTTGGGTTACGAACCACTTGGATTTTCGAGTTCTGGACACTTAGTTAAATAAAGGGTTGTTGGACATTTTGGGTTCCGGATCTGTGCTCGGGTCGCGCACTTGCGTGGGGGGGGAGTGGTTGATACGCCATTTCTCCACAACCCGGGTCAGCTTCCCACGGCCTGTCCAGTCATAGGCGGCCCGGCCCATGGGCCGCTTACATGCGGTCCATGAGCCGCGGCCGATTCAGTAAAGGGGCCATTAGAACCCAAGGGGTCCTAATGGCCGGTACAGTTCAGGGCTCGGGCCGGCTACATAAGCGGCCCGAGCTGGAAGTTATCGTTGTATTCGAACCTGAGTTGTAAACAGAGTTCGAGAGTATCCTTTGAGTCCGCATTCGAGAAGTTCTTATCACTTCCTTTACCCCAGACCAACAATGTCCTGGTATCCCCGTATCATCTGCAAACATCATACATGGAATGGTCTCCCCACCCAAGGAAGGAGCAGCAATCCTCGAGTTCAATAAATCTTGGAGTGGCTCAAAACAAAAACAAACAAACAACATTTACATTGTGTAGGAGATGTAAAACGATGTCACTGTCCGTCAGTTTTTGGCGTGCAATGCTGCATGTAGCTGGGGCAATTTCGTTGTTTGACAGAAATCCTGCTGCTGGGTCTCCACACGATGCTGTCGATCTCCTCAACATGTCGGGTAGCACACGTGAGAAGCAACGCAGCGCCGCGAATTGGGGCGGCGGCTGAGAGGAAATCAGCGACAGCGTAAGTTTTTCAGTGGGCGAAAAAGCTGTATGTGAAGCTCCCTGGGGTTTCGGTTATTGTCGAGGACGGAAGTTCCCACCCGGGCTCGATAGGGTGGTGCAATGTGGCAGACATTCTGCAAAGAGGGGGGAGGAGCGAGGGGGTTTCCCTCGGTTAAAATTCAAATGCTGGAATTTGAGCAAAACCTTGAGAGCAGCACTAACCCATTACCAAGAATACATCAAGAAACAAGGTCCACACAACACTACTAGCGTCAAGGAAGATTCATTGCAGCTGCTTTGATTTTCTGTTTTCCCGAACATACATATTATTCATGCAGCCAGGTCCAAATGATGGTAGTATGGGCCTTGGTCCTTGTTTTTTTTTTTTTTTTTTAAAGCGATTATTGAAAATCGATGCAGTTTTTTTCGATGTCCACAAACGCTGAGGCCCGTCCGTGAGGTTCGGAATTCCAGGACAATCGTGGCAGCCAAGAAACAGACTTTTGGCAGTTTTGATGAGATGATCCAGGGCTCAGACACCCCAGTGTTGGTGGACTTCTACGCCACATGGTGCGGGCCTTGTCAAATGATCGTTCCTGAGCTGGCGGTATGTGTTTTTCTTGGAATTGTTTTTTTTTTCTATTTTTTATTATTTTTTATTTGTTGGTTTTTTCATTCTACTTATTTCTATGTACTATTTATTTTTTTATTTTTTACTTTTTTGGGGGGGGGCGTATAAGGGTTTTCATGGTAGTTTTGCACAAAAATATTTTATATGCGTATTTAGTGATATTTTTTTTGTGTGTGTTCCTTTGTTTCGTGGTCCCTGTTATTTCTTTTGCATAACATGAATGAACAATTGTTTCTATTTTTTTTTTTTTGTATGTCAGACGGTGTCCACTTGGATGAAAGGGGTTGTGAAGGTGGTCAAAATCGATACGGAGAAATACCCTAATTTGGCATCTCGCTACGACATCCAGGTTGGTGAACGACAGGACCACAAATAAAAAAATAAATAAAAAAAAATACAATATTATTACCAGTTTTTAAATAAAATAAAAATAAAAAATGGGAGTGATTCTCGTTCTTATATGTTTAATTTTTTTCTTTACAGGCACTCCCAACATTAGTGTTGTTCAAGGATGGCCAACCCATCGATCGAATGGAAGGGTTTCTGACCGGACAACAAATGGCCGATCGCATCACCTACATGTTAAATGGAGCAGCCTCGAGACAATGATGAATTCACTTTTTTAAAAAGCATAAAGAAAACCTATCAAAACGAATGGAAAAAACAAGCAAAAAAGACTCTTTTCGAAACAAACAAGGATGCTTGAATTCTTCGCTGGAAGCAAACAACTGTGTTGTTTTTGTTTTGCTTTTTTTTCATCGAAACTCTGTGGAGTGCATGAACATTGGCGACCAAAAAAAATGGCACGGTAGACCTCCAATGGATGACTTGAGAAGGGGGAATTCTAAGAAAGAATGGATGAGATCATTTCTGATGGCTGTTTATTTAGTCTGTGGTTTAGAAAATGCGATGTCTTATGTTGGTGCTTCCTCCAAGCCAAAATGTGTGTAGAAAAATTGCACCACAAAAGCCAAAACTGGGCAAGTAATTTGTGTCGAAAGCCCATTCCAACGAAAGGGCTGAGACACTGTTTGCAGGTAGTGTGGGTGGCGGAGCATTGGTTTCGATATGTGGGTATGGATCTTTATATTGTGTAACCACCTCAGAAAAGCTGAAACAAGGCCCAATCACATTCTGAAAAGGATATAACATCTACGGGTTGATTTTCCAAAATGTACAGGTCATTATCCACGCACAATTCTGCAGAGCCAAAAAAAACAGAAAATCATTCATGTTATGGCGAAAAAATTTGATCGATGCTGTTTTTCCACCAATCTGGGAGGAAAAATCGATATCAGGAGCTCCTATTTATCCACCAAGCTGGGAGGAAAAATTAATATCAGGAGCTGCCCCTGTGGTCGCTTCAATGTGTTGAATCCGGTGTCTGGTACCTATCCTGGGCGTATTCTATCATCCCTTTACATGAAAACGCCCTAATCACGAAGAAAAGTTGCAGCAACTTTGGTGAATTGCGCGTCCAGCACCCAGCACACAACGACGGTGAGAAAACTGCAGTTGTTGCCCCTTCTTCACTGTGCCATTCCGTTCAGGTTATTCCAACTGGCAGGACACTGGTGAGGTTCTACACCCATCACTCCATTTCCGACACTAGGCGTCAAAAAACGCGTGTCGGAAGGGAAAACCGCGGGTGATGGGTTCTTGCTGGGTGGTGTCTGTACGGCAGCCCATGGCCAGCAGCAAAATGCTGGTCCAAGAAATTGAAAATAAGTGCGAAAGAGTGGCACACGATCGAAAATTTCGTGATTTTTTTTTCTCCCTCTCTTTCAACGTCGGAAAAAAAAAGGAAGCGTCGAAATCGTTGAAAGAAAACGAGAAAGAAAACGAGAAAGAAAACAGAGCTTGGATATCTGGAGGAGCAGGGCGGTGTCCGTCGTCTGACCCTCTCCATCTTGTTCTTCTTTTCGGGACAGAGCGGAGAGGGCATCCCAAAACGCTGGTTTTGGTAGACCGGGGGGGCGAAAAAAAAAGATTCGAGAAAGGGAAACC
This sequence comes from Bryopsis sp. KO-2023, assembly GCA_030272585.1. Lineage (NCBI taxonomy): Eukaryota > Viridiplantae > Chlorophyta > Ulvophyceae > Bryopsidales > Bryopsidaceae > Bryopsis > Bryopsis sp. KO-2023. The sequence continues at coordinate 210,152 of BSYQ01000012.1, read as the reverse complement.
AAACGGAACGAAAACAGCCGTTCCATATGCGACCGACTTGAGTTTAGTTGTCAATTGACGTTCGGCTCGGAAGGAGATAAACGCTGGAGTTTCAATTTAGCGACCAGGGGGAGGAACGGAAATCCCATCGGAGAGAGGGCAAAAAGGGCGGAAGGATGGACCGTGGGGAACACCGCAAAACGAATTCGCACTTGAGCGGTTATACGTCAAACTGGAGGGGTCCCGACAGGGGGTATGGATGGTCGACTCCCGCGAACACGAACCCGAGATTTCTTGGCCCGTCGAACCGCCCCTCGACGCGACCGGGTCCGACGCAGAGGTCGGGAGGAAGGCGCGACAAAGGGGATCCGTCTTTCAGGGTATCGTCGTGTTTTGAACACTGGGAAAAACAAACTGGTGTCGGCGAGAGGAAAAAAAAAACTTTTCTTGCAATTGGGGCTAAAGCACTCTAGAACGCTTTACTCGACGTCTGCTTCCGCCTGAATTGCGGATGTAAAAACACGCAGAAGACGTCATTCCCTTACCTTTTTCCTCTCCCCCGCGGGAAACACTTGCGCGAGAAATTCCTGAAACGTGATATCGTGCGCGCCAAAATTGTGGGCCCTTTTTTTCTCCCGCACTTTGTCGGGGCGTCGCGGTGAAAGGATACGTTGAAGAAAATCGATTTTAACCGGAAGGAAACAAGCGATAATCATCAGTCCCCCCCTGCTCAGAAAGGCAGCGCTGATTTTTTGTCCTACTTTGAGGGGGGGTGGGGAACAACGGTGCAGCAACTCGACTCTTTCGAGCTGAGGTGGGGTTTTCCTTGCAGGATTTGCTTCCGACAGATTTCGTGAACGCGCAAACGGGGCGCAGGAGTCCCACTGCCCCTGGGAGAAGCATTCAACCCGCGAAACCCTCGGCATTCGCGGCGGTTGCTGGAGGTCCGGCGCCTCTGGAGTCGGGACAGCCTGAGTACGACCAGTGGTGGCGACCTGGCGAGCTTCGGGGCCAGGGTGGGCAGGTAACAGGGTGTTCAGAATTTTGTTTTGGCGCTCACGGAAGGTCGAAGATGGAAGTTAACTCCACACAACAGAAATTCAATTCAGTTTTTGTTCTTCTCTTCTTAGCTGATTTTTTCTCTTGAACAGGTAAGGGTGCTGGTTTATTTAAAAGCTTGTTCAGGAAAAAAACGACTCGTGAAAAAAACACAGATAAAATCAAAGTCTAGAGATTGTTCATATCAAAGATACAGGAGATCCCATCAATTGTTACTTAACTTTTTCATTTGCTTTTTCGACATGCGATGGGCGGGGAAAAATATCGGTGCTGCTGTCCAGGATAATTAGAATTAAAGAATAAACACTAATAATAAACATCATCAAGAAACAACATATACTTAATTTTTTTTCAACTTTTTGTTAGGGCTCTTCACCAGAATCCTACAATATTCAGAGTTGGGAGAGGCAAGTGGACTCTTGGTTTATCGAAGCGGATGTCGATAAGGATGGGAGGTAAGAGGGTTATTTTTTTTTCGGGGAAAGAAGAAAAAACTGTGGAAAATGTCTGGACATTTCAAAATATAATTCTGCATGAAAATGAGCGCATGGGTATGCATGCGAGCTGTTCCGATTACTCGTTCGTTTTTGCATTGGAAGATTAAAGGGGGGGGGGGGTCGACACGTGAATCCAGACTTTTTTTTTCCTGAACTAGCTCAAATTTTTCATTTTTCTGGCATGCGGTCCGTGATGCTGCTTTTTCTTTCTTTTTTTTCAAGATTTGGGGCCCAGAAGCATCAGGAGCTGATTTTATCTCAATTTCCTGTGTTTTTGTTTTTTGTTTGGAAAATGGTGGGGATATCACAGGGTAGCTGGCCAAGAAGCAAGTGCGTTCTTCCGAAGATCCGGTCTTCCAGATGAATCCCTGTCTCAGGTCAGTTTTTTGTTTGGGGGGGTGGGGAGAAAAGCAAAAAAAAAGCTAAGCTGTCCTCAATGCAAATGCTTGAATGCATGCATGATTCTATATATATATATATATATATTTTTTTTTCGATCTTTAAAAAAACAAATTCTGCTTGATTTTTCAGATGTGGCAGTCGGCATCTGCTGGCGAGTATGGATTGAATCGAACACGATTCAACAATGCTTTAAAACTAGTAGCAGCTCTTCAGGTACTTTTTTTAATTTTAAAAAGGAACAATGCAAAAAAAACTTTTAGAACTCTGTTTTTTTTCTCCCCCACGAGATTAACACAACAAAATCTGTGATATGTGGTATTCACAGTTCAAAGCATATTGTCTCCAAACCCATTATTCGAGCAACGTCTAGAGGGGGGTTGGGGGTGTTTTGGAAATAGTAATTTATTGAAACGCTGGACGTTATGACCAAAATCTAGGCACAACCCAGACAAATTCGAATTGTTTCAAACAACTCGGCAGAAATACCCGCTGTTTCTTTACCAATGCATTCCTTTCTGATGATTCCATCAAGCAGAGCGGGCGACGTCTATCTCCAGATGTGGTTGCAAAAGCAACAGCTCAACCTTACCCCCCCAAGTTCCCACAAATGGCTCCTTTGTATTCTCCCAGAGGCGATTCCGAAGTTTCGACATCATACTCGGGCTCCTCTTCGCCACAAAATTCTCCCCAAGCGCTCAGAGCACACAGCCTTCCAACCGGACCTGCGGGTGAGATTCTCGTTGACCCCCCTGTACGAATGGAAATGATATGGGAAAGAAAAAAAAGAAATCATGTCTGCACAGCAGCATGCAACTCATGTGTTTCCCCCTAAAAAAGTAAAATAAAATTATAAATTTATTAAAAAATGAAGAAAAAAATGAAAAAAAGTAAGAAAGGGCTTGCAGTTTTTTTTTTAATTTTGTTCCCATTTTCCCCTTGTTTTATTTTCACATAGAACAGGAGGAGAAAATCCAAAAATTGCAAATGTGAAATACTCTTAATGCAAAAAAAAGTAGTGGAAAAAGGAAGTCGTTCTTATTTTTCAACTCTCAAAAAATGCTCAAAATCTCATAAGATGCTGGCCAAAATTACTTTTTACATGAACAGCTCCAAAAATATGTTGTGCTGACCCTCTTTTGTTTTTTGCGTGTATGTGCCTTTTCTTTTTTAATTTTTTTTTTTAGCGCCGACATGGATAGTTTCTCAAATCGAAAGCTTGGGAGCGAGCGTGAGGTCGAGCGATGGAATGGATCCTTTGGGTGCACCCCACAGCATCAGCCTGGAGCCATTGGAATCTTCCGAATTGCCAGACAATGTTGCTCAGGCAGCTTTCGTCAGCGATGCGCGTTTAGTATCAGTCGAGGTCAGTTTTCTTCCTTTTTCTTTTAATATATATAATTTGGGGATGGGACGGGGGCGGGGGCTTTTCTTTCTTTCCTGCTCCTTGTTTCTCCACACACAGACATACACCCCTTTTTTTTTGATGTGTTTTCTATGGGTCTTTACAGGGGTAAAAAGGAGTGAAAAATGAAATCTTAATGTGTTCCAAATCTTTTCACTTTCAGGGTATTTGAAGGTGTACCGATTTATTTTTATTTTTTGTTTTGCCCACTGGCAAAAATTCAAGAAAAAAAAAGGAGTATTGTTGTTTTTGAACAGCTGCGGCTCCCTCCGTTGAATCCGAAAGAGTCTGCTCGATTACAAATTTTAGCTGCAGTGAATGGATCTTTATTAGCGGCACCTGCTCTAGGAGGTGGAATTTTACAATGGGTCAATGTTATGCATGGGACGGATAGGACGGCTGGCGATGGTTTGAGGTGAGTCCTTTTTGCAAAGGCCATCCTATTGATTAAATACCTTTTTCTTGTGGCTGCTAATGAAAGTTGTGCTTCTTGAGAACCCCCCCTCTCCTCCCCTTTCTTTATAAGAAAAAAGAGGGGAAAATAGAAAGAGAAATATTTCAGGTCCACCAAAATCTTTTTATTTGAAGTCTGCTGTTAAAGTGGAGGCCATTTCACAAAGAGGTGGTTGGTAATTTGAATCCTGTTAGCTACACTTTTTTTTCTCCTTATGTTCCCCACACAAATCGAGCAAATCGAGCGCATCCTGCATATCACTGGTATTTTATGGATATGAATTGAACAGACCCCCCCCCAAAAAAAAAAATAAAAATGAAAGAAACAAAAAAGAAAAAGAGAAAAAATGGTCTTTGGTATTTGTTTGATGACCCCTTTGAAAATAGACCTGCAGATTACTGATGGAAATCTATTTTTAGGCCAGCCCTCTCGGAAGACAAGGACAGTGCAGCTTGTGTGGAAGTGGGCCTGGAGCCTGGTTCGCACGTCACTTGTATTTTGGCTGAAGAGGAATTTGGATATTTGTGGGCAGGTATGTTATTTCAGGGCAAAAAAACGAAAAGGGAAAGACCATAACATTTACTTTTGAAAAATCAATTGACATCTCAACAGCATGTGTGGCTGGAATGAGCTTGTTTTCAAAATGTTCAACAGGTTCCTGAATGAAAAAATATATTTTTATGTTGACTTTGATTACTATTTTTAATACAAATTAGGTATTTTTATTATTTTCATTTTGTGTAATGGCAGGTCATGACAACGGGACGATATCTGCGTTTTTGATTGAGGGGACCCCAAGGGCAATGTATGAGAGGGTGGCTTCTTGGAAAGCGCACAAACACGGTGGAATAGCTGCGATGGCAGTCACTGCTTGGGGGGAGCTCTGGACGGGCTCCACCAGAGGGTCATTGAGAGTTTGGGGGGATGCCATTGGATCCAGTGAGTTCCGTTTAAATAGAAAGGGAAAAAAAAAGAGAGAGAGAATGAGAGAGTAACGATGGGATTTGACAGTGATAGCTTTTTTGCTTTTCGTTTTTTGCTTTTTTTTCTACCTTTTATTTAATGAAATGTCCTTCAACCACAGTCAAAGCTCGATGAGCTTGAACTGTTGGCCTTTTTTTTAAAGCCTTATTATTATTATTATTTAAAAGGGGTCTTGATTTTGAATTTCTTTATGGTTTTCCCTTAATAAAGGAAACCCTTGCCAGAGCAGGAGCTTGAAGAGGTCGAATGGCGACAAACCCCATGGCGAACTTCAAGACATAACTGTCTCCACCTGTGGATCCATCGTATGGACAGCTGGTCAAACGAACATCTGTTTGTGGGCTGCTTTCGGAGGCCATTTCCTCGGCAAAATCGAGACTGATAAATTGGTGGATCTGTCCGATATGGACGATAAGTACTCCAGAATCAACACTCGACAGGTGAAGGGGGGGGGGGAATCAAGCTGAAAAAGATGGGGCTATCAGTCGAATTCCTAAAGATGGTGGAGTCCGAATGTCGAGAAATGTGTTTTGGAATGCCTGAAAATTTTCAAAACAAAAATGACTGAGTAACTGCAAAAAAAAAATGTGAGGGGAAGTTACAGAGGAAGAAAGAATGGTTGGAAAAATTAGCCCCCGTGGATTGGGATCTGACCTCGTTGGCATTCCACCTAAGAGTAAATCGAAACCCGTTTTTCTCGGGAGCCTCAAGTTGTTCCAGTCCATGACACCAACCCGCATTGCTATGAGCCTTCTTTTTGTTTATTGGGTGGTTTTGATTTTTTTCTTTTGGGTTCAGGGTCTAGAGACCAGCTCGAGTGGCAAAGTGCGAATTCTGCCCCCCTTCGGCGATCGATCGTATCAAGACCCTGAAGAATTGGATCAGGATGGGAAAAGATTCAGGGGGGCCATGGGGCACATCGGGAGGATGCTGGGAAAAGGGGTTCGAAAAGCCGGAGAAAGAGTGATGGCCAGAGTGAGGCCGAAATCGCATTCCCCTCAATAAATGTGTTTTTGCTGCTTGCTTTTCTTTGGGTTTTTTTTCTTTTTCCCTTTTCTTGGGCTGGTTTTCGGCTTTGTCTGTGTCGATCGAGGACAGACATATTAAAAATAACCACATAACACCCAAAACATTATTTCTGACAAAATTCAAAAATATTTCATTTTTTCATTTTTTTTTCGAATTTTCATTTTTGTTTCATTTTCCTTTTTTGTAGTCTCAATATCAAGCCCCCCCATATTCCGCGGAGGAAATCCCTCCATCGAAATTCGGCTCCATCAAAGGCTTGGCATCATTGCCGGACAACACCATTTGGGTGGCGTACAAAAATGGCTTCCTGGAAAGATACACCCACAGCGGGCGGTTCACCACCCGTTTAAAACTGGACTGCGTTTTGACTTGCGCCACCGCGGTCGGGAACAGGCTTTGGGTGGGCATGGCCGATGGATCTGTGGTGGTAATTTCCCACGATGCGAAAGAGTTGAAAAAATGGCTGGCCCATGAGGAGCCGGTGTGCGACATCGTGATGATGGGCCCTCTGACTTTCACGCTAGGATCTGACGGCTCGATTAAGAGTAAGGTTAACCCCGTATGTTTTTCGGGCCTACTGTATTGAGGATGAAATCCCGAGTGTGGTTTTTCTTTTTTTTTCACCATCGATTGTTGGGAAGTTTGTACGAAAATTTGATGTGAATGACCCCTCCTGCTGTTTTGGGGGGTTCTTTGTTTAGAGTTTTCTAGATTTGAATCCTGTTTTTCAGATTGGAGCAGTTTCGTTTGTACTTTTCCAATTTTAATTCTAATTTCTAATTTATTTTTTTCAGGTTGGAGCAGCAAAACCCCTGACAAGACAGATACAACAGCCTGGCAAGATCTGCATGATGCCCTACCTAAAATCATAAACGACAATTCGATTTCGGTGTTGTGTGGGACCTGGAATGTGAACGAAACTCGGCCAGCCTTGGAGTCCCTGAGGAAATGGCTCGGGGGCAAATCCAAGTTTGCAGATATCGTGCTGGTGGGGCTCCAAGAAGTGGAAATGGGGACCTCCAGCGTTGCGAAAAGCATCGCCATCGAGACCTGGTCGAAATCAGCCATGCAAGTGGGTATTTGTCTTTTCTTACTCTCCATCGTTCTTTGTTGTTTTTCGTTTCATGCTTCTGAAAACGAATGTTTAATTTCCACCCAAAAACTTGCTTAAAATTCCTGTTAAGAGAGCCTCACTCCCACTCACTCATCAGAACTATGCTAGGTTCTGCACATGCCCACTGTTTTTTTTATTTCATTTTTTTATTTATTTTACCACTATTATCACCATCATTAATATTGTTGCTATTATTTAAAATATCATAACACTGTTAAGATCATTGAGAACGATATTTTATTTCTTTTTTCACAAATCAGGAAAAGGGAAATTCGAACGCTCAATGGTGGTACACCGAACTCGAAAACGCCCTCAACTGCGAGGACGATTTCTCCAAGTCCAAGTGGGGCAAAGTGGGCATGCGCCAAATGTCGGGCATCCTGGTGTTCGCCTTCGCTCGCCAGGAATTCATGGACCACATAGGCAACATGGCGACTTCCTCCGTGGGAACGGGTTTCCGTGGATTCGGCGGAAACAAGGGTGCGGTCGCCGTGGCCTTCACACTTTTCCGAAGGAGGGTCGTTGCAGTTTGTTCGCATTTTGCTGCGCACCAGGTATGTGTGTGTGTGGTTTCTTTTCATAGGTTTTTTTTTTAATATTTGAAGAATAATGGAATGAATGAACGAATGATCATTATTTAAATTCCTCAGGTTTCTGCGTATCACTGCGAGTTATTGTTTCTTTGCTGTTTATGTAAGGGAAATAAAATTGGAATAAGAGTTGTTAGATGTGGGTTTAGTTGTATGGGAAAAAAACCTCCTTCAATCAAGTTTGGGGGCTGTTATTTATTCATTTATGTATTAGTGTATTGGGTTTATTTAATTCCAAGTCTTTTTCTTATGGAAGTTCTCATTTGTTTTCCCTTATCATATTTTTCTGATGCTTTTCATATAATGAATTTGAGAAATTGTGCTCCCAGTTTTTTTTTAAATCAAGTCCCTCATTCTTTACATACATACATACATATACATATATATATGTATATATATATTTTCGATGTGATTTTTGCAGGACGGCGTCGAAAAGAGGAACAACAATTACGCATCCATCGTGCGCCAGCTCACGTTCCACAAACACAGTGGGAAAGAGAGCCCACACACCCCTCCCTCCTCCGTTCGACCGGTGGGGGCAGTCAGACCCGGAGTTTCAACCCTGAACTTGCAAAGGGCCCCCACCCCTGTCATGCGACGCTCCACCAGCGACCGAGAACGAGACACTGAGGGCTCCATGGAGCTGCTGGACGTGGAAGAACTGAGCCGAGGCTTGCAGAGGGCGGAGTTCCTGGTGTGGGTGGGGGATTTCAACTACCGGGTGGAAATGGAGTATCACGACGCCTTGCAGAAGATCGAGGAGAATCGGTTGCAGGATTTGCTGGACGTAGATCAGTGCCGGAGGGAAATGGGGAAGAACAAGGTGTTCCATGGGTTGAAGGAGGGTGAAATAAAGTTTCAGCCGACGTACAAATTCGACAAAGGCTTGGAGTCGCCTTTCGCCTACGATTCCAGCGAAAAAATGAGAGTGCCGTCCTGGACTGATCGGATTTTCTATCGAGGCTCCAAACCATTCAGGTAGAAAAAAAAAACTTTTCTCAAACCAACGGAAACAAGATTGAATTGGCATTGGGGTGGAGAGGGCCTGTTTTAAAAGTTACCCAATTTAGAAACTTTAGACCTGAAAAAAAAAATTCAAAAAAAAACTATTTTCTAATAGGGTACAACCCCACCTGTCAAAAAGGAAAAGAAAGAAAAGAGCTGGGAAAGAAAGAAAAGGGAGGGGTGGAGAAATGCAAGAAAACCTGGCGGCTAAAGAAAGCTGGTTGTCTTTTTCTTAGCTTTTTCCTTTCTATAAAATATCGATGTGTGAATTCGAGTATCAAACTTCGACTTCGTCTTTGACTCGGCAGCTCGACGGGTTCCCCCGACCACATGATCTCGCCACTCCACGATTTGCACGATTCTCGGACGCTCATCAACATCGACGACTCGATCAATCGGTCCAGCGAACTGAAATCCGCCGCCGCCCCCTCCCGCGAGGTGGACGAGATTTCCGTGGAATGCTTGGAGTATAACGCCGTGATGAGCGTTACCGATTCCGATCACAAACCCGTGTGGAGCTTGATGAAGGCCGCCTTCCCGGCGTTCATCCAGGACAAACGGCGGCGCACGTGTTTCGACGTCCTGAAGAAGGCGGTCTGGCATGAACGCCCCCACGTGATGCTGCAGCTGCACACCAATTCGGAGGGAAATACGCTGGTGTTCGAGGGGGACTGCAGGAAAACCGTCCAGATACATAACAAGGGCGTCGGGAACGCGTTGGTAACGACTAGGCGCGAGGGGAAGCAGCACAGGCGGATGCCGATGTGGTTGGAGGTGCGTCCCAGACGGCTGCTCGTGCCGCCGGGCGGAAAGGGCGTCGTGTACATTCAAACGGCGCAGTCCGCGATGGGGATGAGTCATCGACCGTTACGGCTGTATTCGAAGCTGGTCGTCAGAGGGGAGTCGTTGCTGGAAGGCTGGGAAAACGCTTACGAAGAACACGAACTGGATATATTACTAAAACCCACTTAAGTTTTTTTTTTTTGGCAAAAAAACAAAAACATGGGGGGTTGGGAGGATTGGTACATATATTTAGGCACGCGCGCACGTTTTCTACACATGCAGATGTATGTGTTTTATTTATCAATATCGTGGTTAGAGAAAAAAAGGGGCTAAAGGGGGGGGGGGGGGGGGATTTTCGAAAATCAGGAAAGGGAATATATGTGTTTGAAACAAAGCGAAAAATCGTAGTCAAAATCATAAACAAAAAAATCTTCACAGGCCATTTTGCTTGGCAAATTTTTGCTGTTTTTTGAGGTGGAAAAAGAATGAGAGAGCGACAGTTAAGTTTGGAGTGTTTTTTTTTTTATAAATCAAAAGGGGAAGTTGAAAAAAAAAAGAAACAGAGGGAGGGTTTTATTAGTAATCAATTAAAGGCATCGGTAAACGTTTACTGATTTTGTTGGTGGAGTTGCATTTGTTTTTTTGCTCTCTGAAATTGGATGTGTGGAAAATATATATATATATACAAATATATCTTTCAAACATTAAGGACTCTATACATATATCTACACATATACGTACATATATGTATGCGGCGATGACCAGAAAAAAATATATATATATTGGACAAAAGCTTTCGAGTGTTGTTCTAGGGGGAGGTGGGTGGGGGGCCGAGAGTTTTAAAAGAATCTATTTTGCAATAAACATCCCACAAAAAGAAAGGGGGGGAAATCACACTAAAAAAAGGCAAAAGAAAAAATCGAAATATGCCCTCGTTTTGCTTCATTTTGTTCGTTTGATTTTCAGCAAGAAAAACTTGTATTTCTTGATTTCCCCACCACTTTTGGCTGGGTTTTTTTTGGGGGGAGGGGGTGGGGGCAGAAAATATCCCAATTGAACAAACACATGTAAGAATGACACAAGAAAAATGGGTTGGGAAGGGGAAAAAAAAAGAAAACAGCCAGTCTGTTTTTTTTGTGCTTTTTTTGGGGGGAGGGGGGGGGTCACTTTAGATTTTGCAACGATTCTGAAGAAGTGGAACGAAATGGAAGGTAAGGTGGAAAAAAAGAAAACAAGGCAAGAACCAGCGATTACATAAACAGGTGATCGACAATTTTTTTCTTTTTTCGTTTTGAAGAATAGTGCTCTGACAACGAATGTGTGTGTGTGTTTTGTGGCTTCATGCGTTTTCAAAAAAAAGAAAAATCCATGGAAATCATGGGGGAGGGGAAAGAAATGTGCAAACAAGTGTAATATATGTGTGGAAGGGGGGGTTTTGAGGCAAGAAGTTGAGGGTGGTTTTTGTCCAAGGGTGGCTTTTTTTTTTGGGAGGGGGTTGCAAGTGCATGGCGGAAGGTGTAATGTATGTTTCGCATCTCACTTCACACAGCGTTTCACATGATTTTATTCTGTCGAGAAAACAGTTGAATTACTTTTTTTTACCAAGTGAAGAACAAGTACAGTGCAAGCCACAGGAAGCAAAAACCAAAAAAAAGCAAATCCACAGAATTTCTGAAAGTATGGTCGTCGATCTGTGGGATTCGCGGTCAGATCGGAAAGGTAGGCTTTCACAAAGATCTGCGGGGTGCGCTGGGGTGTCTTACAAGCCTTGAAACGGATATTGTTCATACAGCAATAGCCCCTTAAGTCCTATTCCAGTTTCTGGCACGACTAATGTAATCAATCGAGCCTCATTTTACGGAACAATTTTGCTTCTTCCGCCGTCTTTGCACCTGCGTTTGACTTCTGTTTTCGTTACCTTTCAAAAAAAAAATATATATATATATGTAGATGATATCATATAGTAGTGGGGCTAAGGATGTATTTTTTATTTTATTTTTTTCCGCACCAGAATTGCCTCTTGTCTGTCTGAGCATTGCAAAGATTTGCACACGCTGGCAGATTCGATATCGATCCGCAAAAAAGCAACTTCTGTTTGTTTTTTTTGCCCTGATGATGACGACCGCTGGAGCAATGTTCTGCTCGGCCAGCGCAGAGGCCGCCCGCGTCAGACCATCGAATCGATTCGACCCCTTTCGTCCCTCGAAGACAGATAGAGTTCGAAACGCAGCGCGTGTTTCGGTTTCGCGGCGACGACGGGGAAGTGGCCTGATTCGAGAACGGTCGTTCCGTGAACGCGACTCCAGTTCGGGGTGGAGCAGGCTCAACTGCTCGAATGAGGAAAATGACACGCAAGCGCCGACCAGCGTTGTGAAAACGTAAGATTTGTAGAACACTGATATGTATCTTTCAAATGAAGCCATCCCCCATCCTAGCATTCAACAAAACAACAGAAAATTCGGGGAGGTGATTTCTATTTGACATTTCTGGTGTTGAATAGAAATATATGCAATTGCCATCCTACTGACATCCTACTGAACATTAGTTACTGTGACAACTCCATGGTTGAGGTGCTACAATTTGATTTGACTTGAGTAGGGCATTGGAGGATAATTTCTTTCTTTCTTTCTTCAAATGGCAAGAAAAATTTGAAAGAAAACGTTTTGTGTGGAAGGGTTTTTTCACAAAACCATACAATCGATCTATTCACTCCAAAACAAACCTGCTGTAAGATCTTGGTAAAACAAAATTAACAGCCCTCAGAATATTTTCCCCATTGTCCAGCAGTCGACCTGTGCAGCTCTTTTTTTTTCTGCTTCGTTTTTCCAATTCCAATTCCTTTTTTGGGGGGGGGACGTTTCTTGGTTCTTTCGGTGATGGTAAAAATATTTTATTTTACAAACAGATTCACTTTACCTTCAGATTCGGCTAAAGAAGATTTGAAATTCGGTCTCGTGGGTGAAGGCAGAATTCAATATGTGGTGGTCACTCAGGTTATGCCTGACAGCCCCTGTGCTGAGGTGTGTGCATTTTGATTTTAATTCATGTTCTTTTTTCCAGTCTTCTTGTTTTTGGCTCGAGTTCGGCAAATATATTGGCTTTGTTTGTGCCATAAAAGTATACCACGTAATATAAATTTACCATCAAAAGAATTTTCTAGTTCTTGTTGTATGATATGTACTCCAAAAAAAAACGTTTTGGTTAAATTATAGGATTTCATGACCCCACTTTGACATTTTTTTCAGCTGGTGATTGGTATGTGCATCTTATAGGACTATTTTTTATTTTTTATTTTTTTTGTGGGGGGGGATACCGGTGTAATGAAAATAGAATCTGGATAAAGTACTTGATTTTATTTCGCTTTTTTCCTGCAGGCTGGTGTCAAAGTGGGTCAGAAAGTGCTGGAGGTTTCCGATCCGGTACGGTACACAGAGATGTGGGAATTGAAGGAAAACGCAAGTCTGAGATTCGTCAGGGATGCGGTACGGTACCGCAGTGCCAATACCATCGACCTCGTCCTTCAAGACGACGGTACGAACCCAAAAATCCATACATCAGCATATTTCAAGAAAAATGAATCTGTGAATAAACACAAGACCCCCCCCCCCAAAAAAAAAGAAAAAGAAAAATCTGAAAATCATCGATGCTTCTTTCTGCAATCGCCCTGAACCAGGGAAATATGTTGTTGTCAGTTAACATTCTTGGAAATGATTTTTTCTTTTTTTTTTTTGGTTGTGTGTGTGTGTGTTTTGGGGGGGGGGTGCACTTTTTTGGATTTTAGGTGATTTAGTCAAGGAGGGTGAGAAGCTGACCATCGGTGAAAAGATGGAAAGGGAGTGGGCAAAAACTGCAAGCCAGCGAGAAGATCTCACAGCTGCTCAGAGAAGAATCAAACGCAGGAAGGAGTACATGCAAACGTCCAGCGGGGTGGGTCCTTAGCTTAGTCACTCCAGTGAGGAAAAAAAACACGTGCTTGCGTCTTCTATTTTGAAGATTTTTTCTGATCTATTTCCAACCCACTTTTCTGTTCTGTTCTGTTCTCTTCTGTGCTTTAGTTTTTCATGTTCAATTGTCTGTCATTTTCCAGTCCCAACAATGCGGAGGAAGATTTTTTTGAGTTTTTGTTCTGTTGTTACTCTCAACATTAAAATTGTTGAGAGTTGATTTTTCTTTTCACATAAGAAAAAATAAAATAAACTCCTCACAATATACATATATCTAGGGGTATGATTTTCTCTTGCTGTGTTCACAGTGTTTTTTTTGTTTTTTTTCCTTGCTTTGGAACAGCGTGACAACACTCCATTTTTCACCATCGTATTTGGTCTGTTCGTCCTCCCCCCAGCGGCAATTCTCATAATTGCTTACTCCACCGGTTACTTGGATAAGTTGGCCTTCGGATTCAGATGAGGATTTTATTCATTACCTTGATTTTTTCCTGTTTTTTTTTTTCTTTTTCTGAAGACTTGAATTTGCATTGTTATTTTTGGTTTTGAATTGACCCAGCTGTTCTGTTTTTTGATTGGGAGACTGTAGTAATTTTCCCAAACCATTTTGGTGAATGTCTTTTTGAATATATGCTTTTGGATGAAGGTCATTTGTCCCATGCTTTTCGGTCTTGATACTAAGGCCAATTCATCCTTGAAGGGTATGGGTTGTGTTAAAGAAAAAACTGATTTTTTTGTTTTGGTTATATAGAGAGAGGGGGGGGGGGGTCTTGCCATTATACCCAAACCTCACCACAATGTTTTGAAAGATCCATCTTTGGTTCGACTAAGGAAATATGAGCCCAAAGGGCAGGTCAATCAATCACCTATCACCCCCAGCACAGCAAACCTTAATTATTTTCATCGATTACAATAGAAATAAGTCACACGTCCCCAAGTCTCCATCTCATCTCCATACACTTTCCCTTCACCCTGAAAAAAAAGACTCTTTAAACAACTGTGGAAAGACCCAGTGACAATTTTCTTTCCAGAGAGTCCCATGTCATCCTCACATTCTATCTAATTCAATGGCCTTTTTTTTTGCCTCGAAAGTTCATCATCAGGTGGTCGCCCCCCCCCCCTCCATTTTTCCTCCTCCTTTTAATAAAAACTCATTTGGATTACTTCCCTCCTTTTTTGTTTCTCGGGTTCCTGCTTTCTTTTTTTCCACCTTTTCTATACAAAGTTTTAGGCATCTTGACGCTTTATTGTCAAATGCTCAACGATCCAATGGTCATAGACCAATCCATGTCAAAAGTGACATGGAAAATTATGGAAAAACACCAGCTGGAGAGTGTGATTGGTTTTGAAACATCACAAAGCAGGCAACTCATCACTTACACAACCACACAATCCATATTACCTAAAAAATAAACCAAAAAAGCCCAATGCTTGATTTTTCCTGCAAAAATGACCCAAAAAAAAAAGAAAAAGCCTGAACCAGCGAACAAAACGGGAGCTACTCTTTGTTGTTTTCTTAACTGTTTTTTTTGTATGTGTGAGAAACTGTCTCCCACCGCCTCCTTTTCCCTGTTGACTAACCCTCTAAATACTGTGGGAAAATTTTCCCTCCCTTAAAAATCAGTATTGATGTTATGTGGTAGCTTACAGCCATTGTGGTTATTTTGCTCCATCACTGGCTTCCCTCTGTGCACCTGGAAAAAAAATGAGTTGACAAAAAAAGGAAATTGTTACCTTCATAAAGATATATGTAACATTGTCATATGTTGCGTGTGGGGATATTATTTTACAAGAAAAAATAAATAGAAACACGATGCTGGAAATGTTTATGATAAAAAAAATGAACAAAAAAGGATCCCCTCATTAAAATATAAAAAAAAATCTCAAGGAGTTATCTCATGTTTTGAAACACACAACTGGCGCATAAATTTTAATTAAATAAATAAATAAAAATTATTTTAATTTTTATTTTTGTGTTCTTTTCTAAATGTGTACATAAAATATGCACAAACCGACCACCAAAAAGAAAACTGACCTTCAGATGTTAGCTTTTTTAATCCCTACAGAGTATTTCTGTTCAGCTCCACATCTCTCCCAACCAGCTCGTCGATTTGCCTCATCCTCTCGATTTTCTTTCTGTAAAAAATCGCCACGACGAGCACCGAAACGAAAAGCGCCGCCGCAATGCACCCGACCACGATAATGACGATGTTCTTGTCAGATCCAGACCCCTTTTTCTTTTTCTCGTCGTGGTTCTTGCGGTGGTGGCGGCGCGTTTTCCGATCTTCATCCCTGAAAAAAGCAGTGGATTTTTTAATTTAAAAAAAAAAAAAAAAAATGCACTTGGAACTTGAAAACGTCCCGAGCGAAATCATATTCAAGAAAATAACGGAATTGTTCTTCAATCTCAAAAAACAGAAAAATTAGCTTTAAAAAAACAATTCTGTTGATTCTTTAATATACACTATGGAGAAAGTAAAGAGAAAGGGTTACTTTCTGAAGAGCAGTGTTCTTAGGAAAAGTATTGAACAGTTTTTAATTCCCATCTTGAAAAATTCGCTTCACAAGCTGAAAAACTGCATGCACCACACACACTGTTTCAGCCTATGTGATATGACTGCCCATCGATCAGGAACCCCTCCACACACACACACATATATACATCCCAACCTTTCTCATTCTATCAGACAAAAAAATGCACAATTCAAAAAAGTGAAGCTTCACATTTTGCCCTTCTCAAAAAAAAAAAAACAGACCGCTCGTGTAGTTATACACACACACATACTTGATGATTTCTTGGGACTCCTCCACTTGATTCAGAGAAAAGGTGTCCTGCTCTTCACCAGAAAGAAGGTCAACATCCTCAATCAAGTCCTCCCCATCCTCGACAATCGCTTTTTCTTCTTTCTCCTCTGCAAAACAGAAACAAAAAACCTCCTATAGAATGTGTGTATTTCTTTGTTCTATTTTTTGTTAGAAACAAGTGAGAAAAAAAAGCAAGATGCAAAAAAAATTGAAGTGCATCTTTCGACCCCCAGCTGATTGACTGCTGCAGTAGCAAGAAAAACACAACAAGATGGGCAAGGCTCCCTGATGAATATGGTGAAAAAAAACTGATGTACTTTGGCAAAGTGAGCTGGGAACAACTCGTGGGGAAAAAAATTATAATCCATTCAAGTTCTCTTCAGCACTCGAACAATATTTTTGTCTCTCTTCACCTTGTTTTTGCGACTGTTCATCGACACATTCTAAATCTTCGATGTGCGAGAGTTCGGCCGGAATTGGACAATCCAATTCAAAATCGTTACCCTGCAAACAAAAAAAGGTAATCAGAACAGTATGCACACACACACATATTCCACGATGATCCCTCCTTCCTCAGTGGCGATTTAACGGAGTCCATGTCACTTTTTTTTCCCAATTTTCTTAGGTTTAAATTCTGAAAATTCGTCCCCTTCTTTTTCCTCCCAGCATGCCAATCAATCAATCGATAAACAAACAAAACCTTGGAACTTTCAGTCCTGGCCTTAAGCCATACACCAGCAAAAAAAAACAAAAAA
Source organism: Bryopsis sp. KO-2023 (assembly GCA_030272585.1). Lineage (NCBI taxonomy): Eukaryota > Viridiplantae > Chlorophyta > Ulvophyceae > Bryopsidales > Bryopsidaceae > Bryopsis > Bryopsis sp. KO-2023. The sequence goes on along the minus strand of BSYQ01000012.1, from coordinate 193,350 downwards.
ACAATACGAGCAAAATAAAAAAAGACAAAAGACTCACCCCAAGATAGACCCCGCCCTGAGACACGCTAGGAATACTGTCATTGCTCAAGAAAGACGGCAGGACTCCTGACAGTTTGTTGGATGCCAGATCAAAAATAGGAAAAAGCCGTCTTGCATGCTTGGGGCCGTCCAGCACCACCTGCAGTCACCATCCATCAATTTTATCTCAAAAAACACACCGATGCAAAAAGAAGCAAATTCCGAAAAAACAGAGGTTCGTATGGAAATTGAAAAAGGGGACACCGTTTTCACCTCATGATGATGATAATGTATTAAAAAAACAAAATCTAAGAAAAATATATCTCTGGTTTGAGAATATTACCTCATCGTTGAAAAAGCCGATGTCTCGGAAGCTGTCGGGAATTTTCCCTTCAAAGAGGTTGCCATTCACCACAAATTGCACGGTGTTGAGAAGCATTTCTTTTCGATCGGGCAGGGGACCGGACAGCTCGTTTTCTTGGAGGTTCAATGCCACGAGGTTGGTCGCCCCGAGCAAGGCTGTCGGAAATTCACCCTGTTTTTTTCCAAGGGAACAACTCAGCCTGTTGTTATTTTGAAGATTTGTGAAAAAAAAATAAAAAAAAATATATAGAATAGAATAGAAATTAGATACTAGATGTATGAACTGAGAATACGAAAATTATGGCTGAGATGCTGGCGTGCTTTTTTCCTAGGTGAAATGGTTTTTAGGATTTTATTGTACAAAGCATATAATATAACCCGGGACATTCCTGTTCCAAAAATTGAAGCATTGGTTTTATTTTTCAAGTTTGTCCAAAATTCCCGCAAATTATAGCAGTCCAGTTAAAGCAGATTTACCCCTACCCAAAAAAGAGTAAAGCAAGACATATACACCCACCCACCTTGAGGACATTCTTGGAGGCATCCATCAACAGCATGGACGAATTTTGGGGGTTGCCAGAATACCATTCTGGCGCGAACGACTCCAGTCTGTTGTTTTCCAGGTGCAAATATCTGATGCCGGTTGCTTCGATCAGCGAGCCTGGAATGGCCCCCTCGAAGTTGTTGTCTTGAAGCCGGACGCTTCGGAGCGAGGGTGATTTGCCCAGATCTTTCGGCAAAGTTCCTTCCAGATGGTTCATTGACAAATCCAACACCACCAGGGACTGGAGGTCACCCAATGATGCATCCAACGACCCTAACAGTCATATCCCAAGGTCGGTCAGGGAAAACAAAGGGGACAGGGAAATACTGTGAAATAAAACCATTTGGTAAAAAAACGGAGCGTAAACAGTTATCTTTTTTTTTTGCTGATGTTGCAAATTCACCTTTCAACCCAGCCCCTGCAATACGCAAAACCTGAAGTTGGGATGCTGCAGGAATGGGCGGCAATTCTCCAGCGAGCTCGTTTCGATCTGTTACCCCCCAAAAAAACGAGTTATGCAAATTCTGGGAAAAACAGTTCCTAAAACACAACCCGATAAAAAAAAAGCACACACAGAAAGAAGAAAGGAGTGAATTGCAATAGGGTTCGACTTTTTCATCAAATATTTGGAATATTTCCAAAAAAGAAGGAAAAGAGAGAAAATTTATTCTGATTTTTTTTTTTTTTCAGTTCTGTTTTTTTACCCATGATGAGCTCCTTGAGGGTTGATGACTCATCGAAAAGACATTCAGGAATGGTGCCCTCAAACGCATTCAGTTCCAAATTGAGAAATTCTAATCTTCCTGAATGAGTCAAACTACACAGAGGTTCTTCGTCCAAAACTCCACTCAGTGAGTTTTCGGAGAGGTCCAAATGCTGAAGGTTCAGGTTCAACGAAATCGACTCAAGGATTTCAGAAATATTGCCCTGGTAATCACAAAAAAAAAAGAAATTATACGAATTAACCATTCGCTATCCAAAGAACAGCAATCCTAATCTTGACCAACCATCAAAATTTAGATAACAGAAAAAAGGAAGGGGGGAAAAAAGAGAAAAAAAGGAAGGCAAGGAAAATATATTCTCTTCAAGTAAAAAAACAAGGAGTTAGATTATTTCAGATATTTTTTTTGTTTTTAATATCGAGAGTTGGTTACCTCCAATCCATTCGATTCCATTTGAAGTTTTTCCAGATTCTTCAATTTGGCGATCTCGTCAATCGGGAATTTGCACCCGAAATTCAGTTTCCGCAGATCCAAACGTACCAATGAACCATCTGTAAAAAAAAAGGAGAAAAATAAGAATAAAATAAAATCAGCATGCTGCTTGCACTGAGGATGGGAAGAAAAGGGGTTTGACACCCCCTGTTCAGAAATTTGCTGCCCAAAAATAATTATTTCTGATATTTTTTGCTGTCCGGAAAGTAATTTCCCTGTGGAACGCCTTTGCTCATTTGCAAACTTGGAAATTCATTTTTCTGAAGTTTTTTTTTGTTTTCTCTTTTGTTTTAACAAATAGCAATACTTTTTCTGGAAAGGAAAAAAACAAGGACCAAAGAGTCTTGCAAAAAAATGTAGATGAAAAAAACTGATTCACCTAAAAATGCATCCGTGAAGTGAACCAAAAAGAAAAGGTCCTCGAGACAGACAGTTCTGAAGGATAATGTTTTTAACATGAAAGGGAAAAAAAAATGGGTATTGGCTTTAATAAAAAAAATGATTAAAGGATATATGTATTTATATCTATGTAATTGTGTGTGTGCAATTGTACCTTCATCACAAATGCTTCCCAATGAATGGCAAAAATCCATAGAAACTTCCCCAGACTCATCTATAAAATTTTTCCAGTCTGTGCACAAAGCAGGACCATCAAGGCAACACCTGGAATGCAATGAAAAACGAACTCCTCAAATTCAGCTTTTTTTCTTGTTCCAATGACAGACTGGGTTCGAGTCCAAATATAATCAGGAAATTCATGTGGTAAATGTCAACAAACTTGAATTACGAGAAACACAAATCTAAATCAACTCTTTCATTTTTTTACAGAAAAATTAAACACCACTGTAGAACTAAGATTGGGAAAACGCTCGAAGAAGAAAACCGACTAAAACACAAGCGTCGCAAACTACTGAAAAAATGACAGTGGGTGGCACACTAAATGCAAATTCATTTTTTTCATTTCTTTTCTTTTTGGTCGATCGCTCAACATAAACAATGCGCCATTCTTTTCCTTGTAGAAAGAAATATATTTACTTATCAAAAATTTCTTGCATCGTCGCTTGCTCCGATTCCACTAAAGTTCTCTCCGAGTAGTCAATGTCCAGATCCAAAGTGTAATCGGTGCCATCAGGAGCATATCCTATGATCTGAAGTCATAAAGGAAAAACAAAGCACACAGCGATTTCTTTCTTTTTTAACGTCCTCTGTGGATTCTTGCATTTCTTCAAAACTTCAGAAAAGCGTTTGGTTTCCTACTCCCAGTTTCAGGCTTTTAATGATAATTTGAAGAAACCAGTGGAACTATTTATACTTGCTGCTGATTCTTATCTTTTTTTTAAATAGCAGTCCAACAAATTACCAAAGCCTCTTACTGAAGGCTATGCATTGCCCTTTTTTTTTGGGCTTGTTGCAAGAAGAAAACACACACCAAATAAATTGACAAAGAAGAAAAAAAAAGTCATTACCCCGCATGTGATGGAAATGCCTGGGATGCTCCCGAGATCAGGATCCTTCAATTGTCTTTTTGAAGCCTCGTACAAATCGTGATTTCTGGAGATAAAAACGTAGTCTTTTCCTTGGGAGTGGTCTGACACCCAAATGGAGCTGCCCCTCTGAGCTGGTTGCTGAAAGCGATAAATAACACATACATTTACATGCAAAAAAGCAATAAAACTCTTTCAAAGGACAATAAGAAGCCTTCATTTACATTCAGCAAATTGAGTTAAAAGATTTAAAGAAGAAACAGTTTCTTTTGGCTACAATTTCTTCTCTCTTCTTTACAATTTTTTGTAAAGAAAAAAAAGTTTGCACATTTCTGAGGACTGAATTGCGAAATTTTTTCCACCTGATACAAAAAAAAAAAAAAGTCCTTTCGGAAATGCAAATACAATGTTAAAAAGAAGAGGAAAGGGGGGGGGGGGAAGAAATATGTTCCAAGATGATTGATGGATACGCTTGTTTGTAGTGGTTTTCATTCAAGACTGACATCAGCCTGTGGCTTTCCTGATCTGGGTTGAAATCCTGATGGGTACAACAAAACCTAGCTGGATGGTGATTTTATTCTTGGATTATGGAATGTTGCTTTTTTTCAAAAGTCGCAATCCGAAAAATAATATATATATATATTTTTTGCTCACCGCAGGGTTGAACTGGCCAACAGGTAAGCAGAGGATATCTGCATCGCCTTCTTCATTGTCAGTGGTAAGTGTTAGAAGAATGTTTGGATAATCGGTCCCATTGGCTGGCAATTGAATGCTTATCAAATCCACTCCTTCCTGTTTCGAGGCCCCCCCAAAAAACAAACAAACACACACTTCAAATAAAATGAAAGTAGATCAAAATCAAATTGAAACGAATGTGCATTTGTTGAAACTGCGTTCTCATCTCAAACTGAGGAAAAAAAACCTATGGAATTTTTTTTTTCACCGAAAAGTGTCAAATCGCGTAAGGGATCGTGGCGCACCTCCGCAACGGTTCCGCTTCGCGGCTCCTCCAACTGCAGGACATCGATTTCGGAAATGGCTTCGTCGGCGGGCTCGGAGGAAATCGTTCCGCCAAAAGACGTGCCATCCGATTGCTGACTGCCGGGATCCCCTCCATCGATCGGTTCTGGAGTGAAAACATTCGTGCCAGATTCCCCACTCTCGGATGGTTCTCGATCCTCGAGGGGGGGGCTGACGAAGGGCGCGCTGTCGGGAACTGGTTCGGCCGAGGTGGGATCCCCGCCGGTGAAAAAACTCTCCTCTTCTGTTTCGGTTTCCGTGGGCTCGCCAGCGAAAAAACTCGAATCTGGTGCTCCCGATTCCGTCCCCGTGGGCGATGTGGCGTCTCCCTCGATAACCAAATCCTGAGCCGCCGCCGGGCCCAAGAAAACGCAGAGCAGGAGGAACGCACGAAGCATCGACCTCCGCCTCGATCGCAGTTCTGCGCTCATCGCGATCACGGCTGTTTTTTATTTGTCCCCCCCCTTCTGTTTGTACCGTTGCTTTTTCTCGTTTTCGCCAGGTAGGAAATTCGGCGAGACAACGATCGGCAAATGAAGCGAATCGAGGGGATGGCAAAAGAAAACTGCGGGGATCGATTGGTTTTCCAGCGAAAGCTGAGAACACACGGCAAGAAATTTTCAAGCGGCCGGAGTGAGGGGAGGAGTATTTCTCGCTCGTTTTTTTTTTCGCTTCGATGTCGCATCGTGAACTCCCGTTTGGAAAGGGTTGGAGCAGTGGATCGGACAACGCGATCGTGCATGTCAAATCTAGAACACGTTTCATTTTGGCCGCAAACCCACAGGCTGACTTCTGTGTGTAAATATGTTTCTCTTGACTTCAATATGTAATTGATGTTTGTTTGTTTGTTTCTCTTGACTTCTCCATGCCTTAATTTAGCTCATTTGTTTAAGCCGACCTTGAAATTCTACTCCTCCACAACGTTATTTTGTGTTTGCTTGCTTGCTATGAGAAACCAATTACTTTGATTGCAAGACACGTGCTGAGCTCTCGTCTCTCCTCTCACCATAGGTGTTCCCATCAAGGCCCGGCCCTCAGATTTGGCTTGTTGATAATCGTCAGTTCTGCTGGGTTGCTTTCCAGTGATTCCAGTGATTATCGCTCCGCAGTAACTTTACACAGTCTAGAGCCTGCAAGTGCTTGAACAAGAGAAGTAAAAGCAAGAAACAACTGAGCAATGGAAATTGATATTGGCATCAAACAATATAGACCTGAGGGGTGAAAGAAAAAATGAATTTGATGTTTGTTTGAAAGAAAAAAACAAATGGAACGTATTGGTGCCAAATTTTGACCTACAGTTGCATGTACTTTTGAAATCATCCAAGTTGTCGGTGGATGGCCACAAGCGCAAACAATTTAAAAAAAGAAAAAACTGTTATTACTTATTATTAACAAGAAATTTTTTTCCCCGCCCCGTTCCCAGTTCAATTTCCTAATTTGTGTATGGCACCCATGACTCGAGGATTTATTTTGAAGTCAGCAAAAATTCTTGTGTGGAATTTCCCCTCCTCCTCATTCGAGAGGCTGATCCAAGAAAATAAAATTTCTTTGTGCTGCCGTTTTTGTTCACTCTTGGACACAGGCGCAACCAGGATTTCGGGGGAGGGGGGGCCACTTTTAATTTTTGTACAGCACAGTAGAAAATCTGCTGAATAGGATTCTTTTTTTTTCTTGCTAGCTTTCTTTGGGGGGCCAGAAATTTTTTTAGGAGGGCCAGGCCCCCCCAGGCCCCCCCCGGTTGCGCCTATGCTCTTGGACGACTTTGACTTGGTGTTTTAGAGAACGATTTTAAGAAAGCTGAATTCATCAGTTCACAGCCCGAAACACTGGCCAGCCAGGAAGCCAAAAAACTGAAATCTGAACGAGTCTGACAGAAAGATCGTTTCATTTTTTTGATTTGCGATGATGGGTTGCATCGCCCGACTGGGAGACGTCCCAGCTTCTTGAGTGCGCGCAAAAAACGCCCTGCGAGAAGTATTGAAGGAGGCCTCCCGTGAGGGGACGGACGAACAGCGGTGTTCTGGGGGTCTTTTCAATACTGCCGTTCATATTTGCCAGACAGTTGTTTTTTGGCCGACGATCTCTCTGGTTCCTCTAGGTGGGTTTTGCCAACCGACGTTTTTTGTTGGGCGTTGCAACTGTGGAGACGTCGATAGCATTTCTGGCTTTGTTTTGTTGGTTTCTGCTTTTTTTCATTCTCTGAACCTCATCGCTGGTTTGTGGTTTCACCTCGCACCACAGAATCAAGATCTTTACAAAGCGATGGACCTGGAGGTTTACAAGAAGCGGTTTCGTGCCGCCCAGACCTTCTCTCAGCGACAAGAGCTGTACAAGGATGTGTTCGACGCCGACAATACGTTCAGGAAGCTGTTCTCGCAGCAACGCGAATCCTGGGTGGTACCGGAACTGGGCAATCCCCACCAATCTCTGATCCCCGTCTATGACGACCGCGACTTGTTCAAGTGCCTGGCGGAGACGCCCGAAGAAGCTGCGGTGCCTAAGGTCTTCGCCCTGGGGTCGAAACGCAAGCCTGCCGGGGCGCATTCGATCGTCACCGAGGGCGAGTTCAAGCGCAACTTCGACGAGCTGTTCACGGAGGGCTCGCTGAAGTATATGAATTGGGACGGCGTGTTCGCGGCGGGCGGATCGGTGATGGCCTGCATGCAGCCGTTGCCAGCGAAACACGACGTCAATAATCGAGCCCGCAGAAGATTCATGCACGACGAGGGGTTTCCGGGCAGCGACATCGATTTGTTTTTGTACGGCATGGACGCGGAGCAAGCCAGGAAGAAAATCATCGACATTTATAACGGAGTGAGGGAGGCCAACCCGTTCGACGTGCTGTGCTTCCGATCGGCCCACACCATCACATTGGTCAGCGAATATCCTTATCGCCACATCCAAATCGTGTTGAGGCTCTACTCTTCCCCGTTCGAGGTGATCGCCGGCTTCGATGTGGATTCATGCGCGGTGGGCTATGATGGGAAAAAAGTCTGGACGACCCCCCGCTGCCACATGGCGTTGGTTGCTCAGTCCAATCCGATCAATTTGACGAGGAGGAGCCCCACATATGAGATGCGTCTGGCGAAGTATGCCAAGAGGGGATTCGAGGTCCCTGTGCCTGGTTTACAGAAAGCAAGGATCGATCCCACCTTGTTTGAGAGATCATGGAACAAGGTGTGTTGTGGGAAAAGGAGGGGAGGTGGGAAACTGGGGATTGGATTTGTGTCAGTCAGTCAGTCAGACTGCATTATTATTGAAGATTTTATTTTTTGCATGTGTTTTTTTTGATTTTTTTTTGGGTAGTGGGATGGTCAGGATTTCTCTTTGCCACCTGTTAAAATGCACAGCTGCGGGTTTTTGTGCTTTTTTTTTTTAAATCAGTTGCTGTATTTCATCGAATGAAACTGGAGGCCTGCGAGAGGATTGGATCGAAGCGTAGAACGGAGCTATTTTGCATGGGTGTTATTTTTTTCTGAATGTTAACATATCTATTCTTGATTTAGGTTGTGGGGCTGGCGAAGCTTTTGCTGTTGGAAAGGCTGAAGACTCCAGAAGAGCGATTCAGATACAGGGAGCAGCACCGATCGAAAAAGATGAGGCAGATGTGCAGTTCTGCTTTCGCCCACAAATTCAGGATGAGAGGCATGATTCACAACCCTTGGATGGCGGAGCGATTGGAAGCCATTTCTGCCAGACATGTACGCAGTGTCTCTCTCTCTCTTTGATCTAGGCCATAATATTTAAGGGGGGGTTAACTTTGTCAGCCACGGACTGGATTGACCGAAAAAAAGAAGTTTTGCCATTTGATGCGTTCCATTGAAAGCTTTCAAACTGATAATCCTTTTCGATCTTGCCCTTGAACCCCCCCCCAAGAAAAAAATAATAAGTAAATAATAAAAATAATTAATAATCCATCTTGTCTGACTCAAAAATTAACCAGAAAATTCTGGATTGTTAAGATGAAAAGAAAAAACAAGGAGAGAACAAAAATCTTTCTTTTTCTGCCATACCCACCGTTTCGATCCTGATTTTCTCATTTTCTGATCATTTTTTTTTTTCTTTTTCCTTTCGGACATCAGGGAGCCGATGCTAGCGATTACTCCACCGTCTTCCTTCCTTGGGGGAAGGGCTACAACGCTCAGAGATGTGCGACCCTTATGAATGCCAAGGACAGGATTTTGAACGATCGCTGGATCTCAAAAGGCAGAGAGTACAAGCTGCATCCCTGTTTCATCGGAACGGCTGAATTCGTGGTCCAAGATTGCGCACCCAACGATCCCCCCATTCCTGAGGGTGTTGATGAAGAAGAGTTGAAGGGTTACGTCAGAGGCCCTCTATCGTTCATCGAAGATGACCCTGGTATCGCACGAATCACTCTTTTGTTCCCCTCGAAAAAGAGTGATTTTTGAGGCAGAACGGCAATGGGTTTTTTTTATCTCAACCATATTTTTAAGTTTTTTTTTCCTTCTGCTAGCTTTTGTCGGTCATGGCCAAAAATGGGAAGGAGATGAGATGAGGCGGAGCAGCAATGGCTTTTCTGAACCACATTTCAAGTCGAAACATTTTCTAAGAAATCCTGACGGTTTTTTTCGATGAGGAGAGAAGAAAAGGAATCAACCAAACAGAGTAAAGAGTGTTTATATTTTTAAAAAGAAAATAGAACAAAAAGAATGTGTGGGTTTCCAACAGGGAGGCAAATGATAGGATCGTTCCACCCTACAGAAGACACCGATTGGTCGGCAGGAGCTTACATCACGGTCGAAATGGATTCGCTGTCGATGGCAGCCAATGCGAATGACATCGACACCATCAAAAACATGCTGAACGCTGGAGTCAGTCCGAATTGCACGGACTTTGCTGGTCGAACCCCCCTCCACATCACCGCTTTCGCAGGATCTGTGGAGACAGCCAAACTCTTGCTGGAGAACGGTGGAAGAATGATTCGTCGCATGGCAGACGGAAGGTAATGCATTTTGTGTTGCGATTGTTGGGGTGTTTTGATCTGGTCCTTTTTCTTGTAATAAATAGGGGGGAATCTTCGATCCGTGTTTCGTTTGCAAATTTTTTTCATTTGGTGGGAAGAGAATGAGAGTATTCCACCACCTGAAAAAAACGTTCTTTTTTATTCCAAATGTAACTTTTTTTATTCCAAATTTACCAGTTTTTTTCCTGCCAAATTCATCGTGTGTCGAAATTTTTTTTATCGAAGTAGTGATCGTGTTTTGAACAGGACCGTTGCGCATATCGTCGCGATGTACGGCTGGACGGACTTGGCCCGGTTGTTTCTGGAAAAGAGCAAGAAGAACGAAGAGGAAAAGGAGGAGAAGGATGCCAATCAGAAAGAAAACGAAAAGAGCGACGAAGAGATGAAAGACAAGGTGGAGGATGAGGAGGACGAAACCCCCGACATCTTGGACCTCGATGCGGAAGAGTGGAACAACAAAATGACGCCCCTGCAGGTCTGTACCTTTTCTCAGATTTATTTATTATGTTTTGACATAACAGAAAAATAGAAATGAAAAATAAAGAAAAAATTGAATTTGTGGCAGTCTTTTCCCCCCCTGATGACTAGGAAAAATGAGGAATAAATCTGAGTGAGGAGAAGAGTGCAAAGATGATAGCATCTGAGTATGGTCACCTTTTTCTTATCGTTCCCCTCCCCCCCCCAAAAAAAAAAATATACTTACTCTGTCCGGAAATAACTGTCCACTTATGTTTGGGGTTACAGTTCACGAGTGAGACATCCAATTGATGTGAAATTTTGTGGCCAGCATCTCTGATACACGTAGATGAAGCCCACAAAATTTCAGATCCATTGGTGTCGAGGCTGCGATGCAGTGGCTCCGAAACCAGAAACGAAGCAAAACCTCGATTTTCACCTTCCTGTGAACGTTTTGACACGTCAAACGTTCATCGTTTGCCACAAACTTTTGTGAACACATTCTTTAGATGTTCTGTGGCGAGCTCACAAAATTTCGTCGTAATTGAACCAGTGAGTAAAGCACGATGTCGTCGTTCAGTAATCGTGACGACTATAAAACCGAGGGAAAGTCGACCTCTGAAACCGAAAATAGCGGCGCAACGCGCGAACTCCACCTCGACCTCGCAAACGTCATGAACGCAACTCAAGAGACCTTTGCGCGCCAGTTCGCTCGAAAATAGGGGCGAAAGTGACCAAGCTGCCTAGAAAATGGGATTATGATACGGAATGCCAAGCGCATTACACGAGAGGCCAGGTGGAATTTTCAGAGCAAATTTTGGGGATACACTATACGAAGTCTATATTGTTGATTTATAACAGTATCTTACAATTTTGAATCAATTTTAGTATGCAAATTGTAAAAGTCGTCGAAGTGAAAATTGAGGTTTTGCTTCGTTTCTGGTTTCGGAGCCACTGCATCGCAGCCTCGACACCAATGGATCTGAAATTTTGTGGGCTTCATCTACGTGTATCAGAGATGCTGGCCACAAAATTTCACATCAATTGGATGTCTCACTCGTGAACTGTAACCCCAAACATAAGTGGACAGTTATTTCCGGACAGAGTAAGTATATTATAAAAAATTAAAGGAAAATTCTTTATTTAGTATTTTTTTTGGGGGGGGAAGGGAATGATAAAGAGTTAAATGTACCAAAAAAGGAAAAGAAGAAAAAGGGAAAAGAAAGAGATTGAAATATTGGGTGGTCATCTGTGAATCCAGATAGCAATGATGTTTGGGCATGTGGAGATCGTGGAGATTTTGCTGGAGAATGGGGCTGACCCCAACAAGGGGTGGCCTCTGGGGGATCAAGACGATTACAATTTCGAAGTGGCGCCCTGCATGTCGGTGGCCATGACTCTCGCATCTTGGAACAAAGAGGCGTCAAGAAAGGTGCCTCCTTTTTCATAATATTGTTTCTCCATTTTTGTTCCCTTTAAATACGTAAATTATGTTTCAGTGTGGAAAAAAAAGAGATGGAAATAACGATGTACAGACGCACAGAAAATGTGTGTGTTCATGCTTTTTTTGTTTTGTTTTCTGGATCTTTATTTCCACGTCAAATATGTCAAAACGAAATATGTTTGAATGCCAAACATATCTTCATCCAGGTCCCGTCCAAAAACCTGTTGGTCTTGTTTTCTTACCCACAAATTTTTATTTTTTTTAATTATCAGCTGTTGAGAATCATGGTAATTTATTTGTTTATTATTTGTTTCCCTTTGATTCTCAGCTGTTGAAAGTGATGACGGATGCTGGGTGTGATGTCGCTCGACTGGATCAATCTCTGAGGAACATTCTGCACATGGCGGCCTGCAACGGAAATGCCGAGTTCATGGACCAGATACTGGAAATCGCTCCGGTCATGAAAACAAAAGCCATCAATGTCATTTCCTTGGAGAAAACCACCCCCCTTCTTGCAGCCATCACACAGTGGGTCCTCATTTCAATATCTTTTTTTGCGTTTTTTTCCCCAAAACAAACTGGAAAAGGGGAGAGAAAGCCTGTATTATTTATTTTTTTGAATTTCCTTTCTCCATGAAGTTTTCGCTCTTTCTTTTGATGTGAATGTTGGGAGAGTGTTTTTCCAGTGGAAAAATTGCCAATGTTTACTCATCCATGTTTTTTGCCATGCACAAGTGATGGAAGTGAAAAGGGGGAGGGGGGAAATGAAATAAATAAATATTGGTGGTGAACTTTTCCTCAGGTACCATCAGGAGTGTGTTTCGGTGCTTTTAAAACACGGTGCCAGAATTGAAATGACTGATGCCGATTGCGACCTTGCAAGACGAAGGCAAGTGTCGAGTCTCCATTTTCATTTCCAGAATATAAGTGCAATTTCTTGATTTTCATAATTTATTTTTTTTTTGCATATCGTTCTGCTGATATCTAGACTTGAAACCAACCGCAGGTCGGGGGCTCTTCACAGCACCAACTGGTCAGTGGCCAGCAGAATTCGAGAAATGAGCACACTGACTGTGTCAAAAGTGGAATACCCTCTCTGGCTGGCCGTGAGGGGAGTCCAGAACAGGTATGTTTTTTTTGTGCTCATACATTTTGTGTTTTTTTTGTGCTCATACATTTTGTGTATACTGTTTTTCGTCTATTTTGTATATTGAAAATATATATTTGAAATTGGAACAAGAATTAAGTTTAAGAAACGGTACCTTGATTTTTTTGTTGCCCTTATTTTGTGGAATGAATCTTGCAAGGGTAGGGGTTCGTGTTTATTTTATGTACAATTTGCGTGATTATTATTATTTCCATGTTTTAGAGTTTGAACCTGAAGATAAAGTGATTTTTCAATTGCATTGTCCAAACACTTTATTTTTCTCCTCTTTTACAAGAAGGGGGGGGGGGGGGGTTTGCATTTATTTTATTTTATTGGCTTTTTTTTTTTCCCTTGTGGCAGGGTTCGTGAAGTGAGTGAAGCTTTGGCGGAGCTTGCTGAGGAACAACAGGCAGCTTCCGAGGTAAAATTGCTTTAAAATTCTATTGAATATACAATATAATTATCAAAACAAAATTAAAAAACAAACAATTTTCAAACCTATATTTTGTAATGAACAACAGGCGGCTTCAGAGATAAAATTGCTTAAATTCTGTTGAAAATACATCGCATTTTTTTTTTTAATTAAAATATCAAACAGTTTTCAAACCTGTATTTTGTAATGAAAAGATATCCAAGGTGTCAGAAAGAAGAGGGGTCGAGGACAACGCGAATTCCAGAAAAAAATAATAATAAAAAAAATAAATATATATATATATATATTTTATGCTCATATTTTTTGCTGTGGGTGTGTTTTTATATATCAGGGAGGACGATCGTCCCCCAAGAAAGCGAAATGGAAAGACCCTTTTGGCATCGTGAAGATTTTGATTGCTCATGGGGCCAAAGTGAACTGGGTGAATGGGGACGAAACCGTAACGATGGTGGATTTCGTTTCTGGGCTGTTGAAATCACTGGACGATATGGAGGAAGCCGAAAAGAAGGCCAAGATTGAGTTCCTGTAAGAGTCTGTCCTCCAAGCATCACTAAAAAATTGTATTTTTTGAAACGTTTTTATTTTTTTTATTTTTTTTTTTGGGGGGGGGAAGGGAATGGGAAATATTTTGCTTTACATCCGTAAGACAAGGGGGAGAGAGGGGGAGGGGGGGCTTGTTTGAGGCCATGTTAGAAGCATACTCCACAAAATAACAGACAAAATGGGCTTACAACATGCTCTGCTTTTATTTCCCCCTTTTCTTTTCCTCCAGGAAACAATACGAACGATTCCCCCAATCGACGGGTTCTTCCTCCGTGATGGATGGCTTCGTGATTTCCAGTGAAACGGGGCTCCCAGCCACCTTCAAATCCCAATCCAAGGTCCGAGAGCTCCTCAACAGCAACAAAATTCCGGAAAACTCCTACGTTCGCCCCTCGTTGGAAGCCAGGGCTCTGGAATTGGATGCAGAAGCCCTCATGATGAACGTGCAGCAGGCCAACGGGGAAAGCAGGGAGAAGCAGAGGAAGGCGTACCAGGATCTGTTGAAAATTCTGAAGGATGCAGGGGGTCTGACCTACCAAGAGCTGAAGCGATTGCCCGATCAAAGGGATTCCAGTGATGATGATGAGGAGGGGCTGAGGAGGAGAAAGAGGGTGCCCCAGACGTTGGTGCCGGAAAAACTGAAGCCAGAAATTATCATTTCGACGTGAGGGATGATGCATTTTTTTACCCCCCAACCAAAGGTTTTGCAAGAAGGTTTTCTATTTTGGGAGGAGCAGCTCCTCTCCTTGAAAAGTAAGCACAGAACCCCAAAACTGAAGATTTTTTTTTTTCCCTGCAGATACGTGCAACTTCCAGGAAGGAAAGAGGGCAGAAGGGGGTTGTCTTATTTCAGAAGCTTCGGTCAACGGGACCCAGGGGGGATGCTGTTGGAAGCTTCCAAGCAGCCGCTGTATCATGCACTGTTCGAGGCCGTCTGGAACGGCGACCGAGCCCATGTGGAAAGAATGACCATCGAGGCTGCACCGGAGGAACGGCTGCTGATTTGCTCTCAGAACTTGTATTTCCAGACCCCACTGACGGTTGCTTTGATGAGGGGCCATGTGGATTTGGCATATCGGATCATAGAGATCGCTGCGCTTCAGTACACTCCCCCAAAGCCCCAAAAGAAAGGGAAGAAGAAAGGGGGAGGGCAGCCGATCGACAACCGATTGAACAATTTTGCTGTGGAGCTGATGGTGGATGAGATGGGGAGCGACGATGATAATGACTCGGAGGAGCCTGACTCAGATATGGAGGTCAGCGTTGTGCACACACAATTTTTTATATAACAAATATAGTAGTTTTTTTTTCCCCATTGCTTCGGTTTGTGTTTTCTGTTGAATTTTGTTGTTTCTTTTTGGAGGAACTCAGAAAGAAAACCCTTGTGTTGGGGGGGGTTGTGCACAGCGTTGAATAATTTTTGGAAAAATCTGTGGTATTTTTTTCTTTTTTTGAAAAAATTATTGTGTTTATGTGGTAGGATGCCCTGCTGCAAGAGATGCAGGAAATGGAGAACGAAGCTCTGATGGCTGCTGAACAAGCAGCTGCTGCAGAAGCTGGAGTCAGTGCAGATGTTGGTCCGTTTTCGAATAAGTTGGGGGGGGGGGAACTAAAACATACATACATGTGTGTAATGATAGTGATATAAATATTATAATCAGCCTGAACGAACTCCTTCGATCAATCAAAAGTTGAAATGCCTTTTTGTTTTTGTTTTTTAATTTATTTTGGGTTTTGCGTCGATGCAGGTACCGAGAAAACTTACATTTGCCACACCTCCCCTGAGGACCTGTTGGCTCACTCGAGCTATGTGCCTGCTGATATTGTGGAGGCCCAATTGGACGATGAATGGAGGTATACCACAAACATGATAAAACAACGGAAGTGGAGTTTCGAAGGGGAAAAAATCGAAAGGAAATTATTTTTTTAATAGTCTCATTAAAAACAAAACCTGTAGAGAAATTATTTAAAAAAATTAATTAAAATTATATATATAATTTTTTTTATTTTTATTTTACCGCCCCCCCCCCAAAAAAATAATAATAATAATAAATGAAAAGAATAAACCAAAAATCTGCACTCATACCGCCAGAAGAAAAGAGTTTTTTTTTTTTTTTTTAATGATTAGATTGTCATCATTGGCTGCCTTGCGACAGGTACGATATCAAAACGATAATTCGACTCCTGTGGAAGGTTCGCCAAGCCTCTAGCCAAGAGGCCATGAAAACTCTGAAGGAAAAGTACAACCTTCATCTCGAAACCAGCTGGTACTACAACCGCACAGAAACCCAGGTAAAGAGTCGTAAAAATAAAGAAATAAAAATATCTATTGCATTAATAAGGTTGATGGAAAAAAAATATGAAACACATATTTTCTTGGGTAGGGATTCCGCATGGTTTCGCCATTGATGCTGGCTTTGATGATGAAACGAATGGACATCGTGGAGATGTTGCTGAACGCTTGCGAGAGTTGGGATGGCCAATGGAAGGACGAGGCCAAGGCCAGAGCAAAAGCCAAAGAGGCCGCAGAAGAGGACAAGATGGAGGAAGACGAAGACAACCCCCCGGCAGCTGCTGGTGCAGCAGAGGAAGCCACAAAATCACCAGAATCGGTGAGTTGCTCTTCCCCACCCTCTTTCTTTCTTTTTCCATCGCACCTTCGAAATATTATGGGAGAGAATATAAATCCTGCCTCCTTTTTTTTTCAACTGGTCGCTTTATTTTAAGGGTTTAATGGATCGATGCCCTTGTTGATTCAAACGGAGACCCATCGTTTTGATTTTGAGGTTTCCCAAACACAAGGGCTCGACCGATGAAGCCAGAAAATAGTTTTTAAAATTCGGAAGTGGTATATTACAAACTCCGAAGCTGCATTTGTTAATAAGGATAGCCCCCCCCAAAAAAATAAAAATAAAAAAATGCAGCAGTTTCCATACTATTTTTTTTCACAATTCGGCGATTTGATCCTCAGCCCAAGGAGGGGGAAGATGATGAGGAAAAAGACGAAGTGGAAAAGGCGGAGGCAGGCAAAAAGGACTGCACCAAATTGGCTTGCGAATTGGTGGCTGCCATCGCCCCCAGCTACGGAGGCACCCACATCGTCTACTTGCTGGACGACCCCCTCCTCCTCGAAAGGCTGATAGAGCGTACTGGGTGTGGGTTGCAATTCGCCAATGACCTGGCAAACCTCAAGCCGAAGAAGAAGAAGACCAAGCCAAAATACGTGAAGTACGGCGGCACTGATGTTTGTGAAATGGCGGTGGCGCTCATGGAAGTGGATGGGGATGAAGAGGTGGAGGAGGCAGGTGCCGATTTCGAAGGTGTGATACGCATGTCGGTGATCGGGGACACCCAGGGGTTATTATATATATAGTGCCAGTAGTTGCCCCCTCGTTTTCCCCCAAAAAAAATAAAATAAAAATGTAACAGTAAAAAAAATACTGGTGAAAATTTCAAGTGAATTCGTGGAAAAGAAATAAATCAAAACTGGATTAGGAAATGTTTTAATGTATTTTTTTCGGCAAAAAACTCTCCAGTTTTGAATTTTCGTTCTTTTCCTTCATTGTTTGCGATTGTTTCTTTTTCTCAAAGCTTTCTTTTATTTCTTATTTCTTTTTTTCTTTATGTGTGTGTGGTTCCAATCACCACTGTCTTCTCTTTTTTTGGCTGAATTTCCAGACGTTTCGAAGCCATTGAGAGTGACCACGATGCTCCACACCGCCACCATCTGTCAAGCCAAAAACATCACCGGATGGATTCTGGCAGGGTCTGCCAAGAAAGCTTTCAAAATCTTTCTGGAATCCACCGAAAAGAGTCGATCGGCCAGAATGGCGGAACGACTGGGCAAACTTTTCATGGAAAAGGACTACACTGGGGTGAGCGATCAAGGTTCCTTGGAGGGGGCGTTGTCGGCTTATTGCTGCGGACACCTGGGTATGGAGGATGATTCCATGAAGACCGTTTTTCACCATGCGATCGGGTGCCACACGGTCGATATGCTGAGGTTCATTCTGGAGCAAACCAAGAAATTGAACGTGGAGGAGATGGCGAAGGTAATTAAAAAAACCCACACCCTTCGGTGTTGAAGAAAAGTTTTTGGTGTGGAGGATCACGCATCTTTTTGATGATTCGGAACTTTTCCAACAAGAAAATTCAGCAATTCAATACAACTCTTTTTTGAAAACCGTGCGAGGTAAAAAGATATGTTTTCACTTTCTTGTGAAAGAAAACCCACAAAATAAACACAAAAGTAAATTGTAGCAATTTGTTAGGACAGTAACTGAACTACTTTTGGCCAACAGGTGATTGTGAACAGACCAAGGATTGTGACAGTATCGAAAAAAGCGGCATTCTATCATCGCTACCGCAATTCCAGTGGAACATCCCCTCTTCAGGTACGCTCAGAAATTTCCGACCAAAAACAAAAACAATAAAACAAAAACAACAAAACTGCTTTTATGATGAAAAAGTCGCATTGCATTTTCACGATGCATCCTTACCAACGCAGGCGGCAGCATTCTGTGGACAATCGGAAGCTTTGAAACTGCTCCTCGACTATGGGGCGGATTTCACCATCCCTGACGGCCGATCCGATCGCGGATGGAACATCCTCGCCTTCGCTGTCGCTTGCCAAAACCACAAGTCCGCCATGGAGACCGTCGAAACTCTGCTGAAGCACCCCCGCCTCACCCCGGAGGTGCAAACCGACTTCGCTGGCGAGCGCATGGGCGACAACAAGATCACGCCGTTGATGATCGCTGCCAGCATCGGCAACGCGAAGATGGTGTCGCTTCTCGGGACGTTACTTCCGAAGGGCGCTTTCCCTTGGCAAGCGAAGGGGGGCAGAACGG
The DNA here is from genome assembly GCA_030272585.1 of Bryopsis sp. KO-2023. Classification (NCBI taxonomy): domain Eukaryota; kingdom Viridiplantae; phylum Chlorophyta; class Ulvophyceae; order Bryopsidales; family Bryopsidaceae; genus Bryopsis; species Bryopsis sp. KO-2023. Next base: position 174,847 of record BSYQ01000012.1, on the reverse strand, counting down.
CTTTGCACATCGCGACGAGGCGTCCGCATTCCAAACAGAATCTGAAGGTCGTGGAAGCGCTGTTGCAAGGGGACCAGAAGAGGGTGAAGCTGGATTCGGGCGACAACGAACAAGATGTGATCAAGGAAGAGGTCGCCAAGGCCGCCGCTTCCGAGGATCACGTGGGTTTGACGCCGCTGGATATTAGCGTGAACATGGTTTGCGATAATCGAAAGGAGAGCACGCGTCCGAGTCGAGCGACCAGGCAGTCGACGCTGAAGGAAGAAAGTGGTGGTCAATGGGATTTGCAGACCTACCTCGCCGTCAGGTAAAAAGATTCGCCACCCTTTTTCCACATTTTTGGAAAAAAAAAAGAAAAATGGCCTTCTGGCTCTGATCTTTTCGTTGAATTCTAGCATGGATTACAAAAATTGAGGATGGATGTAATCAGGAATGCCAACCCTTCGTTGAAACGCAACCGTCCGAGATTCGAAGACGTTCAAGCCAGCATGTTGCAAGCGACGGAGGAGGCCTCGAACCAAACCTACCAAATGGGGGTTTTTGGCCACAACCCGAACGACACTTCGGATGTTCTGGTCAACAGCAACAATGATGTGACGATCATTCAAAAGGATAACACCAAGAAAACGTTGAACAGGACGGCTGGAATTGGCGGAAACTGAGAGAGGAGCAACCGACAGGGTTTTTTTCAATGAATGAGGGACATCTTGGAAGATTTGGTTTTATGGCTTTTTAAATTAAGAAATATATATGTTTGGAGTGTGGAGGCCATTTAGCTTTGAAAAAAAACCAGAGAAACACAAAGAGAGAGAGAGAGAGGGAAATTTTTGACCATGTGTAAATTAGCCAAGATTACGTTTTCTTATATTTTGGTTGAAAGAAAATATGACGATCGATTTCTGGAGGTTACTTTTTTTTGGTGAAGAAAACAACAAAATGACTTTCAAGAAGAAATATATGATCATTTATATGTTCAGAACTCGATAGCTTTTTCTTTTTATTCGGTTTTTTAAAACAGGATCTTTTTTATGCTTTTCTTATATTAGTTTTCGTGTTTTATATTTTATTTTGCTGAGAGCCTATTTTCAATCACAAATGACTCTGGAAAATTGTATTGCTTTATTTCTTTTTTTTTTTTAATGCGTTTTGCTTATCGGTGTATCGGACAAACAGGGGGTGGGGAGTGGCAAGTATTGATAATGATTAGTCAACAGTTTTGTGAGCTGAAAACATAATTGTTTATCAATTGGTAAATCAAATCCTCAGCAGCCTTCTTGATGCTGAACACATACAAGTGAAAGGAAGAGAGAACACAGCTGTTGTCTGCCTGACCAAATACTGGCCAAATATGAAAATGCTCCCCAACCTATGCTTGTGCTTTTTTAACATGGAGGGGGATATACTTGGGGATTGATTTTCTTAGAATTGGTCGAATTCTTTTTGGTATATATAATAATTATATATATAATTCATGCATGCATAATTCCTGCCCGGTTTGCGGCTGGGCCAGAAGATATGAGTAAACTGAGTCTGTGGTAAGAGAGACTTGTGACTTTGTGGTTGTAAATCGAAGAGGGAACTCTGCCGCAGGGTATTTGAGAAGGGCGACCAGTGCAAGAGACAGTTTTTTGCCTCGAAGTTCTGCTCGACAATTGTTCGTTCTGTTTACCCCCGCAACCACTTTTTTTTTTGATACGACAATTCCTGAACTTACAAGGAACATACAGCCCCGAAAACAAGAAGTTATTTTCTTGGCGTTGTACTTGAAAAGCCTTTTTTCATTGGAACTGAAGAAAATTGGAGTTCTGCCTTAAAAAAATCTTAAGAATCGCCAGAGAGTGGTAAAAGTGCCCCATATTTCCAGGAGATGATTGCCAACCATGGTATGGTTATGGCCATAACCACAATCGGCAGCCACCATCACAACCAAACACCCCACAACCAGCCAACCAACACACACCTCAAAATCATGCACCAACCACCCCCAAATCGACAGCCACCCGGTGATTGAATCCACCCACCGTCAAATGTGGATTCACATTGTGTGTCTATATTATGTTGTGTTTTAAGCAAATACAGTTTTCAAGCAAACATTGTTTCCATCAGCTGTTTTGCTGAGCCTCCTCTATGGTTCTTCAAGAGTCGATGAAAACGAAGTGATAAAGCCAGACGAAATCTTTTTCTATCCCCTGCCTGATCGAAAATGCTGGAAAGATTGATCGATATCATTAAATTCCAACTGTGCACTCACGAGTTCAGCGAAGAAGCCCACGTCAGAAACAGCCAACAACAGTTTTTCTTGTGTGTCAAGCAATTGCGGAGCGACGGGGGTGCGATAGGCGAAGAGTGTTTTGTATATTTTCATTCGCACCGTCATGGAACGCTCTTCAGAAATGCAAGGCACGCTTTTCCTGATTTTTTTGAAAGTTGCCAACACACCTGTCGTTCGGTGCTGTTCTGACTGGTATGTTTCGCTGCCACAGTTACAATGTCAAGGGGCGAAACGCAGCCATTGACCAGGGAAAAAGAGACAGTAGAACAAGCAGATCCCGAGGCAATAATACAGCCAAAGCTGAGGCGTGACGAATTCCGTGCAGTGCGTGCTCGGTCGAGTCCAGATAGCTTTCCCACACACACATGCTGCTAACCGTTATGAACACCCCCAGCACATTATCATTTATTGGGTTCAGTACCAATGTTTGATTTCATTGAGCATTGCCACCATAGTCCATCACAGCGCATTCAGCCCCCAAAGACGTCACAAATTTTCATCGATGCTTGAGATTCACAAGAAACCCTCATCTTCTGTGTATGTGCAGGATTTGCTGGGAGATTATACGATCAAGGCAAAGAAATGGGACCTAGAACATGTACCAGAGGAAATATTGGGCAAAGAGAGCGCTCGAGTTCTTGTGTTATCGATGAATAAACTGCGGATGCTACCAGCAGGCATCGGAGGCTTGAGGTCGTTAACAGTATTGAAGCTGGAAAAGAACCAGGTACGCATAAATGGTGGATAAGGGATTTGAAAAAAAATCTCCAAACTAGTTTGGAACACGATGTCAAAAGGATTGAGTAATCAATTGCCCTGTCGCAGATCCGGGCGCTTCCAAAAGAGTTGGGCAGTCTGACTGCTCTGGTGGAGCTGCAAGTGGGGGATAACTTTTTGAACTCTTTGCCCGTGGAACTGGGAGCTCTGGGTGGTTTGAAGAAGATTGGGCTGTCTGGAAACCCCATGATGCACACCCTCCCGGGGTCGAGCAAACCTTTGTGGGAAATATGGTATGGGGAGGTGGCAGGCCCCATGCCTGATAACGAGACGAATTGTAAAATGCACCCAGCAGAAAGCACGGGAACCATTAAAATGAGGACGAGGAGGGTTCTTCAAATTTTGAGGGCAGACAAGGAGCGCACGCGTGATCAGAAGCACATCGAACAGCGTGAACATACGGCCTTGATGGAGCCATCTTTGGATTGCGGTCCACCAAGCTCGACAAATCTGATTACTGCGCAGGGACAAAGAAGGTATTCCACAACCAATAGTGGTCCAGTGGTGGGAGGGCTCTTCCATGCAATCAGTGTTGTGTTGTTCCCAGTTTCTTCTCACCTAATGTTTGTCTTGGGCAGGAGTTTTGAGGAAAGACTCAGCACTGAGGGAGAGGACCTTGGTGAGGATCCGTCTGCGTGGAGGCTTTCCGCAAATGGGAAGCACCCGACGCAGGATTCAGATTTAGCAAGCGGGACGCAGTCAAGTGAAGCAGCAGACAGCACAGGCAAAAAAACCAAGAGAGAGGTGGTTGACGGTTCAATATTGCTGAACGAAAGAGAGCACCCTACGAACAGGGATCGGTCCAACATATCTGTGGTGAAAAATATGAGGCCCCTGTGGAGAACATTGCTGCTCATTTTTGTTGCGAGCATTGCTTTCGCAGTCCATTTGTTTCAGCGATAAAAAAAAAGTTCCAGAAGTGTAACATATTTTTTGATGATTTTCGCTGTCTCTTCCCAAATTGTGCATAAGCATGCTCTCAATCAATCAATACAACATGCGCAGACGCAGAAGCCCAGACCTCGATTGCATGTCAAGAAAAAAAAATTCTTGTACTAACAGGATGGGATATGAGGAGGACTGTCAAGATACCGTTCCGACTCCACAACCCTTCAAATTTTCATTTAAATGATTTCAAAACCCCACAGATCCCAATGGGCTCTGCAACTGCACAGAATGATTTCCACCAGTTCCTCACCATTGTTGCAACATTCCATCACGTGCACGGACCAAGCTTGTCTTAGTGTCTAAGGATGCATCTTTGCATGTATTCATTCATGTTTGTTTTTTGTGTTTGGGAATGCGAGTGTTGTGATTAACAAGTTCGGATGGGGTCACAACGGAACAGTCTTCTTTTTCAAATCTAACGACAAAAATATCACTGGTTCAACAAAGAGCCAATTGATTATGCTGACCAAATACCTTTGGGGCCATAGTGAATTGAGTGCAAACACGGTTCAGCAAAGTTGCAGCTTCCACTAGCTAAATAGCTCATGAGCTCCTGTGATCACAGGACACGCCACCAGAATTCAAACAGCATATACCGAAATGAAAGCATATGATTTCAGTTTCAGTCCGTTTATTGCAAACACCAGCCCACCCACCCCACTCACTTGTTTTCCTTCCTCCAGTCTCCAGGGGTCCTTTCCTTGAACCTGAAAAACACCACAAAAAAAACAAGTCACCAAACAACAGCCCACCCAACCCCACTTACTTGTTTTTCTTCCTTCAGAGCTCTAGGGGTCCCTTCCTCGAACCTGAAACACAAACACACAAAAACAAGTCAACAAACAACAGCCCAACCCCACTTACTTGTTTTTCTTCCTTCAGAGCTCCATGGGTCCCTTCCTCGAACCTGAAACATAACACACAGAAAACAAGTCACCAAACAACAGCCCACCCAACCCCACTTACTTGTTTTTCTTCCTTCAGAGCTCCATGGGTCCCTTCCTCGAACCTGAAACACAAACACACAAAAACAAGTCAACAAACAACAGCCTACCCAACCCCACTTACTTGTTTTTCTTCCTTCAGAGCTCCAGGGGTCCCTTCCTCGAACCTGAAACACAACACACAAAAAACAAGTAACCAAAAAACAGCCCACCCAACCCCACTTACTTGTTTTTCTTCCTTCAGAGCTCCAGGGGTCCCTTCCTCGAACCTGAAACACAACACACACAAGTCACCAAACAACAGCCCACCCAACCCCACTTACTTGTTTTTCTTCCTTCAGAGCTCCAGGGGTCCCTTCCTCGAACCTGAAACACAACACAAAAAAACAAGTCACCAAACAGGAGCCCACCCACTTGTTTTCTTTCCTCCAGAGGTCCATCCTTCGTACATGCAGAAACGAAATGCGGAGCGACGATCGGAGTTTTCACGAGGACCTTTCTTTTTGTGTGCTCCTCAAACTCGAGCCTTGTGGTAACCGGTCGACGGCTGACGCGGTCGTTGACGTAAACGAATTCCCTTGCCGTGAAACGGTGGGACAGACGGTTGTGTTTCTGGATGAGTCAGTGCCAGAAAAGGGGTGACGGAAAAAAGAGTGACCATGTGGGACGTGGCAGCAAGATACCAGCGTGAACTTTAAACGGAGGCGGAAAGATTAACGGTGCTAAAAAGTCGGGGACAAGGTTATTAGTCGAAACCCCCCTTTCCCCAAATTTTCTCGGAAATCAGAGAGTCAGACAGAGAGGAACAAAAGAGTGTGAGAAAGAGTGAGATTACTGTTTCAGTCGTTGTGATGTGTCAGACAAAGTTACTGTAAACAGCCTTTCTTTTTCTTCTTTTTGATCCAGAATTGACCCAAACAAAACAACAGGATCGAAATAATAATAAATCTTTACAATTACATGAAAATATTATTGCGAAGATTAGGGAGAAAAAAAACACCTCCCATTTTTTTTCTTTGCAGAAACCTTCGTTGTGGTGTTCACGAAAACTTTTGGAGGGAAATTTGACGTGCAAGGGTTTAAAATCCCACAGATCATTCTGGCACAACAAGACACACCCATATCACTCTTTTGCACAATGACCAGGCTGCATGGGGTGTTCCCAATTTCCCTAAAAAGATGTCCAGCTTCCCACAGTGACATCCAAATCAACAAAGCCGAAGGAACAATTGCAGCTCCTCGGTTTTGGCAATTTGAACAAAACAGATGGAAATCTATTCAGACAAGACAAAACTGTATGAACCTGAACTCTCACAGGCCTGCTCAATCCATTCATCTCGAGAACGAATTCTCCTGAGCTGGCCACATAATTTTTGTCCACCAGCACGCGCTGTTAAAATGAAAAAAAGTGTTGTTCCTTTTCTCTAAAAAAACACTGGTATCCAGAATACTTGTGGTATCCACAACTGCATGCAGTTTTGGATTGTGATTTGTGATATCTAAGTCTGAAATTAAAATCAAAATTAACGGCACACACACATCAAACGGAAATGCTGCGTTCCTTGCAAGAAACTGTTTTTTCAGAAGTTGTTGTCTGAGTGTGACATAGAGGTTGTTAGAGCCGAGATAGAAGGGTTGTCGAATCAAGGAACGCTTTTCTGAACATTATCTGATTATTACAGGATCTGAAGCTGGCCGGTCCGAATCATCCAGAATGAGCATGCAAGAATATCAAAAGGACAACAAAGTGAAAAACACTTACTTTCCTTTTTTTTCCAAAATAAATTGAACATCGCATCATGCATGGTGGGTTGAATGGCTGACTCCTACAAGCCGGGTTTCTGGGGACTCGGCTGTCCAACCAGGTTATGAGACTCCACATACTCACAGAAAACAATTTCAAACAGCAAAATTATTACATTTGTCACTGGGGAGCTGCTCAACTAAGACTCCTCCAACAATTTAAGGATGATCCAAACGACAGATCCTCATGGGACAAAAGACTTGGCTAAACCCTCCGTTTCAAATTTATTTTTGATCATCACAGGTTCAACTCAAAATCCAGGAACCAGGCAACTTACCCTGGAGCAATATATACACGCAACAATGGAAAACTTCCACACAAATCTGAAGATATATAGCCTGATGCCTGGTCAAACGAATAGTCTTCTCTCTCAGATTAACCCACTTTCTTTGTACTCAATAATAGTCCACACGATCCTGTTGAGCCACACCACCACCAGCAACCGTCGCCTCCTCCTCCGCAATCAAGTACTGCAGAACAGTCAACTTCATTCAGAATCTCCCAGTAATCACAGGCCCATCTAATCCAATTCATACCAAATCACCAAAGCCTACAAACCAAGCTTATCAAGTACATACACTTTAGAACACATATCCACCCCCCCATGCCGCCGCCACCACCGCCGCCAACCACTCAGCTCCTGAAGTCCCTTCCTCGAACCTGAAACACAAACACACAAAAACAAGTCAACAAACAGGAGCCCACCCAACCCCACTTACTTGTTTTCCTTCCTTCAGAGCTCCAGGGGTCCCTCCCTCGAACCTGAAACACAACACACAAAAAACAAGTCAACAAACAACAGCCCACCCAACCCCACTTACTTGTTTTTCTTCCTTCAGAGCTCCAGGGGTCCCTCCCTCGAACCTGAAACACAACACACAAAAAACAAGTCACCAAACAACAGCCCACCCAACCCCACTTACTTGTTTTTCTTCCTTCAGAGCTCCAGGGGTCCCTCCCTCGAACCTGAAACACAACACACAAAAAACAAGTCACCAAACAACAGCCCACCCAACCCCACTTACTTGTTTTTCTTCCTTCAGAGCTCCAGGGGTCCCTTCCTCGAACCTGAAAAACACCACACAAAAAACAAGTCAACAAAAAACAGCCCACCCAACCCCACTTACTTGTTTTTCTTCCTTCAGAGCTCCAGGGGGCCCTTCTTCGAACCTGAAACACAAACACACAAGAAACAAGTCAACAAACAACAGCACACCCAACCCCACTTACTTGTTTTTCTTCCTTCAGAGCTCCAGGGGTCCCTCCCTCGAACCTGAAAAACACCACACAAAAAACAAGTCACCAAACAACAGCCCACCCAACCCCACTTACTTGTTTTTCTTCCTTCAGAGCTCCAGGGGTCCCTCCCTCGAACCTGAAACACAACACACAAAAAACAAGTCAACAAACAACAGCCCACCCAACCCCACTTACTTGTTTTTCTTCCTTCAGAGCTCCAGGGGGCCCTTCTTCGAACCTGAAACACAAACACACAAGAAACAAGTCAACAAACAACAGCACACCCAACCCCACTTACTTGTTTTTCTTCCTTCAGAGCTCCAGGGGTCCCTCCCTCGAACCTGAAACACAACACACAAAAAACAAGTCAACAAACAACAGCCCACCCAACCCCACTTACTTGTTTTCCTTCCTTCAGAGCTCCAGGGGTCCCTTCCTCGAACCTGAAACACAACACACAAAAAACAAGTCAACAAACAACAGCCCACCCAACCCCACTTACTTGTTTTTCTTCCTTCAGAGCTCCAGGGGTCCCTTCCTCGAACCTGAAACACAACACACAAAAAACAAGTCAACAAACAACAGCCCACCCAACCCCACTTACTTGTTTTCCTTCCTTCAGAGCTCCAGGGGTCCCTTCCTCGAACCTGAAACACAACACACAAAAAACAAGTCAACAAACAACAGCCCACCCAACCCCACTTACTTGTTTTCCTTCCTTCAGAGCTCCAGGGGTCCCTTCCTCGAACCTGAAACACAACACACAAAAAACAAGTCAACAAACAACAGCCCACCCAACCCCACTTACTTGTTTTCCTTCCTTCAGAGCTCCAGGGGTCCCTTCCTCGAACCTGAAAAACACCACACAAAAACAAGTCACCAAACAACAGCCCACCCAACCCCACTTACTTGTTTTCCTTCCTTCAGAGCTCCAGGGGTCCCTCCCTCGAACCTGAAACACAACACACAAAAAACAAGTCACCAAACAACAGCCCACCCAACCCCACTTACTTGTTTTCCTTCCTTCAGAGCTCCAGGGGTCCCTTCCTCGAACCTGAAACACAACACACACAAGTCACCAAACAACAGCCCACCCAACCCCACTTACTTGTTTTTCTTCCTTCAGAGCTCCAGGGGTCCCTTCCTCGAACCTGAAACACAACACAAAAAAACAAGTCACCAAACAGGAGCCCACCCACTTGTTTTCTTTCCTCCAGAGGTCCATCCTTCGTACATGCAGAAACGAAATGCGGAGCGACGATCGGAGTTTTCACGAGGACCTTTCTTTTTGTGTGCTCCTCAAACTCGAGCCTTGTGGTAACCGGTCGACGGCTGACGCGGTCGTTGACGTAAACGAATTCCCTTGCCGTGAAACGGTGGGACAGACGGTTGTGTTTCTGGATGAGTCAGTGCCAGAAAAGGGGTGACGGAAAAAAGAGTGACCATGTGGGACGTGGCAGCAAGATACCAGCGTGAACTTTAAACGGAGGCGGAAAGATTAACGGTGCTAAAAAGTCGGGGACAAGGTTATTAGTCGAAACCCCCCTTTCCCCAAATTTTCTCGGAAATCAGAGAGTCAGACAGAGAGGAACAAAAGAGTGTGAGAAAGAGTGAGATTACTGTTTCAGTCGTTGTGATGTGTCAGACAAAGTTACTGTAAACAGCCTTTCTTTTTCTTCTTTTTGATCCAGAATTGACCCAAACAAAACAACAGGATCGAAATAATAATAAATCTTTACAATTACATGAAAATATTATTGCGAAGATTAGGGAGAAAAAAAACACCTCCCATTTTTTTTCTTTGCAGAAACCTTCGTTGTGGTGTTCACGAAAACTTTTGGAGGGAAATTTGACGTGCAAGGGTTTAAAATCCCACAGATCATTCTGGCACAACAAGACACACCCATATCACTCTTTTGCACAATGACCAGGCTGCATGGGGTGTTCCCAATTTCCCTAAAAAGATGTCCAGCTTCCCACAGTGACATCCAAATCAACAAAGCCGAAGGAACAATTGCAGCTCCTCGGTTTTGGCAATTTGAACAAAACAGATGGAAATCTATTCAGACAAGACAAAACTGTATGAACCTGAACTCTCACAGGCCTGCTCAATCCATTCATCTCGAGAACGAATTCTCCTGAGCTGGCCACATAATTTTTGTCCACCAGCACGCGCTGTTAAAATGAAAAAAAGTGTTGTTCCTTTTCTCTAAAAAAACACTGGTATCCAGAATACTTGTGGTATCCACAACTGCATGCAGTTTTGGATTGTGATTTGTGATATCTAAGTCTGAAATTAAAATCAAAATTAACGGCACACACACATCAAACGGAAATGCTGCGTTCCTTGCAAGAAACTGTTTTTTCAGAAGTTGTTGTCTGAGTGTGACATAGAGGTTGTTAGAGCCGAGATAGAAGGGTTGTCGAATCAAGGAACGCTTTTCTGAACATTATCTGATTATTACAGGATCTGAAGCTGGCCGGTCCGAATCATCCAGAATGAGCATGCAAGAATATCAAAAGGACAACAAAGTGAAAAACACTTACTTTCCTTTTTTTTCCAAAATAAATTGAACATCGCATCATGCATGGTGGGTTGAATGGCTGACTCCTACAAGCCGGGTTTCTGGGGACTCGGCTGTCCAACCAGGTTATGAGACTCCACATACTCACAGAAAACAATTTCAAACAGCAAAATTATTACATTTGTCACTGGGGAGCTGCTCAACTAAGACTCCTCCAACAATTTAAGGATGATCCAAACGACAGATCCTCATGGGACAAAAGACTTGGCTAAACCCTCCGTTTCAAATTTATTTTTGATCATCACAGGTTCAACTCAAAATCCAGGAACCAGGCAACTTACCCTGGAGCAATATATACACGCAACAATGGAAAACTTCCACACAAATCTGAAGATATATAGCCTGATGCCTGGTCAAACGAATAGTCTTCTCTCTCAGATTAACCCACTTTCTTTGTACTCAATAATAGTCCACACGATCCTGTTGAGCCACACCACCACCAGCAACCGTCGCCTCCTCCTCCGCAATCAAGTACTGCAGAACAGTCAACTTCATTCAGAATCTCCCAGTAATCACAGGCCCATCTAATCCAATTCATACCAAATCACCAAAGCCTACAAACCAAGCTTATCAAGTACATACACTTTAGAACACATATCCACCCCCCCATGCCGCCGCCACCACCGCCGCCAACCACTCAGCTCCTGAAGTCCCTTCCTCGAACCTGAAACACAAACACACAAAAACAAGTCAACAAACAGGAGCCCACCCAACCCCACTTACTTGTTTTCCTTCCTTCAGAGCTCCAGGGGTCCCTCCCTCGAACCTGAAACACAACACACAAAAAACAAGTCAACAAACAACAGCCCACCCAACCCCACTTACTTGTTTTTCTTCCTTCAGAGCTCCAGGGGTCCCTCCCTCGAACCTGAAACACAACACACAAAAAACAAGTCACCAAACAACAGCCCACCCAACCCCACTTACTTGTTTTTCTTCCTTCAGAGCTCCAGGGGTCCCTCCCTCGAACCTGAAACACAACACACAAAAAACAAGTCACCAAACAACAGCCCACCCAACCCCACTTACTTGTTTTTCTTCCTTCAGAGCTCCAGGGGTCCCTTCCTCGAACCTGAAAAACACCACACAAAAAACAAGTCAACAAAAAACAGCCCACCCAACCCCACTTACTTGTTTTTCTTCCTTCAGAGCTCCAGGGGGCCCTTCTTCGAACCTGAAACACAAACACACAAGAAACAAGTCAACAAACAACAGCACACCCAACCCCACTTACTTGTTTTTCTTCCTTCAGAGCTCCAGGGGGCCCTCCCTCGAACCTGAAAAACACCACACAAAAAACAAGTCACCAAACAACAGCCCACCCAACCCCACTTACTTGTTTTTCTTCCTTCAGAGCTCCAGGGGTCCCTCCCTCGAACCTGAAACACAACACACAAAAAACAAGTCAACAAACAACAGCCCACCCAACCCCACTTACTTGTTTTTCTTCCTTCAGAGCTCCAGGGGGCCCTTCTTCGAACCTGAAACACAAACACACAAGAAACAAGTCAACAAACAACAGCCCACCCAACCCCACTTACTTGTTTTTCTTCCTTCAGAGCTCCAGGGGTCCCTTCCTCGAGCCTGAAACACAACACACAAAAAACAAGTCAACAAACAACAGCCCACCCAACCCCACTTACTTGTTTTTCTTCCTTCAGAGCTCCAGGGGTCCCTTCCTCGAACCTGAAACACAACACACAAAAAACAAGTCACCAAACAACAGCCCACCCAACCCCACTTACTTGTTTTTCTTCCTTCAGAGCTCCAGGGGTCCCTCCCTCGAACCTGAAACACAACACACAAAAAACAAGTCAACAAACAACAGCCCACCCAACCCCACTTACTTGTTTTTCTTCCTTCAGAGCTCCAGGGGGCCCTTCTTCGAACCTGAAACACAAACACACAAGAAACAAGTCAACAAACAACAGCCCACCCAACCCCACTTACTTGTTTTTCTTCCTTCAGAGCTCCAGGGGTCCCTTCCTCGAGCCTGAAACACAACACACAAAAAACAAGTCAACAAACAACAGCCCACCCAACCCCACTTACTTGTTTTTCTTCCTTCAGAGCTCCAGGGGTCCCTTCCTCGAACCTGAAACACAACACACAAAAAACAAGTCAACAAACAACAGCCCACCCAACCCCACTTACTTGTTTTTCTTCCTTCAGAGCTCCAGGGGGCCCTTCTTCGAACCTGAAACACAAACACACAAGAAACAAGTCAACAAACAACAGCCCACCCAACCCCACTTACTTGTTTTTCTTCCTTCAGAGCTCCAGGGGTCCCTTCCTCGAGCCTGAAACACAACACACAAAAAACAAGTCAACAAACAACAGCCCACCCAACCCCACTTACTTGTTTTCCTTCCTTCAGAGCTCCAGGGGTCCCTTCCTCGAACCTGAAAAACACCACACAAAAACAAGTCAACAAACAACAGCCCACCCAACCCCACTTACTTGTTTTTCTTCCTTCAGAGCTCCAGGGGTCCCTTCCTCGAACCTGAAAAACACCACACAAAAAACAAGTCAACAAACAACAGCCCACCCAACCCCACTTACTTGTTTTCCTTCCTTCAGAGCTCCAGGGGTCCCTTCCTCGAGCCTGAAACACAACACACAAAAAACAAGTCAACAAACAACAGCCCACCCAACCCCACTTACTTGTTTTTCTTCCTTCAGAGCTCCAGGGGTCCCTTCCTCGAACCTGAAAAACACCACACAAAAAACAAGTCAACAAACAACAGCCCACCCAACCCCACTTACTTGTTTTTCTTCCTTCAGAGCTCCAGGGGTCCCTTCCTCGAACCTGAAACACAACACACAAAAACAAGTCACCAAACAGGAGCCCACCCAACCCCACTTACTTGTTTTTCTTCCTTCAGAGCTCCAGGGGTCCCTTCCTCGAACCTGATAAACACCACACAAAAAACAAGTCAACAAACAACAGCCCACCCAACCCCACTTACTTGTTTTCCTTCCTTCAGAGCTCCAGGGGTCCCTTCCTCGAACCTGAAAAACACCACACAAAAACAAGTCAACAAACAACAGCCCACCCAACCCCACTTACTTGTTTTTCTTCCTTCAGAGCTCCAGGGGTCCCTTCCTCGAACCTGAAAAACACCACACAAAAAACAAGTCAACAAACAACAGCCCACCCAACCCCACTTACTTGTTTTCCTTCCTTCAGAGCTCCAGGGGTCCCTTCCTCGAGCCTGAAACACAACACACAAAAAACAAGTCACCAAACAACAGCCCACCCAACCCCACTTACTTGTTTTCCTTCCTTCAGAGCTCCAGGGGTCCCTTCCTCGAGCCTGAAACACAACACACAAAAAACAAGTCAACAAACAACAGCCCACCCAACCCCACTTACTTGTTTTTCTTCCTTCAGAGCTCCAGGGGTCCCTTCCTCGAACCTGAAAAACACCACACAAAAAACAAGTCACCAAACAACAGCCCACCCAACCCCACTTACTTGTTTTTCTTCCTTCAGAGCTCCAGGGGTCCCTTCCTCGAACCTGAAAAACACCACACAAAAACAAGTCAACAAACAACAGCCCACCCAACCCCACTTACTTGTTTTTCTTCCTTCAGAGCTCCAGGGGTCCCTTCCTCGAACCTGAAACACAACACACAAAAAACAAGTCAACAAACAACAGCCCACCCAACCCCACTTACTTGTTTTCCTTCCTTCAGAGCTCCAGGGGTCCCTTCCTCGAACCTGAAAAACACCACACAAAAACAAGTCAACAAACAACAGCCCACCCAACCCCACTTACTTGTTTTCCTTCCTTCAGAGCTCCAGGGGTCCCTTCCTCGAACCTGAAAAACACCACACAAAAACAAGTCAACAAACAACAGCCCACCCAACCCCACTTACTTGTTTTTCTTCCTTCAGAGCTCCAGGGGTCCCTTCCTCGAACCTGAAAAACACCACACAAAAAACAAGTCAACAAACAACAGCCCACCCAACCCCACTTACTTGTTTTCCTTCCTTCAGAGCTCCAGGGGTCCCTTCCTCGAGCCTGAAACACAACACACAAAAAACAAGTCAACAAACAACAGCCCACCCAACCCCACTTACTTGTTTTTCTTCCTTCAGAGCTCCAGGGGTCCCTTCCTCGAACCTGAAAAACACCACACAAAAAACAAGTCAACAAACAACAGCCCACCCAACCCCACTTACTTGTTTTTCTTCCTTCAGAGCTCCAGGGGTCCCTTCCTCGAACCTGAAACACAACACACAAAAAACAAGTCAACAAACAACAGCCCACCCAACCCCACTTACTTGTTTTCCTTCCTTCAGAGCTCCAGGGGTCCCTTCCTCAAACCTGAAAAACACCACACAAAAAACAAGTCAACAAACAACAGCCCACCCAACCCCACTTACTTGTTTTTCTTCCTTCAGAGCTCCAGGGGTCCCTTTCTCGAACCTGAAACACAACACACAAAAAACAAGTCACCAAACAACAGCCCACCCAACCCCACTTACTTGTTTTCCTTCCTTCAGAGCTCCAGGGGTCCCTTCCTCGAGCCTGAAACACAACACACAAAAAACAAGTCAACAAACAACAGCCCACCCAACCCCACTTACTTGTTTTCCTTCCTTCAGAGCTCCAGGGGTCCCTTCCTCGAGCCTGAAAAACACCACACAAAAAACAAGTCAACAAACAACAGCCCACCCAACCCCACTTACTTGTTTTTCTTCCTTCAGAGCTCCAGGGGTCCCTTTCTCGAACCTGAAACACAACACACAAAAAACAAGTCACCAAACAACAGCCCACCCAACCCCACTTACTTGTTTTCCTTCCTTCAGAGCTCCAGGGGTCCCTTCCTCGAGCCTGAAACACAACACACAAAAAACAAGTCAACAAACAACAGCCCACCCAACCCCACTTACTTGTTTTTCTTCCTTCAGAGCTCCAGGGGTCCCTTCCTCGAACCTGAAAAACACCACACAAAAAACAAGTCACCAAACAACAGCCCACCCAACCCCACTTACTTGTTTTTCTTCCTTCAGAGCTCCAGGGGTCCCTCCCTCGAACCTGAAACACAACACACAAAAAACAAGTCAACAAACAACAGCCCACCCAACCCCACTTACTTGTTTTTCTTCCTTCAGAGCTCCAGGGGTCCCTCCCTCGAACCTGAAACACAACACACAAAAAACAAGTCACCAAACAACAGCCCACCCAACCCCACTTACTTGTTTTTCTTCCTTCAGAGCTCCAGGGGTCCCTTCCTCGAACCTGAAAAACACCACACAAAAACAAGTCAACAAACAACAGCCCACCCAACCCCACTTACTTGTTTTTCTTCCTTCAGAGCTCCAGGGGTCCCTTCCTCGAGCCTGAAACACAACACACAAAAAACAAGTCAACAAACAACAGCCCACCCAACCCCACTTACTTGTTTTTCTTCCTTCAGAGCTCCAGGGGTCCCTTCCTCGAACCTGAAAAACACCACACAAAAAACAAGTCAACAAACAACAGCCCACCCAACCCCACTTACTTGTTTTTCTTCCTTCAGAGCTCCAGGGGTCCCTTCCTCGAACCTGAAACACAACACACAAAAAACAAGTCAACAAACAACAGCCCACCCAACCCCACTTACTTGTTTTTCTTCCTTCAGAGCTCCAGGGGTCCCTTCCTCAAACCTGAAAAACACCACACAAAAAACAAGTCAACAAACAACAGCCCACCCAACCCCACTTACTTGTTTTTCTTCCTTCAGAGCTCCAGGGGTCCCTTTCTCGAACCTGAAACACAACACACAAAAAACAAGTCACCAAACAACAGCCCACCCAACCCCACTTACTTGTTTTCCTTCCTTCAGAGCTCCAGGGGTCCCTTCCTCGAGCCTGAAACACAACACACAAAAAACAAGTCAACAAACAACAGCCCACCCAACCCCACTTACTTGTTTTTCTTCCTTCAGAGCTCCAGGGGTCCCTTCCTCGAACCTGAAAAACACCACACAAAAAACAAGTCAACAAACAACAGCCCACCCAACCCCACTTACTTGTTTTTCTTCCTTCAGAGCTCCAGGGGTCCCTTCCTCGAACCTGAAACACAACACACAAAAAACAAGTCAACAAACAGGAGCCCACCCAACCCCACTTACTTGTTTTTCTTCCTTCAGAGCTCCAGGGGTCCCTCCCTCGAACCTGAAACACAACACACAAAAAACAAGTCACCAAACAACAGCCCACCCAACCCCACTTACTTGTTTTCCTTCCTTCAGAGCTCCAGGGGTCCCTTCCTCGAACCTGAAACACAACACACAAAAAACAAGTCAACAAACAACAGCCCACCCAACCCCACTTACTTGTTTTCCTTCCTTCAGAGCTCCAGGGGTCCCTCCCTCGAACCTGAAACACAACACACAAAAAACAAGTCAACAAACAACAGCCCACCCAACCCCACTTACTTGTTTTTCTTCCTTCAGAGCTCCAGGGGTCCCTCCCTCGAACCTGAAACACAACACACAAAAAACAAGTCACCAAACAACAGCCCACCCAACCCCACTTACTTGTTTTTCTTCCTTCAGAGCTCCAGGGGTCCCTTCCTCGAACCTGAAACACAACACACAAAAAACAAGTCACCAAACAACAGCCCACCCAACCCCACTTACTTGTTTTTCTTCCTTCAGAGCTCCAGGGGTCCCTTTCTCGAACCTGAAACACAACACACAAAAAACAAGTCACCAAACAACAGCCCACCCAACCCCACTTACTTGTTTTCCTTCCTTCAGAGCTCCAGGGGTCCCTCCCTCGAACCTGAAACACAACACACAAAAAACAAGTCACCAAACAACAGCCCACCCAACCCCACTTACTTGTTTTTCTTCCTTCAGAGCTCCAGGGGTCCCTCCCTCGAACCTGAAACACAACACACAAAAAACAAGTCACCAAACAACAGCCCACCCAACCCCACTTACTTGTTTTTCTTCCTTCAGAGCTCCAGGGGTCCCTCCCTCGAACCTGAAACACAACACACAAAAAACAAGTCAACAAACAACAGCCCACCCAACCCCACTTACTTGTTTTTCTTCCTTCAGAGCTCCAGGGGTCCCTCCCTCGAACCTGAAACACAACACACAAAAAACAAGTCACCAAACAACAGCCCACCCAACCCCACTTACTTGTTTTTCTTCCTTCAGAGCTCCAGGGGTCCCTTCCTCGAACATGAAACACAACACACAAAAAACAAGTCAACAAACAACAGCCCACCCAACCCCACTTACTTGTTTTTCTTCCTTCAGAGCTCCAGGGGTCCCTTCCTCGAACCTGAAACACAACACACAAAAAACAAGTCAACAAACAACAGCCCACCCAACCCCACTTACTTGTTTTCCTTCCTTCAGAGCTCCAGGGGTCCCTTCCTCGAGCCTGAAACACAACACACAAAAAACAAGTCAACAAACAACAGCCCACCCAACCCCACTTACTTGTTTTTCTTCCTTCAGAGCTCCAGGGGTCCCTTCCTCGAACCTGAAAAACACCACACAAAAAACAAGTCAACAAACAACAGCCCACCCAACCCCACTTACTTGTTTTTCTTCCTTCAGAGCTCCAGGGGTCCCTTCCTCGAACCTGAAACACAACACACAAAAAACAAGTCACCAAACAACAGCCCACCCAACCCCACTTACTTGTTTTCCTTCCTTCAGAGCTCCAGGGGTCCCTTCCTCGAGCCTGAAACACAACACACAAAAAACAAGTCAACAAACAACAGCCCACCCAACCCCACTTACTTGTTTTCCTTCCTTCAGAGCTCCAGGGGTCCCTCCCTCGAACCTGAAACACAACACACAAAAAACAAGTCAACAAACAACAGCCCACCCAACCCCACTTACTTGTTTTTCTTCCTTCAGAGCTCCAGGGGTCCCTTCCTCGAACCTGAAACACAACACACAAAAAACAAGTCAACAAACAACAGCCCACCCAACCCCACTTACTTGTTTTCCTTCCTTCAGAGCTCCAGGGGTCCCTTCCTCAAACCTGAAAAACACCACACAAAAAACAAGTCAACAAACAACAGCCCACCCAACCCCACTTACTTGTTTTTCTTCCTTCAGAGCTCCAGGGGTCCCTTTCTCGAACCTGAAACACAACACACAAAAAACAAGTCACCAAACAACAGCCCACCCAACCCCACTTACTTGTTTTCCTTCCTTCAGAGCTCCAGGGGTCCCTTCCTCGAGCCTGAAACACAACACACAAAAAACAAGTCAACAAACAACAGCCCACCCAACCCCACTTACTTGTTTTCCTTCCTTCAGAGCTCCAGGGGTCCCTTCCTCGAGCCTGAAAAACACCACACAAAAAACAAGTCAACAAACAACAGCCCACCCAACCCCACTTACTTGTTTTTCTTCCTTCAGAGCTCCAGGGGTCCCTTTCTCGAACCTGAAACACAACACACAAAAAACAAGTCACCAAACAACAGCCCACCCAACCCCACTTACTTGTTTTCCTTCCTTCAGAGCTCCAGGGGTCCCTTCCTCGAGCCTGAAACACAACACACAAAAAACAAGTCAACAAACAACAGCCCACCCAACCCCACTTACTTGTTTTTCTTCCTTCAGAGCTCCAGGGGTCCCTTCCTCGAACCTGAAAAACACCACACAAAAAACAAGTCACCAAACAACAGCCCACCCAACCCCACTTACTTGTTTTTCTTCCTTCAGAGCTCCAGGGGTCCCTCCCTCGAACCTGAAACACAACACACAAAAAACAAGTCAACAAACAACAGCCCACCCAACCCCACTTACTTGTTTTTCTTCCTTCAGAGCTCCAGGGGTCCCTCCCTCGAACCTGAAACACAACACACAAAAAACAAGTCACCAAACAACAGCCCACCCAACCCCACTTACTTGTTTTTCTTCCTTCAGAGCTCCAGGGGTCCCTTCCTCGAACCTGAAAAACACCACACAAAAACAAGTCAACAAACAACAGCCCACCCAACCCCACTTACTTGTTTTTCTTCCTTCAGAGCTCCAGGGGTCCCTTCCTCGAGCCTGAAACACAACACACAAAAAACAAGTCAACAAACAACAGCCCACCCAACCCCACTTACTTGTTTTTCTTCCTTCAGAGCTCCAGGGGTCCCTTCCTCGAACCTGAAAAACACCACACAAAAAACAAGTCAACAAACAACAGCCCACCCAACCCCACTTACTTGTTTTTCTTCCTTCAGAGCTCCAGGGGTCCCTTCCTCGAACCTGAAACACAACACACAAAAAACAAGTCAACAAACAACAGCCCACCCAACCCCACTTACTTGTTTTTCTTCCTTCAGAGCTCCAGGGGTCCCTTCCTCAAACCTGAAAAACACCACACAAAAAACAAGTCAACAAACAACAGCCCACCCAACCCCACTTACTTGTTTTTCTTCCTTCAGAGCTCCAGGGGTCCCTTTCTCGAACCTGAAACACAACACACAAAAAACAAGTCACCAAACAACAGCCCACCCAACCCCACTTACTTGTTTTCCTTCCTTCAGAGCTCCAGGGGTCCCTTCCTCGAGCCTGAAACACAACACACAAAAAACAAGTCAACAAACAACAGCCCACCCAACCCCACTTACTTGTTTTTCTTCCTTCAGAGCTCCAGGGGTCCCTTCCTCGAACCTGAAAAACACCACACAAAAAACAAGTCAACAAACAACAGCCCACCCAACCCCACTTACTTGTTTTTCTTCCTTCAGAGCTCCAGGGGTCCCTTCCTCGAACCTGAAACACAACACACAAAAAACAAGTCAACAAACAGGAGCCCACCCAACCCCACTTACTTGTTTTTCTTCCTTCAGAGCTCCAGGGGTCCCTCCCTCGAACCTGAAACACAACACACAAAAAACAAGTCACCAAACAACAGCCCACCCAACCCCACTTACTTGTTTTCCTTCCTTCAGAGCTCCAGGGGTCCCTTCCTCGAACCTGAAACACAACACACAAAAAACAAGTCAACAAACAACAGCCCACCCAACCCCACTTACTTGTTTTCCTTCCTTCAGAGCTCCAGGGGTCCCTCCCTCGAACCTGAAACACAACACACAAAAAACAAGTCAACAAACAACAGCCCACCCAACCCCACTTACTTGTTTTTCTTCCTTCAGAGCTCCAGGGGTCCCTCCCTCGAACCTGAAACACAACACACAAAAAACAAGTCACCAAACAACAGCCCACCCAACCCCACTTACTTGTTTTTCTTCCTTCAGAGCTCCAGGGGTCCCTTCCTCGAACCTGAAACACAACACACAAAAAACAAGTCACCAAACAACAGCCCACCCAACCCCACTTACTTGTTTTTCTTCCTTCAGAGCTCCAGGGGTCCCTTTCTCGAACCTGAAACACAACACACAAAAAACAAGTCACCAAACAACAGCCCACCCAACCCCACTTACTTGTTTTCCTTCCTTCAGAGCTCCAGGGGTCCCTCCCTCGAACCTGAAACACAACACACAAAAAACAAGTCACCAAACAACAGCCCACCCAACCCCACTTACTTGTTTTTCTTCCTTCAGAGCTCCAGGGGTCCCTCCCTCGAACCTGAAACACAACACACAAAAAACAAGTCACCAAACAACAGCCCACCCAACCCCACTTACTTGTTTTTCTTCCTTCAGAGCTCCAGGGGTCCCTCCCTCGAACCTGAAACACAACACACAAAAAACAAGTCAACAAACAACAGCCCACCCAACCCCACTTACTTGTTTTTCTTCCTTCAGAGCTCCAGGGGTCCCTCCCTCGAACCTGAAACACAACACACAAAAAACAAGTCACCAAACAACAGCCCACCCAACCCCACTTACTTGTTTTTCTTCCTTCAGAGCTCCAGGGGTCCCTTCCTCGAACATGAAACACAACACACAAAAAACAAGTCAACAAACAACAGCCCACCCAACCCCACTTACTTGTTTTTCTTCCTTCAGAGCTCCAGGGGTCCCTTCCTCGAACCTGAAACACAACACACAAAAAACAAGTCAACAAACAACAGCCCACCCAACCCCACTTACTTGTTTTCCTTCCTTCAGAGCTCCAGGGGTCCCTTCCTCGAGCCTGAAACACAACACACAAAAAACAAGTCAACAAACAACAGCCCACCCAACCCCACTTACTTGTTTTTCTTCCTTCAGAGCTCCAGGGGTCCCTTCCTCGAACCTGAAAAACACCACACAAAAAACAAGTCAACAAACAACAGCCCACCCAACCCCACTTACTTGTTTTTCTTCCTTCAGAGCTCCAGGGGTCCCTTCCTCGAACCTGAAACACAACACACAAAAAACAAGTCACCAAACAACAGCCCACCCAACCCCACTTACTTGTTTTCCTTCCTTCAGAGCTCCAGGGGTCCCTTCCTCGAGCCTGAAACACAACACACAAAAAACAAGTCAACAAACAACAGCCCACCCAACCCCACTTACTTGTTTTCCTTCCTTCAGAGCTCCAGGGGTCCCTCCCTCGAACCTGAAACACAACACACAAAAAACAAGTCAACAAACAACAGCCCACCCAACCCCACTTACTTGTTTTTCTTCCTTCAGAGCTCCAGGGGTCCCTCCCTCGAACCTGAAACACAACACACAAAAAACAAGTCACCAAACAACAGCCCACCCAACCCCACTTACTTGTTTTCCTTCCTTCAGAGCTCCAGGGGTCCCTCCCTCGAACCTGAAACACAACACACAAAAAACAAGTCAACAAACAACAGCCCACCCAACCCCACTTACTTGTTTTTCTTCCTTCAGAGCTCCAGGGGTCCCTTCCTCGAACCTGAAACACAACACACAAAAAACAAGTCAACAAACAGGAGCCCACCCAACCCCACTTACTTGTTTTTCTTCCTTCAGAGCTCCAGGGGTCCCTCCCTCGAACCTGAAACACAACACACAAAAAACAAGTCACCAAACAACAGCCCACCCAACCCCACTTACTTGTTTTCCTTCCTTCAGAGCTCCAGGGGTCCCTTCCTCGAACCTGAAACACAACACACAAAAAACAAGTCAACAAACAACAGCCCACCCAACCCCACTTACTTGTTTTCCTTCCTTCAGAGCTCCAGGGGTCCCTCCCTCGAACCTGAAACACAACACACAAAAAACAAGTCAACAAACAACAGCCCACCCAACCCCACTTACTTGTTTTTCTTCCTTCAGAGCTCCAGGGGTCCCTCCCTCGAACCTGAAACACAACACACAAAAAACAAGTCACCAAACAACAGCCCACCCAACCCCACTTACTTGTTTTTCTTCCTTCAGAGCTCCAGGGGTCCCTTCCTCGAACCTGAAACACAACACACAAAAAACAAGTCACCAAACAACAGCCCACCCAACCCCACTTACTTGTTTTTCTTCCTTCAGAGCTCCAGGGGTCCCTTTCTCGAACCTGAAACACAACACACAAAAAACAAGTCACCAAACAACAGCCCACCCAACCCCACTTACTTGTTTTCCTTCCTTCAGAGCTCCAGGGGTCCCTCCCTCGAACCTGAAACACAACACACAAAAAACAAGTCACCAAACAACAGCCCACCCAACCCCACTTACTTGTTTTTCTTCCTTCAGAGCTCCAGGGGTCCCTCCCTCGAACCTGAAACACAACACACAAAAAACAAGTCACCAAACAACAGCCCACCCAACCCCACTTACTTGTTTTTCTTCCTTCAGAGCTCCAGGGGTCCCTCCCTCGAACCTGAAACACAACACACAAAAAACAAGTCAACAAACAACAGCCCACCCAACCCCACTTACTTGTTTTTCTTCCTTCAGAGCTCCAGGGGTCCCTCCCTCGAACCTGAAACACAACACACAAAAAACAAGTCACCAAACAACAGCCCACCCAACCCCACTTACTTGTTTTTCTTCCTTCAGAGCTCCAGGGGTCCCTCCCTCGAACCTGAAACACAACACACAAAAAACAAGTCACCAAACAACAGCCCACCCAACCCCACTTACTTGTTTTTCTGCCTTCGGAGCTCCAGGGGTCCCTTCCTCGAACATGAAACACAACACACAAAAACAAGTCACCAAACAACAGCCCACCCAACCCCACTTACTTGTTTTTCTGCCTTCGGAGCTCCAGGGGTCCCTTCCTCGAACCTGAAACACAAACACACAAAAACAAGTCACCAAACAACAGCCCACCCAACCCCACTTACTTGTTTTTCTGCCTTCGGAGCTCCAGGGGTCCCTTCCTCGAACCTGAAACACAACACACACAAGTCACCAAACAACAGCCCACCCAACCCCACTTACTTGTTTTTCTTTCCTCCAGAGGTCCATCCTTCGTACATGCAGAAACGAAATGCGGAGCGACGATCGGAGTTTTCACGAGGACCTTTCTTTTTGTGTGCTCCTCAAACTCGAGCCTTGTGGTAACCGGTCGACGGCTGACGCGGTCGTTGACGTAAACGAATTCCCTTGCCGTGAAACGGTGGGACAGACGGTTGTGTTTCTGGATGAGTCAGTGCCAGAAAAGGGGTGACGGAAAAAAGAGTGACCATGTGGGACGTGGCAGCAAGATACCAGCGTGAACTTTAAACGGAGGCGGAAAGATTAACGGTGCTAAAAAGTCGGGGACAAGGTTATTAGTCGAAACCCCCCTTTCCCCAAATTTTCTCGGAAATCAGAGAGTCAGACAGAGAGGAACAAAAGAGTGTGAGAAAGAGTGAGATTACTGTTTCAGTCGTTGTGATGTGTCAGACAAAGTTACTGTAAACAGCCTTTCTTTTTCTTCTTTTTGATCCAGAATTGACCCAAACAAAACAACAGGATCGAAATAATAATAAATCTTTACAATTACATGAAAATATTATTGCGAAGATTAGGGAGAAAAAAAACACCTCCCATTTTTTTTCTTTGCAGAAACCTTCGTTGTGGTGTTCACGAAAACTTTTGGAGGGAAATTTGACGTGCAAGGGTTTAAAATCCCACAGATCATTCTGGCACAACAAGACACACCCATATCACTCTTTTGCACAATGACCAGGCTGCATGGGGTGTTCCCAATTTCCCTAAAAAGATGTCCAGCTTCCCACAGTGACATCCAAATCAACAAAGCCGAAGGAACAATTGCAGCTCCTCGGTTTTGGCAATTTGAACAAAACAGATGGAAATCTATTCAGACAAGACAAAACTGTATGAACCTGAACTCTCACAGGCCTGCTCAATCCATTCATCTCGAGAACGAATTCTCCTGAGCTGGCCACATAATTTTTGTCCACCAGCACGCGCTGTTAAAATGAAAAAAAGTGTTGTTCCTTTTCTCTAAAAAAACACTGGTATCCAGAATACTTGTGGTATCCACAACTGCATGCAGTTTTGGATTGTGATTTGTGATATCTAAGTCTGAAATTAAAATCAAAATTAACGGCACACACACATCAAACGGAAATGCTGCGTTCCTTGCAAGAAACTGTTTTTTCAGAAGTTGTTGTCTGAGTGTGACATAGAGGTTGTTAGAGCCGAGATAGAAGGGTTGTCGAATCAAGGAACGCTTTTCTGAACATTATCTGATTATTACAGGATCTGAAGCTGGCCGGTCCGAATCATCCAGAATGAGCATGCAAGAATATCAAAAGGACAACAAAGTGAAAAACACTTACTTTCCTTTTTTTTCCAAAATAAATTGAACATCGCATCATGCATGGTGGGTTGAATGGCTGACTCCTACAAGCCGGGTTTCTGGGGACTCGGCTGTCCAACCAGGTTATGAGACTCCACATACTCACAGAAAACAATTTCAAACAGCAAAATTATTACATTTGTCACTGGGGAGCTGCTCAACTAAGACTCCTCCAACAATTTAAGGATGATCCAAACGACAGATCCTCATGGGACAAAAGACTTGGCTAAACCCTCCGTTTCAAATTTATTTTTGATCATCACAGGTTCAACTCAAAATCCAGGAACCAGGCAACTTACCCTGGAGCAATATATACACGCAACAATGGAAAACTTCCACACAAATCTGAAGATATATAGCCTGATGCCTGGTCAAACGAATAGTCTTCTCTCTCAGATTAACCCACTTTCTTTGTACTCAATAATAGTCCACACGATCCTGTTGAGCC
The DNA here is from genome assembly GCA_030272585.1 of Bryopsis sp. KO-2023. Classification (NCBI taxonomy): domain Eukaryota; kingdom Viridiplantae; phylum Chlorophyta; class Ulvophyceae; order Bryopsidales; family Bryopsidaceae; genus Bryopsis; species Bryopsis sp. KO-2023. Next base: position 149,202 of record BSYQ01000012.1, on the reverse strand, counting down.
ACACCACCACCAGCAACCGTCGCCTCCTCCTCCGCAATCAAGTACTGCAGAACAGTCAACTTCATTCAGAATCTCCCAGTAATCACAGGCCCATCTAATCCAATTCATACCAAATCACCAAAGCCTACAAACCAAGCTTATCAAGTACATACACTTTAGAACCCATATCCACCCCCCCATGCCGCCGCCACCACCGCCGCCAACCACTCAGCTCCTGAAGTCCCTTCCTCGAACCTGAAACACAAACACACAAAAACAAGTCAACAAACAACAGCCCACCCACCCCCACTTACTTGTTTTTCTTCCTTCAGAGCTCCAGGGGTCCCTCCCTCGAACCTGAAACACAACACACAAAAACAAGTCAACAAACAACAGCCCACCCAACCCCACTTACTTGTTTTTCTTCCTTCAGAGCTCCAGGGGTCCCTCCCTCGAACCTGAAAAACAACACACAAAAAACAAGTCACCAAACAACAGCCCACCCAACCCCACTTACTTGTTTTTCTGCCTTCGGAGCTCCAGGGGTCCCTTCCTCGAACCTGAAACACAACACACAAAAACAAGTCACCAAACAACAGCCCACCCAACCCCACTTACTTGTTTTTCTGCCTTCAGAGCTCCAGGGGTCCCTTCCTCGAACCTGAAACACAACACACAAAAACAAGTCACCAAACAACAGCCCACCCAACCCCACTTACTTGTTTTTCTGCCTTCGGAGCTCCAGGGGTCCCTTCCTCGAACCTGAAACACAACACACAAAAACAAGTCACCAAACAACAGCCCACCCAACCCCACTTACTTGTTTTTCTGCCTTCGGAGCTCCAGGGGTCCCTTCCTCGAACCTGAAAAACACCACACAAAAACAAGTCACCAAACAACAGCCCACCCAACCCCACTTACTTGTTTTTCTGCCTTCGGAGCTCCAGGGGTCCCTTCCTCGAACCTGAAACACAACACACAAAAACAAGTCAACAAACAACAGCCCACCCACCCCCACTTACTTGTTTTTCTGCCTTCAGAGCTCCAGGGGTCCCTTCCTCGAACCTGAAACACAACGCACAAAAACAAGTCACCAAACAACAGCCCACCCAACCCCACTTACTTGTTTTTCTGCCTTCGGAGCTCCAGGGGTCCCTTCCTTGAGCCTTAAACACAAACACACAAAAACAAGTCAACAAACAACAGCCCACCCAACCCCACTTACTTGTTTTTCTGCCTTCAGAGCTCCAGGAGTCCCTTCCTTGAACCTGAAACACAACACACAAAAACAAGTCAACAAACAACAGCCCACCCAACCCCACTTACTTGTTTTTCTGCCTTCAGAGCTCCAGGAGTCCCTTCCTTGAACCTGGAACACAACACACAAAAACAAGTCAACAAACAACAGCCCAACCACCCCCACTTACTTGTTTTTCTGCCTTCAGAGCTCCAGGGGTCCCTTCCTCGAATCTGAAACACAACACACAAAAACAAGTCACCAAACAACAGCCCACCCAACCCCACTTACTTGTTTTTCTGCCTTCGGAGCTCCAGGGGTCCCTTCCTCGAACCTGAAACACAAACACACAAAAACAAGTCAACAAACAACAGCCCACCCAACCCCACTTACTTGTTTTTCTGCCTTCGGAGCTCCAGGGGTCCCTTCCTTGAGCCTTAAACACAAACACACAAAAACAAGTCAACAAACAACAGCCCACCCACCCCCACTTACTTGTTTTTCTGCCTTCAGAGCTCCAGGAGTCCCTTCCTTGAACCTGAAACACAACACACAAAAACAAGTCAACAAACAACAGCCCACCCAACCCCACTTACTTGTTTTTCTGCCTTCAGAGCTCCAGGGGTCCCTTCCTCGAACCTGAAACACAAACACACAAAAACAAGTCAACAAACAACAGCCCACCCACCCCCACTTACTTGTTTTTCTGCCTTCAGAGCTCCAGGGGTCCCTTCCTCGAACCTGAAACACAAACACACAAAAACAAGTCACCAAACAACAGCCCACCCAACCCCACTTACTTGTTTTTCTGCCTTCGGAGCTCCAGGGGTCCCTTCCTCGAACCTGAAACACAAACACACAAAAACAAGTCAACAAACAACAGCCCACCCAACCCCACTTACTTGTTTTTCTGCCTTCGGAGCTCCAGGGGTCCCTTCCTCGAACCTGAAACACAAACACACAAAAACAAGTCAACAAACAACAGCCCACCCAACCCCACTTACTTGTTTTTCTGCCTTCAGAGCTCCAGGGGTCCCTTCCTCGAACCTGAAACACAACACACAAAAACAAGTCACCAAACAACAGCCCACCCAACCCCACTTACTTGTTTTTCTGCCTTCAGAGCTCCAGGGGTCCCTTCCTCGAACCTGAAACACAAACACACAAAAACAAGTCAACAAACAACAGCCCACCCACCCCCACTTACTTGTTTTTCTGCCTTCAGAGCTCCAGGGGTCCCTTCCTCGAACCTGAAACACAACACACAAAAACAAGTCACCAAACAACAGCCCACCCAACCCCACTTACTTGTTTTTCTGCCTTCGGAGCTCCAGGGGTCCCTTCCTCGAACCTGAAACACAACACACAAAAACAAGTCACCAAACAACAGCCCACCCAACCCCACTTACTTGTTTTTCTGCCTTCAGAGCTCCAGGGGTCCCTTCCTCGAACCTGAAACACAACACACAAAAACAAGTCACCAAACAACAGCCCACCCAACCCCACTTACTTGTTTTTCTGCCTTCAGAGCTCCAGGGGTCCCTTCCTCGAACCTGAAACACAACACACAAAAACAAGTCAACAAACAACAGCCCACCCAACCCCACTTACTTGTTTTTCTGCCTTCAGAGCTCCAGGGGTCCCTTCCTCGAACCTGAAACACAACACACAAAAACAAGTCACCAAACAACAGCCCACCCAACCCCACTTACTTGTTTTTCTGCCTTCAGAGCTCCAGGGGTCCCTTCCTCGAACCTGAAACACAAACACACAAAAACAAGTCAACAAACAACAGCCCACCCAACCCCACTTACTTGTTTTTCTGCCTTCAGAGCTCCAGGGGTCCCTTCCTCGAACCTGAAAAACACCACACAAAAACAAGTCAACAAACAACAGCCCAACCACCCCCACTTACTTGTTTTTCTGCCTTCAGAGCTCCAGGGGTCCCTTCCTCGAACCTGAAACACAACACACAAAAACAAGTCAACAAACAACAGCCCAACCACCCCCACTTACTTGTTTTTCTGCCTTCAGAGCTCCAGGGGTCCCTTCCTCGAACCTGAAAAACACCACACAAAAACAAGTCAACAAACAACAGCCCACCCACCCCCACTTACTTGTTTTTCTGCCTTCAGAGCTCCAGGAGTCCCTTCCTTGAACCTGAAACACAACACACAAAAACAAGTCAACAAACAACAGCCCACCCACCCCCACTTACTTGTTTTTCTGCCTTCAGAGCTCCAGGGGTCCCTTCCTCGAACCTGAAACACAACACACAAAAACAAGTCACCAAACAACAGCCCAACCACCCCCACTTACTTGTTTTTCTGCCTTCAGAGCTCCAGGGGTCCCTTCCTCGAACCTGAAACACAACACACAAAAACAAGTCAACAAACAACAGCCCAACCACCCCCACTTACTTGTTTTTCTGCCTTCGGAGCTCCAGGGGTCCCTTCCTCGAACCTGAAAAACACCACACAAAAACAAGTCAACAAACAACAGCCCACCCACCCCCACTTACTTGTTTTTCTGCCTTCAGAGCTCCAGGGGTCCCTTCCTCGAACCTGAAACACAACACACAAAAACAAGTCAACAAACAACAGCCCACCCAACCCCACTTACTTGTTTTTCTGCCTTCAGAGCTCCAGGGGTCCCTTCCTCGAACCTGAAACACAACACACAAAAACAAGTCAACAAACAACAGCCCACCCAACCCCACTTACTTGTTTTTCTGCCTTCAGAGCTCCAGGGGTCCCTTCCTCGAACCTGAAACACAACACACAAAAACAAGTCACCAAACAACAGCCCACCCAACCCCACTTACTTGTTTTTCTGCCTTCGGAGCTCCAGGGGTCCCTTCCTCGAACCTGAAACACAACACACAAAAACAAGTCACCAAACAACAGCCCACCCAACCCCACTTACTTGTTTTTCTGCCTTCAGAGCTCCAGGGGTCCCTTCCTCGAACCTGAAACACAACACACAAAAACAAGTCAACAAACAACAGCCCACCCACCCCCACTTACTTGTTTTTCTGCCTTCGGAGCTCCAGGGGTCCCTTCCTCGAACCTGAAACACAACACACAAAAACAAGTCAACAAACAACAGCCCACCCAACCCCACTTACTTGTTTTTCTGCCTTCAGAGCTCCAGGGGTCCCTTCCTCGAACCTGAAACACAACACACAAAAACAAGTCACCAAACAACAGCCCACCCAACCCCACTTACTTGTTTTTCTGCCTTCAGAGCTCCAGGGGTCCCTTCCTCGAACCTGAAACACAACACACAAAAACAAGTCAACAAACAACAGCCCACCCACCCTCACTTACTTGTTTTTCTGCCTTCAGAGCTCCAGGGGTCCCTTCCTCGAACCTGAAACACAAACACACAAAAACAAGTCAACAAACAACAGCCCACCCAACCCCACTTACTTGTTTTTCTGCCTTCAGAGCTCCAGGGGTCCCTTCCTCGAACCTGAAACACAACACACAAAAAACAAGTCAACAAACTGGAGCCTACCCACTTGTTTTCTTCCTCCAGAGGTCCATCCTTTGTACATGCAGAAACAAAATGCGGAGCGACGATCGGAGTTTTCACGAGGACCTTTCTTTTTTCGTGCTCCTCAAACTCGAGCGTTGTGCTAACCAGTCGACGGCTGACGCGGTCGTTGACGTAATGAATTCTCTTGCCGTGAAACGGTGGGACAGACGGTTGTGTTTCTGGATGGATGAGTCAGTGCCAGAAAAGGGGTGAGATTAAAAAGAGTGACCACGTGGGACGTGGCAGCAAGATACCAGCGTGAACTTTAAACGGAGGCGGAAAGATTAACGGTGGTAACAAGTCGGGGACAAGGTTATTAGTCGAAACCCCCCTTTCCCCAAATTTTCTCGGAAATCAGAGAGTCAGACAGAGAGGAGCAAAAGAGTGTGAGAAAGAGTGAGATTACTGTCTCAGCCGTTGTGATGTGTCAGACACAGCAGTAAGCTAGTATCAATAGGCCTTCCTTTTTCTTCCTTTTTTATGTCCAGTGACCAAGAGCTTTTAAGCCAAAAGAATTGACTTGAAACAAAACAACAACAGGAGGGAAATAGCTTTTTCGACGGATGACCTAGAAAAAGAAAGCTTCACAAGGGGTTTTGGTGTTCCAAAGGGTTTTTTCCTTAACAAGAATAGAGTTGATCATGCCTGAGTGATAGTTTTTTTTGGGGAAAAAAAAACTGGGGGGGCAATAGAAATTAATTGAGTCTCAAGCCCACAGAAGTAATATCTTTCAGTGAGTTTTTCCGTAAGCGCCGGAGCGAGGACAAAATTTGTTCTGAATAAATGACAACCGTTTTTTCGTTTTCAAATTTTATGACCATTTACTACTGTGGTGAAAAAAGAGAGTCGGGAATAGATGGGGGAGTAAATGAGATGAATTGGGACGCGAGGGTGTTTGCGGCTGAACGGCCGAGTTGTGGTGATGGGAGAAAACTTGTGGTGAATCTGTGTTGTGGAGTTGTGGCTGGGAATTCGGGAAGAGACGAGGGAACGATATTTAGGGGAACTGTTATTCTTGTAAGGTCGCCTTATTTGCTGATACGTTGTCGCACTCATTTTGCAGTACGAGTGTGTAGTACGGGTTAGTACGGGTTCTAGGGGGTTAAGTTCAGAGAGAACACCTTGTAAAATTAATTCTCTGGTTTGTAGTGTGTGTGACCCCAGTCTCAGACTCAGCAACGACTTCACTAAAACCTACAGGGGCCTAACAACTGGTTTCGGAGCCGAAGCACCCTATCTGCAAGTCGAGTCTACTTAGTGGAAGAGATCGACAGGAGATTTTGCAGTCGAGGTGCAAAAGATCAGGGTCGGCTAGGTCGAAGAAGGTTTCCCCTCGTGTCTGGAACCTACTTCGTGTTGCTGCGCACCAACCAAACGCTGGACGAAAGAGAACGCACGTTGCTGCGCTCGATCATCCCTCCCAAAATCACAGGATCTATAGATCCTTGGACGCTACGACCACAGCACGGCGTAGTAGTACTTCCGTTTGTCGGAGAGTTGTCGACACTGCACGCGGTTACCGCAGAGCGGACAAAACGAGTCTGCCAGCGGACGTTTCTGCGGACGAATACGTTTCCGCCAGAAATTACGTGCCAGAAATTACGTGCCAGAAACCGCTGCCAGAAACCGCTGACAAAGAGTGACCAATTAGTCACGTGGATTACCCGCCAACGGAATCCACCAAACGGACACGTGATTCTACCGCCGACGAATCAAGACATCCACCATGAGCGGACACGACGAGCAGCTATACCTGGAATACGGTATCGAAGACAATCAGCAAGAGCGCGACGCCCCAGATGGCCCGCCGCTATATCCGCTGATCGTCGCCCAGGAATTACCTGCTGTCGGACTGCCAATACAGGCAGAAATGGACCGGCCATTACAGGCATACGGTATCCCCGCACACCCGGACATGGTGGAGGAAGCAGGCGATGAGGAAGCGGACATTGGCCCGGAGTTTGATGAGGAGATGGAGGAAGAACCAGGAGTCTTCATCAATCAACAAACGCAGCACCTGCAACAGAGCCAAGTAAACGTGCATAACCAGACCCTGCACGTGCACAACGATGGCCTGCAGGAGCGCGATCTCCATGAATCGCAAGAGCGGTTATACAGCCAATTGTCCGAGGAGGCTGCCCAGCGGACAGCCCAGGTCGCCGAGCACCTTGATAGTCGGATGGAGGGAGCTTGTTCAAGCATGGCTTCCCAAGTACATGATGTGTTGGACTCTACTCTACAGTCCCGCCATCACCAGATCGAAGGACAGCTCAGTGAAAGGTTGGATGAGCGGATACAAGATCTGGATGCTGCAGCCAAGGGGAGGCTCAGCCAAATGGAAGCTGGCTTGGCGAATATCCGTGATGTCGCCCAGAAAGAGGTGGACGAAGCCAAAGAGGCTCAGCGGATATTGGCCGAACAAGTAGCGGACACGGATGAGCAAAGAAGGAAACTCGAAGAAGAGTTTGACCGGCAACATGCCGACGCCCTTTGGGGGTTGGATACGGTTCAACAAGAACTGAGAGAGACCCAGGCATTAGTGGATGCGGGTCAGAGTAAACAGTTCAAAGAACTCATTCGTGTTAAGCATGATCTTGAAGCGACTAAAGACAGAGCGGAAAGTTTTCAAACACAGCATCATGCGGAAGTAGCCTATTTGTTAAAGGAGGCAGCGGCTGCGAAAGAAGCGGCGGCTAGATTACAAATGGAAATGGAGGAGTTGAAAAGAAGTCAAAGTCGGTCTTCAAGGAGAAGCAGATCGAGAAGCTCAACAAGGAGCAGAGAGCCGCGGGAAATGCTACAAGAAATGCTACAAGATCCGGAAACAGCGCAAGAGCTAAAGAAGGTGTTTGAGGATGTAGCGGACACAAAGTTCACGTCGAATTTTGAGTTTTGGCGGAAGAAAGATGCTGCAGCAGTTGCCACACAAATGGCATCCGCTGCTCAACAAACACCTCTTGTGGCTGCTATGGCGGGAGCGGGAACCAGAACGGTGGCACAACCACCAAGCTTGGCCGAAGTACAAGTTCCATTCGGTCAACCGCCCCAAACCTCATCCGGCTTTGCCCCGGATTCGGTAGGTTTCCCGCCAATACCACCAGTATTCCCGCGGGCAAATAGACCGATTACCCGACCTGCATCACCCCCAGTCATTATTCCTGGAGTGGGGCGAGGCAGTGCAATCAGCGGACAGGGAAATGTACCTAGGCCGATCGTGAGGCCTAGCGCTGTGTTTGGACAAACACCAAATACAAGACCACCAGCGGTATTACAGCCAGTACAACCGCCACAGCGTACGCAGGCTTCTCCCGTGGTACAAACTGTTCCGCTGACAACTCCAACAACCACGTCACCCGAGCCACCTAGAACATTACCCATGCCACCACCAGTTTCTCAGCCAGTGTTATCACATCCATCAATGATTTCACCACCCGGCTATTATGCCATGGGAGCATCATACATTCGGCCTTCTATCTTAGGTCACTCCGTGAATGTATACGGAGCTCCATCATCCGGAAACCCCTATGTTGGATGGGGATCCTATCCGCGTATTCCTCAACGCGCAGGCGGAGGAGGCGGAGGAGGCGGAGGTGGAGATGATGATGGTTCCGGTGATGGAAGTGGCGGAGGCCCATCGGACAGAAGTGGCCGTGGGTCTGCACCTGGACCACATATTGGTGGAGGAGGAGAAGGACCATCTAGGAACCCAGGAGGCGGTCCTGGAGATGGTGGTGGTGGAGGTGGCGGAGGAGGCGGACCTCCTGGTCCCCCAGGTGGGGTCCCAGATTTTATGGGCTATGCACGTCCAGAAAATCGTTTGCTTCACATTCCCAATGCGGTCAAATTCCCGATGCCGAAACCGTATACTGGCGCTGGAGATCGCTGGATTCGGGATTGGCAGGCAGAACTCACCAACTTCTGTAAAGTTTATGATTTGGATGAGTCTGTTTGGCTTAAAGTATTCCGCACAAATCTCTCTGGTTCAGCCGCCACATGGCGGAATATGCAAGAGATGCGGATTCGGGAAGGAGTTCGTCCGATGTTCCAGGACTGGGTACAACTTGTGGAAGAGTTAGCTATTGCTTTCGAACCAACAAGAATGTCCGATGTTTCACGTAGGAAGCTGCGGAAACTTCAACAAACGGGGACTGTTCGTTCCTACATTAACGCATTTCGGGATCTCATACTCAGAATTCCAAATATGACGGAGGAGGAGCAGTACTTGACGTTTGTTGACGGATTACGGCCCCAGATCCGACATCAAGTTGTTACAATGGTGACAGAAGGAGTGGAAGCGGCGATAGTCACTGCCGAAAGAATCGATTCGTTGGGTAGCCAATCTCAAAACAACCGCGGACGTGGTCGCGGACGAGGGCGATGGAACTGGAATTGGAAAAACAAGCCCAAAGCTGATCAGAACCAGCAAATGCAAGGTCAGCAACCGCAACCACCACCTCCACCCCAAGATCAAAATCAGCAAATGGGAGGAGGCAACAGAGGTGGAGGCGGCCGTGGCCGCGGAAGAGGCGGAAGACGAGGTGGCGGACGAAATCGAGGTGGTGGCGGAAGGCAGCAACAAGGCGGAGCTAGAGGCGGAGGCGCATGTTACATCTGCGGTGAAGTGGGTCATGGCTTTGGAAAATGTCCTAAAGGCCCAACTTTTCAAAAATGGCTAAAAGATCACGCCGCATAGAGGAGACTTCACTCCATGCGGCCAGAAGAAAAAGAGCCAGACGCCGAAGATATAGACATCGCAGACGTCAGAAGCTCCGGGAGTCACGAGCAAGAGAACGAGAGGGGAATAAAAAGACCGAGAAAGAGTCAAAAAGAAATCCCGCCCAGAGGGCTGAAAATCCGCTGATGAGTACAAAACTTGGTGACAAAGAGCGGATGGATGATTCAAGTACGGTCATCCTAAGCACTTCCGGCAGAGAGTTGGCGGAAAGTGTTGGTTCAGTACATGAAGACTCTGGAAGTTCCTCCGGAGATAGCAACCTGGAATCTGTCCCGCCTTGTGGAGAGAAACAGGCTTCGGAAGGAAGTGTAAAAAGTTTAGACCGGACCAGCCCAAGGGTTCCGTCTGACGCCGATGCAAGGGAGGCATCGGACAGAAAGAAACAACCAGGGGTTGAAGGTGGGGATTACCTTCAAGACAGTTTTAACCCGCTGGTAAATAATCACCACCTTAAGTTCATGGGATATGAGCTTAAGGGGCGGATAGGGGGAGTTTCAATCTCCGCTTATTTGGACTGTGGAGCTACGGAAAATTATGTAGCGCAGAAACTTGTGGATCGTTTGGGGTTAGAGTTCTCCTCGTGTAATAAGACCGTTTCATTAGCCAACGGGTCTGTTTGCAATGTGGACAAACGATGCGGAAACATCAACATGCAGTTGGGCGGATACAAAACCCAGTTTTCTGCGGATGTTTTTCCTCATCTCACGTATGACATCGTGTTAGGGTTACCGTGGCTCATCGCCAATAACCCGTCCATAGACTTTGCACAGGGAACTATCAACATTCGCCAAGGTCAAGGTTGGATAACAGTACCGGTAAAGGAAAGACCGACTGATTATCTTCAACTTGCGAATGAAACCACACCTCTCATCACCCACAAGAAGATATTCCGCTACATCAAGAAGCAAACTGAAGCCACAGATAGTTTGGCTTACTTGGTGGTGGTGCGTGAATCTGACCCCACGGATAGCAATCACTTGATGCAATATCCGTATGAGGGGGTAACCGTTGATAGCCTTCAAACTTCAGCGGGCACCAACACACCACAAGAGACGGAGGTACCGAAGTTGCTGCATGATCAGATGCACCCGGATATCCGCTCTGTGGTGGAGGAATATAGCCACATTTTTCCAAAAGATCTCCCGCCTGGCATACCTCCCGTCCGCAAGGGTCATGAATTTAAGATCGACCTTGAGGATGAGAGTATGAGCCCAATCCACCGTCCTCTGTACAAACTTTCTCCGGCTGAATTGGATGAAGTTCGGACACAAGTGGATTATCTCCTCGAGCAACGGAAGATTAGGCCGTCAGAGAGTCCCTGGGGAGCTCCCATACTCTTTGTCCCTAAGAAAGACGGCGGACTGCGGATGTGTGTTGATTACAGATGGATCAACCACTACACCATTAAAAACCGCTATCCACTTCCGCTCCCCGAAGAGTTAATGGACCGGCTCGCGAAAGCAAAGATCTACACCAAGATCGACCTCCGCTCGGGCTACTGGCAATTTCCAGTCCGGCCAAAGGATACCCCAAAAACTGCATTCCGCACACGATACGGGCATTTCGAGTTCCTCGTTTGTCCCTTCGGAATGTCCAACTGTCCGGCCCAGTTTCAAACTATGGTGCAGGATTTGTTGGGGGAGTTTTTGGACCACTTTGTGGTTGTTTTCATTGACGACATTCTGGTGTTTTCCAATTCAGTGGAAGAACATGTCGATCATTTGAAACAGGTATTCGAGCGGTTACACAAACACAAGCTCTACGCGAAAGCGAGCAAGTGTGAAGTGGGGGTCAGCGAGACCGATTATCTGGGATATCATTTGTCAGGAAAAGGCCTGCAACCAATGAGTGATAAAGTGCGGGCTATTCAAGAATGGAAGGAGTTGAGCTCAGTTGGGGATGTGCGAAGTTTTCTGGGCATGGTATCTTACTATCGTAAGTTTATACCAGAGTTTGCGCGGATTGCAGGACCCTTACATGATCTGATCAAAAAGAATCATGTGTGGACATGGGGGCCTATTCAGCGCGAAGCCTTCAGCAAACTCAAGCAAAAGATCACCCGCACCCCCATACTTCTCCTACCCGATCCGCTTCTTAGGTACACCGTAATAACGGACGCATCAGGAACTGCATATGGAGCAGTTCTGTGTCAGGACCATGGAAAGGGGCTACAGCCAATAGCCTACCTTTCAAGACGATTAAAACCAGCTGAGACACGATATTCCGCATATGAGCGGGAGCTGGGGGCTGTAGCATATGCGCTCAGCCAATGGCGGCATTACCTCGAAGGAGCGCCTGGGGAGGTTACGGTTCTGACAGACCATCAGCCGATAACCCACTTCATGACCCAAGCTAAAATGTCGCGGACACAATCCCGATGGTACACGTCAGGGTATTTTGATTCCATAGATCCAAAAATCGTCTATGTGCCTGGTAAAGCCAATGTACTGGCGGATGCGTTATCCCGAAGCCTTCCTGATTCACAGGATCAACTTCATGCTTTGTCCGCCTGGGTGGTGGATGAAGCGGATGCATGGAAGACCGCTATTGCAGCAGATCAAAAACTGCAAGCGGAAGTCGCGAAAATCCAAGAGGGTAAACCCACGAAACTTTCGTTCGAGGATGGCTGGTTGTACTATCAAGCAACTCCCACCTCAGACAAAGTACTAGTGGTTCCAAATGGATACCGGAAAAAGGTTATGGGGGAGTTCCATGATGTTCCGAGCGCTGGACACGCAGGTGCCGCCCGGACATCGGATGTGCTACAGCGATACTACTGGTGGAAAGGAGTTGGAAAGGATGTCCAAGCATATGTGCGGACATGTCCTGTCTGTCAGCGGACAAAAGCTGATACGACGAAGCAGAAAGGGCTTCTGCATCCACTCCCGATACCGACAACAAAGTGGGAACAGATCACCACTGACCTCGTGACTGATTTACCAAAGTCACGTGGGTTCACCGCCATCGCGGTATTTGTTGATCGGTTAACCAAGTACGTTCGCTTCGCACCCTGCACTAAGGAAATAACCGCCCCGGAATATGCTAAGTTGTTTGTGGACAAAATATACAAACACTATGGCCTCCCCAAAGTGATAATTTCCGATCGAGACCCCAGATTCACAAGTTCCTTCTGGCGGTCTTTATTTTCACTTCTGGGAACCCAACTCCGAATGAGCACAGCCTACCACCCACAAACAGATGGGCAGTCAGAGGTTACTATTCGGGTGTTGGAAGACTTTTTGCGGCCTTATGTGGAGCGGTATCCAGACCGCTGGGTTGATTTCTTGGCGACAGCGGAATTTGCTGCCAACAACTCCCGCAATGTGTCAACCGGCTATGCCCCAGCACACTTGTTGTATGGGCAGCATATGGGACAAATTACCGTGCAGAAAAAGTTAACGGCGAAAGAAGAGTCCGAAATGGCAACCGAAATGGTGAAACGAATGGACGAGCAACTGCAGCAGGCAAAGCAGCAGTATGCAACCGCACAAGAGCGGATGTGTGTCCAAGCGAACAAACGGCGGCGGGAAGTAATCTTCAAAGAAGGGGATGAAGTTTTGGTGCGGAGTACATTTATTCCGCTGCAATCCTTACAAAAGATCCCACCAAAAATCCGCCGGAGGTTTGTCGGGCCATTCAAAGTGGACAAAGCGATATCCACAGTCGCTTATCGCCTGCAACTACCACCCCATTGGACTATTCATTCTACCTTCCATGTCTCCAAGCTGAAGGCATACAACCGCTTGTCAGAAGATGATGAGCGGGAGGTGGAACCTCCCGAAGGGGAGTTGGTGGATGGCGCCATTGAATATGAGGTCGAGCGTATTCTGCGGGATCGAGGCACACCCAACCGTCGGGAGTACTTGATTCTGTGGAAGGGCTATGATTTGATGGAAGCCACCTGGGAGCCAGAAGCCCACCTGGCCAATGCCAGCGATATCTTGGCAGAGTATCTCAGAAACCGCACGCGCTTGCCGACCAAAGAAGAAATCCGCTCTAAGCGGGAAGAAAGGCGGACAAGGCGGCGGAAACAACCTCTTTAGATGATACAGGTTGATATGGGGAAGGGAACGATGGTTGATGTGTTGGTATCAGTTCACCCATAATCAAATACATCTAAGAGCGAGCTACAGGGAGCTGAGTCAAGATAGCGAGGGTAATATCAAAGCGGGCTAGAACCTTGGATGAGACGACACTCAATAGAGGAAGTCTTCCATCAATGACAAGTGAGTGACTCTATCACTTGTATAAACTAGCTAGGCTGCAACCCTCCAGCCCTATTTCGTCAAAAGTTTACGCCGAGCGCACTGAACCTTCAGAAGCAACCGCCACCAGAGCAACACATTCAAAGCATTTGCATAAAAATGTCTGGAACATCCGAGCATTTGGAGCGACTCCGTCAGCAGAGGGATGAGTGGAAAGCAAAGGCAGAGGCCTTGGAAACGGAGCTCGCGGAAGCCTTAGAATCTGGAACTGAGGCGGTGGAATCACATGCAAATGTGGCGGCGGATTACGAAAAGTTACACAAGAAGCTTCAGGAGGGTGTGACAAAAAGAGATGAGCAGGAGGCGGAAATCTGTGAGCTGGCGGCGGAACTCCGGGAAGCAAAAGAGGAAAGGGCGGCGGAAAAAACTAAGCTGGAGGCGGATTGGACCAACCGATACCGGGCTCTTCAACAGCAGTTGAGTGACGCTCAAGTGAAAGCCCGCGGTGCGGAAGCGGAACTCAAGACCATCAAACGAGAGTTATCCGCGCTAGAGGAAGAAAATTCCGCAAAGGATCAAGTAATTTCCGCGCGGGATCAAGAAATTTCCGCGAAATCCAAGGAAATTACCCAGCTGACCACCGACCTAACCCTCTCCCGGAAAGCAGCCACGAAAGCTCAGGCGGATACCGAATGGTATCATAAAGAAAACAAGCAGCTCATCAGCGAGGCGGAGAAACGCTATCGGAACCTCGTCACGGTCCAAAAAGAGCTGGCGGCCACAAAAGCAGCTCTCGCCAAGGCGGAGAAGGGAGACGATTTCTGCAGCAGCACGACCGCCCGTGTGCTGATGTCAGAACTCGTCGCGTCCAAAGTTGAGGTCAACCGGCTTCGGGCCAACCTCATGGACATCCCGCAGTCACTCGCGAGTTTTTCACACGGACTCGTGGGAGTACGGCTGGATACCGCGAAGGCGCAGGCGCAGTTGGTGCGAGACGGCCGGATAAAAGATCAGGTCGATATGCATAAGGTCAAGGAGATCACCATCACGAACGTGGACCTTACGAAGGCGCACAATTTGGACCAAGTGAACGACTGGTTGAGCCGGATAGACGGGGCAGCGGAAAATATCTCACAGCAGTTGGCGAAACCACCCCAGAGTTCCCTTGACGATGACGACAACGAAGACGTCATAGCGGAAGAGCCGACAGGTTCAAAACCACCGCTGAGCGCGGAGGACGCACAAACAAAAGCACTCGTCAAAGCAGCAATGCTCAAAGCACTTGCGGAGAAAAAGAAAGCAGCCGCGGAGAAAAAGGCGGACGCGGAAAAACAACAGGCGGACGCGGAGAAAACACATGCGGAGAAAAAGGCGGCTGCGGAAAAACAAAAGGCGGACGCGGAGAAAACACATGCGGACGCGGGAAAACAAAAGAAGGCGGACGCGGAGAAAACGACAACCGCTGAAACCAAGAAAGGGGAGCCGTCGACTCAGGCGGATGCGGAAAAAGTGAAGGAAGCGGAAAAAAAGGGCGCGGAGAAAAAGGGCGCGGAGAAAAGCACCAAGCGGGGGAAGAAACGCACACGCGCGAAGGACGCGAAAGAGTTGCGTGCAGCGCTCAAGAAGATCAAAGGCACGCACGATCCAGCACTCGCGGGAACGAAGTGCTATTACTGCGCGGGAACGCAACATGGTGTCGGGGTAAAAACCAGTTGTGGGGCACACTACGTTTGCCCTACACACTGGCCCCATCATCATGTAATGGATCGGGTCATCAATCGGTGGCTCGCGGATAAAACTATCCGGCCGCTCGATATGACCGCGGAGCATCTTCGCCTCGGGAAACGTGCAGAGGATTTTCTTCCGCTCCCATCGCTTCCATCCCCGGATACCACTGATCAGCTCACCTTACCATGTCAGGTGTGTCGGGTCAAATCCGCAGCCTTCCCTTCAAAAACCGGTGTCAAGGAGCTTGGATCCCGGCTGACATACATCCTACGAACGATGTGGGATCTCGAGGGCTTGGACTCGGAGACAGAGTGAGCGAGAGCGGAGCCAGAGCCAGAGAGTCAGAGCCGGACAGAGACAGTTTTTCCTTGGGGGTTTTCTTTTCTTTTCTTTTCTTTTCTTTTATTTTTCTTTCTTTTTGGGTTCTTCTACGGGTGTGGACACCCTTTGGGGGGGGGGGGGGAGTAGTTGATACGTTGTCGCACTCATTTTGCAGTACGAGTGTGTAGTACGGGTTAGTACGGGTTCTAGGGGGTTAAGTTCAGAGAGAACACCTTGTAAAATTAATTCTCTGGTTTGTAGTGTGTGTGACCCCAGTCTCAGACTCAGCAACGACTTCACTAAAACCTACAGGGGCCTAACATTTGCTTTGAGTTAACGGAGCGACTTGTCTGCGAACGTTTCGTTTCAGTGTATCAAACAGTTTGGAAAAACTTTATTCCACATGGTTTCGGAGCGCAACCCCCTGGGGTTTTTACTCCTGTTGTATGGGCTTCTTTGGCTCACTATGACGAGCCCTTTCGCGCCACATATTCTGGTCGAAAGGTCGACCCTGTTGCGTCGCAAGGAGCGACGAAAAATATGGAGCGCGACTCTTGCTCCTCGTCCGGTAACACTTATTGAGTTTTTGCGTTGGGTTTCGAGGGCGCTGTTATTAACTCTTCTTCAGATAGGAGGGGTCGAACAACACCCTGGACCTTCGTCTGGGGAACAGCGCTACTCGGCCTGGACGCGAGAACTGGACCAATGGCTGTGGGCAGTGGTGACTGCAGCCAATACTTCGTTTGGCTCACGACTCAAGGCGCTGCTCAAGTATTTCGACTTGAACGCCTCGGGTGGCCAGGTTATCGCCAGGATCGCCGCTGAGATTGCAGAGAAGGACGCAACTGAGTTGGTGAACGAATTTCACGGAGGGACGGTTCCTGGCGGAGGGTTTACGACGTCACACCGGTGGGCCTGCTTAAGAAAACGCTTGGAGGAGACGTTGCCACATCCAACAACACTGGATGTTGAGCGATTACTGACGAACATGAAGAAGGGACCTCACGAATCGTTACGAGGTTTTGTTAAAAGATTCGTTTTGAGAGCACAGTCATATCCTACCTCTCAGTTGGATGTGCAACGTGCGGCACATATATTATATCGAAAGCTGCCTGCGTCCCTCCAACAAGGTTTAGCGGTTACTCCTTTGACTAATTGCTCTCTTGACAAATTGGAGGAAACGGTGGTGACTTACGTTAATTGGAATACAGTGTCGACTTCTCCAGGCAAACTCCCAGCGCCCGATTACATGGATTTGGATCAGTTGCAGTTGGGGGCGCATGGCTTGGCGAAAGAAGACGAATTGGAAAGGGAACAGCACGTGGAGGGCTTGAGATATCAACGAGGGAAGTCACGACCCCCAGTCGTGGAAGGAGACAAAATTCATTTTGATCGTATCGATGGTCCGATGTCCCTGGTTGCGGCGTGGAAAGCGTTGGTGACGACAGGTCGCTATTATCGACAGCTTTCTCAGGAACATCTACAGCGTTTGGGGAATAAGGACATGCATCGTCACATGCGTGATATGGGGATTCAGCAAGTGCGTTTTCGTGATCACACTGTGGTGCCTGACGACTACATTGACGAACACTCGGTCCAGGGATCTGATGATGCGGACCAGGTGGGACGTGTGACCGAGTTAAACGACGACGACGCTGATGCGTTGTTTCCTATGACGACGGCGCCATGTTCCGAACATCCACAGTCGTCGATCGTAATCCGTGCAGAGAATTCGTCTCTCACTGAATATTATGATGCGCGAGAGGATTTTTCGCAAACCAACGGTTCGATGGCAGTTTCTCGCGTGGATGAGGGTGAGGTGGTGGACAGCGGGCCTCCTTTTTCGACCACACGGTTTTTGGGAATGCGTCTTCGAGATGTGGATCTCTCCAGACTTTCGATTCCGGATCAAGTCTTACAGCAGCCGCCATTTACGTCATCTCCCCCAATTCGACCTGTGGTTTCGAATGTTGAAGTTCCCCCTGCGCCTCCGTTTTCCTGGACTGCACCCATTTCTGGCGGACCAGTCGTGAATGCGCCGTTCCCTGCACCTTTGGATGATGGGGCGCCTTCCCGCCAGCTGGCTTTCGCGGATTTGGATATTGCGTCGTCTTCTTCTCGCGATGTGTCCATGTTGGAGGCTCCAGTGGTGGAAACGATTTTGGAATCATCGACGACGACCTCTGATGTGGGCGACCAGGTGGAATTGCTCAGTTGCCAGCTTTTGGATTCTACTCCTCCATTGAAGTGTAATCATGTCCAAGGCAAACAAAAAAAATCGCTGCATGTCCCTCTTTGGGCGAATGATACGCGACTGTCCGCCCTTGTGGATACGGGGGCGACTCACAGCTTTGTGCAACTGGCCCTCGTCAAATCCTTACATCAAGAAGGACGCATGCGCCCTTGTGGTCGCACTGTGGTGTTTGGTAATGGCGAATCCGCTCCTATTCTTGGACAGCTGGAGTTGGAGGTTCGAGTCTCGCCTAAGGCGACGGAAACGTTTTCTGTTTCCTTATATGTGCTTTCAGGGAAGGGGCCGCCTCTCATTTTGGGCTTTCCATTTTTAGAGCAACACGGCTTTTTGGTGGACTGCTCTCGCCGGTTGTTAACGCGCCCCCATTCTCCTGTCGTTCACTGCGATCGGGCATCCTCCACCTCTCCTCCTGTGCGCCTTCTGTCTACTCTCTCACCTCTGACGATCCCTGCCGGCGCCACCCTGGCTGTGCCCACTGACGCCTCCCTCTCCAATGCAGACTTGTGCCATGTCCAAGTCCATCCCCAGCTGGCCCAAAAATACCACCTTCACGTGCTTTCTTCGGGCATCGACCGTGCGGGTACCTTCAAGGTGGTCCTCCACAACCTGGCCTCCTCCCCCTGTTCCCTCCCCACTGACCTCCCCTTCTGTCAGTTGTGGCTTCGGTCACAAAAAAACTGAACCCTGTCCCGGTGGCCCCCCCCGGCCGCCGGGACCCCCCCCCCTCCCCACCCCTCCCCCCTCCCTCCCCTCCCCCCTCCCCCCCTCTCACCTACACTGAGACCCCTCCCTTTGTCCCCTTTTACCATCACTTCCGTCTCCACTTCCCCTTCGGGCGCAGTTGGGTCCTCCCTCCCCATTCCAGCCGTAGCCTCCCCCTCCCCCTCCGCCTCCCCCCTGGTTCCCTCTCCGACCTCGTCGACTCCCTCCCCCTCTGTGGCGTCCATTTTCGCGTCAAGTCTGACGGCTGCCGCATTTGGGGCATTGTGACCAACACCACCTCCCGCCCCCTCCACCTCACTGCCCGGATGACCCTGTGCTCTGCCCGTTCCACCTTGTCCTCCTTCGTCGTCCCCGACTCCTCCTCCTCGTTTCCCATTCCATCTCGTCCCTCCACCTGTCCTTTCCGTCTTCCCTCGGAGTTGGCAGGGAAGATTTCCTCCCTCCCGGCAGACCTGGCTACAGAACCGAACCCTGAAGTGGCGAAGTTGATTCGGGAATTCCCCGAGGTATTTTCCAATACTCTGGGCTGCTGCAAGTCTCACACTGTGGGACCGCTACCCTTCGACTTTTTGCCCCCTCCGCAAGAACATGTCAAGTCGTTACTCAGCGGCCCAGTGGAGGAGGAAAAATTATGGTCTCAAATTCAGGAGTGGGAAAGCCAGGGCATCGTTCGAGAGGTACAGGAAGAACCTTTTCTGATCCCGATTTTTGGTATACCGAAAAAAGACAGTACCCTGACTAGATGGGTTTCTGATTTTCGACGATTAAATGCATGTGTGGGAAAAAGGCCTTGCCAGTTGCCAACTGTTGAGCATTCGATCGCAGGAGTTAGACCTTTTTCGATTGGCAGTTCTATTGATCTCAAGGATGCATATTTTCAAGTGAAAATGCATGCTGATGCATCTCGTTTTATGGGGCTGCAATGCAAAAATCGGTGGTACGTGTGGAATAGACTCCCACAGGGGTATTCTAATGCGAGTTTTGAATTTACTCGAGCGATTAGAACCGCTATAGTTCGGGCTCAGAAAAGAATGAATTCTCAAATATTGTCTTATTTGGATGACGTTATTTTGCTGTCGGAAAATAAGGTGCAGCACAAAAGGGACTTGCGAATTTTGCTGGAAGAGTTGCGTAGGGATGGGTGGACTGTAGGGTATAAAAAATGCGCTTTTTTTCAAACCGAATTCGAATTTTTGGGGATAAAATTATCGACGAGAGGGATGACGCCAGGTGCAAAACTTTGGAATAAATTGGAAACTTTGAAAAAGCCAGTGACCAAAACAGAGTGGCGTTCGGTGAGAGGATGGTTCAATCAGTTGGCTCGTTTTGTTTTTCAAGGTCAGAAAGCGTTAAAAAGTTTACAGCAGGCAGAATTGTTATCGTGTGAGGTGAAGTGGAGGGAGTTCCTGGCTTTTTTGCGTGCACATACTGTTCGGTGCGGTTATGTCGGGAAAAATTCCCAGTCTTTTGTTGTGTCCGTAGACGCTTCGAAGTTTGGGTGGGGAGCAGTTTTATTAAATAAACAAAAAATAATAAAATGCGCCAGTGGTTCGTGGGCTAAGTCCTTTAGACACAAAATGTCTAACGAATTAGAATTAGAAGGAGTGTTGCGATCGCTGGATGTGTTTAGGCCCTGGATATTCGGTCAGTCAGTGGTCGTAATGACTGATAATTCTTCAGTGCAAAGCTTTATGAATCCGGCTAATACTAGCGATTTTATCAAGAGGCGGCTTGATAAGATATTAGCAGTGGCTCCAGAGGTCAGATTTATTCCAGGTGCAGCCAACGTGGTGCCTGACTTATTGTCACGTTTTGAAGAAGGAAATAAGGTACATGCAGCGGCAGTCAAACCAACGGAAAGAGATTGGCAAGAGGTGCATCAAGGGCATGTGGGTGTTTACCAATCATGGGCTCGTGAACGGAGGCTGAAGAAGGGTTTTTCTCACGACGAAATAAAACAAAGAGTGTCGGCGTGTGAGGTGTGTCAGCGTTTTCAAAAAGCGAACGCCTTGCGCGGACTTTGGTTATATACGGCAGTCGACAGCTCCTAATGCGGTGGTCGCATTAGATTTCGTGGGCCCAGTACAGAAATCTGCGAAGGGTAATAAGTTTTTTTTAGTGTTGATTGATGCTCTTACAAGACAAACTCTAGTTCGAGCTTGTAAGCTTAATTCGGCAGCGGCAGCTGTAACGGCGTTGAAAGAGTGGGAGGTCAAATTTGGAAAAATAAAAAACGTGATGACCGACAATGCTAGTTGCTTTTGGTCTTGGGCGTTTACTGGATTTTGTATTTCACGAAATATCGAGAGGATTTATGTGCCGCCGTATTCGCATAAATCCAACGGTCTCGTGGAGCGAGCTAATCAGAATGTGATTGGTCGCATTCGTCGACTGATGTTGGCGATGAAAACGCGGGACTGGGAGAGTGTATTGGGTCAGACGCAACAGGCTTTAGATACTATGGTGAACAGGGTGACGCAGTTTACTCCGACAGAGCTCAGGCAAGCAGGGCCATCTACGTGGAAGGTCGCAGTTCAACGTATGATGGCTCACAGGCAAAAGGTGAACGCGAAGTATCGCAAGGGATTACGGGAACGAGAATGGAAGAACGGACAGAGAGTTTACGTTTACGATTTCAAAAGGGAAACTCGTAAACAACACAAGTTTGATCCCTATTGGGTCGGACCGGGTCTTATTGTGGGAAGGGAGTCTAGAACTATTTTGAAAGTGTCGATGCCGCATCAAGTAATCAGGATTCACTCTGATTTTGTTTTTCCTGTGAACGGTTAAAGAAAGAACGCGCAGGGAAGCGTGTGGTGAAAAAAGAGAGTCGGGAATAGATGGGGGAGTAAATGAGATGAATTGGGACGCGAGGGTGTTTGCGGCTGAACGGCCGAGTTGTGGTGATGGGAGAAAACTTGTGGTGAATCTGTGTTGTGGAGTTGTGGCTGGGAATTCGGGAAGAGACGAGGGAACGATATTTAGGGGAACTGTTATTCTTGTAAGGTCGCCTTATTTGCTTTGAGTTAACGGAGCGACTTGTCTGCGAACGTTTCGTTTCAGTGTATCAAACAGTTTGGAAAAACTTTATTCCACACTACCTGAAACTATAGGTCCCAATTTGGCACCAATACGTTCCATTTGTTTTTTTCTTTCACACCTCACATCCCAAATTTTCCGACCCCTACTTAAGCTAAAAAAAAGTTGGTTTTGACTTAAAGTCGGCCAAAAGTTGATCAAAAGCTACATGGCTTATGTCAGTACAAAGCCGATATCAACTTATGTTGTAAAAAAGTCGAGTGACATATCAATAACATATGTCGATAACAGCTGTTTTTCGGCTTATGTTGATCAACTGTTCACCCAACTAAAAGTTGACCAACATTTGTTTGAGTCGACGTCAACTGACTTAAGTAGATAAAATTGTCAGTACCAACTATTCATCGACTTGAGCCATTCAACTTGATGTGTGACTTAGAGTTAACCCACTTTGCGTTGATGGGAAGCCAGGTAACTTAAGTCAGAAAATGGTTGTCAGCGACTATTTTGTCTACTTAAGTTACCCAACGTTTTGGGCGGCTGAGAGTTATCCGACTTTGCGCCGATGGGAAGTTAAGTAACTTAAGTACGATGTAGCATCCAGAACAGTACGATCCCAAAAATAGCGCGCCTCGTACCAGCCATCATTCCGTCACGCAGATACCCAGTCACGGAGCAACCATCTGTGGTACCATCATCGTTTGGTGTTGCAATCGACGAGACAGGGAACCATAATAAGAGTGTCGACGCCGGAGTCGGGTTTCGTCGACGGAGCCAGACGTCGCAACAAACAGGGGCGGCAGTGTAGCCGAGAGACCAGGGTGGAGCGTCCAGCGCAGCTGCGGGGACAAACGCTCATGTCCCGTCCACGTCGTATCGGCAATGGTCCTCAGCGTGTGGTGTGTGTGTGTGTGTGTTGCAGGTAGGAGACCGTTCTCCCGATGTCCGGTCGTGTCCTGGTGCAAGCCCGAGTGCCTTCATGGTGAGCAGCGACGATTCCAGGGTGAGTAGACCCCCAGGAGGGCCTCCTTTGTTCATGTACCTCACTGCTTCCCCTAACCCTTTACAAGAGGTTGTAAATGTATCCTCCTGGGAGAGCCCATTCCGTTGTGGTTGCCTTGTGGAGATGCTGCTGCTTGGTGTTGAAATTCTGTGTGATAGATTGCAGGAGAGCTGCTCAATCCTGTGATTGTAACTTGTGACTTGGTGGGAGGTTCCTCCCTTCAGCATCCCTGATATCGCTTTGTGTAACTGGTCTGATGTTGCTGATGTCAAGGTACAGGGTATGTACTCTGTCGCTTTTGTTATCCTAACTTCATCCTGTTGTTTCGTGATATATTTTGTCCTACTGCCAATTTTTCTTGTCCTTGTACACTGCATGTTCTTGAGGATTGGTCATTTATCATAGAGATAATCCCTGTGATATTTTGTTAAGAAGGTTAACACTTTTTGCAGATTGAAGTTAAGGCAATGTTGGGTATCCCACAAGAAGATTCGACGGTACACATTATTCGGAGCTATCATACCCTGAGTAGCCCACCAAGAAAAATTGCTTTGGGCCCATTCGACATCGAGGTGGAGGCTGCTGGAGATAATGCCATCATGGATAGGTGGTGACGGGTAAGATCCTACTGCATTATCATTTAGTGTCTGCTATGCCCGGTAACTCAGCAAGCTGGATTCGAGAAACGCCCAGATAATGCTGATTAGTTGCTGGGTGTGTCATGGTCCTTTCTGAAATTTGTAATTTTGCTTATAGTTTCTGTCATTTCCTCTTTCCATTTTATTTTTCTGTGTTTTATAAGATTCACTACAATCATTGTAGTATTTAGGCTATTGAATAGCCTTTGGAAATTTTCAAACCGGGCAGAGTTAAACTAAACCTTTGGTCTGGGTATTGTACTCAGGTGTCTGCTGTGCTCACGGTCACTCTCACATCAAAGAGTGAGCACAATGAGATTATCAAAAAAATATGGTCCTTGGGCGTTGGTTTGAAGATAGTGGGGAAAGAAACGGCACCATCACATTGAGGTCTTTGAAGTGGGAAATGAAGCAGTGTAAAAGCGGAAGGGGATTTGAGCATTCTTGTTTTTTAATAGATGTACGGGCAATACGAAAACAAGTGCTAATTGGGAAGGATTACAAAAAAGCTGAGTTTTCTGATGGTTCGGCTTGGATTAGGGGGATCAAGAAATCTGAAAGAAGATTTTACTTGAACGATCTTGTAGAAGTGCGTGATTGGGCTTGAATATGTTTTGGGGATTGCAACTCACATAAAGATGCTTGTATTGATTGTATTATATGGATTCTTGTGTAAGATTCTCTCTCCAAAATGTCTGTGTTATTGTTGCAGCCCCTGTAACATTTTCATTGTGACAATGCAGTCCACCCAGCTTCCACCCCAATAAAAGTCACCCAACTGTTTTCCGGCTTAAGTCACCCAGCTCGCACCTCAACATGAGTCGCCCGACGTTCGAGCGACATGAGCTACCCAACTGTTTTTCGGCTCAAGTCACCCAGCTCCCATCTCAACATGAGTCGCCCAACTTTCAAGCGACATGAGCTGCCTAGCTTTTTATCGACTTAAGTCACTTGACTCGAAAGTATAACTTTAAGTTGGGCAAAGTCGGTACCGACTTTTACCCAACTCAAAACCCGACTTAAGTCGGGGCGGAAAATTTGGGATGCAGGTCAATATTCAAAAATGCCGATATTGATATTAAGATTAATAATAATTTCCATTGCTCATTTGTTTTTTGATTTTACTTGTCTTGTTCAAGCAATTGCAGGCTGTAGACTGTGTGAAATCTGTGCGGAGCGATAATCACTGGAATCACTGAAAAGCAACCCAGCAAAACTGACGATAATAAACGAGCCAAATCTGAGGTCTTGGCCTTGATGAGAACACCTGGTGAGAAGAGACAATAGAGCTCAGCACGTGTCTTGTGGATGAATGATTTTCGGTTTCCTCATCGTACTGGCTATTGTTTTCGCCCACAACAACACTGTCACACCAGGGGTTTTTTCCTTACAATTTCCTTTTATCAGTTTACCTTTTTCACCCCCCCCAGTGGTTGAATGCTCATAATAAGTTGATCACACCTTCTGAAGCCAGCTATTTTGTTTATTGTCTTGGCTGGGTGGTGGTGGTGGTGGTGGTGGTGTGCATGTCCATCTAGCAGGACCCCCACAAAAAGTAAAAAACATTGCCTCTTCCCGCCATCTCCACGTCATCCATCTGTTGTACGTCTATCATGATTCTTGCTGCACACCAGCTGGCAGATTCTGATGTCAGTTTGGGTTACAGCAGTTGGTGAGAGCTACTATTGATAAGATCAATGGGCTGGGAATGTTGGGTGGGGGTGGCTCAGTCCTTTCCCCCAAATCCTCCTAGTGCTGACTGCTTGAGATACATCAGTGAATCCTTATTTTACGATGGGGGGAATTGATAACACAGAATGCTGATTCCGGGAACTTTGCACTCATCTTCCACTCCTCTTTATTTTAAATCTCTGTGTACCGGTGTGAAGTGGTGAGGGGATGGAGCAATAATCTTTCCAATGCTACAGAACTATTTGAACACAATCGATCAGCACCCCCATGCAATGAAAAAAACGGCCATTTATTTCAAGAATCCTTGCAAACAAACAAACAACATTTACATTGTGTAGGAGATGCAGAATCCTTGCAACGACACCCCGTCTCCTCAACTCTGAAATCAACCCCCACTAATAAATCCATCAAGATTACATGCACAGAAGCCCAGGGCTCAACAAAACAAAAAATTAAATATTAGCTAGCGTGCAAAATCTCCTTCGAATAGTGTCGTCTTTAAACATATGTTTGCAAATGTACCCAATTTCCCTAAAAAGATGTGCTGCTTCCCAGACTGTCATCCAAATCAGCAAACCCGAAGGAGCAACGTTGAGTTAACTGCAGCTCCTCGGGTCTGTCAATCTGAACAAAACAGATGGAAATCTGTTCGGACAAGAGAAGACTGTAAAAACCTGAGTTCTCACAGGCCTATTCTGCCCATCTCGAGAAAACACTTTTTCCTGAGCTGGCGACATAATCATGGTCCATTAGCGCGCTGTAACAATGAAAAAAAAGGATTGTTCCTGTCCTCTCACCACCGGTGACTGGTATCCAGAATACATGCATGCAGTTTTGAATTGTGATTTGTGATATCTAATTATATATCACAAATCACAAATATTTTTTCTATCAACAGGGAATATATGATCATATATTGCAAGACTGAAAAAAAAAGTCAGGTGGGCGTTGTGTCAACAGACTCTTTTCTTGCACCGTCTTGTCAAACTTTTCCCATTCAGATGTGAACCGACGGGAAGGTCACTTCCCTTCAGAATATCTATCCGCAGCGAAGGGACGCAGCCATTTTCTTTCGTCCAGGAAGAGACCTTCTCGCGCGCAGCCGGGAGTGGGGGGGTGCTCTTCATCGACCTTCGATCCGAAGAGAAAAACATATAGGAAAGGAAAGAAAAGATATGAGGGTCGGTCTGGGCGCCTTCGTGGTTTTGTGTTCGCTTGTGGGTCTTCTGGTTGTCACCAGTAGGGCGGCGCCTGTCGACACAGGTGGGCGAGCGAGAGTTGAGCTCGATATGTATCACGTGGATTATTGCTTCTTTGGTTTTTGCTTGCGTGGGGGGGAGTATGGGGAACAAGCGAGTTTGTATTTGAAGTTTTCTGTGCAAACTTGTGCGGGATTTTCCCGTTCAGGGCTGGATGATGGAGACAAGTCATTGGCAGCGAGGGTCGATGGGCTGCGCTCGCGATCGAGAATTTCGCCTACTCGGAAACTTCTTCTGAGTAAGTCGACCTCACCAACGATCGCACCATTCTTCTTAAATCTGAGTTTATGGTGGCATTGCACCAAAAATGATGATGTTGAATCAAAACAGATAAATATATATCCCCCCCTTAAAGCTCCCTTAATTTTTTGTGGGCATCAAAGAATGGCTTGCTTTTTTATGAAGAGAAACACCAAATTTTATGTCCTGGTTTTCTGAATGTTCTGAATTTGCTGCCTATTTTTGGGTTCTGCATATTTTCATGACCTCATGTGTTAATTAGAGCCTCCCTTCAGTAAATCTTTTCGAGAAAATGTTTTCCATTTTTTTTTCTTGGGTGGGTGGGTTTTATCGAATGCATTTATTGGTACGTGTCATCGAAGGGGTGACTGACCCTCCCGAGTGGGGGGTAGGGAAAATCACAATAGATTTTGAATGGATGGTGCTTTTTTTACCTGGATATAAATGGAGCTGTGGAAACGGAGTCAATCCAAGGAAAATTTTTCTGTAGGATACATAAAACAGTTTAAATAACCAGATCATCCATCATTTTGCTGTCCATTCTCATCTAGCCGTTTCTGATTTTTTTTGTGGGGTTTTCCCCCCAGGTTTTGCCATCCTGAGAGGGAGAGGCAAGGCAACAGGCAAGAATTCAAAAGTGACGGCTGTGGGCAAGGTGAAGAAAGGATCGGGCTACCTGATCGCCAGCCAGAGGGTCAGATCCAGATCCGGAAAGAGCAATAAGAACAAAAAGAAAAAGAACAGAAGAAGAAGGAGAAAGAACAAGAACCTGTGAGGATTCGATCTGAAGATCTGGACCTGGGTTTCGTTTTGTTGATCCTACTCTCATGCGTAACAGCCGCAATTGAAAGAGCTCTTTTTTTGGGGGGGAGGGGGGGTCGTTTCGTGAGGAACTTTTCAAGGGGAGTTCACATAGAGTGACCCGCAGCCTGGAAATTACTAATATCTATCTATATATGTATTTTTTTGTTTCTAATGTTTCCCAGTGTGATCAGTTTTTTGGTAAGAACAAAAGGGCAAAAATCTTATATTTCGAAGAAAAGAAAGATTCGAACAGTATCAAAAAAAACCTTTGTGGAGCCGTGTGTTTTTTTTGCTTTGTTTCTCTCACAAAATCTGACTAAACCACCGACAGCATTTCGGCAGTGTCTTGAACACTATTGTTTGGATCGTTTGGGAGAAAATCATGGGCTTTTTTTTTCACAAACCCAAAAAATAATGGAAAAAAAAATATCATATTTTGCTTTCTTGACACTTTACTTTTACTGAGTCAGGTGAAAGAAAGACTCGGTTGAATTGATGGCTTCCAGCAGTTTTTCGATGGAAAACGATCAATAAGGGGTTTTGTTTTTGAAAAGAACAAGAGAAAGATTGGTTTCATTTTCAATGATGCTCGCAGTTGTATCGTATCCTGTGTTCTCTAGGTTTTTATCGTCAAAGCGACACATAAATGGTTTTTGGCATGTAAAAAGCCTTAAATTGTTTTTTAGTGTTTTATGTTGTATCCATCTTTGTTGGATTTCTCCAGCAACAGTAATAAAAAATAAATCAATTGATGTATGCATACACGTCCTATTTCTTAGTGTTTTTTGCCTTTTTTTTTTCGAAGAAGGCATTCCACAAGACTCGACCAAAGGAATAAAGCTTCTGCTGTAGTCAGTGGCAAGGTGTTGAGGTAGTGAAAGGAAAAACATCCTCAGAATATATTTTATTATATTGTCATGATATTGTGCAAGAACTGGTAGTTGAGAAATAATACATACATATATATGAATGAATGTTTAATTTACATTAGACAAACATATATATATATATATTTATGTCCAGTAATGTAAAAGTTTATCTGTCTTGACAAAGTGGTACATAGAGCACCCACATAAAAGAAGACACCCAAAAGCTGCAGGGATACCTCAGATACCTTGGGGTGCAGTACCCATCCAGAACTGAACTTATAGTTTTCCTTTTGCTACATTCTTTGAATATCGCTTAACCCAACAAGATCGCATCCATTCATGGTGTAGTCCCACACCATGCAAAAACCACATCCAGAGATGGTTGGGAATTTCATGTAAAGATGGAAAAGGATGTTGTGTCGAGCAAGTTCGGACGGTTGAAACAGGCTCCAGAGAAAGAATGCCTTTCAGTAACACATGGTAAAGCTGCATGTCCCAACCGGGTTTGCAGTTTTTTCCTGACCATCAGAACTTGGTCCATCAATTAAAAAAGACAGAATGGAAAAGCAATACATGAACACAACTTCTTCCCTCACACACAGAGTCCCAGTATGTGGAAAACAAGAAGCAAAGAAGCAAAGAAACACCAAAAAGGTTTATCAACATGGCTATTTTCCACCAAACTTCCCCCCCCCCCCCTGTCTCAAATTCACTGCTCAAAAGCAGCTTGACAGGCACACAACCCAGACCAATTTCAACCCGGGAAAAAAAAAAAGGATCGAAAACCCACCCCCCCAATTAAAAGAAAACTATCTAAACTCACCAGTAGATATTTCAAGGCCTTTTCCCCCTATATGCAGATTTCTTTTCTTTTCTTTTTTTCAAGTCTGTGTTTTTTTCTGTTTCAGGCAAGACCTCTTCCTTGCCACACCCTGTCTTTTTCAGAAAAAACAAAACGGTGTTGGGGTGGATTAGGAAGTTTCGCTCGTGGAGGCTGGTGGTGGAGGGGGTTGTGTCTGGGGTGCTGCAAGTGCTGAAGCTTTTGCAGCCAGTGCGGCAGCCTGCTGCACAGCTTCAACATCATAGGTTTTTTCGCTCCGTAGAATTTCATCCACCGAGAACGCTTTGTGTCTGCTCAACGGTCTGTAAAAGAAGAAAAGACAGTAGAGGAAAAAAAACTCCAGAAAAAAAACTCCAGTTTTTGACCCACCTCTTGTATCCACATAAGATTCATTTTAATTTAATTAAATCAATTTTTTTTGGTCCATTGTGGACATTGTGGAGGTAAAAAGGATCATAATAGTTGATTCAAAAAAATAACAACAAACAGGCTTCTTTTGGAACGTTTTATCTGGAAAAAGGGATAAAATAAATCAAATAAAATGCACTTTGACTTACCTGCAGGATTGAATTCTCACTGTGTCCCCAATGTTACATGCATTTGCTTCGTCATGTGCCTGTTACCAAAAATAAAAAATGTGACAGAAAGTGTGAGAGTTCCTTAAAAAGAAAAAAAGGAAATTATGTCCTTCTGGGGAAATTTGATGGAGCACATCAAGAATTTGAGAGAAATCATATCACCAAACAGTAATGCCTGTGCAGCTCTGGAATTTCCATTTTCAGGATGGTGAAAATCCCTCCTTTCCCCCCCTCTATTTTTGTTTCAATCTTCACTTTCACCACACCACTTCTAACCAATAATTAATTTATTTTTTTTTCGTCGAAAGACAAAAGTTCTTTCAAAAGTTGATTTTTTTTAATCCTCACCATAAATTTTTTCGTGAATTTCTTGTATCGATGATATTTTGGTAATAGCCTCCAGTGATCAACCGCAACCAAGACACTTTTTCTCATTTTGTTCGAAACCACCTGGATTTTTTTTTTTCCAAAGCAACCAGAAAATATCAACGGTCCAGCTCTACAAGGTCAATGCTCTAGAAAGAAATAAAAATAAAAAAATAAAAATCAATAATACATTTTTTCTCAGCCTGAAAATAATTTTCAATCAATAATAGCGAACTGGGCTTGATGTATTACTGAAGGGGGGGGTCATGTGGGATGGGATGTTGGTTCAACTTCTCGTTTTTTTGTGGTGCTTTTTCCTTTCCTGGACATTTTCCTCCTAGACATTCAGACGCAACAGCCCAAGTCCACTTTCGCTACAAAAGTTTATTATCAATAAATTATTATCAGTACCGTTCCCAATTTCAAAAAAGGCGGTGGAGGGATGTGCATCATTTCTTAGAGAAATCTGATGCAGGGAAGCTGCCCAATACTCTACTGAAACATAAAACAATGATGCAAAAATTCCCCCTCAACACACTGTTTCGGTCTTTTCAATCTATTTACATACATTTGCTTATTTTTCTAGAACATCATCCAACGATTATGAACGGCTCAAGTTGAGCAAGAATAAAGATAGAACAGGTCTGAAACAAAAAACTGCCAACAGAAAAAAAAAATGACAAGAATATAATTCTTTTCCTTCTGTGACTTTTGAGGTGGATATAAATATATATCGCAAGTTATTTATAGACGCTATCAGCACAGGAATTTTGATTCTTTTGCGTCAGCGTGCCATTGTGATGTCCTTTTCCTATTTTCCTTGTTCATCGGAAGCGAAAACAACAGCCCCCACGCGCGCGCACACAAAAAAGAGCTCACCTTACCAATAAATGTTCCCGTCATCCTGGAGCGTTCCACGAAAAACAAACCAGAGCTCCCAAGCGTAGATATTTTTTTTCTCCAAAAAACGGGAAGGCAAAACACGAAAGTACCACAAATACAGACACTCAAAAGTGATTTCCGTCGTACGGAATGTCACTCTTTTTTCTTCGTCGACAGAAAACAGGAGCCCATTTCGTTTTCGAAACGCGCGCTCCAGTCTGTGGAAAAAAAAAGAGATAGAGAAGAGGGGGATATTGATTCACCGTTGGTTTTCTTTCCTTCGATTATCTTGTTGAAATCCTTTTCACGAAAGCGAGGCGGTCAAGATGCGTCCAGACAGGTTTGATTTTTTCGCCAAGTTTTTCCCCTGGAGCCCCCGATTCTCTTTGCCAACTTTTCTCTCACTTTATTTCCTCAGAGGAAATGTGTTCAACTTTTTCTTAACAGTTTCTCCATAAGATTTGGGGAGGTTTTCCCCACTGTGTTTGTATAATGTAATGCACAGCAGTGTTTGGCGCATTTCACACCTTAAAAACAGAAAAAAAGAAAGATGTTATGCTCGAGTAGTAGGAGAAGATAGCAATTTTGATATTGAAACATCCAAAAACCCTGGAGGCAATGATCCCAATGGGCCATTTCTGTGAATCCTCAGAATTTTGACATTCAAAATCTTCTTCTTCTCTAAATAGTTAACGATCAACAGATCGATTTGATCCTCACAACAAATGCAGGGATGCCAATTATCTATGTATTTATGCAATTTTTTTTTCCTTCTCAAATTTTTTTGTATTAGTTTATTTGTGAATTTCGTTGTTTTCCATGATGTTTTTCAGGGGAATGGAACTGCATCACAAACTGAGGAGAGATCCCAGTTGGCACCCCAGTTCATGCAATATCTGTGGACAGGTAGGCCATTCGAATATGTTTTTTTTTTTTTAATTATTATTTTAAAAGTTGGAGAGCAATCAATTTGTTTCAATTTGGTCGTGATGCTGTACATAAACGAAAAAAAAAGGTTACCATTTTCGATCCTTATATTATTATATTATTATCTTTATTTTTATATTTATTTGCATTTGATTTGATTTGATTTGATTTAATTTTATATT
The DNA here is from genome assembly GCA_030272585.1 of Bryopsis sp. KO-2023. Lineage (NCBI taxonomy): Eukaryota > Viridiplantae > Chlorophyta > Ulvophyceae > Bryopsidales > Bryopsidaceae > Bryopsis > Bryopsis sp. KO-2023. The sequence goes on along the minus strand of BSYQ01000012.1, from coordinate 117,160 downwards.
TGGGGGGGATTGAGAGATATTGACGTGAATGTCTGTCCCTACGTGTGCACCATGCGATAACTTTTTTCCTTTTCCAAAGATTTTTTTTTTTAAATATTACAGGCAGCAATTAATGTTGTTCGACCCATCCACGATATGCGGAGGTCATTTTTTCATGTCGTTTTTTTATCCACTCTCTTTTTTTTTTCCCTTGAATATCAGTTGGGCCATCAAGCTGCGAATTGCACCACTGGGACGATCAACTGGCGTCAAATCTATGGGGAGGATGCTTTCAGGATAAAACCCCCCATCTACTGGTCAGACATAGTCAAGAAGCAAAAAGCGAAGGAAGTGAATTTCGAAGAATTAGAAAAAAGGGCTCGAGACTATGCTCGGGTAAGACAGCTATTCTGGATGTTTATCGTTTTTAATTTTTCGAATTTCAAATGTTTTCCCCTTCCGCACATTTTTGAATTAATAGTAGAAATAATTGTTAGTTTCTTTGACGTTTTGTTCTCTGGTTTGTTTATTTGTTTGTTTATTTATTTATTTTATTTTATTTTTTTTGGGGGGGGGAGAGACTGGATTAAAAGATGAAAAAAAGCTGCCAAATTTTAATTATTTGTTTTGGGAAAAACAACAAGAACTTCGGGCTGACCTAATCCAAGAATCGGCAATAATGAAATTAGCATATCAGGATTTTGTTGAATCGCTCATCCTGCCCTACATCCAATCAAACCTTCTCTTGAAAAAAAAGCTAAAAAACCAAAAAGAACAACTGTGCCATCTTTTTCCATACCTCTTATCGGTTCATTGGCGGGGATTGAAAAGAGAATGTGGACTTTTTGTGTGTGTGTCTGACAGATGCAATGTGAAAATCAAGGGGTAGATTACGATGCAATGATCAAGGGAGCCCAAGCATTCCAAGCACCGCCCAATCCACAACCTCAACAGCCACCCATGCAACCAAACCCTATCCAGGTAAAACTGTCACTTTCTGCTGCCATGCAACATCTTGCATATAGATTTTCAACACTCAGCGTTTTGGGAGAAAGCCCCCCGATGAAAACCCTCTTCTTCCACAACGCGTTCAATTGGTGCTGCTTTCTGAACACCTATGTATATTCTTGTGGGGAAAGAGGATGATGCATAGAAGATAATCATATCTACATGTCTACCTGTCTGTCTGTCTGTCTGTCTGTCTGTCTTGAATCTTTCTTTCTTTTAAGAAACAATAAAAAAACCCTGTAGCAATGGCAATCTTGGATGATATCTTAGCATGGAGTGCTTGTGGGTTTTTTTTCACCCAGGCCGCTGCCCCCCAAGTGAACCCAGGTCAACCAGCCAATCCTGCTGCCAATCCGATAGATCCAATGGAAGGTAGGCGACGCACACACAACTTGCATTGCTCCTGCTTATCACTCATGTCTCTTTCTTTTGGGAAGAAAGAAAAGGGGGGAGGGGTGGGGGGGGGTCGGTATGCTAAATTTCAACGAAAAATGCACGTCTCTGGAAATCAGCATATGAAAAATCAGTGAAGTCGAAACAATTTTCTCACCTTGTGGGTTTTTTTTGGCCTTTTTTAATATGTGTAGGTATCGAGATCAAACCTGATCCAGACGCTCCACCCCCCGTTCCGGAGGGCTGGGCGGTTGCGCATGATCAGCAAGGGAGGGTGTATTATTGGCACAAGAAAACGCAAAAAGTTCAATGGGAAAGACCCACAGGGGACACCCCTGTTTGAAGCCAACCCCATTCTTTGTGTTTCCCGTTCTCCTCCCTAACCCTTTTCGACTTTTGAAAAAAAAAAAGAGCCCCAAAAAACGGTGCGTGCTGCAGTGAGGAAAATGGGGGACTAGAAATTGATACCATATGGAAATTTGAGAGGGTGTTTTGCTGCTGTGTTGAGAACTGATGGTGAAATTGGGGGGGCAGGGGGGAGGAAATAGTTGGAAGAGAAGAGCGGTTTTTCTTTGTGTTTTTGATGGGTAGTTTAACGAGGTTTTTAGACGAAGCCATGATGAATTGTTTAGATCCTGTAGTTGGGTTTGTTGAAAATAGCATTCGATGTCTCAAGAAAACACGACCTTTGGGTGTGCTGGGGAGGGGGGGGGGGACCTCCATTGATCGGGCTTTCAAATTTCCAAATCCAGACAGGACCAGTTGTACAACTCTCGTGACCAAAAAGTGGCCAATAAGAGAGTATTTTTTTATCCCAAATTTTTAGGCAACCACTTTCTGACACGCCTCGAAATTTTAACTGTAGTATGGTAAAAACATTGCACAGCCACCATCAAAGTTTCGTTTTGATTGCGTGCGTAAATTGTGAGTAATCGACGAATCGTGACTTAATTCAGGCGGAAAATCGTCTGAATCGTCGATTTTTCGCCTGTAATTCGTGTCTGTCGCCGCCGTGCTGGGTATTGTTTTTGGTATTTTTGAAGTGCGCCAATTTATTTAAAAGAACCACAACCCCGTGGGCATGTTTTTGAGTGAAATTTGATTCAGGAAGTGAATGAAAGATGAGGCTAGATTTGGAACCCCCACAGCAAAAGAGGGGAAAAATCTAGGCCCCTAACAAAGACACACCAAACAATCCAAAAATCATAAACATTTGGAGACGTGTTGGAAAACACTAGAAAAAATTGCTGCCAAATTTTCAAATGGAAAGACATCGCTTCAAGTCCTCTTTCGATGCAATGACTGGAACAATGATTTTGCGTGTCCGAAATCAGGCGATTTTGGTCACGAGAGTTGTACAACTGGTCACAGGTCAATGGCGATCTCAAGCAAAAATGTGCAAGGATTCAGAAAGAGGGAGAAACAGTTGGGCTGCCCGAAAGCTCTTAGTTTATCGTGAAGATTTTGAAAAGGATCGCAGGATGGTTGAGACCGGTCAAAAAACCGGTCTGAACGGTCAGGAAAGAGTGTTTTTCCTTATGGTTTTTGATTCTGGCCCTCCCACACCACCTTCCCCGAATGATAATGATTACACTGTTGCCTTTGCCGAAAACCCGGTCCCCCTGTGATTGAAAACATTGAAATGTGTAGAAACCCACACGTAGCCAATCACCTCGCTTCGACGTCACGATCAGAACTTTAGAATGTCGTAGAACGGTCAGATGAAAAGAACAGCAAGTTCCATCCAGCAAACTTCCCATCAACACCTGGCACCGCAAAAACGCGCGACGTCCTTATCTATTTCCTGGCTTCTCGTTGCCTCCTTGAGTCAAAAGCACTCGTCGACCCGTTACATTCCTGTAAAAAAAATTCGAAGTCGTGTTTGTGTATCAAAAAGGAAAAAAAGCACTTCCGAGAGCAACATAATGGCGCGCTTTTCATCAAAGGTCGTTCTTTTGGCTTTGATATTGGGTCTGACCCTGTCCTTGCCTCTGATCGAGGCGCAATACAGTTATAGCTGGAGCTCGGGTGGGAGCAACAGCAACAGTCACACCGACGCGGCCGGTAATGTTGTGTCGAACAGCGAATGCACGTCCGCTGACTGCGGAAAAAACAAAAGCAAGAGTGGGGGCGGTGGCGGGGGAAAGAACCGTAAGGGAGGCGGAGGTGGAGGTGGAGGCGGAGGCGGCTGTGGCGGCGGAGGCGGCGGCGGCAGTTGGGATAGCTCGCAGGATCCTTTCTGGATGCAGTGGGTCCCAGAAGCGTGCCGCCACCACGTGCGAAATGGTAAAGGATTATTCCATGCTTTTTGTCAGGATTTGATTAATTCGATCGAAAAGCAATCACGATCGTGGGGATGCATGCATGCATGCAATCCCACTTCGGTTTTTTTCATAGCAATGACCCCTCAATAGATCCATTCCGCTCTTTCCAAATATCATTGACACGGTGCTGTTCCAAGTACAGCTTCTACTGGATGAGTTTTCTTTTCTGGTGCGGTATGGGCGTTCCGGGTGTCGTGGATCTTATTGTGACGAGCACCCCAGATGTCATGGACCCTTAAAAAAATATAAACATACATTTGGAGGGAACTGAAATCCTGCTTTGAGGTTTTCCTCACTGGTGGTTGCTTTAACCGTTGGGTGATAACCTCGAATCTACTTTATGAATGCTGTTCTGGTTCGGTGCAGTTTCAGTTATCAGTAACCTTGATATAACCTTGGGTTGCCGTTATCGATAAAGCTTGATATTACCAAGTCGAACCAACGTTGTTGATTGAAGATTCCTGAATGTGAGTGTTTTGGTGTACTGAAGGGCGATAAATCGTCTTCTCGGCATCCCTGGCTTCAACTGCGTTGCTTTCCAGCCTCGAGTGTGGGACTTGTTTTTGTAACCTCCTTTTTATAAAACCCTCGACTCTGGCACTTTTCTGTTTTTTTCAATGATTTTGGGAAGAAAGGGAGCGGCTGCAGCCAGCCATTAGAAGCTCTTTCGTTCAGTGTTTTGGACTTGATTCTGGCAAAACACCCCCACTCGTTTTTGTGCGTGGGTGGGTGGTTGTGCCGCCAATAATATATAAAGGAAACCTTTGGAGAGTGGATGCTTTCTGTTATGTTTTCTGCAAAAACAGTGTGTAATTCTAGTATAACAATTAGGCTTTTGTATGGGTTAGGACTTGAAACCCCCAATGTGGTGGGTGAGGAAAAAAAGAAGAAAAGGGGATACTTGGACTTGCTGCAGGTTGTTTTTCGAGACATGTGAGGGTTTGAGGGTTAGGGTGGGATTTCATTTTCCTGAGATTGTTGTTGTTTTGACTGTCTTTCCTTGACCTTGTTGGTTGGGATGATTTTGGTGTAATGATGTGAGACATTAGAGCACCAGATTGGGTGATGAACGAACGAAAAGGGAGTGTGATTGGAACCTGAAGGTGGCGGCATCTCCCCATGAATTTTTTCTTGTATCATATATGAGTATATACTCTCGTTGATTGCTGTCTATGTCAATATATTTCTTTTATCTGCGATTTTCAGCTGAGTTGTTTGAATAGATGGTGATTGCATTCTTGAGAAGTTTGCCAGTGTCTCTGTTGAAGACATACAACAAAAGGCAATATCCAGAAGTAGAGATATTGACATGAGAAACAGTTTCTTGTGTCATCAATTCGAAGATTGATTGCCATTCAATCATGGGTGGCCACATTTTAATGTCATTACAAACTCCCCAGGAGCAAAAAATCACCAGTGATCATACAGAAGTCTGTATGAATCAGATGGGGGTGAGCAGCAACTGGAGTAAATGAAACCTTTGACGTCTGATTCTTCCATGGCTGCAACTTCACTGAAGAGAGTGGTGAATAGACGGTGGTTGATTTCCCCCTGTTTCCTATGTTGTTGGGGAAATGCAGCAGAACAATAAAGGAGGATCCTAAAGGGGACTTGTCATGCCCATCAACATCAATCTTTTTTAAAGTCTGTGAATATAGATCCTTTGTTATTGTTTAAGAACTCATATCATCCGGCAACAGCAAGCACGAGAAAATTTTCATATTTATTTTCTGCCATGTCCTCCGGCAGCTCATCACCCAAGGAGGAGGCATTGCTGAATCCTGATTGACAGCTCTGTGAACATCAATCACAGCTCTCTGACCTGATGATTGAATGGGAGACTGACATATACCATGGTGGTGCTGAACTGGGAACAATACCCATGTTTTAACGGTTCATCAATGGCTTGAGGACCTTGTGGAGAGCAGCACCGCCCTGTAACATATCCGCGGTTCACGACCTTTTGGCATGATTTCTGTTGCACCCGATCAGGGCACAAAGGACGTTTTCTGGCCGCCGGCAGTTCGGTGCCAAATGATGGGACGGATTCAAAGGTTTGCACCTCTTCCGAGGCGCAAGTCTTCTCAGCCACCACCCGTTTTTCCACAAAGGCACAAGAGAAACCACCACTCGGTCCTGAATCCGTGAGGTGCGTCGATCAGCAGAGGAACAGGGAAAGATGGCCAAAGCCTCCGTTGTTGTCCTCTGGGCGCTCCTGATCGTGTCCCTGTGCACGCTTGCGTACGCTTCAAACTCGCCCGACACTCGAGATTCGGTGGTCGTAGGTGCGTGACGGCGGGGGGGGGGGGAGCGATCCTTGTTCTTTTCTCGGAGGAAGAACCTCGTGGAACTAGGTTGCCTTTCGTTTGTGCACGTGAGGATGATTTTTGGTAGCTTCTGTTGATCAGTTGCGCCTATTCCTTTCCTACCTCGTCTTGTTTTGTTTTTTGCTCTGGTAAGACAAAAACAGATCTCTGTCGTGACTTTTTTTTTTTGGTTGTTTTCATGTAGGCGGGGAGAATGGTGTTGTGGCGCTCGTGAGGAGCATCCACTTTGGGCGCGAGCTGTTGACCAAGAAAAAGAATCGCAGCAGCCGCAACGTCCGAAAGAAGAAAAAGTCCAAGCGTACGAGGAACTGCAATGGCTCGAAGAGCATTGTGAACAGGATCACGTCGAGAGGAGGCAACGGCGGCGGCGGCGGCAACGGCGTGATTTTTAGCAGTGGTGGCGACGGAGGCGATGGCGGCGAGTCCTTCGTTGAACCGCGTAAGTGCATCTTGCGGCGACCCTTGATGAACGAGAAATGCTCGCGTTCTGCAGCTGAAATAGCACTGTAAATCTATTTTTTCTGGAAGCATGCTTTTGTTCTTTTTCAAATTGTATCCTGACGTTTTCCAGGCAGAAAGCTTCATGTTTACATCAGTGTGCAGTACCTGAACCAGAAACTGTTAATTTTTTTCAATTTTTTTGTTTTTTCGTTATTTTATATAATATGTTTTTCCCTTGTGATTTTCAGAGAGCGTGAACCTGTGCGTCAGTGGAGAGTCGAGGAGGAACAACAATCAAAACATCAGAATTAACTTGGATTAATTAATCTGCCATAAAAAATGGCGATGATGCCTTCCCTGAGGAAGAGCAAAAAAAAAAAAAAAAATTCCTAAATTTCCTTCCAATCCCTATCTTGTGTATGGGTTTTCATAATGCTTTCCTGCTAAACGATGATTTTTCACAGTCGGCTGAGAATCCTCGCAAAGCACTATTTATAAATATATAAATAGTAAAGCAAAAAAAAGAGGAAATTATTATGCACTGGTGGGGGCATTATCTTTTTTCTCCTGGGGAAAAAAGAAAAAGAGAGAGTCAATCTCTCACTCTTTTTCTGTGAGTTTTTTCTGGGTGTGATGATGGCTCCAGTTTTTTTTTTCATATTTTCCAACACACATATATTTTCTTGCTTTCAACGTTTTTTGTTCCAGTTTATTCTGTTGTATTGTCATCGCCTTTTGGATGTCGTGTGCCTGATTGAGCAATATATGATAAGGAGAGTGTTTGTGATTTTTCAAAAAGAAAAGCACAGTGTTTGTCTTGATTTTGTGTTTCGTTGCGAAAAAAAAAAAGGACAAGTGCGGGTTGGTGTTGTGTTTGTGATCTAGTATGTGGGATCTTCAAGTTTTTTTGATGCAAAAATTGTGATATATACAATATAATGGTGAAGGTTTGTGTTTTTTCATTTCGGGGAGCTAAAATTCGTACTTTGGATGGAGTTTTTTTGGGGCTTCTTGGTATTCAACATATCACACCGTGGTGACAGTTGTTGTAATAAAATAGTGAGAAGTCTACTTGTGTGTTGTTTTCTCCTATTGTGCTTTGATGGAGGGAAAATGTGAGTTGGGGCCAGGACAACCAACCAACCAAACAAAGAAGTTTCAAGACATACCAAACCAGAGCGTATAGCATCGGGGGAATAGAAAGAAAAAAAAAGAAGAAATTGGCCAAGACACCAATTTTGGTTGGGTTACAGTCTTGTTCTTTTTCTGGTTCGGAACATTGGATTGGATTTCATTTCGTTTCGTTTGGGAGCTTCTTTTTCGGCGCCATTTTTCGTGTGTGTGTTGGGGGGGGGTAGCCTTGGAGGGCTGGTGGTTTGGTTGGCAATTGCCGAACCTGTAGGTGCAACAGTAGAGGTTCACCGTCCCTGCTTATCCTACTGCCACAAATTTTGAGCAATTGTGACTTCAGCCCACTCAATAACAAACAAAAACGAACAAACAAAGATTACATGATGGAGGGGGGGCATGATTGGTGTGTTCGAAAGTCGGAACAATCGTACGGAAATCGAGGTTGGGAGGTCATTTGGTAAACATTCGTGGGGCTCGAGAAGAACCTTCCGATTTGATTGATGGGATATCTGAACTCGACGTGAAATGAACTCGTTAAGGTATGATGCGAATGGAGTTGACCTGAGGGAGTGTCGGCCGTTCATTCACATCTTCAGGGGCGCAGGGTCCTCTCAACGCATATCCCTTCTCGATCAAGGGGGGGCAACATATTCAAAGTGTTTGTGCATCTATGATAGCTGTTTGTTTGTTGTGAGTGGCTGTGTGATCAGCGAAGGAGGAAAAATGGCCAAAACCGCCGTCGTCTTTATGTGGGCGCTCATGGCTGCGTCGCTGTGTACGCTCGCGTATGCTTCTCACGCACCAGAGTCAGACTCTGTGATCGTCGGTGAGTGCGAGACCGTTGGTTTCGCTTTCCGTCAGAAATCAGATCGCACCATGTGATATATTTGTTGCGACCGCCAACGGAGTACGCTGTGTGTGTGTGCGTGAGTGTTTTCTTGGGTTGTTTTTGCTTGGTTAATTTCTCTTAACAGAAAAGAGGGCTCAGAACTGGGTGTTGAGGAGGGGGACTGTTGTGAGACACTTTTTTGTGCCGTTTTTCGAAGGTGGGGAGGATGGTTCCGCGGTGCTTGTGAGGAGCATCCACTTTGGACGAGAGCTCTTGACCAGCAGGAGCAAGAGAAGAACCAGGATCCGCAAGTCCAGAAAGAAAAAGCGTACGAGGAATTGCAATGGATCGAAGAGGATCGTGAACAATGTCACTTCACGGGGTGGTGGCGGCGGTGGCGGTGGGAGCGGCGGGTTTCTCGGTGATGGTGGTGATGGTGGCGATGGGGGGGATTCCAACGCTGAACCACGTAAGTGCCTCGTACAAGCGCGAAATTTGCTCGAGAGCTCGGATTTTGAAGTCAAAATGTCGCCGATGGTTTACATACATACGCGTGCAAAAAATGAGATGGTTATTCTCGCCGGTGGAGAAAGGATCCGCCCACTGGGGCCCAAACTGTCTGACTGACTGAGATCCTGTGATTCGATCAGTGTGACATACACATATTTCTTCTTCTTCTTCAAAATGTATCTTGACATTCGTTCAGCCTAATGCTTCATGTGGAAATTATTTGTCAGCTATTTAAGCGAGTCATAATTTAATGATGAATCGAACATGTTCAAAAGCAATACCTGGCTTGTGATTGACTGGGTTGTTTTTCCCTTGTGATTTTCAGAGAGCGTGAACCTGTGCGTCAGTGGAGAGTCGAGGAGGAACAACAATCAAAACATCAGAATTAACTTGGATTAATTAATCTTGCACCAGGAGATTGTTTTCTGACTTTGCTTTCCATACCTGATGCATATGATATACTCATAACATGTTTTTGCAAAACATCATAAGTTTTATTTGAAATTAAAGGCCTAAAAAAAGGAACTATTATGCACTGGTGGGGGCATCATACATTTTCCAGGAAATAAAAGAAAAAGAGTCAATCTCTACCTCTTTTTCTGTGAGTGCTTTTGTGGGTATGACGATGGCTCCGGTTTTTTATATTTTTTTCTATATAAATATATATTTTCAGCGTTTTCTTTTCCAATTTCTGCTTATTGTATTGTCGTTGTCTTTTGGATGTCGTGTGCCTGGCTGAGCAATATATGATAAGGAGAGTGCTTGTGATTTTTCAAACTGAAAAGCACTGTATCTGTTGTGATTCTGACAAAAGAAAAGAGGACAAGTGCGGGTTGATGTCGTGTTTGTGATCTAGTATGTGGGTTGATCTTCAAGTTGTTTTTTTGATCCCAAAAATGTGATACATACTGGTGAAGGTTTGTGAATTCATCCTTGGGGTTTTTTTTGGGCTTCTTGATAAGCAACATATCACACCGTGATGCCAGTTGTTGTAATAAAACAGTGAGTTCCACTTTCTCTTTTTGCGATTGGTGTCCGGGGCAGGATTTGATCAAATTTGATCAAAGGATTTGTCCAGCTGGGCACCATTTTTTGTTCGGTTTCAAGTGCTATGTTTTTTCTATAAATAACATGAAATCCACAATTCCAAAAATTTCAATCCTTTTTACCGGTTGGAACACCGTCATGGATCGCTTTTCTTCCTAGAGCTTTTTCTGACGACTTTTTCGAGGGGTGGGGTCAAGGGTCTCTCATATCCAGGCTATATATTTAGCCTTCTCAACCAAAAGGTTACAAGACACGCCAGGCCACAGCCTACAAATATAAATGCAGCCACCATAAAAAAAAAAACGACCCAAAAAGATTTCTGAATTTATATGAAAAAAAAAGAAAAAAGGAAGGTGGCCACATAACAAAAACAATAATGAAAGGAACAAAATCAAGACGAAAAGAGATTGTCGATGCAGAAAATGAAAGCCAAAGCTCTACTGGAGTCTTCAGTTCGATTGGCGGGCGGGGGGGCGGCTTCTGCGTGTGTGATCATTGTTGTTGTTTCATTGCTGCAGAGTCTGTCCAGACAAGATGGTTTCGCCCGCCATCTTGACTGACTTGGAAGCTCAGCGAAATCTCCACGAGCGGTCCCACTCTGTGACAAGATATGCTGGAGCCCCCCCCCCAGCCTATCCGGTCTCATACATATAAATGTCCGGCCTTCCAACACAACAGCAGATCATTCCGAAGCGGTTGGCTCTTGCAATGGCTCGTTACGTTTGCTTTCTTGCTGTTGTGGTTCTCGCCCTCGTGGCGTCCACTGACACAGCGTGTACGTACGATTTTGGCTGCGATTTCCCGGGGGGTGGTCTTCTGAACCAAGGCAAACAGTAAGCATCCGTGGGACAAGTTTCAAAGACGTTGCGGAGAACGATTGTCCTTTTTTTTGCGAGTGAATTCTAACATTCCTTCCGCCGCGGCTGTCAGCTTGATAACGGGCAGCGATGAAGAGTGTTGTGCGCACTGCGCAAACAATTATGGTGAGCAGTTTGAACGTCCCCATGAAATTTCCCTTGCCCACCTTTCACACAACGCCCTCTTTTCAGCCGCGTACATTTGGAATTTTTAACCGCTGCGGTCGTGATTTTTGCAGCGTGCAGGACGTGGGTGCGTTTCAAAAGTGGCGATACGCATCATCGGTGGGGCGAGTGCTGGCTGAGAAACAAGTGGAACACCAAGGTGTACAAATGGAACACCAATTGCGGCGGAGGATAGAGCGCTTCATCATGATGGAAAGCGATCGTTCATGAGGATTGAAGCACACACGCAGGGGCCGTTCCGTACTTTTTTTTGTGAAAATATATTGGCAATACTTTGTTTTTGGAAAATATTTGAATGATCTAATTGAGATTTCATTCCTTTGATTTTGGCTTCATGTGAAAGCAGATAGTCGTTCCAGGCTTCCGGGAAATTCGACTCTGTTGCATTTCTTTCAAAAGGGGGTAGGGAGCTGTGGGTGCCACTATCGATACTGATTTGTTTTTTTCAGGTATATTAATTGATTTATGAACACTGTGTATATTAATTGATTTATGAACACTGTGTAACGGCCACTTTCTTCGCACTTCTGATTCATCTCTTCCCAGATAATATATTCTTTCATCGCCACATAGTGGTTTTATAGATAGTGGTTTTGCTTGTATATGCGTCTGGTGTTTCAACAGTTCCATAAGGGGCCATGGAACTATTCCTGGATTTTTCCCTCCGTGTATACATCTCGTCATCAATTTGGAATCAATTTGGAATCTTGTTTTTTTTTTCTGGGTTGTGTTCACTCAGCTCAGCTAAAGGTCACTAAAGGTCATTGATTGATACTTGAAACAGCTTTTTGGTGTGAAGCCACAGAAGAAACAAACATCAAATTACAAACAAGTTTGTTTGTTTGTGCAGCCATCGTGACGTGTAAAAACAAAACCAAACCAAAAATTGTAAAAAAGATTCCAGAATCCACATATATCAAATAAAATCATGATTAAATCATGATTACATACTAAGACACGGAGTTCAGGAAAGAGGGGATGGATGGATGTTTTCTGTGTTTATTTTCTATCTTTGTATTTTGCACTGCACAAAGAAGCCCCCATCTATCTCATTACATGATCCATTGCACATCCATTGCACATCCATTGGGTCTCCGATTGTATCCTTTTGTGAAACGAGCAAGACTCCACAGCTCTCACTAATCTAAATCAAATTGCTGAGGGGCAGTGAGTGGCAGGAGATAAGACAGCTTTGTGCTTCTTGTAAAAAAAGCTAGAAAAAGTGCAATAAAAAAATCAGTCGATGATTGCATATTGCTTGTTACATGTTGATTCTGCAGGATAATAGCCTGTGTTTTTTGAATCAACGATGTTTGTTTTCTTGGTTAATGTGTTTTCCGTCGGTGCACAGTCTGCCGGAACAAGATGCCCACAGCTGCTATCCTCTCAAAATCAAAACCAAGCTCAGCGAAATCTCCCCGAGCGGTCCCACTCTGTGACAAGATATGCTGGAGGCCCACCCCCCAGCCTATCCGGTTTCATACATATAAATGTCCGGCCTTCCAACACAACAGCAGATCACTCCGAAGCGGTTAGCGGTTGAGCGATTGACTCTTGCGATGGCTCGTTACGTTTGCTTTCTTGTTGTTTTGGTTCTCGCCCTCGTGGCGTCCATTGACACATGGCACTCGACCGGAGAGTGTACGTACGATGTGGACTGCGATTATCCTGGGGGAGGCACCTTCATCGATGGAAAAACGTAAGCACCCATATGGGATAAGTTGTGGAAAAAGTTGTGGAGGAACCAAGAGTTTGGTTGTGAGTGAATTTCAACATTCCTTCCGCCACGGCTACCAGGTTGATTACAAGCAGCGATGAAGAGTGTTGTTCGATGTGCGACGGCGATCCCCGTAAGAAGTTTGACGTCCCCATAAAGCTTACTTTCGTTTCGTTTTTGCCTTCCTTCGCCCCGTTCTCCAGCCTCCAATGTACTGATTTCGAAGAACTCGCCTGTGATATGTGCAGAGTGTAAGACGTGGGTGCGCTTCAAACAAGCCGATAAGGATCATCGGTGGGGCGAGTGCTGGTTGAGACACGAATGGACTGACAAGGTGTACAAATGGAACACCAATTGCGGCGACGTTTCATGAAGATTGAAGCACGATTGAAGCACACCCAGGGGCCGTTGCGTACTTTTTTTTGTGTGAATATTGGCGATACTTTTTTTCTTTAAATTTGTGTTATCTAATTAATTGATTAAAAATTTCATTCCTTTGATTTTGGCTTCATGTGAAAGCGGATAGTCATTCCAAGCTTCCGGGAAATTCAACTCTGTTGCATTTCTTTCAAAAGGGGGTAGGGAGCTATGAATGCCAGTATCAATACTGATTTGTGTTTTGTTCAACTAGATTATTTAATTAATGAAACGGTGCGCTTGCGTGTAATGGGATGTTTCTTTGCAGCTCGGATTCATGTTTTTCCAAATCCCACAGTGTTTTTACAGATTCAGTATTGCATGCACAGATGTCCAGGCCTCTATGCAGGCCTTTCAGTGCGTCTTTTGTGTTTACACTCGCTATGTGGGACCACGAAATTGTCCCTGAGTTTTCCCCCTCCGCTGTGCACAATTGAAAACACCAAGACGATTGATGACGACAACATGCATCTTCTTGTCATGCATCTTGCATCCTACTACCACACAGGCTCCACACATATTGGCACGTGATGTCCTGGTCTGTGAGTAAGAGGATGATGGTGCACATGAAAAAAGTCATTGATTGATACTTGAAACAGCTTTTTGGTGTGAAGCCATGAAACAAACGAACAAACAACAAATTACAAACAAGTTTGTTTGTTTGTGCAGCCATCGTGACGTGTAAAAAAATCCCAGAATCCACAGTGTAGCAAATCAAATCAGAATCATCATTACACACTAAAACATTGAGTTCAGAAAAAAGGGGAGGGGTATGGATGCTTTTCTGTGTCTATTTTCTATCTTCATATTTTAAACTGCACAAAGAAGCCGTGTGTATCTCTAGCAGAGGGTCTCCGATTGTCACCTGCAGGGGACAATAACAGCTGTATGAAACGAGCAAGCCTCTCCCAGTTAGATCATTTTTATCAAGGTCAGATTGCTCATGTTTTGGGCTCGACTGGGGCAGTGAGTGGCAGGAGATAAGACACCTTTTTGCTTCTTGAAAAAAAAACTAGAAACAGTGCAATCAGTCAATCAACATCCCAAATTTTCCGCCCCGACTTAAGTCGGGTTTTGAGTTGGGTAAAAGTCGGTACCGACTTTGCCCAACTTAAAGTTATACTTTCGAGTCAAGTGACTTAAGTCGATAAAAAGCTAGGCAGCTCATGTCGCTTGAAAGTTGGGCGACTCATGTTGAGATGGGAGCTGGGTGACTTGAGCCGAAAAACAGTTGGGTAGCTCATGTCGCTCGAACGTCGGGCGACTCATGTTGAGGTGCGAGCTGGGTGACTTAAGCCGGAAAACAGTTGGGTGACTTTTATTGGGGTGGAAGCTGGGTGGACTGCATTGTCACAATGAAAATGTTACAGGGGCTGCAACAATAACACAGACATTTTGGAGAGAGAATCTTACACAAGAATCCATATAATACAATCAATACAAGCATCTTTATGTGAGTTGCAATCCCCAAAACATATTCAAGCCCAATCACGCACTTCTACAAGATCGTTCAAGTAAAATCTTCTTTCAGATTTCTTGATCCCCCTAATCCAAGCCGAACCATCAGAAAACTCAGCTTTTTTGTAATCCTTCCCAATTAGCACTTGTTTTCGTATTGCCCGTACATCTATTAAAAAACAAGAATGCTCAAATCCCCTTCCGCTTTTACGCTGCTTCATTTCCCACTTCAAAGACCTCAATGTGATGGTGCCGTTTCTTTCCCCACTATCTTCAAACCAACGCCCATATTTTTTTGATAATCTCATTGTGCTCACTCTTTGATGTGAGAGTGACCGTGAGCACAGCAGACACCTGAGTACAATACCCAGACCAAAGGTTTAGTTTAACTCTGCCCGGTTTGAAAATTTCCAAAGGCTATTCAATAGCCTAAATACTACAATGATTGTAGTGAATCTTATAAAACACAGAAAAATAAAATGGAAAGAGGAAATGACAGAAACTATAAGCAAAATTACAAATTTCAGAAAGGACCATGACACACCCAGCAACTAATCAGCATTATCTGGGCGTTTCTCGAATCCAGCTTGCTGAGTTACCGGGCATAGCAGACACTAAATGATAATGCAGTAGGATCTTACCCGTCACCACCTATCCATGATGGCATTATCTCCAGCAGCCTCCACCTCGATGTCGAATGGGCCCAAAGCAATTTTTCTTGGTGGGCTACTCAGGGTATGATAGCTCCGAATAATGTGTACCGTCGAATCTTCTTGTGGGATACCCAACATTGCCTTAACTTCAATCTGCAAAAAGTGTTAACCTTCTTAACAAAATATCACAGGGATTATCTCTATGATAAATGACCAATCCTCAAGAACATGCAGTGTACAAGGACAAGAAAAATTGGCAGTAGGACAAAATATATCACGAAACAACAGGATGAAGTTAGGATAACAAAAGCGACAGAGTACATACCCTGTACCTTGACATCAGCAACATCAGACCAGTTACACAAAGCGATATCAGGGATGCTGAAGGGAGGAACCTCCCACCAAGTCACGAGTTACAATCACAGGATTGAGCAGCTCTCCTGCAATCTATCACACAGAATTTCAACACCAAGCAGCAGCATCTCCACAAGGCAACCACAACGGAATGGGCTCTCCCAGGAGGATACATTTACAACCTCTTGTAAAGGGTTAGGGGAAGGAGTGAGGTACATGAACAAAGGAGGCCCTCCTGGGGGTCTACTCACCCTGGAATCGTCGCTGCTCACCATGAAGGCACTCGGGCTTGCACCAGGACACGACCGGACATCGGGAGAACGGTCTCCTACCTGCAACACACACACACACACACCACACGCTGAGGACCATTGCCGATACGACGTGGACGGGACATGAGCGTTTGTCCCCGCAGCTGCGCTGGACGCTCCACCCTGGTCTCTCGGCTACACTGCCGCCCCTGTTTGTTGCGACGTCTGGCTCCGTCGACGAAACCCGACTCCGGCGTCGACACTCTTATTATGGTTCCCTGTCTCGTCGATTGCAACACCAAACGATGATGATACCACAGATGGTTGCTCCGTGACTGGGTATCTGCGTGACGGAATGATGGCTGGTACGAGGCGCGCTATTTTTGGGATCGTACTGTTCTGGATGCTACATCGTACTTAAGTTACTTAACTTCCCATCGGCGCAAAGTCGGATAACTCTCAGCCGCCCAAAACGTTGGGTAACTTAAGTAGACAAAATAGTCGCTGACAACCATTTTCTGACTTAAGTTACCTGGCTTCCCATCAACGCAAAGTGGGTTAACTCTAAGTCACACATCAAGTTGAATGGCTCAAGTCGATGAATAGTTGGTACTGACAATTTTATCTACTTAAGTCAGTTGACGTCGACTCAAACAAATGTTGGTCAACTTTTAGTTGGGTGAACAGTTGATCAACATAAGCCGAAAAACAGCTGTTATCGACATATGTTATTGATATGTCACTCGACTTTTTTACAACATAAGTTGATATCGGCTTTGTACTGACATAAGCCATGTAGCTTTTGATCAACTTTTGGCCGACTTTAAGTCAAAACCAACTTTTTTTTAGCTTAAGTAGGGGTCGGAAAATTTGGGATGAATGATTACGATACTTAAACAGCTGTTGACTGCAGTCCAATCATAAAAATTATTGAAGCAAACAAAAGAAGGACTGATTTACTTTGTGCAAGATCAATAAATCCATCCATCAATGATTAAATGTTGTTTGTGCAGGATAATGGCCTAATTTTTTGGCAGCACTTATGTTTGTTTTCTTGGTAAATGTGTTTTCCGTCGGTGCACAGTCTGTCAGGACAAAAACAAGATCAGCGAAATCTCTACGAGCGGTCCCACTCTGTGATAAGATATGCTGGAGGACCCCCCAAGCCTATTCAATTTCATACATATAAATGTCCGGCCTTCAACACAGCAGCAGATCATTCCGAAGTGGGTGGCTTTTGCAATGGCTCGTTACGTTTGCTTTCTTGCTGTTGTGGTTCTCGCCCTCGTGGCGTCGACTGACACAGCATGTACGTACGGCTTTAGCTGCGATTTCCCTGGGGGAGGCCTTTTGAACGACGGCAAAAAGTAAGCACCCATATGGGATAAGTTGAGGAGGTTGTGAAGCAACCTTGGTGGGTAAGAGTTTGGTTGTGAGTGAATTTCAACATTCCTTCCGGCACGGCTGTCAGATTTATGACGGGGAGCGATGAAGAGTGTTGTTCGCACTGCGAGGGTTGGTATGATAAGAAGTTTGACGCCACTTTGAAAATATACTCATTTCGAGTGTACTCATTTTTCCTCATTTAAATTTCATTTCGACTCTCCTGTGATATTTGCAGCGATTCTCCTCCACAATGTACTTTATGTTTGTTTGTTTGATTGATATTTGCAGCCTGCAAGACGTGGGTGCGCTTCAAACACAGCGATGAGCACCATAAGGAGGGCGAGTGCTGGTTGAGAAACAAGTGGAACAGCAGGGTGGAAAATTGGAACACCAATTGCGGCGGAGGGTAGAGCGCTTCATCATGATGGAAAGCGATCGTTCATGAGGATTGAAGCACACACGCAGGGGCCGTTACTTATTAGCTTGTTTAGCGTGAATATTGGGAATAACTTTTTTTTTCTTCTGTTGCTCTACATTAAATATAAAAGATTAAAGATTTCATTAAAGAATTTTATTGCATTTTGTTATATCTTGCATTTTGGGGGAGTCCAGGCTTCCGGGAAATTCGATTTTGTTCAGCACTTTTGTTTCCTTCAAATGACAGGGAGCCGAGGGGTCCGGTAGCGATAATGATTTGTGATATTATTATTAGATTAATTAATTTATGAAGCGGGTCGGTTGCGTGTAACGGTCGCTTTTGGTTCTGAAACTTTTTTATAGTTTTCATTGCTCAGTGGCCTTGCTGTGCATGCATGCATATGAATGATCAAAGACTCCTCCATGATTGTGCTGTCCCTCCATTCATTGCAACCAATCACGTGATTGAATCACGTGATCTTCCACATCACCTGGCTGTCCAATCATCTGGTTACAGATTTCTGAGTTTGTGGATCATCAACACTTTGGATTCTAGAGTGCTTTTGGGTGTGGAATTCCCTCCATTCCACATTTCTCTATTTCCTCCTCTGAAGTGTCTGGCTGCTCGAATTTCAATTTATTCAATTGTTTTTTGTGGGTTTTCTGGCATCTTGGGGGGTGATAGCAGGCCTCTTTTGCTGTTTTTGAATTGTTCTTGTGATTTCTGGGTTCTGTTCGATTCTTGGGATAAAATTACGGTCGCCAAGCGGCGTTTCCTTTTCAAATGGTGATCGAATTCTACAGCACACGCTGTTCATTCACCAATTTGACGGGAAGAAAAAGGGTGTATTCTGACTGTGGACCATGTGGGTACGACAGGGATACTTGTTGAGATCGAGTTTGCCCCCCACCTCTGCACCAAAAACAAAAAAACAGAAAGTGGGAGGTCCAGTCCATTTGTTTTTTTTCCAAATCCCCGAAAATTAGTGTGTTGGCGTGACGTCATGCAAGTGTCGGAACCCACTGCTACTTTTTTAAGAACTAGACGCAGGCGCAGGTTATTTGGACATGAAGCCACACAAGAAAGTCGACAACCGCAAGATCAAGAGCCGTCGAGTTCGAAAAAGATGGTGGGATCCCCTTTACCTGTTATTGCTCGTTCCCTGGTTCGAATCGCTGGGAAAAAAATTGGCAGTTTTTGCTTTTCACGACGAATTTGCTTCTTTTTTCTACCTTCGCTACCTCCAACTCCTTCGGGACGTCGCTGTTTAGCGCTCGGAAAAATGTATGCAAAAACTGTCAGGAAAAAAGTTGAAAAGAGAGTGGTTTCTCACACCTAATCGTTGCTCATTTCCTGGACATCTTTTTTTATTTCCTGGACCTTTTATTTTCTCCTACTGTGGCAGGCGGAGTGCTGGGTGGGCAGCGAAATATTGCGCGCGTTGGCAAGGGGTTACAATAACCCCGCGATGAGCGACGTGACGGTCGTGGCGCCATCGGGCGAAGAATTCTATTGCTCCAAATTCGTTCTTTGCTCCACGAGCGACGTGTTTGGGAAAATGCTCTCGTCGGAAATGGTGGAGGGGCGTTCGGGCAGGGTCACCCTGCAGGAAGTCGAGCGGGAAACTTTGGCGGAATTCCTCCAGTGCCTCCACACGGGCACCTGCGTCGTCACGGAAACCAACGTGTTGCCGCTGTGGGAGCTGGCAAATAGGTTTCAGGTGAATTTTCTCTTTTTTTTAAATTAAAAAAATCTTGAAACATATGACGTTACATCAAGGTTGCATTAGGATGTGATGGGGCCATCCACTGAACCAAAATTGAGTGTTGCTGTAAAAAAAACTGTTCCATTTGGTATGAGTTTTTTTTCTCCTTTTTAAAAGAGGGGTTTAGGGGAAAGGGGGAAGCTAATCCAGGCAACTGATGTGAAACTTTCGTTTTTTTTGTTCAAGTTAATTAAATTGAATTGAATCAAATCAGTCGAATTTCCCTCCAGCATATCTTCACGCTATTATTCCTTCGCACAATGGTTTAAACATTTTCTCTCTTCAAAAACATATTTCCATATTTTCGCTTCATAATTTCTTGCTTTTTCTTTTTTTTTTTTTTTTTTTTTTAAGATTGATTTCATGAGACGAATATGCGACACCTTCGCCAAGAGCATGTCCATAAACGACGATAACTGCCAATTCCTGCTGGAACGCTCCGTCAATTACCTGATGGCCGACATCACCTGGCAATGCTTCCGATACATGATCAACGAAGACGTGGCTGGCCGCTGCCCCTGGTTCTGCGACCTCGATTTCCCAGAAATCAGCGGCTTGGCCGAATATGCCACCTACTGGATGGGCATGATCGACGTTCATGATCGAACAGACGCCATACTGCCCCGGGAAGCCGTTTTGACCTCCGACGATTACTGCAAGCTGCTGAGGGGCATCGGGAAATGGCTGCTCCAACGCCGGCAGAAAGGGTGCATGAAGTGGTTGCCTTACTTGAATGAACTGGTGCTCCAGCGTCTGGACCTGGCGGTATACGAGAGGAAAGATTCGACGAAAGACTCCCCATGTCTGTCGTGGCTGTTCGGAGCGAGGGATTTGATCAAGTGGAACAAGATTTGGTTCAAGCTGGTGACGAGGTTCGAAGTGAAGGTGGGCTGGTGGCAGAATTGGGCGGTGCCGTCGACGGATTGGTATTATCTGATTGCGCAGGGGCAGGATGAACAGAGAAACTGCCGGCCGTCGCATCAACGAGGGGGGCGAGCTCAGGGGGCTCTGTACCTGCGCAAGGGGGAGAGACTGAAAATCTTGATAGGGCGAGCCGGGCAACGTGCGGGGGGTGGGTGCTGCGTGATCAGAGTGCCGACCAGAGGGCACAAGCCTTATTTGGTGATGGTCGGTGGGGGTGGGGGGTTCACCTCCCCGGCAGAAAGGTGCCAGAAGACTTGCGAGGATGGGGAGGATGGGGACGATTCCAAGCTGTCGGAAGGGTGCGCTCTGTTTCTGTATGAGTCGAACGATTTGGCCTGGTTGAATGGCTCCACCACTTGCTGCGATGGGGGGGCGTTCGGGGGTGGGGGTTATTGCAGGGGAAACGAAGGGAGGGGGGGTTCTTGTTACATTTCGCCGGCGGCTGCGATCGGAAATGTGGTGATCCCTTCCCCAAGCGCTCACACCTATGTAGAAATTCTAAGAATGTAGAGCCGATGCTGGTCGTCGTTTTTTTTTTTTGGTTTTTTAGTTCGAATGTATTTGAATCTTCTGTGGAGGAGAAGACAGAAAAGAGGGGGGGGGGGGGAGGGAGGGGTTGAATATGCGAGTGGAAGTGAGTGAAAAAGATGATGTAGAGAAAGGGAAAGGAACAGAAGGGGGGGTTGTCAGGAGGAGGAGGAGGAGGGGGGGGGGGTTAGGTGGAGCCCCCCCCCCCCCCTTTTTGTGTCTTGATGGTGTGTTGTTTTTGGGGGTGGGGGTGAGTTTCTGCTTTATTTCTTTTGTTTTGGTGTATTTTTGAAGGGGGATTCCACTTTTAAATGTATCGTTGACTATTGGCGGGTATTTTTTTTCTTTGGTGAATGGGGCAGGACAGGGAGGAGGAGGGGGGGTAAAAACAAAAAAATGGAAAAAGGAAAAGAAAAAAGAAAAGAGAGAGAGAGAGAAGAGACAAAAGAAAGGGTATAAAAAAAATGGGGAGATATAGAGAGGAAAAGAAAATCGAAGGGTCGGGTTTTTTTTTCTGCTTTTTTTTTTGAGAGGAGGAGAATGGGGATTTTCTATTTTTGGTGTAACTCATTTTAGAGTGGGTGCGAATCAATTGCAATGAATGAAATGCAGGTGGTAAAAATTTCTGAGAAAAAGAAGGAAAAAAAAAATCACGAAGAGAATACGAAAAAAAAAACACACAAATACAAACAGTCGAAAAAAGTCGAAAAAAAATGAAAGAAAAAAAAAAAAAGGGAAAGAAAAAGAAAAAGAAAGAAAATTCCTATTTAGATTTTTGTAGCAGTAACTTGGAAATAGAGTGAGGAAGGAAAAAGAGACGATTGACCAAAAAAAGAGTGATTCGTTTTTTTTTCCTTAATTGGTTTTTGATTTCGTGTTTGAGAAGAGGGGGGACCCCGGGGTTTTGTTTTTTCCAAGCACAATGTCTTTTGTTTGTTTGTATGTTGGCTAGCCCTCCCCTTTTTCTTGTTTAAAAAAGGATGTACGGAGCGGTGGCATGACTAATTGTTAAATATCTTGATGAGAGGAAGTCAGTATATCGGGGCGATGTCTGGGTGGGAAAAAGAGGGGGGGGGGGGTGTTTTTTTTATTCATAATAGATATTTTTTTTGCACCTGTAATTTTCTTAGAGAGATGAAAACAATATATTTTTCCTCGGAAGAGGAAATGGGACTTTTTTTTGCATTCGCCTTGGGCCACGATTTTTTTTTATTACTTACTTTTTTTTTGGGGGGGGGGTTGTGCATTTGAAAAGTCCAGAGACCTGACATCATAAATCCTGTTTTTTCTTTCCCTTTAGATTGCATTTTCTGCCTTTGGGTTGGCCTTCTGCCAAGAAATCCTGCACACCCACTCTCATGGTTATATTTTCTTTTGAAAATTCGATCCAAAAAAACAACAAAAAAGATTCAGTAAAAGGAAAGAAAGAATTCAATTATCTTTTATCTCTTTTACCCATGATCGATCCTGAGAAAGCCATCCAACAATTCTCAGCACACTTCCCTTTATGTCAGTCCTGCACCTTTCCACTGGCTCGAGTGATTTTTCTGAAACATATTCCTGTTCCCAAGGTCAAATTCATGCACGTGATTGTTCAATTACGTAATAATTGTTATGACGTCATCCTCGACTCACTTTCTGGCGTGGAAAAAGAGTGGTTTTTAGATTCGGTACGATTTGCACAGCCAAACACCATCCGAAAAAACAGAGAACCGTCAGTCCAGCAACTTCGCCAAGCAGCAGAGTGCAAAGAAAACCTCCTCCGTTCAAAAACAGAAAAAAAAGCAACAATGCCAGAGTACGCGCGTCACAGGTACGTCCAAACTCGCTTGGACGAGGGGCGGCGTTTCCTGTGGGGTGCGCTGTGGGTCAGGGGGAATTTTTATCGAGGAAGCCAGAAGAAAAAAAAAAAAAGGGAAAGAAAAGAAAAGAAAAAAGCAGAAAGGCAAAAATGAGCAGGATTGATAAAGCTCGGGCATACGTCGGTGTTTGTTTGTTTTGCGTTTTGCGTGGGGCAGGCATTGGCAGTATCGAAGGAATTGGACTGCGGACTTCGCGAAACAAGCGGACGTGCAGCTGGTCGTCGAGGGGCGGTCGCTGCCCGCGCACTCTCAGTTCCTCTGTCAGTCGGAGGTGTTCGCTGGCGCGATACTCGACACGTCGAAACCGACGGACGGCCCCGTGAAAATCGAATCCATATTCGAGGGGGTGTCGCTGGCGGACGCTGACCTGGTGCTGGCCCACGTGTACGTCAATGCGTCGTCGGTCATTCCGGAAAAAACGGAGGACTGCTCGCGGGTGATCGACCTCTCCATGCGCTTCGGTTTCGGCGCGATCGTCCAGCGCGTCCTGGACACGTTGACCGACGAGGAGGAGCCGGAGCATTTCAACCGGCTGAACGACGAACTGGACAACCTAGACCCAGGGACGGCGGAAAAATGGTTCACGATAGCGTACCGCACGGATCACCAGCTGCTGAAAACGCTCATGTCCAATTTCGTCGCCAGGAATTTCAGCGCTCTGTTCGGCGCAGAGTCAGACGGGGCGCGCTGGGAGGAGTTCAGGACAATGGTTAAAGATAACGTCGGTTTTTGGCGCGATTTTGCGCTGTCGCTAGGGGAGAGACTTAGTGAGGATCGTCACGTGTCGCAGAATATGAGGGTCATTTTCCATTGTCCGACATGCGAAAAGAGCATGGTTAGAGGGTCGTTAGGCGATTTACACGGCGATTTTTCATGTGGCAGCAGAGTAATACCGTCGCTGACGGCAATAGAAAGACACTTCGGGGAAGAATGTGAAATGTGTGGGAAAACAGTCGATGGTTCATATAATTACAAGTTAGAGGGGTGGGTAATGCTACAATCCACGGAGCAGTGAAAAAAAAAGAAGAAGAAGAAGAAGAAAAGAATATATGCTAAGAATGATCTGCCTAACTGTGTGTGTGTTGCAAAGTCGCCCCTGGATATACTCATCTTGTGGATATATGACAGAAAGAAAGAAAAAAGGAAAAAGCTTTGCTGCCTTATTGATGTGATATCGGGGTGTGTGTGTGTATGTCTATCTCTGTGCGTGTATGGGGTTGAGTTCAGCCCCACTGTTGAAAAATATAGCCCTTTGTGTGTGTGTGTGTTGACCTCCTTTTTTTTCCCCCATCTTTTTTCATTCTAATATGTTCTCTGTGCAACTGTCCGTATTTTTCTCTGTTTTTGATTTCGCCGTTGTTATACAATCGATTGTGTTGCTTTTTTCTTTTTCCCTACTACCCTTACAGCTTTTTTTTTTTTTTTTTGGGGGGGGGTTGGAGGGGATATGATTGGGTAACCCTTTTGTTTTGTTTCTCTTATATTAGCCATGTTCATGAAAAGGCAAACGGAGGAAGGGTTATATCCCTCGGAGATGAATGTTGAAATATTGAAGTAGGAAACTATTGGTCGAGCGAAAAAACATGTTTTGTTTTTTTGTTTTGGGGGAATATTTTGTGATGGTGTTGGCATGGGCTCTCCTGGTGGTTTCGTGAGTGTTTCGCTTTCAATCTTGACCACACCCACTTCCCCATCTTCAGGTTTCTGGATAACTGGTTGAGGCTTGTGTCTTTTTTTAGATGTGCAGGTTGCCTTTCCCCTGGTGGTTTTGGTTTCGTTGTTTGTGTGCAGAGGGGGTCGAATGTTTTGTACAGTGTAAGCTTTTGTGACGTTTACGCCAGCGATGGTTTTATCTGCTGGCACATGTATGCTGTGTTGGGTGTTTTGGTTGTGGTGGAGGTGAGTGGAGATGCATCTGTAGCTTTTGCCAACGGGTGATTCCAAGAAGTCAGCAAAGATACTGTCAATCAAGCGATCGATTTCATGTGGCATTCTGAGTGCTCGACGGAAATTGGGGAAGGATGTAACGCAGGAAATAGATGAAATAAAAAAAAACATGTACCTTTTTGAAAGGTCCTTTCAGATCTGCCAAACGGTATGTTGTTCTCTTAAAAAAATCGTAAAAAATCATCTGCCAGAGTGTGTTCAGGTTTTCGTTTTCGTTTCAAAACTGTACTTCTATAATACACCACACTGCTGAGAGGTAAAACACCAAAAACGAACCTACACCACCCGGAAAAAAGTGGGGAAAAAAACACCATAGAGAAAAAATAGCCCCCATTGATCTCCCCCTGGTAAAAAAACCACCACTGCCAATCACTAAAGGGCTGATTTGTTTTTCTGCCCCCTGAACTCATGAGTCAGAAACCGAAAATTTCTTCAAATCCACCCTCGCAACAGAGGAAATTTACTTTCAGCCCCTCCATCCCATCAAACACACCTTTGAAACCTCGCCGCGAAAGAGAAGCACACCACTCCAAGTCCAACCTACGCAACCTCCTCAGATTCGTGAGGCCTTTCAGCTGGGAATCCAATATCCGAGAACAGCTCAAATCCAGCCTCTCCAAACTCCGCAGGTTGTACACCGCACTCAAGTCAGACACCGTGGAGGCGTGCATTTTCAACTCTTTTAATTGCTTCATCGCGTTCAGAGATGACAGCCCATGTCCTAAGAATGGCCTGGAACAATCCAACTCCAGCGAGGTCAAGTTAGTCAGCCACGACAAGCTGCCCAGAATAGCATCTGTTACAGTACTTTTGTGCAGCTGGAGGCTTCTCAGTTCCACCAGGTTGGAAAACCCCACATCATTGGGGTGGATTGTGCTGGTCAAGCACCGATTCAACCTCAAGTGTGTGAGTTTGGTCAGCTCGCTCAGCACACCCACCTCAAACCTACTCGGCATCCCAATGAACACCAGCTCCAAACTGATCAAATTCTGCATCTGCACCAAACCTCCAAACCCCGGCGGGTCCACCACCTTTTCGAATTGGATTTTCAGCTCCTCCAGCTGGGTTACCCTTTCGAACAACGACACGCACACCTCCCTCCACCTCACCTCCAGGGACCTCAGCTTCTGCAAATCGCGGATAGAGACGATATCCGCATCTGACAGATCGGTTATTCTCAACTCGACCAAGTTGTGCATTTGGGAGAGTGCGGGGAAATCGTCTGGTTTGTCTTTCAAGGCCCAATTGCGTTCTAAAACTCTCTCAATGACCTTGGTTAAAGCCAAGCATCGAAGCTGAGTGAATTTGGGAACAAATTCGCCGAACAATCGGGGGGGCCCCTCCAATACCAGAGTCGACCAGCTGGCGTTCATGCAAGAATACCAATGTTTGTTGAGCCTCCGGACTGCTTTCGCAGCCTACCCAAACACCACATCCATATTTTCAAGATGTGGGTTTTATGGTGGTTTGGAATCTTTGCCTGATTCTTGTCCAGTGCTATTTTTTTGGGGGGGGGGGGGCAAATTTCCTGTATTGTTGCTGACCGTCCCATGTTTGGCATGCAAACATGAGTGCCATGGGCCCTTGCCTAACATTTAAAAGGTCGAATGTCATGCATTCGAGAAAAGAAAGATGAGAGCACTATAAAAAAAAAAACCTTTGTAGCAAGATGCTGTCACCAGCCACCAAACAAAAAAATTAAGAAATGCATCCGAAAAAAAAAGAAAAAGACCAGTGATCGAAAGATCCGTACCCTTTTGTGGGAGAAGTCAAGTGGATTCACTGCTTTGGAATATCGAGTTTCGATAATATTGGCCAGAACAGCCAACACTGGCCAGGGAAGGCTACCCCACCCATCCTCATCATGATCATGTGGTGCCTGGAATTCGTAATACGAAATGTGAAAAAAAAAAAAGTTTATACGATCAAGAACAAAAACGAACGTTTTAAAAGTGGATTCCGCATCTACAGCCCAGTTTACAGTATAGGACGTAGTGCTGCGTATCTTTTGCCTTCTAAGTCTTATTCAATTCTTTTCCGTCCCCGAAACTTCGAGCGCCAATACATACACGCGTCGGGGAAAGTTTCTATCGCAGACTTCCTTTGCCGGAAAGAAAAAACAACACGTCAACTCGCAACCATGTAAAACGAACGCGACAAGAACGATCTCTACGAAGCGCACTTCAGAGCTCATGCTTCCCGTGAGGCAATGAGTTGTACTTTCTTGCTTGTTCGATTCCGCGTCCTTCTGGACCCTGTCCATGACGAGTGGATTGGGTGGTTGTGGGGTTGCAGAGCTTTTTGTGATGACTCATGACAAAGGTCACACACTTTCTCACCCACG
The DNA here is from genome assembly GCA_030272585.1 of Bryopsis sp. KO-2023. NCBI lineage: Eukaryota > Viridiplantae > Chlorophyta > Ulvophyceae > Bryopsidales > Bryopsidaceae > Bryopsis > Bryopsis sp. KO-2023. The sequence continues at coordinate 90,104 of BSYQ01000012.1, read as the reverse complement.
TGCTCGACAAAACAAACCCCCAAGCACAAGCCGTCATTTCGCTCAGGAGGGTATGACCTGTTGGTGAATCTCTGCCTTCACTGCGCGCATTTCAACCCCCCCAAAAGCAGCAACTGCGCTGCGTACGCGCCAAATGTGGAGCCTTCCATCCACAACAGCTGGGTGGTGGAGGGGGGCGCCTCCTCGTGCTGATCATGATCGAGCACACACATCTTGCATTGCAACCACGAATTGCTCCTTCGAAAACTCGGCTATAGCTGCCTGTGCATCCCTGCGCCGTCCCGCGCAATACTTGGGTCTAGCAGCTTGCTTCGCGCGACCGTAATTGGCACCCCCTCTTCTCTTGCACTTCATTTGAATGACGACTTGTTTGTATCCTGCGGCAGGTCACACTTCCATCACCGTCCTGCCTCGTGTCTCTTATGGTTGGCTTACACAAGCACACACAAGCAAGCATATTCAAAGGACGGCAGCACTGGTGTTCGGAACAAGTTGGAGTTATGTGGCATGGAGGTTTCATTCCGCACCTGGTGGTCCTCTTAGCGTGGTCTCATATCGTGTGCTCTCAGGAAGATTTTCCAGCCTCCGTAGAACCCGAGCCCCAGTGCGACACCCTTTGCTGCGGTAAGTTGAGAGCCCAAAAAGCTGCAAGCCAAATTCGCTTTTTTATGTCTCTCCACAGAAACCTTGACGGAAGAACGTCTTGTTTCGTGTGTTTGTTTCGTTTCGTTTTTTTTTTTCTCTCGGCGGAGCGCTCTCCATCAATACACAGTACGCGAGTGCTGCAGTGAAGGGGCTTCCGGAAGACTGACGACTTGGATATGTTCTGCAACAGGTGACCCCGTGACTATCCCTAGCGAGCAGAACTTCCAGTTGTTGATCATACCCTTCGAAACGGCGGACCAAGCTGTCTTCCCTACTTCGATCACGAAAGAGCAAGCCCTCGGCAATCTCAGGTGCGTGTGTCAGGGAAACGAAGCAATGAGTGACCAGATTGAGTTTGCATGACACCTGTGCGATTATTAACCACTTCATAAATCTTTTCACTAAACAGCGAAGATTTCTTGCAGCCTGAAACAATTGAGGAAATAGCTACATTTACTTCCAATTACTTCCAAGTGGATGCTTCCTCTCTTGATCCATTTTCGAGCAGCCGCTGTGACATCCCTCTTTCCAGTGCCTGCCTGGTACAGAGATGTGGATGCAATGCAAGACGTAAGTAACCAACACCCAGCCTGCACGGGATGTGGGAAAGAATCTATGGGGAGAGATGGGCAAACATATTCAATGAATTATCTGCTGATTCTAGTTTTTGCTGTGTCAGGGCGGAATCTGCTGCAATGTTTCCCTATACTTGCATGCTCTTTCTCCGGAGTAGGAGCTGATGAAGGTCAAATTGACATCGATTTTGGAGATGCTGAACCAGCTGGTCCCCTTCCCCCAGCACTGATATTTGGTATATGCCTGATGGACACCTGCACCCTGTTCCAGATCGAGCCGACCGATGCAGAATTTTTCAACATTGCCCTTACTAGCACGTAAGCCGACATGATAATCCCATCGTCCCATTTTCGACATTTCTGTACGGCCTTGCCCCTCCATTTGCATCTTGCAATTGCTAGCCAACGCATTCATATGTGCATCGATGCGCATATATGCCACAAGGTTGCAATTTTCACTGAAAAAAGCAGGAAAAATGGTGTTTACTGGAAGCATCAAGGGGGTGTTAGATGTTGGGATTGTGATCTATACTAACCCCATCAGAAAAACCAAGGAATGTATGGACAATGGAGCAGAAACCAATCGATGTAAATCGATATTCCCTAGAAAAACAGAAAAGAAGGTGAAAAAATATTTACTACAATCGTATATGTGCAAGCTATCAAAAAAACCATTGGTTTGCTGCAGGTGTCCTGATATCCTCCCTGTGCCAGCACCTGCAACTGTGACGGAACCAATAACTTCAACAGGGGATAGAATTCCATCACCCACAGACGTGCCCAGTCCCCCCCCACCAGTGACGGCAGTTTCCAACCAGACGACACCAACTACTGTGTCAAGTCCACCACCAGCCAAGCACTCATCACATCCTAGGATTCGGATCGGCCGTCGTGGCCGTCGGAGGTACTACGTCGGATGCAACCTTCCAGGTGAGAGATTTGCCTGTGCCCTGTTCCCTCATAAGGTTAATCGATATTTTCGCGTTGCCACCGAAAGAGATGAAAAGAACTGATCTGGTAGCAGAGCATTGCATGCACCAGCAGATTGAAACAATGCACCATGTATTGAACTGTCCCCTGGACTTCATGAGCCAAACTTTGAACACTTGGTTTGGTGAGTTGTGTGCTTTCTGTGTTACACCTCTGGAAACAACAGCTCATCTTGTTTGTTGATTTCTGGCTATTTCCAGGTTGGGTTCAATTTGGTTATGGTTGAGGTCTTCAAAGATTGCAGTTGAATGTTTGTGACGCACTGCAAATGAAATCAGGACCGTGAATGAGACTGCCAGCAAACTAGTGGCTTGCCTGTAGGAGCAAGTGTTTCTGGAAAACTGGACTTCAAATAGTGATCAATGTGTGGCATTGGAGGATTTCGTTTGGCAATAATAACAATGAGTCGATAGAACTTGGTTGTTTATGTGTCGGCTTCGCAACCTTGCGACTCCCTTTTAGACAAACGTGTGCCTTGTCTTTTCGGATAGTCTCTCCATCCACTTATTCTGTTAAAATGCTTGAGCGCTAGCTTCTTTCACCACTCCACCGTGATAACCAATCAAAAATATTACAAGAGATGCCAGCCCATAGCCTATAGCATCGGGGGTGTAAAAGGATTGAGAAAAAGATTGGGTTGTTGGAGTAGATGAGGGAAATGAGTGGTTAGGAAAGGGAAAGGAGGATGTACTGTGAAATGGCAATACGTGAGAAGTTGTACTGTTGATATCAGAGCAGTACAGGAAAGGGAACGGATATATATTGCTGTATGGAAACAGTTGGACCATCTTTGTAAGTCCCTTGGAGGGCCGAGACTCTGTGTGTTCTATCGTGTGTTTCACCCATCCGTTCTGATATTCGACCTCCTCCGCAAAAGGCTTAAATTGTTACATGGTTTCGGAGCCATGAATGAGCCGGAAGGACCTGAAGAGATAATAGCAGAGGGCTCATTACCTGAACAAGCAACCGCCATGGAGTCCGAAATAGTGAAGGCTATTCGGGCAAGCATGAGGGAGGAGTTCTCACAGTTGGAGATACGTATGTCAGCACTGGAGGCTTCGCAAGGCCAGAGGTCGACCCCTGAAAGGGTAAACATTCCAGAAAGCGAATATGAAGAAGTTTTTACGGTACCTAGCCCAGGTGGTCGCGAAAGGCGAAATGGAATGTCAGTTGCAAGCGGGGTGCGTCACCATACTGTGGCCAAAGTAAAGTTTGGCACGCCGGACTATTTTACCGGTGAAAAAAATGACGAAAGTTTCCCGGATTGGTGGTTCGGGATAAGCGAATACCTAGAATTAATAGGTGAAAGCTCAGAGGTAGCAAAAGTTCGCTTTGTTGGCAGTATGTTGCGTGGGTTTGCAAAAAGCTGGTACCGCATTCTTTTGGAGAGAACTGACATACAAACACTGCCTTTTGAGTCGCTGCGGGAAAAAATGAAGAATCAGTTTGCAAGACGGGACGACACCACCAGAGTCAGGCGGCTGATTCGCAGCTGTTCACAAGGCACCAAGGGGGTGCAGGAGTACAACGCAGTGTTCCGAAAATTGGCCGTCAGGATACCGGAGGCACAAGAAGAAGAATTGGTTGGGCACTATTTGGCAGGGCTCCACCCCCACATTCGCGTTCAAGTTGAGACGCGTAAGCCGAACTCATTGGAAGAGGCCACTTCCCTTGCGAGTGACTGGGAAGCACTGGGACTCACGGGCGGCAAGGAGGCGAAAGTAAACTCAGCTGAATGTGAGAATGAGGACGACGACAGGGTGGAAGCGTTCCCAATCAACGGGAAAGGTCTCGTTACGTTCCCTTTGCAGCTCTCCCGCATGAACGAGCTGTTGTCGACTGTGCAAAAGGCCATGCGTAACCCCTGGCTTGCAGAGAGAATTAAGGAGATTGTGGACACAGCGCAGACCGAGGCTGGAAGTACGACACCGTCGAATAAAGCTTCTGTTACGGGGAAGTTACAGACAGGAAAAGGAGGGAAGCCGGGAAAGTCGGTAAAGCATGTGCACATTGATGATGAACATCCTGTCAACACTGTGTGGTTGAACTCTGACTCAGAAGGAGATGAAGCATATGTGGGAGTGGGAAATACTTCTGAAAACAGTCAATCCAGTCGGAGACTTATGCATGTCAATGGAGTTATCAAGGGACAGCAGATCAAGTTTCTGATTGATACCGGAGCGGCAGTCAGCATACTATATGAGAAAACACTAAGGAAGTTTGGGCTTCCTCTGCAGCCAGGAAAGATGTCCATCCAGGGGATAACGCAAGACAGTGTACAGTCGCTCGGCACAACCACGGCTTTGGTTGAAGTGGGGCAGATTCGAACTGATATTAAGTTCGTTATCCTGGAGGGACACGGACGAAGCATACTGGGCAAAGAAGCGATTGGGTCTTTAGGATTTATTATAGACCCTGGGACTGACCGTTTGGTAGACAAAAGCACAGATGCGGAGATTATCTGTTTTTCTGCTACTCCTAAGGAAGCAAAAGCAGAGACAAAAAAGGGGGCTCAGGCAGACTCAGAAGAATGTGTACTGACCCTAGGAAGCGACACCTTATTGGGGCCTGGAAGAACTACACAAGTCGTTTCCTCTGCTCGATGCTTTCTACATGGGAATGTGGTTATGGCTGTTAAGCCGAGAAACTTACACGCAGATAAGTACGGGTTACGTGTGCATTCGCAACTGGTTGCTGGGCCAAAGGAAGGAGAGCCTGTCGTCATTGGTGTGGACAATGAGCGAGACCATCCAATCCTGCTTAAAAAAGGAGCCAAGCTGGCCACGACGATTTTTCTGGAAAAAGCCAAAGTGCAACCCGCTGTCTGCACTCAAGAAAATACAAAAAAAGGGGACCTGGATGCGAGTCGTTCGTGCATTCAGGAGACATTGGTAGGACGACTGACGAAGGAATAAAAATTCAATTAACACAAGAGGTGGACTACTACCCAGAACAGTATAAGGATGTGGTAGTGTTTTTCCTCAACCGAAGCATTGTGTTAGGCCCTGGTGAGGTCGCAGTATTGAGTTTGCCTTACGAACTTAGGGGAGTTCGGGGACCGGTTATCGACTGTCTTAGTGCAAAAGGGGTTAGGTTGGTAATGAAACAGCGGGCAGGGGGCACGTTGTTTGGATACCTCGTTAACGACAGTAGTGAGATCCAGCACGTAACACCAAAGACCAGAGCTTGGTTTATTCCAGGACGATTAAATGAGCTGATTGATATTGACGGACGATGTGCGATGTCCAGAGTCCGAAGTAATACTTCTGACCGACTGTACGTACAAAAAACAGACAGTGAGTGGAGGCGACAAGAGCAGAGTTCTACTGAGCGAGGAAAAGAAGGGAGTTGGATACAGCGCAAGAAAGAGCGACAAGACTTAGAACGTGGAGCGACTAAAGTTTGGGATGTCCGTCGATCTAAGTGGGGGCGATATGGGAAGTGGGATGTCCAGGGAGAGTCGCAGGATGTAAGCGCAGAAGTTATGAACAATGAGTTGTTCGAGCCAGAAAGTCAGGACGAGTGTCTGTCTCAATTAATGCAACGATTTCCACGGGTTTTTGATTTGTCACCTGAAGTGAGTGGGCTATCACGTGACATGGCCGCCCTCACCATCACACTTTCAGATCTCGAACAGATCGGTACTACGAACTTCAGTGCGTTCAGTGACTGGCAGCCACTATCAACGGGACAGGAGGGGGCGGCTGAATCGGAAATCGCGGCGCTCGAAAGGAGGGGCATCGTCAAAGAATTGCGGTGGGATGAACGAGGGCTTTTTTCGCAACCTTTAATTTTCCAGAAACCAGGGGGGAATTCGGTTCGAATTACGTTGGACTGCCGACGAGTGAATAAGCTCTTCCGTACTTGGAAGACTCCGCTTACGCCTGTCAAAACGATACTATCTCGGCTGAACCCCGAGTATCGAGTTTTTTCGGTAGTAGACCTTAAGGATGGGTTCTTTAATCTCGGAATCAGTAATGAGCTCAGCAGCTATTTCTGTTTCAGCTTGGGGAAGAAGCGGTACAGGTTTCAGCGATTAGTCCAGGGGTTCAACGGGAGTGCGTTGATTTTTCACTCTATCATTACTCGTGTACTGGAAGAGGCGAGGAAGATCTATCCCGATTTGGACGCAGAGGTATACATCGATGATATCATCATCGGAGCCCGAAACGAGTGGGAACATGATAGGAAATTACAAGCGTTATTTCGTATCTTGGATCAATTCGGTTTCAAAGTAAAAAAGGAGAAGGCACAGCTTAAAAAAAGTCACGTCACTTTTCTCGGGTTTGAGGTTTCACATGGGACTGTGAGTTTGGATCCGTATTGTCAGAAGCTCAGAGAAGGATTACCAAAGATCCAAGGAAGGAAGACTCTACAGCAGGCGCTTGGGATGTTGAACGTGGTGAAGGGACACGTACCAGGATTTGCAAGGAAGGTACAGGCAATGTACGAGGAATTGTCAGCAGTCGGACGGGAAGCAGACTGGGAAGTCGTGAACGCTCGCTTTCAAAAAGTCGTGGTGGAAGTACTAAGTGCTGTGTACGACATGCGAATGCAGCAGCCAGGGGCCGACTTTGAACTGTACACGGATTGGTCGTCAGCCGCTGGGGGATATGCGTTAACACAAGGTGATCGGCTTTTGTTTCTGGGGTCACATTCCAACTCTCCGAGCAAACGTTCGGTTTCGAGCTTCTTGGGCGAGGCTCAGACGATCGTCCGCGCTTTGAAAAAGGTGTCGTGGATAACGGGAGGGGGTAATATTCAAGTGTTTACCGATTCCGAAGGTTCGGCCAAAAAGTTTAACTCAGGAAGTCTGACCGATGACACTGATTTACGCGTGCTAAGGCTGCTGAGTTATATTACTGGGAACTATACAATCGGAGGTAACTTGCATTTTACGCATCTCCCTGGTAAGGTAAATGTTCTCGCTGATCTACTCTCGAGGTGGGCAAGTCACGAGGTGGATGCAGGTTTGACGCTGTACAGAGTGGAAGAAGATCAAACGCGGAGGATCAACGAAATACTCAAGGATGCACACAGAGGACATTTTGGCGCGGCAAAAATGATGAAGAAGATACGAATGCAGGGGAAGAAAGTGCCAAGGACAGCTGTCGATTCCTATGTGGATGTGTAGCGCATGTGTGGTACAGACAGCTGCATGTCTGACTTGGTAGTACGGGATAGTACAGGGGTCACCTCAGAGTACGATTGTACTACAGAGGTTACAAGGAGGGCTCTGTGCTAGGTTTGATAGTGAAGCTTGTGGGTGACGCAATAGTGGTCGGCTGTGTTGGTTGGATTCGTGATAACTTGCTGGCTAACGCAAGTATACTTGTGGGGTTTGTTGGTTTAGACAACTCTCTAGCTAGCGCGGTTGTGAACGCTACTAGAGCACTTAGGTTGGGAAGTGATTGCGTCAGGCAAACACTTAACACTCACACACACAAACACACACACAAGCGGGAACACACCAATCCCACGAATCCCGAGTTCTTACAAAATAAAGTGAACGTCAAAACAACGAGTGGGCCTCTTAAGTACCCCTAAGTGTAGTACGCTGACGCATGCCCCAAACTCTGGGTCTAATCTGTCTTACTCGCGAACCCACATGCGTCAGCCACCCTCGGCTCTATCCCAAACTACCTCGTATAGCGCTAAAAGACTAACAAGGTTCGAACATTATGTTATTCTGTAAGCTATTGTTCCCTTCAAGTGTGCTCGTGTGTGTCTATCGCCCCACCCTCAGTTCGTTACACAGCTCATAACCCACGGAGCTGTAACATTGGTTTCGGAGCCCGGCGAAGAGCCTAGGCGAAATAGAGAGCGAAGGTCGACCTGAGAGGCGAATTCGCGCGCACCCAACCCTAACACGGTCCAAGAACTACAACCTACAACGCCTGGAAGCTATACTACGAAGTGCTACTACGTTTGGAGGTCCTACTATCCCAAGGCGGACTCCAGGGGCCGACTGTTGTGGAAATAGTCGTCCAGAGCGTGATTCAGTACTACTTCCAGGGCCTACAAAGTTTAGTCGGACTTAAGGCCGACTAAAGTAGGTGGACGGCCGACTAAAGTAGTTGGAAGGCCGACAAAAGTAGTGGGAAGGCCGACAAAAGTTGGTGGAAGGCCGACAAAGGATTGGGTAGCGGACAAAAAGTGTTGGAGCAACACTGAAGAATCAGCAGTGTGCCCAGCGGACTGTGAATAGGCGGATTGGTCGACACAAGTGTGGGAAGAACGGACTTCAACACTGTGTAGGAAATTGCTAGTCGCCAACTTCTGGTGTGAGAAAGGTTCGGCCTGTAAACATCCCTGCGAAGTTTTGGCGGACTAACAATGTCACAGGAAAGCGTAGCACAATCGCCACATCGCCATGATGATGGTGGTGATGGTGAGCCGATGGAAGCCGACGTGTCCGTCAGAGGAGGAACTACACCGCGAGTTGTATCTCCGGGAACAGTTCCCGCTAGCTCTAGCGGAGTTTATGCCCGCTATGCCGACCACATGCGGTTGCATACGCGGCACCGAGAGCTACAGCGGGCTATTGATTCGCGGATAGCACATGTGGATCAACAGCTTGAAAATATCCACGGATTAATCGAGCAGACCCGCAATGACGGACAAGGCAATGTGCGACGTTTAACCGAGGCAACCCGGCGTTTGGATGGTTTGTATGCAGCACTCGACCGACAAGTTCAAGAGGTTCGTGAAACTCTCACTCCACTTCGAGCGGAAGTGGCGACATACTCAAATGAACTGCGGACGTTACGAGAGAGCAACAATCAGGCTAACCAGCGCATTGATCAATTGACTGCCCAAGTGGGAGAACTCCGACAAGCATTGCAGCATGCAGCGGAGAGTCGACGAAGGGATCGCACCGCAAATCAGCAATTCCGCGAGACCGCAAACGGACAAATGCAACAGCTATTGCGCCGTTTGGCGGCGGTGGAGCAGCGGGTGGAACAAATTCCTACAGACGCACCACCAGCGGTAAACCCAGCTGAAATTGCACGTATGGGAAATGCGGTCCGAGAAATTGGAGAACGTGTAACCCAAGTAACAAACACCTTGGCGGACACGCAAAGAACGCAGAGAAATGCGTTCGACGCGCGACTGGATGATCTGAGAAGGTCCGCGCGCGGAAGAACGGATGTAGTGGAACAGCAGTTAAATGCACGAGTGGATGAGGTGGTGGCAAAATTGGAGGAACTCGGCGGCGATGAAGTGGAAGAAGAAGTGGAAGGCGGACAAGCCATTCCGAACTTCTTTGACCCTGACCAACAAGGTCAGCCGCAAGTTGTTCCCCAACAACCACCTCAGGTGGTGGCACCAGTGGTAGCGGCAGCGGCACGGCCGTTTGCGGTCGCCCCACTAAGGTTGCCCGCACCAGAACGGTTCTATCCAGAAAACAAGAACCGGGAGTTACCCTCAGAATGGATAGAGGGACTCACCACTCACTTTGATGCATTGAACGTCCACGATCCGGAGCGTGTCCCAATAGCATTGACCCTACTCGGAGGCGCAGCGGCGGCTTGGGTAACTTCAACGCCCATGCAAAGAAGATATTTATCGGCGCTGTCGTGGGACGAATTTGTGGAACAATTCGTTTCGCGTTTTGAGCCTATTAACCGGGAGCGGCACAATCGGGACGAGCTCGGACGTCTAAAGCTTGCTGGCAGCATGAACATTGTGGACTACTGTCAGAAATTCCGACTATACCGTTCGCGGTGTCGGGAGTTGAGCGACCAGGAGGCCTACAGAATATTTGAAGCCTCGTTGCCAACTCAATTGCAGTATGATCTTCGATTGCGGGCAGAGCTAGACGGAGATTACGAGGGCGCCCTCCAAATGATTCAGAACATTGGGGGAACGCTGTCCCAGATGACGGGCCGTTATAACCCGTTCCAGCAACAAACCCAAAGGGGCGGACGACGAGGCGGACAAAGAGGAGGTCGTTCCGGAAGAGGTGGCAGACAAACACAATCCGCGCCGCAAGGGTCAACAACCGGCGGCGGAAGCGGATATGGATACACCTCAGTTGCTGGAGGTACTGGCGCTGGATCACAAGCAAGTGTTCAGGGCGGAAGAGGTCAGTCAAGAGGGAACCGAAGAGGAGGTGGCCGACAAAGCCAACAGGGAACACAAATGTCCCTTGGCACCTGTACCGTTTGCAATAAGACTGGTCATACAGCGGCCAATTGCAGACAGAAACAGGGAAACTAGCCTCCTCCGATCGGGCTGCCGGAGAGGTAAAACGACCTGGCAGGCGGAAAAATCGCCGACTGAAGCAAGCCCACAAGAGGGGATCGGCGGCGAGACTGAACCATGCAGTACCACAAGGGGATAAAAGGAAGAAGCGGGTTAGAAGGGGTGTCCGGGGTGGACAAGGAAGAAAACGTGCAAGTGTGATAAACAAGTTATTAGCGGCTATGGAAGGATTCTCTAGAGGACGTCAAGCGGATTGTTCCAACGTGCATGATACCCCGGGGGTATCGCTCAGTAGGCACATTGGCAACCTGAACATGACCGAATCTGGATGTTTTGGCGGAAACCGGCAGGGCCAAAGTCCGGTAAGGGGAGGTGGACAACATCCTACAGTTTGGCAAGAGTGGAGAGGGAAGACGCAAGCCCCCACGAGAGAGAGCGCGAACCCTCCGGCCAACAAAGCAAACCGCTCTGGAATTAAACCTTGGCGGCGGAGTTTGGCTATTGAGAGCCGAAGTTGTGACACAAAACAACCACTGCGGATGTCATCAAGTAGCACTGGCTGCCAGACACTTCCTCTGGAACAGTCGGCGCTCTCCGCAGTTGCCCGTCCTACAAGCCAAGTTCGTTCCACCAAACAAACTTCTAGTACTTCTGAACCTGGAAGGAGGACATTGGTTACCTCTATTAGCGAAGCTGACGCTATTGGTACCTTGTTCCGGGTCGAAGTGAAAATCGCCAATCACCCGGTGACGGCGCTTATCGACAGTGGCGCATCGGGCGATTTCATTGCGGAAGATGTGGTCAAGTTGTTGGACCGCAAGTTGGAGAAGGTGGAATCCCCCACCGAAGTCTCACTAGCGGATGGAACAAAAGTGGAGGTTAAGCATCAAGTCCGAACAGTAGTGCGGATTGGCCCCACAACGTCCACCACAACTTTGTACGTGTTACCGAAGACAAGTCATTCAATCATCTTGGGGAAACCATGGCTAGCAAGAGTCAACCCACAGATAGATTGGAGGGAACACGAAATGCACATCTCTAGGCGGAACCAACCAGATGCTCTTGTAAAGGGTATCCCGCCAGGAGTGGTGCCGACTATATCTGAGGAGAAACCGTTAAAAGGAGAGTTCATGACCGCTAAAGCAGCAGCTAAAGCGCTCAGACAAAGGAGAAAGCGTTCGTGTCTTGTTCTCGTGAGACAAGCGCGAAGGAATCCGACAGAAACAGATGGGAAGAGGAAGTTGGAGTTACTGTTAATACATCCTACAACGGGCAAAGTATCAGCATTTCCAGAGGCCGACAAACCTTTGGAGGAACCAACCGAACTACCGAAGGAAGTGGATCCACGGTTTGGGGACGCTCTCAAGAAGATACCTGAGAAGGTTATCAGAGACGCGTTTAAGAGGAATGCTGACATGTTTCCGGCAGATTTACCTGGAATAGCGCCTTTGCGGCCCAAATACGATATGAGGATCGATTTGGAACCAGGGACAAAGCCTGCTTGGCGGCCGTTGTACAAGTACAATCCCGCAGAGTTGGACGAGATGAAGACCAGAGATAGGACTTTCCGGTTACGGTACCGTAAACCGTACCGTAACCCCACTCCGGTCACTTACGGTTACGTTAGTTACGGTCCGGACCGGAGTGGTTTTCGTGCTCGGAACCGGACCACCGTACCACTCCGTACTGCTCCGGTACCGGACCGTACCGACCGTAACCACCATACTAGGGATCCGATGCCGACATGTCGGTCATCGATCAAACCGATCTCCGATCAAGATCGGTCCCTGCAGTTTCCGATCAAGCCGATCACCGATAAGATCGGTCCGATCAGACCGATCGCCGATCAAAATCGGACCGATCAAAAAAAAACGGTCCGACTTCTCCGATCAAAATCGGCCGATCACCCAGTTCTGCCTCGGAAACCAGATCGGATCGGGATCGGGATCGGCGGTTTCCGATCAGATCGGAAATTGACCGATCTGATCGGCGCGTCGCCGATCATGATCGGCGACGCATTATCACTCGAGAACGATCAAATCGCTGGTCCGGCTACCGATTCCCCTGATCGGCACCACATCAAAGCCCGTGGCGTCGGATTATCCGTGTTTCCGTGAACATGAGAGGCAACAGGAGAAAGACGAAACCGCGAGCGCAACCGCGAGCGCTGCACCGTATCTTACCTCCCGTCGAGCTGTCCGGGGATGACTTGCGAGGCGAACCGAACGCAGTTCAGCCGACGCCACACCGCTGGAGCTCTGATTCTGTGAACCCAAAGGGGGTTGCACGCGGAGGGGGAAGAGGATCTGGAACTGGAACGGAAACAGGAGGAGCAGGAACACGATCTGGAACAGAAACCGGTGAGTGTGGCAAATTTGCTGTGCAGTGAACTCATCAGATGTGATTGTCTTGGTGGGGCACTCTTGGGGTGTTGGTGTTTCCTTGCATCTGCCTCCAGGTAGGGACATGTCACCTGTGGGCTTTGATATGCTTCAGAAGATATGGCCTTGGGCCTCATGCTGGTTGTCTTGTAGTGGATCTCACATTCCAAACATCAGCTCGGACGCAGGCACAGAACCAGAAACGGACCGGAATCCACACTTGGGTGGACTCCATGTATGTACAGAACAGTGCAGGAGAAATGGAGCGATTTGTGGATGAATGGAACAGGAAAGTAGTGACCTGTAGGATATGCAGGAGTCAGTTGGTCTACAGCAAGGGAGGCCGCACCTCGTTGTTGACCCATGCTAAGAGGCATGGTCTCACCACCCCGGAGCAGATGCAGATCGCTGTCCACAACGGATTTGTGGGACATCATCAGGAGCAGGGGGGGGAACGGATCGTTTCGTTCGGAAACCAGAGAACGTTGCCTTTCGTGTCTAGATGGGGCTGCCTGACCAAAGAGTACAAAAACTTCCGGGATCATGTCATGAAATTCGTGGTCAGCACCGGTGCAGCTTTCAGGTGTGTGGAGGACAAACATTTCAGAGCCATGTGCTCCTCCCTTAATGCATCTGCACCTTGTCTGAGTGCAAAGACCATCTCCACCAACGTTGGGCTTTCAGCGAAACGGCTCAGCAAAAGGATCCGAGAAGAGGACCTCGGAAAATTCAGACCCTGCTTCGTTGCAGATGGCTGGTCGCAGGAACCGAAGCACTGGTTTGCCATGGGAGCTGTTTATATCCACCGGGACGCTGAACAGGATCTGTTTGAACTGAAGCGGATCAGCTTGGGAACCTGGGACCTGAAGGGAAATTGTGATGCTGAGGACATCAAAAAAAAAAATGGCAGAAATTCGGGATCGGTACAACCTGGGCGATTACCGGGCAAGCATTGTCACAGATCATGAATCAAGAATGGGTGCGGCCTGTGAACGCAAAGGTGAATACGACTGGCACGGATGCTGCACTCACCGGATCAATCTCGGAGTCAGAAAAGCCCTGAACCAGGCACCTGAGCCGTTGGAATTCCTGATCAAGAAGGTCCGTCAGATCTGTGTCCGTGTCATGGGATCTGCCAACCTGTGGGAAAGTTTCAAGACAATCCAAGAAGCGCGCATATACAAGGAAGATTATGACCGGGACCGGGCTGCAGCGGATGCGGATATGCAGAGCCAGGCCAGCCGGAACCAGGTTGGCAGTCAGAACCAGAGTCAGAATCGAAGTCAGGCTGGCACCTCCGACCAGAATCAGGATCAGAACCAGGCTGAGGAGGAGGGGCCCTTCCCCATGTACTCCTCTGATGAGGAGGAATGTCCTGATGATGACTGGTTGATGGAGGAAACAGAAGACTGCCCTGGACCAGTCAGGAGATCGCAGCGGATCCTGAGATTGACCCTGCCCGTTGAAACCAGGTGGAACTCTGTGTGGTACATGCTGCATCGGTTCCTGATCCTGAAGGAGGATATGCGTAAAATGCTGCAGACCATGTCTGAAGAGGATCGGTTGACAGAATTGGAATGGATACAACTCCGGCACCTGCATTCGATCTTACAGCCATACAAGGAAGCTACCAAGCGCATGGAGGCTGAAAAAACGGTCACCTGTTCGCTGGTTCTGATGGTCATGGCCCGGGTCAGTGACATCATCGACAAAATGGATTTACCCTGTCAGGACTTGGATCAGTTCAGAAAGCAGCTCAGAAGCAATATGGATGAGGAATTCGATGATCCAAACTGGCTCCTGGCCGTCGGATGCATGCAACAACTGGATCCGTCACGTTTGCGATTGGATGATCCTGTTATCACTCGGTATCTGTGGGGATCGGACCAGTTCCATGAATTCAAATCTCGGTGGTCTCGGTGCGATCTGTGGGTGAATGATGTGCTAGAGGAGTGCAACAAGCTCATAATGTGCATCAAAGAGAGACCGGATCAGGAGGCAGGAGCAGATGCATGCGGCACCTTCAGAGGACCAGAAAAAAGCCCGGTGCATTCCACGTATGACTGGCTCACAGTTGTCCATCCATCAGGGGATCCAACCGATTCAGGAACAGATGAGTGGGAACGGTACTGTGCAGTGAGGGCAACCCCCCTCACATCTGTACTGACTTCAGGTCTGGAGTGGTGGCGGTTAAATCAGGCTCTGTACCCAGCTGTAGCAGTTCTGGCAGCCGAGTATTTGTGCATACCAGCGTCCAGTGCATCTGTGGAACGGATGTTCAGTATTAACGGGCATCAGTTGAATAAGCGCAGGAGGCGGATTCAGGTTTCCAAGGTGCGGGATCTGACACTGATACGGGACAATCTGGATATGATTTAGTGTGGTTCCCTTCTTTTTTTCTGCAACCTGGATCTGAATCTGTTTCTGATGCAAATTGGATCTGTTCCAGATTCCATGGTTTGGCAGGGGTTTTTGTGGAGGGTTCAGTCTTGGTTTTTCCGTTTTTTAACAGGCAGTTTTTTAACATGCAACCTGGATCTGTTCCAGATTCCATGGTTTGGCAGGGGTTTTTGTGGAGGGGTCAGTCTTGGTTTTTCCTTTTTTTAACAGGCAGTTTTTCAACATGCAACCTGGATCTGTTCCAGTTTTCCGTAGTCTCCCTCGGGGTGAACATCATCCACAAACGGTTTTACATTTCACTGAGTCCGGAAACCGTTCATCATCATCCACTGAGTCACTGATCCACTGAGTCCTGATCCTGATCCCAATACTGCTTCCTGAAAACTCGATATCCTCCACCAGAGCAGTGTACCATTTCGTTCTTTCATCCACATCCACTCAGTCATCACAAATCATCACATTCCTACCCAGCAAAGCTGATCCTGATCCTGCTCCTCTACAAAATCGATTTCTCCCACCAGTGCACCATTCCATTGTCAAACTCTGGACAATCATCACATTCCTACCCTTCAAACCCACCCCCATGGTGCTGCTGATCCTGGTCCTGCTCCTGCTCCTCTACAACATCGATTTCTTCCACCAGTGCATCATTCCATTCTCTAACGCTGAACACTGTGCCCGAGTTCCCTGAATGACGCCTGAAACCGTCCAACCCCCCTCTTCCGGTTCTCCTGTAAACTTTAGTGTCTGATATGACAATGCCATGGATATATAATGCTTCCTTTATTCTGTGGAGAATCCACGAGTTTTCCAGGGCCACGTTTTGGAGGAACTGTACCAGGTGGACCATCGACCGGAAGCTGATGGGGAATTGGATTTTATAATCTCCGTTGAAGGTGTACCTGGTCCTGAGCTCCATGTCCTCCAACCGCAGCTGAACCCGCTCCTCATCCGATAATTGGATCTGGTCCTGTTGTACTGGGCACCTTCTGGGCACGGCTCTACCGCGCTGATCCGTTTGACAGGAGAAGCCATCAAAATCTCTCGGGAACGGGGTTTCTACTGGGTACCTCTGGGGCTGCCTCTGGGGCTCACTCTGGTCCTGCCTGTGTGCGTGCATCTGGGCCCGCATCTGTTCAAAGTTAGGTTGGGGACCCCTGCCACCACTTCTGAGAGGTTCGTTTCCGAATCCTGATCCAGGCCTTGATCCTGACCCAAGTCCTGACCCCGATCCAAACCCTGATCCAAACCCCGATCCATATCCTGAATCTGGGTACTCTCCATCTTCATATTCCGCACAGGATCCACGCCCTGGTTGAGGTCGGAACTCCCCAATCAGCTCCACTTCGCTGTCATCGTCTCCCCAGTGTTCCACAGGCTCCACCTTGATGAATGAGCCAGGTCCTGATGGGGCCGGTTCATACGATGCTGCTGGTGGTGCCATTCCTGACCCTGATCCAACCGGTGGTGCTGCTGCTGGCGCTGAGGATCCTGATCCAGATGGCATGGGTGGTGCTGCTGGTGGTGCTGCTGGTGCTGGTGCTGGTGCTGGTGCTGGTGCTGGTGGTAATGGAATCGAGAAGTCTGCAGCAATCTGATCCGAGATTACTATCATATTCTGGACCTCAACTTCTAGCTGAGCCAGGTTCTGTTCCAGGCAATATCCTGTGAGCACTCCTGCTCCATACACAACAACTTGTTACCCTAACAGGAAAAAAACAATAAAACAACCGCAGCATCAGATATTCAACTGATTTAACTCACCTGTTTTAACCGATATCACCCGATGCGTATCCGAAGCCAGGTTCTGGTAACCCTCTCTCACGATTCCGGGTGGGCCTTGCTCCAGGTACACCAGCAAACGGTCCACGAGTCTGGGCAGGTACGGGTCGTTGTTCATCGCAGCTTGCAGATAACCGGATCCGAGAGTACTGCAAACCTTCAGGAACGGAACCTACACAACCAAGCAAACAAGAAATCTGTTTCCGGACAGACACCAACAGCAGCACCAACAGAAACCGCGACAACGATAGTTACCCGTTCCAATCCGAAAAACCGACGCAGGGACCGGACGCAGCCATAGATTCTCTGCCGCGCGTCGGCAGGTTCTTTTCCCACCGCGGGAGGAATCGCGCCACCGAGGCTGTTAAGCTCCCGGGCGTACCGAATAGCAGGGAACGCGTCGACCATTTCAGAAACCGAGAGAAAAAAAACAGGACCTGGGGTAAAGGGACCGAAACCGGGACAAAAACAGGGACCGAAACAGGGACCGCAATATGCAAACAGAGACAAGTCCAAGCATAACACGAGAAAAGAAGGTGGCCCAAACGCCTCGAGGCTCGACATATATTGGAGGCAGTTTTGCGCTGGACGTCACATCTGAGTCATCGGTGTGTCAGTGAACACGGGTAGTCGGATCGCAAGTCGGCATCAGACCCACACAACCGATTTTGAATGATGTGACCGACATTGCGCCTTTCACACCGATCATGATCGGCACACCCCGATCACTGCACCGATCAAAGAAAACACGCCGACTTTGATCGGCCGACTATTCCGATCACAGCTCCACGCCTTGATCGGATCGGGATCGTGATCGGCCGATGACGTTTTGTGATCGGATCGGTCGCCGATCCCGATTAATCGGTCCGATCAAAACACCGATCACCGATGATCGACGCCGATCATGATCGGTTTTGAAAAAAAAAAAAAAAACCGACTTTTTTTGTATCACTCCAAAACACACGTTCCTGAAAACCAGAGTCCGATCCGACCCCGTTTAGACCTGTTTACAGCAGGCCGATTATTACCTATCATATCCCTAGTATGGTAACCACCGTACCAACCGTAAACCGTAAATAGTAACCCCCGCAGGGTCCCGAGAACCCAAAGGAACCCAGGGGGATTCGAACCCACGACCTTACAGACTACAGCCTAACGCTTTAGCACTGAACCACACTACTTCACGATGATTTAGGGGCTACCGTAGCTATACCGTACCTGTTCCGTACCGTAAAAACAACATATTACTCCGGTTACGGTACGGAGTTACGGCCGTAATACGGAACCGTAACTCGACCGTAACCGGACCGGACCGTAGCCGGACCAGAATTTTGGCCCAAGTCCTATCTCTGATGAAGACCCAAATCGATTTCCTACTCGAGAAGGGGTTTATCCGGCCATTGCATTCCCCATACGGAGCACCGATATTGTTCGTGCCCAAGAAGGAGGGAACAATGCGAATGTGCATTGATTACCGCGTTTTGAACCGCCACACGGTCAAAACCAGGTATCCTCTGCCGCGGACTGAGGAATTGTTCGACCGACTTGGGGGAAGTCGTTACTTCACCAAGATCGACTTGCGAACAGGATATTGGCAGCAGCGTCTAGACCCGGCGGACGTGCACAAGAGCGCGTTCAGAAGCAGATACGGCCACTATGAGTTTTTAGTGGTACCGTTCGGGCTAACGGGAGCCCCAGGATACTTCATGTCGATGCTCAACGACATCCTGCGGGAGCACCTGGACGACTTCGTCGTTGTTTTCCTCGATGACATCTTGGTATTTTCGCGGACAGCTAAAGACCATGCCCGTCATGTGGAGGCGGTTCTGGCGAAACTTCGGGAGCAGAAGCTATACTGCAAACTGCCGAAGTGCGAGCTGGCGCGGACAGGAGTAGAATATCTCGGACATTGGATATCAGCGGCCGGCGTTATGCCTATGGACGACAAGGTGGCGAAGCTTACGAAGTGGCCACGTCCTACAAACATCACTGAAGTACGTTCCTTCTTAGGAATGGCGAGCTATTACCGCAAGTTTATCTTCCGGTTTAGTGAAATAGCCGCCCCACTTCATGAATTGACCAAGGCAAACGTGGTATTCCGCTGGACTGAGGCGTGCCAGAAGGCATTCAAGACATTGCGGACATGTCTCAGTGAGAGTCCGGTCCTACTATTTCCTGACTTACGGAAACCGTTCACGGTTTTCACGGATTCCAGCAACCATGCTGTAGGAGGTGTGTTATGCCAAGAGGGAGCTGGCGGACAACTGCAACCAATCGCATATGAGAGTCACAAACTCATACCCGCTGAGCGGAACTACCCTGTACACGAACAGGAGTTGTTGGCGGTGGTGCATTGTCTCCGCACCTGGCGACACTACCTTGAGGGACGGAAATTTGAGCTCCGGACGGATAATGCGAGCCTTTTGTATCTCCGGACACAACCCACGTTAACACGGCGACAAGCACGTTGGGTGGAGCTACTAAGTGCCTTTGATTTTGCCATTGTGCATATTAAAGGGACCGCCAACATTGTGGCGGACGCATTATCCCGAAGACCTTTACGTGAGGACACGGAAGTGCCTTGCGGCGGCGGACAAAAACACCCCCCAGGACGACAAAAGCCTGGGGTGGGATCCCGCAAGACAGATGAAGACTTAAGCGGACAGGCCACTAGACCTGACCGCCCGGGGAAAGGACAATTGGGGGACTGGGCATCGGACCAGTCGGAGGTAGCTTTTGATGAGCCCCCATTGAAATTTTGGGATCCGTCAGCTGAAGAAGTGGAAGCACTTGCTCGACGTGCCCCGGAGTCCAACACGGACGACAAAATTAGTAGGCTGGACGACAAAGTTAGTCGGACACAGGCCGACAAAGTTGATCCGTTGAGGGAGGAGTCTGGCGATAGGGGAAACAAGACTCAACCGCCACTAGAGCTTTCCGCTCTGGTTGACGCGCGCACCGGTCCCACTGATGACCTCATTGATGCTATAAGAAACGCACAGAGGTTGGATCCATTGGTGGCGGACATTGTATTGCGGTTAGAAGCGCGAGAAGCGGAAGCGGAAGCTATGTACGTGATGGAGGAAGACGGTTTACTCAAGAGACGACTATCGGATGAAGAGGAGCTACGCTTGGTGGTACCGCGGGGGAACATCCGCAACAAAATACTGCGGCTCTGTCATGATAGCCCTGCGAGCGGCCACAAGGGCCAAGAAAGAACAAGAGAATTAGTGGGAAGATACTTCTACTGGAAATTCTGGAAGAAGGAGGTCAACCACTACGTCCGCACGTGTCCCACTTGTCAACGAACTAAGGTGGAGTCACGACGGCCGGCTGGTTTGTTAACACCATTGCCAGTGCCAGGGCGGAAGTGGGAATCCATCGCGACTGATTTGGTGGTTGCTTTACCTCAAACAGAGCGGGGATTCGATGCCATTGCGGTATTCCTTGACCGCCTAACCAAAATGATTCATCTTGTTCCCACTACCACACGTGTTACCGCTGAAGGATACGCGCGACTGTTCTTTGAGGGCGTTTGGAAGTACCACGGACTTCCACGTTCCATAATCAGTGATCGCGACGTAAGGTTCACGAGTGAGTTTTGGCGAGCACTCTGGGCGATGCTGGGCGGAGAGCTCCGCATGTCGACCGCCTTTCACCCGCAAACAGATGGAATTACAGAGCGGGATATCCGAACTGTACAAGAAACGCTGAGGGCGTACGTTTCTGAGAGACAAAACGACTGGGATCTTCGGTTGGCGCAAGTGGAGTATGTCTATAATAATGGCGTTCACTCTGCTACCCGCTATACACCATTTTATCTCAACTATGGGATACATCCGGAGCATCCCGCTGCACTTGTGTCTGGCGCACTACAGGCGCGAGCGGAAGGGGTAAGACAGTTCACCCAGCGGATTCAAAGAGACTTAAGAACCGCACAAAACTATCTGGGGGCAGCAAGAGTAAGAATGAAGCGATTGGCGGACCAGAGCCGACGCGATCAAAACTTTGCTGTGGGAGAACGTGTCCTACTGCGGACGAAGAACATTGAGCTGATGCACAGCGGGCCAAGCAAGAAACTACAGGCACGCTATGTAGGTCCGTTCCGCATCTTGGCGAAAGTCGGGGATGTTGCATATCGTCTTGAACTTCCTCGAGGGTGGCGAATCCACAACGTCTTCCACGTATCATTACTGCGTGAGTTCCATTCCACTCAGCAGTATGGCCGCCGTGAATTGGAAGCTCCACCGGCGGATTTGGTGGAAGGAGAAGAAGAATATGAAGTAGAGCGAGTTGTGGACCACCGGGAAAGGAGAAGGGGTCGGCGAACGATCCTGGAGTACTTGGTTAAGTGGCGAGGATATGGCATGGAGGAGGCACTGTGGTTACCGGACGATGAACTGCAGAACGCACCACTTGCTGTAGCTGACTACCGCGCTGCCGCACGCTTGGGGTAGATGTTGGGGAGGACATCTATCGTCGTCGAGAACAAGTGGCGGACAGAGGCGAGGGGAGCTTAAACCAGTTCTGGAAGAAGTGGAACTCAACGAGGAGCCGACAAACTCTCAGTATATCCGCTGATTTCAGTCGGCCGGTGGCAGCACCGCCGCTGAGGCTGGTATGGGACAGTTTTGGTGGAAGTTTACCTAGCGCTAAAGGGAAGGACTGAGCAGACACCGGTTATCCCGCTAGCGTGAACAGCCGACTGTGGGGACTGCTGCGAGGGAGTTTGGAGGTACTGGATCAGAGACACCACCGTCGATATGGTGGACTGTTGGAGCGCGCAAGGAGCTAGAGTATGCTGTGGACGCAGTGGTAGCCGCGCAAGACCGTCAGAGACAGTGATGGGTGTTCGGGGTCGTTGAGTGGAACTGGGGTGGGTTTTCTGGGGGAATCAAAAGGTTGGGGGATTTTTAGTTTGATTACAGTTTTATGATTTGGAAATGATTGAATTGTTTATTGAATTTATTTGACCATTCCAAGCAGACAATCTTCTTATTTAGAGTCGGGACGATTTACTAGATAAGAGGCGGCGTTTGTAGCGCATGTGTGGTACAGACAGCTGCATGTCTGACTTGGTAGTACGGGATAGTACAGGGGTCACCTCAGAGTACGATTGTACTACAGAGGTTACAAGGAGGGCTCTGTGCTAGGTTCGAACATTATGTTATTCTGTAAGCTATTGTTCCCTTCAAGTGTGCTCGTGTGTGTCTATCGCCCCACCCTCAGTTCGTTACACAGCTCATAACCCACGGAGCTGTAACAGGATGCCTGCGTCGTTTGCCAAAAGTATGAACGACCTAAGGAAAGGGCGCCCTGGGGAGATACGAAACAAGGCATGTGGCCGGGACAGGCAGTCAGCATGGATGTAGTTGGACCGTTTCCGAGAGGGACTGAAAACCATGTCTACCTGGTAACCATCATTGATCATTGCTCAAGATTCGCTGATGCACGGCCTGTGCAGCAAGCCAATACGCAGGCAGTAAGTCAGGTGCTGGAAGGCTGGATTCGGGCACAGGGGCAGCCTCAGGTCGTCATGACGGACAATGCAGCGGTTTTTACCTCACGTCGATTCTCTACTGTTATGGAAAAAATTGGAATCAAACATGAATATGTGCCTCCCTACTCTCACAAAAGCGCAGGGTTGATTGAAAGGTACCACAGGACACTGGAGGATCGAATCAAGCGAATGACAGAGGACTCGATGCTGACAGAATGGGCAAAGCAAGTTCCAGAAGCAGTGGAGCTTATTCAGCAGATGCCTCATGATGCTACTGGGTATTCGCCCCGACAGTTGATGAAAAAACGGGATATCTGGGATGTCTCGGTCTCAGAAGAACAATGGCAGAATGATGTCAGAATGGCGTGGGCTCAGGATGCTATTGGGCGTCAGAGGCGAAAAGCCAAGCAGCGTTTTGTGGAAGAAAGTTACAAGGCTGGGCAGTGGGTCTGGTGTTACGATCATACTCGAATGAGATCTGAAGGAGAGAAGTTGAAGGCATTCTGGTATGGGCCATGTCTGTTTGAGGGGTATATTTCCAGACATAGGTGTGTGATCAATGATCCAGATCATCGAAAATTCTTGACTCATGTTGACTTTGTGAAACCATGCCGGTTGTCCATTTGGGAATATTAGGACTCAGTAGCGCAGCGGAAGCGTGTAAAAGGATTGAGAAAAAGATTGGGTTGTTGGAGTAGATGAGGGAAATGAGTGGTTAGGAAAGGGAAAGGAGGATGTACTGTGAAATGGCAATACGTGAGAAGTTGTACTGTTGATATCAGAGCAGTACAGGAAAGGGAACGGATATATATTGCTGTATGGAAACAGTTGGACCATCTTTGTAAGTCCCTTGGAGGGCCGAGACTCTGTGTGTTCTATCGTGTGTTTCACCCATCCGTTCTGATATTCGACCTCCTCCGCAAAAGGCTTAAATTGTTACAGGGGGAATACAAAGAAAACCCCTTAGCATGCAAGGTTTATATCGCCTTGATCAATATATCCAATAGCGTGATAACGCTCCACACCATCGTCCAAAGAGCCGTCGAGGTTCATTGCCTGTCAGAACATGATTTCACATCCACGTGACGCAGTAAACGGGGTTACGAAAACGTCGACCCGTGATTTTGCTCTGCAGGGTATGACCTGCAGGTGTTTGCCTCCACACATGTCAACGCCCCACCTCAGAACGCCACCGCCGATTTGTGGCGTTCGTAGGGCCTTCCCCGTGCAGCTGTGGGGGTGTGCTGAGCCAGTCCCTTACAAGCACGAGCTGTCCCTCCAATAACTTGAGCATCTTCAGACAATTCGAAAGGCTCCCCTACGCCGCACTGGGTCATACCATGGTGTGCAAACGTGGTGTGCGCACTTGTGCGCACGGACTCGAAATTTTCGTGCGCCACTCTGTTTGCATGGAAACCTGTGAGCGGGTTCGAAAATCAGCTCGAACTCTTCTCACCAAGGGGGTCGGCACAACAGTCGAAAGTGTGGAAACGGGGAGGTCATTCTACGAAAGGTCACACTTCAATCACCATTCTGCCTCGTGTCTCTTTTTTTTTTTTTTTTTTGTGTGACCTTTCTTAACGTCCGCTTATTAACCTACCCTCTCTCACACAATCAAGAATATTTACAGGACCACAGGACTCGTGTTGGGGAAAAAAGCAGGTTTGAAATTATGTGGCAGCCACGTTTTATTTATTTGCACCTGGTAGTGCTGTTGGCGTGGTCTCACATCGTGTGCTCTCAGGATCCTACTGACCCTGAAGACCCAGGATTTCCTGAGCTTCAGTGCGCCTCTCTTTGCTGTGGTAAGCAGAGACAAGAATCGATTTATGCAGAACTAGACCTATCATAATGGATGTTCCCAAGAATGAACCTGCTGTCATGGGTGAAAGCCCAAAAAGTTCGTCCAGCAAGCAAATTGCAAGAAAACCCGAAACTCATTCTTTTCGTATTCCTCGCCACGGACACCCTTGGCGAAAGGAGTTTTTCGTTTCGTGTTTTCTTTCTGTTTCTGTTTTTCTTGTGGCCCTTATATCCATCAATACTCAGTGCGCGAGTGCTGAGGTGAAGGGGCTTCCGGAAGACTGACGACTGGTCGGGACTTGGATATGTTCTTCAACAGGCGACCCCGTGACTATCCCAAGCGAGGAGGACTTCCAGTTGTTGATCATACCCTTTGAAACGGTAGATCAAGCTGTCTTCCCTACTTCGATCACGAAAGAGCAAGCCCTCGGCAATCTCAGGTGTGCCTCCCTGGGAAATGAAACAGTGAGCGGGGAAGATTGATGGTACATCAGACCTGTGTGATTACTGACCACTTGATGCAAATCTTTTCAATAAACAGCGAAGATTTCTTGCAGCCTGAGACAATTGAGGAAATAGCTACATTTACCTCCAATTACTTCCAAGTGGATGCTTCCTCTCTTGATCCATTTTCGAGCAGCCGCTGTGACATCCCTCTTTCCAATGCATGCCTGGTACAGAGATGTGGGTGCAACGCAAGACGTAAGTAACCAACACCCAGCCATCAGGTTGATATGTATCCTGATATGTGATGCACAGACGTTGAGCTGCACTTCCCTCTCAGAACTGAACCGGTCCAGGGCAAAATCTATCGGGAAAAATGAGCAAACATGATTGATGCATTCCCTGCTGACTCGAATCCTTGCTGTACCAGGGCGAACCTTGCTGCAATGTTTCCCTGTACTTGGATGCTCGGCCTCTGGCACAGGAGCCATTGAAGATGGGAACGCTGAGCCAGCTCCCCTTCCCCCACCCTTGATACTTGGTATATGCCTGATGGACACCTGCACCCTGTTCCAGATCCAACCGGTCAACGCAGCAAATTTTGACTTCGCCCTGGATAGCACGTAAGCTCACGTGATACCATTGTCCCACTTTCAACATTTCTGGCCTGCCAATACAATGCACTGATACTTTGTAGGGTTACAAACTTTTTTGAAATGATCAGGAAAACTATTGTTCAGTGGACTCTGCATTGTGTCGTTCTTTGTGGCATATCGCCACTAGAGATTCACCTTATCCAAACTCTTTTGCCCAGTACCCTTTTCCTACTAGTTATAGATCCTTGCTATCATGATTCAACCTGATTCAGGGATAACTGCCTTGTCTTTCATTTCCAGTCTATCATGAAAATTATTGGTGTTCTGCAGGTGTCCTGATATCCTCCCAGTGGCAGCACCCGCAACTCTGACGGAACCAACCCCTTCAACAGAGACCAGTCTTGTGTCTTCCACTGACGCAACCAGTCCCCCCCCACCAAGTCCCCCCCCACCAAGTCCCCCACCACCCAGTCCACCAGTTTCCACCGAAACAACATCATCTACCACACCAAGCCCACCCCCCCCACCTCCTAGGATTCGGGCTGGACTTCGAGGCCGTGTAAGGGATCATGTCAAGTCAAAATTTCCAGGTAAGAAATTTACCTGCGTCTTGGTTCCCAGTGTGTGCTTGGCATCACAAGAACATATGGACGTATAGCGTTGCCTATGAAAGGAAAAAGAATGAAATGTGATTGAAACCACCACCGGATTGAAACGATGCAGCATGTATTAAAGCTGTCCCCATGACCCCAACCACCAAAACTTGAATAATTGCTTGATGAGTTGTGTGTGTTTTTCTGCGTTGTTCCTCCATGTACAATATCTCATCTGGTTTGCTGACTTTTCGGCTGTTTCCAGGGTTGGCTCTCCCAGGTTAAAAATGACAGAGGTCTCCACAGGGTGTATTTGCCTGCTACGCTGCAAATGAACCCAGAATGAAATTGCCAGGAAGCTAGGGGTTTGCCTTTTGGGGCACTTGTTTCTCAGAAAACTGTATTTTACGAATTTATCAATGCGTGACATTGAAGAAGTTCATTGATCAATCATAATGAGTCAATGGAATTTCCTTGTTTAGGGAAGAAAAAGAACTTTTTATTGGTGACTGTCTAATTCATAGTCTCCATTAGTCAGAATGGAGAGAGAGGCTATACCGAAAAGTACATGGATTGGATTGCTCAACTTGGAATTATTGTTTGTGACCAGAGAATATTTTAAGAAATAGATTTGCCTTTGTAAGTTTTGAAGGGAGTATTGCTAATACTCAATTGCATGAGATGCACATCTCAATGGGGTTTCACAAAGGGGTCGTGCATGTATGGGGCAGCGGAGGGCATCCAGTTTGTCATGAGCTATCAATTCCAGCATCTGATGGGTTGCAGGCAGTGCTGTGTTGCCTTGTATCTTCCCATGCTCTCAACTGGTCGCTTTTCCAGGAAGCTCTAATTGGGTGCAGTGTGCAGTAAAGGGGGCTGACACACTCTGTCTACTATGGGGAAATAAGCACATGTATCATTGCAAGAAGCTGCCACCAGACTGTCTTTTGTTCATTGTCTGATGGGTTGCAAAGAAACGGAGGGACCACATGAAATGCGAAAAAGTGAGGTGGGTGGCCAAACAAGGACAAAAACACAATCTGATTCAAGCCAGAGGCAGCTGAGCAGCTGTTCCCCTTGGCGGAGCGTGGGCATCACATGGTTGCCAGTCGTCGATGGGCTGTACTGTTACTGTACTCGCAGATCACACTCTACCACTCTTCTCCCTCATATTCTCAAGATCCATAACTTGTGTTCCGCATAAACCTGTTTTCCCTCCCACCAGCATGGATATTTAACAAGCCTCACATCGACGCTGCTGAAAAAAAGTGGAGTTATGTGCCGCGCGCGTTTTCTGCACCTGGCGGTGTTCTTATCGTCGTTCTATCTGGCTTTCTGCCAGGGCCCCGACCCCTTCGATCCTCCCGAACCTGTGTTCTTTTGCAATCTGGTCTGCTGCGGTGAGTTAGAGACTAAGCCGCAACGACTTCTCACGATAAAAAAAGTGCTGCCAAAAAAACACCAGCTTTGTCGTATTTATGTCGCCCTCGATGAAAACTTGCTGTTGGGGCTTTACGAGAAACTGCGACAAACGCAGCGAGTATGCGTGCGTCCAGCGAACGTGTTGATGCCAGGCAATTCCGGAGAAACTGACAACGCTGGCTTTGCGACAGGACCCCCCGTACCCATACCTGGGGAGGAAAACTTCGAGCTGTTTATAATCCCCTTCGAAACGCAGGAGCAAATAAACTTTCCCACGTCGATCACGAGAGCCGAAGCCCTCAGCAATCTCAGGTGTGCAAGCGTCGATAGGAAAAAACGCGGAAAACATCTCAAATTCCCTAGTCACGATGGATTCTCCTCAAAAAGTGTGAGAGGGGAGGTGGTTGATTTACTAGCCACCCGCCGAGTTGGAATCCGCCTGCGCGGACAACATCGCCCATGAACAAACTTTTTTCTCTTCTTTCTTGCGCTTTCGTGGCGACCTCGTCGTAGGAACGAGCAGAAACTTAAGGCGCTGTCCCTAGTTTGTGGATATCATCGGATTGAAACGAAGCACTTAACGAAACGAAAGGAGGGAAACAGGGTCTGCGTTTCGCGTTCCTCTTTCCAGCTCGACACACACGATTTTTCACTGCGCTCATCAATATCCATGACTGCAAAAGAAGACCAATCGCTATGTTCGTTTCAATAGCGCAACATAGGGACTCTAGAGAGATCTCTCGTTTTCAGGGACAGGAACGCGCGAAGCCCCGTCGGCAACTGTTTTTGTGCACCACTCTACAGTAGAGGTGGTGAAAGTTATGATAAGTTCAAGAATAGTTCTAGACTTCGAACGTAGAAAGTTCGCATGGATCCAGGACTTCGTTCACTGATATAATTCAGTAAACGAATTTTTTCATTGGTTTGTGTGGGACCGGCTAGAACGTCGCGCGGTCCTTGAGACCGGCATTTCATACTTGAGTGTCACAAAATCAGTCAGATAAACATGGTGGGGGGGAATCCTTCAAAAAATGGTTAACTCTGAATATTGAGCCAAGAGATTCAATGTGGTTGGGGATGGTTATTAATCACATGGTGCAAACCTTTGTGGAGATTAGCCAAGATTTTCTGCAGCCGGAGACAATCAATGACATAGCCATACGTTCCACCAATTACTTCCAAGTGGATGCTTCCTCTCTTGATCCATTTTCGAGCAGCCGCTGTGACATCCCTCTTTCCAGTGCATGCCTGGTACAGAGATGTGGATGCAACTCAGAAAGTGAGACAAAAATAGCATTTTTTTCAATCTCGAAAAGTTGATTGAGTAAATATCTTAACTGGAGCATTTACTGACTGCAAGTTTACATATAAAAGTTGTTCGAACTCCAGATCAGCCAACCCTTGTCAATATGCGGACCGGTCCACAAGCTTTATTGTTGAAAACCATCAGCATCTCTGATCCATAAGAATAGCCCGTCTGTTATCATTTCTAATCCCTTTTTTTAGATTTCAAGAGATACAGTAGATCGAGGAAGCATTGACCGAGTGGGTCTGATTTTAGATTTTCCAGGGCGAAGGCTGCTGCAAGTATGCTTCCCAGTATTTGGATGCAGTGCCAGTGGGTCTGGTGCTGTGGACGACGGCACAGGCACGACCGTCTTTCCCCCGCTGGTGGTTGGTCTTTGTCTGAGTGGGACATGCACGCTGTTCCAGATCGCTGATATCGAGACTTCGGTTTTTAACTTTGCCCTGACCAGAACGTATGAAGACCCAACAAACATGTTTTGGGTTTTGTGCTCATTTTCATGTGGTGGTTGTGTTTTGGATGTGGGGGGGTGATGCTGACCTCCATGATCCCTGTCTGTCTTGATTGTCCTTCGCTTATTTTGAGGAGGAAGCAGGGTATTCCATGTCTGGGAGTAGAATTGGAATGCACACTTCGAGCGGCTCCGGAAAAGTTGATCTGAGCCCTTCTAGGCCCTTTCCTCCCTGGAGCTCTGTGCAGATTGAAGGTCCCCAATACTTGTTTCAGTTGAGTGGATGTCTTTGTGCAGGTGTCCCAATATCGTACCAGTCCCGGTAGCTGCAGAGGGATCGGGTTCTAGTCTTGTGGAGACCAGTCCTCCACCACCCAGTTCCCCACCACCCAGTCCTCCGCCACCCAGCCTTCCGCCACCCAGTCCTCCGCCACCCAGTCCTCTTCCACCGAGTCCTCCGCCATCCAGTCCTCCACCACCCAGTCCTCCACCACCCAGTCCTCCACCACCGAGTTCCCCGCCACCCAGTCCTCCACCCAGTCCTCCACCACCCAGTCCTCCACCACCCAGCCTTCCACCACCGAGTCCTCCGCCACCGAGTCCTCCGCCACCGAGTCCTCCGCCACCCAGCCTTCCGTCACCGAGTCCTCCGTCACCTAGCCTTCCGTCACCGAGCTCTCCTCCACCGAGTCCCCCTCCATCCAGC
Source organism: Bryopsis sp. KO-2023 (assembly GCA_030272585.1). Lineage (NCBI taxonomy): Eukaryota > Viridiplantae > Chlorophyta > Ulvophyceae > Bryopsidales > Bryopsidaceae > Bryopsis > Bryopsis sp. KO-2023. The sequence goes on along the minus strand of BSYQ01000012.1, from coordinate 60,302 downwards.
CCTCCACCACCGAGTCCTCCGCCACCGAGTCCTCCGCCACCCAGCCCTCCACCACCGAGTCCTTCTCCACCAGTGGACTCCATACCGAGCCCTCCGCCAGCAGCCTCTCCCCCAGTGGATTCGGTGCCAAGTCCACTTCCACCCGGTTCCCCCCCACCAGTGGACTCCATACCGAGCCCTCCGCCAGCAACCTCTCCCCCAGTGGATTCGGTGCCAAGTCCACTTCCACCCGGTTCCCCCCCACCAGTGGACCCGAGTCCACCCAGTCATGTGCCACCAAAGTCTCCCCCACCAAGCTCTCCTACTTCAAGTTCTCCACCATCGAGTTCTCCTCCACCAAGTTCTCTTCTGCCAAACCCCCCTCCTCCTTCTCCAAGTCCACCACCGCCGCATCCGCCATCAGAGCCGACAACCTCTCCCCAGCTGCGATCATCTACACCAAGGCCTGCTGGCAGTGACAAAAGACGAGATGTTGATAGAAGAAGAGAACCAAGGATACAGCAGCCTGGGCTTGGAGGGGGTCCAGGCAGGGATAGAACGCAACCCGTGAATAGAAGAAGAGAGCCAAGGACACAACTGGCTGGGCCTCCAAGGATGCCAGGGCAAGTCACACAAACTCGGAGACGGAGTGAACGGCGCTCCACCACACGCCCACAGCCTCCCCCACCCCCGCCTCGGACTGGGGGAAGACCAGGGCTTTCAGGAGGTGAGTCTATACTAATACGATGCAACATTGGGGCACAACATGATTGAAGGTGTTTTTTTTTTATTTCATTATTTGATATATAATGGAAATGAGGGCACATCTCCACCTTAGTTCAGTATCCCTGTGAATGTATATGTCCATGTTTTTTTTGGGGGGGAGGCAACTGTGAAGTATAGCCGGCATGTGAGTGGATGCTATGGTCAGAATTCGTTTTTCGGTGAGATTGAAGAGTGCCTTCCCCCACTGGCATTTCTGACCTTTGTATTCCTGTAAGTTTAAATTTGGAACTATGCCAGAGACCCCCACGAATAGATGAATGTCAGCGATTTTGGCCATCGTACCACGGGCTCCGAGCCTGTATGTTGTAAAAATTTGGCCTCCCTTGATGAACTGGAAAAACATCCACTGTGGAACCTTGATGGAATTCTCAGCCGCTGCACACAAGATTTTCTTTGTTCGATATTGTTGTACATGGCCGAACAACAATGAACATGCGGGTCTTACACCCTTGGCATGTGCGAAATGCATGATGGTTTGCAATTTGTTCTGAAAATCTTAATCCTTGCTGTTCAAATCCTTGCTTGACTTTTTGCTTGCAGATCGCAGGACTGCCCGAGGACCGTAGAGCCTGCATTGCAAGGCACGGTATCCAATCGTGATTTTCTGGTCTTCATTGTTTCTCTGTATTTAGTTGACTGGCACTGCAAGAAATTTCAGAATGGTTGGGGGATGCCGCGCTCGAAGAAGCTTGGCAAAGGAGAAAAACTAAAGGGTAGCGTATTGACACGACTGGGATGCAGCCTCTTTTGCACAGAAAATCTGTGACATATCGTTTTTAGCATTTCTTTATATTTTGCATGGCTCCCTTTTAGTTCATCAACTCATGAGGGGGGTCGTTAATAGTTGATCATTAATCCAGGGGTTTTAGAGTATCGGGCCTTTGTCTTGGCAACGTACATATATACATATGCCGCATAATTTCCTGGCTCCACACGACAGTTTTTTTCTACGTTTTCTTTCAAGCGGAGCGGTTTAGCTTTGGCACATTAGCTATTGCAGTTTCATTGTTCAAAGTTTTCCGATAATTTTTTTTTTTTAAATCTTGCTTCGTGATTTGTTTTGTTCGAATAACCGGGGGCAAATAATGAGAAGAAAAAAGAACATTATTTGGGTTTTTAACTTTTTTGTTCTGTATTAAAAAAAAAGACCACGATCGTTTGTTCGTGGTTTGTTTTGAAGAATTGTGATGAAAGCTTTATTTACACACGTCTTTGAATTCATTGGGGGAGAAAATCCTCAAACAAAAAACACAATGGGATCTACTGCAGTGGATGTGTTGTAATGCGAGTCCATCTACTAACACAAGGCGGAAGGGGGGTACCGCCGACGCCGTCGCCGACACCGTCGTTCGTGACAAGCGCGTCGGCGACGTCACCAGGAGCGTCGGCGACGGAAATATGATGTGATTTTCACATCGGTTGGGGCAGTCACAGCGTCGCCGTCAAGTGTCATTCGTCGGCGACGCTGCGTCGGTGACGGAGGCGTCGCCGACGGCATCGTTTATGGCGTCGCCGTCGAGTGTCATTCGTCGGCGACGCTGCGTCGGTGACGGGCGCGTCGCCGACGGCGTCGTTTATGGCGTCGCCGTCAGGTGTCATTCGTCGGCGACGCTGCGTCGGTGACGGGCGCGTCGCCGACGGCATCGTTATGGCGTCGTTGAATGGTGAACCCATCCCAACCAGATTTGATTGTACAAATCATGTTAATTTTTAACATCAAGTGTGACCCCGACACCAAACCCAACAGCGCAATCCCATCAACCCCTTTCGCCGCTCTGGGAAATTCGACGCGGTGCGCGCGTGTGCGTCTTTCTGCGCTGTTGGAACAAGGAAAGGAGGGAAAGTGGAAAGTGAAGGGAAGTGGTAACGGCGGCGGTGCGGTGGCGGTGGTGTTTGCCAGCATTTTGGCCGAAGCTTGTGAACCCCTGTAAGGCTTCATTCCTGTTGTCTCCCTGTAAGGCTTCATTCCTGTTGTCTCTTGAAGACATTTTCCTTCGTGTTTCAAAGTTCGTGGATAGTTCGGGGCCTTCCCTTTCCTTTCCTTTGCTTCGTTTTTTTCTGACAGAAGACCTGTGTGTCTTGACAGGAGGCTGAGCTGCACAAATTTGTGGAGAGGCTGAATAAAGAGGGCCGGCTCAATTTCGACTCAGGGAAAGAGAAAGGAGGAGAGTTTGGTGAGGGTTATGTGACTTGCAAACTGTAAGTGATGCTTTTTAAGCTCGTATGCTGTTTTACCTTTGTTTTTCTTTAAAAATGCGAAGAAGTGGTACGTGTGAAGTCGGCTGGAACTCGTCAGTGACGGGTCGGCACCGCCATTCCAAAAGCGAACATCGCGTTCGAATAAATTTGACACATGTAGTTGTAAATAGAGATCCCAGCACACAATTGTGGTTTGCAAACATAATCACAAGATCCGATTGGAAACTAGGGTTAGGTTGACTTGGAACATCCTGAGCTGTGATTTCGAATGGCAGCAGGGTTTGAAGCAAGTATTTTAATGCTGTTGGGTTTAGGCCTCGAGTTTCTGGTGGATTTGTGGGGGGATCTCTGGAATTGATCAGGTTGAACCCCCAACACACTTTCCATCTGCAAGCAATCATCAGTGTGCGAATGCACACTGTCCAACATAGCTTTGTTTTTTCCTGGCGGATAGTTAGCAACAGACCCCCATTTGTGGGAGGGAGGAAGCGACGACCAGCCCACAACAACGTTAACTGTGTTGTTCGTGTTACTGAAATTTTGCTGGTGTCCAGATGCATATTCATATGGGGCCTTCTGTTTGTTGCTATCAGTTTTATTTTTGTATATTCTTCTGTGTCTAGGAGAGTGAAGGTTCTGATTTTTTTTAATCTTTTATTTGTGTATGTGTGTGTTTTCTGTCGAAAAGGGGTAAAGTTGTTGATTTGGTTTTGCATTTTGCAGGTGCTTAATGACCATGGTCTTTTGGACGCCAAGGAGGAAGCAAAAGAGAAAGTCAAGACTGTCTGAAGTCCCCCCAAAAAATCCTTCAAGAAATATCGCAAATCACAGAAGTAATTCTGCGTGTATCTCCAAGAAAGACGTAGTTGAATGCGGTCTGTCAGAGTATGAAGGTGAGAACTTGAAAAAAACATGACTGGCCTATGCAATCGCACATCCAAACAGGTGAAAGAAGGCAGGACTGTTGGTATGGAATTATTCACAGTTTTGCAAAGGTTCTTGACCCAACAGAAAACATCGAATTAAAGAAAAAGCAAATGCAAGGGTGGTGATTGATGTTGGTAAAATGTTCTGTTGGTTTTTAGGGTTTCAGGGATGGTTTTGAGGGGAATATGCACGATGCGAACGGAGGAAATCGATTGGATGTACAGAGGGGGTGCTGGAAGCCTTTTTCCGGAGGTGACAAACATTTTTAAATCTGCCCTAAGTAATGTGTCCAGGTGGCTTCTGTTCTTTTGTTCACAGACAAGAGGCAGGTGTTTTTGAAAGAATCAAAACTTGACATGGACCGACCAGGATTTAAAACCTCAGCCACACCCGAATACGTCAAATTTCCTGTCAGACCTGCTCTATATCACCTTGCTCATGACTGTTTTCGTTCACTTTTTTTTGCATCTGCATGATGTCCAAATAATTGCTTTTGACACGGACAGGGCTGGGCTTAATTTTTATCCATTCTTTCCGACTCAGAGAAAGAGGATCCACTTGCTTCCTATTACAAGCGGCTGACATCGCCTGACTTAGACACTGTGGAGAGAGCGGTAAGTAAAAACCACAAAAACGTCTTTCTTGGCGTAGTTTTTTTATTATTTTTCAAGAGAGACAGTCATTAGACCAAAGCTCTGTGTAATCACATGCAGGCAAATCGATGGAGGCGATGGGAAATGACCGTCATGTTTTCTGGGAAATGCATAGTGAAGGCCGGAGAAATTTTCAATGCGGCTTGGGAACCCATCGCATCCATTATGAAAAAAAGGGGCGGTGAAAAGAAGCCCGATAAAAAAGACGACGATGCCGATGGTGGGAAACCTAAACCCACGAGGTCGATTTCTCATGCGCAGCCTTTGCTGGAATGCCACTATTCCATTAATGGTGCATTTTTGGATGAGCCTCTGATTGCTGGGGTGGATAGGTACGACAGTGCATGGTATCTGAATGTTTTCAGAGAAAGCTTTAAAACTTCCCTCCCAGAAGCCCTACGAAACGTACTGCCATGACTGAAAGCTTGATGTGGTCTGTTCACTGCATGCAGCAGTGCGCACAAGTGAGGATGCCTCTTAATTTCTGTGCTTTTTTTCTCCCCATTTGATGGTGTGTTTCTGTGGATTTAGGATTCGTGACATTCCATGCATCGGGGTGCAAGGGCGGCTGGATTTTGTCCGTTTGAGTTCTCCACAACATTATCGCACGTCCTCGTTTTTTTGCTGGATAACCACGGCGTGGTTACCACGCTTATCGAGTGGGTGATTACATTTTGGGCCAGGCGATGGAGGCTGGGGAAACAGTCACTTTTAACGGGATGACCTTGGATAGGAACGAAATCGACCTGGAGTACCTCCACCAAAACATGCAAAGGTCCTCAGGACAGGGAGGAGCTCTGGGTCTTGACAAATAACCAAAATACCACTGATGTTGTATATGTACATCTGAATATACAAAAACATATGTATATATGGGGGGCGTGGAAAACCCTTATCGTGGTGTTGTGATTGAAAAGATGCTGCCCAACGAAGCCATCTTGGCTTGAGGGTGAAATGCATGAATTGAATATACGGGGAAAAAACTTCATAAGAATTTTACATTTCTCAGAAAACTATAGCACTTATTTCTCGTTTTGCGATTCTTGATCTTATAGGGAATACATTTTTTTTCTTCTTTTTCTGACATTTTTGATGTCGAGTAGTATTATAGGGGTTTCTGGAGCATAATCAAGCTGCCCGTGACAGGGTGTTTCTTTTTTTAGTTGGCGGGCTTTTTTTTCACCCCCGTTCCCTTCCAAAACCCAAAGAGTTTGGGTTGGGATAGTGTTTTGGGAAGTTTCTGAAATACCGAGGGGTTTTTGTAATAATTGTGCTTTTTTCTTTTTCTTTTTTGTGATGGATAGGAGGGGAGAATTGATTTCTTTCCTGTCTGTCTGTATTAATCAACCACACTGATTAGTTGTTTTTTCTTTGTTCAAGACACAGACACCAGCATTTGGCATAGTTTTTTCGAGGGAGTTTTTCTTCTTTGTGTTACTAATGATACTGACACATGGGGTGGTTTTCTTTTTTTTTAACATTCTGAAGTTGTTGCAAGAACTTTGAAAAAAAAAAAAAAGAGGTCGCATGGCCAGTCTATTTGTTGTTTACAGTTGGGGGCAAGATCGAGTGCCTTTGGGGAAAAAAAGGTACATATATTGAATCAACAAAAAAAGAAAAAAAGAAATTCAAGAAGTGACTCCGAGAGGGTCAACCATAGTTTTCTTAGAAGAAATCCATTTGGAGTATGATTGCAGGCGCATCTGCAATAGCAGATCCGGGATCGACACCTGGAATCATCAATCGAATCATCAATCAAATCCTCAATCTATTCCCCCAAATTCATCAATTCCACATCCAGAAAACAGGTTTCAGTGGCACCCACCGACACCGTCGGCGACACCGTCACCGACGTCATTGTCGCCGACACACCGTCGTTATGACGTCGGCGACGCGTCGGTCACACTTTTCAGGCAGCGTCGCCGACGTGACGTCGGTGACGCTGGTGACGTCGGCGACACCAGCGTCGCCGACGTTTTCGTCTTGCGAACGACGTTTCGTCGGCGACGCTGTGTCGGCGACGGCGTCGGCGACGTCACTGAAACCGTCGGCGACGCTACTGAAACCGTCGGCGATGCCGTCGCCGACGCCGTCGGCGACACAGCGTCGCCGACGAAACGTCGTTCGCAAGACGAAAACGTCGGCGAAAGAGCGTCGGCGACGCGTCGGCGACGGCGTCGGCGGTACCCCCCTTCCGCCTTGTGTAAGAGATGAATGTAACTTTTTTGGAAAACGTCATACTCAAAAGGTTCTAAATATGTTCCACGAAAATGAGTAAGAATGAGTATTTTTTCTTAGCAAAAATGAGTCTTTCCTATCTATGAACAAATTCCTGTAGAGTAAGCACTTGGGAGTCTGCAGTCCCCGATATTGTGGAGTCTATGGTTATTGTTGGTGTTGAATGCTGAGTGTTCAAATCACAGAAAAAAGATGAGAAAGATTTTGCCACGCAATATTTACAATGAATGAAAAAAAGTTACTTAGAACAGGGACAATGAGGAAGAGCAAAAAGTAAAACAAAACGGCAAGAACAAGAATTCAGCAAGATGCTATGTCAGTTCATTTGTTTGTTTGTTTTTGTTGAGAAAGAAACGAAAATATCACTTCTTTTTTTGGGGGGGGGGTGCTAAGTGGAGAGATGTTTTTCAAGCGCATGTCAAGTCAAGGTTACTTCGACATCATTCAACCACATGTATACACACACACTATTATAAAAAAACAGATAACAGTTTGTGTCCGTGTTGGTCTTGGGCAGTTGTACAAACAGACTAAATGTTATTTGGCCAATTTGGGCCACCCAATTCGAAAACATCAGTGCTCGAGGCAACGATGCGTTGTCAATTTCCCTCCTTCATTCAACGGACCATGCATGCACACGCCTGGTGTCTTGGTGCAAAATATTTCAAATCCATTGAAATGAATTATTTCAAAATATCACTCTACAGCACACAGACAAGGAAAAATACGTCCCGTCATTTTCCTCGTTTTTTTCGCTCACTCTAGTTCCCTTCTTCACTCATTTTTTATCACCCCTTTTTTCCGTACGATAAGGACAGATAAGGACACTTATTAAAAATCTGTTCTTTTTTTTTGTTCTTTTGCCCCCACCGCCCAATTGCATAAACACAAAGCCGTTAAAAAAAAAAATCAATAGAAAAGTTGTGGAACGCACCAGCCCCAAGCCTCCACAAAAAAAAAAAATGGAACAGATCGGTCAGCAAAAAGCCCCCCCACCCACCCAAAACCTCTCACTCTGAATTAAAAAAACTCAAGGGTTCCCACTCTTGTTACATTGAAAAGAAACAAACACACACACACCTCTCGTTCAAAACCAAAAAAAATGAGCAAAATTACTGATCTTTTTCCCCATCCCCCGCCTCCCACCAAACGTTTCCCTTCTTTTACCTATTGGTTCCTTTTCTGTTTTCTCTCTCTCCCCCCCCCCCCCAAAAAAAAAGAAAAAACACCCTCCAACCGACCCACCACAAGAGCCATTTCTTTTTGCTTCCTTTTTTTTTTGGTTTTTTGGTCAATTTTTTTTTTGCGGGGTTAAACCGCCTTGCTCAACCAAATAGTCCCCCAGTAAATTCTCTTCATTTGCCTAGGTTTTGGAACCGGGTTTGCAAGAGCCGCAAGATTTCCTGCACATGCGATGCATGTACACCGCATTTTTCTCGCACTCCCCGGCAGCCGCCCACTCCGCGCAACCATCGTCCTTGTCTGCACAATTGTCCCATTTTTCTTGCTGGAATTGCCTGTCCATCCTGCAATATAAATTCCACAAAAACAAACGTCGATTAAAAAAAAAAACAAGCAAAAGGTAATAGAATCATATGTACACATACATATATATATATAGAGAGAGAGAGAGAGAGAGATGGTTTGCATGGTGGATGGGCTGGATGGTGGCTTTCAGCCTCGATGGAATTGCTCTCCTCCCCCCCCCCAAAAAAAAATAAAAATGAAATGGATGATAAAAATAACAAAGAAATCACTTTCCTTTTTCTTATTGTGTTTTCAAATGACTTCTCATTGTTTTGTTATTGATTTATCAAAAGCAAGATAATTTAATTAAACAGAGCGATGGAAATGCACCCACCCGAAAGGTAGCACGTGGATCCATTTGGTGGCAGACCATTTTTCGCCGGCCAAAGTGGGGCAGCTTCCGTGGAGGCTGGTGGGGTCCTCGGAGCCATCGGGTTTCAGAGAATAAAACATGATGGCATCGCCTTTGTACTAAAATAAAATCAAAAAAATGTAAATCAGCAAATTCTCTTATAATAAAACACGTGAAGTGCTTACAGGGCTCTTCTCAACTACCTCCACTCTGAGGGAAATAAAAAAATACAAAATACCCAACCAACAACAGAGTATGGCCATCGTTTTGTTTTTTTTACCATTGCAAGGAGTTTTCGTTACGGAAACTAACGTAAGTATCGACGATTTGTTGAGAGATGCAGTGAAATGAAAAAGGTACAAACAAAATATTCCAAGTGGAACCTTGAGAGCAGCTTCTCAATCACCATCCACCAAAAATCATGCCTACTGAATGCATACCCAGGAACACAGCCACATTTTATAATTTTATTTTTATCACGAATCTCTGTTGGATGAGCTTCGTTCAGCAAAAAAACCATTTCCCCTCATGTAAAACTCATTTCAATATCCAAATATATATGTCATAAAAAAAATGTATATATTCTTGAACATATGAAATTTTTTTTACCGCTTTCACAGAGAGACCCTCCTTGGCACATTTCGACCACTCAGGGCCCTCCATTTTTCTGTCGCCTTTAGGGAACACCGTTTCGCCACCCTCAGTAGGAGTTGACCTACAGAAGGGAAAAAATATATCAAATCGAAAGAACGATTTTTCAATTTTTTTTTTGCGTTTTGGGACATTGCATGTCAAAGTCAGCAGCATTTTCCTTTCAAGTTAACAGATCAATTATGTATTCAGCTTTTTCTTTTTAGCCCCAGGAAAGGAGCTGTGCAAGTTCCAATTTTTTTCCAATTAATTAATTTCTTTATGCAATGCTTCTCTCCCCCCCCAAAAAAATGTCCCAAAACAAAAAAAAAAGATCATCAGATGGTGGACCATCGAACTTTCCAGCCACCGTACATTTCGAAACTAAGAAAAAAAACGAAACATGAAATGATGGGACATCATCGTAACCTTTTGAAATATTCTACCTTTTGATACTTACAGGTACATGAGCACCGTCATGATCCTCTGCCCTCCATAGTCTTTTTTGGTGTTGAAATCGTCGTGGAAAAAATCGTAATGGGGTTCGTACTTCTGACCGTTCACGTACCGGAGAATCTGAAAGCCCTCCTGATGTGCTGCACCACCACATAATTTTTTTTTCCCAAAAAAAATTTTTCTCACAGACAAAAGGGAAAACACTTCTAAAAGTAACATATGCATTATTGTAGCAACTGAATATATATTTATGTATACAGTTTTTCTTCCAAGCATTTTATTTCCCCTCTTCTCGTTTCACAAGGGGCACCAATCAAATGATAAAACGAGCCGTAAGGCGAAAAAAAAAAAAAAAAAAAAAAAAAAAGAAATGATCGCCTGATATATATGTATATTTGTTTACACAATGTTCGCACCAACTGGGATCATGGTGACTTGCGCAACCCTCTTTTCGATTTTTGCGATTTTGTCGTCCTGGTTGAGGTTCAGGAAAGTTCCGGTGCTCGTTCGAATGTTGCTGGGAACGCTCTTTCCCGTGTCATTGTCCACCACAGTGGACTTAGTCATCGAAGGGGTAGCCTTTTTGACAAGCAGCAATGCAGCAAAAAAAACTTTAAAAATTGTTAAAAAAATGAAAATATGACCAAAAAAGAATAATACATATGCATATCTACATGTATTTCTTTTAATTATAGTTTTGATTTATCTTTTTATATTTATACAACAGTTTCCCCAGATGTGTGAATTTTGGGTTGCCAAACTATGAGGACTATTTGTTACGATGGCATTGATGCATTTTATTTTAATTTGATTAAGTTTCTTTTCGACAGGAATTTCATACACCACCGTTGCTTTTTCATCTTTTTTTTTAATAAAAAGAAAATCGGAATCGACTGTTTACAAATCTGGTTTGTTTTTTTTTTCTTCCACATCTATTCTTTCATGCACTATGAGATCAACAAACCCAAAACCAAAAAAACCAAAACAAAACGCCACTGATTTCAGACTTCGAAAGGATTTTCCCTTTCCCTACCAAAACAAATACACTGTTTACATCACCACCTTTTGTTCATTTCATTTCATTTACACCAAACCCCCACCTGTGCTTTCAGATATTCGCACTCCTCCATCGACAAAAAGTTTTTCAGCAAGAACGCCCGGGGTGCCCATGAGATCTGGATCACTTCCCCCCGCCACTCTTCCTTCAGCTCACCGTAACCGACCGTGTTGCCCGTACCTTCGATCACGCCCTTGGGTGGCGGCAACTCGCATCGAGCCCCCCAGGAAAGCAACCCCATTATCGAGGCAGCCAACAGAACATGGCTCATTGATTTCATGTTTGCTCTGGGGTGTGGGTTCCCCCTCTTTTTTGCTTCTGGAAGAAAAAAAAAAAAGCTGTGGGGGAATGGAAGACAGGTGTTGAAAGTTGGGTTAGGTTTAGGTTCTGTCAGGTTTAGAAGGAAAAGAAAATAGGGTGGAGGAAATTTGTCTACAATAATGTTTGAAATGTTTTCTGAAACTCCGTTTTTGTTTCTGGCATTTTTTTTTTTCAAAGCTTCAGTTTTGTTTATTTCTTTGAGAAACATTTCTATTTGAAAAAAAAAAGCAGAAAAAAAGTTTGACACCTGGAAAAACTGAGGGGGGGAGGAAAAAGGTTTTTGAAAAAAGAATGGAGTGAGCACTGTAAAAAAATATTATGCACTTCTACGGAAATCTTTGGTAGAAGTTTCCTGACCCGAAAGAATTCCGCAACCACCCACGATATAAAATCTTCTATACCCAAGCATAGAATCTATAATACCCACATTCTTTTCAATCGAGGTCGAGAATAATAAGTATCGGCGGTTAACAGCTTTCGGAACGCGAAAAACGATCCAGAAACCTCCCTTACACACATCCTATTTTCGAAGAGCTGAGTTACCTGTTTCGAAACGAAAATTCCAGACAAACCACCACCCCGACAGACTTTGTTCCGGCCAAACGATTCCTATTCGCTTACCTGCGAAATATGCAGGGCCTTTCTTGGAGCGGACTTACGGTTGATTGGAAAGGAGACCACTCGGTTGAAAAAAAACCGTCCTGCTGTTCGTCCTCTCGGAGCGGGTCGTACGATTCAGAAAAAAAGGCAACGTTGATTGGTAATCAAGTCGGTCCAAAGTTACATCCCAAAAAAAAACAGAAAAAGAAAAAGAAAAAAAATGTTCTGTGTTCTTCTGGCACAAATTCGGGGCCACAAAAGGGCACAAAAGGGCCAAATCCGACAAAACCGAAGCACCAATAATTCGACAGAACTCAAAAAAAACAAAAAAAAACATTTGATTGATTGTATAATGTTGTGCATTGTCACCCACTGTGCGATTGGCTCGGGCTGTTCTCCTGCACAATCCAAATAGGTTGATTTGATTTTACTTGATTGTGCAATGTAAAATGCCATGATGTGCTTATTGTGGAGGTCAAGATGTAGAGAAAGATAGGGGTGGATGTGTTTTTTTTTGGGGGGGGGAGGAGCTTTTAGGGTGAAATGTCAGACTTGTGTCGAGAGGAGATAAATCAACTTTGAAAGTTGGAGCCGCCAAATACTGGTTACCACATGGTTACCATATTCCTGCCACATTTGGGTTAATGAAAATTGAAAAGAGAATTCAATATTTGATATGATGTTTAACCCCCTCCCCTTCTTCAAAATGACAGGTTTCTCTCTATAAGAAACGAGAACCACACCAGCAACAAATACACACATGCCGCCGCCAAAAAAAACAATCAACACCACAAAACCCCAACAACCAAACGAAACCAAAAATCTGAAACAACAAAAAGGGGAAAAACAAGTAGCTTCTGCTGAATGACGGTCCATCCCGACTGAGAAAAGAAACGAGAAGAGGTTCAAACAGTAAGAAATTTGGTTAAAAGGAACAGGATCTACCAAGACCATTTGTCTGCATCCCTGGGGTTCTGTTGGGAAATTTGATAGGAGAGTCTGACAAACACGTCTCGATCGACGAAGGGGTAGTCCGACAGCCAGCCCCTCGTTTCGGGCAAGAATACTTCCCTCACAACCTATTGTGCACAACAAAATTTTGAAAAAAAAAAAAAATAATAAAAAATATATATATATATATAAACATCCTCTGAATGTCACAATTCCAACGCTAACCAAAGCAACAGCTGGCTGATTAGAAATACTGAGGAAGAATAACTTGAAAAGAAAAAAAAACAGGGATCATAATTGTTATTATTATGTAATATGTGCATAGAAAACAAGCCACCCATGAGAAGGGCGCTGCAAGAATTACCTTGAACGTTGAAAATTTCTTGTCGTCAGACAAAACCAACAGCTCCACAGGGGTGCCTGGATCCAATGGCCCAAGACTGGGGAAAAAATAAAATAAAAAAATACAGAACTTAAGAAAAAAAATTGAGGACCTTCAAAAGACTCTGCCGAAAAAATATACCGATCACTCAAATGTGAATTTTTCACAATATTATTATCTGAAAAAACGAAGGAAAACAAAAACGAGGAAAATCGAACAGCAGTGAAATACAAAATGAAACAAAGGTGGGTGTTGAAAATGCAAATCCATATTAAAAACAAGCGTCTATGCATAAAAGACATTTTTTTTGCTTTTTTTTCCCCCAATCATTTGCAAACCTCATGGTGTAAGGAACGACGATTTCCACTCGAATGCCGCCTTTCCAAGGATCCCCTATTACTAATCGAACCGATTGCCCGTCGACAGTTTTTGCTGGAGGCCTCGATCCAAAAGACTCCGGCCTCAGGTCCAGCAACTCCGAATCCATGATCTAAAATAAAAAAAAGATGAACTTATTTTTATTCTTTCATTCCCTTCAAAAAAATAATTAATTGAAAAAATAAAATAAATTCAGAGGAGGACAGACCCCCCCCCAAAAAAAATAAAAAAAAAAAGTAAATTTCAACACACCTGGCTTGACGAATAATTTGCCTCAGCAAATATATATATAAATATTTTTTGTTCTTATTTTTTTAATCGATAATTCCTGTATTTCGTGTGATTTTTCTGTGTGTTTTTCCCATTTTATTAGTTTTGCTCGATTCTGTGCAAATGAAAAAAAACACAAAATAATCAGAAAAAATACATGAACAGGTGTATGTTCTAGAGGTTTTTTTTTTAATACCTCAGCATGCCAGATTCCCGAAAAGCTGCTACCCTTCGAAATCAATTCAAAGTTCCTCAAACCTAAGAAAAAAGAGTAGGAAACAAACCAACAACAAGCAAAAAAATCAGCCCGTGGAGAAAAAAAATCTGTGTATTATATAAAAATAAAAACCTGAAAAAAAAGTTGATTTGCATTGCATCACTGACCAGCCATTGCCCACGGTCCCAAAAAGGGGCTTCCAGTGGCTAATGCAGCCAGAAGAGGGAATTTCGACAGCAAAATCACCACACCAATTGTGCCACCCCACCAAGCAACGTTCCTGCAAGAAAAACACCCCCCCTGAGAAATCGATATATGTATCTAAACAATCTGCTTTTTCTGTAATATGAACAAAAGAAAAAAACGCACAATTTGTTTAGTAATAGTACCATCGTACGTCATCTTATCTCTGTAAAAAACAAACAAATAACAAGAAAAAAAAAATGGAGCATAGGTGAAAATCGAATAACAAAGAATATATAATAACAATAATAACCGAGTTTCCCCGCAACTGCATTTCATATTTCCTGTTCTTGAACAAAACAAAAAAAAATTGACAGATTAAAAAAAAAATAAAAAATTGACAGATTTAAAAAACAACACATTTCGACAGATTAAACTTACTCTGAAGCTTCTTTGGGAGCGTAGTAATCAGCTTGAGGCCCAGTAGGAATGAGACCCAGCAGCATACCCTGTTTCATTATTATTATTTTTATTTTTATTTTTATTTTTTCCGAAGCACAAAAACAAGACAAAACCCTCGTCAAAAGTAAATCAAGGGCCAGAATAAATGAAATAATTGCCAGTTGTAATAATGTTTAGTTCAGTTTCACAATAAACTGATAAATTCAAAACAAATCAATAACTCAACACTTTTCTTTCCAGGGTTAGTCGAGAATTACCATTTGAATAAAAAACAACAAACACCCCAGAAAGAAAGATCCCAAACAGAAAAAGAAAACTTTTCTAAATCCACAGCTACGTGGTGCAGGTGAAAATTGTCTGAACTCAAAATTGAACTTCCCAAATAATTAGAACATTTTTTTTTTTTTTTCCATTTCACACAACCCCAGCAGCCCTCACCTTTTCGTCCCCTCTCAACATACTGATCCGTGACGACTTTGAGGACGTCGCGCCCCATCGACGCCCCTCAGCGAATTGCCCCGAAACGTTGTCTTCCACATTCTCCTCAAATCTACCAGCGGGGCTCCCCCATTCCGACCTCGAGCGACCCTCATCCCCAGCAGCATCCGCGCCCTTTCCGCTGGTTTTTCGTCTGTACGTTTGCCCATCGCGACCCCAGTCGTCCTCAATTATGTCACGGGGATCCACCCCCCAGCCACCCTCTTCGAAAGTGCCCTCTTGCCAATTAGACGAAGACGCCTTTCTGGTACCCCCGCCAGAATCTCGCGGGGGTCGCCCGACGTCGGGCCGTCTCCTCCGTCGACGCGGCGCCGCCTCCTGCTGCTCGCTTTCCTCCTCGACAGAATCGTCGACGTTGTCGAAAACGCCGTCGGAGGTGCGCTCCGAACCCGATCGACCCCCGCTCCAACGATAGGATGCGCAGATGAGCTTGCCCGAGGGAAAGAGGGCCTCGCGCGATTGGTTCACTTTCCGAAAACGAGATTGGACTGCTGCGATGGAGGGCGTCGAGCGACAGAAGCGCGGCGCTCGGCAGTCGTGATGCGCAACAGAACGCCAGTCCATCGCGACCAAAAAAGCTGGGGGAGTGACATTGTCAAAGGCGTCGCTCCTTGACGGACTGGGGCTGGCTGCCACGCCATTTTCTCATTACTAATTTCTTTTTTTTTTCCCTCTGACCCATGTTTTTTCTGCGGTCGGAAACCTTGGGATGGAGTCTGTTCTCGAAGCCGCGTGGGGCGCCGTTGCGATGTGTGCTAAGAAGTGCGCATCCGTCTTTGCTATTCTGGACCCCTTCCGTAAACAGCGCTTTTTCAACAGTCTCGGAAAGCGGAGGCGGCGGGATAGGATTTCGTCCGCCGACGATGGGGAAAGGCCTGGAAAGCGCAGGAAACGGTCGCGTCCGAGGTGGATTACGCAAAAGGATGTGAGAGTGTTGGAAGACACGAGCGTTTCGGACGACGACGGCCGATGCGATTCTGCGTTGCGTGGTGACGCTTTTGAAAGCGTCGGAGATGGAGGTCGGCGAACTCAGCAGGGTCGTCCGCGCATGAGAGCTTTTCGCGCGGTTAGAAAGTCGTCAAAGCCGACGTCTGGGTTTTCGTCGAGACCTTCGTCGTTGAGTCGAAACAGAAAGGGCGTGGTGTATGAAGACGCAGCGTTGGACGTGTGGCGGAAAGTCTACGGCCTGGATGAGGTTTTACTAATCGGTCCAAGGAATGCGCAGGTGGGAAAACTCCATCCGTCATCAATGCAGGAAAAAACTGAGAATTTTCATTACAGTCGTCACCACTGTGGGTTTTTTTTGTTGGCCCTTTCAGTCCCGTTCAGCCCTTTTGGATCCTTTAAAAGGTCATTTGAGCCATTTTGGCGTCCAAAAGAATTTGTCTGGTAGTTTTTCAGGCCACAAAATGGCCAAATTGTTTTCTCATATGAAATCTTTTTGGTGTAGTTTGTATCATTGAAGTGGGGGCCAGATTCCTCTTTTTTCCAATAGGGGCGGGCCACAAAAAAATGAAATAACCAAATCTAGCGCGACTTTTGGACCGACAAAGTTGAAAAAAAACAGAAAATACATTGTTTGTTTGATTTTTTCAAGGCAAAAAAAGTGAAAGAATGGAAAGTGTGTCAGTAAATTTGAAAAAAAAACAGACATGATAAGTGTTTTCTCATGGGAAAACCGTGAAACAATAAAGAAAAAAGGACGCTTGGAAAGCAGGGCTGCAGGTGTGCAGTTGCAGGAATGAGTCATTAAAAACAAGAAATCAATTCTCCAAATGAGCGAATCAAATCAGATTTTGATACTGAGATTGACCGACAGGTCACTTGTGCGGACCTTCAAAGTCTACGAGGGCAGTCTTGGGTGAATGATGAAGTGGTCAATTTCTACCTCCGGTTGGTGCAGGTGTGTGTGTGAATTTTGGCGACAGGACAATTACCTGAAATAATTTCGGGGGGGGGGGAAGAAGCAATTCATTCTACTGCTTTTTGAAACCCCTCCAGTGTGGTTGGCACAAAAAAGTGCTGTGGTACCTCACAGCTGGTTGCAGTGTTTACTGTGATCTGAACTGTGGTCGACTTTATATAGACAGGATTTTTCAAATTTGGTGCAACCCTTCCCCCCCCCCCAAAAAAATTGCCCACTGTGCTTGTGCTGCAAATATGTTACAATGCTAATGGTGAATCCGCACTGGCCCAAGTTAGGAATAGTTGAGTCAGATTTGACTGTGGAGGTATGTTCTTGTTTTGGCATCAGGGGAGGGCGAGCGATGCATCCACAAAATTCCACATGATGAGCAGCTATTTTTACACGCAATTGACGATCGGAAGGTACAATTATGGAAATGTGAGGCGCTGGACGAAAAGGGACCCTGCACTGAAGAAGGACGTAATTTTGATGCCGATAAATCTCAACAAGACCCACTGGTAAGATTTTTTCCCTATTTTTTTTTTTCCTTTTGGGGGGGTGGGGGTGGGGGGCATTAACGACTGCACTAGTTAATGTTGTGCATTGCTGAGTAAAGGCAATGGGCTCCATAAATTTACCTCTTATTTCAAGGGGAAAGCAAACTCCATCATGACTTGGTTTTGAAAATGTTGCTTAAAGAGCAAACATGTCGATACTTGATCATTTTCTTTTTCAAGAAATTGCATACATACACATAAGTGTGTGTTTGAACATCGAGGATAAAACCTCAGTGTGCTCCAGTTTGTTTTCGAGGTCAGACCTGATTTCAGGTCAAGAAATTAAACTTGAACAGTGGTGACGAAAACCAGCGTAAAATCTGTCAGTTTTTGGTGAAGAACTCAGTTTTCGTATAACAATCAAATCCATTAAAAAAAACTATCGGTTATTTTAGCTGTTTGGTGTTTTGCGTTTTTCCATAAGATGCCCAATTGCGATCTTTTTGGTTTTTGCCAGGATTTTGGTGGTGGTGAGGTTGAGAATGGGGGTGATCGAACTGTACGACAGCTTGGGTGGATATGAGTCATCATGGGAGGTCTTTAAAAACGTCCAGCAGTGGCTTCGGGATGAACAATCGGACAAGCAAATCGAACTGAACATCAAGAAATGGAAACAAAAAAAAATGCCTGTTCCTTTGCAGGTACGTCCATGGGCGATTTCACAGTTTTCATGAATCTTTGGCAATTTATTTTTAATATTTCTGTTTTTGTTTTTGAAAAGGGCAAGCAGCCATCGATTTTTTTTCATGCGAGTGTATGTTTTTTCCCTCCTTTGTACAGTTTTAGTTTGATTTCGTTTTTTCCATTTCTGGCAATTATGACTAATGACGAATTTGGCCAGGGGAATGAGAGAAAAATGCAACAAATGGAGGAGTTTTTATGGCATTCTTGCTGCAGTTTTCATTATTTCACTGTGGATTTTTTTTTGTGAATCCTGATTTTAACACAGGGAACAGCCAGATGTTTTTTCCAAGGTCAAAACCCAATCAAGAATTGCAAAATTTGATGGTGGGTTGCATGCATTTTTTTGTTTTTCGTTCGCAGGGTGATGGCAGCAGTTGTGGGGTTTTTACCTGTGTGTTTGCGGAAAGGGTGGCTGCTGGGGAAACCCCAGAGTTTGACTTTTCTCAGGTAGAAAAAAAATGCACAACGTTGAAGGAAAACTGTTTTTATTCTCTTTTTTTTTTTGGAGGAAAAATTTGAACGCTTGCACCTTTTGGATGTACAATCGTACCGGCGCCCAATTCTCACAGTCGAAAACGCCAGCAAAACAAATAAATTGGTCATATCCAGTCTTGTGGTGATGTTCCAGAAAACCTCAACAACAAAAGGCAAAAAACTTTAACTTTGATTCATGACGACCCACCGTGATTTTGGAAAAGCTGAATTGATGGATTGGTCAATGATATCAATTTCACCTTTTTTTTTGCCATTATAGGATGATATCCAGGAACTTCGGTTGGGCATTGCAGCGGACATTCTCGCTTCCTCTTTAGATTGACACATAATACCGCTTTTTGGACGGGCAATTTCTAATGTTGATTGTACTCATGAGTCAGATTCGTTTTTGCGTTTCAAGATATCAAGACGTTTTTTTTCCTCAAGGTACCCACTGATGGACTTCTGAGTGTCATTTTCGATCGCTGTCAGTTTTCACTATAAAGGGTTCTATGGAATTGCTTTTAGAGTTTTTCTGTATGTTTTGGGAGGATCACCCAGGATAGAGATCTTTCCGATACTTTCTGTTTTCTTTTTGGGAAAGGGGTGGGGGGTGGGGGGCTTTTCCTTCTATATATTGTTGAACTAATATTAGGCAGGTAGAGAGCTGAAGGGGGGGGGACTGGTGTGGAATTGAAATATGAGACTAGCTCTTGCACAACGGTGATTGGACGTTTAATCCGACTAGAAATTGACAGAGGTTTTTTTTCTGACACCTTTGTTTCTCAAAGGAATGGAGGTAGCAATTTAGGGGAGGGCACAGGTGTTCAGGTGTTTGTATTGTGGACTCTATTATGATCGATTTAGTTTTAAAGCAAGAATTGTTTGTCAATACGGTAATTGCAAAGAGATTCGAATCAACCTGGGCCTTTTCACAACCGTCACCAACAAGCATATTTCCTCCAGATTTTCGAAAAGAAATTATATCCTGAAGGGATCCCACCCTCCCCACCCCCCTCCGAAAAGTTACTGCCCCACACCAAATTGAATGAAATCGGTGCTGTATGAATTATAGATACTTTCGCCTATTCAAACATGCAAACCACAATCGAATCACGTTCGCAATTCTTTTTGGATGGTTTCCTCGAGTCCATCTTTCTGTAGCACAGCCGCCCTTGTGTCTATGACCGGCGGCGGCCGCCTCAATCACGATCGGAGTTTCTGTCAGCCCCGGGCATGGGGAAATATATCCCTCGACCCCATCGCGACCCAACCAACGATCGATCACGGTCGAGGAAGCCCAAGGCGTGGTTTTCTTCTCGCTGTCCTATTCCGCAGGGTTCAGGAGTGCGATCGTCTGTTGTTTTCGATAGACTGGGTGGTTTGTTTTGCACCGGATATTCATTGTTGTCAAGCTGGCGTGGGTGGTCACCATTTACAACCTCTTCTGGAGAGTTTGGGACGTCGTCATGAGCGAGTATGTGGATTTTGGCGATTTGCCACACCGAGCCATATATCGTGTGCGACCCGTCGAAGAAGTCGAGGACGCGATGGTCAAAATCGACGGCTGCATGCAAACACGACAGGTTGGCTTGTGGTTTCGCTTCCTTACCCATCCTCTTTTCCTTTAACCCTTTGCGGGTTTTTTTTTGCTCGCTGACGATCGCTGGAGGTTTTGTTTTGGTTCGTTTTGCAGGTGCGGCTACGATCGATTCGCAGCGTGCAGGATGCTGTGATCACGTTTCGAAACATGACCGACCACGACGTCCGGGTGGTATGGCTCGACTTCGACGGAAATGAGGTGGGTGCTTTCTGTGAATCCAGCATCTGGTAAAAACACACTTGGCCGAGATGTAGATGCTTTTCAGAAACTCGACAAACGCAGCCAGACGTGCGATCTTCTCCCCTTAACGAGTGAGTTTTTCTTCCCGCAAGGTCGTGTACAGCGTCATAGAGCCGCGCGAGATGAGAAGGTGCGGAAGCGGAAAAGCACCACCCCATCCCTTGTTTACGTTTCTCGCGACCATTCCGAAACCACGATTTGAATAACGTGGATCGGGGTTGTTTTTGTGTGTTTTTTTTTACGAGCAGATATCGGACGTTCACCTCGCACCCCTGGATCGTTCGATCCGTTGAGGGCCAGATGCGGATGATGATCAACGACAGCCAGGTGCAGCCGTTCTTTTTTTTTGGCTGAAAATACGGGAATTTTTGGGTCGAAAAAAAAAATTGATTGTCTTACCACCATAAAAACAATGCTGAAACTTTTCTTTTTTTTTTGGCAGGCGATATTTGGTGCATCAGAGGAGCAAATTGCGGAGATTCGAGTGCCTCCATTGCTCACTTGGACGGTATGCGAAACTGAACCCCCCACAAGCTATTTCGAATGGGTTTCTTTTCAGTTTTTTGGCGGGCATTTGCTTGCATTGGAAATATATGGTTGCTCCAGCAAAATTTGAAAGAAAAAAAAATTCAAACACCACCAGTGTTTAATAGGAATCTGATCTGATCCAGAAAAATGTTTCAGCCAATTGGTGCGATCGGAGCTCCATTAAATTAAACACAATTCCTTCTGTTTTTTATGTGCTTTTTCAGACTTCCACTCACAAATTCTTCCCGAAATCGTTTCGGGATGCCGTTCGGTGTGTTTTGCTGTGCCACCATCGGTCGAGATTTGGAGACCCTCCCAGCTGCAGCAGCAGCCTGGATGACAAAGAGGAATCCCAAAGCATTTCACTAGTGAGAATGGGAATGATGTTTTTGACAAGAAACCCAGCGAGCTGCCGTCAGAGGTCAGGGGCCAAAAAGCGAAGAACGACACCGTTCAATTTTTTATTATTTTTTTAATTTGGGGGAGGGGGGGGGATCATTTTCCCTGTTTGTTTCATAGAAGCTGTGGACTGACATTGTCTGAACAGAAAAAGAAAAAGAAGCATGCCATTTACTTCTTATTTTATGTTGTCTTTCCCCCAACATAACAGGAAATATGATACTCTTCATTATACATGTAACAAAAACAAGCTCTGTTTGCAGACGAATTTCAGTTTTATGAGAAATCACCATGATAAACATCTGCATTTTTATTTTATTTTTTATTAAGAGAAAACGAAAATCTTTTTTTCCTACGTGGGAACAAATTAAAAAAAAAAGAATTAAGAAAAAAAAAAGAGAATCATAGTACCTGGAAAAAATAATCAAATATAGTCTCTGACTTTGATTTTTTGTGGTGGATTTGAATCAGGTCTCTAAAATATAAGCGAGATGGTGAAACATCCTCTAGAGAATCAAACTGCAAACAATCCGGACTCAGCTTTGGAGATTTACCAAGAGAATTGGTGGGGTAGTTACTCTCTGTATAAAAAGTGATATTTCTTCAAATATATGTTTCTATGAAACCACAACATATATTTATATTTGCATATATTTTTGTTGTTTTTCTTTTGGGAGGGGAGGATAGACAAAGAAAAAAATCAAAGAATATTTTTTCTTCCTTTTGTTCCTTGCAGTTTCTTTTCAATACTGTTGCCCTTCAGCAGTTTTTGATGCTGACACCGTTTTTTGACGATGAAAAAAAAAAACCAAAAGAAACGTGCACAAGAAAAAAATATGATTGCTAAATAAGATCTTGCAAGGATAATATTTTTTATTCTTCTTTACTCTTAAAAAAGATCACTTTTTAATGTATTGCAATGATAAAAAAATATGAGACCCTGAGCTGATTTTTGATGGAAGCAGAGACTTGAGAGAGAATTATATAATGATTACATAATTTTTCTGACAAAAACATCGGCATTGGTTGTCAGGTACAACTCATAATTAAGAAAATGGAGGCTCCAGAAATAGTTCAAGATTTGAGTAACGGGGCGGAGGCAGCCCCCGACGTAAAACCTGTGTGGTTACCGGAGGACGTCGATCTGGAAAAATTCCTCCCCCCTGAAGAAGTCAGACCTAATCCGGAGGAAGAATAATCATATTATTGGATTGCCTTATTATATTATTAGTAATAGATATCATGTGGAAACCGCAAAAAATATTGTGGAAAAAAGAAAAAGTTAAGAAAAACTTCAGAAAAAAGAGGGGAAAGATAGCAGAAAACCAAAAAACAATGTTGGATTTTGAATATGTATGAAATCGAAAAAAACACTTTTTTCAAGGGAAAGAACAATTTTATTTTTTTTTCTTAGGGGGAAGGAGGGAGGATTGGATAAAATCTAATCAAAGTGTTGTTTCTTTTGTATTACTTTGTATGGTATACTCGAAGCAAAAAGCCCTTCTCGAAAAAGTTCAGTTTATCGGACTTTGAAGAGGGAGAATTGAAAAAGCACTCTGGAGGGGGATGCCCTGATAAAGACACACACATACACACTCAAATCTCCGGCATTTGTATGGGAGTGAACAGCTCAGGCTTGAATCACCTTATCCCACCTCAGTTTTTATCAAACGAGGGATGAGTTGCCGGATGGTGATGGAAGCACGACCCCACAATATCAACTGTTGTGCCAGCTGTGTTTTCTGAGCATGAAGTTTTTGCAAATGGAAATCAACACATTTCCCACATTACATCTATCTTATTTTTTTCGAAAGTAACCTCCTTGCACAGGATCTGTCTGTCACAACACCCCTTTTCTGTCCCAACAACCCCTTTTCTTTTCACAACTCGCCCTGAAATGAGCCAAAGCTGATTTTTTAAACAATTGACAAGTATTCACGTTTGTGGGGTACGACTGAGTTTTGTTATGTTATTGGGTCACTTTGATTTGCATAGTGGATGGGCTGCATGTGGTCTCCAGCCTCGATGAAGTAATAAATACATTTGAAAATAACCAATCAATATTGCAAACACACTAAGAAAACCCTCTCAGATGATAAGTAAATCGATCTTTGATGAGTTTGAGTTTGCTCTAAGCGATTGTATAAAGTGGATGGGTAGAAGACAGCCAATGCAAATCACACCACCCCCACACTTTTCAGATAATGATTGAACGCGGCAAAGCTGCAATGCACACTCCATGAATTTCAATGAAACCTTCATTTCGTTTCAGAAATGGATGCTGCCCCATGCAGAGCAGGAGAAAATAAACAAAAGATAGTTCATCAAAAACAAAAATGAGAAATGAACAGACTGTCTCGAGTGGAAATCAATGCTCCATCCATCGCACAGCGAAAAATCGCTGAAAGGGAATGAAGCATTGGCATCAAAACATTTCCATGTATATATGTATCAGAGAAAAAGAAAAAAAAAAGGACACTCGAAAAGTGGTAATTTCTTTTTTTTTCTTCCTTTCATTGCCCCCTCTTTTCTCAATCGTTGTACGCAAAAACTCGATTATAAGAGTCTACGCAAAATAATAATAGTACAGAAAAAAAACAGGTTTATCTCAAAAAAGGACCTGATACAATGCACACTAGCTACAGCTAAACAGCACATCCTCCCTCCAAAATGGTGAAACTCGGAACAGCTTAGCATCCCAATCGATTTTGGGGTGGATGAGCCCACCCACACCGTGAAATGTGAAGTCTTTCAGAGCCATATGTCGCTGGTGCAGTCGCCTGAAAAAAAAAAAAAGAGTGAGGAGGAGGAGAGGGGCAAAAAGTGAGCAACCATAAAAAAACAAGCAGTGAGGAGGAGGGAAAAAAAAAAAGTGAGCAACCATCGAAATTTGATGTTCTTCCAAGAAAGATGAAGCCAGCAGACAACTCGTCCAAAGCTCAATACTCTTTTAATACAGTTGATTTCCCGTAATGAAAAGAGGAAGCCTTATTTCAAATGCGTGTGGGGATTGCTATACAGATATTCTTGGTGTTTTTGGTTGTTTCTGCCAACCTCCAGGGTATCGGACTTCGTGGGCCAGGACAGGGCCCCCCGGTTCGCCTCCAAAATCGATGAAGAAACTTTGGTTCAGCGTGAGGCCGCCCTTCTCGGTGTTGACGTCCAGGATGACCATGCTGGAGCCCTTCGAGGTCATTCCTGGGTAGAACTGATTGTCCCAAGTGCTCAAGAGGCTGTCTGTCACGTAGAGCCTCTTGCCATCCAAACTGCAAGAAAGAAACAACAATTTTTGACTAAAAAAATACCCCCCCTAAAAAAAAAGACAATGATGAAATGATAATAAAAAAAACTGAAAGTAAAATATGTACCCCCTCAAGACACAATAACAAAATAAAAATAGATCCCCCCCAAAAAATAGAAAAAATGGAAACACCAAAAAAAAAGCTAGGTAAATAAAACAATAAGAATAATAATAGTGCCGGTAGAAAACAAGCGAAGATTGGGGCATCCTGCCAGATGGCAATTCACCCCCATTGCTCCTGAAACTGCGACTGCCCCAGAACATATCCTCTTTAGTTGAATCAATTCACAGTCCTTTTTTCCACAACACAGATAAAAGGCTCTCTATTTGCAACCTTTCATTTCTCTTTCCCCCTCCCCTCTTCTTAAAATAGCATGTCCAGCCCACAGGGACACCAACCTGAGCTGAATCATCTGTGGGGATCCATTGATCGACTGTCCCTTGACGGTCGCTGGCTCCGGTTGCTCAGTCAGACCCTCAGGGAGTCCCTCCAGAACCTTGACCGGACCGCCCTTTTGAATGCTACCCCCCAGGAATATCCTCCCGGCCAACCTTGGCTTGTGTGGGTCAGTGATATCGTACTGACAAATGTCACCTGATCAGAAAAAAGTGAGTCCGTCCCATCAAAAATAAGAGAAAAAAAGGGTGCAAGAATAATCCATCATTGAATGGCATGTATATCTTCTCATAAAACAGCAACCAAAAATTGTTTTTTGGGGTTTTTGCCATGTTCACCCCTTTCACTGCTACAAGGCCCTTGCCCAAAAAACCTATTCAATAAAAATCAAGAAATGCTTCCCTGGTCCAAGCTCCCCAACAACAATAAATAAATAACTAAAAATATAAAATAAATTATTAAGAAAGCTAAAATGAAAGCAAAAAGGAATATTACCGCGAATCCAGTTTGCGAAATACAGGAATCGGTCATCCAAAGAGATGAGGCAGTCGGATGGCAAAGGGGGCATGTTGGGCAAGGCCCAGCCCTCCACCTTGAGGGCCGGCTGCTTGATCACTGGCTTGGCATCCCATTCGCCGTCTTCCCTCTTGTACAGCAAGAATACGGTACCCCCGAGGGCCGTGACCTGGGCAAAAAAAATGAATTGAAAAAAAAATTGAAATAGTCAAATAAGAAAAAAACGATGGGACTGTGCTTTTTTTTCTTTTTTGTGAAATGGAGAAACTTTTCTAGCGTGGGCATTGTTGTATCAGTTTCGAGGAAGTCCCTCATCCACCTTCCCAAAATAAGCAAATAAATTACCACAAAAACAAGAAATATAAATTGACTCTCGGGTCAACGCATCCATTATAATCCATATTGTTTTTATTTATTTTCCCCAAAAAGTTCAATCCTTTTCCAAAAGGGAAAAAAATAAAAATTAATGAACTGGAGTTCGATTGTTTTGCTCCATCAAGGGAAGGGACCCCCCCCCCCCCAAAAAAAAAAGCAGCAAATAACCTTACCACAAATCCCATGGATGCTGACGGATCGTGCAAAAATCTGATTTCCAGCGGGATGGCACCTTCGGCGCCGAGATCCACTTCTTTCAAAAGAGTTTTCTCGGCCCAGTTCCAGAAGTAAATTTTGCTTCCATACGCATTCGCAGCTTCTGCAGGATCAAATCCCTATCATTTCAAATCCAACAGCTCATTACTAACATCCCTGTTGTTCCAAATCCAGCAATTCATTACTAACCTAACAGCCGTTGAGTGAAATATTGGAGCATATCAGAGAATATTAATTTTTGGACATGAGGGGCATCGCGAACTCCCCACTCACCAAAACTAGATTTGATTTCCCCTTAGTCATCCATGTTGCAAAGCATGCATAGATTTTTCGGTGCAGCAAACCTTATCAATGTGAGGGTGGAGTCAATTCTTACGAATCATGCAAAAAATATCCTTTTCCCACATTCTCTTTCACCGAAAATAGCTTTTTTGCCTCGGACCTTCAAGAAACTGTTGGGCCGTCCAAATTCCGAGCTGACCATGATATTGTGGCGAGGTTGGTACCAAAAATCATATCCGAATTTCGTGTTTTCTTTCGTCCAGGTGCCTTTCACGTCGAATTTCTCATCCAGCAGCACGAAATTGCCTTGAGCTTCGCCCTCCGCATCCCCCATCATGGAAATCATGATTTCGCCGGATCCCAGACAATGTGCGGTGTGGGGATTTCCCAGGCCGGTTTTTTCTTTGATTTCTGCCCCTTCCACCACTTTGTGAAGTTTTGGTGCATAGGGATCGCTTTCAGTATCCACCACTGAAAGACATCCAAACAAAAGAAAAAAACACTACATTTTTGTTTTGTAAATAATTTTAAAGAGTTGAATAAACAGTAGTTTTACGTCAACATAAAAGTATAATTATGTTAAGTTTCCGAAGTGTATTACATCTGTAGTCCATTCACTCTATGAGCAATATGAGGATTACCATTAATTGAGCTTTCTATATACTATTTTAATATTATTTTTCATTCGTTTACTTACAGATTATTCACAGATTCTGTAGAAGAATCGGGAGTTTATGACCAGGGTCATTAACTAGTTTTTTTAATAAAGAAATTGCATGTCTGTGTGCATAGGAAGCACGCACCATACACTCTCGATGAATTAAGGGCAGGAAGGATGAGTTTGCTTCTGGATTTGGTTGAATCTCCGTGACAGCTCGAGCAGCTGTTCCAACCGGTGTGGTGGATTTCGTCCCCTATGTTAGGCAATTCCAACCTGTGGATCACCTGCACAGCAACACACTCCAATGCTTGATGTCGATGGGAAAGAAAAAAACAAAACCAAGAAATTTTTTGGGGGGGGCTTCTTTTGCTGTTTTGAAATTGTGATCGAAAGATCAAATTCCGCTCGAATGCTTTTCTGGATTTTGGAAGGACGATTTGATGGCTACTTTCAGCATTTTTTTTTGCATCAGACGATTGGAGTGTAACGTATCCTGACTAACGTTTAGTGTTCGTCAGTGTTTCTGGCGCATCATTCTTTCTGTACTCGAAGCTTCGCTGCAAACGCCGATTGAGCGGATGAGTTCGCCGAGTGGGGGCGCGCTGGGCATGGTCATTGTAGTTGGGGTTTTCGCATCTAGGTTTGAGATTGAGAATGGGGAAGCGCAACTCTCAAGAGCTGAAGAGGGCGGCGGGACGCTCGTGTGCGTGATTGCAACGCCAGTGTTTTGGGCGTCGATGAGTAATTTTGTGATATATTTCATTATTGCCGCCGCGCGAACGGAGCGTATTCGTGCGCTGGGGGAAGTCTGGCCGACGAAACGGCGAGCAATCATTTCGACCAACGACCCCGCCCTGGCCGGAAAAGGAAAGCGAAAGACGACCCGAGGTGACCCTCGGCCTTGCGCGTTCAATCGTTTCTTTCGCCGCCTCTTAGTACGTCGGCTCCCACCTTTGAATAGTTTTCGCTCTCCGGGTCGACGTCGATGGTGGCGAGGTAGTCCGGTCGGCTCGTTTGGTCGGGGATGACGCACGGGACGTAGACGAGCTTTTCCCGAGGCCCCATCGTCATGGCATCCTGATCAGAAGCATAAACCCACAGTGGTAGATGTTCAGGAAAACGCTCATCTTCCGCGAGAGATCTATGGCGACTCGTCGGAGCCACCACCGCAACGTTCAACATATCGTTTAGCGCAGATCTATGTACTGGTAAGAAACGGCGATGAAAAGACGCCGTCCAGAAAGGATGCGTGGTCCCCTCGTGTCTGCGATGAGAAACCTACCAGCGGCGTGGCATATCCCGGACCCCCTTTGCAACAATCCATCGCGTTCTTTGCCGGCTCGTCGTAAAGTTCCAGACAGAAGGGCTACAAAAACCTTGCGACTCGTTTGGGTGGCCAGTATATATGACGTGAAGGGCGTCACAATTTGTCAGATTTGCGTGGGGTCGACGACTGACCGCGACACTCCTATTACGGATGATGGTGTGCCTCTGATCGGAAGCCAACCATAACAAAACGGCAAAAAAACTAACTAATTTCGCTGGCCCAAAAATGTTCTGAAGAAATGTCAACGTTGTGAATTAAACTCTACACAAAAAAATAAACACAGAAGAGGGCAGTCAGAAACTGATGAAAAAACAAGCGAAAAAATTGCCCATGTCTTCGAAATGTTGGCTGTGTCGAAAGGAAGTCGAGATTTCCAATCATTGAAGTTGGGCAAGTCAAAGAGGGAGCACCTAGGGATGCATCCTTCCAAAACTCTCCAAAAAAGGCTGTTCCACCAGCACTTCAACTGTAGGAAATCAAACTCTCCCCACTGTGATGAAATTTTAAGTTTGAATGTGGTGGACTAATTGTTTTTTGAATTCAGCGAGATGCATCTGCTGAAAAGTCGTAGTTCCAAAAGTGAGGTGCCTTGATATCACTCTCAGACGAGCCTAGAAAGACGAAACAGGGCTTTCCATTGGAAAGGCCTTTTAACACCACTTCGTTGCGTTCCCGGTGGTGTTCAAGCTTTCGCGTTGGTCCTGGGAAAGTTCTGCACTTCACCGACGATTCTCTGGCACATCGATGTGAAGGGCAAAGTGCTGAAAGGCTTTTCCAAATGAATGCAAATAGCTTCAACGCTCAACAAAGTGAAGGAAGGACAGAACATTCCCGCTACTGTCCAAGCTTTCCAACAGCTTCTGAGATGAAACACAGCATGGTTTACAGTTTGCAAGGGGGTCTTTGGCAGGAATTCAACTTTCCATCACTGAAGCAAATGATGGTTTCCTATTTTTGCCCCCCTTTTTCTTTTCAAGGTTAAAAGGAAAAATCCTCCACCTTTGATGATTGATGAGGAGAGAAAACCTATCACCAACAGAGCTATTTATGCAAACAAGAACATGCTGATGGATGGTGCCCAGCCTAGAACGCACTGTTCAACACAAAACCCAACAAAGGATTGCCGGGGAGGAAATCGAAAAAGGCCTCCACAGCAAAAGCAGGAGATACATGACTTATGCTGAATGAACATAAATCGAATGATTTTTTCAATCGTATCGAGTCTGTTTGCACCACAATGCCTACAAATCCTCCCTTAAAAAACCAGTGTAAAAACAAAAAAAAACACAGTAAAACGAGGGTCAATACCAGCCCCCACTTTGGAAAAACGAATGGAATTTTGTTTTGGTAAAACAGTTCATATTTCTTTTCCCTGTCTAATTATATCTATCAAGAAACATCAAAAAAACGTTTGAAACTTTCGGAATCCCTGTTGCCCCTCCCCCCCATTTGTTTTTTAATAATCTGACAAAATATGTATATAGATATATATGTATGTAAAACTAAGTTAAGAAAAAAAAAGCTTGCCAACCTAATAATCCAAACACCACAAAGCGACCGCATTTCTCAACTCCACACACAATGTTGAAAAATCACTTCAATAAAGGGTATACAAAATTGATTTTGTTCTTTTTGTTGTTCCCGTGTCAAAAAATCTTCACCAGAACTACTTTCGCTTTAACCAGTTCTCTTTTTTTTTCCCCTTCTTTTATTTCCTTGTGTTTTGCCTTTCTCAGTTTACCACCGTTGATCTTGCAACTTGCTCCTCCTCACAAGAATAAATTCTTATTGTAATTTCATGTTGTTTTCAAATCGATCGTTTCTCCACATTTATCCAGTCAACCGACCCCCCACCGAACTCATATCGAAATGCTGTTGGGAATACCTCTCCCAGTTGCACTGGGCACCCCCACCCCTTTCGGCAAATTCGGAATCAGCAAAGTGTATGGAAAAAACCTGGCCGGATTCGACCCATCCCTGTTCCTCTTCCCGATCCTCTTTTCGATGCGTTGAATTTCTCTCCTGAAATCGCCCAACGCAATCTCAGCCCTCCGGTCCACCAACCAATGCGGAATTTCATCCCCCAGGAACTCCTCCCCCTCTCCATGAGTCGACAGGGTTTCCACCACACTCGCTGCTCCAGCCGCCAATATCGGCGGTGCAATCGTTCTGAGGAAAGCTTGCTCATCCAACACATCAGGGTCCGTCTTGATAGTCTCCGGTTTGGGCATGGGTAAGGCTATATAAGAAGGAATGTTGGGCACATATCCGGAGTAGTCATACTGACCGAAATTCACTGCTGCATGGTGGCCAGAAGCCACCCACATGATCGTTACGAGAATGTAGGTCAGATCCGAAGCGTTTTTGAGCTCCGGCCAGACTTCCTCTTCACTGGCGATTCCGAACGCCACCAGGTCGGGGTGCCCTTCATTTTTGATTTCTTCCCACCAACCTTGCAGCTGAACGTCGCCCAGCACATCCGAATCGTATTTGTAATATAGGCTCAAGTAACTGGACACCCATTTATGCAACGCACTCCAAATCAACAGCCCATCCTCCGCGTATGGGTAGTCCTTCAAAACCAACTCCACATCTCCGGCTCGCCAATCCCCACCCTTTCTCGCCTTGGCCATTTTCCTCTTGATCAAATCCGCTGGCAGACCCTCCGTCTTGAACCTCCAGAGTTTGCTGTAGAGAGCACCCAAGACGTCGTGGATGACAGCCCCAGGCGTGGCCAGCTGTTCGATATTTCCCCCAGCTGCAATGAGGTCCTTCCTCGCTCCGGAGTTTATGCTGAGGGTGTCTTTGAAATGGGGGAGCAGCAAGCGATACAGCGGATGGGATGAACTGACGTTTCTACGGGTGGCAATCAGGTAAGGCTCCGTGCAGCCATGACATCTGGTGAAATGGCTGTACAGTTCGTGTACACCGAAGTCCAGGGAGGCAAAATTCGCTTTCGCCAAGGTCCATTCGGTGAGGGAATTCTTGGGGGTGTAAACCTCGCTGATCGCCCCCGAGTCACACGGAAGCATCAGCTCGATCGCAACCGGAATCAGGCCTCCATCGTTTTTAGCGTACAGCAAGCATCGAGACGCGTACAGAAACCGGGGGGCCAGCCCTGGCTGAGAGTTGATCGCCCCCACCAGCGGCAGAATGAGGGAGTAGTCGACGATGAACATTCGCCCGGTCTTGAGTCGATCGCTCAAAGTTTCCCCCTCCAGCAAGGTCCTGGTCACGTGCAAATCCGAAATCGCTGAACCTTTGGGCAAAGCGTTGATCGCCTCGATAGTGGACGGGTTCATTCCAGCGATTCGTTGTCGCCCGAACTCTTTGTCGGTTTTCCAAGCGTCGGGTCGATTCTCGTAAACCCTTGGCAATGGGAAGCCTGGCCCGGAGGGTGCAGGATCGTACATTTCGCTCACGTTGTCTATGTCTGTGAATGCGCCCCTCGGCCCTCCGTAATGCCGCACCGCTGCTGCAGCCCTGTCTAGGTTCACGGCTTGCCGTTCGCTGACGCCAGCGGCTTTTTCTGGAGCGAACGCATCATCCTCCGGTACCCAAAAGAGATCCACGTCTCTGGTTTCTGTCTTTCCGTCGGAGGCTAATGGCCGCCCAGTTCTCAGGCGCCGAGGGAATGGGCTTTCTTTGCTGCCACCCAATATGGCTCGTTTCAAGGGTCCCTCCGGCTGCCCCAGATCGTTGTACACGTCGTAATCGAATATCCTTTCGTTGCCGGATCGAGTTTTCCCGTCTCGAGTTCTTATCACTTCCAATTCGGCCTTTTGCAGCTCGTAAACCGGGGCAGGAACATCCTTCGGCAAACGGGGCACCCCTCCGAGGAAAATGCGCTCGCCTTGAGCTTTCGTCACCCACGAAAAACACGGGATCCTCACGCGTTTGAACGGCGACGAGATCTTGACGGCCACGACAAAGAGCGAGAAAGGAACGTCGGCAGTCTCGGTCAAGATCGCGGTTTCTGGATCGACTACACTTCTCGGGAATCTCCCATACACCGTTTTGTGGTAGTCCCTTCCCTTTC
The DNA here is from genome assembly GCA_030272585.1 of Bryopsis sp. KO-2023. Lineage (NCBI taxonomy): Eukaryota > Viridiplantae > Chlorophyta > Ulvophyceae > Bryopsidales > Bryopsidaceae > Bryopsis > Bryopsis sp. KO-2023. Next base: position 27,731 of record BSYQ01000012.1, on the reverse strand, counting down.
GCTTGCCGTCGGTCAAGGACCGGACCCACACCGGGTGTGTTCTTCTGCCAGTGGTGCTATCGACGAAATTGATCGACACGTCTTCAGCGCCAGGGTTCGCCAGTCTGTATCGAAGGGTGATTCGCCATGGTAGCACTCTCTTTCCACCGACGAAAGCGCAACATGCGGACGGGCACCTATCACGGAAAGAAAAAAAACGAAAAGCAGCGTCAGAACCTGGCGTCGCAACACTCCTCCAACCCTCTTACTGCGACAGATATCTGAGTGCATTCGTAAACCACCTTTCCAGGTCTTCTAAACTCATAAAGTCAACGCTGGTGCCCGTCTGGGGAACGTTTGGCGGTTCGGGCAGCTCCAGCCGAATAAATAAATTTCAGAAACAAAATGAAAAGACCGACAGTCGGTGTGATTCGCTCGTGGACGTCCCAAGAGTTGTAACATATTGCCGAGGTGAGGTTATATAGAATCCTGAGGTCACACTGCAAGGGCCCAACGGGGCGCCCCCCACTCTTCCTGCTCCAACCAGCTGGTGTCTCACACCAACTACACGTGCTCATCGCATGTGCTGATGTACATCAAATAAGTATCAGCTCGCTGACACAAGATCGCGCGCGCTCACCCAACCAACCAAAAATATTTCAAGACTCGCCAGGCCAGAGTTGACAGCATCGGGGGGATACAAAGATAAACCCCCCAGCCAGCAAAATAATGAAACAAACAAGATTGCATGCGAAACAACTTGTTTCAAACAAGACTAATGCCTGATGAGAGTTTATGCTCCTGCCGCAACCATCAACCAAGCGAAAATATCACAAGACATGCCAGGCCAGAGCCCGTAGCATTGGGGGGGGGGCGCTCATCCGTGTTCGCGATAGTCAGGGGTAACTTTCTGTTGATGTGGTGAATCACCACTGGTGATTGTTGGTGTTGGGTATCGTTTTCACATAATAGTAAAAACCATAAAAAAAATAATAGTGAATAGTGATTCTGGGCAGGTATCACTTATCTTCCACTGCTCTTCATTTTTAAATCTCTTTGCAAGTGGTGAGGGGATGAAGGAAAAATCTCTCCAATGCCACAAATTTATTTGATAGATCGTCTGCATGAACACAATCGATCAGGACCCCCATGCAATGAAAAAACGACGAATGGTTTCAAGAATCGTTGTAAAGACACTCCAGATGGAGTGTCAAGGGGATGTCCCCTTGATTCTAGAATTCAGATCTTAAATCAACCCCCTCGATAACGGAACAAATGGTGTCTTCTTTCTCTTCTGCCTTTCTATTTTTCCTCTCTCAAATTTCGCGACCTCCAGCGAAAAAAAACTCACCAAAGCATACCTGTAGTTATTGATTGATTGATTGAAAGCTCCGTTTTGGATTCCAGAATCTCCACAACAACAAAAGAAACATCGAATTCCGCAACCAAATAAAAAACTACAGAGAGGGGAAATTAATTCTGCTTGCCTCATTTCAACAGACGCACGGCTTAAAATTCATAGGCTGCACGAATGAAGCAAGCCACTCCAACCTGATCCGGCCTTGTGAAGAAACCTTTTAACGACCTATCAATAAACATATCTGAAGAATATACAGACAGAACTGTTCAGACACTACCCACCTCTTCAAAAATAGAACACAGCAACACCACCCCTCTTTTTTTACTTGGAAGCCGACGAAACGCCGTTGTGGCGTCTTGTTTATTCATGGCTGCTCGATCTCACTCGTCGGACACACTCTAGACCCAAGAAGCGAAATGGTTGATTTGATGGCTCCTGTGCCACGAATTTGTTGTGGTGTTAGACGCTGACAAACACTCACGCACCACCAACCCACAACAATACAAAGTCGGGCCCCAAGGTGCAAAACTCGTCAAAAAAACTTCGTGAGGTCTTATTGCTGAAGTGAGTGGTGTTTGCTAATAAGCAAGAGCTTCCAAGACTTGTTGAGGTGTGTCGCCGTTACCTGTCCACAGCTCTTTCGTTGCTTTTTTTGCGTCTCAGTGGCGGCTCCTGATTCTCGCCACGTTTTGTTTTCAAAGTTGGGGTAAAAGTATACCATGCGCGCAACCGCCGCCGCCGTCGGAATTGGCTTGGTTTTGTGTTTGCTGGCGAGTCACGTGCACGCAGCCCCACCCAATCGAGCCCTTCTGGAGCTCCTGGGGGCTGAGCCCCTAAATGGCGACCAAGGGTAAGCACACCGCTCGCAACCGCGGGTCTGTGGGTTATTGTCTCTCCGGCAACTGAAATTTGCGCGCGAATTTGCGCTGCTGTTGCTTGTTGTGTTTTTACACGGGCCATGTTTGTGCGATGTGTGTTTTATTTTCTTATTCTGGCTGGGCATGCAGGCCTTGGAGAGTTTCGCCCGAAGCTCTCAAATCGCCAATGCGAGGGTTGCTGGCGAAAAAACATCCCGTCGACATATGCAACATTTGCATTTACTCGTGCTGTCTGGATGAGTACTCATGGTTCTATTGCTGCAGCAAAGAAGAAGCCTAGGAGCTGGGGAGCATGACTTGCCTCCCTCGTTTACCCTTGTAATCAGTCGACTGATTACTTGTAGATTGATGAGTATTGAGTATTGTTTTTGGGGGGATTTCCAGGGGCCAAGCTGGCGCAGTAGGCTGTACCCGTCTGTAGGTACATTATGCATGATCAGGTGTATGTGCTCAATCAGCACAGAATGATATCTATATTTGTGTAATATATATATTTCTTGAGAGATGTCGTTGGATCGTGTTTTCTTGCTTGCTTGGTTGAGCTTCTAAGATGAAATTCCGCTTCACTCATCCCAACGTGTACTCTCAAAAATGGGGATCGATGGGTTAGAAAATTCAACAGGCCTAAGAAATTCCAACTCAATGAATGATGGGACACCTACTTGGATTTCAATTACCACAAAGATATAGAAAAGAATCAAGATAATACACACCCACACCACATCTGAATCATGAAAACACCCCATACATTCCTTTTTCACCCAGTACATTTGTTTTTCAAGTTCAGTCCCTTTCCATCTTTCTTTCTTTTTCAATTTCCAAAGACAATCCAACACTCAACACCTGCTTGCCCACACATCACACATTCAATAAATTGATCTAATCCCCTTTTTTACTCAATCTGCTGCCCCACCCCACATTGCCCCTAAGAATAGCGACCCTTGTTTTTCTTGGCAGGAAAAATCTACCCGCCAGGTCGCAAAATCCCCACCCCCACCAACCTGAAGAAAAATGACAAACAAATCGCCCTCCGTCCCCCTTCCACAAAAACCCCAACAATGAAAATAAATATTACCGTTATTGCATCCAGGGGGCGCACAGGGAAAACACCCACAAATGCTTTTTTTTTTAATCAGTAAAAAAGAAACGCCCGTTTACACAAAAGCCCAAGAATGAAAATGACCCCCACACGTCAATAATACAATAAGAACTAGGATGGTAGGACGATGCAGCCGCCGGTCGATTCTCTCCAGTCCAGCAAAATCATGGTCGCTCGGAAATGCAAGAAAGCGGCCACCACGACCGTCAGATGGAAAAGCTGATGGCTGTGAAACATGATGTCGAAAGCCCCCGGGTAAAATCGCTCCGGCACTCGAGTTGCAAACAAAACCGCTCCAAACTGCAACACACGTAAATTGCCACAGAGATGCACTCACAAAAACGCTTCCCTTTCAAAAAAAGGTTCCTTTTTAAATGAAAAACATGCGTGGGTGGGTTCAACCAACCAACAGAGAAATGCTGTCATAGAAAGACATTCCATGGGTTGAACTGAAAGAGAAAAAAAACACGCTGCAATTGCTGGTCGGCTTCTCACCAGATAAGTGATTCCCATGAGGCCCATGTACACGATCGCCAGTCTGACAGCAGGTTCGTCCCCGTTGATGAAAACCTGGTGGATGATCGGAATGACCCCAGAGACTCCCAACCCCGAGAAAAGCTTGGCCCGTAGTGTCCGATATTCAGGAGTTTGAAATTTTGGAAGGAAGCAGACAATCATCACGCATAACCCTGCAAGCCCCCCCCCCAAAAAAAAAAATGAAAAATGCAAACAAAACTCAGGTCAGTCTTAAAAAAAAAAAAAAGTAGTTTTGGCCTTTTTTTTCATGCTGTGAGTTCTATGTTTCAACACATGTTCATGCACATGCCTTCCATAACTGGGGTTTTCAAGGCTATAGTGAACTTCAAGAGTACAAGATATGTCACCATCGGGAATCGAACCCGGGTCAAGAAGGGCAACTGAAAACAGAGTTTTTATTTGTTCAACTTTTTTTAATAAAAAGGCAACCCTAACCAAAAACCCCAAATGACAATCATCGAGGCTGCAGAAGCCCAACGGACAAAAAACCCGATTTGTTCTGTTTACTCATCATTTTTCTTCAGAGAATCCATTTTCTGAGAAATCGCACTCACCCAATACGGAGACGGTGGTCAAATAGAAGAGCCTCCAGTATGGGTGGCACATGAAGCCGTAATACACGGGGGGGAAAAAGGAAGCCACGATCAAAAGGGCAATGCCCATGTAATCGATTCGCCAAATGACGGTGGAGGAATGCCTGGAGCAGCATCCGAAAAGATGGCAAGTGCTGGAAATCAACATGCACATCATCGCACCCGCCATGAAAACAAAAATCGGCCATCGGGTGACGGGGCGATTGAAGTTACCCTGTTGTTGAAAGGTGGGGAAAAAAAAACATTTAAAAAAGGGAAAAAGAAAAGAAAAGAAAGGTAACATCTTGGGTGAGAAGATTTGAGCGGAGGAAAGCGGAGTGGGAGGAAGTATTGCCCTGTGCAGACGATTTCTATTTCTATAAGTGGTTATGTGGGTGATTTTCAGGGAGCGTTGTTGATGTTGAAATATCCATAAAATCGCATGTTTTAATATAAAACAAAATAAAAGACATAAAATATTAACTAATTTTTTATGGAAAAAAAAACAAAAAACAAATAGAAAATTCTCACACACACATTCACTTGCCGGGATGGTATATTCTTGGACTGGACATTGAGTGGATGAATCGATGGCTTCGCCTTCGTGAGGGAAACCCAGAATTTCTTGGAAATGATGCAAGCTTTCCTGCAGGGTTGCAAATGATTTGCTCAATTTCTCCGAAACTGTCCCCCTCACGGCATCCAGGTTTCCGGACAAGGCATCTTGCAAATGGTGCAGACTGTCATGCAAACCTCCGAACGATTTTTCCAAGTTCTCTTTTACGTGGCCCAATGTACCTGTGCAGAAATCGTTTTAGGAAAAAAAAACAAAGGGAAAAAAAAGAGAGGAAAATTTGTAAAGGCATGGAAGAAACAAGAAAGAAGGGATAACACCAGAAAGAAGTAAGAAAACTGATCTTTCGATGAAAACTGATCTTTTTTTTCTCCTTTCCCGCCCCCGCCCCCCCCAAAATAAAAAGAAAAAAAAAGAAAAAAAGTTTTGACGTTAAGCTAAGATGAAAAACTAAGGTGTAAATTATATCCACGAACCGACAATTTTTTTTCTGGCTGAATCTAGCATCAGTCCAGAGAATTCGGCAGGAACTCTATCGCCTCGATTGTCCCCATTTAATTTCCCCCCACTAGTTTGCAGATACGTTTTTGTCTTTTTAATAAATAACCCAAAAAAACTCAACAGTACACCTGTCAAGTGTTCTATGTTTTCCTGAGCGGAATGAATGCCTTCGGAGAGCGATTCCAGGGATCTGTTTAAGTTTCTTTTCAGCAGATCCACTATGTCGTGAACCGATTCTTTGGCGACTTCCAGTTGCTCTTGCAATTGCGATTTTATTGCTGCCCCCCTCGAGTCCAGCGACCTGCAAGAAAATTTAAATTAAAAAAAAAAAAAACACAACAGAAAAAAAAATTCGATCGACTCTTTTTTCTTTTTTTTTCTTTTCCCTTTTTTTTGGGGGGGGGGCATATAAAATGAACGGTGTTTCCCAATATCTTTAACAACACAAGACAACACCCACTGCAGCTCTTTCATTTTGTTATAATTTTTCAGACGAAGCAACCAGTTCATGTTTTTTTTTTCCAACTCTTCATTTCTTCATCGTAATTTATCTTTGCCTTTTCATACGAACCCCCCCCCTCCTTCAAATTACATAAAGGCACATCAAAAAAAAAATAAAAATATATATATATATATATATATACAGTAGAAGCCGGTTACTATTGCGTCGGCTACTGCAGCACGCCGTGTACTACAGCAGAATCGCCAGGAACGGAATTTTCAGGGGGTGGGGGTGGCCGTTTTATCAATCTGGATTTCGGGTAATAAATCAAGGTGCTCACGAGGTTTTCTACGAGAATCGTCAAACGAGAGGACGCGCGGTGCAAAAGGAACACGAAACAATCGAACGAAATGAAAGGAATGCAAAGACAACGTCGTGGCGTTCCTTCGAGCGCAGTTGACGCGCCAGGCCTCTATTCAAGAGTTTTTTAAAGTTTGATTCACTTTGACGCATCTGGGAATGAGGAAATGTCGGACTTTGTTTTGTAAATCGGCCGCGTACTAAAGCGAAAAACCCGCCGCCCGAATGTGATTCAGTAACCGGCTTCTACTGTATATATATATTTAACTACAAGAATACATCCAGTAACAGTGTTTTTCGTGCAAACACCCACCCATGCAAGGCCACCAAGGATTCGTGCAAAGCGACTTTAACACCCTCCGCTCCGATGGTGAGCGATTCTTGCAAGTTGTGAACCCCTTCCCCGAATTGCGAGTTCACCGAATGGACGGAATCCCATAGAGATTCCAGAGGTTGAGGCGAAGGGGGGGATGTAGCTACATACACTGTTAGGTGAGCGAATATCAAGAAACCTGAATCGAGAAGGGGAAAAAAAACAAACAAACACACACACATTCAGTGATTGATTCAACTGGGGAAAATTAATTGAGAAACAACCAAGAAATCATTCTCATAATAGAGACCATGAGCCAAAAAAAAAAATGGCCTTGGACATGTCACGGTGCTTTGACAAATCGTTGTGTCCTAAAAAAGAATAGCCTCGTATTTTCCTCGGGGCAAAAATGTTGCAGATGTCGATTGATTGGATCAAGGACTGTATATCGAATTAATAAATGAAATAATTTTGAAATTAGTTATTTCCTGTTATTGAACTGGTTATTTTCTGCTCTCGAAAGTGTATCTCTAAGAACAGCAAGGCTAAAAAAACACACAAATGAAAAATGCAGAAGGTGGGAGGTTCTGTTCAACGGATTTTTTTTTTCTTGTATTTGTTTTTTGTTAAGAAAAAAAAAAGTCGTCGAGGGGAAAACAGATAACGAACTTACCCAACAAATGCGACCAGATGTTTCCGGTTTCGTTATGCAGGAGAAAGAGCGACAGCAGGCTGTCTCGAAACGACCAATTTGCCCTGTAGCCGCTTTTAATGAACTCGTTGTCGCGCAAGTAATCCGGGATGTTCTGCCAAGACTGCAGCATCGGCACCCCCCTCCTCCGACGAGCGGTTTTCTTCCGAAGGGGGGTTGTCGTCACCCGAGCTCGGCGCTTCTCGGAAGCCCCCGCGTCGAACTCTGCCATCCTTATTTTCCACCACCTTTTCACACGGAACTATGGTTCGACGAGATTCGCGCCAACCCCCCCCAAAAGAAAGGAATTGAGAAAATCAGAAGACGGTCGACGGAGCTGAAAAAGATTCCCCACACACCGGTCGAGTTATAATAGGTCGAGCGAAAAGGAAGACAAAAAAACCCTTCTTTTTTCTCGCGACAGGTCGATGTGTTGTTTCTCTTTTCGCCTTCTGTAGCAGAAAAGAATGCGTCGAAAAGAAATAACGCGCGCGGGTTTTCTTCCCAGCTCCAGTCGAACGTCCCGTCTTCCTCCGTTTTCGAATTTTCGTTTTTTTTTACCCCCTCTCCGTCGAACGAAGATTCCGTGGGGAATGATAAGAATATATTCTGACGTCCCCCCTTTTAGCGAAAAAAAAAAACTACGGACGCTTTTGCGTTCGCTGCCACAGGCCGTTCCATCATGAAACCCCACACGCATGTCCATCCTCTCGAATTTCATAACACTTTTTCCACAGTCACGATTTCACACTTTTCGTTTCCAGTACAGTACATCCCCACCATTTTCGCAGCTCATGTTTTGGTTTGGTGGTTTTCAGTTTCTGGAGACAGAAAGCTCGCTGGCTTTTTCTTCTCCTGGAGGACGATCCAGGGGAGCTGTTTACAGCGAGGGAGGATGTTTCGATCGGTGAAGGCGTCCCGATTGACGGCAAGCCTGCTGGAGGGCGCGTTTCCATGGCTGCCGTGGGTCGCGCAACCGCAGTTTCATCTCGCTGTTGGGGAAAAGAGTCTGTGCCAACAGTCGGACGTTGCGCCGGATGCTCCCATGCGAGACTACGGGATGGAGTTACTGTGTCGGGCGAAAAGTTTGGGGTGGACGGCGGAAACGATGCGCAAGTTGCGGGTGCACTCTATGTCGACGGACAAGCGCATCTTGGAGGTGGTGGAGTGGCTGAACTCGCTGGGGATCGCGGACAAGGACGCCGGCGACGTGGTGCGCAGGTGCTTAGTGGAGATTCGGGAAGACTCGCCTTGTGGGCTGTGAAAGGGGAAACAGAAAATTATTGCACACGGACAGACACCCCTTCAAGAATAACCCCAAGAACGGGGAAAAATGCAAAGGAGATCTGGGGTCGGTTTTCTTTTCCCTGGAGCCCATTGCCAACAGGTTGAATAAACTTCCACAGACAGTTTTTTTTTTCTTCTCTATTTTCTTTTTTTTTCCCATTGCTCCAATCATTATGGAAAAATTTCCTTTTTTTATTTTTATTCTGTTTTTCTTAATTTTGAATGCCTCACTTCTGAATTAAAATAAAAAAAATCCTCCAGCGATTTTCTTCCCTTTTTTTTTTTGGTCCATTTCTTCTCCGCAATCGTTTTTTTTTTTCTTCTTTTCTTCAACTACTTCATTTTCATTTTCATTTTTTTTTTTTGCTCACTTCAACTACGCATGCTTAAAACCTATTTAATTTTTTTTAATTTTTTTTTTTTTGCCAAAAAAAATCCACAGGTTCCCCAGGGTGGTGTCCCACAAGACAGACACCCTGCAAGAGCGAGTGGAATCCCTGGCATGGAAACTCAACCTCTCCAAAGCTCAAGCTTTTCAAATTTTCATATCCTACCCCATGGTGGCCTCCAAATCAGACGAAAAGCTGGCCATCACCTTCAGTTACTTATCCACCCTAGGCATCCCCCCCGATCGCATCGCCAAAATGGTGTTCAATTACCCCCCCCTGCTGGGGCTGGACATAGAAGCCAAAGTGAATTCCTTCCGAGCGGTGTTCAAAAGCTGTTGCGATGTGCCTGAGCATCGGTTCGTGAAAATGATGACCAGTTACCCTCGAGCGCTTGGGATCAGCGCCGAGACGCTCACCCAAAAGTTGAAGTATTTGCAATCGATCGGGGTGGAAAAAAGCCACTTCGTGAGGCTGGTGGTGTCGTCAGTGTGGGGGCTGTCGATCGAGAACAAAATGAAGCCGAACGTGGAGTGGTTGAAGGACAAAGGGTGCTCCGAGGAAGAAATCGCCAAGGTGGTCGGCAGGGACAGGCTGTTTTTGGCGTACAGCATCGAGAAGCTGGACAGAAACTATGATATTTTGAAAAAACTGGGACTGTCAGACGAGGACATAGTGAGGGTGTTCAAGTCAAACCCCAAAATTTTCGGATTGGCGTTGGATGGGGTCAACATGCAAAGCAAATTCAACTTCGTTTCGACCAAGCTTCGAGAAGAAGTGGGGCAATTCATCGCGAAATTTCCCTCCTTTTTGAACCTATCTTTGAAAAAGAGGCTGGCTCCGAGGTTTGCTTTCTGCAGGAAATGTGGGATGGAGGGACCACTGCCGAAGCTTGCGTTCACTGCTGCCGACAAAACGTTTTGCGAGTCTGTCGTGAAAAGACCCTTGGAAGAATATGGGGCTTTCTTGACGAAATGGGAAGCCGACCACCGTGGCTGACATTCAATCAAAATGAGTTATGAATGGCGAGTTACAGCTTCGATAGTTTTACTTTTATAGGGCTAAATTTTCTTTTTAGAATTCTTCCTTATAAGCCAGATTGGTTGGTTTTTGCGACCCACCCTGTTTTACGCTCACCTTTTTGAACTTCCATTACATGCTAGTTTGGCTGGAGGATTTTTTTTCTCTTTTTGTTTCTGCTCAAGGCACCCCTTTTTGAGCTGCCGAACGATTTCAACACAGGATGTAATAGATGCCCACTAGATTTTTTCACTGAGACAACGTAGTCCGGTTTTTTTTTGGGGGGAATCTATTGCTACTGAGAGGACGCATGCTGCAAACGGGTAATTCGTGTAATTCGCATGCTGCCCTTCCATTTCGGCCATCTTTTTTTTAAGGATGGACTTGGGAGCGAAGCGTTCGTGGAGATTTGAGCTTTGCTTCCAAAAAAAAGAAAAAAAAAGAAAAATCTGGAAAGATCTGGGGATCATCTGTGGTAACGTTTCTCTTTAAGGTCTGGTCCCTTCAACCATCCATCGAACCCACCTTTTCACCACCTTTTCACCACCTCTCCACCACTTCTTCGTATTTGCCATCTTTTTTAAACCACCATAGTATGCTCACTCATTGGTTTGAAGAGAGAGAAAGACCACCAACCCCAAAGCTGTCCGTTACTTGTCCGCATTGAGACGACTCTGGTACCCCCCACTGTGCGGTTCACACACAACAAAGTCTCTGTTCGATATTTGCTGGTTTTGGGAAGAGACCAAACCAGCACTTCGAGTATAAATAAATAGATATATCGTCTTTGAATGCATCTTTTCTTTGTTCACAGCCTGACACTGCTTAAATATTTTTTTGGCACCTGGTCATTCAACGTTGCTTTCTTTTGACGTCCACTGAATCGCTTCTTTTTTCAATTAATGACCTTGGAGGGGTGCAAACTCTGTTCATCTTGGTGTTGAGATGGATTCAATTTTACACACGGTAATGACCCCAGGCAAGGAAGGCTCTCTTGATTTCTGATGGTGTGGAGGGAAATCAAAACGAGATCTGAGGACTGCCAAACAGTTGACCATCTATTTGGGCAAAATGAAAATGGATTGTTGTGTCAATAGAGAGAGTATTGAACTGATCAATTTTGAGTGAGATTTTGAAGCAAGAGGTGTTCATGTGATATTATTAAATTGGGAGGAGTTTGCTGCAGGTTTTCGTGGGTTGGAAATAAAATAGAATGAAAGGATGGTAAAACGAAATGATGGCTCTTGTTGAGGGCATAGATTTTTTGCAAGTGTGAAAACTTGCATGTGGATTTTTATTGTGGAGAAAACAGTATTTTCAGTCATGCGGATCAACTCACTTCAAACGGTATCTTACAGATTTTTGTGTTTTTCTTAGTGTGTGTGTAATTCTTAATTTTATTATCTTTTTTTCCCTCCAGAATGTGATGCCGAGATTTTCAGCATTTCGGGGTGCAGTCTTTTGAAAGAAGGAAAACAGAGAGGAGCAATGTTGCCACTCAATTCTTCCAATATGGAAATAGCTGCAACGGAGCTGTGTGGAGAGGTAATCCAATATATATCTTAAAAAAAAAAATTCAGAAAAACAATTCTGGCATTCTTTTTTTCTATTATGAAGCTCTCCTGTCTACATGATCGTAGTTTTTCATGTTTTAAATGTGTTATTTTTTTTGGGGGGGGGGGAATTAAGAAAGTTTTTACATGAGAAACCTAGTGCTAGATTTTCGAGAATGGACCGGTTGATATTTTCATCGTCGAATGAACCTCACAATTCTAACCTCTTCCTTTTTTTCTCCTGTTTTTTTATTTTTTTTCAGAGTTTCATGAAACACTACGAAGATAAACAGAATCGACCACGAAGGCTTTTAGCCAACACAACAGGTTGATTTTTTGCTCCTTTTTGTTTAAATGCTGTTGACCTCTAAAAAAAAAAGAACAATAATAATTTTGAAATATTTGAAAATACATTTTGCATTGGTGCAGTATCAAATTATTAATATTATTTATTATCTTCTTTTATGTTTCTATTAGATTGTTTTGGTTAACTATGCAGTAGCTTGGTTATTTTTCCTCGCGAGCTAATCGATGGAGTTGAAATCTTTTGGTTGAAACTAAAAAGACTAGCTAGTGCGGTGGGGGGTTTCAATGGTTGAGTTGTATTGTTGCAGAAGCAGAGGGTTTCTGTTTTTCTGTTTGTGGAGTGTCAGGGGGGAGGGGTATGTGTATTTCTTTAAATTGATTTTAAAGCGACATCTGGTGTGAGTAATGTGGCTCGTAAGTTGATTTTGAACCCTTGTTTTTCTTGTTTTATTTGATATTTGTTTTGTTTTGTTTTGTTTTGTTTTGTTTTGTTTTTTGGGGGGGGGGGCTGGGCACATTGAGAAAAGGGAATATCTTTGCTTGGTTAGAACCTCCCACGACCCAGTTCACTCACAGCTCACAAAGTCAGTCACAACTGTCGTAACCAGGGTTGCCGAAAACGTATTATACTTTAATACGTCGTCAGTATTATACGAGTATTATACGTGAGGACATTTAATACGTGAAAAACACGCGAAAAATACGCGAAGAAGAAAAGAGCCAATTCCACATACTCAGCATTCTTTTACAACATATGATTAACTTGATCATCAGTGAAATCCCAATTTCACTCATCTTCACCGACAACACCACCACAGGCACTAGCACCACCCTGATCTCCCCCACAACTTGCAGCTTCTGTCCACATGACTTCATCATCATACCACTCAAGCCTATATGGCTCCCAAGTACCTCTTTGAAACTCCACTTCAATGCAGCCACTCCTTCACCCTTCACACCTGCCAAATGTGCCAGTCCCCTTGATGCTCCTCCAGGAAAATCTTTTTTGCAGTACAAGCACCGAAACTTTTGGCCAGAAAGGACCTCGATGTGCTTGCGCACGTCAGCCTTGGGTCGTCCTGACGCCATCTCAGCCTCTTGAGGACGACGTGATACAACCGCCTGTAAGACGCCGACACTTGATGATAGTCCGAGGTTTTGCTTGCTCAGGGAGACACTTGTACGAGGTTTTGATTACTGAGGGCGACACTTGACAAGAGTTCGAGGTTTTGCTTGCTTTGTTTGGACGTTTCTCTTCTGTTTGGGGTCACTTCGTCTTGATCTCAGGGACCCACGTGATAAAATTCGCGTATTTAATCCGTATTATACGTTTGATGTTAAATACGCGTATAAACGTATTAAAGCAGAGTTTTAAACGCGTATTTTGCAACCCTGGTCGTAACTTCCATAACTGACCCAATGCCAAACCGCTCCACTGTCTGACCCCCACCCAACATTCCCAGCCCATAGTAGCTCAATAGTAGCTCTTACCAACTGCTATCACCCAAACTGACATCAGATCTGGCAGCTGGTAAGCAGCAAGAATCACGACAGATGTACAACAGATGGATGAGGTGAATGTGTTCTTTGCAATAATTGGGTGCTTGCCAGTTTTATTAGAGCCAGCTCATTGCTGTCGAGAAGTGTTTTTACTTCTTGTGGGGGTCCTGTTGGATGTACATCCACCCCACCACCACCACCACAACCGCCACCATTCAGCCAAGACAATAAACAAAATAGCTGGCTTCAGAAGGTCATGAGCATTCAACCACTGGGGGTGGTGAAAAAGGGAAACTGATGAAAGGGAGTTGTAAGGAAATAGCCCATTGTGTGACAGTGTTGTTGTGGCCGAAAACAATCGCCAGTACAATGAGGAAACCGAAAATTATTCATCCACAAGACACGTGCTGAGCTCTAGTATCTACTTTCGCCAGGTGTTCCCATCAAGGCCCAGACCTCAGATTTGGCTCGTTTATTATCGTCAGTTTTGCTGGTTTGCTTTTCAGTGATTCCAGTGATTGTCGCTCCGCACAGATTTCACACAGTCTACAATTGCTTGAACAAGACAAGTAAAATCAGAAAAAAAAATGAGCAATGGAAATTAATATTAATCTTAATATCAATATTGGCATTTTTGAATATTGACCAGAGGTGTGAAAGAAAAAAACAAATGGAACGTATTGGTGCCAAATTGGGACCTATAGTTGCAGGCAGTAAATGGTCATAAAATTTGAAAACGAAAAAACGGTTGTCATTTATTCAAAACAAATTTTGTCCTCGCTCCGGCGCTTAAAGAAAAACTCACTGAAAGATATTACAACTGTGGGCTTGAGACTCAATTAATTTCTATTGCCCCCCCAGTTTTTTTTTGCCCAAAAAAAACTATCACTCAGGCATGATCAACTCTATTCTTGTTAAGGAAAAAACCCTTTGGAACACCAAAACCCCTTGTGAAGCTTTCTTTTTCTAGGTCATCCGTCGAAAAAGCTATTTCGCTCCTGTTGTTGTTTTGTTTCAAGTCAATTCTTTTGGCTTAAAAGCTCTTGGTCACAGGACATAAAAAAGGAAGAAAAAGGAAGGCCTATTGATACTAGCTTACTGCTGTGTCTGACACATCACAACGGCTGAGACAGTAATCTCACTCTTTCTCACACTCTTTTGCTCCTCTCTGTCTGACTCTGATTTCCGAGAAAATTTGGGGAAAGGGGGGTTTCGACTGATAACCTTGTCCCCGACTTGTTACCACCGTTAATCTTTCCACCTCCGTTCCAACTTCACGCTGCTATCTTGCTGCCACGTCCCACGTGGTCACTCTTTTTAATGTCACCCCTTTTCAGGCACTGACTCATCCATCCAGAAACACAAGTCTGTCCAACCGTTTCACGGCAAGGGAATTCGTTTACGTCAACGACCGCGTCAGCCGTCGACCGGTTACCACAAGGCTCGAGTTTGAGGAGCACGCAAAAAGAAAGGTCCTCGTGAAAACTCCGATCGTTGCTCCGCATTTCGTTTCTGCATGTACGAAGGATGGACCTCTGGAGAAAAGAAAACAAGTGGGTGGGCTCCTGTTTGGTGACTTGTTTTTTGTGTGCTGTTTTTCAGGTTCGAGGAAGGGACCCCTGGAGCTCTGAAGGAAGAAAAGCAAGTAAGTGGGGTTGGGTGGGCTGTTGTTTGTTGACTTGTTTTTGTGTGTTGTGTTTCAGGTTCGAGGAAGGGACCCCTGGAGCTCTGAAGGAAGAAAAACAAGTAAGTGGGGTTGGGTGGGCTGTTGTTTGTTGACTTGTTTTTGTGTGCTGTTTTTCAGGTTCGAGGAAGGGACCCCTGGAGCTCTGAAGGAAGGAAAACAAGTAAGTGGGGTTGGGTGGGCTGTTGTTTGTTGACTTGTTTTTGTGTGTTGTGTTTCAGGTTCGAGGAAGGGACCCCTGGAGCTCTGAAGGAAGAAAAACAAGTAAGTGGGGTTGGGTGGGCTGTTGTTTGTTGACTTGTTTTTGTGTGCTGTTTTTCAGGTTCGAGGAAGGGACCCCTGGAGCTCTGAAGGAAGAAAAACAAGTAAGTGGGGTTGGGTGGGCTGTTGTTTGTTGACTTGTTTTTGTGTGCTGTTTTTCAGGTTCGAGGAAGGGACCCCTGGAGCTCTGAAGGAAGAAAAACAAGTAAGTGGGGTTGGGTGGGCTGTTGTTTGTTGACTTGTTTTTGTGTGTTGTGTTTCAGGTTCGAGGAAGGGACCCCTGGAGCTCTGAAGGAAGAAAAACAAGTAAGTGGGGTTGGGTGGGCTGTTGTTTGTTGACTTGTTTTTGTGTGTTGTGTTTCAGGTTCGAGGAAGGGACCCCTGGAGCTCTGAAGGAAGAAAAACAAGTAAGTGGGGTTGGGTGGGCTGTTGTTTGTTGACTTGTTTTTGTGTGTTGTGTTTCAGGTTCGAGGAAGGGACCCCTGGAGCTCTGAAGGAAGAAAAACAAGTAAGTGGGGTTGGGTGGGCTGTTGTTTGTTGACTTGTTTTTGTGTGTTGTGTTTCAGGTTCGAGGAAGGGACCCCTGGAGCTCTGAAGGAAGGAGAACAAGTAAGTGGGGTTGGGTGGGCTGTTGTTTGTTGACTTGTTTTTGTGTGTTGTGTTTCAGGTTCGAGGAAGGGACCCCTGGAGCTCTTAAGGAAGAAAAACAAGTAAGTGGGGTTGGGTGGGCTGTTGTTTGTTGACTTGTTTTTGTGTGTTGTGTTTCAGGTTCGAGGAAGGGACCCCTGGAGCTCTGAAGGAAGAAAAACAAGTAAGTGGGGTTGGGTGGGCTGTTGTTTGTTGACTTGTTTTTGTGTGTTGTGTTTCAGGTTCGAGGAAGGGACCCCTGGAGCTCTGAAGGAAGAAAAACAAGTAAGTGGGGTTGGGTGGGCTGTTGTTTGTTGACTTGTTTTTGTGTGCTGTTTTTCAGGTTCGAGGAAGGGACCCCTGGAGCTCTGAAGGAAGAAAAACAAGTAAGTGGGGTTGGGTGGGCTGTTGTTTGTTGACTTGTTTTTGTGTGTTTGTGTTTCAGGTTCGAGGAAGGGACCCCTGGAGCTCTGAAGGAAGAAAAACAAGTAAGTGGGGTTGGGTGGGCTGTTGTTTGTTGACTTGTTTTTGTGTGTTGTGTTTCAGGTTCGAGGAAGGGACCCCTGGAGCTCTGAAGGAAGAAAAACAAGTAAGTGGGGTTGGGTGGGCTGTTGTTTGTTGACTTGTTTTTTGTGTGTTGTGTTTCAGGTTCGAGGAAGGGATCCCTGGAGCTCTGAAGGAAGAAAAACAAGTAAGTGGGGCTGGGTGGGCTGTTGTTTGTTGACTTGTTTTTGTGTGCTGTTTTTCAGGTTCGAGGAAGGGACCCCTGGAGCTCTGAAGGAAGGAGAACAAGTAAGTGGGGTTGGGTGGGCTGTTGTTTGTTGACTTGTTTTTGTGTGTTGTGTTTCAGGTTCGAGGAAGGGACCCCTGGAGCTCTGAAGGAAGAAAAACAAGTAAGTGGGGTTGGGTGGGCTGTTGTTTGTTGACTTGTTTTTGTGTTTTTGTGTTTCAGGTTCGAGGAAGGGACCCCTGGAGCTCTGAAGGAAGGAAAACAAGTAAGTGGGGTTGGGTGGGCTGTTGTTTGTTGACATGTTTTTGTGTGTTGTGTTTCAGGTTCGAGGAAGGGACCCCTGGAGCTCTGAAGGAAGAAAAACAAGTAAGTGGGGTTGGGTGGGCTGTTGTTTGTTGACTTGTTTTTGTGTGTTGTGTTTCAGGTTCGAGGAAGGGACCCCTGGAGCTCTGAAGGAAGAAAAACAAGTAAGTGGGGTTGGGTGGGCTGTTGTTTGTTGACTTGTTTTTGTGTGTTGTGTTTCAGGTTCGAGGAAGGGACCCCTGGAGCTCTGAAGGAAGAAAAACAAGTAAGTGGGGTTGGGTGGGCTGTTGTTTGTTGACTTGTTTTTGTGTGTTGTGTTTCAGGTTCGAGGAAGGGACCCCTGGAGCTCTGAAGGAAGAAAAACAAGTAAGTGGGGTTGGGTGGGCTGTTGTTTGGTGACTTGTTTTTGTGTGCTGTTTTTCAGGTTCGAGGAAGGGACCCCTGGAGCTCTGAAGGAAGAAAAACAAGTAAGTGGGGTTGGGTGGGCTGTTGTTTGTTGACTTGTTTTTGTGTGCTGTTTTTCAGGTTCGAGGAAGGGACCCCTGGAGCTCTGAAGGAAGAAAAACAAGTAAGTGGGGTTGGGTGGGCTGTTGTTTGTTGACTTGTTTTTTGTGTGTTGTGTTTCAGGAGGAAGGGACTTCAGGAGCTGAGTGGTTGGCGGCGGTGGTGGCGGCGGCATGGGGGGGTGGATATGGGTTCTAAAGTGTATGTACTTGATAAGCTTGGTTTGTAGGCTTTGGTGATTTGGTATGAATTGGATTAGATGGGCCTGTGATTACTGGGAGATTCTGAATGAAGTTGACTGTTCTGCAGTACTTGATTGCGGAGGAGGAGGCGACGGTTGCTGGTGGTGGTGTGGCTCAACAGGATCGTGTGGACTATTATTGAGTACAAAGAAAGTGGGTTAATCTGAGAGAGAAGACTATTCGTTTGACCAGGCATCAGGCTATATATTTTCAGATTTGTGTGGAAGTTTTCCATTGTTGCGTGTATATATTGCTCCAGGGTAAGTTGCCTGGTTCCTGGATTTTGAGTTGAACCTGTGATGATCAAAAATAAATTTGAAACGGAGGGTTTAGCCAAGTCTTTTGTCCCATGAGGATCTGTCGTTTGGATCATCCTTAAATTGTTGGAGGAGTCTTAGTTGAGCAGCTCCCCAGTGACAAATGTAATACTTTTGCTGTTTGAAATTGTTTTCTGTGAGTATGTGGAGTCTCATAACCTGGTTGGACAGCCGAGTCCCCAGAAACCCGGCTTGTAGGAGTCAGCCATTCAACCCACCATGCATGATGCGATGTTCAATTTATTTTGGAAAAAAAAGGAAAGTAAGTGTTTTTCACTTTGTTGTCCTTTTGATATTCTTGCATGCTCATTCTGGATGATTCGGACCGGCCAGCTTCAGATCCTGTAATAATCAGATAATGTTCAGAAAAGCGTTCCTTGATTCGACAACCCTTCTATCTCGGCTCTAACAACCTCTATGTCACACTCAGACAACAACTTCTGAAAAAACAGTTTCTTGCAAGGAACGCAGCATTTCCGTTTGATGTGTGTGTGCCGTTAATTTTGATTTTAATTTCAGACTTAGATATTACAAATGACAATCCAAAACTGCATGCAGTTGTGGATACCACAAGTATTCTGGATACCAGTGTTTTTTTAGAGAAAAGGAACAACACTTTTTTCCATTTTAACAGCGCGTGCTGGTGGACAAAAATTATGTGGCCAGCTCAGGAGAATTCGTTCTCGGGATGAATGGATTGAGCAGGCCTGTGAGAGTTCAGGTTCATACAGTTTTGTCTTGTCTGAATAGATTTCCATATGTTTTGTTCAAATTGCCAAAACCGAGGAGCTGCAGTCGTTCCTTCGGCTATGTTGATTGGGATGACACTGTGGGAAGCTGGACATCTTTTTAGGGAAATTGGGAACACCCCATGCAGCCTGGTCATTGTGCAAAAGAGTGATATGGGTGTGTCTTGTTGTGCCAGAATGATCTGTGGGATTTTAAACCCTTGCACGTCAAATTTCCCTCCAAAAGTTTTCGTGAACACCACAACGAAGGTTTCTGCAAAGAAAAAAAAATGGGAGGTGTTTTTTTTCTCCCTAATCTTCGCAATAATATTTTCATGTAATTGTAAAGATTTATTATTATTTCGATCCTGTTGTTTTGTTTGGGTCAATTCTGGATCAAAAAGAAGAAAAAGAAAGGCTGTTTACAGTAACTTTGTCTGACACATCACAACGACTGAAACAGTAATCTCACTCTTTCTCACACTCTTTTGTTCCTCTCTGTCTGACTCTCTGATTTCCGAGAAAATTTGGGGAAAGGGGGGTTTCGACTAATAACCTTGTCCCCGACTTTTTAGCACCGTTAATCTTTCCGCCTCCGTTTAAAATTCACGCTGGTATCTTGCTGCCACATCCCACATGGTCACTCTTTTTTCCGTCATCCCTTTTCTGGCACTGACTCATCCAGAAACACAACCGTCTGTCCCACCGTTTCACGGCAAGGGAATTCGTTTACGTCAACGACCGCGTCAGCCGTCGACCGGTTACCACAAGGCTCGAGTTTGAGGAGCACACAAAAAGAAAGGTCCTCGTGAAAACTCCGATCGTCGCTCCGCATTTCGTTTCTGCATGTACGAAGGATGGACCTCTGGAGGAAAGAAAACAAGTGGGTGGGCTGTTGTTTGTTGACTTGTTTTTGTGTGTTTGTGTTTCAGGTTCGAGGAAGGGACCCCTGGAGCTCTGAAGGAAGGAAAACAAGTAAGTGGGGCTGGGTGGGCTGTTGTTTGTTGACTTGTTTTTGTGTGTTGTGTTTCAGGTTCGAGGAAGGGACCCCTGGAGCTCTGAAGGAAGAAAAACAAGTAAGTGGGGTTGGGTGGGCTGTTGTTTGTTGACTTGTTTTTGTGTGCTGTTTTTCAGGTTCGAGGAAGGGACCCCTGGAGCTCTGAAGGAAGAAAAACAAGTAAGTGGGGTTGGGTGGGCTGTTGTTTGTTGACTTGTTTTTGTGTGCTGTTTTTCAGGTTCGAGGAAGGGACCCCTGGAGCTCTGAAGGAAGAAAAACAAGTAAGTGGGGTTGGGTGGGCTGTTGTTTGTTGACTTGTTTTTGTGTGTTGTGTTTCAGGTTCGAGGAAGGGACCCCTGGAGCTCTGAAGGAAGAAAAACAAGTAAGTGGGGTTGGGTGGGCTGTTGTTTGTTGACTTGTTTTTGTGTGTTGTGTTTCAGGTTCGAGGAAGGGACCCCTGGAGCTCTGAAGGAAGAAAAACAAGTAAGTGGGGTTGGGTGGGCTGTTGTTTGTTGACTTGTTTTTGTGTGTTGTGTTTCAGGTTCGAGGAAGGGACCCCTGGAGCTCTGAAGGAAGAAAAACAAGTAAGTGGGGTTGGGTGGGCTGTTGTTTGTTGACTTGTTTTTGTGTTTTTGTGTTTCAGGTTCGAGGAAGGGACCCCTGGAGCTCTGAAGGAAGGAAAACAAGTAAGTGGGGTTGGGTGGGCTGTTGTTTGTTGACATGTTTTTGTGTGTTGTGTTTCAGGTTCGAGGAAGGGACCCCTGGAGCTCTGAAGGAAGAAAAACAAGTAAGTGGGGTTGGGTGGGCTGTTGTTTGTTGACTTGTTTTTGTGTGTTGTGTTTCAGGTTCGAGGAAGGGACCCCTGGAGCTCTGAAGGAAGAAAAACAAGTAAGTGGGGTTGGGTGGGCTGTTGTTTGTTGACATGTTTTTGTGTTTTTGTGTTTCAGGTTCGAGGAAGGGACCCCTGGAGCTCTGAAGGAAGGAAAACAAGTAAGTGGGGTTGGGTGGGCTGTTGTTTGTTGACATGTTTTTGTGTGTTGTGTTTCAGGTTCGAGGAAGGGACCCCTGGAGCTCTGAAGGAAGAAAAACAAGTAAGTGGGGCTGGGTGGGCTGTTGTTTGTTGACTTGTTTTTGTGTTTTTGTGTTTCAGGTTCGAGGAAGGGACCCCTGGAGCTCTGAAGGAAGGAAAACAAGTAAGTGGGGTTGGGTGGGCTGTTGTTTGTTGACTTGTTTTTGTGTGTTGTGTTTCAGGTTCGAGGAAGGGACCCCTGGAGCTCTGAAGGAAGAAAAACAAGTAAGTGGGGTTGGGTGGGCTGTTGTTTGTTGACTTGTTTTTGTGTGCTGTTTTTCAGGTTCGAGGAAGAGACCCCTGGAGCTCTGAAGGAAGAAAAACAAGTAAGTGGGGTTGGGTGGGCTGTTGTTTGTTGACTTGTTTTTGTGTGTTGTGTTTCAGGTTCGAGGAAGGGACCCCTGGAGCTCTGAAGGAAGAAAAACAAGTAAGTGGGGTTGGGTGGGCTGTTGTTTGTTGACTTGTTTTTGTGTGCTGTTTTTCAGGTTCGAGGAAGGGACCCCTGGAGCTCTGAAGGAAGAAAAACAAGTAAGTGGGGTTGGGTGGGCTGTTGTTTGTTGACTTGTTTTTGTGTGCTGTTTTTCAGGTTCGAGGAAGGGACCCCTGGAGCTCTGAAGGAAGAAAAACAAGTAAGTGGGGTTGGGTGGGCTGTTGTTTGTTGACTTGTTTTTGTGTGTTGTGTTTCAGGTTCGAGGAAGGGACCCCTGGAGCTCTGAAGGAAGAAAAACAAGTAAGTGGGGTTGGGTGGGCTGTTGTTTGTTGACTTGTTTTTGTGTTTTTGTGTTTCAGGTTCGAGGAAGGGACCCCTGGAGCTCTGAAGGAAGAAAAACAAGTAAGTGGGGTTGGGTGGGCTGTTGTTTGTTGACTTGTTTTTGTGTGTTGTGTTTCAGGTTCGAGGAAGGGACCCCTGGAGCTCTGAAGGAAGAAAAACAAGTAAGTGGGGTTGGGTGGGCTGTTGTTTGTTGACTTGTTTTTGTGTTTTTGTGTTTCAGGTTCGAGGAAGGGACCCCTGGAGCTCTGAAGGAAGGAAAACAAGTAAGTGGGGTTGGGTGGGCTGTTGTTTGTTGACATGTTTTTGTGTGTTGTGTTTCAGGTTCGAGGAAGGGACCCCTGGAGCTCTGAAGGAAGAAAAACAAGTAAGTGGGGTTGGGTGGGCTGTTGTTTGTTGACTTGTTTTTGTGTGTTGTGTTTCAGGTTCGAGGAAGGGACCCCTGGAGCTCTGAAGGAAGAAAAACAAGTAAGTGGGGTTGGGTGGGCTGTTGTTTGTTGACTTGTTTTTGTGTTTTTGTGTTTCAGGTTCGAGGAAGGGACCCCTGGAGCTCTGAAGGAAGGAAAACAAGTAAGTGGGGTTGGGTGGGCTGTTGTTTGTTGACATGTTTTTGTGTGTTGTGTTTCAGGTTCGAGGAAGGGACCCCTGGAGCTCTGAAGGAAGAAAAACAAGTAAGTGGGGCTGGGTGGGCTGTTGTTTGTTGACTTGTTTTTGTGTTTTTGTGTTTCAGGTTCGAGGAAGGGACCCCTGGAGCTCTGAAGGAAGGAAAACAAGTAAGTGGGGTTGGGTGGGCTGTTGTTTGTTGACTTGTTTTTGTGTGTTGTGTTTCAGGTTCGAGGAAGGGACCCCTGGAGCTCTGAAGGAAGAAAAACAAGTAAGTGGGGTTGGGTGGGCTGTTGTTTGTTGACTTGTTTTTGTGTGCTGTTTTTCAGGTTCGAGGAAGAGACCCCTGGAGCTCTGAAGGAAGAAAAACAAGTAAGTGGGGTTGGGTGGGCTGTTGTTTGTTGACTTGTTTTTGTGTGTTGTGTTTCAGGTTCGAGGAAGGGACCCCTGGAGCTCTGAAGGAAGAAAAACAAGTAAGTGGGGTTGGGTGGGCTGTTGTTTGTTGACTTGTTTTTGTGTGCTGTTTTTCAGGTTCGAGGAAGGGACCCCTGGAGCTCTGAAGGAAGAAAAACAAGTAAGTGGGGTTGGGTGGGCTGTTGTTTGTTGACTTGTTTTTGTGTGCTGTTTTTCAGGTTCGAGGAAGGGACCCCTGGAGCTCTGAAGGAAGAAAAACAAGTAAGTGGGGTTGGGTGGGCTGTTGTTTGTTGACTTGTTTTTGTGTGTTGTGTTTCAGGTTCGAGGAAGGGACCCCTGGAGCTCTGAAGGAAGAAAAACAAGTAAGTGGGGCTGGGTGGGCTGTTGTTTGTTGACTTGTTTTTGTGTGCTGTTTTTCAGGTTCGAGGAAGGGACCCCTGGAGCTCTGAAGGAAGGAAAACAGGTAAGTGGGGTTGGGTGGGCTGTTGTTTGTTGACTTGTTTTTGTGTGTTGTGTTTCAGGTTCGAGGAAGGGACCCCTGGAGCTCTGAAGGAAGAAAAACAAGTAAGTGGGGTTGGGTGGGCTGTTGTTTGTTGACTTGTTTTTGTGTGCTGTTTTTCAGGTTCGAGGAAGGGACCCCTGGAGCTCTGAAGGAAGAAAAACAAGTAAGTGGGGTTGGGTGGGCTGTTGTTTGTTGACTTGTTTTTGTGTGCTGTTTTTCAGGTTCGAGGAAGGGACCCCTGGAGCTCTGAAGGAAGAAAAACAAGTAAGTGGGGTTGGGTGGGCTGTTGTTTGTTGACTTGTTTTTGTGTGTTGTGTTTCAGGTTCGAGGAAGGGACCCCTGGAGCTCTGAAGGAAGAAAAACAAGTAAGTGGGGTTGGGTGGGCTGTTGTTTGTTGACTTGTTTTTGTGTGTTTGTGTTTCAGGTTCGAGGAAGGGACCCCTGGAGCTCTGAAGGAAGAAAAACAAGTAAGTGGGGTTGGGTGGGCTGTTGTTTGTTGACTTGTTTTTGTGTGTTGTGTTTCAGGTTCGAGGAAGGGACCCCTGGAGCTCTGAAGGAAGAAAAACAAGTAAGTGGGGTTGGGTGGGCTGTTGTTTGTTGACTTGTTTTTTGTGTGTTGTGTTTCAGGTTCGAGGAAGGGATCCCTGGAGCTCTGAAGGAAGAAAAACAAGTAAGTGGGGCTGGGTGGGCTGTTGTTTGTTGACTTGTTTTTGTGTGCTGTTTTTCAGGTTCGAGGAAGGGACCCCTGGAGCTCTGAAGGAAGGAGAACAAGTAAGTGGGGTTGGGTGGGCTGTTGTTTGTTGACTTGTTTTTGTGTGTTGTGTTTCAGGTTCGAGGAAGGGACCCCTGGAGCTCTGAAGGAAGAAAAACAAGTAAGTGGGGTTGGGTGGGCTGTTGTTTGTTGACTTGTTTTTGTGTTTTTGTGTTTCAGGTTCGAGGAAGGGACCCCTGGAGCTCTGAAGGAAGGAAAACAAGTAAGTGGGGTTGGGTGGGCTGTTGTTTGTTGACATGTTTTTGTGTGTTGTGTTTCAGGTTCGAGGAAGGGACCCCTGGAGCTCTGAAGGAAGAAAAACAAGTAAGTGGGGTTGGGTGGGCTGTTGTTTGTTGACTTGTTTTTGTGTGTTGTGTTTCAGGTTCGAGGAAGGGACCCCTGGAGCTCTGAAGGAAGAAAAACAAGTAAGTGGGGTTGGGTGGGCTGTTGTTTGTTGACTTGTTTTTGTGTGTTGTGTTTCAGGTTCGAGGAAGGGACCCCTGGAGCTCTGAAGGAAGAAAAACAAGTAAGTGGGGTTGGGTGGGCTGTTGTTTGTTGACTTGTTTTTGTGTGTTGTGTTTCAGGTTCGAGGAAGGGACCCCTGGAGCTCTGAAGGAAGAAAAACAAGTAAGTGGGGTTGGGTGGGCTGTTGTTTGGTGACTTGTTTTTGTGTGCTGTTTTTCAGGTTCGAGGAAGGGACCCCTGGAGCTCTGAAGGAAGAAAAACAAGTAAGTGGGGTTGGGTGGGCTGTTGTTTGTTGACTTGTTTTTGTGTGCTGTTTTTCAGGTTCGAGGAAGGGACCCCTGGAGCTCTGAAGGAAGAAAAACAAGTAAGTGGGGTTGGGTGGGCTGTTGTTTGTTGACTTGTTTTTTGTGTGTTGTGTTTCAGGAGGAAGGGACTTCAGGAGCTGAGTGGTTGGCGGCGGTGGTGGCGGCGGCATGGGGGGGTGGATATGGGTTCTAAAGTGTATGTACTTGATAAGCTTGGTTTGTAGGCTTTGGTGATTTGGTATGAATTGGATTAGATGGGCCTGTGATTACTGGGAGATTCTGAATGAAGTTGACTGTTCTGCAGTACTTGATTGCGGAGGAGGAGGCGACGGTTGCTGGTGGTGGTGTGGCTCAACAGGATCGTGTGGACTATTATTGAGTACAAAGAAAGTGGGTTAATCTGAGAGAGAAGACTATTCGTTTGACCAGGCATCAGGCTATATATTTTCAGATTTGTGTGGAAGTTTTCCATTGTTGCGTGTATATATTGCTCCAGGGTAAGTTGCCTGGTTCCTGGATTTTGAGTTGAACCTGTGATGATCAAAAATAAATTTGAAACGGAGGGTTTAGCCAAGTCTTTTGTCCCATGAGGATCTGTCGTTTGGATCATCCTTAAATTGTTGGAGGAGTCTTAGTTGAGCAGCTCCCCAGTGACAAATGTAATACTTTTGCTGTTTGAAATTGTTTTCTGTGAGTATGTGGAGTCTCATAACCTGGTTGGACAGCCGAGTCCCCAGAAACCCGGCTTGTAGGAGTCAGCCATTCAACCCACCATGCATGATGCGATGTTCAATTTATTTTGGAAAAAAAAGGAAAGTAAGTGTTTTTCACTTTGTTGTCCTTTTGATATTCTTGCATGCTCATTCTGGATGATTCGGACCGGCCAGCTTCAGATCCTGTAATAATCAGATAATGTTCAGAAAAGCGTTCCTTGATTCGACAACCCTTCTATCTCGGCTCTAACAACCTCTATGTCACACTCAGACAACAACTTCTGAAAAAACAGTTTCTTGCAAGGAACGCAGCATTTCCGTTTGATGTGTGTGTGCCGTTAATTTTGATTTTAATTTCAGACTTAGATATTACAAATGACAATCCAAAACTGCATGCAGTTGTGGATACCACAAGTATTCTGGATACCAGTGTTTTTTTAGAGAAAAGGAACAACACTTTTTTCCATTTTAACAGCGCGTGCTGGTGGACAAAAATTATGTGGCCAGCTCAGGAGAATTCGTTCTCGGGATGAATGGATTGAGCAGGCCTGTGAGAGTTCAGGTTCATACAGTTTTGTCTTGTCTGAATAGATTTCCATATGTTTTGTTCAAATTGCCAAAACCGAGGAGCTGCAGTCGTTCCTTCGGCTATGTTGATTGGGATGACACTGTGGGAAGCTGGACATCTTTTTAGGGAAATTGGGAACACCCCATGCAGCCTGGTCATTGTGCAAAAGAGTGATATGGGTGTGTCTTGTTGTGCCAGAATGATCTGTGGGATTTTAAACCCTTGCACGTCAAATTTCCCTCCAAAAGTTTTCGTGAACACCACAACGAAGGTTTCTGCAAAGAAAAAAAAATGGGAGGTGTTTTTTTTCTCCCTAATCTTCGCAATAATATTTTCATGTAATTGTAAAGATTTATTATTATTTCGATCCTGTTGTTTTGTTTGGGTCAATTCTGGATCAAAAAGAAGAAAAAGAAAGGCTGTTTACAGTAACTTTGTCTGACACATCACAACGACTGAAACAGTAATCTCACTCTTTCTCACACTCTTTTGTTCCTCTCTGTCTGACTCTCTGATTTCCGAGAAAATTTGGGGAAAGGGGGGTTTCGACTAATAACCTTGTCCCCGACTTTTTAGCACCGTTAATCTTTCCGCCTCCGTTTAAAATTCACGCTGGTATCTTGCTGCCACATCCCACATGGTCACTCTTTTTTCCGTCATCCCTTTTCTGGCACTGACTCATCCAGAAACACAACCGTCTGTCCCACCGTTTCACGGCAAGGGAATTCGTTTACGTCAACGACCGCGTCAGCCGTCGACCGGTTACCACAAGGCTCGAGTTTGAGGAGCACACAAAAAGAAAGGTCCTCGTGAAAACTCCGATCGTCGCTCCGCATTTCGTTTCTGCATGTACGAAGGATGGACCTCTGGAGGAAAGAAAACAAGTGGGTGGGCTGTTGTTTGTTGACTTGTTTTTGTGTGTTTGTGTTTCAGGTTCGAGGAAGGGACCCCTGGAGCTCTGAAGGAAGGAAAACAAGTAAGTGGGGCTGGGTGGGCTGTTGTTTGTTGACTTGTTTTTGTGTGTTGTGTTTCAGGTTCGAGGAAGGGACCCCTGGAGCTCTGAAGGAAGAAAAACAAGTAAGTGGGGTTGGGTGGGCTGTTGTTTGTTGACTTGTTTTTGTGTGCTGTTTTTCAGGTTCGAGGAAGGGACCCCTGGAGCTCTGAAGGAAGAAAAACAAGTAAGTGGGGTTGGGTGGGCTGTTGTTTGTTGACTTGTTTTTGTGTGCTGTTTTTCAGGTTCGAGGAAGGGACCCCTGGAGCTCTGAAGGAAGAAAAACAAGTAAGTGGGGTTGGGTGGGCTGTTGTTTGTTGACTTGTTTTTGTGTGTTGTGTTTCAGGTTCGAGGAAGGGACCCCTGGAGCTCTGAAGGAAGAAAAACAAGTAAGTGGGGTTGGGTGGGCTGTTGTTTGTTGACTTGTTTTTGTGTGTTGTGTTTCAGGTTCGAGGAAGGGACCCCTGGAGCTCTGAAGGAAGAAAAACAAGTAAGTGGGGTTGGGTGGGCTGTTGTTTGTTGACTTGTTTTTGTGTGTTGTGTTTCAGGTTCGAGGAAGGGACCCCTGGAGCTCTGAAGGAAGAAAAACAAGTAAGTGGGGTTGGGTGGGCTGTTGTTTGTTGACTTGTTTTTGTGTGTTGTGTTTCAGGTTCGAGGAAGGGACCCCTGGAGCTCTGAAGGAAGGAAAACAAGTAAGTGGGGTTGGGTGGGCTGTTGTTTGTTGACTTGTTTTTGTGTGTTGTGTTTCAGGTTCGAGGAAGGGACCCCTGGAGCTCTGAAGGAAGAAAAACAAGTAAGTGGGGTTGGGTGGGCTGTTGTTTGTTGACTTG